>CM060106.1:19045928-20408428 GCA_030522415.1 Channallabes apus
GTGTGTGTGTGGGTGTGTATACTCACCCAGCAGGTCGTTCTGTGGCATCCACTCCACTAGTTTCGTGTTGTTGCCCAAGTTCGTCGGGGGAACTCCAGAAAACCTGCACGGAAAAGGAAGGCAGAGTGACATGTGAGGGTCACGTGATGGTCTTTTTGCCACTGCATTGATAGAATCTACGAGAGGCAGCGCTCTGGGCCAATCGACTCAGCCGTATGCTCATCCTTTGTTTTCGGTCAAACAGTCGAGATTCGACTAGGCAAGCAAAATCTAAAGGTGAAGTCCCAGTGTGTGACTTCACTTTCACACACCAAATTTTCCGAAACTACGATGAAAATGGGGCTATGAATATATAGGAATGTTTAAATTCCAATGCTGATAGACATCACCTGTTATAGAGGCATGTTGTGTAGGTTTTGACACTGTGTTGACATAAGACGTGACGGGTTTTTTTTTTCCGTTGACCTACAGCTTGTAGTGACTTCTGACACTTTTCAGGCAGACGTGACAAATGCTGACTCGGCAGTTTAGTCCGCTTCTGGTCTGTCAGTGTCCCATGAAATACAGCGAACATGTCACATCCCGTACAGTACGTCCTCAGAACAGGTGTTATAGTTATATTCATGTGTGATAATTAACCTCACCTATCACGCTATTAAAGTATTTTTCAAACACACCGCATCATTACGTTGTCTTGTTACAGTGTAGCACATCATTTTTAGTTTACTAAACAAAAATTGTACTCACACTTGTATAACGTTGTTAATATAAAATGTTGTTAATGTTAGTTTAAATTCATGTTGTACTGGTCAATTTGTCAATCTGGACAAATGACATTATTCCATTGTTCCAAAGTCCAACTTTTGTACATAGCAAATTCAAGCTTTTTTTCTGATCAGCAAGGGTTCACTATTAAACCGCTATTGTTTTAACTGTTAACTTTTTACCAAGAGACTTCATAAAGTGTTTAAGTGATCTCCATTCCTGATTGATTTCTGGCCACAAATTTCAGTTCAGCACTTTCAAGTGCATATCGGACAGAGCCCCATCTCCACCTCGGCTACTCAGACCACATTTCTTTTATAATTCCAGCAGACAGACCACTCAGCACATATTCAAAACCGGTTCTGAAGCAAGTGAAAACCTTGCCAACAGGAGCCAGCTCTGTTCTTCGGGAATGTTTTGGGAATGCTGACTGGAACATGTTCAGGGAGGCTGCAAGTTACGGTGACTTCACCGACTTGGAGGAGTACATGTCATCAGTGACCAGCTACATCAACAAGTGCACTGATGATGTCACTGTCTCCAAGAGTATCATCTAACGCCGCAACCAGAAACCGCTGGTTACTGTGGAGGTGTGTGCACTTCTGAAAACCCAAGACTTCGCCTTCAGAGCGGGCGACAAAGTGGCCCTAAAAACAGTAAGGGCCAAACTTTCCCGGGCCATCAGAGAGGCGAAGCGCGCACACACCCAGAGTATCCACAGTCACTTCAAAGACAGTAGTGACACACGGCACATGTGGCAGGACATACAAGCCATCACCAACTACAGGACATCATCACCTGCCTGTGACGGTGACGGCTCCCTTCCGGATGCGCTGGACAGCTTCTACCATCGGTCCGACGCACTGACAGGAAATCCCGTACATACACACTGATCTACAACCATCCTGCAAATTTTCAACACCAAACTTGAAATATTTTTTTTTTTTGCAAAAATATTTATATTATCAGCTGTTAACCTCTTTCTCGTCTATGCTGCTACTTGGGACAAATGCTTACTGTTTTTTATCAATCATGCCGTTAACTTGCATTACCCTCAATCGACGATCTCAACATATCACAGTTTATTGCATGGTGTCATGTTGTCATGTTCCTGCTCCTGTCTATACTGGACATTTCCATGTGCACTTTACTGTATGTTGTCTTGTGCTTGTATTTTCTATAGTAATGTCTTTTGTATAGCACTTTAGAACAGTTTTTGATCATTTATTTTGTACATTTGGTTTGTCTTAGATAGTCAGCTAATTAGGTGTCTAAGTTAGCTAGTTAGATTCTGTTCATTTTTGTTATACATGTATGTAGCACCTTGGTCCGGGAGGAACACCCTTTCGCTTCACACTTTGTACTGAACTATATATGGTTAAAATGACAATAAAAGCCTTCTTGATGTGACTTGACTGTTGGAAGGTTCTCAACTCAAGTCATTTCAAATCTCCTTAGTTGTTTTCTTTGCTTGATGCAGCCTTCTGAAATGCCAATTTTACATTTTTTGGACAGGCATTGTATTATGTCCAGAGTATTAATTCAAAACTTTCTCCAAGCTCTTGGTATAGAAAACCACCTTTTGACCAAACGGAATTGGGCCCTTATAATTACATTGCTCTTTTGTACTAGTGTGTTAATCTAGTTAAAGCCTTTATATATTCGGTTTGCGACAAAATGACTTGACAGATTAAATAAATAGTCGACTTTATAACAACACAGTCATGAATCTGCTTGGGTTAAGATTTATAGGCATTAAACAGTGAAGTCACAAGTCAAATCTTTTTCACGAATTATTTTATGTTCTGATATTTCTAACTTCCTGAGATTTATTTTCAGTCGAGTTTAGTTGTCCTTGGATGCACGTTTCCAGTTATTCTGGTGCGGACATCAGGGACTTGTACCCGTGTGTCCTCCCTGGGGTGATCTGACAAACAAATTGCTCATTAGGAAAGACGACAAACAACAATAACAATGTTTCCATGCTGAAGCATAAAATGACGGCAAAGAACAGGAAGGGTGTGGTTGCTCTTTACCATGATAACAACACAACAGGCCTCACGATGCATTTGACTCACCTCATTGTCTTTGATAGCTGGACATATGAACATTTCATTTCATCTAACATTTGAAACAGCCACTACAATGGATGTTAATGCTGGTGCTACAGGGTAACAAGTTTGTTTTGCATTGTGGTGAAAAATCGTCAGACTGAGGTTAACTTTTAAATGCAAGCAATATACCGGTACAAAAGCATTCTACGCCAATAACCAACAGACAGTAGAAGGTTTTCAAAAATGTAGATTTAATCCTGCCTGCTTGTTACCAATTTATTTGTATACATTTATATAACATTGCCATGATGATGCTATAAATATTCGAAAAAAAATATTCAGTGATGTATCTCAATTCTAACAAAGGTTGAAAAAAAAAAAAAAGATTTTAAAACTGAATCAGGAAGTTTCTAAAGTCATGATACTGGCAGAATCGCAATATAAAACAAATCGGCACAGATCAGGAGATCCCTGGTCATTCTCATCAGAACATTCATCAAATGAGGTTTTTGGTTATTTCAAGATAAAAGCAAAGAGTGTTACGTTTGAAGTTCGGAGGACAAGCAAAAAATCACCAGGAGCAATTTCGGATAAATGTTACGTTGGGTGAGGAGCCAAGTTGTGTAATTCTTTAAAGATCTTTTTTAAAAAAATTGTTTGTGTTGTCATTGTCGCCATGGATACACCCTCTATGCTGTACAGGGTTAGGGTTAGAGTTAGGGTTAGTATGTATGTATGAACCATTTTCCTTTTCTTGTATCAGCACAAAAAAGTGATCTGCGTAGCACTTTCTCTTTTTTTTTTTTCCAAAAAACAAAACAAACCTAAACAAAACAAGGCATGCAACCACAGTGTCTTTTCTGAATGAGCAATACAGCACATCGGGACACTGTTACAGGAAAATAATTAACTTTACAATGCCTACAGGAGCTCGGTTTTGAACGGTAATGAAACGGAAGTAATTTACTTCTTACATTTTACCACATGGGTTCATATATTGTACCTGTAATAAATTACAGTATTGACGATGTTAAAGTTCATAAAAAATTCATACAGTAGGTTTCAATTTGAACAAGTGATAGAAATCAACGGACCTCACGCAATAATGTTGCTAACTGTCGAATACTATTCGTGCTTTGATTACATTCCTTTACTCTTCCCCAGTTTTCTTTCTTTTGTGTGACTATCTTTCTGCATGATAAACCTGACGGCATTTCCAGATGGGACACTCATATTTCAGCGTTAATGGAGACGGCTGGTCATACAGGCAGTCAAGCAGGCGGCAAGTTTCACATGCTTCCACAGATCTGATGATATGCTTCAGTACAGCAGGACTACATGTTCACCTTGCTATGACCTTCAGCCCAAAGTTGATCTTTGACTTATTCCAGGTTTCTCTTGAAGGAGGTATCAATCCTATGGCCAATGAGCAAAAAATTCCTTCGCTACATTCACTAATTAGGGTGACAAAGCACGATCACACTTTCACGCCACACTCAAACAAGTCTGATGATTTGTTTGTTGGAAGGCTTTTCCTTTCTTGTCGCTTTATATGCTATGGCTTTGACTTCTCACAGTTTACGGACCAGTCAGCAAAAAAGTTATTTTTATACTAAATTATTAGTCATTTAAAAAAGTAGTATATATAATGTTACAAAGTTACTACCATTATTCTGTATTAACTAGAGGCAGCAGGTCTCACATACAGTACAGATCTCAGAATTCATATTCACTGGCTCTCTTATCTCTAGTCACTTGAAACTTACTGTATGTCTTCCAAAAAGGATATGCTTTCCATATAGTCATGGGTAGAAGAAAGCACACCCTTCTTTAATACCGGACCTCATCAGTAAACACCATTAAGGGTAAAAAGTGGCGATAAAATAATTAACTCAACATTAAGAATCCAGGTGGGTAACAAAATAAGTACACCCTTCCTGCTTCTACCACTGTTAGGAAAGTAATTAGCAACCAGGTGTTACTGAGATTATATCAACAAGTGTCTATACCTTTACAGAAGCGGAACCTCGGGCAATAGGTGTGTCTACATCATTTCTGAAAAATGAAAAGATATCAGCCAACACCTTAAGCATGCAGTTTCTGCTGCTCACTAATCTGGGTTAGGGTTATAAGGCCGTCTCCAAACAATGTCAAATTCACTATTCTTCAGTGAGAAGGAAACAAATGCAAAGCCAACTTTTCCCAAGTGTCTGCTTCCCAGCAAATTTTATCCAACGTCATGTGACCCACAGGCCATTGTAAGCACATGGTGTTCATAATACAGTAGAACAATCAAAAACAATGAACATGGCCTTCATGGTAGGTTTGTCTAAGAAATGAAGAATATAGCAACACGACTTCAGTTTCCAAAACTAAATCTGAGCAATCCACAAAGGTTCGTAAACTATACCCTTTGGACCTGATGAGACCAAGGTGTAGGTGTTTGGTCAACATGTACAGCATGATATTTATGAGAAGCCAGCAAATGCCTCATGCAAACTGTGCGGAATGGTGGAAGAGGGTTGATAACTGGGGCTTGTTTTGCCACCACAGGAAACTTCCAGTCACAAAGTAATAATAATGAATGGAAATAATGATGAACCACAGATAAGAGGCCAGCAGCTTTATCTGGGATAAAGTTTGGTCATAAACCCAAGCACACAAGCAAATTGACTGGACTGCGCCCGTATTCACAAAGCTTTTTAGAATTCTCTCAGAGAGCTCCTATCTTAGCTTAAAATGTCCTAGCTGAGAGTCCTAGACTAACAATGATTTAGGAAACTCTGAGTAAGGAAAGTACAAAAACCTTTATCTTAGTGAGGAGGTGTGGTCGACCCCATTGCTAGGGATGATGCAGCAATTCAAGGACTGTGAACGGTTGATTAAAAAAAATCTGTAAAGGTCTTAAAATGTGCTCTTTGTGAAAATTAGGATTAATAGAAGAAATTGTATAATTATGAATATAGGCTACTTTATTATTACTATATATGTTTCTGTTATAGGCTAAATATCTTAATATTTAAACTTAAAGTTAATTAAAACAGCCAAATGTTGAAAATGTGTCTACTTTTAAAGGAACAAATTTGCAGGCAGTTGTTACTATATTTAAGTTCTTAAATCTTAAATGTATATAAGTTCTTAAATTTATTTACCATACTGAAATATTATTACTTTTGATCTATTTCAGATTGATGGGAGCAAACTGTTTAAGTTTCACATTTGGATGGTATGTAGCCAACAATCCAAGAGAGATGTAAGGAAGTAAAAACAAAAACAAAAAAAACAAGAAAACCAAATTGGACAGAAGAGCATTTACATTTAGAGTTTGGAGAATATTCCTTTCTGCCATTTTGTCCTCTGCTATGGAAACTCTTAAGCCTCTTAAAAGTCCTCCTCTCTACTCTTAACATTTTTACCTTAGGAGCTGTTTTTAGGGCTAAGATGTTTTGTAAATAATTTCTGTCTTTACTATGATTTAGTCCTAAATTTAAGGGGAAATTCTAAGAAAATGTCATAATTCTAAGAATTTTCTTAGAATTTCGTCACTAGGAGAAACTTTTAGGCTTAAGAAACTTGGTGAACACAGGCCCAGATCTGAATGGCTGCAGGAAAGAAAAATCAAGTAGCTGTAAAACTCAAAGTCCAGGCTTCAACCCTATGAGATGCTGTGAAGGGTTTTCTCATTAACGAACGCTATTACCAAAGCAACATAAATGCACTGAAGCAGAGTTGTAAAGTACGGCAATCCAAAATTTCCATAAAACCGCTCATAAATGCCTGCCTGTCTTTAATTCAGTTACTGTTACTGAATTACTAGAGGAATTACTAGAGTTACTGAATTATAGGGTACTAGGGATGTAACGGTATTGTAAATACCGTCGTACCGTAATAACATTTTATTTCAATAATACCGTGGTCGGGTGACGGTAAAATGATAGATCTTCTGAGAAAAGTTTGCTCAGGCGAATGGAGCGAACGGGAGGTAGCGGGAACTACAATTCCCATCAGCCCAGGCGTGACCATCATCCTTTGCGGTCTGTTGTCGCTACAGATCCAGTAATGCGCACATCTGATTTAAAACCCGCTTACTCCGTAATGATTAATTACTCTTTCTATCTCTTTTCCTTGGCCGCTAATAGCAGCACCCGCCATTTCCGCATTACTGGATCTGTAGCGACAACAGACCACAAAGGATGATGGTCACGCCTAGACCTATAGTTTTATCGAGTCATTTCGGTTTCTCTCTGAAAAGAAACGAGAAAGGGGAAAAAAATCCTGTCTCTGTCTGAATAAGTGAGTAAATGAGGTGTGTTCTCAAATACTCATTCAGCACATGGGCCAGCTGCAATAAGTAGGCTGCTAATTTTATTCTGAGTTTTCAAGAATACGAAATTGAAACTTTACTTTTTTTACATGGTTTAATAATAATTTTTTGTTCATTCATTCATTCATCTTCTGTACCGCTTTATCCTGTATTTAGGGTCGCGGGGACCTGGAGCCTATCCCAGGAGACTCAGGGCACGAGGCAGGGAACACCCTGGACAGCGTGCCAATCCATTGCAGAGCACGCACACAGACTCATTCACACACTATGGTCAATTTAGGAACGCCAATTAGCCTAATCTGCATATCTTTGGACTGTGGGAGGAAACCGGAGTACCCGGAGGAAACCCACCAAGCACGGGGAGAACATGCAAACTCCATGCACACAGAGACGGGAATCGAGCCTGGCCGGGGAATCGAACCCGGACCCTGGAGGTGCAAGGCGACAGTGCTAACCACTACACCACCAAATACAAATACAATTGTTATTAAAATGTAAAAATGTGTTTCTGTTTCAAAGTTTACAGACAGATGGCTAATTTGTATGCCATTGATATGTTCAGTGTTCATGTATACTGTTTAATAAACACTTCTGGTACTTTTTTCGAGTCTCTTCATTAGTTTTGTTTTTCCTGTAAATGATTCAATAAATACCGTACCGTGCCATTCATACCGAGGTATTACCGTACCGTGAAGTTTTGATACCATTACATCCCTATAGGGTACCACTTACAGTACATTTTGTCAGCTAGATTAATTTACACAATCATCTTCCATACTGCTTATCCTTTACAGGGTCAGAGACTTTGGGCACGAGGCGGGGTACACCCTGGATCAATCAATTGCAAGGCTTGAACACTGCCTTATACACTGCAGGCACATACTCATATACACAATACAAGGAATTTGGGAATGCCAATGTACCTAATCTAATGGCTTTGGACTAGTGGAGAAAACTGTACCAGCAGGAAACCCACCATGCACAGGGAGAACATGCAAAATCCCAGAACCGAGCCATCTGTGCCAGTACCCCACTGTTCTACATTATTAGAATTTTTATATTTATATAAAATATATATATAAATAAAAAGACGCATAATAATCAAAGGAGGGTGCAGTTTTTTCCTATGACCATATTTGACTGCATTATGAAGATTTAGATTTAGAGGAATGTGATGCTGAATTCTCAAACCTGATTGGTCAGAATATGTTAATAATGTTCACCACATTGTAGTGCTATAATATTAAAAATAAACAAAAAAATCATAATGATAATCTTTCCCAGGGAGCAGTAGTCTTACCTCCAGATGACTTTTTGAGGTAGACGCCTTAGCGCTCCGGCCAGCTTGTAACTGATGTCATCTGAGAGGTACTTCACCCCTGCGCCGAACGACACCACCACAAACCCGTGTTCGTCCGTGTCATTGACCCAGGCTGCAAACTCCTGAACACACACACACACACACACAGACCACATTACATATTACGCAACATGCATAGCCTCATAAATCCATATAGCTCATTCAAATTCCATGCACTAAAAGCTCAGATTGGAATTTTACATATTTGAATTTGGTTTGTGCATCAGAGAAAGCACGGAAAAATGGTGAACTTTTCATCATTTGCTAGACATTTTCTGTGTCTGTGGACTACATGGCTATATATACACAGTAGCACTCTCCCTTTGACCTCTGTGCCTGCTATGACCTCATTTATCCTTGGCGTCATGCCAGTGTTCAAGTTTTTTATCAGGACCCTCAAAAGCCAAGGGATGGACAATGGAGCGAAAGGTGAACTCATCTAACGTTTACATTTACCTTTAAAAGACAAGTTGCATAAGTTATTAGGGACAAGTATCAACGGGGACTAGCTGATACGATATTATCGCGATACATACTGTATGTGCCAGTTCGATCTATGGTCTATAGAGGAACTGCAACATTTTACCACGTTAAATGCATTAAACATTAAACATTTATTTTGATTTTGGAGACAGTGTGGTGATACTAGTTATACTATCTTCTTGCTTCTAGCTTCTGAATGAGATTCATCCTGGAGTTTCACTATGGTAACAGAATTTTACCAATTAATGAGGCACGATCCATGAATATTATAACAGAAACTCCATACCACATGTTCATGACATACAGTTTACTAGTATGTTAGCTCACTCTTCTGCAAGGATCTGCAGAACGTGATTTCTTCTTGACGCGTGATCGGATGCTTGTGTTAGTGTGCGAGCGTATCCCTAGGATCAGTAGGGGTTTTGTGTTAGTTGCGAGTCCAGCTGCACCAGAGTGGCTCGAGTCGGCCTGGCACTGACAATCCGTCCCTTACACTGGTCCCACTGTGCTCCACGCACGCTCCACAATGGGTACATTTAATCGTACGACCCGCGTCCACACACACACACCCTCGTCACATACTGGCCCAGAAGGCGCCACAATGAGCTCTTTTCGGCTATTGGTATTCTAAAAATGCAAGTCTAGGAGAAATAACCCCCCACTCCTGTTCAGTGCGCTGGGCTTCGCAATCGCTCGCATTTATAACACCGGCCTTTGTGATCCCACAGAGCGTGTTTGAGGTAGAAGAAGTTGTGCAGTAGGAAAAATATAGTTCAGGGAGAATTGAAATGGCAATAGGACAAATAATAATTTAAAATAAGTACAATTAGTTTTTCCTTGCCACTGTCGCCGTCGTCTTATCATTGCTTATCATTGTGATTCATACACATTCACATCACATACAAACTTAAATAGTTCTTTTGATTGTGTAAAACTGCTTTGCGACAATGTCAATTGTTAAAAGCGCTATACAAATAAAATTTAATTGAGTTGAATTGAATTACTTTATAATAAATACACTATACTGTATTGCCCAAAGTAATTGCTCGCCTGCCTTCACATGCATATGAACTACAGTAACATCCAAATTTTTTTACATGATGTTGGCCCCGCCCCCTATGCCTCTAAAACATTGACCATTCTTCCAGAAGCGCATTTGTGAAGTAAGACACTGATGTTGGACGTGTTGTTGGCTCGAAGTCTCCGCTCTAATTCATCCCAATGGTGTTCTATTGGTTGGAGGTCAGGACTCGTCCAGACCAGTTCTTTCACACCATGTGCACAAAGCTATCATCCATGTCTTTATGGACGTAGCTTTGTGCACTGGTGCGCAGGCATGTTGGAACTGGTGTGGGGTTGGGCTCGGCCTTAACATCCAGTAAAAGGAACTCTTAACGCTTCAGCATACCAAGATATATTGGACAATTTCATGCAGCCAACTTTCTGGGAACTGTTTGGGAATGGCCACTTCCTGTTCCAACATGATGTGCACCAGTGCAAAAAGCAAGGTCGATAAAGACATGGATGAGAAAGTTTGGTGTGGAAGAACTTGACTGGCATGACTTCCACCCGATAGAACATCTTTGGAATGAACACAATAAACCTTGTGGAAAGTCTTCCCAGAAGAGTTGAAGCTGTTAAAGCTGCAAAAGGGGTGGAGCCAACATCATATTAAACCCTATGGATTAAGAACTGGATATTACTCAAGTTTATATGCATGTGAAGGCAGGCGAACAAATAGTTTTGGCAATATAGTATATTTATAGCAGTTCATTGGACCAAAAAATTCATTTTTCACTCATCTGAAATGCTTTTCATTTAAAAAATGGGATCCATTTCAATATTTCACATGAATGCCAGTTGTAACTCGATTGGTTTGGAAGTTTCCATTCAACATGGATTTCTTGATGCCGTAGGTTGGTCAAAAGGTTGGCATTTTGGGGGTGAGCCTTCCTCTGAAAGTCTTTCGAGGTCTGACGCATTGTGCTTTTGTCCTCTCCTAATTACAGAACAGTTACTGTACTAAACAACCCACACCGACCACTATGAATGTGATAAAGCACAAATAAGAAAGCATTTACTATGACAGCAAGGAGATGTGGATACTGAAAGTGAGGAAAGTTTTTTGACTGTTATCTTTTGATTTCTAAGCTTTTAGAACCAGTTTTTTTGTTGTTGTTGTTGTTCCTTGACATTCCACCCTTGTACTGTACATCAGCCAGGTCAAACAAAAGTTATTCTGTCTGACTTTTAACCTGCCACACTAGTACCAAACTGTCTGACAAATAATCCAGCATGAGGGACTGGCATCTGGCAACTAGTCCAGTATGAATTGATCTAGCAACTAGTTTAGTATAAAGCACAGATCAGACCAGCCGCACTTCAATTATCTGGCAACTACTCCAGTATTCAGCCAACTCGCACCTACAGTACTTCATAATAAAAGGCATTTATCCAACTGCACTTCCACCATCTGACAACTAGTTCAGTCTAAAACACAGTTGACTCACCACACTTCCACTGTCTGATAACTAGTCCAGTATGTAACCATCTAGGAACCAGTTTAGTAGAAAGCATAGTTAACCAGTCGCACTACCACTATCTGGCAACTAGTGCAGTACTGTATCCAGCCATCTGGCAACTAATTTAGTATAAAACACAGTTAACCAACCACACTTCCACTATCTGGTAACTAGTCCAGTATGCACCCACTTAGCAAGTGGTTTAGTATAAAGCACAGACAACCAATTCCACTACCTGGCAACCAATACAGTAGAAAACATAGGTAATCAAGCACACTTCCACCATCTTGCGACTATTTTAGTATAACGCACAGTTAACCAGCCGCATTTTCCTCTATCTGGTTACTATTCCATTCTATGCACCCATCGGGCAACTAGTTCAGTATAAAACACAGTTGACTAATCACTTCCACTGTCGGGTAACTTGTCCAGTATGCAACTAGTTTAGTATAAAGCACACATAACCAGCGACACTTGCATTGTCCAGCATTGTCTTCATTATGCATCTGGCGACTAGGTCAGTATAAAACACAGTTAACCAGCCACACTTCCACCATCTGGCAATCAGGTTAGTTTGAATTCATCTAGCAAAATGATCATTTGGACTGAGAACCTACCACACCTTCACCTTGTAGCAATTAATCTAGTATGAGGAACTGTTAAGGTAGCAATTAATTCAGGATGAGGAATGTCAGCCATGTGCCGACTAGGTCAGTATAAGGGAGTGGTTCTCAAACTTTTTCTGTCAATCCCCACTTAAGGGGGTGAGCGAATTTTCAAGCCCCACTTGTCAACAAAATAATAACGAAATCGGCCAAGTTTACTGTTTATTGAAATATCAATTTCTAAACCAATAAGATCAAACACCACCAAGTTCAAAACAGATAAAATACACGTGCAATTGTTATAAAAGGCTTACGTTGGCACTTACTGTATCTTTGCATAACTGACCCCATGTTTATTAGCTGCTCAGCAAAATCGTTGGCATAAAGCCATTTGTGCTTTGCTGTCCACTGATTCAGATTTTACCATGCGATTCTCCTGCTGTCTGTATTCTGCCAGCTTTCTTTGAAAGAAGTCTAGTGGCTTATTAACGTGACTGGAGTGTGATGTCTCTAAGTGTCTTCCTAATTTGTTGGGTCTCATGCGGTCTGCTGCCAGCGGTTTAAGAGACAAAACACACACGGGTCTCTCTTCTGCCCCCACCATCACCACCATGAATCCAAGCTCAAGATAGACTTCATTAGGGGTGGGTGATATAACCAAAATCTTCTATCACGGTAGAAGCGATTTTCTACCTCGATAACGATCACAATCACAATTGCTATATCACAATATAGCAATTTGTATCTGGCAATGCATAAATAAAAATTCAAACACAAAGAAACTCATTCATTCATTTTCTATACCGCTTAATCCCATGTTCAGGGTCGCGGGGGACCTGGAGCCTATCCCAGGAGACTTCGGGCACTAGGCGGGGTACACCCTGGACAGGGTGCCAATCCATCGCAGGGCACACACTCATACACACACTCACACACCCAATCACACACTACGGGCAATTTAGGAACGCCAATTAGCCTAACCTGCATATCTTTAGACTGTGGGAGGAAACCGGAGTACCCGGAGGAAACCCACCAAGCACGGGGAGAACATGCAAACTCCATGCACACAGAGACGGGAATCGTTCCTGACACAAAGAAACTGTTTTACATAATGTAATTTTATTTAAACTGTGAATTGCTGAGGTTTGCCGCATTTTTTTTACTTTGGCCATATTCGTTTGGATTTCAGATGATAGAAAAGGTTTGACGTGTTTCCACCACTTGTTAAAACAGTGCACTTGCGTACCTTCCAAATCACGTTCATCTCATTCGTATCACTTTTCTTACATCCAAACCAATTCCACACCACAGACGAGGCACCTTTTTTCTTTACAATCTCCTCGTCACATGTAAGCAAACTCACTGCTGCTGCAGCGTCTTCTTCCATTGTCGAAGTGAATGTGAAGCCAAACACATCAAAAGTGGGACGAAACCGCGGCACCCGATTGAACTGAATATCTGCGCAAATACAGCGCAGCGCGACTATCTGGATAGCGCAGTGATGATCTGGTTTATTTGCGCAGCCCGGTGGATCACGCAGCGCCGCTCGAATCACAAACCTGCGCGACTCACTGTGTTTTATTTAAAAACAATTTAAAATGTCAGGACTGTTTAATATTGTTTCCGCCTTGCCATGCCTGGTTTGTACGTGCGCATCCCAGCGGGGTAAAATGTATTTTGATGGTCGGCGCGGTTTATTTATGTCAGAGTCCCCCAGTGGCTCGCGCAGGTTTGTGATTCGAGCAGCGCTGCTCAAGTTTGTCCGACGTTAAACCGTTATTGTTCCACTATGGTTCCACTTTTTCTCCCGGCCCACAACTGATGTTATTTTAAATTTACTTGTATTAATGATCCATTTATTTGTGTGTGATTGTTTAGTTTTTTCCTATTATTTTCCACTAATTTCCTCTCGTTCATTGCGCCCCACCTGTCATGTCTGTATTCCCCACTAGTGGGGCGCCCCACACTTTGAGAACCACTGGTATAAGGGAATGGTATTTTGCCACAGGCAATTTAAAACGAATAAAAACGAATACTTCCCTTACTACAGAAACTTCCATTGAAATACCGCATTGTGATTATGGCCTCAGTTTCTAAACATAAGATAGGGGTCATGGATCTCACTGGGCCAGCATGGTTAAAGCATCTGTATCTTCAGGTGCCTATTTTGGTCATTTCAAGTGCTGTCAGTGTATTATTCTTCTCATCACCTTCAAGTAAAATTTGAACTAATGCATGATGCATTTCAATCATCAAATTTCCCAACTGACTTGGGACAGTAATGCCCTGTGGTAGACATACCGCATTGGATTAGTATCCAACAGAGGATCTCTTACCTGTGGCAGAGGGTTCGGCGGCTTGGTGAGGATTCCGCCAACATAGACAACGTGTGGCAATGTAGGCCGTGGGAACTCTAGAGCCAAGTCAGTACACAGCATCCATAGACGACTGCCCTGCACCAGCTCATGCATGGAGGCTGGTGGCTGTATAGCATGCCGCCACATGATGCGGTCATATTTGGGTAGCACAAGCAGTTGCACTCCTATCCGTGAAGCCAGGTACACAACCGTGTTGGCCACACGCTGCACCAGCGTCATGTGATCTGTTAGCAGGGAGTTGAACTCAGGAACGTAGGAAAGTGGTGCCGGTGCGCCTACTTCCGCTGGATACCAAAGCCCTGTGCTGAAGACTGCATACGGCACACCCAGGATGTGCGCCAACACGAAGCCACACATTTCATTAGGGTCGACGAGCAGCAGGTCAAAGCGCTCCTGCTGTAGCTGCGCCATCACTGAACTGCTGCCTACCACGCTGTCACAGTTCTGCGCATAGTGCTCCAGGATGTCAAAGAGCTCCAGCGGCGTTGGGCGCCCTGAAAAGATGTTATGAACCTTGGACTGTAGGAAGTCATCTGCTGCTGATGAGCTGTTAAATATACCAGGGTAGCGTTGAAGACGGTAGTGTTCCGAAGGTGCCACGTCTCGACCCTCCGACACCAGCAGCACTGTCTCGTGACCTTCAGCGTGCAGCGCCGAAGCGAGTGTCTTAAAGATGTAAAGGTGGCTTTCGAACATTATTGGAGGGACAACAATGATCTTAGCAGCCCAAGAGAGACTCGTACCTGACAGGAACCACAGTATTGCGGTGAGGAGCCCAAAGGAGGTTTTCATGACTGTGGGGAGACAGATAAAATGTTGTTTAATGGTTGAAATATCAAGCAACAAAACAGATATAAGAACAACCGCTACAGAAACTGTAACTACATAATTGTGTTTAACCTACAAATAACAGACATCATACAGGCTTCTACTAACTAAACATTGTTTTGAATACATGAGCTTGTATCGTTATCAGAAAATGTGTAACATTAAATACTAGAATGAATGAAGTAACATCTTGTAGTCATCGAGACGTCATGGCCAAAGAACAACATGTACAACTGAGACTAAGTGAAGATCTTCTGGGATAAAATCACACATGCTCTTGCCCTGATGTTACTCCCCACATATCACACCACACCCAGTCTCGTGCGATTGTGAATCTTCCACATACCAAGCCACACACACACACACACACATACACACCTTTGTTTCTTGAGTTGTTTCTGTGAATGAGTATATGAAGCATTTAAGATGCATGACTGGATTTATTCTGGATTTACAAAATCCTGGTTGAAACTGACTCAGACCCCTCTGTGACATAAAATGGATTTAGGACACAATAGACCCAAAACCAAAACAACCAAATTCAAGGAACAATGAACCAAAACCAAAATTACCATTGTTCCATACTGGACCAACAATTGAATGTGTGGACATATTAGGCCACAAAACTTAGCTAAAACTAATTAGCCAACAACTATTTTTTTTACATATTATACCACAAACAAAAAAATTCTAGATACACTACAATAGATCACAAAACTGAAATTCTGGACACACTAGAACACAAAATTCAAATTCTGGAGCCACAAGACCACAAAAATTTAATTCTATTGACACTGAAGCATAAACTTAAAAACATATTTTGTGACAGAAGGAACTAATATAAACTAATACACTAGAACACAAACTAGACCACAAAACTAACCTTCTGGAGAAACTCGAACAAAAACTCAAACTCTAATTCAGGACAGAATGGACCAGGCAAAAAAAAAAAAGCTGAAATGTAGAACAACCTAAATTAAAATTAAAATTCTAGAGACACTGGGACAAAAGAACTAAAACCCTAATTCAGAACAGATTGGACCAAGTCTGGGGGAAATAAAAATAAAAAAATTTTTAAAAAAAAGCTAATTTGAGACAAAAAGGAAATTAAATCAAGACACTTGACCAAATACTAAAAGTCAGGAGACACTGGATTAAAAGAAACAACAACAACAACATAAATAATTATCCTGTAATAAATAATTACATTCAGGACTCAATAAAAGCACAAAACTAAAATTCTGATATACATTAAATCTGAGATAAAACTGAAATTGTAGGAATACTGAAACAAAAATGAAAACTTTCAATCAGGACACACTGGAATAACAATTGAAATTTCAAACACACTCGACAAAAAAAAATCAATCAATAAATAAATCACTGAACTAAAAACTCAATTGAGGATAGATTAGACTGAAAACCAAAACCCAAAATTCCAAAAACTACAATTCAGGTCACAGCGAACTGACTGAAAATCAAAACCTGTGACCAGTCAGAAGAAGGACCCGCGTTCCTTACGTCTAACTAGACACCTTTTGTATTTAGTACTGAGAAATCCAAGGTAATAAAGGTATAACATGCTTTCAGTAACTTTGAGGGATTAATCATAAATAAATCACAATTCTGTAATAGTTTTATTTCCTAAAGGACCAATAAGTGTAAGTGTCAATCTATTTTTGAATAGTGCACATTTTTTTCAAACCCCTGCTTCAAGTCACGTTAAGTCAAGTAGGCTTTATTGTCAGTTCAACTATATACAGTTAGAACACAATAAAACGAAACAACATTCCTCCTGTTAATGTATGTAGCATGTAGGAGCAAGGTGCAACATGCAACATACGTTTACAACATAAATTAACAGAAAAGCTAACTAGATAACTAAGAAGCCTAATTAGCCGGCTAGCTGAGACATGACAAAAAAAAATCTAACTTGGTTGCAGCATTGCTGTAAAATGTGTTGAAACTGCAATTTGCACTGTTAACATTTTACATGTATGAATAGGCACAGTGATCTGTGTCGTTATAATTGTGTCGACAAACTTGGTTGGTAAAAACGGTGCAAATTCACCTATCTAGCAATACTTTGGCTTTAGACCGAATGAAAGAGGACAGCCACAAGATACGTCTGAAGTGGTGTGTAGGATTTGCAGTAAAGTTGCGCAGATGATGCGCAGACGACAAATTTACATGACCGTTTGCGTGTTCACCATCCCGCGGAAAATCCCGCTCATTGTCAGTGTCATCACGCACAACTGACCCTCGCAGGAACCAACCAACAGTATCTGAGGTTTTCACTCAAATTAATACATACACGCGTGAAAGCGAAAGATGGAAGCAGTGTCCTGACGCTGTGACCCGCTACCTAGCAAAAGCTTCACTTCGCAGCTTATTAAAGCCAGAAAAGGTGAACATGTTAGTATTTCTATCCAGAAACATTCATATTTAAACTTGTTTTTTGTTCCAAGCTCTGTTAGTTACAGTATGGTAAAACCATGAAAAAGCCATATTTGGTATAGTTTATTTAATCTAATTTAATTAAAATGATTTAGATTTTTTTTCTGCTGTTTTTGTATGCCTCATTTATTAATGTAAACGAACTAGTTCGTGTAATTCGTTTGGTGGGATGGGGGATGGAAGACACTTGCATAATAAATCTGTTCCCTTTGTTGTGCTTGAAATCAAAGTGGTCGCTTAGATATGACCAGGGGTTTGCTTCATAAGAATTTGTTGGCATTTCACTTTCAGCTGTGTCTGTATCACTGGCATCTGTTTTGTCCGTCTCCATCGTTCTAGTGAATTTAGCACGTTTGTTCTTCGGATCTATCAATCAATCAATCAGGGCAGTGGTTTCCGGGGTGCAATTTGTTTTCCTTCCTCGCTGTATTATTTTTATTATTTTTAATTTTCATCCATTTATTTTTTACTCAGTAGCAAATATGATTTAAAATGTAGCGAATACTTTAAACAAAACATACTTAAGTAAAGGTAAAACTACAGATTTTAAAAACTACTTTAAAAAGTAGAAGTACACAAAAAATCTACTCAATTACAGTAACGCGAGTAAATGTAATCCGTTACTTTCCACCTCTGAAATTCATTATGAAAAATCCCTCTTACATTTTGTCATAAAGTTCAGAACTGAATTGTTTCAACGCTATTTACTAGTTACTGCAACTCCAAAAAAGACCAAGATTGTGCGTTTTAATAAAATAGTATAAAAATAATAAGATGGAAAAAAAATAATAATACACATGCTAACTGAAACAATTATTTGAGATACAAACCGAGTACACTCCAGCTCCTAATTAAAACACCGGCCAACAGTTCAGCTTAAAGTTATTTCATACAATAAGCAGTAGATACTGGAGCATTTACTTGCCTGGTGGGTACGTGGGTAATGGTAGTGTTTTAAAACAAACACTACCATTTCAGCTAAAATGCTAACATATGCTAGCATTGGTCCTCTCGTTTTTGTTTTTTTTGGGGTAGGGGGGAAGGAAATGAATTGTATAGCAATAGATAGACTTCAGTCGCAACTTTAAACCTTCAAAGTTCAGCATTGTGATGTTAAAAAAAATGTATTTTGTGAAAATCCTATTTCATTCTTATTTTGTTACTTAAAAAATAAACTTGTTCAGTGGGCATTCTGCAATGTTACATGTAACCATAAATGGATCACATGTACGACATAAACCGCAATTATTAAAAAATTACAGCAACTCTAACCTGCAACCCTAATTAGTGTCCTAATTTTGACATTATTCCATATACGTTATAGATTTCATCCAAACACCATCAATCAGACACTTCACCTCCTGTACTTTATAATGAACACTGATTATGAGCCGAGTTACTTTCGCCCAAACTCTTAAAACACACCTGTCGAGGAACAACAATGTCCTGATTGTGCGGCCTTAAGAGAGCAGCTGTCAGTCCGCTCTGTGGCTCGATTTCTCCTTCTTCCAGGACTCTTCTAGTGTGGTTTCAGGTGAGCCTATTGACTTTACACCCTTTCGTTTTCAGACCGGACTTGTTGACTGTTGCCTTGGTGACCCACGCTATGCATTGCGGCTTGGGTTACTGACACTGGAGTCAAGTTACCTAGCACCCGTCCCGACGGAGAACGTCTATTTATTTAAACAAATGAGAGGAGTGCTTGTGGTGAACACGCACAAGAAGGTTGTCGCTTCACTAGAAGGGCATAATATGTGAATATTGTGTTGTGTTTTACTATCCACTACTATCATTGTTCGAGCGATTAATCACAGAAAAGCGGAACACATTAAAACAAGCTATAGATAAAGCAGTCATGCACAGGTTTGCTTGCACCTGACCCTTTTTTTCAAGCCTGATGATTGCAAATAAAAATCAGCCTATTGCTCTGTTTTTTTTTTCCCAATCCATAACCCATGTTGTTTGTCACTTTCCAGATAAGCATGTGCTACAATTTCACAGTGCACAGCGTGTAACTTTCTAAGCAAATGAGGGAAATCTGACCCAGCGTTACAACTGAACCAACCTCGGCTGCGTTTATTTCACTCCTCACATAGGAATGGCTGATTTACATTTTAACTAATGGCTGACTCATGGGTGTAACCCTCCCATGTGATACTATTACCTGGAATCGAGACTACTGCACGCATCTCTCTACTCTCGAGTATCGGAAGATGAAGTCATCCGTGTGGGACGACACCTTTAGTTGGTGACATCACTCTGTCTCTTTTCATTGTGTCTTCTTTAATAGTATGGATTATATTATTATTATTATTATTATTATTTACTATTGCCTCATATTTGAAGATTATTAATAAAAAGATGACTAAGAATAACATGTTTCGTCGATCACACCTATGCTAATGGTTTAATCCCAAATGAAGAGGTTGCTCCCTTTCCCTTTGGTACATCTTGTTCGCTGATGAGGGAATAACCGCCCACTTTACGCCACATAACGACATTCTCCGGTGTCATTATCTCTCAAGCTATTTAAAACATAATAAAGCTGGCCTCCCAGACGGAGTTTAAACCCTGCCTTAGATCCAATTACACCTGCTCTTTCAGCAGCATTTAGGTTCAATCGCTGAGCAGATCTTGGATCGCCATTGTTAGAAATATTAAAGACATGCAAAGGGGAGGTCTCCTGAGAGAGCGGCAGACATCCTGCTATTGAGGAACGTCCTACTTCTGCAGGAGATTGAAATCAGTAGACCTTTCTCATACCGGGATCGTCTCTGAGATATTTGTCATAATAACATAGCAGCTTTCTCCTCCTCGGCTCGAGTGACAGGCTACAATGGATGCAGTAATGCTCTTTGTCTGTCGAACGTGTTTCGTACAAACAGCCCGGGGCTATGCGAGCTACGACTCCACTGTCTATTTACATTACTGATGGAACAACCATTCTCTATTTGTCTCCATAGGCAGTGTTCAGATTACACGGATGAACGGGGGGAAAAAAAATAAAAATAAAAAACAACTTACGAAAATCACGAACATCAAACTGCCTATTGATATTCACAATATAAATGAGCAGTAATAGTTTAATGTAGGAATGTAACCATATATAAAGGATTGATGTAGACTGAACAAGAAAAAAAAAACTCTCTATCAATATATTTAACCTAAGTTAATAAAATGTATTAGGAATGCCACAGGTAAAAACATGTCTATTATGTTAACAGTGACATCATTAAATGTCGGCCATATTGAAATTTGACACCTGTTTCTGTAAAAGGACTATACTGAACAGATACTCCTATTACTGTACATGTTGTTTTTTCTCTTTACTGTTTACTGTTTTCCTATCATACACTGGCACTGCAATGCATCCCAAGTTTATCAATGCAATGGATGTTCCTGTGACTTTGTTCGCGTGGAATTTAACTGCACACTCATCAGAATTTTTTTTTTTTTTTTACGTATAACTGTTGAATAATCTGTTGAATTTTGGAATGAACAAAGTTTTTTACGTGTTACCGTGAAGTGCGTGGAATGATGGTGTCAGATCACATTTATTAAGTAGCTTTCAATTGCACACTCATAAGTGTGTACTGTAATAAATAATGTACAGCACCATCTGGTGAATTGAACTAATGAATTGTTTTTGAGATGAAACAAAGCCTGTATGTTACCTGTATGTTAGCTTGGCCAAATAAACCTGTGAAAATTCCATTAACATGCAGTAGTCTTTACATGATACAGTATGTAAACAAACAGACAGATAAAAATTCCAAAAACCATCTTGATGTGTTCTATTACACATCTTACATTCACTAAATTATTTTTTTCATAAATATCTTCAATATACACACCAACTTTACAGATTTATTATATGTATAGACGATAGAAGATTACTTTGCTGGGTTCATTCCAACCAAATGAAAACCCACCTGATATAACTCCATTTGCACATCATTTGCTTTATTTTCCCCAACACTGATACGTATTTCATTCAAATCATGCAAACGGATATTTCCCTTCCTTAACACGGTCCTCTAATTATTTCACACTTTTGCGCCATTAATGCAAAAACAAGCCTCTGTCTGAATTCAATGTATTGTAAGCTTAATGTTCCAATTATGTCATTGTAATTGAACCACAACAACCTGCTCTTCTGAGACATCCCAAATAACCTGTGCTAGTTTGCATAAACAAGGAGATCAACTGCAAATGGAAAAAAAAGTAAGTTCCTTACATATTTTTGTATATGGAAATTGTTTTTTGCATGCACTGTTTGTTCTTTATAGCTATGATAGTTCACTAATCTGATTAACCTTTTCAGAATCAGGAACACAGTGGTAAGTGGAAACGCGGACAAACTCAAACAAAACAAAATCCACTGCAGCGCGGTTATTTAACTCTACTGATATCGTCACGCATTTTTATAAATGTCTGGTCATAAATTGGGTTGTACATTTTTTGCTATGTTTGCACACACAGTAAATCAACCCTGATGTCTACTAAGGCAAAAAGTCTACAAGCAGTGAGTCAGTTAAAAACAACCCTCAAGTAAGTATGAAATAAAGACAGCTAAATATCTATAAAATATTATAAGGCTAGCCTCTATATTTATTTATAAAGTAACCATACTGTATAAATAAAGCATGAAGGATGGGGATTGTTATCTTTACAGGCTACTAATTAGATGATTTGCAGGCTTTTTAGATTTGTGCTTTTTGATGCAGTAGACATTATGATGGTAATTCATGAGGAAGTTATTCTGTTACCCTTTCTAGCTACCCTTCTCTTGTTTATGAGAAATAGATTTTTTTTAATTATAAGACATCCCCTGTCACATAACAGCTATTTGTTTTTTTTCTGGCTTTTATTACAACACAAATACCAAACCACATACATAACCATAATTATAAAGGCAAGTCAGAATTCAGTTTGGAATCAGAAACCATCTGGTAAAATGCCTATGACCATTAATTTTATATATATAGTCATGTGAGAAATTAGGACACACCATTAAATATCAATCTCTTTAATAGGAAATTTCAAAGTATTGATTTCTGCTCTTGTTTTCTTGTGCACCAGTAGATGAAGAGCATTGAATGACATGTACCAACATACTGTAAAAATTACATGTACCAACACCCTCACATTTATTAGAATAAAAACATATTTAAATAACCTAAAGGTGTATTACATCAAGTGCAAATTATTAGAACATAATCACAGAACATTTTGAAGAAGGCGTGCTTTATTTAAACCTCAGACACTTCATTTGCTCTAAATTGTTGAAGTGAGAGGTGAGATCCAAAGAGCTCTCTGAGTGCTTCAGAAAGAAGATTGTACATGCGTATAAGTCTGTTAAGGGATATAAAAAGATCTCAAAATAATTTTTTGACATCACTCAACCACTACAAGTGGAGAATCATTAAGACAACTAGCAACATGGCCAGATCAGGCTCAAAGACCAGGACTTCTTGAATAATGTGCTTTGAAGAGTTTAAAATTTTATTGTTTGGACCATATGTCAAAAAATTTAAGCTAAAGCGGAACTGGACCTGAAAACATACGAAATGTGTCGAAAGGTGTGAGATCGAATTTATTAAGTAGATTACAATTGTACTGTGATAAGCTCATAAAAAATGTACAGGGCCATCTGTTGAATTTTGAGATGACCTAATGATTTTATGAAGGTTAATTTTTTTATGATATAAGGACGTTTTCCATTTAAATTTCCATGGGCTGATTATGAGGAGACGCCATATAGGATAAGGCCTACAGTATATTTTACCTATATGATATCATATAGGAATAGCCTATATGTTACCTCAAGCTCAGCCAAACACACCTATGAAAACACCATCAAAATTCCTTCAGTAATTTTTTTAAGTAATTACTCAATTTACTCAATTATTAGAGTAAACAAGTTAAAGAGCTTATAGTTATACATGATTCCATATTATTTTATATTTGATGCATTATACTGTAGGCACAGCTTCAAATTTCGAAACATAATATTTTTATCATTTCACCCACCAGATTCAAACTGATCTACAGCTTTTCAACATACAAAATTTTGGCACCGCAGCAAAAGACATATGCGAGTCAACATAACTTAAAGTTTTTCAACCTTCAGCTAGGTAAAAAACAAAAAGAACTTGGAACTCCTTCTTGCAAACTTGGGACAGACTCCCCAACCCCAAGTGACTTCAGATCAACATGGCCACTTACAGCATAAACTGTAAACAAAGTAGCACTACCTACGTTTAAATTTGTTTTGTTTTATATAGTGGTGTTTGCTTGAAATCAAAAGACATATAGATATGTATCAATTCATTTGGGTGACTTTCATTTATAGCATGACTATACTGTTTACTTATTTGCTGAGGTAATTAACATCACTCATCACAGCTGGATAGCTTGTTGCTAAGAAATGACAATCATGAAGGTGTCCATGATTATTTCCATGAAACTACATTCATTTTCTATACCGCTTAATCCTGTGTTCAGGGTCGCGGGGGACCTGGAGCCTATCCCAGGAGACTTCAGGCACTAGGCGGAGTACACCCTGGACAGGGTTGCCAATCCATCGCAGGGCACACACCACACTACGGGCAATTTAGGAACGCCAATTAGCCTAATCTGCTTTGGAGGAAACCGGAGTACCCGGAGGAAACCCACCAAGCATGGGGAGAACATGCAAACTCCATGCACACAGAGACGGGAATCGAGCCTGGCCGGGGAATCGAACCCAGACCCCTGGAGGTGCAAGGCGACAGTGCTAACCACTACACCACCGCGCCGCCTCCATGAAACTTGTTGTGAAATTTATTCTGTATCTAAAAATTGTATAGAAAACCTTTTGCAAATAAACTGTACTGTACATTATTTATAGCAGTAATCTAAAAGATAACCAATATTACAGTATACCCAGACAAATATTAGATATGAGGTACGAGAACAAATTCAGTTCTATCTGACTTCTTGATTTTCTTTTTCGACTATACCCTGGAATGTAATTTCCTTTATTTTTAATTACTTCAGTGTGTTTGTAGACAGATATGATATGAAAACATCATAGGGAATATTCACATTAATTCTAGTTATATTTCCTCATTGTAATGTCATCTAATGAAGGCGCCTGTTGTCCTTTGAAGAATCGCATACAAGAATGAGCACATGTGAAATTGCCCCTGCCCCCAAAGTGTGAGTGCGCATGCACATTGCCCCTCGCTCACTCACTCACACACATGCATGCACAATCAGGTTAGAGTGCAAAGTAAAAACATAGGAGCTTAAGGCGCAATAAACGACAAACCTGCCAAACAGGCTTTCTTCTTCCTTTTTTTAGAACATGCACACTTATGCACACATCCACACACTCACACACACACACACAACTATTAGCCCAAAAAAAGGTGAAGTGTGGTGACTGATTTTTTAAAAATGAGATTCGTGATCACATAAAATCCAAAACAAGAATTATACTACGTTTGTAAAGTATTAGATTGATATCTGTTCAAAATGAACTCTTGAATTAAGGTATGACCTGCTGAATTGGAACCGTAAATACTGAGAATGCTTGAATAATAAACTGCGACAAGACAGACAGTGCTAGACAAACAATAGGAAATAGTAAGTCAGAGTACTGAAAGCTAATTCACCAATATACCAGTCAACACAACAGGTGTAACAGAAACTCTACCAGGACCTCCCGGAGGGTCCCAGGGGTGGGAACAACATAAGGATCTAGTGGCAAAACAAATTCTCCTGATGCCCTTATTTTTTCATCTATTCTTTTCCAAAGCCAGTTACAGAATAATATGCATTTCAAAGTTGCGCATCTGCAAATCTGACTCTTTGTGCATTCAAAGAGTTCATTTTGAACTTTGTTTTAGATCATAAAAACTGTTTTCACCCTTGCTTCAGTGGATTATCACACCTTGATGCTTGATCTTGATAATCATTTCTAAAAAAAAAAAAAAAAAAAAAGGGTTTATCTTATCCTGAACATCCCGTCCCTGAAAACAAGAGTCTGGTTCCTCTTCGCTCACCTGAGCCTGGAAGTGAATCTATAAAATCTGTCACTTATACATGTATTATATCATTGGTGTACACTGCCCGCTGCTCAAGCAGAACCATCTTTCTTTCTTTCTTTATTTATTTATTTTTTTATCCTGGAATGGTGCTTTACCGGTTGTCTGATATTCTTTTTCCAAAAGGTAGAAAAACGTATATAGGGATAAGGGTTAGGATCAGGGTCAGCTACAAACAGTACCGTTCATGATTTCAGGACATCCAAAGAAAAAAGGGGGGAAAAAGAGTGTCTGTTTCAAAGGTGTGACTGCGCAGAAACACTCCCCTATTTGTTTCTCTAATCTAGCTGATCTTATTCATAGTTTGTTTTTGTATTTCTGTTAGTCACACCTGGAAACACTACAATGAACCCATATGATTGTTGATTATTTAGATATCCTTAGAAAGGTCATCTTTTTTTTCCAGGGGTTTAAATTGTTCACTACCAGGTTTGGCTATACAAAAAAATACATTAACAGCAGGATTGGAGTTTGTGACAAAGCCACCTGTTCCTACACGGTTCTGTCTTTCTTACTGTAAGTATCGCCACCCTTTTCTCCTCCAATTACCTAACACACACACACTCCCCCCCCCTCCCCCCTCCCCTCTCTTCTCTCCTGTTTCGCTGTAATTTACCTGTACAGGTGCAGCACCGCTGCTGCTCCGAAGCTGCTCCGCGTCCCGGCTTTAGGAGGCAGGAGAAATTAAATCCCTAAGGCTTGTGGGAGGAAAAATGAAGCTGGCCGCAGCAGCGAGGAGCCGGACGGACTTTACCCCCGGACGTCGAAATGACGGGCGAAGTCGGTGAAACTCGGAGCGCGCGAGCGACGGACCGAGAGGAGGGACTTCTGGACGTGACGATGTGGTTGGCCACGAGACTCGCGCACGGGCGAGGGAGAGGCTGCTCTGATTTGTTCAGGGAACAGACGGACAGTGCGGCGTTTCTAGGGAGGGTGGTGCCTCCCCCCCCCCCCCACTGATTTACAAAAGCGACAGGTGTAATTAAATAAAGGTGTACACGCATGTAAAAAAAAAAAAAAAAGTATAATTTCAATGTTCAAACCACAGGGACTCGTGGTGACGCAAACCATTTAAATGTTCTGGAAAGTTCCTTACTCAGTTCCAACGTACCGTTTTAGTGTGATAAATATCCAAAAAAAACAAAAAAGGAAGGGAGCGAATACTTTTTCACTTTTTACACTGCACCATACCATGTAATAACATACTAGCATATCATATTCGATTTTTTAAATTAGGTTATTAGATATAGGTTATTATAGGTTATTAGGTAACCTTTGCTAGTCACTGTGGTACCCATAGTACCATGGAAATTTACCAAAGTATTGTGGTACACAACATAGTTCAAGAACTGTACTATTTAAGTGACAGATGTGATTAAATAAAGGTGTACACGTATGTAAAAAAAAAAAAAAAAAAAAGCAAGTATAATTTCACTATTCAAACTAGTATAAGGACGACACACAAACCCTTTAAATGTTCTGGAAAGTTCCTTACACAGCTCTAACTTGCCATGTAAGTGTGACAAATATGCAAAAATAAATAAATAAGAAACCTTTTCACTTTTTTGCATTGCATCATACCAAGTAGTATGTACTAACATACTAACATCATATAACAGCTGAACCTTGGTAGTCACTACTGTACTACAGTATTTACATTTAGGCATTTGGCAGATGCTCTTATCCAGAGCGACTTACATTTTTATTCTCATTACAAATCTGAGCAGTTGAGGGTTAAGGGCCTTGCTCAAGGGCGCAACAGTGGCAATCTGGTGGTTGTGGGGTTTGAACCTGAGACCTTCCGAACTGTAGTCCAATGCCTTAACCAATGAGCTATGCCTGTCCCCGCTAAATATTTAAGCGACAGGTGTGATTAAATAAAGGTATAAACTTATGTAACATGACAAGTACAAATTCACTGTGCTAGCAACATACTGTACCATATTAGAGAACAGGTTTTTAGATATAGGTTATGATAGGTTATTAGATAACCTTTGCTAGTCACAGTAACCAATAAGTATCATGGAAATTCACCAAAGTATTGTGGTACACACCATAGTTCTAGAACTGTACTATTTAAGCGGCAGGTGTGATTAAATAAACGTGTACACGTATGTAAAACAACAAGTACAAATTCACTGTTCAAAGGACTCATGGTGCCACACAAACACTTTAAATGTTCTGGAAAGTTCCTTACACAGCTCTAACTTACCATCTACTGTAAGTGTGACAAATATGCAAAAAATAAAAAATTTATAAATACGGAAAGGAGCAAATACTTTTTTACTTTTTGAACAGCACCTTACCAGTAGTATGTACTAACATACTAACTTATCACATTAGATAACCGCTGAACATTGGTAGTCACCACTGTACTATTTAAGCGCCAGGTGTGATTAAAAGAAAGGTGTACATGCATGTAAAACAACTGTACAAGTACAAAATCACGGTTCAAACCATAAGGACTCATGGTGACACAAATCCTTTAAAGGGCACCTACAGTGCTACATGGACTTTTTCAAGCTGTTTGGACTGCATTCTGTGTTAGGAGAGTGTGTACACAACCACTCTACAGTGATAAAGAGCCGCCCAGCGATTTTCTTTTAATTTAATAATATAAGATGCCCCTTCTGAAATCAGCCCGTTTTCAAAAGCCTGTCGGTGTGAACTCACACCGACAGAGGCCGCTCCTACTACAGTTGATTGACACTGGTGTTTTAGCAAAGACCCGCCCCGAGTGAAAAAAGAGCCGTCGGCCATTGTTATTCTACACGGGAGCAAAATGGCACCTACATGAGTGTGGTGTGCTGTTTGTTGCAGCAGCCTTGCAGTAGTGTGGTGGTCTAGTGGTTAGGATTTGGTGCTTTCACGTGGGAGACCTGGGTTCGATTCCTGCTTAAGGTACATGCTTTTTTTGCACTACATATTTATAAAGTTTTTCTAATGTTCGTTTAGTAACGAGGCGAGTGCGGTATGCTTCGATAAGCTTTTCTGACATAAGGAGAGACTCAGTCACACACACACACACACACAATGCTTCGCGTGTATGTTGTCCTATTCCCGACATCTATATGCCTCATTCACACACACAGACAGACACACACACACACGTTGTTTGTCAGAAAGGTCTCTGTTTATTAACAGCAAAAGATCGGTATAAATATGTTTGACTAAACGCCTGTGCTATAGACATATGTTACTACAAATTAACCATTGTAAATGTCCTGGTGAGATCCCGAAAAAAAAACAATGCTTCGCGTGTATAAGGTCGCGGGTTGAATAGCCGGCATTTCCAAGCAGCAGCCATTAATCCTCTGTGGTCTAGTGGTTAGGATACGGCGCTCTCAGCGCAGCAACTCGAGTTCGATTCCCGGTCTGGGAAGTCAAAAAAGTTTTACAACCAGATTCACATGTAAAATTTTATATACATATATAACTATATATATATATATATATAAAAATATGAGTGCATAAAAAAATCTTACAAAATATATATATATATATATATATATATATATATATATATATATATATATTTATAATAAAAATAATAATAATAATAATAATATTTATATATCCCATATATTTTGTAAGATTTTTATTATGCCCTCATTTGTACATTGTATATTTGTACAACTATTTTACTAGTTAAATTTATTTTCTTTAGTATTTCTTTTTATTGATATTTATTCTTTACTCATTTATTTAATTTTTAAGGTCACTGACTGTCGTATAAGCATTTCACTGCATATCATACTGTGTATGACTGTGTATGTGACAAATAAAATTAGAATTTGAATCAAAGGAGAGGAAGAGAGACAGAGAGAGAGAGAGAGAGAGAGAGAGAGGGAGAGAGAGACAGAGTATGGGAAGGTGAGCATGAATGAACAGATGCAAGAGGAGACAGGAAGAGGAGCAGCAGGGAAGATTTAACACGTTAATATCAGATCTATGAGGAAGAGAGCAAGAGAGTAGAAATAACTCCTTTATATATAAAATAATTCTAACATCATGTAAAATTATTTTTAACTGTTTTTTAACTATTTTTAACTGTTGTCAAAGCTATACCCCACTTGTATTGTGAAGACACGCCCCACAGACCTGGGGGGCGGGTTCAGTAGAGGTCATTAACATTTAAAGGAGCATGTACTGAAACAGGTTGCTGAGAACAGAGCTACTTTTTACCAGGTAAAAGTAATGTTTTTTTTACACAACAATTGAGATTTTTTAATTAAAGAATATTACAAACTTTTCATTAGGACCCTAAAGAATCATATTAACCTATGCAAAAATTGAGACTGTATGTCCACTTTAAAATTTTCTGAAAGTTTGTTATTCAGCTCTAACTTACCATTGGAAATTGTTAAAAGCGCTATACAAATAAAAATTGAAGTGTGACAAATATGCAAAAAAAATCATAAAGGGGTAAATACATTGCACTACTATACAGTACCATACCAGTAGTATTTACTAACATATTTAATTTCGTACAGTATGTACAAATGTACATTGCTATATACTGTACCTGCCGAACATTGGTAACCACAATGATAACCAACAAATTCCATGGAAATTCACCAATGAATTGTGGTACATGCCATAGTTTGGCTACTGTACTATTAAACAATTCCAATGATTTAATAAAATAATTTTTTTATATTTAACCTGGTCCTGAACAATTTATTATAAAAAAATATATATTACATTATTTTATTACATTAAAATAATTACATTATTATGACGCTTTATCTCATAGAGCTTTGAATCGTAAAGTTTCAAATTATTTGTTATGTGTTATATCCCCCATAATGTCCCTTAAAAGAGATATGGGTCTGGGCTCTTACAAGTTAAAATATTACAATAAAAGTAATTTCTTGCTTGTTTTTTTTTAATAAGCAGCCTCACATACAGAACACTGTATACAGCCACTTTGCACAGAACATCGAGCAGATTATGACACCCCAATGCTACCATTACATCCTGCGTTGTTCCGGTTTTAAGAAGTTTTCTACAATACTGTAGGTAGGGGAAAACAGGGTTTGTTGTCACAAAAACTCGAGTTCAAAGCTCGAGATGTTTGGGAAAGTCTGGGATTGCAATCAGAGGTCACCTACAAAGAGATGTCGGGTGTAAGACACATAGAATTCAGGTGAGTTATGTTTTAGATGTTTAGAACTTTTAGATGAAGTTTTAGACTTCAATATTTTTCTAATTACACAGTACTTAACAACAGGAAGGTCCCCCAATGCCCTCCCGACACTTTAGGCTTAAAATTGTACATTGAAATTAATCTAAAGTTAAAAACAAATTGTGACAACCAACCCCATTCTTCCGTACTGTGGTACCTGTACCATGGTATATAGTTTCACAGTATTTTTGAGAGTATCATAGTACTTTGTAGTCACACATTGTCCTACCATGCCTACCATGTTATATAAGAGTATGTGTTCCATGGTATTTTTGACAGTACCATGGTACTTATTTGCTCATACATATTTGTATACTGTAGTACCACAACACTGGTACTATTGAACATGTACTGTACCAGGATTACCATAATGGCAATATTTACAGAATACAGCAGAGGTGGAAAGTAACGAATTACATTTACTCGCGTTACTGTAATTGAGTAGCTTTTTTGTGTATTTCTACTTTTTAAAGTAGTTTTAAAAATCTGTAATTTTACTTTTACTTAAGTACGTTTTGTTGGAAGTATTGTAATTCGCTACATTTTAAATCATATTCGCTACTGAGTAAAAAATAAATGAATAAAAATGCTAAAATAATGAAAATATTATGCTTTGTATAAATGCTTCGTTGCGCCGCGTGTGTGTATCATGTCCTGGTCGCGCGCCGCTCCAGACTCCACTCCAGGTTTTCTGACATCGGCATCTACCTGACCTTCCACACGGTCGCTTCCGCCCTGAGTGACGTCATCGACTAACGCGACTGGAGAGAGAAGCGCGAAAGATGAAAGAGGTTGTGATTTTGGCGTTTTGACATTTGGTTGTGTATTCTGGTTTGACTTTTTGCCTCCAATTGACTTTGATTATTGCTTTGTCCCTATGGTTTGGTTGGTCTTTGTATATGTTTATAGATAATTTCACTGTATGTCTGTGCACTCACTAGTAGCAGGGGCGTGGCTGCCATTTATTTTTGGAAGAGGGAGTTTATTTGGGAATTTATTTGCTCAGGATGTTATGTGGCAATAAAATGAAGATAGCTGACTACCTTATTGTACGGAATGATGGGGGGGGTGATAAAATTATATATACATAATATATATAAGGTTATCAAAGCAGTCCCACAGCTTAATCATAGCTAAAACAATCCAGTGAAATATTAGACTGTGAGACTTTTTTGAGCCAGGTATTTTATATAGTTTAGCTTAGGTTTATATTTTATATAGTTTATATAGGTTTAGGGAGTCCGGGAAGGTACCTGTATTTTTGTTTGTGTTTTTTTTTTTTTGCAGGTAATCTAGGTACTAAATATAAATACCATTTTGTTTATTATTTTGGCCTGGGTCCACGCTGAATCTGATCCTCCTCCTGGTGTGTGTGTGTGTATACAAACCTAATTTTTTCATCAGTTAATGATTGGATCTAGTTCTTTTTGCCATATGCCACCATTTCCATACAGTTTAAAATAGAACCCTGAACCATTCTTTTGCTGTATAGCCCTAGACTGGGATGTAACACCATATTTAAGTGACCACTTTGATTTTCAAGCACAAGAAAGACAACAGCTTTATTATGCAAAGGTGTTCCTTCAGTTAAAAACAACTAGTTTGAGATTTATATCTGCTCATCTTTTTTGAACTACGCTAGAATGCCTCACCCCACCCCCGCTGTTAAAAAAATAAAAATAAAAAAGTAACTCGGTAACTTTTACTCTGAGTAAATTTTTTAATGAGCTACTTTTTACTTTTACTTGAGTAGACTTTTATAATGGTAACTTTACTTGTACTTAAGTAAAATTTCACTGAAGTAACAGTACTTGTACTTGAGTACAAAATTTTATTACTCTTTCCACCTCTGGAATACAGTATGGTACCATTGCAACTACTCTATATAACTTAACTACATACAATAATGTAGTACTGCCAAAGCACAACCGCCACAGCGAATCATCTGCCTCCATCTAACCCTATCCTCTGCATCCTCTTCTCTCACACCAACTAACTTCATGTCCTCTCTCACTGCATCCATAAATCTCCTCTTTGGTCTTCCTCTAGACCTCCTGCCTGGCAGTTCCAACCTCAGCATCCTTCTACCGATATATTCACCATCTCTCCTCTGAACATGTCCAAACCACCTCAATCTGGCCTCTCTGACTTTATCTCCAAAACATCTAACATGGGTTGTCCCTCTGATGAACTCATTCTTGATCCTATCTATCCTTGTCACTCCCAAGGAGAACCTCAACATCTTCAGCTCTGCTACCTCCAACTCTGCCTCCTGTCTTTTCTTCAGTGCCACTGTCTCTAAGCCGTAGAGCATCGCTGGTCTCACCACTGTCCTGTACACCTTTCCCTTCATTCTCGCTGATACTCTTTTATCGCACAACACACCTGAAACTTTTCTCCACCCATTCCAACCTGCCTGTACCCGCCTCTTCACCTCCTTTCCACACTCTCTGTTGCTCTGGACCGTTGAACATAAGTAATTAAAGTCCTGCACCTTCTTTACCTCTGCTCCCTGTATCCTCACCATTCCTCTTGGGTTCCTCTCATTCACACACATGTATTCCGTCTTGCTGCGGCTAACCTTCATTCCTCTGCTTTCCAGAGCGGATACCTGTCAGAAATCTGTTATATGCATTAGTGTATCATAATAGTAGTGGCCAGGGGTAGCTCAGTGGTTAAGGCATTGGACTACGGTTTGGAAGATCCCAGGTTCAAACCCCACAACCACCAAGTTGCCACTGTTGGGCCCTTGAGCAAGGCCCTTAACCCTCAACTGCTCAGATGTATAATGAGATAAAAATGTTAGTCGCTCTGTATAAGAGCGTCTGCCAAATGTCTAAATGTAATAGAAATATTTACAGTATATACTATGATATCATTGTAAGTATGTAAGATTATTGCATATAACAATATGGTGCTGTCTGTACTGACATATATAAGATTGTACAGTATGTATAAATCATACCATATTCGATACCTGCTGAACTTTGGGAGCCACTGTAGTACCATGTACCACTGTGATACCATGGTATTCACTAAAGTATTGTGGTGCACCCCATAATCCAACCTATGTTATAGTACCATGGTAATGTATGAAGTTACCATGCTAATACTATGATATATTATGGTATGCACTCTAGTTTACTTAAAATGTCTTATGGGAAAATTTCATAGGGATATTTATTTTATGTATTTATTGTCTATTTTATATGGGTTGTGACATTAATTTCATATTTTCATTGTTTCACAGTTTAAAAACACACAATTTGAAAATGTTTTAAGTTGAATAATATATAAGTTACCTTCTTTATACATGCAGGAATATCTTCCACTAATATGATTATATGATGAACTAATATTATGAACCACTGTTGATAGCTTGGAAATACAAGTACAATTTCATTACAATAATCCTTAAGGGTTACTTTGGATTATTTTATGCTGTATGTCGAAATTTTTGTCAGAAACAGAGAAGAGCACTTATACATGTAGAGACATCAGCAGGCAGAGCTTTAAGCAAACTAGAATTGCATACATTAATTTATCTACAGTATGTAAAAATCCTGCTCACTAACTACAGTGGTGTGAAAAACTATTTGCCCCCTTCCTGATTTCTTATTCTTTTGCATGTTTGTCACACTTAAATGTTTCTGCTCATCAAAAACCGTTAACTATTAGTCAAAGATAACATAATCCCTAAATAATAAAACCCCTCATTTAAAAACTGCATTTTGTGTTTACTTGTGTTATCTTTGACTAATAGTTAAATGTGTTTGATGATCAGAAACATTTTGTGTGACAAGCATGCAAAATAATAAGAAATCAGGAGGGGGGCAAATAGTTTTTCACACCACTGTATAAGCGTATTGTGGGATGCCAGAATTCATGATCAACAACAACTAGAACTGGTGGCATGGTGACTAAATGGGAATAAATACAATGGTCACCACTGGCCTCCACGGTCGTTAATAGGACTATAGAGGTTCCTAGATGGATGGATGGATGGATGGAATAACTAGAATGCTAATATGCGAAAACTAATATGCTTGGGTGAAAACCAGTTCTAATGGTACTAACATTACCTAGAGAAAGCTTTGCTAATGCGCAATATTCGTCAGGTCCTGCGTTTCGTCTCTAGTGAGTGTGTGATTAAATGTGTTAATATACAGTATGTGCATAAGTCTGCATGGTGTTCTGACTTGTATCTACGTAATACTGTATACTGTATATAGCACAATGCAAACGTTTTTTTTTTATTTATATTTAATTTTAATACAAACCTTTTTATTTTATGACTTTTTTTATTGAGTCAGTACAAAACCTCTCATTTTCAAACATCAGTAATTAAAAGGTTGAACAGTCAAAGTCCTCTGAAGAACAGAAGACCTGTTGGTGGTTCTGCAGTATGCTGAGTAAAACTTAGTAATAACAGTAATTTCCTTGTAAAACTGCACAAATTGTACCTGGGACTAAAGGCTTCCACAGGCGTCTGTCACTCCAATATTGACTTTGTTTTATTAATTACTTTTTTGCTGTTTGCTTTAGAGCTTATAGTTTTAAAACACCCTTGTGCCAGCATTTATTAGCACTTGCATGAATGACACGATGTAGCAATCCCAAGAAAGGGAAAAAGCTTTATGATTTGAGTAATGAACTGCACCTATTTGTTTTCTGGTGAAACATAAAACAAAAATGTGCAGTTCAGACCCAACCTAGTAAACACTATGATGTAACACTATGATGTAAGCCAGAAGGGGTTAGCTAGTGACTAGGCTGATCCGGAAATTCTTGGAGTGAACCAGCTTTGACCTTTCTTGGATATTTAACACCTTGGACATTTCGTCGTCCTTGCACTTTTGTTTTGAACTTTCCAGGGCTTCTCAGTCTGTATCTATTCAACGATGGCCAGGACATTGTCTGGCTTTTCCTGAAAAAAAAAAAGCTGGTTAGTAACCCAGGAAGCATGGGAAAACACTAAGGCCCATAAAGGACTGGGTGTGGTAGGTTTAAATGTAGAAAGGTACTGTAGATCTTTAAATCTGAATGGATGTTCTGGTTGTTCAACGTGATCTGAGAAAATCATGAACCTTGCTGTTGATTTGTATGTCGATTTATGTTTCGTGTGTTGTAAATGCGTAGAAGAAACCATCTTTTTTGGAATATCATATAATATCGATTAAGAGCTGTAATCAAATCATTGGAAATATGCGATCAGAAGAACTGGTGGACGTAGGAGTGGTTCGAGTACAACGCTGTTGAAGTGACAGGACAGGCTGGTTTGAGCGTATTTGAGTAAATGTACTTACTTCCTGGGGTTCTAGGATGTTTCCAGGGAACTTACTTGATGGCTGGAATAATTCAGTCTCCTGCAACTGGAAAAACAGGTTCTCCTGAAGCTTTAAAAAGAAAAGACTGGCTATACAGTACATGACTCACGTGTTCTTGGGATTAGATGATATTAGGATGACAATGAGAATGAGAAGATACAGTGCAGTGCAAAAGTATTTTCTAAATGTTTTTTTCTTTTGTTCGCATATTTGTTACACTTAAATGAATGAGATCAACAATAATTTTAATTAATTAAAAAAAAACGTTTTTTTTTTTTATTAAAAGATTACCAGTGAGGAAAAAGTAATTGCCCCCTTGCTAAATCGTGAATACACTGTGATTTTTGGAAAATTTCACACCCAGGCCTGATTACTGCCAGACCAGTTGAACCAAGAAATCACCTAAATAGAACAAGGAAAGGATTTCAAGAACAGATGAGAAAAACTACAGTATGTGTCCTTTCCGGAATGATATATGTTAATTAGTTTAAAAGGCAAATCCTCAGTGGTTAAGGCATTGTACTATGGTTCGGCATGGTCTCAGTTTCAAATGCCATGACCACCAAGTTGTCCCTGTTGGGCCCTTGAGCGAGGCCCTTAACCCTCAACTGCTTAGATGTATAATGAGATACATCTAAAACGTTAAAATGTTTAGATGTATAAAAGAGCCATGTGTTTGTAGCTCCTGAAAGTTGATGAAGCCTCTCTGATAGACGCATTTAAAACTGGATGCATACTATAACAAACATTCAGTGCTTCTGGCACTTTTGGCAAGAACGCAGTCTTATAAGGAGACTTATATGGCGTCAATAAGGTCAATGAAATAGTAAAAGCGTTAAAGAGATAGATTTTTCTGATAAGGGCATCATTGGGGTCAAGATACTGTAAAGCGCTGGGATCTGGGTGTTTGGTAAAACCCTCCAAAATATAAGCATTACAGTTTATACCACGCTTTTTCTTAAACATGCATTCATTTCATTTAACAAAACCAGGGGCTAAGAACAATGCAATCTTTGAGGGGATGTGAATGAGTGCGAAGGAGGGAGGGAGAGGGGGAGAGAGAGAGATGAGGATTGTGTTTGAATCATTCATGATATTCTCCCGCTGATGGGGTTCGTGTTTCTGTGAACCGTGTCTGTGTGGGTTGCACAATATAGAACACACACACTCACACACACACACACACACACACCACACAGGGAGGTTACATAGAAACCGTTAATGAACTATTACTTACAGTAACAAACATAATCTGCACTAATCTACACACACATGTAACTCGGTTTGTCTTGTTTACTGTCTAATATCGCAGCAAATACTTTCGACACAAATACAGTAGAGTAGTAGCCTGTTTAACAATTGACTTCAATTGACAAACACTAATTCAGAAGATAAATGCAAGGAATTTGGATGTTAAACATTATCCCACCCTGTACACACACTCTTTCTCTGTCTCTCTCTCGTTCTTTATCCTACTGCTACTGCACCCTTGTCTTCCGAGATCCTTTAGGCACTACGGTTAGTGTGTTAATGTGTGTTCTCAAATGAAAGCGTACACATAAATTAATGCTTCCTGTGTCGGATCACGTAATGTGGGACTGTTTATAAAGACCCCCATCGGCATAGTGCTTAGTCATTATGATCAACTCCCATGAAAACACAGAACAATACCTACAACTAGGTGTATTAGATATTCCTGTTTATTATCCTATTGTAGGGAAATGACTCATTTAATTTAATGTCATTGTTCAAGGTATTTATTAGTTTTGGTGTGTGTTTTGAGACTAGGGCTAGTTGATCAGGTAACAGGATACGGCGCGTACGGATATAGGAGAAGGGTGTTCGGATCGGTCATTTAAATGATGATGATGATGTATTTAAATAATTGAAATTCATAGTATTTAATGTAATTTAATGTAATTGCATAAATATAGTGCCATTTGAAGCTAATGAATCATTTAACAAGGAGGTGTGAGTGTGTGTGTGTGTGTGTGTGTGTGTGTGAGAGAGAGAGAGAGAGAGAGAGAGAGAGAGAGACAGAGAGAGAGAGATCTTGCAGACTGCACCTGTACACCTAGTATCAGTTAGGCCACTTGAGACTGATATCAATACTTAATCACCAACTGATATTGAGAAAGTAAGGGAGCAAGCGTGTGTGTGTGTGTGTGTGTGTGTGTGTGTGTGTGTGTGGTGGAGGGGGGAGTCACTACATCTACTATTCATATGAAAGAAAATAAGAATATAGATGAAAGGCATTGGGGTTGGCAAGAATTATATTATATTATATTACATTACATAATTTATAATAATAATAATAATAATAATAATAATAAACAAACAATTATGTTTTAGTGTTTAAATGTAAGTGTAGATGAGAAATTATCCAAGCTGTTAATTAAAGGCAATTGCAAAATATCTTCTAGGGTTTTTTTTTTTATAACTATGTCACTTAGCGACATCTAGTGGCAGAACTTTACTGTTAAAACTAAGATACCGTGACGTTCACCAGCAGAGGGCGACATTGTAGCTCTAGTGATCATAACGACAATAAATACAAATAAAAAGCAAATTAGTTATTCTTTCTTTTTATTTTATTGATCTTGAGTGAGTGAGTCAAGTTTTCCAAAGCTTCATCAAAAAACTTTTATGTTTGAAATTCTGTGGAGGTTCCCTAGAGCAGTGTTTTCCAACCTTTTTTGAGCCAAGGTACATTTTTGATTGAAAAAAATCACAAGGCACACCAACAATCGAAACTGTAAAAAAATAAAAAATATATATAAAAGAAACTCTGTAGCCTATATTAACAATATACAGTCATTCTTATCAAAGTGTCTTGAACAGAAATCAAATAAACACAATGAAAACTTTCTTTCATATTTCTACCTACTCAGTGTGAAACCTGGGCCTGTTTGGATGAACACAGAGCTGATATCCTGGCAGGAATTGAAGAAAGACACACACGAAGCTCTTCCTCAACAGCTCTTAGTCTCTCTCTGTTTTTCGTTTTTATAGCAGTCAGGGTTGAGAAGCTCAATCACTTATACCCCTATCTCACCTATGCGGTTTCGCGCGGTGGCCGTAAGTACGGTTCATTATGATTCACCGCGAGTTTTTGGCGGTGTGAGTATGTTCCCATCTTTGCGCGCGAAAAATTTAACGTTTCATTTTTTTGACGGTCCTCGCGGAAGTTTGCGGACCTGCAGAACTTCGCGGAACGTCGGCAGGCAATCGCAGCAGCTGCAATGGCATATTATTCACAGACTTATTAGTTTTCAAAAAATGTTTTAGACCAATTAGGTGAAATTGAATAATTTCCCACGGCACACCTGACGACCTCTCACGGCACACTAGTGTACCGCGGCACAGTGGTTGAAAAACAGTGCCCTAGAGTCTGAACACAGTGTGGTTTAGGTTAATAATAGTTCTAATTATTGTTCTACTATTGTTTCTGCTCCTACAGAGGTTAAAGCAAAATCAAGAAATGTTAAAGTCTATGCTAAGCATTATACAGTACTACTGATCTATCTGTATTACAGTTACAGTTTTGTGGAGAATTTCCATTGAGGAATTTTTATCTTTGATCCGGTTGTTTTCACCAAATGGAATGGAATTTTCAAAACACAATGCCATGAATGTCGAAAATGACGATGAGCATGCACTCGGTCGAGCTGCGGACCTGTCTCACCTTTTTCGGTCGTGGCGATGATGGACTCTTCCACTGTGAAAACAGATACTTCGTCTCAGGGTCATGCCACTAAAGCAGTGGTTCTCAAAGTGTGGGGCGCGCCCCACTAGTGGGGAATACAGACATGACAGGTGGGGCGCAATGAACGGGAGGAAAAACAGGAAAGTTCCTATTCTAATTCATGCTTTTCTTTATTGATAATGAAGAGCGTACGCTCAAAACTAAACAATCACACACAAATAAATGGATCATTAATACAAGTAAATTTAAAATAACATCAGTTGTGGGCCGGGAGAAAAAGTGGAACCATAGTGGAACAATAACGGTTTAACGTCAGACAAACTTGAGCTGCGCTGCTCGAATCACAAACCTGCACGAGCCACTGGGCAGCGCTGCGCGACTCTGACATAAATAAACCGCGCCGACCATCAAAATACATTTTACCCCGCTGGGATGCGCACGTACAAACCAGGCATTCAAGGCGGAAACAATATTAAACAGTCCTGACATGAATTGTTTTTAAATAAAACACAGTGAGTCGCGCAGGTTTGTGATTCGAGCGGCGCTGCGTGATCCACCGGGCTGCGCAAATAAACCAGATCATCACTGCGCTATCCAGATAGTCGCGCTGCGCTGTATTTGCGCAGATATTCGGTTCAATCGGGTGCCGCGGTTTCGTTCCACTTTTGATGTGTTTGGCTTCACATCCACTTCGACAATGGAAGAAGACGCTGCAGCAGCAGTGAGTTTACTTACATGTGACAAAACCAACAATGAGGAGATAGTAAAGAAAAAAGCTGCCTCGTCTGTGGTGTGGAATTGGTTTGGGTATAAGAAAAGTGATACGAATGAGATGAACGTGATTTGTGAGGTACACAAGTGCACTGTTTTAACAAGTGGTGGAAACACGTCAAACCTTTTCTATCATCTGAAATGCAAAACGAATATGGCCAAAGTAAAAAAATGCGGCAAACCTCAGCAATTCACAGTTTAAATAAAATTACATAAAAAAATTAAATTATGTAAAACAGTTTCTTTGTGTTTTCATTTTTATTTATGCATTTTCAGATACAAATTGCTATATTGTGATGTATATCGTTATTGAGTTAGAAAATTGCTTCTACCGTGATAGAAGATTTTGGTTATATCACCCACCCCTAATGAAGCCTATCTTGAGCTTGGATTCATGGTGGTGATGGTGGGGGCCGAAGAGAGACCCGTGTGTGTTTTGTGTCTTAAACTGCTGGCAGCAGACCGCATGAGACCCAACAAATTAGGAAGACACTTAGAGACAACACACTCCAGTCACGTTAATAAACCACTGGACGTCTTTGAAAGAAAGCTGGCAGAATACAGACAGCAGGATAATCGCATGGTAAAATCTGAATCAGTGGACAGCAAAGCACAATTCAATTCATTCAAAGTTGCATACAGAATTGGCCAGTGCAAAAAAAAACTACAAACGATTGCTGAGCAGCTAATAAACATGGGGTCAATTATGCAATGATAAGTGACAACGTAAGCCTTTTATAACAATTACACATGTATTTTATCTTTTTTTTTAACTTGGTGGTGTTTGATCATATTGGTTTAGGAATTGATATTTCAATAAACAGTAAACTTGGCTGATTTCGTTATTATTTTGTTGACAAGTGGGGCTTGAAAATTCGCTCACCCCCTTAAGTGGGGAATGACAGAAAAAGTTTGAGAACCACTGCACTAAAGACACCTCGAACAACACCATGCAGCATCGCCAAATCATGTCAAACATCTCTGTGCCAGATTTGACCAGTTTCACACAGAATTTCATGTTTGCTCTTGTTTCTTACTTGTTGCCTATGGTGAAATAGCAGGCGTGGTAACGTCAGAAAAGCACCAGCTGCCAACGTACACAGGACGATGTCTTTTGGCACACTATCAGCTACCATCAGCTACTGTATCTAACTAACTATCAGTAATGTTAGAAGTTCTTGCGTTCCAGTGGTCCTGTATAGATAGCTAGACACATAGCTACACATAGCTCCAACAGTGTTAATAGATGAATTTTCACATATCTGTCAACTTTCACTTTTACTCCACTACTTCACTATTTCCTAAATAAAACTCAGATACATTAGCCCTCTTTCTTACTTGTTACTTCATCAGTTTGAATTGATCTAATGCCAACTGCCAAGTGCAAGAACTCCATGGTGGTGACGAACATAACCTATGGCCTTATTTCCATTTTTTTTTTTTAATGCATTAGATTAAGATATTCATCCAACCAAAAGAGGAGAATACTGAAAGTCACTGAAATATCAGCATTCAGAAACTCTATGTACAAACTGAAAAAGCACATTGAGGTAAGTTAAATGATAAATATTGATTTAGCAAAGCCACATGTTATTTAGTGTTACCTATTATATGGCTAAAAGCTTTAAGGACCGTCGCACCCATACTGCATGTGTTTTTTATAAACTGTTGCTACAAAGTTGGAAGCAGACAAGTATAAAACATTTCTGTATATACTGTACAGTATGCTTTACAGGCTTTACAATTTTTGTTCCCTGGAACTAGTTAATTAGTTGGCCCCGGCTAGTGTATTAGCTAATGATTAACCTACACCCAGATGCACCAGACTTTTTTACTATTACTACTAATATTTACTGTGGAACCTCGGATTGCGAGTAACGCGGTTTGCGAGTGTTCCGCAAGATGTGCAAAGATTTTTATTACATTTTGACTTGAAAAACGAGCATTGTCTTGGTTTATGAGCACCGAGTATCATGTATCACGCATGCGCTTCTTGTTTTGACTCCGAGCGTCATGTCATCACAACTGAGCCAACGGTTTTTCTTTCTCTTGTTTCTCTGTTTACCATAACACTGTGCACACACGCTCGCCTTTACAGCCCCCCTCCCACCCCCTCCTCCTCTTGGCTTCCCACACACGCACACACACACTCTGCCTTGTCTGCTCTGTCGCGATTCTTTTCAAAGGTAAAGTGCAGATTCTTTTTTTTTTTACTTTTACTTTACAGCAGTGATTCCGCTAGTATGCGCTCAAGCGAGTGTGATTAGTGATGTTCCTTGCTCATTTTTCCGAACACAGTCTCTTCATTAATGTGTGTGTGTATGTGTGTGTGCACGCACATTAAACACACCCATACAGACACACACACACAGTACCTGCACGCACAAACGGAAACACTTATCTGTTGGGATTTATTTTTACTTGTTGTTTTAAAGGTAAAGTGCAGGTTAATTAGTTTTATTTTTACTTTATATTTTATATTAATTATTTTTATGTATTTATTTTTTGGAGCTGTAGAACGAATAATTTGAGTTTCCATTATTTCTTAAGGGAAAATTAAATTTGGTTTTGTAACATCTGGGCCACCTCGGCCTCAGGGAAGAAGATCCGGTTCCCCAGACTACTGAGCCGTCGCTTTGTCTCCCCCTAGTGTGTCTGTGTGTGTATGTCAGCCACGATTATCACTAAGTAGAATCCACCTGTGTATCCCTTGTGTGTGTTCCTATTTAAACCAGCCGACCCCGGAGCCACCCGTCTGTCCACCATCGTGAATGCTTAAGTGTTTGTGCTGAGAGTAAATACCACTTGTGAATAACTCTACTTATATGTTTATAGGACTGAACAGTGTGAGAAGGCAGGGGTCAAAACCCTGGGACACTTCACGGGATTGAGCACAAGAGAATTTTGAGTTGCATTTAGAGATTTATTTTGAGGAACTTCACTTTGGTTTTTGTGTGTGTGAAAATAAAAGACTATTACCACTTGCACCTGCATCTGCGTCCGCCCCTTTGAGAGAATCATGACAGGTTTACGAGTGTTTTGGAATACGAGCCCGTTTCTGGAACGAATTATGCTCGTAATCCAAGGTTCCACTGTAAGTAAGTTTAATAACAGAAAATACATTTTGATACTTAATTTGATACACATTCACATTCCATACAAACTTAAATAATTCTATTGATTGTGTAAAGCTGCTTTGCGACAATGACAATTGTTAAAAGCGCTATACAAATAAAATTTAATTGAATTGAGTAAGTACAGTAAAAATCAGACACTTTTCCATCCATTCCTTTAGGAAGCTCTGTAATCTAACTGGGGACCATGCAGGCCAGTGGTGAACAATGTATTTATTCCCATTTTACAACAATGGTAGGACCTCCAGTCAATATTCACACACCACAGGCAATTTGGGACCACCAATTAGCCTAATCTACATATCTTAGAGGAAATCAAAGTACCTGGAGGAAACCTACCATGCACGGAGAGAACATGCAAACTCCACGGACACAGAAGGCAGGAATTGAACTGTAAAATACTTACTGTTCCATTCATCCATCTAGAAACCTCTGTAGGGACTGAGTAGGTCAAAGGTGATTACTATCGTATTTATTCCCATTTTACGACCGTGGTAGGACATCCATGCAACATTCACGCACTCATTAACACACTACAAGCAATTTGGGGAATCTGCATCTCTTTGGACTGTGGGAGGAACCTGGAGTACCTGGAAGAAACCCACCAAGCACAAGGACAACATGCAAACTCAATGCACACAGACCCTGAGGCGGAAACACGAACCCTGGAGGTGCAAGGCGACTGTGCTAACCACTAAGCCATAAATTCAATTCAATTCAATTCAATTTTATTTATATAGCGCTATTAACAATGGTCATTGTCTCAAAGCAGCTTCACAAAAATGAAAGAAATTTAACAATTTTTTTTTAAATAATAATAATAATAATAATAATAAATAAATAAATTAATTAATTAATTAATTTAAAATAATAATAATAATTATAGAAAAGAAAATAATTGGAAGTGTGGATGTGTGAGAAAAATGTGCAGATAATAATAATGAGACGAATGAATGAAATTTCTCTGATGAGCAAGCCAAGGGTGACGGCGACGGTGGCAAGGAAAAACTCCCAGAGATGGCATTAGGAAATCTGTAAACAATGCTGCCATACAACAATAACAGCACATCCTGAAATAAAATGTCCCTTGTACAGTATATGACACTAATTTGTCTTTGTTTAAGTATGACTTATCCATTAATTGTTAAAGAAACAAGCTAAGTCCTACAGTATTATCGCTTCAGTTATCCCCTTATTCAGTAACTCTGTGCTCCAAAGACAGGAAAAGTTCTGACTCTTACAATGCACTGAAGACTCCTTCTAAAAATGGTAAGTATTAGTGATGTGTCGTTCATGTACGATTTGTTCTTTTTGAATGAGTCTTTAAAGTGTGTCAGGAACTAACCCGGGATGACCAGAAAGACGATAGCTTTAGCAGTTAGCCCTGTAGCGTGAATGGTAAACCCAAACACGGATGGACACGAGCAGGCAGGATAATCACACGATTTGCTATAAGGACTCTCACGGTAAATGAGCAAAGGAAAGACACAATCTAACCCTAGTCCTATAAACACACACTCAGTCTGAAAGTATAGCCAAGAAAGTGAGTACTCCCATGCACGGGAACGATTCCGAAAAAGCCTGGGCATAACTCAATGACAGAGCGATGTGCGGCGCCATCTTGTATTCTTTTATGCTTTCAGGTTCGCGGCCGTCTTGCATCCGGGTCCTACTGCCGGCTGCGGCTGAGTGCGCATAACAGTACCCCCTGTCCAGGACCGACTCCGGACGGTCCAGGGGTGGAGGATACCCGGTGACGGTAGTCCCTAATGAGCCCGGAGTCGAGGATGAAGTGAGCTGGAACCCAGGACCGCTCCTCGGGGCCGTAGCCTTCCCAGTCGACCAGATACTGGGTGCCCCTGCCCCAAGGGCGCGAGTCGAGGATCCGTCGCACGGTGTAAGCGAGACCACCGTCAATGATACGGGGGGGGGAGGAGCAGGGGGGGTGGGTGGAATCATGGGTGAGGTGGTGAATGGTTTTAGCTGGGAGGTGTGGAAGACGGGGTGGATCCGGAGCGCCGCAGGCAGCTGGAGCCGGTAGGTGACAGGGTTGATCCTGAGTGTGATACGGTATGGCCCTATGAATCTTGGTGATAACTTTCTGGACTCTGTGTGCAGGTGGAGATTCTTAGTTGGTAGCCACACTTTGTCACCTACGTGGTACAACCGTCCCGGAGGGTGCCGGCGGCGGTGTTGAGTCACATAGTTGGCGTTGGTGCGTCATATGGCAAGGTTGGCTTGGTGCCAAACCCGCCGGCACCGGCGAACCAGCTGTTGGGCCGATGGTACGTCAACCTCCGGTTCCTGGTGGGTGAACATCGGAGGCTGGAAACCATAGCATACCTCAAATGGGCTTAGGTTGGTGGCTGAGGAGACGTGGAGGTTGTGTGACAACTCGGCCCATTTGAGGTAGCGGGCCCAGGAGCGTTGGCGGTCTGACACAAAACACCTCAGGTAGCTCCAACTGTTGGTTGGTTCGCTCCGTCTGACCGTTCGTCTGGGGGTGGTAGCCAGAAGACAAACTGCAGGACGAATCGATCAGACGGCAGAAGGCCTTCCAGAACCGGGCGGTGAACTGGGGACCTCTGTCCGAGACGATGTCCTTTGGGAACCCATGCAATCGGACTACGTGTTCCAATATCAGCTCGGCTGTATCTTTAGCTGACGGGAGTCCGGCGAGGGCCACCAGGTGCACTGCCTTGGAGAAGCGGTCTACGATAGTTAAGATGACGTCTTTCCCTTCCGAGTCCGGCAGGCCCGTGATGAAGTCTACGGCAATGTGGGACCAGGGTCGACGGGGAACTGGAAGTGGTTGGAGTTCCCCTGGAGTTGGCTGATTGGCGATAGTCGACACACGGATGAAGTTTGCCCCCTTTTTTCTTTACAAAGGAGAACCCCGCGGCAGCCGGCGAGGAGGAGGGTCTGATGGTGCCATGTCGCAGGGCGCTGGCGACATACTCCTCCATAGCCTGGGTCTCGCTGGTAGAGAGAGAGTAGAGATGGCCGCGGGGGGGGCTGGACCCTGGCTGGAGTTCGATGGCTAGGTTGTAAGGTCGATGAGGTGGTAGGTGGTTGGCCCGGCGTTTGCAGAACACCTCAGCCAGGTCCCGATAAGGTGGAGGGATGGCGTGGATGTCGACGTCGGGTGCCTTGGACTCCCTGGAACACGTCCCAGCCTGGGCCGTGTAGGCATAAGTCGGTGCAGGTCGTCCCCCATTGAAGGATCCGGTTCTGAGACCAGGAGATGAGTGGGTCGTGGTGCAAGAGCCAGGGATAGCCGAGGATGATGGGTGGAGAGGAGATGGGTGTGAGGTGGAACTGTATAGACTCCTGATGTTGGCCGAGGACGAGAGTGATGGGTGGAGTCTGCTGAGTGATGGGGCTGGACGAGAGGGGCCGCCCGTCGACTGAGGTGATTCTCACTGGCTGGGATAACGCCTCAATCTTTACCCCCAATCCTCTGGCGTTGAGTCAATGAAGTTACCCGCGGCAACAGAATCAATGAACGCGGTACTTCTGACCCGTTTGTGGCCAAGGTGGAGGGTTTCCCGGACGGGACGGGCAGGTAGCTCGATGGTGCGCTGCTGAGCCGCAAATGGCGCACAGTCCCTCGCGGTAACGTCTCTCTCGTTCCGCCACGGTCAGGGAAGCGCGCCCTAGTTGCATGGGTTCCCCGGCTCCGGTGTCAACCACGGCAGGGGGTGGAGATCCAACACGTCCAGGGAAAGCGGTGGTGACGGTGGGTGGTGGCCTTGGTGCAGTGTAGGCATAAGTGGATGGTGGCGGCAGGGTTCGAGGTGCTGGCTTCGGACGGGAGAGGAGGCGCTGGTCGATCCAGCTGGCTAGCTGGATTAGCCCCTCCAGTGTGGCTGGGAGCTCTCGTCCGGCTAGCTCGTCTTTAATGCGGTTAGCCAGCCCCTCGAAGTAGGACGTCCGGAGGGCTGCGTCTCCCCAGGAGGTCTGGATGGCGAGGGTTCGGAACTCAGCGGTGTATTTACTCACGGACAGTCCTCCCTGCCGCAGGTGGTAGAGCTTTGTGTCGGTCTCCACCTCGCCCGCGGGATGTTCAAACGTTAGCTTGAGTTGACGGGTGAACTCATTGTAGGAGTGCGCGGTGTCTGTGTCCACGCGCAGGACTGCCGTGGCCCACTCTGCTGCCTGCCCTGATAGCAACGAGACGAGTAGTGCAATGCGCAGCCGGTCGGTGGAGTATTTGGTGGCATTGAACTCAAACACCAGTTCCAGCGATGTTAAGAACACACTTCATTTCCCATCCATGCCATCCCATTTATCCGGAAGTGCTAAAAAAACATCGGAAGGGGGGAGGGGGTGCTGCGGCGGGCGGACCGCTAGCCAGCCCATCAACCGCCGCCCGGAGGCCCGCATTCTCCTGCTTAAGCTCCGCGTCTTGGACACTCCGGCGCAGAGAATCGAGCTCCGCGGTTAGCGTATTGATGAGCAAAGCATGCTGGTCAACCACATCGCAGAGGCGGGCGTGATCCGCTGGGTTTACTGCTTTTGGCTCTGTCATTCTGTCAGGAACTAACCCGAGATGACCAGAAAGACGATAGCTTTAGCAGTTAGCCCTGTAGCGTGAATGGTAAACCCAAACGCAGATGGACACGAGCGGGCAGGATAATCACGCGATTTGCTATAAGGACTCTCACGGTAAATGAGCAAAGAAAAGACACAATCTAACCCTAGTCCTATAAACACACACTCAGTCTGAAAGTATAGCCAAGAAAGTGAGTACTCACATGCACGGGAACGATTCCGAAAAAGCCTGGGCATAACTCAATGACAGAGCGATGTGCGGCGCCATCTTGCATCCTACTGATCTTGGTCCTACTGCCGGCCGCGGCTGAGTGCGCATGACAAAGTGACTCAGAAGAATGAGTAGTCTCGGAGAGTGATTCGTTCATCTTTTACTGGGAATTGCAAAGCATCGCAAAACCTCTGTACGTTATGTACAGGAAATAGAAATGAGTAGTTACCTTTGAGTCTTCTGGTCCGAATCGTTTGTTCTTTTGTCACGTGACTCCCATAGACGCTATGTGGCGCAATAGATTTAAAAGAACGAATGCCGAATGATATAAGAGATGAGCTTCTCATTCTGTTTATTATATGTCCTTAACTGCATTGTAATATTTTCACTACTGGAACTATAGCCAAAATTTGTGTATGTAGACGTATTGGGGGTCTTTTTTATTGAAAATGCATCATTTTATTTTATTTCTGATCAAAAGAACGAAATGAACTAAATGACTCGGAAAAAGATTTGTTCATTTTGATGAACGAGATTCAAAGAACCGAGTCACTAAAATGATTCAAACTTTCCATCGCTAGTTAGTAAACGTTTCTACTGTAGTTACTATAGAAACGTTAACATATTAGGGCGACTTACAGGTTCTGACCAATCAAGATGAAGAATTCAGAAGGGCACTGGTTCGGTCAAAAGTGATGCACAGCCTCATCTCGGTGATGTAATAATAAATGCTACAAGGTCTGTAATGGTCTTTTTGATGGGTGAACAACCATATATCTATTATTGTGCTCCTGAATAGTGTTACGCCCCGGAGCATTGTCCTTGCCTGTACAGGAACATCGCATTTACCATCCCAGATTCATTGTGAATAAACGTTGATTGTGCTTGTAATGAGGCCATTTTGCATATTAATGCATTTTGTTACAGCCGAGACAGACACACAGTGTACCACACAGGGCTATTATCACATTGCGGCAAATGTTCAACGGTGCCTGAGTCACATCAGGGGTACTTGATTTAATTAAAGATTCATTTTCTCCCGCTCTCTCTCTCTCTGCTCTTACATAGCGTGCAGGCATGCACGGACTGTCCTCTCATCATGTACTTCTTGTTCTTTTTCTTTTGAAAAACCATTCTTTCTCTTTCTGTTCTTTTCCCCTGCTTTCTTCCTGCCTGTCTCACTCAGCTCCATATTCCTCCACTATTCACTGGAAGTATACAAACTGCTGATTCGTGGTTAGATTTGTACCAAAACTTTTTTTTTTTTGTGGTGTACTTACTGTACACACAGGTGTGTCTGCCTGTGACTGATTTTTTTCCACTCCTCGCTCATCTTTCACTTCTTGTTCAGGCTGACTGCCGTGCCATCTGTTTCTTTCACCAGATCTTGCTTCTCTTTTCTAGGTAAATGCATTCTCTCTCTCTCTCTCTCTTATACACACACACACACACACATACAAGCATGCACACACATTATTTTTAGAATCTTTGTAGGGACCTTCCTAGTTATGGACATAAGCAATTAATGCAATGTTTGCAATTCAATATTCCAACCTATATGTGGACTCTCTGTCCCCACCAAGATAGAATAACATTCCTCCCTCAACACACAAGAGCCAAAGTAGCATGTGTGTCTTGCCTACGTCTTTAACCCAATCTTGCATTTTTAATAGCATTTTAAATAATGCAAAGGAACCCATAGCCAGATCTCTCTCTCTCTCTCTCTCTCTGTCTGTCTTTATCTCTCTCTCTCTCCTTGTCTGTGTGTGATTCATACATTATTCATTCCATGTAAACATTCCCAAGTGTATGAAAATGACAGAAAAAATACTCCTTATTGTCATGACAGGTACTAAAACAGTTCCTAAAGGTCGCTCAAACACAGGCGTTCCGGCACTTTTATCAGCTTGAGGGGAAATGCATTAGTCGGGCCTTTGGAGGGCAGCGAGACAGAGTCAATACAAGCGATGTAGACTTCAGGAGCTGGATTTCCCTGAAAGCATTATGATCTAACATTGAACTCTTTACAGCGATAATACAACATGAAGGAGTTTTAGATTTTACGTAAGCAGCCTCAGGATTTTGTAGATGTGTATAACTTCTGATTAGGAAGTGGAATTTGTTTATGGGTTTTATTAACACTTGTTTTTCTGCCTTTCGAGTGCATTAGAAAAGCCAGGAACCATTCAAGAAAGCACATCGCAACTTTTTAGTAGATCGATAGTACAGCGTTGATATCAGTATTATAAGCCTTGTTTAAGTGAAAACGTGAATGAAAGCATAAAAACGTTGCACCCTTACACATTACAGGAACTCGGCTGCCACATCCCTCGTACAGTCCTGACCTCGCTCCAAGCTTCAACATGTTAAAGAAGCTCCCAGGGCGCCAGGATTTCAGACATGAAGCAGGCATGAGGCACGATCATGAGAAATCTTTCTTCCTTGATGGTATCCAAGTACCAGAGAAACACCAGGATAAGTGGGGATTATATAAAGAAATAAAGGGAATTTTTACGTCAGCCTGTAGCTACACTATGTACAAAAGGTATAAATCTTAAATCGCCTCAACACATTTCCCCAAATTGTACACAGAATATGGTGAAATTTCATATATTATGTGCAAAATAAAAGACTTGCTCCATTGACTTCATGACTTTTAATTTCTTTCCATCTCGCAGTCAGAAGATACCAAAGTGCATTTTAAAATGCCCATGCTTATCATTACTACTCCACATAGTCTGACTTTGTCTCCTTATAGCTTCTGAAAATGGACTCCTAATTGTTTTATGCAGTCTTTATGCACACATTTTCTTGCAGTTTAGCTGTGTGTGTAGGAGGAGGTAATCCATTTGGTCTGCCGGTCTGATTGACAGATTTTCAGGAACATCCATTAACTTCAGGATCAAAGGATAACACCTTGCATAGCAGACACACATGCACATTTAACTTGCTTTAATTGCAATGACATGCAACTTATATTATTAATAATACAACTATGAATGCTATACTACACCCAAACCTATTCTTAATCTCAGTAATCACATTTTAATTTCAAAAGTAATTCATCTCTGCACATTCTCTTGTTGGTTTATGAGGTTGTATGCAAACGACACATGAAGCTTTCAGTAGAAACAAGATGTATCAAGTACGATATATTGCAGAACAGGCTTTACTTGGACTTCTTTTGCTGTTGGTATCTTTAACCTGGTGACACATGTATTGTAAGTAACATTAGAATAACAAGAATAAGCTCTGATCAACCCTGTGCACAGATTTAAAAGGGTATAGAATATAAATGAATGAAAAAAATTATCAATAACAATACAATAAGGCTCAGCATTACATGTGTACATATGCCAAGACTTTGCGAAATTAAAAATTAAAAATTTACAAAGATTACAGTGCTGTGAAAAAGTACTTTCCGGATTTTTTTTATTCTTATGCATATTTGTCACAAATTATCAAGATAATCAAACAATTTTAAATTTTACACAAACAAAACTGGATTGTCTAATCGATACCATTTTGTAGATCTGAATGTCTGGTGTAATGACAGTAAAATATGGGGTTCCACAAGGGTCAGTTTGAGGACCTCTACTGTTCCCCATATACAGTACATGCTTCCCTTGGGTTAAATCATTAGAAGACATGGGATTCGTTTCCATTGTTATGCTGATGATACCCAATTATACATCTCAACAAAACCGGTCGAAATACAGAAGTTGTCTAGATTACCTTAGTGTGTCCAAGATATAAAAGATTGGATGACTGATAATTTTCTTTTACTAAATTCAGATAAGACAGAGATATTACTTATTGGCCCAAAAACTGGTACACAATAGCTCTCACAATTCAGCCTGAATTTAGAAGGATGTACTGTTACTACCAGCTCGACAGACAATATTAGACAGTAACTTGTCCTTTGAAAATCACATTTCAAATATCACAAAAACAGGCTTTTTCCATCTTAGAAATATTGCAAAACTGAGGAGCATCTTATCTGTATCTGATGCAGAAAAGCTAGTTCATGCATTCATGACCTCCAGACTGGACTATTGCAATGCATTACTAGGTGGTTGTCCTGCATCCTCAATAAACACTCACTAGATCCAGAAAATATGATCATATAACCCCAGTATTATCATCCCTGCACAGACTACCTGTTCAGTTTAGAATAAATTACAAACTAACATTACTTACAAATAAGGCTCTAAATGGTTTAATTCCCACATATCTAGCCAGTTTTCTCACCCATTACAATTCACCAATTCCTTAGGATTGCAAAACTCCGGACTTCTGGTAATTCCCAGAATATCAAAATCTACAAAAGGGGGTAGAGTGTTCTGATATTTAGCTCCTAAGCTTTGGAATAGCCTTCCAGACAGTGTTCGGGGCTCAGACACCGTCTGGAAGGCTTAAAGGTAGACTCAAGACACATCTCTTTAATCTGGCATACACATAATTCATCACATAACCTCATACTCCAGTACATCTTAATGCACACTCCTATCTAGTGCTGCTAATATCCTGAACAGCATCTACGCTAATTCTTTTCCACCTGTTCTTCCTTTCTCTACCCATCCTGAGGCAACTAGAGATTGTGTCAGCTCCGGGCAGTGGTCAACCCTGCGAAGATCTTGAACCTTACCAGGAGTGGCTGGCCTACAAAATTACTATAAGAGCACAATGACAATTCATCCAAGATCTCATAAAAGAACACAGAATAACATCTAAAGAACTGCAGACCTCACTTGCCTCAGTTAAGGTCAATGTTCATACTTCAGCAATAAGAAGGAGATTGGGCAAAATGGCCCAATGGGAGAGTACCAAGGCACATGTTCTGTGGACTGATGGGACACAAGTGTAACTTTTTGGAAGGTGTGTGTCCTGTTACAGTACATCTGGAGTAAAAGTAATACAGCGTTTCATAAAAAGAATATCTTACCAACAGTCAAACATGGTAGTGTGATGGTCTGACACCAGGAAGTCCACCTCTGAATGGCTAAAAAAAAAAAAAAAAACTAAATTAAGGTTTTGGAGTGGCATAGTCAAAGTCTGGTGTTAAATCTGTTTGAGATCCTTAAACAGGCAGTGCATGCTTAAATTAAAACAATCTAGAAAAGAAAAGTGATCCAAAATTCCTCCACATATGTAAGACGCATTGCCAGTTATTGAAAACGTGACTGCATGTCTTGCTGCCAATGGTGGCAAGCAGTTGTTGGGTTTAGGGAGAGAGAGAGAGAGAGAGAGAGAGAGAGAGAGAGAGAGAGAGAGATTCAGAGAGAAATAAATAGAGATGTTGAGAGAGAAAGGAGAACTCTGAGAAAGAGTAAGAGAAAGATGTAGAGTGTGTCTGTGTGTGAGAGAGAGAGAGAGAGAGAGAGCTGTAGAGAGAGAGAGTGTGTGTGTGTGTGTGTGTGTGTGTGTGTGTGTGTGTGTGTGTGTGTGTGTGTGTGTGTGTGTGAGAGAGAGAGAGAGAGAGAGATGTAGAGAGAGAGAGAGAGTGTGTGTGTGAGAGAGAGAGATGTAGAGAGAGAGAGAGTGTGTGTGTGTGTGTGTGTGTGTGTGTGAGAGAGAGAGCTGTAGAGAGAGAGTGTGTGTGTGTGAGAGAGAGAGATGTGGAGAGAGTATCTGGAACACTGGGACAGTCAGACCCAAACCCAGTCCAGACTACACTGCTATCGGGCCCTAAAGAGAGAATATGAATTGGCAGAGTATCTCTTCACCGTCAGAGATATAAAGCAGAGACGGATCCTGACCAGGTACAGGCTGAGTGACACCGTCTGGCTGTAGAGACGGGCAGACACAGGAGAACCTGGCTGCCCAGAGAGCAGAGACTGTGTGCTCAGTGTACGAGCGGTGAGGTCGAGACGGAGATGCACTTCCTTCTTTACTGCCAAAAATATTAACATATAAGGAACAACTTCACTGAGATCATCACTCACAAAATCCCAAATTACTCCAAATTAACAGAAGGTGAAAAAATGAGAATCATTTTAGGAGAAGGCCGCACTGCTACACTCGCTGGAGAGTGTGTGTCCGAGTGTGAGAACCTGAGAGACAGTGAGACACAGCGTAATCTGAATGTTTCTAACTAACTAACTAAAAAAAAAAAAAAAAAAAAAAAGGCATAATAATAAAAATTGTATATCACAACCGTTTAGATAGTTATTGTTATTGTTGTTAATATTGATGTTTTGTATGTATATGTATGTGTATATGTATGTATATATATAAAAAATGTTTCATTATATATATGTACACGTTATTTCTTTATTATTGTTATTTATTATTATTGTTATTTATTTATTTATTTATTTATTTTTTTGGGGAGGGAGTGGTTGTTTTGTTTATGTCTACCTAATATGATATTCTTTCCTATCTAATATGTTTATACTGCAATGGTTTATAAATTCAGATTAATGTAATTAATGTTTTCTAATGGCTTTGGCAACAATGTAATACTTTTGTTAACATTCATGCCAATAAAGCTCTTCTGAACTGAGAGAGATGTAGAGAGAGAGAGAGAGTGTGTGTGTGTGTGAGAGAGAGAGAGTTGTAGAGAGAGAGTGTGTGTGTGAGACAGCTGTAGAGAGAGAGTGTGTGTGTGTGTGTGTGTGTGTGTGTGTGTGTGTGTGTGTGAGATAGAGCGAGAGATGTAGAGAGAGAGAGTGTGTGTGTGTGTGTGTGTGTGTGTGAGAGAGAGAGAGAGAGAGAGAGCTGTAGAGAGAGAGTGTGTGTGAGAGAGAGAGAGAGATGTGGAGAGAGAGGGTGTGTGTGAGAGAGAGAGAGATGTAGAGAGAGAGAGGGTGTGTGTGTGTGTGAGAGAGAGAGAGAGATGTAGAGAGAGAGAGAGTGTGTGTGTGTGTGAGAGAGAGAGAGCTGTAGAGAGAGTGTGTGTGTGTGAGAGAGAGAGAGAGAGAGAGAGAGAGATGTGGAGAGAGAGAGGGTGTGTGTGTGTGTGTGTGTGAGAGAGAGAGAGAGAGAGAGAGAGAGAGTGTGTGTGTGTGTGTGTGTGTGTGTGAGAGAGAGATGTAGAGAGAGAGAGTGTGTGTGTGTGAGAGAGAGAAAGAGATGTGGAGAGAGTGTGTGTGTGTGTGTGAGAGAGAGAGAGAGAGAGAGAGAGATGTAGAGAGAGAGAGAGTGTGTGTGAGAGAGAGAGAGATGTAGAGAGAGAGAGAGAGAGAGAGATGTAGAGAGAGAGTGTGTGTGTGTGTGAGAGAGAGAGAGAGAGATGTAGAGAGAGAGTGTGTGTGTGTGTGAGAGAGAGAGAGAGAGATGTAGAGAGAGAGAGAGAGAGATGTAGAGAGAGAGTGTGTGTGTGTGTGAGAGAGAGAGAGAGAGATGTAGAGAGAGAGTGTGTGTGTGTGTGTGAGAGAGAGAGAGAGAGAGAGAGAGAGAGTGTGTGTGTGTGTGTGTGTGAGAGAGAGAGAGAGATGTAGACAGAGTCCGCCTCCTTGAACAGACGCTCAGTGCGCAGAAACAGAGGCAGAGCGAAGTAGCGCGCGACAGCGCTCGTGCCCTCGTGCTGAAGGTGAGAGAGAGAACAGAGACGCAGCAGCATCAGGCGCGCGCGCGGCTTCACGCGACCGCTCTGAAGTCCTCTTCCTAAAGGTGATGCAATGATTCAGGGTTTTTTATTTATTTATTTATTTCTTTTTTTTCCCCTTTGTTTATTGAGCCACCAGATTCTCAGTGCGTGTGTTCGTGTGTGTTATTTTATTCCTCTTTCCGCAGATGCTCGGCGCCGTCATGCTGCTTGTGTGTGTGTTCGCGGCGGTGATCAGCGGAGCGGCCGGCCGCCCGGACAACGGCAATTTTCTAGACGACAAATGGCTGAGCGATCGATGGGATAAATTCCGTGACGTGAGTTGCGCTATATGTTTTTTCACGTCTCTAAAACAGCTCTGGGTTTTCCCCGATTATCCGTGCGGTGTTGCGCGCGCGAGCGAGCGCATGAATATGTTTGTATTTTCTACGTCACGCTGCGAGCTCCAGAGACATAATGAGCCCAATTCACCCTCTAATTCTAGCAATTATTTAACCGGCTATTTAATAGGATTAACACCTAGCACTTAGGTTTATTTTCTCTGAATATCTTATTGGACTATAAGATCTTAAGCAACCATGAACCTCAGGCTGAGGTGAAATTAGGCTGTGTTGTTTAGGTATTGAAGTAGGTGTTTAATCCCACTATTTATCACCTCAGAATTCTCCAAGTGGTTTGCTTTTCCTGAGTTTCAACGCTTTCTGATATATTGTTTTTTTTATCATTATATTAAAAAAATACGTAGTAACACAATTTTGCTCTTTCGCATGGTAACACTATTACATGGTGGTATCGATAAATTTTGAGACTAAAGCAGCAGATGGCAGCACAAGACTGCACGCTCCTCACAAGGAGCAATGACCTTCATAAGTCAGTGTGCCAAAAGACATTGTCCTGTGTACAGTACATTATAAGATGTACGTTACCATGTCCGCTATTTCATGATGGACAGAAAGTTAGAATTAGGAGCAAATGTGAGATTCTGAGTGAAACTGCGCAAATCTGCCACAGAGACTGCCTTGACATGATTCGGCAACTTTACGGCGATGCTGCAATGAGTCGTTTGTCGTGGCATGCGCGCTTCAAGAGCGGAAGAACTTCACTGGACGATGACAGGACATCAGGAAGACCTTCAATGAGCTCCCTGAAAATGTCGAAACCATTCAGCAACTTGTGTATGATTATAATCAGAGAACACTCCACAACATTGCTGCCATTGTCAGTGTGTCATATGGAACATTCCAGGCGATCCTAACTTGTGATTTGAACATGACCCATGTTGCTGCCAAGTTCGTCCCCAGGTTGCTGACCCAGGAGCAGAAACAAATGTTGCAGAAATCCAGCACAAATCGCAAAAGGTTCTTGAAACTCTTAGAAGACTTCCAGGACATATTCCAGGAGTGGCAGGAGCACTGTATAGCTGTGCAAGGGGACAGTTTTGAAGTTGATAATGTGTAAAATTATATATAGATAAAGTTAACTTTTTTTGCAAATGGAGCTAATCTCAAAGCCTTTTAATACTACCTTGTACACTGCTTGGCCAAAAAAAAAAAGTCGTCAAAAGGACTTAAAGAAAATAAGTACAAGACGTCTATTGGATAATTACTGCAGTGGTTTATGTGGAAAAAAAATATTCGGTTTGCTAAGGAGCAAAAAGGATCCACTGGTGAGCATTTGACCATGTGGCCAGATGAGTGCAGATTTACCCTGTTCCGGAGTGACGGATGCATCAGGGTAAGAAGAAAGGCAGGTGAAGTGATCATGTCTCATGCCTACAGTACAAGCCTGTGGAGACAGTGTTATGATCTACGGTTGCTTCTGTTGATCACGTCTAGGTTCAGCAACGTTATGTGGCAATAAAATTAAGTCAGCTGATGTCCTGAACATACTGAATGACCACGTTTTTCCATCAGTGTTTTTTTTCTTCCCTGAGGCACAGGCATATTCCAAGAAGACAATCCCAGTTCAAATAGTGAAGGGAGCATGAGACATGATTTTCAAACATGGATTGGCCACCACAGAGTCCAGATCTTAAACCCATTTAAATCTTTGGAATGTGTTGGAGACGACTTTATGCAGCGAACTTATCAAAATGATTTCACGTAATCAAGCGCAGTAATCACAGCAAAATGCAGTCCATTGAAATGTTAGCTTGTGGCGCTTGTTTTTTTTGCCCAGACAGATTCTGATTTAATATAGACTATAAGACAATTTAAACATGATTTTATAAATAAAACAGTATCCTTGCCAGTCTTAGTCCACTATATCTTAAGTGTGCCTTCAAGTGTAATTACTGAAATCCTTCAAATTATATATATATTTTTTTCTATTAAAGTTAGAATCCTTAACATCACATGCTAAACATATCTTTTTACATAAGTCATCCATTATAGGTTATGAAAAAAAAGTAGTTTCACCAACATTCACTCAACACTGTTACCGGATAATATATATATATATATATATATATATATATATATATATATACACTACCGTTCAAAAGTTTGGGGTCACTTGCACATTTCTTTGTTTTTGTTTAGTGATTTATTTTCTACATTCTACAACAATACTTGGGATTTCAAAACTATAAAATAACACATATGGAATTAGGTAATTATGTAACAACAAGTAATAGTTCTTGCAAGAACAGTATTGTGTCAAGTGCATTTGCAAAATCTGTCAATCACCATAATGAAACTGTCTCTCATGAAGGCCGTCCCAGGAGGGCGAGACCAAAACCTACCTCTGCTGCAGACGAGAAGTTCATTTAGAGTTATCAGCCTGAAAAATGACCAATTAACAGCACCTTAGATTAGTGGCGTTATGAAGTCTTTACAGAGCAGAAGTAGCAGACACATCTCAATATCAACTGTTCAAAGGAGAGTTCCCGGGTGATGCTGTTGCCTCTCACAGCCGGAGGTCTAGAGAGAGCTGATTGGCCGAGCTCTCTCAGAGGGGAGGGATGAGAGGTACTTCGTGCTCCCACATTAAAATCTACAGCCATTCAGGGGCATCTGTGAGCTCACGCACGCGGAGGGAGCGGCTAGCGTTTCCTCCGAGTGTGTTACTCCGCCCCTAATGGTGCGTGAGCAAGCAGTCCGAGAAGAGGAAGGAAGGAGGTTCGGAGGAAGCACGTGATAGTCTTCGGCCCTCCTGGCTGAGTGTTAGTAGTAGCCTTAATGAGGGAGCCCCCCTAGCGACAGGGAGGAATTGGCCACGACTAAGATTGGGGAAAAAAAAAAAAACTGTTCAAAGGAGATTAATGCATTTTTTCGACACCTTCAGCATTCCTTTAGAATGTAGAAAGAAATTAAAATCAGGAACCATCATGGAGTTAGAAAGTGACCCCAAACTTTTGAACGGTAGCTTTATTTCACTGTGAAAGATCCCTGCCTAATTCACATCCAGTGTCATTTACATTGGTTTTTGTGGTAATGAGTTTTCCCCTTAGTTTCACACTTAATTCTGATGATTCAAAGAATTTTATTTTAGAGCTGCAAGCAAAGGTTGCAGTACTCCCTAGATAGAGAAATGATGTGTTATCTGTAATCAGTTATCTGAAATTCTGCACTAAGGACTTCTCAACTGCTTTATCCACCAAATTAGATAGAGCATATAAAAAGGCATTGCCTGCACAAGCAAATTTTAAATCATATAGAGGAAATGAAAGAAAGAAAGGTCACCTGTCGTAGCCCATAGCTCAGCATTTTAGGTTTTGACAAATTCCTGTTTAGGTTAGATCAACTTTCTGGGGGTGATTAGGTACATATGACTCAACTGAATTGCCATCGGAAAAAAAATAGAGCCCATAGCTCCTGTGCATAATGTGCTTTCTGCAAATCCAACAAGGTCATAATGCAATTTTTCTCATAATCTACTTCGCTTTATATGAAATACCTTAAGTAAAAAAAGTATTGGACAAAACCTGATATTGGTACTGAAAAAGGCCATATTCATACAGAAATAAGAATACTTTGCATTTTAAATGAATGATTATAGTTTGAAATGAGACAGCATAACGCCGAAAAATGGCCATTTTTGGGACACATAAAATAACATGTACTATAATCATGCTCTAAACTTAAAATCATGTTGAAACTTTCATATTGCCTAAACTTTAGAAATACTGTAGCTTCTTTGGTGTACATATTCTTTGTATTATTTTCAAAAACAAGACTAGAGTGCATATTATTCTAATTAACATTGTCTATACAATGTTACAAGGTACAGCCAACAATTCCTACCCAACAGGTCTTTTTTTTTTTAAATCTAACAGCATTTAACAGTCAAAAATTGCATAATGTAGTTACATGGTGATACCAAATATTACCACAAGGTGAATGTTCAAAAAAACATTGCTGCACTGATTACCTGCAATGGTGTTACCTAGGGCTGGAGGATATGGCAAAAATTTATTCATTCATTTTCTATACCGCTTAATCCTGTGTTCAGGGTCGCGGGGGACCTGGAGCCTATCCCAGGAGACTTCGGGCACTAGGCGGGGTACACCCTGGACAGGGTGCCAATCCATCGCAGGGCACACACACATACACACACTCACACACCCAATCACACACTACGGGCAATTTAGGAACGCCAATTAGCCTAACCTGCATATCTTTGGACTGTGGGAGGAAACCGGAGTACCCGGAGGAAACCCACCAAGCACGGGGAGAACATGCAAACTCCATGCACACAGAGACGGGAATCGAGCCTGGCCGGGGAATCGAACCCAGACCCTGGAGGTGCAAGGCGACAGTGCTAACCACTACACCACCGTGCCGCCATGGCAAAAATTTATATCACGATATTTTTCTTAATTTTGGTCGATACGATATAATTCCCATATCGATATGGACAATATTAAAAAGCCTCAGGTAAAAACTGCCGAGGACACACACAATGGATGTCTGCAAACTGAATTTGCAAAGTCTATAATACCTCCAGGCTCCTCCTATTAAAAAAAAAAAATTATAAAAACAGTACAAAAAATTAAATGTGAAATAAACTATCAAATGAATAAAACTCTTAGGAGTGTGTGTTTGTGTGTCTTTACCCGAAAGGAGTTGTTGGTGGGAGAGGGGCTGTAAAGGTGAGTGTGTGTGTGTGTGTGTGTGTGTGTGTGTGTGTGTGTGTGTAAGTGACACGCTTTTCGGCTTCGCACACACATATACACACACACTCTCTGCCTTACACAAACTCCGCTCTGACGCGAAACACAATATGTTTACAATAACTAATTGTTATGTAACTGTTGATGAAAATGCAATCAGGGAATAAAGGGCTTGTTCTCTCCAAATCTGCACTACTCTGTAGTAGCCTCATGGAAATTACCAACCCAAAGTCTTGTAAGAGAAATAAATAACTAAAAATAAATAAATAAAAGAGTAGTGCAAACATCTCCAACTTTGCTTATAAATTCAGCTCATTACTACATATGCCTTCACAGGTGTACAGTAACTATTCACTCGTTACCTGCTCATTACCTGTTCAACTGGAATAAAGGATTTTTCTTATTTTCATAAAAACACATAAACCATCAAATACTGTAACTGATTACTGATAGTTGCTTGACACAACTTGGTTGAAAAATGCTATTTATAATGGATTCGTTGGCTGTCACCTTTGTATGCATCAATTTTAATAACATACAAGATCATAAGGTAAACCACCCTACAGCATGTGTAGGTTTGAGATTGGTGACAATAGCTTTAATTTCATAAATTAGCGCTAAGTAGTGATGCACAATTAGGTGCATAAAAATCTATTTAAAATCACAACATGGCTCTATAATGTAAAAGGCTGCAATTTATTACAGATGATATACACATAGCTAGGAGTTCCTGTTTAAAATTGAAAGTTTAAAAATTATTTAGCAGATTATTTTTTTTTTATCCTGATATGACCGTTGTTGAAAGTGCTTTGTGAATAAAAATTTTATCAAATGAAATTTAATTATTGTGATCATTTGTGCCATTATTTATGTAAATAAAAATGTTATAATAACTAAATACTAAATGAAGCATTTAATTGTTCCATGTGAAAGTATAAACCGCAGATGTAATTTGTGTCTAAATAATCACAGTCTAATTCTGTAGCATTGATGCAAAGGCAAACTTTTGAGGCTCTGAGAAAATACTTTGAGAATATTGTCACTTGCAAGTGACAATTCATGGTATGTACAGCTTTGAAAATTAACATTTTTCATCAAACTGCAGTTCTTTTCCTTAAAAACTGAAACCCCCCAGTATTTATCTGATGACCTCCAAATTTGAAGTTCACTTAAAAAAAAAACAGTATTGTGGAAAAGTCTTGGGCACGCTGTATTTTTAGTACAAGATTTCCTTTGGAATTTCTTTAGAAACATTTTAAGGACTTTATTATTGAGTTAGTACAAAAAGATCTTCAAGTATCTGTATTCAACCAGAAAATTTTAAGTTACAAAAGTAAAATATTTGTATGCCAGAAAAGAAAGCGGCATATTATATTAGCTACTGCTTTTTAGACCAAAAATAACAAAGTGGAAGCTGCAGGATACGGGGTAACAACTTATAAAACTTCACCAAGTCAAGGTCCTTATTGAGTCGTCACACGAAATACTGACTTTGTTTCATTTACAGTATGAATGTTTATTGTGCTGTTTTGGACCAAGTAAATGATGTATAGTACTTGAATATTTGACTTTCTCACCTAACAACAAAATCAAAATGTGACAAATTGGTCCCATTGGTTACATGTAACAAGGTTTTGGAAATCTTGATGCGAACTGAATTGTCAATGTTTTTTTAACCGCTGGATTTGTTGGTTGAACTCCTTTAATGAAATTACGTTAAAAATGAAATTACGTTAAAGTAAATAAAAACATTCAGAGGTTTGTTTTGATGTAAATATGTTTATGGTTTCTTGACAGTCGAATTATGTTGTAGTAAAAAAAACTTGCTATAATTTTGTTCAGATATTTCTGTTGTTGTTTTTTTTTTTTTTACTTGATTGTTTTGGACTGTTTGACAGAATTTATCCTCAGTGACATCAGTAAGTTTTCTCTAATTTCTAGGTTAAAATAGGTAGAACTGATATAAAAATTTTTGTACCTTTGCAATGTCATGCTAGCAACCCAACTGGAATTGTTTGTGTTAAAAACGTTATAGTGTCATTAATTTGGTGGGACGTTGTTAGTATTAGGTTGTTTTTTGAAAGTTAGAATGACTTCCATAAATCGGAACATTCAAAACAATATTAAGGCCAAACCAGTGGCCACCACTAGACAACATGATGACGACACTGGTAAATACTGTAGGTACTGTACTGTATATATACTGTAGCAGGTACCACAAAATGGCATGGATGGAATTTACTGGAATATTACAGTCGAGTAATTTACAGTAATATTTCCGAAGGAAATTGAAACAGAGAGGTAACATCACAACTCCAAGAGATGCTTGGCATGACATGAGATACACTGTGTGCGGGAAGCTGTTGTATTCAACCGAGTCTCTGATTGGAATTTTAATCCTTTCTAGGAACCTAAGTGGGCACGGATGTGGTCAGACGTTGTGCGAACAGGTGTTAATCATCATTGTGTTGTTCTGCAGTGTTGTATTTGGGTCGTTATCAAAGTGATTCTAACCTTAAAAAAACAATAAAAAGTGTTGGACTTCATCACATCGTCGTTACAGCTAATGTTGTAATGGACTTTTGGAAAAGAATGATGAAAAGAAAATGACCATTATACTGTAAATGGCAAAAGCATCAATTTATTATAATTTTTTTTTTTTATAGAAAACATATTCCGTATTCCATATTCCAGCATATGGATGTTCTACCTTGACTGCTGACAGCTAACTGACTTTTATTGGCAGTGAACACAGTGCCTGATGATATCTCTTATTTCAGCAGGCTTTCATTTCCGTTTCTGTGTGCGCACGCATGGTGATGAATTAAAAAATATAAAGTCTGCAGTTTGGATTATCACAGAACGTGCGCAACGGTATTTCCAGGAAAAGCCAAATCACCCAACGCTTTCTCACTAAATTTGTGCTGGAAGTGAGCCAGGAAAGCTCCATCTTTCTCTCCCAAGCTATCTCTCATTTCCTCCTCCCTCCTGTTCCCCGCATCTGCTTGTATATTCAGCGGCACTGCCAGAACTTTCTAACGACCTTTAACATACGTTCCAATACTTTTTTTAATAAATCGATACCTTTTCTCAGATCTTGCGCTCTTCCTGCCCCGCTCTTTCTTTCTCTCTTTCTCTTAAAGACCACATTAAAGATTAGCCGAGGCTCTCCATGTGACCTTTCAAGGCCAATCAGTGACGAGACGAAGCTGTGCGCGGATTATCGCCTCGCCAAATGTGACATTAACGAGACGCTCGGTTTTAAACGAGGCGAAAAAACGTCTGAATTAATGGCAGCTTTAAAGAGCCTGTTTGCTTAAGAACTCATTAAAACGACATTTGGAGAATTAAATAGTTTGAGCTTGACATTAAAAGGATAAATACAGGGTGTTGTACAGTCAGCTCCGTAATTATAGGCACCCTTATTAAAGATCGGGGTTAAAAGATGGTATTAAAATAAATCCCTGAAAATGGGACCAAAATCTAGAGTTTATTTGTGGGGAGGGGGGCTAATTATTGGCACCCTTCAGTAGTGTGCCAGCATAACAGAACTCAGTCGTCTGCTGTATTTCGTCAACTGATACAAATACAGAATGTCTCTAGATCCTCCAGGGTCCCAAGTCCAGTCATATGGATTCTCCTCTTCTCATTTTTCAAGTTTTCAAACAAATTTAAGGTCATGGGAACAAATTTAGGGAGTGTTTGTGTGATTGTCCTGAATACCCAGTTTAGAAAAAACAGCCAGATTTTCTTGAAAAGAAATCCTGTCCTAACTAAGGTTTTAGAGTCTTTGAAGGTCCACCATGTTCAACAACAGCAGATACATCTCAACATCAACTGTTCAAAGGAGATAAAAAAATCTGGAAAGACAATGGAACTCGAATTTTTGTCATGCTAATGGAATGAAAACAGGCAGATCAGATTGCGTATGACTTTTTGCCTTCCGCATCTGTAGGATGCTGACAACAGCCTCTAAACCAGCCAAAGCAAGGCTGGATTTCTTCCTTCGTCTGGACTCCAACAAATACAGCTGACTAACTGCTTGCCGTCCTCCACGACACAAGCATATTTTTGCTAAACTAGCACCTAGGGTTTAAAATGAACGAGCGCTCGCACAATCATGATGTATTTTAACCCAGATGGCGCGAGCAAGGACGTATCGATGTCAGCATGTGTGCCGTTTCACAGAACAGATCGTCCACAGAAGAGTCCGGATAAAAAAGTTGTAATTATGAACGTGAACCATCATGACTGCATATTTATGGTAGACATTGTCACACACCTTTCAGCTACAGTAGTTTATTGCCATCTAAGTGGCGTCCAGTGATGCGCAAGCTTGGAGAGGCGGTAACCAAAATATTTGCAAATTTCCAGTGATCGTTATTGGAAAAACATTTGCCTCTGTGTGTCACATAACCTACTGAAACGGGAAGTCATGGATGAACGCTTACTAGAAACAAAATTTAATAACGTCCAACATAATGCATGTTATTTTTAATATCTTTATGGAGTCCTTAAAGATATCTGATGTATTTAGCAGCAATTTCTCTTTTTAAAAGAAACGATCAAGCAACAGCAGTGATTGAAATCTGAAATATTTTCTTTATTGTACGCGTAGAAACAGGAAGTAAATAGTATTAGACATCGAGTATAGCACTCACTCTGTCACTGCCACAAGCTCGCTCTCCATATTTTTTTTTTTCTTTCTGTCTGTCTGTCTCTGCGTTTTGTGTGTACGCCATTATTTCTTAACGGAATGCAGGCTGGCAACCTAATAAATAGTGAGAGAGAGAAATGGAGGGAGAGAGAGAGAGAGAAAGAGAGTGGATTTATACTGAGACAGCTTTATTGCCCGACTGACACACAAAACCACAGGGTCGGACGGGTTGGGTGGACAAACAGTGACTGACAGTTACTGACAGAGATGGGGCGAACAGAGGGACATTTAGAGTGCGTGTAAGAGAGAGGCAGAGAGGGGAAAAAAGGTTAGAGAAACAGACCGCGATACAGGAAACGGATTAGAGAGGACAACAGTGGGTGAGACAGGACAGTCTGAAGGTGAACGACACAGAGGGAGGGAAAGACGGGAAAGCAGATGAGAAAAGGAAGGAAAGAGACAGAGGTGATGAGACAGAAGGTGAAAGACAAACAGAAAGATAGAGGATGTCAAAGAGAACAACAGACCGGAAGAGGAAAGACCGGTGAGAGAGGAAGACAGAAACAGAGGGTGAGAGACAAGCAAAGGAGACGGTGTGAGAGATACAACAAAACAAAGACAATGAGAAAGACAGAGGGTAAGAGAGATCGAAAGAATGACAGTGAGAAAGGTGGAGAGAAAGACAGAGGGTAAGTGAGACATGAAGAAAGAGGGTGATTGAGACATACAGCACAGAGAGAAAGACAGAGTCATGGAGACAGAAAGGTAATGAGAAAAGGCCAAGTAAAAGATGGAGAGGGTACAAAGATGGAGACATACAAAGAGAAACAGGGGAAAAGAGACAGAGAAAGACAGGATAAGAGAGACCAAGAAAAGGACAGAGATAGAGGGTATAGGGAGAAAGACAGAGGGTATTTGAGACCGAGATAAATACATCAAGATGAGTGGAGAGTAAGACAGGGGTAGGTGAGACGGAGAGAAAGGGTGAAGGAGACATGCAGAAAGAAAGACCGAGGGTAATGGAGACAGAAAGACAAAAAAGAAAGGCTAAGAAAAAGTGAGAAAGAGGGTCATGGAGACATACAAAGGGAAAGACAGAAAAGAAGAGGGAAAAAGACAGGGTATGGAAGGCAAGAGAGAAAGACAGGGGTAAATGAGACAGGGAGAAAGGGGTTGATGGAGACATACATAGAGAAAGACAAATCGTGATGTAGACAGAAATAAAGAGAAATGCTAAGAGAAAGAGAGAAAGAGGTTAATGGAGGCATACAGAGGGGGACACAAAGAGAAAATGAGACAGACCAAGATAAGGAAAGGGAGGGTAATTGAGACAAAATGACAGTGGGTTATGAAAGCGGAAAGAACAAAGGTAAAAGATACACTGTGCTTAAAAGAGAAAGACAGTAGGAGAGAGACAGGCAGAAAAAGATATTGACAGATTTCGAGAGACAAAGGGGGAAAGAATGACAAGGTAAAGGAAACAGACAGAGAGAGAGAGACATGCAGAGAGAAGGACAGAGGTGAGAGCAAGACAGACGCTCTCACACTGAGACACTCAGGAGTGTAAATAGTGTTAATGATGTACAGCGCATTCTAAATGATTAACGCACACAGTGTCTCTGCTTTACACATAACGAACGTGTGGCGTGTAAACTGGCGAACATGTAGAATTTGTCTTGTCATCTCATACACAAGAGTTTTCGGAGGGAATTGATGTCTCTGCTTATCTTTTATTTAGCGTACTACTTCTAGACCCTTCCTTATAGAAGCAATCGATCGTGTCCGTTTTGCATGTGTTATTGAAGCGCTCATAAAGAAGGCATAATGCAATGATCATTTACAGTGCTGAGAGTGAAAGAATCCTCAGGGGTGTGCATGTGTGTGTGTGTGTGTGTGTGTGTGTTCTGTTCCATTAGGATAAAGTGTCCTGTCTGCAAGGCAGGTTAAACAAATCAACCCGTCCTTTCACTTCTCTCTCACTCTCGCTCATATAAAGGGGTGCACTTCACCACTTCAAGGTAATTGCTCAGTGTTCTTTTCAGTTAGATATCGCAACAGGAGAGCAGTGATGCCATATTTAAAGACTCTCTTTGTAGTTCTTGCCTCCCATTGCAGCGTTCTAAACAGGTACTAAAGAAGATTTTCTAGGCTGCCCTTGCAAGTTTTGCAAATAACCCACATTAAACTCACTGCCTGTGGAATTTTCCGAGACAGGAGGTTCCAATAGCAACCTAGACCACCGTCTTTGACCAGTGGAAAAAAGAAAGAAACCAGAATGAAAAGCTTAGAGAATGACACTTGCTTCAGCAACAATGTACATCCATAACTATTTAGATTTAGGCCGTTATTTCCCACATATATATTACTTCACAATAAAATTCTTTCTTCACATATCCCAGCACAGTCAGTCAAAGACCAGGATCAGCCATGATACGGTACCCCTGAGCAGATAAAGCTGAGGGCCTTGCTCATGGGCCCATCAATGGCAACCTGGGGGAACTGGGGCTTGAACCGCCAACTTATTGATCAGTAATTCAATATCGTAACCCTCTGAACTACCACTCCCCCTAAAAAAGTCTGAATGTATGAATGAGTTGAGGATGGTTTCAACTCATCGACCTTTGAGTTATGGCCCCACCACGCTTCCACTGTGCCACTCTACTAATCTCAATCACCCAACATGGGACTTGAACCCTGGATTAGGAGACCAATGGATTATCCAGTAGGCCTTTCGGTTTGCTACTGTAAAGGGTGGGGGTGGGGGTGATATCAGGCAGCAAGTGAGCAAGCCAGTTCTCCAAGTTAATGTGCCAAATTTTGGTGATTATATGACTGGGTCAGAGCATCCCCAAAACAGCAGGTCTTTTGAGGTGTTCCTGGTATGTGCTCTAAGGAAGGTACAACTAGTGGCATAGCAACAGACTTTTGGCCACCCAAGGTTCACTGGTGCCCCTGAGGAGCAACAGCAACCTGAGGGAACTGGTGCTTGAACCACTAACCTCCCAATAAGTTACCCAGTTACTTAAACCTCTAAGCTACCACTGTCCCAAAAACATGTAGGTCTTAGCAGTGGATGGTTTCAATCCATCAATCTCTGGGTTATGAGACCATCATGCTTCCACTGTACCACTCTGATAATCTCATCCCACACAGGACTCAAACCCACAATCCCTGGTTTAGGAGGCTGGTGCTCTATCCAGTAGACCACTGGAGCATGCTAGTGATGGCAGAAGTTGCGGTGGGACAAATTGTGATGACTACAGTATATGACTAGGGTGGGGTCATTGTCCTGCTGCAGAATAAATTTGGGGATTATCAGATGCCCCCATGATGGTCTCCACCCCTTTGCCAAACAACTTAGGATTCGGGTTTTAGCCTGCTACACAGCGGTTTCTGATGATGAGTAGATTCCAACCTACATATGAAATTGATGATCATTGTAACCTGCTTAGTGTAATTGCTTAAATCACACTCCTGACTTTGATCCTTCAAAATCCGGGACTGTGCAAGTTTAAGAACTGATGGTGCTTTGAAGAGAGGTCACACCAAATATTGCTTGATTTAGTTGTTTCTTCTGTTTGCTTACTGTGTATTTTGTAAAGTTATATATTTCCGAAAGCATTCTTACTTTACATCAGTTCTTCACACCTGCTTAAAGATTTTGCACAATACTGGTACAACTAAGGAAAAACACAGGAAGCCAGAGTTACCATTGCTAAGCCCAAAAGAAATCATACAAACAATTATTTCAGCTTTTGCAGACAACTTATTGCAGACTTTCCATTTTACATAAGAGTAGCAAATAAATCGCGAAGGACCGCCGGCACTTGTTGTTTAAGGTACCAGTTGTATAAAATTGTCACTTTTAATGACTCCATAGACTCCAGCAGACAGTGGATTTCCTTCCTGATGATGCCTTTCGTTGAGCACGTGAACTGCATCCTGAGTTTGGATTGAGGTCAGGGAACGGACTCTGCAGAATGTTTCACTTCTCTGCCTTTACGATCGTCTTGGGTTTCTTGTTTGAGTAGGTTTCGGATCATCTGAGCAGATAATGCCCTGTGCACTTCAGAACTCATCCTGCCGCTTTTGTCGAAAGTTACATCATCAAAAAGAATCCAATGGAACCAGTTTTATTGGCAGCTGTACATGTTTATGGCTTAAGATGAGATGGAATGCTATAGAGCTTGAGCAAGGTGCAAGCTAAATGCAAGGTTTCTCTTCTCACTGAAGGTGTTCTTGACCTGGCTAACTGTTGTGAAAAAGAAAAACCCACTTTGCCAGAATTCTGGTTAACCTTAATTTAAAGATATACAGGAAATCATGGGGGCAGAACCCTGGCCTAAAGAAAGTGTCTAACCATTTGACCCACCTCTGCCCCGTTATTCTAAGAGGTTGAATAAACAAAAAAAAATTAGTAAGAGTAAATATAAAAAAAAATATCTACATTGAAAGCAAATTAAAAAAAACAATACAAACTTTAAATCAGCATAAGTCAAATGAATACAACAGGAATATTATACTTAAAATAAAAAGCAACGTTTTAATGAGACTTATTCCATTTAAAGACATAAAGAGCACCAAAGACCAGGGATGGTGCATGTGCAGGCTGTATCGTTTCCGAAATTGATTCCACTGCAAAGATGCGTTGAGGTAAAATGCTTTTTTACTGAAATCAATATCATTCTGTTTCAAGGAAAACATTAATACTGGATCGCATCACTCATATTGCTCGTTAGTCATGAAACATTTGTAATAAGTCTCTATAAATAAATTACGGGAAGCACTGCTGCCTCAGGATGAAGAGATCAAATTCAGGCTAAAACAAACACACTAATGTGCACGGAGAGCATAATAAAGAATAAAACACAATACGTTCACATGCAGTAAAATCGAGCTATGGTTATAACTCGACTAGGATTTGGACTCTTTGGACTTGGATTACTCAACTCATAATGGACTTCTGTCCTTGTTTCAGTATGCAAGCACAGCATTGGAGCATGCACAGAGCACCTAGGCCGATTTCCATGTCAGATTGAGGCACACGTTCAGGAAAACACAATTAGTCTGACTAACACAACGTCTTTGCAAACATTTTGCAAGATCACCGTTTTGTATGGATCGATTAAGGATGACCAGAAATGTTCAAAAATTGACCAGACCAGTCTTTTTAGAACAGGTAGTACACGGTAAGTGGCGATGGGAGGGGGACAAGGTAGCACAGTCAAATGTCATATGTATGACCAGAAATGACAGAAATATCGCTGTCTGCTTTTGGGATGACGAGATGCAAAAAAAGTGCCCGGATACATTAAGAATGTGCTTAAGCATGAGATTATTAAGAGTGAATGGAGGAGCATCTTTTATGGAAGTGTGTATTTCATTACTGCTGGTCTATTCCACTAATGTTCATCTTTATTTGTTTCTCTTTAACGCTTCATATTGTACCAGGAAGTGGAGGTTTGTATAAAATGTGCTTTGCTTTGTGAAATGAAATACGTAAGATATTAGCGATGTACACCGCTATTACCGTTACTCCATACTGTTAATCAATATTGTTGTGTGTTTCAGGAGCCTGGATCGTGGAACCCTGGCAAGCCGCTCGTTCCAGGTGTGTGAAGTTGACTTGATGTCTAAAATGATGTCTTTTCAAAAAGCAAGAGAGATGATCACATCTACACAAATTTCACCTGCTACCTGATAGCATTGTAGAAATTATGCAACACTCTATTCCTAATGTTAGTCGAACCAGCCTCACACACGCAATATCAGAGACACACACACACACCCAAGTGCACTCACACAGACACTAAAAACAATGGAATTAAAGAACGGTGAGGAGATTAGATTGGGATAAGCTGCGGGAGCCAGTGACTTCGCTAAGACTCTTATCTGTGAGGCCAGATACCATTCTAAGTGTGTGTGTGTCACTTTGAAAGAAACGCAAAGTCTAAATGTACAATAAATGTGAAGTGTATAGTCTGTTGAACAGCAATTAATATAAAAAGTCAGTCAAATTATTCTCTGCCTATATGTCATCTCTTTTTCTTCTTGTGTGTGTGTGTGTATGTGTGTGTGTGTTAGCTCTGGATCCTGCCAAAGACCCCTGCTTAAAGATTAAATGCAGCCGGCACAAGCAGTGCGTGGCTGAAGACCACAAAACACCGACTTGCGTCAGCCAGACAAGGTAATTCAAAATAGATTCCATGCCTAAACTTGAGCTACAGTATAGATATAGATCTAGTGGATTAGAAGCAGAATTATTGCAGCTCTCAGTTTACCAACAGATAACAGGCCAAATGGTCATATAGTTCACTCTAATAGTGTTTCACACACTCCGTGATGTAGTTACAGTAGAGTATATAGTGGGACATACTTTGTATAGAGTAATATGACTATGCTTATGGTATTAGGTATGGGATAGGTCTTTGTGTCTTATCACAAGCTCTAGCAAACGAACAAAGAAATAGAAGTTTCATTATAGAATTCTAAAAGAACCTCAATACCGATTCAGCACCGCATTCAAGGCTGATCAAATCATGAGCACGTCTCATCGCTTTAAGTGCTTGGCGAAAATGACCACAAGATACTTTTTCGCAAGAATAGCTCTCCATAGCAGGAACTAGCCTAGCTATAATTTTGATCGCATTCTGTCTCTCATTCTGTTGCGATTTGTACGAAAATTATAGAATTAATTATAAACAGCGGATATGGTGTAGTCCATAAAACCCTGACCATTTTAGCCATTTTTTCTGTTTTTTTTATTTATTATTATTAACATATTTAGGGCTCAAGATTGTCCAGTTTAGAGAAACACATTCTTGAATTTAATGTTGAATTTAATGAGTTTTTTAACCAACTATACAAACATGGCCGAGCAAAAAACATTTATAAAAAATTAGTCACATAAGGCAAAGAAACGGGGCGTACAGTAGATACACATGATCACATTTGTATGATTGTTTTCGGTTGCTTCTATGGCCAAAATTATATTACTACTTTGCTCATTTTGAGAGTTTTTGCAACGTCATGCCCATATATTCCGGGAGCGGTAAAGTACAACTTACAAACATAATGATAAATGTTTGTTCTGACATAACCAAAAAAAAAACAAATTCATAGATTGATTTCTGAATAATCCACTTTATTTAAGCACATATACAGTGGTGTGAAAAACTATTTGCCCCCTTCCTGATTTCTTATTCTTTTGCATGTTTGTCACACTTAAATGTTTCTGCTCATCAAAAACCGTTAACTATTAGTCAAAGATAACATAATTGAACACAAAATGCAGTTTTTAAATTAAGGTTTACGTTATTAAGGGAGAAAAAAAACTCCAAAGCTACATGGCCCTGTGTGAAAAAGTGATTGCCCCCCTTGTTAAAAAATAACTTAACTGTGGTTTATTACACCTGAGTTCAATTTCTGTAGTCACCCCCAGGCCTGATTACTGCCACACCTGTTTCAATCAAGAAATCACTTAAATAGGAGCTACCTGACACAGAGAAGTAGACCAAAAGCACCTCAAAAGCTAGACATCATGCCAAGATCCAAAGAAATTCAGGAACAAATGAGAACAAAAGTAATTGAGATCTATCAGTCTGGTAAAGGTTATAAAGCCATTTCTAAAGCTTTGGGACTCCAGCGAACAACAGCGAGAGCCATTATCCACAAATGGCAAAAACATGGAACAGTGGTGAACCTTCCCAGGAGTGGCCGGCCGACCAAAATTACCCCAAGAGCGCAGAGACAACTCATCCGAGAGGCCACAAAAGACCTCAGGACAACATCTACAGGGATTAAAGTTCTCCGTCGTTACGACGGATTTCCGTTAATTGTAGCGAGTCATCGACGGATTTCCGTCAATCACACTGTTCCGCCTGTCCTTAATGTTTAAAATTCACTTTTCATAATTTTAATGCCGTGTATATATAGGCTTACATGGGTGTTAAATTAAGGAAAGACAGTGTATTCAGCCTGCTGAGGAGGATGTGATCAAAGCCTGGAGTGGAGTGACTGCACGTTCCTCTCTCCACTCTAAGCGTTTTGTTATCACTCCGGTATGAATCCACTCCGGGTTTTGGTTTAGTTTTGAAGAACTACATGTCAGGCTGAGGTATAACTATATTTAAGATAGCATGGACACACTTAATGCAGGAAGGCTCCGATGTTTCGGAGATTGATAAAAGTATAAAAAAAAAAAAATAAATGGAGATGGGCTTGGCTTAGCGAAATTGGGGAGAATGGCAAGCCTTTTAGTTCGTGGACTAAAAAAATCAAACATCCAGGTAGGTGTCTCTGCACAGTATGCCACAGGAAACTTCAATATGGCAATAATGGCAAAACAAAGTGCGAGTTCGCCATCAGTCAGCAGCTCGTCACAATGCTGCGGTTCGTGCTCTAACAGTACACATGCTCCCTGTCTGCTGCGACAAGAACCACAACGGAGATTCACACATCTGTGGCCGACCGTGTGCGCGATGTAAAAGTGCACCTATGTTCTTTCATAGCGGAGCATGACCTGTCGGTCACAGTCTCACAACCACTAGTTAATTTAATGCAATCAGTTGTCAAAGACAAGAGTGCACTTTCAAGATTGTCTATGTCTAATGCACATGCCTACTACTTGCACACATGGCATTGCTGCTTACTGGAAATCCGATTTGTCATCTAAGCTGAAAACGAAGATGTTTTCTTTAAGATACATAAAACATGCACTGAAAAAGCACTTTTTGGAATTTAATGGTGGTGCTATTGCTTTTTTCTGTTAATTATTAAGAGTTTCACAAAACATTGTTTGGTGTTATAAGATAAATAAAAACATGCACTGAAAAGATATGTGGTAGATGGTTGATTATTTGTCAAGGTATTTTTTTTTCAAAGATTACAAATAGCTTTTAAAATATGCAAACTGGCAATATTAAAGCGGTTTAATCTCCCCTAAAGCTATTGGTCTCGATACTTTAAATAAAGTGTTTGTTAAAGGAATATGGTTTGGCCTGAAAAAAGTTCAGTCAGAAGACTTTTTTTCACTTTAATCCCTGCATCTAAAGAACTGCAGGCCTCACTTGCCTCAATTAAGGTCAGTGTTCACGACTCCACCATAAGAAAGAGACTGGGCAAAAACGCCCTGCATGGCAGATTTCCAAGGCGCAAACCACTTTTAAGCAAAAAGAACATTAAGGCTCGTCTCAATTTTGCTAAAAAACATCTCAATGATTGCCAAGACTTTTGGGAAAATACCTTGTGGACCGACGAGACAAAAGTTGAACTTTTTGGAAGGTGCGTGTCCCGTTACATCTGGCGTAAAAGTAACACAGCATTTCAGAAAAAGAACATCATACCAACAGTAAAATATGGTGGTGGTAGTGTGATGGTCTGGGGTTGTTTTGCTGCTTCAGGACCTGGAAGGCTTGCTGTGATAGATGGAACCATGAATTCTACTGTCTACCAAAAAATCCTGAAGGAGAATGTCCGGCCATCTGTTCGTCAACTCAAGCTGAAGCGATCTTGGGTGCTGCAGCAGGACAATGACCCAAAACACACCAGCAAATCCACCTCTGAATGGCTGAAGAAAAACAAAATGAAGACTTTGAAGTGGCCTAGTCAAAGTCCTGACCTGAATCCTATTGAGATGTTGTGGCATGACCTTAAAAAGGCGGTTCATGCTAGAAAACCCTCAAATAAAGCTGAATTACAAAAATTCTGCAAAGACGAGTGGGCCAAAATTCCTCCAGAGCGCTGTAAAAGACTCGCTGCAAGTTATCGCAAACGCTTGATTGCAGTTATTGCTGCTAAGGGTGGCCCAACAAGTTATTAGGATCAGGGGGCAATTACTTTTTCACACAGGGCCATGTAGGTTTGGATTTTTTTTCTCCCTAAATAATAAAACCCCTCATTTAAAAACTGCATTTTGTGTTTACTTGTTTTATCTTTGACTAATAGTTAAATGTGTTTGATGATCAGAAACATTTTGTGTGACAAACATGCAAAAGAATAAGAAATCAGGAGGGGGGCAAATAGTTTTTCACACCACTGTATATAATTTATTTATTTATTATAATTTTTTTTTAATGGTCTTTATATTTTTTTAGGTCTTTACTGACCTATGCTGTGTTGTTATGTAGCACAGATCTGTGTCACTTGAGGGTTTTAAAAATCAATTGGTAGCTTGTGTCTCGGGTGGCCTTGACACAACATCCTTTTGTGCTACAGTATGTCTAGTTCTGAAAACTACAGACTTTCCTGAATAAAAATATATACGAGTTCAAGTTATAGCATTTTAAAATGTAGAAAAAGAGACTTCATAGATTTCAGAAAAGGCGTTCCAACTGTGATGGACTTACGAAGCATTTTGAAAATGTTGACAACTGGAATCTGATTACGAACTCAGCTGATTGGATGCTTGACTAGAGCGTCGAGTTAGCCAAGAAATACTTCAAAAAGTGCAACTAAAGATGCATAGGAGAAAAAAAAGTATTGTTATTGAGAGATCTTACAAAAACATACACTTCTGGGCCTCTCTTCATTCGCTAGACAAAAGGTTAAATGCAGGAACAAAAAAAATCTTTAACAGCAATATTATTTAAAGAAATTAATAAATAAAAATCATATGTGAAGGTGTTTAAGACTTACACTGATATGCAAAGGTTAAGGGCCTTGCTTAACAGTGGCAACCTGGTGGAGCTGGGGATCGAAGCGGCGATCTTCCGGCCGGTAACTCAGTGCCTTAAGCCTCTGAGCAACGTGACTACTGTTAAACACTGAACACTCTATAATAAAACTACTGGTTTGAAAAAACTGAACATTAACTGTTATTTTTTTAAGAAAAGGTAAAAAGTAACTTAATGTTAAACGACACTGTTTAACTTAGACCAGCCTAATAATAATACTGTAACCAGCTGACTGATTTTTACCATTAAAAAACAAAAAACAAACAAAAAGTTAGTTAGTTACAGTAGACATGCTAATCCACATGCTAAACCACCCACAGGTAGAATTATAATTTCTTTCGCAATTTAAGAACAAACATAAGCTGTGTAATTTTCAACTAAAATATACTAATGTTTTTTGACCACAGGCTCTGTGGTTTTAACTTTAAAATGTTTTAACATTCGATAGTTTTTTAACTTTGTGACTCCTTGTCAATAATAACTACGCACTTAAAACCCACCTTCACCTAGGGCTGTGCAATTAATTGAATTTCGATTCCGATTTCGGATCTCAGCGGTCACAAAAATGGTGTAATCGGAAAAATTTTTATTTTGACCTGCGTTCTGACGCGCGCCGCACTTTCGCCCTTCCAGAAGCCCGAACTCTCTCACTCTATACCCGGGGTACTCAATAGGCGGACTCCGGTTCGCATCCGGACACAAATACGGTTAAATCTGGACCGACGCCAAAACAAACATGCTAATTTAATCATAATCCAAATGAGTATATGTCTTTGAGTCTTCTAGTGAATGTTGCGCGCACCCCGGCGGCGCAGGATATGAACGCGCCCGAACCCCGGCGGCGCATGATCTGCACACGCGCACCTTCTACTGTACCATCACAAGGTAGAAGGTATTCTGTAGTTTGGGAACAGTTTGGATTCGAAGATGCGGACGTGGATAAAAAACATATTAGGTGCAAGATTTGCTACACGGTCGTGTCGGCAACTCCGTATCTATCCAGCTCAGAAAGGCACAAAAAAAATAACAGATGCCGTTGCATACTTTTTAGCCAAAGACATGTGTCTTATTAGCACGGTTGAGAACGAAGGATTCAGGATAATGATAAATACTCTGGACAAGCTTTATGCTTTGCCATCTCGACACCATTTCACGAGAGTTGCTCTGCCTGCTTTATTTGAAAAATTCCGTTCAGAAGTGGCTCATGAAGTATTAAAAGCAGAGGACTTCGCCACCACAACAGTAGAAATGTAGAATGTTGTAAAATGTTGTTTTGAATTTTTCAGTTTGTTAAGGCACGTACATGAGCAAATTTACTTTGGACTAATTTATTTATTATTTTATTTAATATTTATATTTTATTTATTACTTGTTTTCAAAAAGTTTGTGGAAGTGCACTACGTTGTTGATCTTGTTTGCCTTTATCTGTTTTATCTGTCTTAATCTGTTTTAAGGAGAATTCACTGTTCTGTTCAATAAATGCAACATATTTCCAAAGTCAGTGAGTAATCGTGTCAAATAATCGTGATTTCAATCATTATGGAAGTATATTAGTGCCAAAATTCCTGAAAGCAAAATAGCAGGTTGAATTACATCAACTGAAAAAAAAACGTGTTGAAATAAAAATTTTGAATTTTTCTGCATTGCAATTTGATCTGAGTTGAAAAAAATCCTTAGAGCATTTACAATGTTTGAATTTTTGCCACTGCAATTTATTGTGGTTGTATATTTCAAGTGAAAATGTAATTCAAGCATTTAAAATTCAATGCAAAAATATTCAAGTTAATAAATTGCTGTTCAAAAATATTTTCAGGTCTTTATTATTTTTCAATCTTACAAATTCAGGTCGACAAAATTCAGGTAGTAAAAATTCAGGTAATAAAATTCAGGTCGCTAAAATGCTGGTCTTCACATCCGGGATATCGCAGGAAGAGCAGTGGAGTACCGCGTGCTGCTGTCCGTGCAGCAGTGCACTTTAAAGTGTACTTCCTCCTCCCTCTGCAGTCTACTTTCCAGAAACCAACAGGCTGGGTTGCCAGTTGCACAATAAACGCTTAAAATTACCTCCATTCCGTAAACGCTATATTCAAAGCAAAGCCTGCGCTCTTTCATTCACACGCGAGAGCGATGGGTTTCCCGCCCCTGCGCTCGGTAATGTTACAGTCTGTGGAAAAATTCTGTACAGCAGAAGAAACTAATTTAGGAAGCAGTCAAACAGTTCAGCGAGTGACATCAGAGTAACTTAACAGAGTAAGCAGACGAAAAGAAACTGATAGGGACAATTCAAGACAAAGAATAAAGAAATATATAGATAGATAGATAGATAGATAGATAGATAGATAGATAGATAGATAGATACTTTATTGATTCCGAAGGAAATTCCAGATATCCAGCAGCAATAGAGACAGTAACAGTAAGACAGGTTATAGACTGCACTCTGTATATCTTACAGTCAGTAGACACAGGGTCATGTGGGAACTGACCAGAGGTACTAGTGCAATGATGTACAAAAACTACAAGATATATAAAAAGGGTATAAATAAAAAATATTTAAAAAGTATTAATTTATCCAAGACTTATGACTTCATACTAAATATTAAACTGTTGTAATTGCATGCATAAAATAATTAGTGACAAAAATGTGTTTATTTATTTATTTATTTTATTTTAATCAGACTGACATTAAACCGCACTATCCACACTTTACGTTTTTCTTAATTACAAAATATTTATGGTTACCTTTATTTATAAGCAATATAAATTTAACAAAGTGTAAACAGCGTGTATGTTGTTGCTGCTGCTGAGGAAATTTATCCCATCTTGTTACTGAATGTGACTGTACACTACCGAGCACAGGGGCGGGAAACCCATCGCTCTCGCGTGTGAATGAAAGAGCGCCGGCTTTGCTTTAAAAATAGCGTTTATTGCAGAAGGGTGATTTTAACAATTTACACCCTTTCTTGTGCAACTGGCAACCCAGCCTGTTAGTTAAGAGTGCTGCGTTCCGATCCGTAAGTAGTCAGAAAAGTAGTCCAGAAGAAAGTAGACTGCAGAGGGAGGAGGAAGTACACTTTAAAGTGCATTGCGGCACGTACAGCAGCACGCGGCACTCCACTGCTCTTTCCTGTGATATCCCGGATGTGAAGACCAGCATTTTAGCGACCTGAATTTTATTACCTGAATTTTAACTACCTGAATTTTATTACCTGAATTTTAGCGACCTGAATTTTGTTACCTGAATTTTTACTACCTAAATTTTGTTACTTGAATTTGTAAGATTGAAAAATAATAAAGATTGTATTTTTAACACCTGAAAATATTTTTGAACAGCAATTTATTAACTTGAATATTTTTGCATTGAATTTTAAATGCTTGAATTACATTTTCACGTGAAATATACAACCACAATAAATTGCAGTGGCAAAAATTCAAACATTGTAAATGCTCTAAGGATTTTTTCAATTCAGATCAAATTGCAATGAAGAAAAATTCTAATATTTTTATTTCAACACATTTTTTTTCAGTTCATGTAATTCAACCTGCTATTTTGCTTTCAGGAATTTTGGCACTAATATACTTCCATAAATCATGACCAAAATAATTGTGATTATGATTTTTTTCCATAATCGAGCAGCCCTACCTTCACCGTCCACTTTTTTGTGTTCTTCTTGGTCTTCTTCTTCATTTGATATGCGGCAAACAAAGTAGGCGGTGCGCTACCGCCCCCTAAAGGTCTGGATGAACGATGGATAAAGCAGTTTATGATGACTTGACACCGAGGCCTGGCGATGCGCTGCACATTTCTCTAACACACTGGCCACTTAAACATTTGCCGGCTTAGAGCATGTGTCGGAGAAATTGTTGGAAATTATATCTTTATTAGAATTTACGTGTACTGTAGACTTAATTGGCTTGGCCATGAGAAAATGTTGAACATCAAAAATAGGTTTGGCCTTAAATCATAAGTGTAGACACAAATCACTAAACACAAACATTATCTCATTGCTTCACTTCTTGATGAAAAAAAAATAGTATATTGTATTTTAGTGCTTTATTGCTAATGACATTTGTACAGAATGTAAAGTAAGTATGCCATTTGCCAGTTTAATTTTAATAAACTCAATATTATTTAATAAATAAGTTTCAGTAATGTTTCAATAAAACAATTATAAGTATAAATATAATGGTTTTTGTCACTCCGAAGCTCACTAATTAGGCTCCCTAACCTAACGAAGGAACGGGTCGTGGAATTAGGCACGGCTGGTGAGCTATAACTGCTAATGATCCCAGGCTTCTGTAAGTGGAGTGAGTCAACATAGCTATTAAAAAATGTCTAACATAAATGTGGTTTAGAGTCACACTACTACTTAACGTTTAAAAAAAGTATTTGTGCTAATCTGAGCTAAAAACACAATGATTCGAGTCCCTCCTTCGGGCGCTAGATCACAAATTAGACTGAATTCTTGCAATCAATCAAAATGTAGAATCTAGGATTTCTAATATAGCCAAGAATCTTTTTTTTTTTGTGACAAATATCCAAATTTAGATTTATTCTAGTTCCAGGTTGTAACACTATAAATGTTGTAATGTTCAGAAAAAGGTGAGTGCAATGTAAAGTGCGAAAAAACTCTTTTCAAAACAAAAAAGATTGCTTATCCTGATAAAAAGCTGAATGGAGGATGACACGATATACTTCCAAGGTCTCATTAACACCAGTACAGTATATCGGTAGAAGGATGCTGAGGTTGGAACTGCCAGGCAGGAGGTCTAGAGGAAGACCAAAGAGGAGATTTATGGATGCAGTGAGAGAGGACATGAAGTTAGTTGGTGTGAGAGAAGAGGATGCAGAGGATAGGGTTAGATGGAGGCAGATGATTCGCTGTGGCGACCCCTGAAAGGGAACAGCCGAAAGACAAAGAAGAAAGTCTGATTAACACCAGAATGGGTTTTGACAGTTTTAACTTAGTATTAAAAAAATTATAATAGAAAAGTAAAAACACATTAAGGCTGGAACATTTGCTTTTGAACATTACAGGTCGAATTCATTTGGAACACTCTAGCACCTCTGATTAACATACATTATCTTTTTTTTTAGATTGCTTCATTTGACACTGTGTGATTATGTGGTCCGGAATATAATAAGAGAAATTGTAATTTCTAAAAGAAGAACAATCTTAACTGTAATAAACGTGTCAGAGTTTTTTTTGGGTGGCTGTTTTGGGCGGGAACCATTCAACTTTCGAATCACAGTAGAGACGCGTCGCTCACTGCGGTCCGGAAGATTCGGTTCCCCGTGATTAGATGATGTTTTTCGAGGACGTGAAGTGAAATGCTCTAAAGCTTCTGTGTAAGCAGTGTTCCAGTTCCAGGAGTCTCTGTGAAATCAAACTAGTGCTGAAATCTCATTTACAGATTCAAGATAGAGTCAAAGCCTCCCTGAGGCAACTGAAGAAAATTACAGTTGTTTGGAAATCTACAGAAACATCTGTTTCCTAGCATTTTAAAAAGCTGGTTAGCTATTTACATTTACAGCTACAGTAGATGCACAGATTAACAATATGCAGACAAGTCAAGGAGGGTTTAAAACATGCAACTTTGAGGCATTGGATATGCATGGGCACCTAGGTACAGAACATATGTAATTCAGTGTCAGTGTTGGGTGTACTTGGATTACTTTTTTGATGTACCGAGTAATCTAACAAGTTATGTCCGCCATTTAAGTACTCAGTTATTTAGTTACTTTTTCAAAAGTGTAATCCGTTATTCAGACAATTTATGCAATCCGTGAGCCAGACAGCAGTCAGTCAGTTGTGTGTGTGTGTGTGTGTGAGAGAGAAGGTTGTCCTACAAGCCCCGCCCCAGATAACCCGCCCCCCTCTGTTATTCCTGCTGTTATACCCCTATCTCACATATGCGGTTTGACTATGCGAGGGCCGACGCGCTGGAGGATGGAAACCTAATCACAGCACCAAAACTCACAGTGAATCATGATGAACTGTAACCGGTCACCGCGCAAAACTGCGTTGGTGAGATAGGTGTATTAGTAGTTAACAGATTGTGGGTCAAACTTTGCTGAGTGATGATGGTAGAATAATTATAAAGGTCTTGACTAAAACAACATGCATGAGGAATCACAAAGGAGTTTTTAATTTATAACGGTCTTGAACTAGTTACTTTTATCAGAAAGTAACGCTGTAATGTAACTGATTACATTTTAAAGACAGTAACTTTGTAATGTAATTAGTTACTTTAAAAAGTAACATCTCCCAACACTGCTCAATGTTCGTGTTTAGATACTGTGACAAGATTGAGGTAGTGTTAAAATATTGTCATGTTTTTATAGATCTTCTGAGAATATTTAGCATTTTCAGGATTATAATGGTCCCATTTTGAATTCTAGTAATATAGAATATAATATATTCACATTACTCATGCAAGTAAGCATTGCAGCTTAAAAAGTATTACTCTTAACTAAAAATGTAGCTTATTACAATAAGATTAGTAAAAATATAGTTGCAAGCAACGATGAGCGAGCCCATGCACCCAGGCGCTGTCACCATCCGGGTGCACCAGGTAGACAGTGGGCACATACATTTTAAGGGGACATACCAATACCATTATGACATCATTTTAGAACAGGGGGAACTTTTTGTTTAAACCGCCAAAAAGCCCTAGATGCTGGAAAAAACGCATCATACTATGATGTCAAATTGTGAAAGTTTAAAGTGTCGTCATGGCTTACCCGTTTGAGATATCGAGAACATCTTCGCAATTTTGCATCCTGAATGTATTGAGATTACATAGACCCAGTTTGTTGTCGATCGTATAAATTCTCTTGGAGGAGGTACATCAAAATCCACTTTGCAAATCACCCAAAATAACTGACTTCCTGTTGAGTTGAGCCCATGATATCTCATGTGAGGGAGACTTTTTGAGCATGTTAAGATCTCCAAATCCCGGATGGTGGGAAGAAATCCTTACAAGAACAAGAAAGCCCTCACACACTAGAACTCAAGAGAGAAGTTTAAACTTTTGAATAAGCTCTTTTTTATTCCTTTTTCCAAATTTTGAGTCAAAAGATAACTTTCCTTTCCTGTAGTCAACATAAAAGAATGAAAAGCATGTGAACAATGAGTATCCATGTGAACAAAGTTTATTTAAAAAATCCAAGACTAGAATCCAGAACTGGTCAAAATAAGAGCAATGGTCAAACACAGAAATTCACAAATAGACCAAACAAAGGGCAAGGCCAAAGAATACTTGAACAACAAGGCAAAAGTTTCACAGGAATAGCAGAATACAAGGCTCATGATGTTGGCAGGACTTCGCAATAACTAAGTGGTTCAACTGGCTTTATATAGTAATCTGTAAATAATGTAATGCTAATATTATCTAACAATATTTACAACATTGCCTAATGACTAACAAGTACATTAATCAATCCTACTTTACATGTATACATTTTTATTACTTTCATCATTTGTGTAAATGGAGTATGGAGTATATTATTGAACATACTAGTCTGCTTTGCTTACAGTGTTTATCCAGGAATTGAAAAGGTCAACACAAAATAATAAAGTTTACATAGTTACATAGTTAAAGTATATTTCAAATATATATATTCATGATATAAGGAACGTAGTGTTAACGTTAACATTTAAGAAAAACTAAGTAAACAGTAGAGAAGATTTACAGTGGCTTTTCCACTTTTCCACATTTTGTCACATTACAGCCACAAACATGAATCAATTTTATTGGAATTCCAATTTAAAGACCAATACAAAGTGGTGTACATGTGAGAAGTGGAACGAAAATCATACATGATTCCAAAATTTTTTTACAAATAAATAACTGCAAAGTGGTGTGTGCGTAATTATTTAGCCCCCTTTGGTCTGAGTGCAGTCAGTTGCCTATAGACATTGCCTGATGAGTGCTAATGACTAAATAGAGTGCACCTGTGTGTAATCTAATGTCAGTACAAATACAGCTGCTCTGTGACGGCCTCAGAGGTTGTCTAAGGCTACGTTCACACTCCAGGTCTCAATGTTTAATTCCGATTTGTTGCCTATATCTGATTTTTTTGACCGTCTGTTTACACGTTCTTTTAACTATGACTCATATCCGATTCACGTGTTTACACTTGCCATACCATCTGAAACATCGCGCATACTTAAGGGAGGTTCTTGCGCTACACACTAGCCAAGAACGATGAAGGTGCAATATGCTTAACGCTATCTCTGCTATACTGTATTTGCAAAGTTCACGCATCATGGTTTTAAAACGGAGGAGGAGGGGAAAAAAACGGCATAATTGCAGCCTGCACATATGCTTTATTCATAAAATACTGATTTAATGTTATTTAGCCCAAATAAGCATTAACACAAGGCGTGTGTGTTGGAGGGAGGGGGGGGGCGTTGATCTTTTCCTCTTCCATGTCACCTGCGATGTTGTAATTCCACCGGAGAATAACATTACGTCATTAAACCGCGAAGAAGTCGGAGTTTTAATGACGTACAGAACACAATGCCTCAGGAACTCCGATCTGTCTGTTTACACGACAATCACATTAGCACATATCTGATTTATATCCGATTTATTTCCACATATGAATGAGGCCTGAAACCGATCTCGAAATATCAGAATGCATGTGTTTTTTTCCTGTTTACACGGACATTGGACATATCCGATATGTGTCACATATGAGCAAAAAATCGGAATTGGGTCACATTTACCTGGCAGTGTAAACGTAGCCTAAGAGAATATTGGGAGCAACAGCACCATGAAGTCCAAAGAACACACCAGACAGGTCAGGGATAAAGTTATTGAGAAATTTAAAGCAGGCTTAGGCTACAAAAAGATTTCCAAAGCCTTGAACATCCCACGGAGCACTGTTCAAGCGATCATTCAGAAATGGAAGGAGTATGGCACAACTGTAAACCTACCAAGACAAGGCCGTCCACCTAAACTCACAGGCCGAACAAGGAGAGCGCTGATCAGAAATGCAGCCAAGAGGCCCATGATGACTATGGACGAGCTGCAGAGATCTACAGCTCAGGTGGGGGAATCTGTCCATAGGACAACTATTAGTCGCACACTGCACAAAGTTGACCTTTATGGAAGAGTGGCAAGAAGAAAGCCATTGTTAACAGAAAACCATAAGAAGTCCCGTTTGCACAGCAAACATGTGGAAGAAGGTGCTCTGGTCAGATGAGACCAAAATGGAACTTTTTGGCCAAAATGCAAAACACTATGTGTGGCGGAAAACTAACACTGCACATCACTCTGAACACACCGTCCCCACTGTCAAATATGGTGGTGGCAGCATCATGCTCTGGGGTGCTTCTCTTCAGCAGGGACAGGGAAGCTGGTCAGAGTTGATAGGAAGATGGATGGAGCCAAATACAGGGCAATCTTGGAAGAAAACCTCTTGGAGTCTGCAAAAGACTTGAGACTGGGGCGGAGGTTCACCTTCCAGCAGGACAACGACCCTAAACATAAAGCCAGGGCAACAATGGAATGGTTTAAAACAAAACATATCCATGTGTTAGAATGGCCCAGTCAAAGTCCAGATCTAAATCCAATCGAGAATCTGTGGCAAGATCTGAAAACTGCTGTTCACAAACGCTGTCCATCTAATCTGACTGAGCTGGAGCTGTTTTGCAAAGAAGAATGGGCAACGATTTCAGTCTCTAGATGTGCAATGCTGGTAGAGACATACCCTAAAAGACTGGCAGCTGTAATTGCAGCAAAAGGTGGTTCTACAAAGTATTGACTCAGGGGGCTGAATAATTACGCACACCCCACTTTTCAGTTATTTATTTGTAAAAAATGTTTGGAATCATGTATGATTTTCGTTCCACTTCTCATATAAATCTAGCCTGTACTGTATATATGTGGCAAGAAAAAGTATGTAAACCTTTTGGAATTTCTTGGTTTTCTTCATGACAGGAGTATTGACAAATATAATGTGCCTAAAATAATAACAAAAAAAATCTGAGCATTCATGTCTTTATTGAACACACTCATTCAACATTCAAAATGATAGTGAAAAAAGTAAGTGAGCCCTCAGAATTAATAACAGATTGACTCCCCTTAGTAGCAATAACCTCAACCAGACACTTGCTGTGGCTGTGGATCACGCTTGCACATTGTTCGAGAGGAAATTTAGCCCATTCTTCCTGGCAGAACTTCCTGGCAGAACGGCCAAGATGCAGCAAAGCAGGACCAAATCATGATGTTTCCTCCACCATACTTTATGGTTGGGATGATGTTTTCATGATGATATGCAGTCCCCTTTTTACTTCAGATGTAGTGCTGCATGTTCTTTCTAAATAGTTCAATCTTAGTTTCATCAGTGCACAAAACATTCTGCCAATACAGCTGTGGAGTGTCAGTGTGCTCTTTCACAAAACATGCAGCATGTTTTTAGTAGGAAATTACTGCCTTTGTTGTGTCCTGCCATGGCCATGCTGCTTGTTTTATTGTTTTATGTAATTAAATTTATTGAACATTCCTGTCTATGTAAGGTCACTTAAACACTAGAGCTCTTTCAGAGTGATCATCAGTTCTCTCTGACAAAGGCCCTTCTACCCCAGTCGCTCACTTTCGCCAGGAGGCCTGTTCTAGGAAGAGTCCTGGTGGTTCTAAACTTCTTCCATTTATGGATGATTGAGGCCACTGTGCTCACCCTCAATGCTGCAGACATTTTTCTGTAGTCTCGATACAATCCTGTCTGAGGTCTGCAGACAATTCTTTGGACTTGTTGGCTTGGTTTGTGCACTGACATGCACTGTTAAATGTGGGACCTTATATAGACAGGTGTGTGTCCAGAAATCGCGAGTTCAATTTCCGGGTGATGCTGTAACTTCTCGCAGCCGGAGGTCTAAAGAGAGCTGATCGGCCGAGCTCTCTCAGAGGGGAGGGTACCTTAGAGATCTTGCATTGATTGCGGCTCTACAGCCAATCAGGGGCGTCTGTGAGCTCACACAAGCGGAAGGACCATAGAGCGTTGTCCTCCGAGTGTGTTACGCCGCCCCCCAGCGGTGTGTGAGAAAGCAGATCGAGAGGTTCGGAGGAAACATGTGATAGTCTTCGGCCCTCTCGACTGAGAGGTAGTGTTAGGGGAGCCCCCTAGTGATGGGGAGGAATTGGATATGACTAAATTAGGGAGAATTTTTTTTAATTTTGAAAAATAATTAATTTAATCCATTTTGACTGTAACATAGTAAAATGTGAAGCGCTGTGAATACTTCCTGAATGCACTGTAGACTGGTGAATTTCTAAACTTTTTGAAATCACTTTGTACTCCTTTCCAGCTTTATGTAAATCAACAATTCTTGATCATACTGTAGACCCTCTGAAAGCTCTGAATGGCTCACATTAGCATATTCCTCTTGTACGGAGCAAACTCCAAAAGTTTAAGTGATTTTTTTCAGTCAAAGTAGCTCTAGTCCACATGTCCAAACTCATTTTCTTAACAAGACTCCAATTAGCTTTTTTTGAGGTCATTAACTCAAGGATTTACATCTTTTTTTCCACTAGCACTATGAGGTTTTTGTACTTGTTCTCAATAAAGACATGAAAAATCAGATTTTTTTTTGTATTATTTTATGCACATTATATTTGTCAAAACTGATCACATTTTATGACAAATTAATGCAGAAAACCATGAAATTCCAAAAGGTTGACATACATTTCCTTGCCACTGTAGATATACTACCATGCTATTTAAGATTGCAAAATGGTAACCAATAGAGATGGAGGGGGGGGGGGGATTGATTCAATAACATCATGGCTCATTTGTCTGGAAATTCATGTTTTCCCACATTGTACATGGGACAATGACATCTCAGCCCCCTCTAAAATAGGTATTAGCATCTCTTCCACTGTGCAAAACACTTGGAATCACCATCAGCTGCCTCATCGTATTTTCCTGAATCTCATCTACAGTCTGAAATTTCTTTCGTTTCAAAGGTGATTTTATTTTGGGGGAAAAACAGGAGTCGCAGGGCACAAAATCTGTGCTGTAGGGGGGCTGTCATCTGGATGATCAGATTGATCATCACCTACATCATCCTCAAAACCCGAAATGACTCAGAACATACAAATAGTTTCTCCAGAGGAATGTTCATGTTTAATGAAAAATTTGACATAGACGTTAAGTGTAGATGCGGTCATGTTATTTCACTAGTTTTGACGCGTAGCTTTGGTTGGATCATTCAAGTCCGATGATGTCTTTGTCTTGGTATTTTATTTTCTGCATCAAAGATTCAACACTTCATACAGTCGTCTTGAGTAAATCCACTGTGGTTACAACACCTGCTGCTGTATCGTGTAAATTTCTGACTTTTACAACAACCTATGTTATATCTATCTGATTGCGTTCAGCTCACGGTCAAAAGCCTGCGTTTCCGTAGCCTTCCGCATCTAAACTAAAACTTTCTATCATACGACAGTCATACAAATTCATGTAATAGTGGAATGACATCACAGACCAACTTACGATTCTCAAAATGGATGCTTAACTAACACATTCAGAGCTTATGGCTTATGTAATAAACTTAATGCTTAATTCTTAACTAATGAATAGAATAAGATAGAATGAAATGAATTAAAACAAATAAAATAAACACAACAACAAATTCTGCAGATCCATCTTACATAACAAATGTGATATGGCTCTTACATTAAGTTTTACTCACTAAGTAATTTTGTATGCAACCGCCAAACAGTACACATGCTCAGTCAACAGCGTCCAGCATCCCACTGACTAGTATAGGGAAGCTATTATATATATTTTTCATGCATGGTCCGGGTTCGATTCCCATCTCTGTGTGTATGAAGTTTGCATGTTCTCTCCGTGCTTGGTGAGTTTCCACTCATAGTGTTTGAGTGTGTGAGTAAGTGTATGCGAGTGCCCTGCGATGGATTGGCACCCTGTTCAGGGAGTACCCTACCTTGTGCCCTAAGCCTCCTAGTCTCCAATCCACCCTTTTCAGGATAAAGCGGTACAGAAGATGAGTGAGTTATAGGAGCAAATTATTTGTTAAATTTGATGAGGATTGAAACAAGATCAATCCTTAGTAACCAACATAATTATTAAAAGAGCATACTGTTGATTGTTTCAACATATACTATAGTACCAGTCAAAAGTTTGGATGCACCAGCTTGCAAGAACAATATTGTCAAGTGGATTTGTAAAACCCATTAAGCCCCAAGATGAAACTGGCTCTCATGAAGACCATTCCAGGAAAGCAAGACTCTGCTGCAGAGGAGGAGATTTGAGCCGTTATGAAGGCTTTACAGTAGCAGACACATCTCAATATCAACTGCTCAAAGATTATTGTGTAAGACTATGGAAAGACTATTGAATTGGAAACGTGTCAAAACCTTTGACTGGTAGGGTACTTTTCCAAACATACCAAGTGGATGCAAAGAGACTAGTGCTTCCCGAGGTGAAAACAAAGGGACACTGTCCTGATTTGCTCCAAACACTTGTCAACAGTAATTGTGGCCATACAAACCACAACAGCAAGTGTGCCGAGCACAACATGGCAATAACAAGAGGCTACTAATGATCTGATGAAAGAAGAGAACGGGGGAGGAACGAGCGAGGGTGAAATGAAAGGGTTGGGCTCTCTCGCAGTTATCTCTTTCACTTTGCCTCACTTTAAGCTGTTCAGCTGTAGACTGAGGGAAAGAAAATAAATACAAATAAAAGGCGAGGTTGGAATTAAAACATCTTCAAGAGCCTGAAATGTTATCTTCAAGCAAGAATAAAGGTTAGAGACATTAGCGGCCACTTGCAGCGCGACGGAGTGTATTGAATTACAGATTCCGAATGACCTGTTTACATGAACCATACGCTCTGTTTACATGCAAAGCGGGGAGATTTGTTCGTATTCATACTTGGGCTGTGCAGCTGCTTAAGATTAAGCTGGCAAATGAATGAGATGATGGCCTGCGATGAAGAACATCTCATGACTTGAGGCGTAGTCCTAGTTGTAATTAGTGCATTAAAAGGATCAAAACTCGATCTAGAGAACCTGCAAATACAAGAAAACCCTGGCTCAACAAGCTGTATAAAGACAGACAAATTAAGGATCGAACCCAGACACAATAAGTAAACAGACAAGCAGCAGGACAGGAAGGGAGACGTAACAAAAATCAAAAGAACACAAGAGAGAAAGAGAGAATTTAAAAATAGCATTTGATCCATCAGACATAATTGTACAAGCAACTTGAAAAACTCTGAGCTTATGAAGTCATAACATGTCACTGGATGGTTGTCATTTTCGACTGCTTTGTCGTTTAATCAATCTTTTGTAGGTCGATAAAACAAAATTTGTCAATTCCTTAACAATATACCACAGCTTTTTGCAGAAAATAAAAACTTAAGCAGATACTTGCATTTTGGGAGACTATCACTTCTTTTTCTTATGAGTTTATGGGCAGTTCCTGGTACTCTGGTTTCCTCCCACAGTTCAAAGACATGCAGATTAGCCTAACTGATGCTCCCAAATCACCTGTAGTGTGTGAATGAGCGTGGGCGCCCGTTGATGGATTTGCACACCTCCTCAAAACCTATAGTAAGTCCCCTAGAATAGGATCTAAGCCCCTGCGACCTTGGATACAAGTACTGTAAAGACAGAAGGTGCGTTCCAATCGGCTTAAGTACCCTCCATAGTATACTACATACTAGGGCTGCAACAACTAATCGATAAAATCGATAATTATCGATAATGAAATTCGTTGTCAACGAATGCCGTTATCGATTAGTTGGGCTGCTCACGTTACTGAGGTGCGCGACCACAAGATGCACAAATACACAGTCGCTCGCGCAATGGAGGTCACAGAAGCGTCTGCAGGAAAAACCGCGCGCCCCAAGTCCTCCCAGGTATGGGAGCAATTTACATTAATTAAAATTACTCTTATCGGGCGTTAAAATCGAGCGGTTTTCTGCCGTTCATAGTGTCCGGTGAGCGCGGATGAAGCGCCGAGGTTTTTCTACACATGTGGGAGCCCCTAGCGACGGGGAGGAATTGGCCACGACTAAAAAAAAAAGGAGTCAGTGAGAGAGTTCACACGGGTTTTGGTGACGTGCGTTTGTCCAGCTGCGCGGTTATACGGCGTAAAAAGAAAAAAACGTTGCATGCAGCTTTTTCTTGCCGTTCAAATCCCAACGAACGCAAGGAAAACACTTCTAGTTCGTCTTCTTCGCGTTCATTTTATGCTTCGGATTACCGAATATATGCCATGATTCTACACGCTGTACACAGGGAAATGCGGAAAAAAGGCAAAATGAAGAGTGAACCCAGTAACCAGGTTTTTTTTTCTCTCCCTACGTGTTCTCGTCCCTATGTTTAAAACAACAAGATTAATGTCTAGTGTAGCAAAATGGTCTATCTATCTATCTCTCTCTCTCTCTCTCTCTCTATATATATATATATATATATATATATATATATATATATATATATATATATACATTCATTCATTCATCTTCTATACCGCTTAATCCTGTGTTCAGGGTCGTGGGGGACCTGGAGCCTATCCCAGGAGACTTCGGGCACTAGGCGGGGTACACCCTGGACAGGGTGCCAATCCATCGCAGGGCATATATATATATTCATTTTTTTTTTTTTTATTGAGACAACAAAAAAAGGATAAAATACACAAGAGGATCGAAATAATGTATAAACCGAAGTTCTTAAGTTGAATTAATTTAAGAGAATTTAAAATTTAGGTCATTCTTAATAACTGAATATGTCAGTGTATTTTTTAAACTATATATATATATATATATATATATAGTTTAAAAAATACACTGTTATATTTATATACATTTTATATATATATATATATATATGCTCTGTCAACTTGCCGTCTGCAATTTTTGTTAAAAACAAAAATGTTGATTTACATAAAATAAGGTTTAAATGTCAAAATTAAAGATCATTAAACTCTATATGTGGCTTTTGCATTTTTGAAAGTTTACTTTTATACATAAATAATACCATGATTTATGGTTTTATATAGTTAAGCAAAACATCAAATTAAAGTGTTCAGTTTTATCCGATTAATCGAAAAAATTATCGCCTAACTAATCGATTATCAAAATAATCATTAGTTGCAGCCCTACTACATACTGTAGGGTGTTCAGCCATGGTACATGTAAGTGTGGTTCCAAACAGCAGGGATCGAAGATGTTGAGTTCAAAGCGAACTGCGAACATTGTAGGGAACGAGTGAACAACAGGTCTTCACTTTAGCGGAAAAGGGAATGGAAAAATTCCCATCAGTCATTGCGTCTCGCTAGTGCATGAAAAAATGAAGCTCAAAAAAGGATTTATATATTTTTTATTATTATTATTATTATTATTATTATTATTATTATTGAGGATAATATCTTATTAAAAGGACAAAACAATTTACATTTTAATTTAATCAGAAAATTCTTAGCATTACTATATACAGGCTAGTAATCTGTAAAGAATAATAATAATAATAATAATAATAATAATAATAATAATACTAATAATAATAAATCTCTGTATATCTTTAATCAATTATTATTATAATTAATCAATAATTATACATGGTTTATAGTATGTTTTATAATCAGTTTTTGTTTTTGTAGCGAATAAATATTCAATATTCAATGTCCGTGGTGTGAATATCCACAGCAGTAGCGACAGGTATCCGAGGTGCTTATGTCACCATGGTAACGCAAGGAGGAAGTGATGTCTGTACGGGTGACTTTGCAGGGTGTTCGGAATTGTGGGATTTTTGTCAGGGGAAGTTCCAATCACTGATATTCCCTGCAGAGGAAACAGGGAGTAGGGCGCACCCTGTGATGTGCACTTTGGAATGGAATGCAGTCAGTGAGTGAATGAGTGAATTCCTGAATCTGTATGAATTCAAATTCAAAATCTGTATGAAAAGTAGCAAATCACACGCTGCACTTGAGTCTTATTGAATCAAAAAACGAAAATGGCAATGCTCATACAGTAACTCAAGCCGAATCAACAGCCCACCTATAATTCACAGTTGGTACATGGTTTAAATCACAATTTTAAGTTGCAAGTTTTAGATGACTTATTGCCGTTGCCTTTAAATATGTTAACGCACGAAACACTTAATTATGCTCAGTATTCCGTATAATGTACCATATAATCATCTCTCATTTTTTCCCCTCCCTGTCTTTTAGCTTAAAGAACATGGATTTAAGGCCTCCGCTAAATAAGTGTAAGAGATGTCCAGTGACCCCTCATGAACCAGTTTGTGCCACAGACAGACGCACTTATCCTACTAAGGTAGGGCATGCATGTACACACACACACACCTCCGTGTGATATTAATTTGTGTTTCTAATTTTCTAGGATCTTAGACCACACAAATCTCTATTAACACACTGATCCCTCTCATTTTGTCTCGCTGTGTCTCCTGTAGTGTGAAATGGAGTTTAAGGCATGTCTCTCTGGATCGCAGCTTGCAGTGAAGTGTTTAGGACGTTGTCCATGTGGATTGCAAAAGAACGATGGTATATAGACACACATCTTCACAGCAACATGATTAATTTAAGACTGACCATCTAACAAACTCTTCTTATTTTTGCTCTTAATTGATCAATACACCTTAGGAAAATATTAAAAGATCAAATCTGGCCGTGTAACGAGAGGGAGAGAGCGCAGGTTGGCAGGAAATGCATGCCCGCACTGTTTCTGCATTCTGCATTTCAGATGTATCTTCCAGTAATCGTGGCTTTAGGAAATTAGTGGCAGCTTTTTTTAAATGTAGGTTAATAAAACCTTCTAATCACGCATGAGCGTGTGTGTGTGTAAGTGCAGAATGCAGTGAGGACGATTTAAACGACGTGGCGAGCAGACTGAGAATCTGGAGCAGAGATGTGCGCAAGGCCAGCAAGAAGCTCAACCTGCCCAAACCAGACACGGGTACTGTTCTGTACACAACCACAACACACCAACAACAAGTACCGCCTATTTGATCGATTTATCCGCCCCCCTCTCTCTCTTTCTCTCTCTGCTCGGGTGTGCAACAGCGTACGTGACCCAGCCGCAAGACTGTAAAGGCTCCCTCGGCTGGATTTTCACCAGAATGGACATAAATTTCGATCGTCAGCTGGATAAGTCAGAACTGATCAGCCTGAATTGGGATCATGGTGACGAGTGCACCAAGACTTTCCTCAGGTCATGTGACCTGGGCCGGGACCAGCTCATCTCCAGCAAAGAGTGGTGCTCTTGCTTCAAGAGGCACCAGGGTAAGCAAACGTTCAAAGCTGGAAAGTGTTGAGTTCAGTCGCTGAGCGTAACATCAGCGACTGAACCGTATGATGTAATGCAGTTAACGCTACCGATAGATATTAATTTCTAGACTTCCTGTCTGTTATGATGTTTGTGCTGATTGGAGTCTCCGCATCTCTTACTCCAGACTCTCCATGCCAGGCAAAGATTACTAAGATTCACAAACAGCAAGCTAGAAAGAAACTCCTGGGTGAGCGACTCTCTCTCTCTCTCTCTCTCTCTCTCTCTCTTTCTCTCTCTGATTTAACTGGACCGAACTTAACGTCTTCACGTGCACGTGCAGGTCAGTACATACCCACCTGCGACGCGGACGGCTTCTACAAGCCTCACCAGTGCCATGGCAGCAGCGGACAGTGCTGGTGTGTGGATCGCTATGGAAAGGAGGTCGCCGGGTCACGCAGGATGGGTCCGGTCGAATGCGGTGGGCATCTAAAAGCATGCAAATGATACTGCGTAAAATTATAAAGTATTGATGGATACAAATAGAATGAGGTCAAACTATGATACTCTGAATTCTCATTCTGGAGTCTTTACCTCTATTTTTGGATTTATGCCAGGTCATCTGGTAGTAGAAAGGAAAAATGGATGCAAATCCAACATTATATCATTTATTTTTGACATACTAACAAGAATGCTCTGCTGACAGACTGATAGAGGGATCAATAGCAAATGTTTAAGGTAGCCAGAAATGGCCCTTATGGTTCTCTGAGCATGTACAGTAAGAGATTTATCTTAAAAAAAACCTGATTTGTAACTCATTTGAATGCCGTCTTAACTAAATTGGACTTGATCTCGATTCTAATTCCATTCTGACTCATTTAAAAATTATATTGAGACATAATGGCTCATTGGAACATGACTCATTTAAATCCCATCTCAGGTCAATTGAACCCCAATCTTGACTCGAATCTGGAACTCGATATAGACTCCTTTAAATCATATTTTGGCTCATTTAAATCCCATCTCAGATCAATTGAAGCCCTTCTTGATTCACCATGACGCAATTAAATTCCATATTGACTCTTGGAACAAAAAATCATTTGAGCCCCATCTTGACTCGTTATAACATGATCTTGACTCATTTACAATGAGTAACAATCAAAAGTTTGGACATCCTGACTTATTCAAACTCCCATCATGTAGAAAAATGTTCTGTTCTGATGAAGCCAGGATGCTCATAGGGAAACATGGTGGTGGGAGCATCATATGGTGGGAATGCTTTTTTAGGTCAAATAAGGGGGAAATGGATGAAGCCAAACACAAGGCAATCCTAGAAGACAAGAGACTTGTGGAGCATCCATTTTTTCAGCAAAAAATTGTTTATAAACCAAGAAGTTGTGTTTGTGTGTTCAGTTGCAGTAATGGAGGGTTCTGGAGACTTTGGAAGCGGGGACATGTCGTTCTCAGACGACGAAGACGACGATGCCTTTAACGATCAGGAGGATGCGGGAGACGACGAAGAATACGATGATGACGACATCGACTATGGATACTTGTCGTAATCCTCATTGCGCTTTTTTTGCCTCTTTTTTTCTAAAAGAGGAAGGGGAAACCAAAAGCCCGTTTTTAGGCGTCACTTGTAGAAACGAAGTACTAATATTACTAATGGCTTAGACAAAGATATATTTCTCTCTCGCTGTGTAACATTTGTATTTAAAAAAAAAGAAGAAACAATAGATCTGATTAATACAATGCATTTTATTTTTGTTATTTTGACGTTGCTAAGCATTTGAGAGTGAATTTGCTGTGTCCCTTTTTGGGCAGGAAGTAGGAAAGATCTCACACAGAGAGAAAGAGAGAGCTGATGGCATATTTTAATAGGATTTATTCTAACTCCATGTTTGTTGATGTGTGTGTGTAATTGTTTTTACTGTACCGTAAAAAAACGTACAAAATTGTTGCACTGTTTCAGTTTTAAGTTATGAATATAGAACATTTAAAATCTATAAGGAGGATACAGGATTAGCACATTTCTACCTAAAAATCTTTACTTAATTATAATTATCACACATAATAATCACACATTACTCCTAAACAGTGACGGGCAGACAGATGGACCACTGGATGGTCTTGAGACATTTGTACCTGGACATGTCTCACTTAATATGATCCTGGTCTCGACTAAGAGTTTGTAAATATAGTATTCCTATTATGATTTCTTCTCGCATGCAGAGTTTGACAAGAACTAATTCCTTGTTTTTCGAAAACAGCCTACTCATTGGCACAAATCAAGTCAACTAGTTGAGAGAACTAGCATAGTCGATAAATTATTTAATAAGGAATATTGACAATGTCTTGGCAGAGTGAGAATCTATGTTGTTTGCAATGAACTATCACTTTTACTTGTGTATAATTGCATATTCATAATCACACATTCTCAAAAGAATTTGCAATTTTGCTGTGGTATACATGAAATTAGGTCTTGCTTGACCTTGACTCATATGAACTTGATATCCACTCATTTTGGCTCATCAGAACCTCATTGTGACTTAATTAAACTGTCTAATGTTACTTTGACTCAGACTTGACCGATCACAATTCAATCTTGCCTCATTTGAACCCCATCTTGTCCAATTGGAACTCCATCTTGGCACTGTTGCACCCCCATCTTGACTCCATCACAACTTATTTAAACTCAATCTTGGCTTATTGGAACTACATCTTCACTCATTTGAACTCCATTTTCACTTCGTTGGTCTCACAAATTGACTCATTTAGGTTCTACCATGACTATTTTGAACTTCAGGACTCCATTTGGATTCCATTCCAACCCATTTAGGACCCCATTTGACTTTGACACGTCTCGTTTGAACTCTGTCTTAGCTTATCTTAAATCCATATTGACTCATTTAAACTCTATCCATTTAATTTTAATTAATTTGTGACTCATTTGAACTCCTTCAGTTATTTGACTCCATCTTGTCTAATTTGAACTTCATCGTGTCCCATTTGAACTCTGTTTTGACTAATTTGAGCTCAATCCTGACTCATTAAGCTTAAGCTTGGGTAATTTGGACTCCATTTTGACTAATTTGAATTCCACCTTGACACATTTGAACTCCATCGTTTCTCATTTGAATTCCATCTTGACTCATTTGAGCTCCATCTTGACCCATTTGAACTCTATCCATCTTCATTTGGATTCCACTTTGACTCAATTGGACTCTTTTGTGTCTCATTTGAACTCAGTCCTGACTCATGTTAACCTCAATCTTCACCTCTTTGGTCTCCATCTTGACTTATTTGAGTTCTAACATGTTTTGAACTCACATACTCATTTGGATTCCATTTCAACTCATTTAGGACTCCATTTTGACTCATTTGACTTTGACATGTCTCGTTTGAACTCTATCTTAGCTTATCTTAACCTCATATTGACTCATTAGTCATTTCATCTTGACTAATTTGTCAATCCTGACTCATATGGGTTTAAGCTTGGGTAATTTGAATTCCACCTTGACTCATTTGAACTGCATCATGTCTCATTTGAGCTCCGTCGTGTCTCATTTGAGCTCTATATTGACAACTTTGAACTCTATACACCTTCATTTGAACTCCATCTTGACTCATTTGAACCGTCTAGAACTCTTTTTTCACATACTCTATGGAACTTGTATGGCAGAATGTACTGACTCACTGACTCAAAAACAACCGCCCCAAGACAATGATAAGCTGATTACCGGTAAAAAACAGATTTTTATTCATTTTTTTGCTTGTGTGTTATGTGATGGAAGAATTCTGAATATTTGCATTACTAACACAAGAGCAATAAATGTGGTGAATAAAAATTAGGTTTTTAAAATGTTGGGAGTACTCCTTTAACTCATAGTGTTATGGAAGAGACACATTGACTCAGTGGCTTAAGAGAGACAATTATAGTCACACACACATACACACAGGCGCCAGTGTTTGTGTTTCAGCTTTTGGGGGCGATGCCAAACCTGAGATCAGACTCACTGGAGCATTCTCTCTCTCTCTCTCTCTCTCTCTCTCTCAGACACACACAGTTTTCATTATGTGTCGTTTGTTTGTTGTCCTGATGTACAGTAGATGTACAGTGCCTTTAAGAAGAAGAGCAAGAGACTTATAGGGAACTTATAGGTCTCCGTTTTTTCACTTCTGTATTTCTTGCTGTGAGTTTCTGTTTTTGCATTTTGACAAAAGATTCAAAGGTTCCAGGTGTTCCAGATGTGTGGGTGTGTACATAGTGTTGATCCTCAATCTCTCGCTTTGAGTTTTTGGTAATTTTATTCAGTTTTTCAATAGTGTTACTTGTTTATGCCCACATCAGAGCAAAATGGAGAAACCAGAAAGAAAAGGTCGCCCTTTACGCACATCTGTCCAGCTGTTCGTATAGAAGTTGCAAATGCATTTTTTTTTTACAGTGTATGTAATATTTACTGAAATAAAGTTCTATCAACCTGAATTATGTTAATTCTCTGAATTGTTTGTGGGGGGGGGGGGGGGACAGTATTACATTATGTATAAACACTGTGTAAATATTTAATGTAGTTCCTCATCAGGCTCCTGGAAGATCAGCACACACACACACAAGCAGGGTGTTTTAGGACTTTACAACCCCAATGGCTTATCTGTTGGTCAGTGAGTGAGTCATATTTGTGTGTGTGTGAAGGATTATGGCTCTTTCAGGCACTTTCATCTCTCAGTGCAATTAAATTACCGCAAAAAAGGAAATCACTGACCTGAAAACAGTCCAGAGCGAGAGTGTGAGAGAGAGAGCCAGTGGCTAATGTGCACACATACACACATCCTTAAACACACATCCTTGTATTTCCTCGGTACAAGGAAAAAGCTGAATAAATGAAACATGTTTTCTTTCATTACCTTTTCACCTTCCTGTTAAAAGGAACACAGCAAAAACGCCTGCTGATTTTGGCCCTCGATCAAACGCACACACTTTCACACTCTCACACACACACGCACACAGTTTCTCTCTCAGTACAGTATATTATGAGCATCGATTCACACTTCTCCGAAGTCAGGAAAGACCAGGAGTCGAACAGTGACGAGACGTATCCTTATTAAAATAACCGAACGCACGTTCATCCTGTCTGTTACAGAGCCAAAGGCAACTAAAGTGCCGTGAAAGTCATACGACACCGTGGATCATTAAAGTACAGCATGTGCACTAATAGACATCAAATAATCATCAGTGTATATTTATTTCTGCAGGTTCACTGAAATGCTCTTATTGCAGCCTGTTCGCCTCATGCTTTGATTCGTGCTGAGATGCTTTTCTGTGAATCACGGCTGCAAAGAGTGATTATAACATTCCAGCATTCCCAAATTTGGCTAATTATAACTATGTTTTTGGTTAGTAAAAATTAGGTAATGTGTGAATGAGAGCACCCTGTCCAGGGTGTACCCCGCCTTGTGGCCAAAATCTCCTGGGAGAGGGGCTCCAGGCTTCCTGTGAGCTTGTACAGGACATGCAGTATAGAGAATGTAAATTAGTAAATCAATTAATGGAGGGGGGAAACCAGAGTACCCTTAGGAAACCCACCAAGCACAGGGAGAACAGGCGAACTCCACGCACAGGCCTGAGACAGGACTCAAACTGCCTCCAAATTCACATTAGGCAATTAGGCATCTAGAACTAAAGTGGTGATCCCCTGTATATACAGTATAACTGTACAAAAATGGAAACTTCTAGAAAATTCTACTGCCTGGAGTGACTCAAACGCTTTTACCTTAATGTGACATTTTTTGGGGGGCTGTCTGAATGCACAAATCTGATGTATTTTAGATCGAGTCACTTCGAGTCACTCCTGAGCTGCCAGTGATCCAGACCCCCTCTGCCCTCTGGACTTGTCTGACTCGTCCTGGTGCCCTGCACCTGGTTGGAGATCTCTTTGCATAGAGGCCCCGAGGGGTTGGGATTCTGCTTGGGATGCGTCTGGTGACTGGGGATGGTTCCACTTTACCATGAAGACGGTCCTGGCCACAGCAGATGCAGACAGCTCTTCTCTGATGGCTTGTGACTGCAGTCACTCAATAGTTCTGGACTGAAAATCCAGTTCTGTACCTGAGACTTCAATAACGAAACTATAACTTTAATACATCATCTTGATATATCGACCTTCCAGCCTCCTAACACACAGTATAACTACAGATCAATCCCTGCTATCCGTTATCACCCAGTTGGGAATGAGTTCCTTGTTGAGTCTGGTTCCTCTCGTGATTTCTTCCTATTGCCCACTGATAGTAGGCTCACTGGTCTCCAAGATACTGTAAAAGTAAAATTATCCCTCTACCCCAGTTTGATACAACAACATACACAACACCAGCAACAACAACCACTGGCATGTAAATGCCTTCAGAAGGGATACATGAGTCGCTCAAGGGTGCAACACTGGTGTCCATTACCCCAAACCCACTGACCAGTCCAGTCTGATTGCAGACGTGTGTGTGTTCTGCTCAGAGATCACGTGCTTGGTTTGCTATGGTCTTGCTTCAGCATGTCATCTTCAGGATTTTAACATTAATTGTTTTACTGTTTACTTTTTACAATTTTAACATGTTGTCCAGGTGCCAGGATTTAAACTTCTCCTCCAGCTTTCTTCAACAAACACCTGCTTCAAGGCTGCTTTAAACTTCCTTATCATTCGTCCTGGTCTATGAAGAACGCTGCGTCCTGGTTATGTTTCCGTCAACTTCCCATCTTCACACTTAACCATTTCATCCCCAAAGTTTGTCTGTACTTTTCCGACTTAACGCGTCTCCTTACAGGCTGACACTAAGAGCCTTAAAGAAACGCTCGGTCCTTTTTTTCTTTTGCTCCATTTCCATCCATTTCAATGCAAACAGCTTTAAACATCAATCAATGAGTCCTTCTCACTGCTTGACAAGTTTTCCTGCGGCATCAGCAATTTACGGTTCCATTTTTAAAAAACGAGTTCACGTGACCATCACAGCTCTTCTTAACTTAGATCTATTGATTCACGGTTTGATTTTCATGTCACATTTTGCAGGTTTTTTCCATCAATCAACCAGGTGATGGTGGTGTAGTCATACGAGTGTGTCTAAAAGTGGAAATGTGCAATTTTTACAGAAGTAGGAAATAGTTTGACCTTCCCTGTGGGTGTACAGATTGGGCTGTGTGTGTGTGTGTGTGTGTGTGTATGTGTGTGTGTGTGTGTTGGAAATCAAAACCTCTGGGCCTTTAAAGTAAATCCAGAATTGCTTAGCAACTAGTGAGCAAATTGCAGTTGTTGGTTGCGTTAATGGCAGCACACTCAGACCTCGGACCAGATTTCAGGTGTGGTGCTGTTCCAGTAAGAAAAGTGCACTTGTGCTCGTAAAAGGTATGGTTTGAACGGTGGCACTTTTGATTTTTAATTAGGATAGGAGTGTTTGAATTGATTTAACTATGAAGCTTAGTGCTCGGATGAGATTATTTCTAACTTGGAACTTGCTTGGGATAATAAAACCGCCTTCCATAAAAAAAAGCAGTTAGAGCATAAAGTCTATGGTTATCATGCAACTGTTACCAAGTGACAAGATTATTATCTTTTTTTTTCTGCTGGAATACATAGATTTTATGCAGAACAATTTTGTAAGTGAGGAACCTTGAAAATCGACAGAAAACTCACCATCACTTGCACATTACAGGAAGTCAGCTGGGAGTTACAGCCACGTCCCTTATACAATCCTGACCTCACTACTCCCAGGCATTTCAACTGTTTGGGCCATTAAAGGAGTTCCTGGGAGGCTAGCGTTTTAGCTAAGTAGTAGTTGTACGATCATGGCTCCGGTTTACTGAGCAAACTTTCTACCTTGACGGTCTCCAAGCACTAGTGAAACGCTGGGATAGGTGCATTAGTGTATCAGGGGATTATATAGAAAAATATATTCATAATTCTGCACAATTAAAAGTCACAGTTTGACTTGAACACCCTTCATATGTTAGAATAAGTGCATTAATGTGACATTAGTGCTTGCTGCTGTGTCAAAATGCCTGATGAGGATGCGTCTTCTGTGTGTTTAGTCATTAACTCAGATGTTCGGTGCAAAAGCATTCTAAATTCAAAAAATGTTCTTAAAGGGAAAAATAGGTTATTTTAAAAAAAAAAGTACGATTCGATAAAGGTACATAGGGTGTCGGAATGTTTTCCTAGTTGCACAGGAATGAGTGTGTGAGGTGATTTCCATTCATCTAGCAGGCACGGCAATAAGACGTTATTACCAGCTGAAAAAGAGCAGAATCATCTTCATTTCGATAAACATGAAATAGAGAGAGGGATGTTTATGAAGGTTCCGTGTGGGTTTGATGTCTGCGCTTATCTTCCTAGGATCGATACATTCCATTTACTTAAAGCTCCTGATCCATTCATCAACACACACACACACACACACACACACACAGATGAGAGAGCGAGAGACACAGAATGCGGCGTAATGGAAGCTGGGACAGAGAGAGATAGATGATGAAAGCTCTGAAAGAGAATGAACCAAATGCAGCAGAAAGAAAGAGACATCAACATCATCAAGCGTCACCTATAAACACATTAAACACACACACACAGTACGCCAGGCATACCGGCAGAAATGTCTATACTTCACACACACACTTTTGAAAGGTTCTCTTTACATATTAATGTAGTTTCTGGATATCATGATATGGGAACAGTCTGTTGTAGGGTTTGAACCTAGATCAACTCCACAATTATTACACACACCATGAATAATTTTTTATTTTTTTGCTACAGTCATGTTGTCATGGTTGTGCCACATTCTTTGCTATAGTTAAGTAAGGGAGTTGAGAGGTGGTGTCTAAGTGATAGTCAGCAGGAGCATACATTTTGTGCGGTTTGTATGGAATCTTTAAATATAATGGTTTCTGTATTGTAATGCTCAGGTTTTATAATAGTAACGCAACACTAGCTTCAATATCATGACCAGCTATACTGAGGTACCAATACTTTTGAGAGACAATGGAACTGTTTATAATGATTTAATTTTCAATTTAATGTTGTGATGAAAATATTTTTCATTATTATGTTTTGTTTTTATCATGGTTTTAAGGGTGCCAATAGTTTTAGAGCACCAATTTAAGCAGCTTATGTGCTGCCCCCTGGTGGACATTTCGCTTACTGTGTATTACAGTACAACAAGGCATGTTAAAAAAAATTACAATAAGAAAAATAGGGTGCTACAAACATAAAGAGTGAGAAAATGCAAAAATATGTGCACCCTCAACATATCTCACAGTCTTGGTTTTTTTTTTGTGATATATTTGTTTTTATGTTTTTGGATGAACAAAACCATGCAGGTGTACACCGGAAAATAAACACAGAAGCACATCTTCGACCTGATATCAGTTTAATCACCAGCAGGGTGATACGTTTTTTTTTTTTATCAGGCAGATACACAGAGGAATGAAAATCATCTTTCATATTATATAAACTGGATTAGGGTCAAAGTGGGAACTTGGCACATGAAGAGACACCCACACCGGAAACAGTCATGTAGTATAACAGGGGTTTATGTGTGTCCGAGATGCATACGCACACATGCACATAGGCATACACACTCTTACATGGACACACACACACAAGAAGTGAAAACTATTGTTTGTTAACCAATCGATAGGGATTGATGCATTGTGTCTTGTTGAAAATGTGTGTGTGTGGCGGCTTCTGTGTATACTGGAATTTAGAATTCATATTTAGTTTTTGGTTTCAAAGGATATCAAACAAAATACATTAATAATAATAAAAGAAAGAAAGAAAAACAACAATGACACAACAAACATTATCTACATAGACATCCACATGTGCAATATTATACATTTTGGTTCTAAGGCCATAGTTGCTCGTCCACGATAGTGGCGCTGTCAGTGATGTGAGTGTGCGAGTGTCGCAGCACTCCCTGTTGCACACCGTTGCTCCGAGCCAACTGAAGTTCTGAGTAGCACCATTAGGGTTTCCCTTCTCACCTCGCTGTATTTCCAGGAAAATGTCTCTCGGACTCCTCGCGAGGGAAAAGATCGTTTATTTGGAGAGACCATGAACAGTCAAGCGCACAGCTGGATCGAGTCTCTCTTCCTCATCCTCTGTGCTAAGTGCATGTTAAGCGCGCAGGATTATGGGGGTTTTCGCGCAGCTGTATCGCACACACTTCATACAAGGCTTTACAAATTTTGTGAGGAAAAAAAAAAACACTCATCAAGAACAAAAAAAAAGAAGAAGACAGGGTTCATGGACTGCGAGAAAACAATACTATACACGTTCGTAATGAGAGTGAGATTCTAAACACTGAAAAACGCCGTGGTCGATCTTACAATGTCGAAGTCATGAGATTAGCGTTCTCGTCATCTCATCAGATATAAATTAGATATTATTACATGTAAACAGTCACGGATGTAACATCGTAACGGTAAAGGATTCTTTTTTTCCCCTTTTTTTTTTTTTGATCTCGTTCGGATTTCGATCCCGCAGGCGTGTCCGCGCGCCCTCGGTGAAAACATGCAGATGAGTGCGCACACGTTTTAGGTTACAAGTGTGGCAACAGCAGCTTAGTTGCTCAGAAGCAGACCTCCCATGTTATCCTGATACTTGTTTTTTTTTTTTTTTGTTCCACAAGCTTTATACTTGTGTCTTTTCACCTTTGTGCAGCTTTTCCGTTAATAGGATATTATTTAGTGTGTATAGAATAAGCAGGCGATACCTGCGACGGTCTGCAGAACAGGCCGAGCATGACTCGAGTACAGTGGGTGGAGTTAGGAGTCTGATGACCCGCGTGCTCCTAGTGGCAGATACATGGAGGCAAATCCAGTGCCTTTGAGTAACTTTTCCTCTCGAGTGACTCCTTTTTCAGTCTGTGGCATCCTTTTTTCCTGGAGATGTGTATATATATATATATATATATATATATATATATATATATATCTATATCTATATCTATATATATATATATATATATATGTGCGTGTGTGTTGGTGTTACTTGTGTGTGTGTAACTCCTCCTGGAACTTGGTGCTGGTGTAGCGGATGTGGAAGCCTTTCTTACTGATGGTGTCGTCGCTGTGGAAGCGGATCAGCATGGCGTCGCTGGCTGAGTACAGCTCCTCACGAGGCTACAGGGACACGGGAATGAGAGAAAGACATCTTTACTAGACTATATAAAACAGTAAAGGGTTTTTTTTATGAATTGAAGCAGAAGTATTGTGGGTTATGAAATGACTCCTCCTGACCCCGGAACCACAGAAGCGTCCTAGTTTGTGTGCTGACGTGTCATGCCCGTCGTACAGCTCGATGTAGTCATATCCACACTCGGCTTCCTCCTCCAGCTCGAAGATGGTGAAGGTGAGCTCGATGCTGTAGCCTTGCTCGGCCGTGATCAGCCACTCGCAGTCCGTGTGGCCTGGGTAGTTATTGTCCCCGAACTGTGCATGAGAGTACAGGTTCTTCTGCCTGGCCTCGGCCCTCAGCCTGCCTCCACACTCTGCGCACACACACACACGCACACACACACACACGTATAATATTATAGTCCTATTCATTATGCATGTCTCATGAGGTAATACTTAATTTCAGTGTTATAAATTAACACGTAGATTACTTTTTTGATGTAACGAGTAATCTAACGAGCTAGGTGAGATAGGTGTATTAGTAGTTAACAGATTATGGGCCAAACTTGGCTGAGTGATGATGGTAGAATAATTATAAAGGTCTTGACTAAAACAACATGCATGAGGAATCACAAAGGACTAGTTACTTTCATCAGAAAGTAACGCTGTAATGTAACTGATTACTTTTTAATGACACTAATTTTCTAATGTAATTAGTCACTTTAAAAAGTAACGTCCCCCAACACTGCATAATTTATATGTAAGTAATATGATGACTGATCAATGTTTCATTACATTTTTACATACTGTACGTCATGCATGCTTTGGCCACTAGAGGGCACTGCTGGACATCAAGTCTGTTCAACTGTTTACGAGTCCAGTTACAGTAACTTACAGTTAATAGACTGTTTAATGAACGATATACATATTTAAAAAATCACAGATCTACGTTTAATTAGAAAAAAAATCTTTTTAAAATAAATCACAAAAATATGTAACCTGGTCTCAAACATGCACACAGACACACTAACCTGTGGAGTGTGTAGCGTGGAAGCCCTTGCGCTGCACAGAGGCGTCGGAAATGAAGCGGAGGTAAATCCTGTTGCCCGTGGAGACGAGCGGCTCTGGAAGCTTGGTGCCGCAGAGCCGGCTCAGAATGGCCGCCTTGTCCGAGTCGCCGTCGAACGCCTCTAGGTGATCATACGCACATTCCTGGTGCTGCTCGATCTCGAACTCGTTGAACGACTGGCGAGGAGGATGAAAATAAGGAAGCCTTATTATTTACTACACAAATCCTGCTGTAATTCGTGTCTGTATTTATCTACACTCCCTTGCCTTGACCTTTCCTTTTCTGTGTGTTTCCCTATGATCGTGCGCTTATGAATAGCCGTCATCCATCCTGCAACAAATCACTGTGTCTGACAGACAGAAGAGATAAAACAAGCTACAAATCTCTAGTAAACTAATCAAAGGTTATTATTACGCAATTATTATCTCGGTGCTTTGGCACATAACGTTTCTATTAAGGAATAAATTCCGAAAGGAATTCAGAATCTGATCTGGGAGTCTAAATCCCCCCTTTGACTGATTCATGCTGCCCCCGTGACCGGACTCCTCATCGCTCCCTCATTCCCCGTGTGCATATCTCCTTCCTGAGCCATTAGGACTCACTTAACACACGCGCCTGACGGGAGTGCTCCTGACAGCTCTCTTTGATCGGACGGACCTGTTCGAACGCCTGCTCTGACCCCACTGGCCAGCAGGGATTTCCTGCATAGACACATGAATATATTAATATCGTAAAATACATTTCGGAAGAGTTTCCAAAGGAAGCAGCTGCTCTGGGAGGGAGGGAGGGTGTAATTTATTGAGTTAATAGATTCGCTTCGGTGATGGGACGGGGCATGAATCAGATATGATAATAATGCACGTGTGCATATCGTATGTGAGACGGGGATGTGTTTTTGCACGTCTGTCTGTATATAACGTGCATGAGACTGTATGTTGCACTAATACTAATACTGTAAGAGCAAGGTTATGTAAGAAATAAAACCCTTCAAAAAAAGAGTGTGAGAGCGGCACGTTATGTTGCTTTTTTACACTCACAATTTTGACCCTGTGGCCCGGAGTAGCGGTGATGTCCCAGGTACACTCTTTCCTGCTGGGGTACTTATCAGGCCAGTTGGGGCTACTTAAGGTGCCGGTGGGGCTGTGGATCTTGTGCACGCACTCCGCTATGGGATCGGAAAGAGAGAGAGAATATCAGAGAGAGAAGGTGCAATAAAGAAAAGCTGAGGAATGTAATGAATCATGTAAATACACACAAGAGAAAAAGCAAACAAGATTTATAGGATGTGTTCCAGCATGAAAACCCCTGAGTCCGCACAAACTGCAGATGAAGGGGGGAAAAAAAAGAATCTTCTGCAGAGGATTAGAGGTAAGAATGTTTTCTAAACTCTGGCCCGGTTCCCAGGTGTCAGTGCTAGTTCACTGTCACCTGAGATGCACCTTTAAGAGAAGAGCCAGTTTAAGTGGAACCCGTGTTCCCTTTGAAGCCACATCAGGCTTTTTCTCCTTCCCGAATCGAGAACGCTGATGGCTGCAGGAGAAAGCGCTTTTCGCGTAACCTGAGTCTGTCCCTCTGGAAAACTGAGTCAAGCCGTCAAGGAAAAAATAAATAAATAAATAAAAAGTCGGCTGTGTGTCCTAAAACGAAAATAGGCTGAAACCTCCACATTACAATAAATCACTCCACCCTCTGGCCCTCTGGGAAAACATAAAAAAAACACACACACACACACACTTTTGTTAGTCACTAATCGAATCATATTAGCGTGTGTGTGTGTGTGTGTATGTGTGTGTGTGTGTTTGTGTGTGTGCGTGTGTGTGTGGGACGAGGCTGTGCTTAAAAAGGAAGTTTTTGTGTTTGACTCAAAGGAACTGGGTCAGACAAATCCCTACAGGGTAAAAAAAATGTACTCTTTATCGACCTTAAAGTCGCAGAAGTATTTTACTATAAACCTGGGATTTGATTTCTTTTCATTCTGACCACTAAGAGTTGCGTTGTTGAGTTAAGTGTAATGTTAAAGGAGTAACAGTTTCTTCATCCTTGAGAAATAAAAACAGGCATTTCTGGTATACATCACTCCTAGTATGCACTTTAGTATATATCTGTTGTGTGTGTGTGTGTGTGTGTGTGTGTGTGTGTGTGTATGCGCACCTTCTTTACAGTCGTGCTTGTTCTCGTGCAGTATGAAGCCATTGCGACACTGGCAAACGTAGCTGCCGATGATGTTGATGCACTCGTGCTGGCATCCGCCGTTATCTTTCGAGCACTCGTCCTTATCTGACACGCACACAACAAAGAGACGTGCAGCCAAATCAGTAAGAGGAACAACTTTGCGGGAATATCTAGGAATATCCATCACCCGGGAAACACTTTAATTAAAAGATTTATAAATAAACTCAAATAAAAAAGTCCATTTAGCTCACATCTACCCTTGTAGTTGTTGGACCAAATAATTTGATCGAGGAAAAGGCAAGAAAGAAAAGGAAGGGAAGAAAAAGAAAAAGAAAAGAATCAACATGTGCATCCATTCATCCTGTATGAAAACAGATTCAGGAATAATAATAATAATAATAATAATAAACAGGAGCAGATGTTTGTATCACTCCTGAGTTTTCACATAAATGCGGGCACACTTTTCCCCTTTTTTTTCTCCTTGTTCAATCAGGAGCTGATTAAAACCGAATGCCGCACGTCCCTGCAGACACATGGCTTGCATTTTGTCTCGTGCTTGCGTTCGACATTATCAAATTGTTTTAAATGCTCCGCTGGCTTTCAAACCTCTGACACACTCTTTCACACACTCATGAGGATTAGGAGTGTGTGGGAGGGCTGTGGGGACCTCCCTGAACCTGACGGCGCTCTGCCAGGGAAGAGTTCATTCATCTACTGAAAGTGTTTGGAAAAGGAGCATGACATTCAAGAGTGACATAGCCCAGTTTGTCGTCCTTAAACCACACCAGACCCACGTTTGTCTGGACTCAAGCAGCTTGAATGGATTGATCTGCAGATAGAATCTGACATCAGCTCAACAAATGCTGTTGGAGACACATTTGTTGCTAATAAGAGAGAACCCCTTGAGAGAAGGCGGCCAATCGGTTCCCCAAAACCTGTCACAGGAGAGGTGACCGTACCTGTGACCTGCCCTATGGCTGCCCTACGAGCAGAAGGAGGGGCAGTTATGTCCTGACAGGACTTAAATATAAAGATCCGTGCTTTGCAGGTGGCAGGTTTATCTGTGGAAGAGAACGCCCCTGATGTTACAGCACATATACAGACACCATAGAAACAACACTATTGTAAACATTACAGCAAGTCCCCTACATACGAACGAAAACTCGTTCGTAAGTCCAATTTGTTTATAAGTCCAAAAAACATTGTCTAGAACACAATAGGTAATACACAGTATATTACAGTGTTCCTAGTGTAGATGATTAAACGTCGATGATTAAACGATTCATGTTAAAAGAACAAGTAATTTCTGCCATCTTATTATTTTCCAGCTTCATCGCCACTGCTTTTACGCTTAGAAGATGCACGCTACACATATATGTGACAATGTACGCCAGACATGTGATCTAACTTCGGTGAATAAATGCATAAACGCATTTCCGTATCTTCAAAAGCTCGTTACTTAAATATTCGTACGTATGGGACTTACTGTATTTAAAACAGACACAACACACAACATTTCAAAATATTCCTTCAGCATTGGATTTTCACTTACAAGTTTCTCACAGCCAATCCGACCTGCATTCTGGCATAATTTGTTATTATATTATATTTATTATTACTCAAATATTTGTCTAAACCTGGCATATTTTAGGCACCGCATTCTTGGCACAAAAGTCCACATTACCACACATGAAGAGAATGGATGCAAATGAGGTATAGCAGCATCACATTTGAGCCTCGGACATTTTTCTGGAATGATTTTTCTGTTTGGAAATCGTTTGGCACGGTGCACAATATGAAGCATGAACCTGTGGGGTTGGTCTGGTTCTGATGTACAAGATCGGTGATGGGTTTGGATGAAAATTTAGTATTCAGACTCAAAACATTCCTCACATTCTTGTCCTGTACTGAAGCTGGGCAACGCTCGGGGAAAAAAACTGTATCTTTGAAGATGGTTGAGAGTGTGAGTACGTATAAATCCGTGCTTGGCTTGAATTTAAAAAATTTCTCAGCATGCAACACTGTGAGAAGGAATGGGGTTTAGCCAAACAGGATGATGATGACCAAAAAAAAAAAAAAAAACAAGGAACCCAAAAACACTGAAAACTTTTGAAATCTACACCAGAAGACAACAGAACTTTCATTTCATCCTTTCATTTTCTATACCGCTTAATCCTGTTCAGGGTCGCGGGGGACCTGGAGCCTATCCCAGGAGACTTCGGGCACTAGGCGGGGTACACCCTGGACAGGGTACAACAGAACTTGGTTTATAAAAAACGACACCACAAAAGTTGGTTAATACACGCAAGTTCAAAGGCTTTTTTTAAGGAAATTCAATCATCACACACACACACACAGAATATCCACAACAGAGGCATTTCCATTTGGGGGTTTTTCTTTCTCACTATGATTAGTGTGAAATCTCACTAACCAGAAAAGAAGTGTGCTTTGAAGCCTTTCTTTGAAACGGTGTTGTCCGACTTAAACTCGATGCGCATGTTGTTGTACTGGGAAGTGATAACCTCAGGAACTTCGGTGCCACAATATTTCCCATGAAGCTTAGAGTCGGACGAGAGGCCGCTCCGCACCTCCACGAAGTCGTACTTGCACACCTTCACGTTAAACATACAGACATGTCGGAGTAAATGCATTATGTACTGAACATTATTATTCATATGACATAATCTTATTGTTGATTAATTCTCTCCTACAGTAGCTCGGACGGTAATATTTTAATGCACATGGTTGTTGACATCGTCCACCTCATAATAATCTTTACACCTTGACACACTCCTCACCTCGTTCCCTTCCAGTTCAAATGCCTCGAACTGCACTGAGATGCGGTACTGTGTCGGAGCCACCACTTGCCAGATGCAGTTCTTGTTGGGTGGATATTCTTTTGGCCATCCGGGCGTCGTGATGGTGCCATTCAGCTTGGACAGCAGACCTCCACACGCAGCTACGAGAAACAGATACCAACATGGTCAACTACGTAGCTGCTTCGTATTACATGACGTGCATGTACTGTATTGGATCTGGATCGGGTCAGAATGTTTGACGGTTGTCGCTACAGCATGCTACGCCTTGCACTGTGATCTAATTAGAGGCAACATGAGCTATATGTGGATGAGTGTGCGGTTGTGTGCTTCCGATCGTGCTTACATATGGCGGTGTGTGTGTGTGTGAGGTCACCGGAGCTGGGTAGAGCTAGATAAAAAAAAATTATTTTAATTGTACTCAAGTAAGAGTAGTTGTACTTAAAAATAATATCACTCATGTAGAAGTAAAAAGTATTCATCCAAAATATTACTCAAGTAAGAGTAAAAACGTAAGACCAAGTTGCCACAGTTGGGCCCTTGAGCAAGGCCCTTAACCCTCAACTGCTCAGATGTGTAATGAGATTAAAAAAAAAAAAGAAAATGTAAGTCGCTCTGGATAAGAGCGTCTGCCAAATGCCTAAATGTAAATGTAAGTACAAACTGTTTCAATCGTGATGTCTGATTTATTTATTTTTTTGAGAGATTATGTAAGATTATGTACACAAAATAATATAATTTGCCTGTGCAATATTTACATACACATGTAACTTAATTTATTTACACATATAATTTACATGTGTTTACTTAACAATGCTCTTGGGCTCACCCTGAATTACCCATATAACTGCACATACTGTACTACTATTGCACATATAACTGGTGTAATATCTTTCCTTCTTTTCCCTCACATGTGCAACATCTGTGTATGTAAGATTTACTTTTTTTTGGTAATTATTATTATTATTATTATTTTTTTTTTTTTTTATAATTTATTTATTACTCTTTTCCTTTCCTCCTGTAAATGACTGTAACCAAGAATACGCAATTTCCTTCTGGGATTAATAAAGTTCTTTGAATCTTGAAAATGATAAAATAATGTATAACTTCTGACATTTCCAAATAATAAAGTTAATTAAATAAAATAAATGAATAAAACTAAATATCACAAGATAATTTTTTGAAACTAATCCCCACTGTAGGTAACATGTGTATGTTTGAAGAGTGTAAACTATTTCAGTGTAAGATATACTGTATATTCAGTCGGCCTCCGAATGACTCAGCAGAAAAGAACATTAGAACATTAGAACGGAACAGTATGTGCCAGAGGTCTCTCTTTACCATTCTAATGTTCTAATGTTATTTTCTGCTGAGTCATTCGGAGGCCGACTGAATATACAGTATATCTTACACTGATCATGCTCGCCGCAGTCATGTGACTACATGTGACTATTGTTGCTACGTCTGATTGGTGAAACAGGTGATAGATCCGCGAAATAAAGAATATCTAATGTGTAGAATTAAATGGTTGGAAAAGTAACGAGTCGAGAGTAGCCGAATGTAGCCGAGCAAGAGTAGCGTTTCTTCTTCAAAGAAGTATAAAGTATAGTGCAGTAAAACTACTCATAGAAGTAAATTTTTTTTCAAAAAGTTACTCAAGTAAATGTAACTGGAGGTCACTGTATGAATGCAGTATTTCTAACAAAAATTAATAAATGAAAGAAAAATTCTTCTTGCACCTTAATTCCTCCTTCACTATTCGGAATAAAAACTATTTTAACCATCGAAACCATTATTAACGAGATGACTTGACAGCTTGATTGCTCATCATCAGACACTGAAATGTAAACGAAACCTTGCTACCCTTCTGCCCACTTTGCCTCCTCATCAGTCAGGAAACACTCCGGTGTGTGTGATTATGTGTGTGAGGTCGGGTTATGAATAGTTTGCGCACTGTTTTTCCTTGTTGTGTTTTCCTGTTGACCGAGGATGTTTTCTTCGGCCGTGTGGATTGCTCACAGCTTCCCGCACGCCACGACTGTGTCAGACCGGCGGAAACACCTGCACCTGCGCTCACACACATACGCACACACTCGACAACAGCAATTTAATACCTTCACAGCTCTTTTTGTCCGGGGCCAGCTCGTATCCGGGGTCGCAGGCGCACTTGAAGCTCCCCAGTGTGTTGACGCACCTCTGCTCACAGCCGCCGTTATCCGGCTTCGTGCACTCGTCCTCCTCTGCAAAAACACGCGCACAAATAAGATGGAAGTGAAAGAGACACGAACCTGGATGTAAACTGAATGAATAATTGCGCGTGATCACCTTTAAAGAAATTTGCAGCGAAGCCGGCTTTATTCACCGTTCCGTCTGAGACGAATTTCATCCACAGCGTGTTGGACGTAGTGCGGATGTCCTCGGGGATGTCGTAGCCACAGAATCGTCCCATCAGCGGGCTGCTCTCAGACAGGCCATCGCGCACCTCCAGGTAGTCGTACGTGCAGCTATCGTGCCTCTCGATCTACAAACACATCGGTGTTACAGCCTTAAAGCATTCCAGCGCTCCAAACAGGATCTCACATACCAGAAGTGTTCGTGTGCTTTGCGTATGTGTGTGTGTGTGTGTGTGTGTGCAGTGGTATGCCAAGGTCTTCGGGTTAGTGCCGAGTCTTCCTCTTTGATTGTACGGCCGCAGGAGAGAGTTGTAAGTGTGTGCAGGTTTTAATAAAAGGTTCCATCCTGTGCCTGTTTGTGTGGCTCCTCTTTTACACACACACACACACACACACACACACACAAACCTATACACACATTCCTGAACAGTCATGATTGAAAAGGAGAACACTTCCTTTTACTTTTAAAGCTTTAACCTTCCTCTGTAGCCTACAGACCCGAGAGGGCCGTAACTATACCGCTCCGAACATTCCACAAAACACACACACACACACACACACACACACACATTCGCCTTCTGTTCACATATTTATTAAGGCTGATAATTAACACTACCTCTATACATAAATCGAAGTTCTGAAGGTCAGGAACCACAGATGTGTTTGTTGTTTTATTTTGGAAAAAAGATCAAAACAGTTGGATCAATCCTTATATAGACGCGCGTGCACACACACACACACGCACACACACACACACACACACATCACTGTAGCACACAATTCTAATCCTAAAGAGAGAAAGAATTAAATGTAAAGTATGTGACAACAACCTGGTGCTGATGATTTTCCTAAAACACACACACACAGTGTTTTACTCCTCGTACACGGCCGGTGTGAAAATGTTCACATCTGTCTTCGTACCTCGAAGGCCTGAAAGTTGAGGCCCACGCTGTAGCCCTCGGACACGGTGATCCTCCACACACACTCTTTAGACGGCCTGTAGTCATCTGGGTAGTTCGGAGACTGAATCTGGCCCAAGTCTTTGTTGACGTCGCCGCCGCAAACCGCTAAAGAAAAAAAAAGAAAAGAGAGAGAGAGAGAGAGAGAGAGAGAAGCCGGGTTTAAATTCATACACTTTTACGTTCACTGGCTTTTCTACACATCATATAATTAAAGTGGACTCAGAATCTCATATTTTCTGCAGTTACTTTTCTGAACTAGCCGAGACGCGAGCGAGACCTACTGTACCTTCGTACACGGCGGAGAAGCCCTTTCCCACCCAGTTACTGCTGCTGCGGAACTCGATCCACATCCGGCTGTCTGTAGAGATCAGTGTTTCTGGAATCTTGTCGCCGCAAAAACGACCTTCACACACACACACACACAGAAAATTTCATGTTTTTTGAAACAATAATAGACACAGACATCTCTTGAATTATTGATCCAGTTACCAGAATTTTAGTATGCTTAATACGCATCATGTGTGTGTGTGTGAGATTGTGTGTGTACCTAGAAGAGGTGCTTTCCTCCAGTACCCGTCCCGCACCTCGATGTAGTCGTACCAGCACAGGCTGCTCTTGTAGAGGTCCATGGTGGTGAAGTTGAGCACTATCTATTAAAAGAATAATAATAACAATGATAATAATAAAATAAAAGGTAAATTACTACCTTCATTATGAAAGCTTTACAAATCCTGTGCGCGTGTTACCTTCTCTCCGGGGGTGACGGAGATCCTCCAGACACAGTGGGTGTAGGAGGGGTATCCGTTCGGGTAACCGGGAGATGAAAAGTTGCCTGCTGAGTCTTGCAGTGTCTCGCCGCATGCTGATCGGAAAAGTGAAATATAATTCTGTTTAGGCAACGCGGCGTATCATGATACACGCTGGTGTAATAGGCGTGATAAGCATTCCAGACATTCCAGACATTCCAGACATCGGAGTGGTTTTAGTGAAGCATCATTTTTGAATTGCAAAGTGTTTAGACCTCTTTATCATGTGCTCTCTATGGCTCGGTGCGACTTGTATCAGGACGGAAAGTGTAGTTCAAAAGAACAGGTTTATCACACTAATACGTTTTCCGCTACATATAATTTCATAAATCTTATCAACATGGCAGACATTCAACACCAGTGGCTCAAAAAAAAGTAATCTACTACAAATTATGAATTACTACTTTAAAATAGTAATTTGATTACATTACTGATTATTACATGTAAAGAATAATCAGATTACTAATTATGTTACTTTCAAGTTACTTTGAAAACATCTCTCATTGCGTGCGCTCACTATGTAGGGGGGGCGAGGCCACCAGGTCGGGCTGACTGACGATAATTAATATTAACAGATCTCGAGTTTTCTCCGCGTTAAAAAAAACCTCAGCTTCAGCCCCTGCGTGGCGCAGTGGTAAAGCGCTCGTCCTATCATCGCGAGTTCGATTCCCGGGTGATGCTGTAAGTCTCGCAGCCGGAGGGCTAGAGAGAGCTGATTGGCCGAGGGGAGGGATGAGAGGTACTTAGCTCTCCCACATTAATCTCGGCTCTACAGCCAATCAGGGGCATCTGTGAGCTCATGCAAGCGGAAGGAGCGGATAGCACTGTCCTCCGAGTGTGTTACTCCGCGCCCCAAGGATAGTCTTCGACTGAGTGGTAGCAGTAGCCTTAATGTCAGAGCGTGACAGAGAGAAATTGCACACGACTAAATTAGAGAGAAAATCTGGGGAAAATCCTCCTTCCCTTCCTCCTTCCTTTAACCCTTCTCCTTCCCCAGTTTTTTTTCTAAATAAAATCACCCTTTTCCCGTAAGACCTCGCCTCGTGTCCGTGTGTCTGTGGTGCCACCCGTGCAAAAAGAGCAAACCTGTTACAATATCAAATGTAAAACTACAAAGCTATCCGATGATTGACTAAAGCGCATGCTTGTTAACTGATGCTGTCGGGCGAATTTTAAAATGCATTTTGATTTGTAACGCTAGTAACGTAATGTTATTGACATTGATAACTGTAATCAAATTACATGCATTTAAAATGCAACGCGTTACATTACTGCGTTACATTATCGTGTAGATTTCCAGCAACAATAATCAAACCTTAATGATTTAGACGAGTTCTGCCTCTAAGACAAACCCGAATTTGCACTTACACCTTTCACTGGCCATTAAAGCCTCATTAATTAGCCTCTGGATGTACAGTATGTGGAGGTGCCTTTAGGTATCTATTACCTACAAAATAAAACGGGCAAAGGCTGTAAAATGCTGCTGGTGCTGAAAATAAATAGTAAGCACATGTGCTTAAATGACATCATCTTAATTAAAGCGCAGGTTTCAAGCGACCGTTTAGCTTCGTGGTCTGCAATCGGGACATGTGAGAGAGAGAGAGAGAGAGAGAGAGAGAGAGAGAGAGAGACTTGTACATTATAGAGTAACTAAACACAGGTGACTCACTTCACCTCTACTATTAGGGGGAAAAAAACACTTAGGTAGTCATTAGACAGCAATCTTTCTGTACACACACCATTATGCAGCTGTAGCCTTTAATTGTAATAATCTATCAGTATGAAGTGCCTATAAAATGAGATAAGCTCTCCATAATTCAACATTTAACCATCATTAGTCATCTATTGTTCCTCTCCTTTTCTTTCTTTACTATTCTGCGTACTGTTTGCTTTGGCAAAAAGCAAACACATCTGAATCTTGAGTATGCCCCCACACACTCACACACACCTAGAGTAGCTTACCTGGACACCTGTAGAGTTTCTTGGCTTGTGAAATGTCTCCTTTGCTGAGTCGAGTTCTCTGCCCGATGGCGGGCCGGACGCCGTTATCGTCACGTGAGGGAAGGATGGTGTCCAAAAACATTCCTCTGAAACACACCAATAACATTATTAAATCTGTCTTCCGGTGTTAAATCAGAGAGGAGTGTTTCTGAGTGTATGGCTCGCCTGGAGAAAGTGTTTCTGGCGTAATGCATGATGCTGTCGAAGTCGTATGGCTCGCCGAGAGAGTTCACCTCGCCGGGCTCCATCTTGAGGAAATTATATTCCTGACCTGTACACGAGACACACGGTCTGGTTATGGAATTATCTTATCATCTTCATTCAGAGCAGACGTGAAGATTGAATAACTCCGTTACCGGGCTGAATGTTGTCTCTGATGATGGTCACGTGATCGTCGCGATCGGGACGTGTGTGCTCGTGCCAGAATCCGATCACGTGACCCAGCTCGTGAACCACGATGCCGAACTTGTCGCAGTTTTTCCCGATGGAGATGGCTTGAGGCCCGTTACCACGACGACCCACATAGGAACAGCATCTACAATAGCAATAGGAAAATACAGTACAGCATGGATCATTCATTCGATCGTTTTTTTTTTGTATAAATGTTAAAACTTGCATTTTTTGGTAATTTCCCAGGGCATTTCATTTCAATTGTCTTCATCTGCCTGAGACATGGAGGACACTGGGGTATAATATAGTGACAGCATGGAAAGTCTTTGATTGGCATGCTGTTATAGGATATCAAGCCTAGACGCCGAGTATCTCATTCACCACACGCGTTACAAACATACACGCGGTAATGTTATCCCACTTGACGCGTGCCGTAGTTACTGCTATTACTTATATAGACGTATCATTTGAAGACTATACTGTATTTACATGATGTGTATGTATAAAAATTGATGTGTGTGCCAACACAGCTAATTGTGGGATATATATATACTGTAGATGTGTTATAATTATGCACTAAGCCTTTGGCAGGGTCACACCCGGGCCCGGAGACTGCGTCGGTGATACTGTAGGTACAGGCTGTGAATCTTCCCTTGTCTCGATGTTCCTTCCCTTGTCTCGGTCGCAGCATCGTTTCCGGCCCCAGAGTCGGTCAGTCTGCTGTCTGAATTTCTCCGCCAGATAATTTCTCTTAACCTTAACATCAGGTGTCCTAGTGTTCCTAGCAAGTCCCATTTCCTTCCTCCCGTCGCCCACAGGTCCTGCTCCTCCACCAGCTCTGCTCACATTGCTGCTTCCTTCCAAGTGTTACTCACAGGTCCTGTTCTGTGAACTAACCCTCTTTCCTTCTCATTGTTGCTCGTGGGTCATATTCCCTTCCCCAGCGTTCATTAGCGGTCTAGTTTCTGACAAAAACCTTCGTCACGGGTCCTGTTTTCTTCCCGAATGTTCCTCACAGGTCCTGTTCTATCGCTGGTGTTCTTCAAAGATACTGTTCCCTCCCCAGTGTCACTAACTGACCCGCTTTCCTTTCTCTTTGTTGCTCATAAGTCAATGGTCTTGCCCCGGTGCTGCCCATTATTCCCTCATTCAATATTCCTCAAAGGTCCTGTTCTTTCCTCCCACCACACGGTTTGTCAAAGGACCTGTTCATTCCCCCAAAATGATCCTCACAGGTCCCATTTCTTTTGCTAACATCCTTTAATGTTCATATTTCCTCCTCGGTGTTGCTCAGAGATGCCCCAAAGTCCTGTTTCTTTCTCAACCCTGGTCTTGGCCCTTTGTATGTTCTCTCTCATCTCTTTTAAGCCTCCCGGGAGTTCCAAGTTGTACATTGTTCCAAAATAATCTATACATGAAGTTAAAAACAACAATGATCCTAATGCTACATGATATATTCTGTTATTCTCCTATAGAATATGACTGCTATTAAAGTCAAAGCTCAGGCGATAGAGTGAAACCTTGAAAGTCAATACTTATTGTATGCATGGCCAGGACACACACGCGTACACACAGTCGTAATCTCAGTCAGATCTCTATTTATATTGTGGATTAGAACACCTAAAGCCCTTATTTCATTGGCAATGATAGCTCGGTGCAGCGAGCACACACACACACACACACACACACACACACACACACACACAGAGATACTCATGCTCACACACAAGCTTAAGCTAAAGTACCTATCATTAATAAAGTATATACGGGCAACGACGCTACATTTAAAACACGGTGAGTGACTATTATAACAGCTGAGAAGTCAATAAATTAATAACGTTATGTCATCATCTTCTATCTTGAGCTTTGGGTTTTTGTCTTTCCACTACGTTTTCAGGCAACTCCCAGTTTGAGGTGTTTTCTCATTCCAAAATACACTATCACACAACTATGGCTATGATAAGACATATTTTGAACCTGCAAGCTGCCAAGAAGGATAACATGCTCGCTGAAAATGGATCAAAATCGTTTAACGTTTTTTTTCTTTTTCCACCCTGTGTATTGATCAGGGCCCGTATTCACAAAGCTTCTTAAGCCTAAAAGTTGCTTGTAGTGACAAAATTCTAAGAAAATTCTTAGAATTACGACATTTTCTTAGAATTTCCTCTTAAATTTAGGACTAAAAGATGAAAATGATTACGAAACATTTTAGCTTAAAAACAGCTCCTAAGAGGACTTTTAAGGCTTAAGAGTTTCTATAGCAGAGGAAAAAATGGTGGAAAGAAGAAATATTCCCCAAACTCTGAACGTAAAGCTAAAAGTAAACACTGCTCTTCTGTCCAGTTTTTCTTCTTTCCATCAGATTGAGATCTCTCAGATTGTTGGCTACATACCATCCAAAAACGCAACTTATGCAGTCATGTAAATTGGTATCAATTTAAAATGGATTACAAGTAATAAAATCAGTACAGTAAATAAATGTAAGAACATAAATACTGTGTGGAAATTGGTTGCATCAAAAGTTGACACATTTTCAACATTTGGCTGCTTTAAATAACGTTCAGATAAAGTTCTATCAAACTTTGCATAAAGTAGCCTGTAGTCATGATTGTAAAATTTCTTTACACACAAACATTATGATTTCACTGTCTGTTCTATTATCATATGTTCTATTTGCACAAAGAGCGCATTTAAGACCTTTACAGATTTTTTTTTATCAACCAATCACAGTCCTTGAATTGCTGCATCATCCCGAGCAACGGGGTCGACCACACCTCCTCACTGAGATAAAGGTTTTTGTACTTTCCTCCCTCATTGTTGCTCTGAGACGTTTCCTAAATTACTTTTAGTCTAGGACTCCCAGCTAAGACTTTTTATGCTAAGATAGGAGCTCTAAGACAGAATTCTAAGAAGATTTGTAAATATGGGCCCTGGGTGTTTGGTGTGAACGGTAACTGAATGCCCTTGCCGTGCATCTGTCGGACTGCATGCTCTGCCCTGCACCAACGTGATTGGTTGATTGGATGACTGCATGAACACCTAAAGTGCGTATTGAATAATTGGCGGTAACCGGATATCGATTCAGGTCTGCTTTTTAAACTCCGGTCTCTCGTTATTTTTCCCTCTCTTTTTTTTTCTCCCTCTCTCTCTCATTATCACGCCAGCTCGTTAGATGCCATTCCACCCCGAGAAGAACAATGGCCGGCCTGCTCAGCGTGGTAACGAGGCAGGAAGGAAAAGTGAGCTGACTGTAGTAAAGTCGTCTCCTCTGACACTCTCACACACACACACACACACACTGACTAGCACACGCACATTTTAAACACACACACACACACACACACACACTACAGGATGCCCGCATAACAATGAGAGGTGAATGAGTAAGAGAGTAAAAGTGCGTGTGTGTGTGTGTGTGTGTACGTGTACAGTATGTGCAGGCATCAGTACGTTTCAGTGTGTCTTTATTTTCAAGCCCTGTCGAATCTCATTCGAAAGGACATTAAACAAGTGAGCATCGAATTATCCCAAATCTATACATGCTGTATAATCTTTCAACCTCTCTCTCTCCTTTTCTATCTGTTTGCTCTTTTCTTCCTATTGAGAGGTCAGAGTGTGTGTGTGTGTGTGTGTGTGTGTCCGCATGGGCCCCAGTACAAACAATGGTGTAATTTACTGAACGCACGAAAGCCGATCAAATCATCAGACCGTGTCAACTACAAATCACCCGGCGGTCCGAGCCTTTGAAACGAGTCCCTCAGGAAAAAGTGTTCATCGGATGATTTGCTTGTCTGCTTCGCCTTAGGCGTTATAAAGCTTTATATACCGCGTTGCGTCGCGGTGTATGACCTCATGGTTTAGGGAAACACAGGGAAACACTCGAGATCTCACCCGCAGGGACGGTACGTAAAGACGATATAGCTCTCCTCGTCTGTTTTCTCGACGAAGGTCACGCAGGTCTGTTTCTCCCAGTGTCTCATGGCTTGCTTAAACATGGCTTTTTGACTGCCTGAGAAACACACCAACACACACACACACACACACACACACAATATTTCCATGAAAATGTAGCACTGGGCATATAGTGTTTCAGCTTTTCATTGGTATTAAATATCAAATCGTAACAAGTATAGACACCTCTGTGCATGCCCACATGAACACACACACACACACACACACACAGATAAAACACTGGAAGAAATATAGTGATGAGGTGAATATTGCGATACACTTCAGCAGAGTTAAAGGCATGGCCTAAAATTTTTATCCCAAGGATAAGTACCTTTCTTTTCCCTGATGATGTCATTACAGACTCGTTCTGATTGGCTGAAGAACAGTAATACTATGTGTGCACACATTGCACACACACACACACACACTCACCAGTGAAGTTGCCTCCTATGATATAAGGGATGACACCTCCGGGCCAGATTCGCTCAGCTCTGGAAGTGGCGGCTCGCGGGACACGCGATTTCCCCGCTCGAACCCGTCTCTCTCCGTCCTGGCTGCCTGCTGAGACAGCTCGGTCCGATCTCTCCTCCTTACTAGAGTTCTTAGACGGTTCTGCACAAAGAAAGTAAACGGCATATGCAAATACATTACACTACAATGTTTGTGGGCGTGGCTTAACATAGAACTAGCTGCTATGAGTAGAAACGGCGTAAACACTGTAAGCACTGCTCTTCTGTCCAATTTGGTTTTCTTGTTCTTTTACTTCCTACCATCTCTCAGATTGTTGTCTACATACCATTCAAAAGTGCAACTTAAACAGATGTCCTATAATAATGTCACTTGGTAAAATAAATGTAAGAACTTCAATATAGTAATTACTGTGTGGAAATTGGTTGCTTCAAAAGTAGACATGCTTTCATAATTTGGCTGCCTTAATTAACTTAAAGATATTTAGTCTATAACAGAAACTTCGCATAAAGTAGCCTGTAGTCATTATACATTATGATTTCACTGTTTATTCTATTATCATATATTCTATTTTCACAAAGAGCGCATTTTAAGCCTTTTTTTTTTTTAATCAACCAATTACAGTCCTCGAATTGCTGCATCATCCCTGACAACGGGGTCGACCACACCTCCTCAAGGTTTTTGTACTTTCCTTCCTCAGAGATGCTCTGAGAAGTTTCCTAAATCACTTTTAGTCTAGGACTCCCAGCTAAGATAGGAGTTCTCTGAGCGAATTCTAATAAGATTTGTGGCTACGGGACCTGGACGTGCGGAAGAGTGAACTTACCGAGACCGAGTCGTCGTATTCTTTCGAGCAGCAGGTACAACTGTCCTCGCTTCGCAGAGGCGTCGTGCTCTTCTGCTCCACCTGACGGACAGAGAAAGACGAGAAAAGATGTTGTATGTACAGTATATACAGTAAACAGTATCTGTAATGGATCCTATGGATTTTAAATAATAATGTGGTGTGCGACACATGTGACATAATTACACCATTTAATATTTAATAAACGTGTATGTGCCAGGATAGTGTGAGTTGTTTTTGTGTGAGTGTGTGTGTGTGTGTGTGTGCGCTCTCTGTACTGCCTCTTCTTCACACATCAATCAACATTAGTTTTTCATTTCTCTTATAAGGTCTGTGCCTCCACTGTCATCATCACTCCATCATCTGCTTTTGTCTCTTATTCGTTTTTCTAACCCACACACACACACACACACACACACACACACACTCTTGCCTCTATGTTTCCCTCTTTTTCTCTAACCCTCTCTCGCACTGGAATGTCGAAGTGGACAGGAAAATCAGGAACAAACTAAACCGGCCGAGTCGGAGGCGCAGGAAAAGGCTGAGGTTAGGGATATGCGCATACACACACAAACACACACTTACTTACTCACTCACTCACACTCACACACAAACACACCTCTCTGCACTTCGGCACAAAAAAAAACGTTTGTGTATTTTATGTCATCAGCATCTCATTAAAGCTAAAGACTATCCTGGTGCATCACGGTCTTTGAGTGTTTTTTTCACAGCCTGTGATCAACAAGTCCTGAGACTGGACTATGACTTAAGCTTAATGTGCTTGTTATCAAGAATCATCCTACAATCATTAAGGACTAGAGGGAGAATAACATTACTTTGCACTCACACCCCGCAGCTTGCACACACACACACACACAAACACACATACTGTACACACCCAGATGATTTGCTGATTCTGCTGCACAGTTGAGACAGTGGCATTTATCAAACCTAATTGCCCGGGGCCTTAACCTCCACCGATATCAACTTCTCCGAGTGTGTAATCAACCACCCAATCCCTCTAATCCCTTCATATCATCCGTCCTGTCTCCCACCTTGATATATTGTGCCTCGTGCTTGAGTCAAAAATACACACGTCCGATTGCTCGAACTTTAGTGTTTTGATTAACTCTTAACGCTCTTTCTTACCCGACGTGTGTCCTTGCTTCACGTGCTGGTGTCGAGCGAGGTCTATCGTCCTGTCCACGTGAAACATTTTCAGGTCCTCCTCGTCCAAGGCGATGTCTCCCCAAAAGACCGCTGGTGTGCGATAAAGTTTACAGAGAGAAAGTGGTATTAGAACAGAAAACTCACATTACCAGACACTAGACGCGTTATTAGACACGCTAATGATGTCGCTTTCTGACAGACGCAGGAACGGAATCCTAATTAGCTTGGACATTAAAAAAAAAAAAAAGACATCGCTTTAAAAACCATATCGCTTTCCAAGAACGATCTCGACTTCATTCCTTACTTCTTCTCCGTCACGCCCGGTACGATGTCCCTGATTTAGGCTGTCGCCTAGAGGACCATTTCTATACGCATGTGTATACGAGACAAAGCGTTACTTAACCTTTATGCTTAACAACAAAACAAAACAACAACAAAAAAAACACACACAATGCAAGGCAATGAAATTGAAATGGGTGCACACCCATATGTGTGTGTGTGTGTGTGTGTGTGTGTGTGTGTGTGTCCATTCTTTATTCTCTACTCTCGCACAATACCCTTCCCCAATCTCTAATGGGTGTCAGCGTGCTTTGTTAGACACCGGACGATCCCTCGTGTTAGACAAAAGCTAAAGACGGCGTCCTTGTGTTAAGCTTTCTGCGCTGAGGGCTGCGATCCAGGCGGAACGACAGCAACGTTGACCTATCGACGTTACGCGGTCCGGGCCGATCCATAGACGCATAAACAATGCATGAGGCCGTGCACCTGTATAAATGCTGAAGCAGCCTTCGGAAAGAAAAAAATAAATAAACGCTGAGGCAACATCTAGCTGTGAGAGCACTGCAGAACTAAAGTCCTGAAGCAGCTATGAGCTTTTGCACAATGAGCGGAGAGAAGATCTGAAAATCTAGCGCTGAACTTTATTTTCGGTCTCTACTGGATGGACCTGCTGGCTTTTACAGCTCGATGATGAGACGTGAAAATTTTGGGATGGTCAGGGGAAAAGCTTCTTTTTTTTTTTCGTGTATTCTGAACTAGAATGAAATGCTTTGAAACGATTCTAACGTCAGATGGAGCGGTAGGATTTAAGGATGGAGCGTGTGCTAGATTTAAAAAAATATATATGAGATTACACCTCAGGTCAATAGGAAAGTTTTTTTTTTTTTCTAGTTATAATTTATCCTTCGATGTATTATTATGAAGTATTTCGTGAATGAAAGTGAGCTGTTCGGGGTATGAGCTTAACCTGGGTGTGTGTGCATGTGTGTGCGTGTTATTTGGGGTCAGACGGCTGGTTTAATCCACGAGAGCTTTCTGTCCCCTTGTCCTTAGATATGTTTATTTCTGTACAAATGCACAGGAGCAAAGGAGGAACAAACAAACAAACGAGCGGCGAACACATAATCGACGCTTACGGAAATGTTCAATTTAAAAACTATTTTTGAAAGCTTGAAACCTTCGTGCTTCAATCTTAAAGATCTTTTTTTTTTTTTAATAAATAAATAAATAAATAAATAATAAACAGAAAATTGTTCCATAGTCTGACCCTCGGGCCAGAGACCTCCTTAGCATGCAGTGATCCGAGTGACGTGTTCCTGTAAACACATACACACACACACACACACACACAATCTTGATCACTCGGTCACACGTCAATAGTTATATAAACGAGTATCAGGGGGACGATGAGGAAGAATTTCTGTAACTAACGCAACCGAAAGAGCTCTGAGGGACATGAGCAATAGGTGTGACGCAGAGCATCCTGGGGAAGAGCCAGAATCGATTCCTTGGAGGGCCAGGGAATCTACAGAAGAGCAGACACACACACACACACACACACTCGATTAATCCTCACGAACGTCTGCTAAAGATTTGGGAAAACCTGCTCGTTATCCTAAGCTGAACTGAATTCGAATCATAAACTGTAATAAAAATCACACGCAAGCGCATCTACAGAGACTCTCAGACTCTCTCACATCCTCAGCAGCTGCGTTTCCGAGAGCTGAGCAGCTGCGCATCGGAGAGCTCCTTTCACACCTCGCTGTGTTCGGAGCCGTAATTGCTTAATTAGTGAGATGCATTGTGGGAGGAAGCGTGCTCGCTGCTGATTCACGCTTTTCCCGCTCCAAAACAAACAGTCGGGCGCGACGGGGGCGAACCGCTGACTCTGGAATATTCTGCATAAAAAAATTTTTCGGAAGCTGGCTGTCAGGCCCGGAGTGCTCCTGGAAAATCCTGTTTAACAGAACGTGGCTCCGTGGACGAGCTTCCCTGCTGCCCTCCACACACACACACACACACACACACACACACACACATACAATCTAAGTTTGCAAAGATCTTTACATTGCGCTTTCTCTTTCGTTCCCCTGGACGTTTTTTGCTGTGTGTACGTTTTTACTGTAAAAACACTCTTTTGTGCTTGAATGAGTGTTGGAGCTACAAAGGCACGAGGAGAGAGAGAGAGAGAGAGAGAGACTCTTCTCTAGCTAAGTGGCAGGATGCAGGCTACCAGGAAGAGATAAGTGCCTGAATGAAGTGGGCTCCCACACTTGCTCCTCACACACACACACACACACACACACACACACACACACACACAAATATATAAACACACACAGAGGGAAACCGGCGTACAAAGAGATGGAAATGTGTTTGGTGCACTCTAATGGCATGAGATAAGCCCGAAGCCAAAACGTTCACACTCGATTTTCCCTTGAGCAACAGAAGCGAGACCGCCGAGAGCACGGGGTCACTTCCATGGTACACACACGCGTGATGCGCATGCACGTACTGTGCTGCACTGTACGGTACGCTCGCAGGGTCACACGCTTACACGAGAGGAAATGTGAGAGAACCCGCACACGCGACAAACAGAAAGCAGTCTTTTTGCCCACTACGACAGGAAAACCAGATTATGTGGCGCGGAGTAGAGATTCGAGGACATTTCCGTTCTCGCGAGGGGGATCACATGACTTTCCCTTTGGCTTTTGGTTCCTGGTTGAACTCTGCCACAATTTGGGTTGTCAGCTGCGTCTTGAGCAGAAATGGCACAAAATCAGTCAGGATTGGAGAAGTCATGTGATTTAAAGGCTGTGGTTGTGTGTGTGTGTGTGTGTGTGTGTGTGTGTGTGTGTGTGTGTGTGTAATGACAGTATTAACAGTCTGAAAAGAAACCTGTTCTTTAAAGTCTCTCCCTCTCATTAAGCTGCCCTAACATTACACACACACACGAACATACACACTCATACAAATCCTTGCATGACCCTAGAATTACTAAGTACTGCACGATAGCAATTATGTATGGAGAGAATAGATAGAGGTGTATGGACACACACACACACTGACATGGACACACACCCTTTAGGCAATAGCTCGGGTTTGTTTGTGTTTCTTTGCTCTGTTATTCAGGGGGGCGTGGGCTGGATTAACATAATCTGAAAGGATTGGTTATTCCGCAGTGACAGGGGCCATTATGATTACAATGTCTTAAGATAACAGCAACAGATAATCGCGCTGTAATGACCGCATAATGATACGAGCCCATTACTGGCCTATTGAAACCGAGACGGCTTGTTTTTGCAACTGGCAGTTTCTGTAAATAAAAGCTTCTTATTTCGGAGCCGGAGAGGTGATGGCTCAGCTCGCACCTCCGCGAAGTTAATGGTATCTTAAGATAGCAGTGCTAAAAAAAAAGGGCAGAAGTCAAAAACGCTCACTCAGCTTTCATTTGCTCTAGATCGAAAGGGTTCGACAGCTTGGTCAGCATTTCGGTCACGTCATGTGCCAGGGATCAGAGAATATAACTTATTGGCACTTTTTTTGCTGCTGCGATCTACACCTGGATATTTAAATCTTAAATCTATCACCGTGTTGGAAACAATGAAACTCCTCAAAGCAAAATCTTATTTTACCTCTTTCTACAAAGCAAAAAAAAACAAAAAAAAAAAAACAAGGTCTTTTCCTACAATAATAATTATGACACTCAAAGGTCCTCACAATGACTCCATTACAAGAATACTTGTGTATGTGAGTGAGCGAATGATCTAAATACTGTCCGCCCTTTCCCTCAAGAAATTCTCACAAATATTTTTCAGTTTAGGAGAACAGAGGTCCTCCCTATGACCATCTAATACTCCCATACTTTCCCTCCCCCTACACACACACACACTCCTTAAACGGTTGCTTTTTGATGCTTCCAACTTAAAAACCGCTTAATGGTTGCATGTTAACTAACGGCCCATGAACAATGAGACAGCTTCTCAGATTTACAATTACTGTATAAACATTACAAGTGAGACAGATGCATGCGGAGACACTGAAGGAGACGAATCTAGTGAGAGAGAGAGAGAGAGAGAGAGAGAGAAGGACAGAGAGTCACATACATAGGGAGAGCATTTAAAAAGAGGTTAAGAACAGACTGTTTAGCCATGAGAGAAGCCATCACACACACACACACACACACAAACAAAACGAAAGGATAACACATTACACTCTTTTAGATTCTCAGTCAACTTAAACACAACACACACCCCTCACACAAACACACACACGCCCAAACAATGTTGCCAATGCGTCCAGATGTGTGAGATGTGAGAACCTGTCCGGTTGTCTGTCAGATTATTAACTGGAGAGGGGCCTTAACTTTCAAGTCAAGCCAAGTCAAGTAGGCTCTTATTGTCATTTACAGTTCAGTACACAGTGAAACGAAAGAACGATCCTCCAGGATCAAAAGTGCTGCTTAACACAACATAAATGAACAAAACTTGTTAAGACGAGTTCTAATTAGCTGACTAGCTAAGAGAACCATAAATTAACAAAACTAAGAACTATACAAAAAGACAACATAAAGTGCACATGTGCAAACAAAAGCAACACTACAGTACACTCAGAGCTGTACATCACACAATGCGCCTGTACTGTGAAATCTGAGTGATAGGGTCTCCAGATTACAGCCACAGGAGGATTTGCAAGGCTTAATTACCCCTAGGTGTGAATGTGTGGGTGTGCATGTTGCCCTGTGGTGACTGTGGAATCCCACGCATGGGTGGACTCCCGCTTTGTGCCCGGAGTGTGTCTTTAGTGACCCTTGGAGACGAATGATTAGATGAATGACCATGTCTGGAGCACATGATGTACAGGGGAAAGTGTGCACACATCTGCTCACCGTTCAAGCAGCTAGCGCTCGCGGACAGGTGGCGCACGAGCCCGAGTGGCGGCGGTGCGCACGTGGCCTGGGAGAGACGCGGGATCATCCTGGTTGGGGGCGGGGTTATAAGGGGGAGTGCGCGGGGGGGGGGGGGGGGGAGTTGATTGGAACCGCAGGCTGTTAAAGCGCTGGCGCGGTAACGGGAAGGAGACCTAAACAATCTCTACTCAATCTTACTGCGGCTACTGCAAACAGCCGGTGCAACCCCATAATAATAATAATAATAATACAATCTTACCGGCTTTGCAGGGATCTTTGTAGTCTATGGTCTCCTGTTTCTCCTCATCATAATAGTCAAAGCCATCTTCGTAATCTAAGCAGTTGTACACAGACACTTTGCCCCAAAAAGTGAAGCCGGCCAGCAGCAGAGTGATCCAATGCATTTTACTAGTCCGTGATGGATGCATGCACTTCATCCGGGTGAGGAAAATAATAATAATTATTATAATAATAATAAAAACACACACAAAAAAATGCAAAGTGTGCGGGATTGAAGGGCTCGCGCTGGCAATTTAGCGTCTCGTGAGGATCCTCATTTGTCCGGATGGAGCGGGGGCTCGCGCAGGTCTCAGAGCACGCACGTACCTCCTCCTCGACATATGCACGCGCCTCCTGAAACGAAAACGTAGAGCTTCACTGACAGACAGAGACAGAGAGAGAGAGAGAGAGAGAGAGAGAGAGAGCAATTTTAAATGATGCAAACAATTAAAAACTGGAGCGCTTTTTAGTTATTATTAGTTATTACTAATAATAAATATTAAAGATTGCGCAAATGGACGTATAATACAATATAATGTTGCAATACATCCCATCATCACTTCCACAACTCATGCAGCCGTACAACTTAATATAATATTTGTACACACAGTCTACAGATGCATATATGTGTATTAACTAAATTACTATTCGTAATAAATATTAATGTGCAATGTGCAAATGGAAGTATGGTATAATATTCCAACACATTCCATCATTACTAAATGATTCTTCTCATTCATCCGAATTACTGTACTTATATAATATTTACACCTTGAAAAATAACTTGCATGACCGGACCTTAAGGAGCACTATTAACGCTTTACTCTTACATCTTCTGATTAAAAATAGAAACATTCATAATAAGGCAGAAAGCGTGCATTCTTGCTGTCTCCGCATGAACAGATTCTCAGTTCTGTTCTGTTTATTTCTAAGACTCTACAGTATATTAAACTCTTCAGTTCAATAATAGCGAAACTTACCGAAATTGCAGGTCCTGAACTCTTAAAGTGAGAAACCCCTCAATCTTTGACAGCTTGTGTAAATCGAAAAGCCTTGAACCTAAAGCGGCGCGCTCACCACCAGCCGTGCACGTGCTGCTCACGGGTTTGTTTGCTACACGCGCGCGCTTTTTATACACCTGTGTGTGTGTGTGTGTGTGTGTGTGTGTAACGCTCTATCAAACGAACGCCACCTGCCCTATTGTGGGCGCAAGCGTCTCTCTCTCTCTCTCCAACAGGAACAACCGGTTTTTGTGCTTTTTTAGGGAGGGGGGCACCGAGCCCCGGTAGCTGTAAAAGTAACACGGTGCCTTAAATTTCAGTAATCCGTCTATAAAAAAGGGCGCGCGCACAGAGGCGTCAGGATGTGGGGTAGCTTTTCCATGTAAGTGAGAGGAACCGTTATAAAGCGTGGGGCATTTAACAAAGCCCATTTACCTCTTTAATTTGGGGCCATAAAGGTAATCCACTCCCCCCAACATGCACAGAGAGAGAGAGAGTTGGGTCTTCATTCACATATTAACTACGCACTTACTGTAGGCACTAAACCTCTACACTTCCTTGTCACTCAGGTGGCTTTGCTACCTTTAATATGAAAAGGTGTTATAAAAAAAAGCAATACTTGAAAATATAATATAATATGTATAAGGTATAAATTAAACCAGAGTTCTAATACAAGCGTATACTATTCCAATCACAACTGATTGCTTTAATTAAACGCCCGCCATTTTGCTAACTAATTAAACAGTTATTAAATACACTGTTAGCTGCGTCCTATACCGCGTATTAAATACTAATGAGTTTAAATGAATACTATACTACTATTATACATTTTACAACTGTGTAGCCTGCATCTTGTAATCTTTCTCAAGTTTAATGACAGCTATTGTTTTAAATAATAAGAATAAATTAATTAATAGATGAAACATCATATGCTAACGCGTGTGTAACTAATAACTCTCATGGATAAACACCTGAATAAAAGTTAGACTTACACTGAAAAGTCAAATTATCACACAAGTGCAGTACATAGAGGTCTTAAGACAGTGTGTGAACAAGACATGTTAGAAACGGGGAGTTCTTAATGATGAAACCTGCCATAAAACTGTACTTATAGTACTAAGACACTGGCAGAGCGCTTTCGGGGATTTTCATGAAGCGGAGTTTTACACTCCCTTGTTAACTCAGGCGCTACATGTAACAGACAGAGAGAGAGAGAGAGAGAGAGAGAGATTACCTTATGAAAATGCCCTGAGGGTTTACGCGGCTTCAAAGCGCAGGCTCATCCTCCACGACGGCGTGTCTCTGCCTCTTACAAACTCTCCTGCACGGAGCCGCTTCTCTCCTCTGCTCTGCTCGGTTCCGAACGCGGCCCGTGTTTCCCGTGAGATTAGTAAGCGAGCGCGTCTGCTGTCCTGGCTCGCGCGCGCTCTCAATCGCTCGCACTCAGCCGCGCGCGCACAGATTAATCCACCCCCCCCCCCCTCCTGCCCTCCCCTCCCGCGCCGCTCGAGGTAGCTCTCCTGCTGACGTCACGTCATCAATCCATCAAGCTGCGCGAGAGCTGAACGGAACTTTCGCGGCGCTCGTGCAAATGACAGATGACGGTGATGACGAGTATGCCGATTCAGGAGGGGTAATGTACATATGTAAGCTAATGCATGCTCGGAGGGGTAAAAAAAAAAAAAAAAAAAGTCGCTACCGACTCATTTGCATATTCATTGATAATTTGCATAATGATCGTGATGCCTATTTGCATATCAAAACGCGTGAGGTTTTCTAAGGACAATGTTCTAACACTTCAGCACAAATTGCACCCGAAGTGTATCATTTTCCTGTAACAGCATGTGCTACCAAAGTGTTACGTTCTTTTTGTACCAACGCCACTTTACAACAGTAGCATTTTTTTTATGTATTAATTAACAATGTTATGCTTTTTATTTGTTTTTAGATACAAATAAAAATGTGTGTATTCCTACCTCAGGCCAGGTAATATAAAGACACAGGAAGAAACATGCACAGAAACTCCTTACATACAATAACTTTAACTACCCTCAGGGCTGAACCCTATGGGGTGATATCCCGGACATATCACTCCATAGAACCCAGGGTCCTTGAGCTAGGATGTGTCAACGTTATACCACCTGTTATACCACCATAACACCTAGAGATGAGGAAAATTATTTTATAAGTTGTAAATATGTCCAAGAATAGAGTTTAAAACAAAGAACAAAGTGTGATGGTGGGATAAATCAGTGATTGGACATTGCAAACAATGGTAGTTAGTGATTGGAAACTGGGAGCAATGGTGATCATTAATTGTTTATTATGAACAGTGGTGATTCATGATTGGACATTGGAAACAATGATGATTAGTGTTTGGACTTTGGTTAAAATTTTGATCATTGATCAGATGTTGAGAACAAAATGTTGACCAGTGATTGGACATTGGGACCAATGGTTTTTAGTGATTGAACTTTGGGAACAATGTTGACTTGTGATTAAACTTTATGAAGAATGTTCATTAATAATTGGGCATTGGTGACAAAGTTGATTAGTGATTGAATTTTGGGAACAGTGGTGATTAGTAATTGGACATTGAGAACAACTGTGATTAGTGATTGGACATCAGGGACAATGGTGATAAGTAATTAGACATTGGGGACAATTTTGATTAGTGATTGGACATTGAGAAGAGTTGTGCTTATGATTGAACATTGGGGAAATTTTGATCAGTGATTGGAATTTGGAAACAATTTGGAAACCGATGTCCAATGTGATTATTGATTGGACATTAGGGACAATGGTGATTAGAGATTGAACTTTAGGGACAATGTTGATTAGTGATTGGACATCGGGACATTGGGAATTATTGGACATTGGGAACAATAGTGCTTATGATTGGACATTGGGAACTATTATGATAAGTGACTGGGCATCAGTAACATTGTGATTGACATTAGACATCGGGGACAATGGTAATTAGTCATTGGAAATGACAGTGATTGGACATTGGGAACTATTGTGATTAATGACTGGACATTGGGGACAATGATGATAATTGAATGGACATTGGAGGCAATGATGATTAGTGATCGGAAATTGGGAAACTGTGATTAGTGATTGAACATTGGGAACAATGTTAATATTTGACTGCATGTTGTCAATAATAGTCAGATCAGATAGCCTTAGATAAGGTCTGAGATAAGCCTTTTTCTTTGACCTCATGTCTTTTACTCTGTATTTTAGCCAGTAACTGAAATGATGTGCTGTCTTTGGACAGATAAATTACAGTATGTATGTATGTATGTATGTATGTATGTATGTATGTATGTATGTATGTATGTATGTATGTATGTATGCAGTCAGCCAAAATGAGGATCACCAGTTAGAGATAGCTTAGCTACTATAATGTCTATGTTATTGTAGTTTTCACCAAAAGAAAAGATTTCTGCATGATGTAGCTGTTAACGTTTATCAATACAGTAGTAATAATATTCATAAAAGCAATACAACTGCTTTTTCCCACCTATAGCGCTCATACAAGTTCAGTACCATTATTGGGGTTGATAATCAAACTGGGGATGTTAATGATTTGTCAAGACACACGGGAACCCTGGAGAAGCTGAACGTTTTTTGATTGAACTGCAATAGAAAAGACGAACATGGTTTTCTCTCTGATGGAATCTATACGGTCTCTTCTGTAGGGTCCTCTACACAAGGGCATACAGCACCTTCTCCAGGTATTCATTAGGAGATGCGAGGAAAGGAGGTGTGAATTTCCCCTGAGATACAAATGTCCAAATGGTGAGTATATAGATTAATGAACTGTGTCCTAGCTGAGCTCTGTTTTTAAACAGCATCGATCTGTGATACACTGAAAAGTTGGAAAAGTCCGATGCAAGCAGACCTGTTTTAGAACTCAGAAGTTCAGATCATTAATTCTGGACTCAAGCGCACAGATGTTGTACATGCCATGCTACATTTAACCCGAACCCTAACCTCTGCGACCGACATGAAACATAGCTTCTGTCTAATATTCCTGTCCTATCATGTGCTGAGATTATTACTCATGAATTATTTAAAACCTTACATGTTAAAGGTGCAGTTTTTAAGACAGTTTGAGCCCCCTGTTGGTTGCAAGTGATATTGCAGTAGCTTTGCAGGAACTAAGAATGCTTTTACTCCATCTCTACGTAAATAGTGATGCAGCAGCGCTTTAGTGCTATAAGTCGAGCTCTTTTCTTTCCAAATGTTCAACTTTCATGCTAATAGTTTTAGTTTCAGCATCAATTTCATTGTATTTCAAACCGTAGTTTTCCTTTAAGATTGTTAAATGTTTGTACTTTGAGTGCAATCAGGAACACACCACTCTGTCTGAGATCTGACGTATGTTCTTGTGTGTGTGGAGTGAACAGTTGTAACCTTTACCCACTGTGTATGACCTCAAATCTGGAGCTCAGCACGATCTTTGTGAAAGTATACACACAAACTTGGCAAGCAGAGAGAGAGGATTTCCTCTGTTTAAATACGCTGCGTGAGTGTGTGCCTCCGTGTTGAAGTGCGAGCGAGAGAGAGAAAGAAGTGTTAAAACAATACTAAAGTGCAAGGAAAGGATTTTAATAAGCTGTTATGATATGAGATCTACATAAGGAAGTTAAACGTGTATAAAGGAGGAGATATGAGTAAACAAGTCTAGTGAAGTTCTTTTATTTCAAATATTTGTACATATACAGGGTGTTTTTTTTCTATTTTGTAACATGTACTTTTTTAAAAATATATTTTACCATTAATATTAATATATTTTACCATTTTGTTCATTTGATCTTTATTTTTTATATAGTCCATGATATATTCTATTCTGTATATAAGACACATATTAATATATTACATTATTTATTTACATATTACAATATTTTATATTATATTATTATTATATTGTATTAATCGATTCATTAATAAATTACTTTTGTATGATACTTTTTTGGGGGAGGAAGGGGTTTCCCCTAAAATCATTTATTTTCTATAAATAAATTTTCTAATTAATTTTGACACATTTTTCCCCTTTATGATTTTATAAATTTTTTTCAAATGTCTTACTTAATAAAATTGTTTAAAAAAAAACATTCATTTTAACTTGTTTTTTCATGATTAATTTATTTGCATACAATATTTATTTACTTATTTTTACAGATAACTAATTTATTTACAAGAGATTTTTCATAGTTGATTTGCTTCCAATTTTGTCATTTTTTTATTATTTAGCACATTTTTAATTAAATTTTAAAAAGTTTTATATCTAATTAATATTTTCCACGTTTTATTTTCCAAAAGTAATTTATACACATATCTTTTCCCAAATATATATAGGTGATTTTTATTCATTCATTCATTCATTAATCATGAATCATGCTTAATCCTGTGTTCAGGGTCGCGGGGGACCTGGAGCCTATCCCAGGAGACTTCGGGCACTAGGCGGGGTACACCCTGGACAGGGTGCCAATCCATCGCAGGGCACACACACATACACACACTCACACACCCAATCACACACTATGGGCAATTTAGGAACGCCAATTAGCCTAACCTGCATATCTTTGGACTGTGGGAGGAAACCGGAGTACCCAGAGGAAACCCACCAAGCACGGGGAGAACATGCAAACTCCATGCACACAGAGACGGGAATCGAGCCTGTCCGGGGAATCGAACCCAGACCCTGGAGGTGCAAGGCGACAGTGCTAACCACTACACCACCGTGCCGCCTAGGTGATTTTTAGAATTTTATTATTTATAATTTATAATATATTTTTAGAATTTAATTTCGTTTCGGATTTTTTTGTCACAATTTAATAATCTGATGCTTTATATATATATATACAGTGGTGTGAAAAACTATTTGCCCCCCTCCTGATTTCTTATTCTTTTGCATGTTTGTCACACAAAATGTTCCTGATCATCAAACACATTTAACTATTAGTCAAAGATAACACAAGTAAACACGAAATGCAGTTTTTAAATGAGGGGTTTTATTATTTAGGGAGAAAAAAATCCAAACCTACATGGCCCTGTGTGAAAAAGTAATTGCCCCCTGAACCTAATAACTGGTTGGGCCACCCTTAGCAGCAATAACTGCAATCAAGCGTTTGCGATAACTTGAGTCTTTTACAGCGCTCTGGAGGAATTTTGGCCCACTCATCTTTGCAGAATTGTTGTATTTCAGCTTTATTTGAGGGTTTTCTAGCATGAACCGCCTTTTTAATGTCATGCCACAACATCGTTGTGACGAACAGATGTTGACGAACAGATGGCCGGACATTCTCCTTCAGGATTTTTTGGTAGACAGTAGAATTCATGGTTCCATCTATCACAGCAAGCCTTCCAGGTCCTGAAGCAGCAAAACAACCCCAGACCATCACACTACCACCACCATATTTTACTGTTGGTATGATGTTCTTTTTCTGTAATGCTGTGTTACTTTTACGCCAGATGTAACGGGACACGCACCTTCCAAAAAGTTCAACTTTTGTCTTGTCGGTCCACAAGGTATTTTCCCAAAAGTCTTGGCCATCATTGAGATGTTTTTTAGCAAAATTGAGACGAGCCTTAATGTTCTTTTTGCTTAAAAGTGGTTTGCGCCTTGGAAATCTGCCATGCAGGCCGTTTTTGCCCAGTCTCTTTCTTATGGTGGAGTCGTGAACACTGACCTTAATTGAGGCAAGTGAGGCCTGCAGTTCTTTAGATGTTGTCCTGGGGTCTTTTGTGGCCTCTCGGATGAGTCGTCTCTGCGCTCTTGGGGTAATTTTGGTCGGCCGGCCACTCCTGGGAAGGTTCACCACTGTTCCATGTTTTTGCCATTTGTGGATAATGGCTCTCACTGTGGTTCGCTGGAGTCCCAAAGCTTTAGAAATGGCTTTATAACCTTTACCAGACTGATAGATCTCAATTACTTTTGTTCTCATTTGTTCCTGAATTTCTTTGGATCTTGGCATGATGTCTAGCTTTTGAGGTGCTTTTGGTCTACTTCTCTGTGTCAGGTAGCTCCTATTTAAGTGATTTCTTGATTGAAACAGGTGTGGCAGTAATCAGGCCTGGGGGTGACTACAGAAATTGAACTCAGGTGTGATAAACCACAGTTAAGTTATTTTTTAACAAGGGGGGCAATCACTTTTTCACACAGGGCCATGTAGATTTGGAGTTTTTTTTCTCTCTTAATAACGTAAACCTTCATTTAAAAACTGCACTTTGTGTTCAATTATGTTATCTTTGACTAATAGTTAACGTTTTTTGATGAGCAGAAACATTTAAGTGTGACAAACATGCAAAAGAATAAGAAATCAGGAAGGGGGCAAATAGTTTTACACACCACTGTATATATATATATATATATATATATATATATATATATATATATATATATATATATAATATATACAATATTTATTTATATAATTAATTTCTTCTTCTCTATACCACTGATGCTGTAGAGGGTCACAGGAAGCCTGGAATGGAGTCTATACCAGGGGACTTTGGGCATCAGGCAGGGTATATGGGGTATACATGCTACTGTAGCTTAGTGATTGGCACTGTGGCCTCATGCCTCCAAACTCGAGGGTACGAGTCCCACCTTGGGGTCTGTGTGAGTTTTGCATGTTCTTTCCATGCTTGGTGGGTTGCCTCCAGGTACTCCATTTTCCTTCCACAGAGTAAACACATGCAGGTTAAGATAATTGCCGTTCCAAAATTCCTCGTAGTGTGTATGTGTGTGTTTGTGAGTTTGTGCCCTGCAATTGACTGGCACCCAAGCTCCACACCAGGCATACAATAAGACACAGAGTATTGCATTCCAAAACATTTTAGAGGAGATTTGATTATGATAAATTACTATTAGTATAAATTTCTGTGTGTGTGTGTGTGTGTGTGTGTGTGTGTGTGTGTGTGTGTGTGTGTGTGTGTGTGTGTGTGTGTGGTCGTGTGTGTGTGGTCGTGTGTGTATGGAGGCCCTGTAATGGCTCATCGGGGACGTATTCCAACCTCAGTCTCAGTGTTCCCGATATCCACTACAACCCTGAAACGGTATAAAGCACATACAGAAGATGAATAACTGAATGAGCGAATAAATAAAACGCAATATGGTTTTTCCATACAGAGTACAAAGTTCAATGCAGATCAAATAATTGCTTTGTTTGCATGTTTGTGGTTTTAACGATAAAGCTTTTGTTAGTATAGAATAGAACTAGCCGAACACAAAGCATTTAAAAGAGGCTAATTAGTGGATTACAAACAAGAACGTCTAGCAGAGGACGAACGTGAAGCCGGATCAGACGGAAAGACAACATAAGAGAGGCAGGGTGTTGCGAGGAATTTAATTTAATCCAGTTTAATCCCAAAGCATTTGCTAATTTCTGAGGGGAGCAGAGTACGTACTCCCTCTGCCAAAACACAAAACCACAAGTGTGTGTGTGTGTGTGTGTGTCAGGAACTGCTGTCTGTTTGAATCTTACATCCCCGCTTGTGAGATATGTTTCCTTTCCAAAGTAAAGTGGAAGTGCATTATGGCGTGTGTTTTCGTCTGTATTTTGTGTGTGTGTGTGCGTGTGTGTGTGTTTCCTGACTTTTTTCTCTCTCTCTCTCTCTCTCTCTCTCTCTCTCTCTCTATCACCTGTCGTGAAGGTGTGGACCGCTCCTGATAAGTTACGGCCCAGCGAGTGATTACAGGCCGCATGGAGAATGGGAATATTTCCCAACCGAGGTGTCCAATCCCAGGCCAAGAGGAAGCGGCCCCTTTGAAACAGGAAGAGGAAATGAAGAGTGTTTGGGAAAGGACGTAGAAAGGATTGTAACAACTTTCAAAGAGCTTTTGTGTTTTCTCTCTCTCTCTCTCTCTCTCTCCCACTCCCTCTCCCACTCTCCCTCTCTATGAGAGTTGTTTTTTTAAACTTAAGAATTTTCACTTCTTTTTTTTTTTACAATGCAGCTGATGAAGGAACTCGTGCAATATTTGAATTCAATAAAAATTTTAAACGCCATTCCAAAATTGAGACTTTAATTTTTGATCCCCAATGTCCAGTCATTAATCTTCATTGTCCCAGATCTCCAATCACTAATCACAAGAGTTCCCAATGTCCAACCACTATTGTTTCCAATGACTAATTAGTAATCGCCACTGTCCCAGACGTCCATTCAATAATCATCATTCAAAAATTTCCCATTAACATTAAAATGCAGGAATGTTTTTTTGAGTCCTAAGGGATCTAGAGACCTAAAGCACAAAAAAAGAGCCATAACAAGTATTTTCCAAGCTACACAGTGTAAAAAAAAAAACACTGCTGTGAAGTACAGCGGAACTTCTGCATATGAGTTTAATCCGGTCCGGAGATGAGTTTTCGTATCACGAAACGGATTTTCTAATTAAAATTTTATTTGTCACATACACGGTCATACACAGTACGATATGCAGTGAAATGCTTATACGACCGATCATGACCCTAAAATTAAGATTATCACTAAGAAATAAATTATGGAATAGAATAAGAATAAAATACTGTATAGAAAAACTTAGCTGCAGAAAAAAAATAGAAAAACAAAATCTGGAATATAAAAAAATATTTAAAATACTTAGCTATACAAAATTTCCCATGAGAAATAATATATCCATTCCAGCCACTCAAAATTGTTTTTATTATCAATTTGCTAAGACTACAATCATATTTTTGCATATAGATAAAAAAATGTAAACATTTAGAAAAGACTAGTAAATGAAGTAAACTATGGAATAATAAACTTTAAAACCTCACTTAACCTTAATTTATGATTCCTTTTGGCATCAGCGACTTTAAAAAATGAAACTGAAGTTGGCTCCATGTTCTTCTTGCTTCCATCCTTGATAACATTCTTGGAACTCACGGTGCTTTGTCTTCACTTAACCTTCAACAACAAAAACACACACACACACCCACAAAAAAAAAAAATATTTAATCGCTTTCATTGGCTTTCCACTAATGTATGCACAACTTTTGGCTTGGCTCGTTTCATTTACTTTTTTTTTTTTAACTATTTCAATTCTTCAGGTGAAAATTCTTAAGATGGGGCGTTCATATGGTGAACATTCAAAAATCTGTGATGTGTGGAGAAAAGTGTCAGGTGTGTTATGTGATAAAAGAGTCCCAGAGAGAATGAAAGGAAAGGTGTACAAGACAATAGGGTGAGACCAGCAATGCTATACGGCTTCGAGGCAGTGAAGATCCACTGAAGAAAAGACAGGAGGCAGAGTTGGAGGCACCAGAGATAAAGATGTTGAGGTTCTCTTTGGGAGTGACAAGGATAGATAGGATCAAGAATGAGTTCATCAGAGGGACAACCCATGTAGATGTTTGGGATATAAAGGCTGAGAGGACAGATTGAGCTTCAGAGGAGAGATGGTGAACATATCAGTAGAAGGATGCTGAGGTTGGAACTGACAGGCAGGAGGTCTAGAGGAGGAGATTTATGGATGCAGTGAGAGAGGACATGAAGTTAGTTCGGGTGAGAGGAGAGGGTTAGATGGAGGCAGATGATTTGCTGTGGTGACCCCTGAAAGGGAACAGCTGAAAAACAAAGAAAAGAAGAAAATCTGTGATGTGTTTAGCAAATTTGAAGCTAATTTGTTTGGTAATTATGTATTTCCATTCCATGCATGAGCTGTATGTGGTTGTGTGCAGGACATTGCTGGAATCGTTACTGATTTTGCTGTTCTCATCAGCAACCAATGGTCGGACATGGTCACTACTTAATGAAAAATGTGTTCAGTTAGTGTATAAATTGTCTCTCAATATGGGTGTACTTCATGGTGATTGCTGATTAGTGACCGCTCCATCTAGAGGGAATGATTCTTCCTGCCTAAGACTGGAATCTTCATGGGTTCAGGACTGAACTGGGTTGCACTGAATGGTCTGTTTGATATTTGACTGGCTTTGTGAATCTGAAACCTGCATTCTTTGCTACAGGGCCTCTTTGGCAACTGGCCCATATTGCGCTATCCGCGCCTGTCCCTTTTGTCCATACCAGGTCGTCTCAGTTAACCAATGGATAAAGGAAAAACCCATTCCCCAGAGGTGTGTTATGAGGTATAGTTCAGCTAACATTGCAGACTAAACCCGAGGACAGCATGTGGTATGGAAAAGGAAGAAGACCTGGCGCGGACAATGTGATGGGATTTCAAATCCAACTCTAGCGCAGTGTGTTAATGGAATGTAAGCTAACGAAGAAGGCTTAGCAGTTAATAGCACGTGAAAGAGCATGGCATGACAAGAACAAGAGTTGTCCTGTGGGCCAGGGGCTGTATAGCATGAAGTGAAGGCACTTAGACTCAGCCAGGCCTGTTAGCGCACACACAAACACACAGTGCTGTGAAAAAGTATTTGCCCCTTCCTTTTTTCTTTTATATTTGTCACACCTAAATTGAGATCATCAAATAAATTTAGGTTTTAAATTATGATTTTCATTCAAAACTTATAACTGGTTGTGCCACCCTTGGCAGCAATAACTGCAATAAAGCATTGCGATAACTGCCAATGAGTCTTTTTTTCATCCCGTGGAGGAATTTTGTCCCACTCTTCTTTTCAGAAACGTTGAAATTCAACCACATTTGAAGGTTTTCGAAGATGAATGGCTGTTTAAGAATCTCAATTAAGTTTAAGTCTTAAAAAGTCTTTAAAAAAAACTACTTTTTTTGTTTCCTTCAGGAAAAAGTAGAATTCATGGTTCAATCATTGCAAGTCATCCAGGTCTTGAAGCTGCAAAGCCTTAGAACATCACACTACCACCATCATGTTTGACTGTTGGTATGATGGTCTTTTTTATGAAACACTGTTTGTTTTACGCCAGATGTAACAGTATGCACACCTTCCAAAAGTTCATCCTTTGTCCCATCAGTCCACAGAATATTTGCTGAAAGTCTTGGGGATAATCAAGATATTTTTTTGCTAAATGTTAGACACGGCTTTGTGTTGTTTTTGGTCAGCAGTGACTATCGCCTTGGACTCTCCCATGGATGTCATTATGGCCCAGTCTCTTTCTTATTGTTGAATTATGAACACTGATCTTAACTGAGCCAAGTGAGACCTGCAGTTCTGTACAGTAGATGTTGTTCTGGGTTCGTTGTTGAGCTCTTGGATGATTCGTTGTTGTGCTCTTGGAGTAATTTTGGTAAACAGGTCACTCCTGGAAAGGTTCAACACTCATATAAATTTTCTTCATTTGTGGATAACGACGCCCACCCTGGTTTGCTTAGAAATGGCTGTGTATCCTTTTCCAGACTACATGAATACATGTCAATTACTTTGTTTCTCAACTGTTCTTGAAATTTTTCAGATTGTGTTGCTTTTTGAGATCTTTTTGCATGCTACACTTTGTCAGACAGGTTCTATTTAAGTGATTTCTTGATTCAACAGGTCTGGCAGTAATCAGATGTGGGTGTGGCAATTGAAATTTAACTCAGCTTTACTAAAAAATTATTTGGGGCGATCTCTGGGTGAATTATTTTTCATATAGGGCCAGGTAGATTGGGACAGTTTTTTAAATAAAAGCTTAATAAATGAAATCATCATTTAAAAACTGCATTTTGTATTTACTTGGATTAATTTTGTGATATTGAAATAAGTTTGATGATTGAATCATTTAAGTGTGACAAATATACAAAAGAAATTACAAAATACTTTTTCACAGCATACTGTATCTTACTTTCCATTCCTCTTTACTTCTTTTCACTTACCCCCCCCCCACCCCCCCGATCTGTCCTTCACTTTTCCATGTCACCCGTCTTTCTTCACAGGTCGTCTATCCATCGATTTACACTGCAGAGAGAAGCAGAAAGATTGATAGACAGAGGACAAGAAGAGGGAAAGTTTCAAATCACTAGGGAGAAATAAAAGCCCGACTTTTGTTCTTCTGTTTGTTTCTAAACTGTTGGACAATAAGGTAGTGTACAGTTATAGTTTTGCTTCCAAGGTTTTAAATGAAGGGGAAAAAAGGCACGTATCCTGTGTAGGGTCACAGGGGGCCTGGAGCCAGGCCAGGGAGCCAGGGAAATCGGGGCACAGGATGGGGTACTCTGAGAATGTTACACAGGTGCCAACTTTTTACTGGGCACAAGCACACACACTCACATTCAATCACAACACCATCACTTTATGCAATTTGGAATAACCAAACAGGGTACACTTCAAGTCTTTTGGCTAGGGGAGGAAACTGGAATGCCCAGATGAAACACCAGACACACAGACAGGAGGCAAGTTTCAAACCTAAAACCCTGGAGATTCAATGCGAAACTGATAACCACTGAACCACTACGTTGTCAAGTATACTGTATTACTGAAAAAAAAACCCACAACAATCCATTCAGATGTGGGTGTGGCATTTGAAATTTAACTCAGCTTTACCAAAAAATTATTTGGGGTGATCTCTGGGCGGGCGGCACGGTGGTGTAGTGGTTAGCAATGTCGCCTTGCACCTCCAGGGTCCGGGTTCGATTCCCGGCCAGGCTCGATTCCCATCTCTGTGTGCATGGAGTTTGCATGTTCTCCCCGTGCTTGGTGGGTTTCCTCCGGGTACTCCGGTTTCCTCCCAGAGTCAAAAGACATGCAGATTAGGCTAATTGGCGTTCCCAAATTGACCATAGTGTGTGAATGAATGTGTGTGTGTTTGTGTGTGTGTGTGTGTGCGCTCTGTGATGGATTGGCACGCTGTCCAGGGTATACCCTGCCTTGTGCCCAGAGTCTCCTGGGATAGGCTCCAGGTACCCGTGACCCTAACACAGGATAAAGCGGTATAGAAGATGGATCTCTGGGTGAATTATTTTTCATGGAAGACATTACACCATTGGAGTGTGCTGTTGGAGGAAAATAATTAACAACAAGGTGGTGTAGATGTGACCACCCTAAATTTTACACCAACACCACAACAGTGCTTTTTCATATATGCTGTGAAAAAGTATTTGCCCAAACCTGATTGATCTTTTTTTGCATATTTGTCACACTTAAAAGATTGAGATCATCAAACAAAGTTGAATATTACACAAAAATAGCCAAAGAAAAGTAATAGTGAAAAAAAGTGAAAAAGTAATTTCCCACTAAATCTAATAACTGGTTGTGCCACCTTAGGCAGCCACAGTTGCAATCAAGCGTTTTCGATAACTGGCAATGAGTCTTTCGCCTCACTGTGGAGGAATTTTGTTCCACTCTTCTTTGCAGAATAATTTTAATTTAGCCACATTGGAGGGTTATTGAGCATGAACACCCTGTTTAAGGTCACTTTAATGTGATTTAAGTCTAAACTTTGACTAGGCCACTCTAAAACCTAAATTTGTTTTTCAGACATGAAGAGGTGGACTTGCTGGTGTGTTTCAGATCATTGTCCTGCTGCAGAACCCATTGAGGTCATAAACTGATGGCTGAACATTTTTCTGGCAGAAATCATGGTTTACATCAATTATGGCAAGTCGTCCAGGTCCTGATTATCTCAATCATGAAAAAATCAGGAAGGGGGCAAATACTTTTTCACGGCACTGTAGCTTAAATATACAGCAATTATTCAGAGTCTCCATCAGCAGCATATCAACCTACTTAAATGGGTCAGAGTCTAAGAATACCGTTAAATTAGGGCTCTTTTTAGTTATAAGACAGATCTTTGTATGAAGACAGCTAGCAAGTCAAACAGTGTAGAACAATGAATATTGGGGAACATCCGATATAGCAAACGAATCCACATCTTCTGACCAGAGTTCAACAATTCTGTGGAGAAAACATTGCATGCCTACAAAACACAGAGCTGGAATGTGTACACGTGTTGTTTTTATGTGTGTGTGTGTATGTGACCGCCTGCATTCGTGAATGTTCCCATCCACTGCAGCAGCTGTTCCAGCGGATAAGCCTCAAACTCCGACAGTTGTCACGATGCTGCTTCTGGGAGTGTACGTCACGCGTCTCTGCGGGCTACGGGGAATCGACAAGCTGATGTGCAGCAACACATTTGAGTCACACATGCAAATGGAGGCAAGAAGCGGAAAAAAAAGGGAGCGACGTTAAGAAGAAATAGTCCTGAAATAGGCATAATGGAATTTTAAAGAAGGGGTGTATGGGTGTTTAGTAGTGATTCACAGAACAAACATTTCACACATACACACACACACACACACACATGCACATGCAGATATTCCTGCAGTAGTGCCTCATGCTGTGTTCTCCACTGTGACCCAGCATACCTTATGATTAATAGATTTATTTTAAAGGTGCTCAGTGTGCGATGGCTGAGGTGTAGATCAACCTCGGACTTCCATAGTTCGTCAATGGTCTCTCAAGTAAGGCTTATTGTCTCATTTTCGATTGAATTTTATTTAAAGTTACTATTTGAAAGATATAAGGCTCAGAGAGCTAAGTTACTTATTGGAAGGATTAAGCCCCAGCTCCACCAGGTTGTTGGGCCCTTGAGCAAGGCCCTTTGTCTTACACTGTGCTCTGACCCCAGTTACACTGAGATATACGAAGAAAGAATTTCACTGTGAAAGAATTTCGTGTTGAGTTACTTGCTTTCAAGATGTTCCGCACCATAGCCCCTAGTGGCCAAAATGAGAACTACCATTAACACTATTGGGGCATGAATCATGCTGCCCCATACTAGGGAAGAAACGGTTTGAATATATATATTTGAAAAAACAGGGAAATGAAATCTGACCCAAATTCTACTGCAGACAGAGTGTCTATACATAGAACTATTTCTATTGTAAGACGTATTGCAAAGATTAAGAGCAGGAAAGGGGGATTAAAGAAGGCACAATGTCCGAACAGTGTAAAATACGAGGGAAATACTCGTTTCCCATGGCAAAGGCTGACAAAAAAAAAAGAAGAAGCAAACCGGCACCATTTTTCCAACTGCCCAAATGTTTTGGGCTAGTTTCAGGATTTGCTGTGGTTTTGGAGATGGAGCTGCGCTGGAAATTGTGCTCAAATCTGTCAAGCATGGTTAATAACCTCCCTTTTCCTCGAAGACAGAGCTCACAATGAGTAGTTTTTGTCCTAAAATGTTCTCAATGTGACACAGAAATCTATGGCCATAGAGATAGATGGGAGAACCTCCTGAGATGAGGAGAGGAAAAATAAACATCATCATTTTGTACAGCGCATATATTTCTAGGGTTAATACTGTACGAAATTCTTTCTCATCACAGCAATAAAGGAGCCTGATAGAGCCACATTACCCACATGTACAGATCACAGGATGTGAAAGATGAGAAGGTTAGCCCACCCTGAAGAACAAAAGGAGGTAAAGGAGAAAGACTGCAAGAAAGGGCAGATTTGAAACACATCCTCAATCAAAGCAAAACTCCCTGGTGCTCTCTTACACATGGACCGTTTGTGTGTGTGTGGGCTTGATGCATTTGGCACTGATTTTACAGCCAACCAGTGATACACTGGAATGCTTTGGATAACATTTTAGAGAAGTAATATGCATAGTGTATTAATACCTTCATTCTTTTGTGTGTAATCTCTTAAAAACATACATATACAGTATAATAGTTAAAGCCTGCCATTATAAGGCCTCTCTTATAAAACATTCCCAATTTTCCAAGAACACTTTAATAACAATTTTAAAAAATGCAAGGCGCCACGGTGACTTAGTGCTTAGCACTGTCGCCTTGCACCTCCAGGGTTCGGGTTTGGGATTTCCAGCCAGGTTTGATTCCCACCTCTGTGTGCATGGAGTTTGTATTGGAGGGTTTCCTCCAGGTACTCCAGTTTTCTCCCACAGTCCAAAGACCTGCAGATTAGGCTAACTGGCGTTTCCAAATTCCCTATCGCTATCTGTAGTGTGTGTGAGTGTGTGAATGTGTGCACTGTGATGGATTGGTACCCTATACCGCGCCTTGTGCCCTAAGTTTCTTGGGCTAGGCTCCAGGTCCCCCCAGAATCCTGTATACAGAATTAATTCAGTTAAATTCACCGCTTTTAACAATTGACATGTCGCTAAGCAGCTTTACACAATCTAAAGAAGTATTTAAGTTTGTATGAAATGTGAATGTGTATGAATAAAAAAATGATAAGATTGTCCCTGATGAGCAAGCCGAGGACGTCGGCAACAGTGGCAAGGAAAAAGCTCCCTGAGGTGGTAATAGGAAGAAACCTTGAGAGGAACCGGACTCAACAGGGAACCCATCCTCACCTGTGTGATAACGGATAGCAGGGATTGATCTGCAGTCATACTGTGTATTAGGAGGCTGGATGTTCAGGATAAGTAAAGATACAGATGATGAATGAGTGAGAGTGTGTAAAAAAAAAAGCCATTGGCGAATAAAGCTACAGCCAAGTTCTCCTTTATCAGCGTTTCTTTTAAGATCACTTCAAAGACAAATCAAGTGAAATATTCAGCTTTTAATTGCACTTGTACAGCCCAATTGTTAAGCCCCCCAAAAATTTTTTTACTCCCTCACCTCACTATCCGACCATTGAAATCATAATTCACTGTCATCCGCTATCTTTCTTAGAGTGCAGGCATGATTGAATGTCAATTGGGTTGACATGAAAGTATCATGTCAGGACTAGCTCAGTGGTTAAACCATTGAACTACCAAAGATACCTGAAGATCCCATGACTTCCAAGTTGTCCCTGTTGGGCCCTTGAGCAAGGCCCTTAGACCTAAAACTGCTCATGTATAATGAGATAACAAAAATAAAAATTAAGACGCTCTGGATAATGTAAATCATGAATTCCAATTTTAGAATCAATTAAGATTGATGTCACGATGAAAAAGTAATTCTATCTGTATCTGATTTCTGTGCGCATATAGAAGTGGAATAAATCAGAAATTTGTGCTGTGTATGAAAACATGTCATATGTGAGAAAGAAATTAATAAAAAAGAAAAAAAAATCTAATTTCGGCCATTTTTTTCCTACTGTGTGAACACAGCCTCAAGAACATACCTAAGGGAACGTTACTGGAAAGGATCCTATCATAACATTATGTCATTGATGATTTTCCTGTAACAGAATGCCAAGTCGTATTTAATCACTTACTGTAACATTGACCAAATGATATACGAGGCTGAGTCAAGCATTATTCGCAGTCTGGCTGTAAAATTTATTTAAATTAGCTTTTAGAAAGGACAAATACATGATTTTTCGACATAATCTCATTGCTTTTCAATACAAATGGGACACTTGTGATTTATAAAGCATGAAGTTACATAGATCAGTCTTTGATGTACAGGTCCTTCTCAAAAAATTAGCATATTGTGATAAAGTTCATTATTTTCTGTAATGTACTGATAAACATTAGACTTTCATATATTTTAGATTCATTACACACAAACTGAAGTAGTTCAAGCCTTTTATTGTTTTAATATTGATGATTGTGGCATACAGCTCATGAAAACCCAAAATCCCTATCTCAAAAAATTAGCATATTTCACCTGACCAATGAAAGAAAAGTGTTTTTAATACAAAAAAAAGTCAACCTTCAAATTATTATGTTCAGTTCTGCACTCAATACTTGGTCGGGAATCCTTTAGCAGATTCTTGTGTCTTGTGTCTCTCAACTTTCTCCTCACAATATTCCACAGATTCTCTATGGGGTTCAGGTCAGGAGAGTTGGCAGGCCAATTGAGCACAGTAATACCATGGTCAGTAAAGCATTTACCAGTGGTTTTGGCACTGTGAGCAGGTGCCAGGTCGTGCTGAAAAATGAAATCTTCATCTCCATAAAGCTTTTCAGCAGATGGAAGCATGAAGTGCTCCAAAATCTCCTGATAGCTAGCTGCATTGACCCTGCCCTTGATAAAACACAGTGGACCAACACCAGCAGCTGACATGGCACCCCAGACCATCACTGACTGTGGGTACTTGACACTGGACTTCAGGCATTTTGGCATTTCCCTCTCCCCAGTCTTCCTCCAGACTCTGGCACCTTGATTTCCCAATGACATGCAAAATTTGCAACCTGTAGCCCATTTCCTGCACACGCCTGTACACGGTGGCTCTGGATGTTTCTACTCCAGACTCAGTCCACTGCTTCCGCAGGTCCCCCAAGGTCTGGAATCGGTCCTTCTCCACAATCTTCCTCAGGGCCCGGTCACCTCTTCTCGTTGTGCAGCGTTTTCTGCCACACTTTTATCTTCCTACAGACTTCCCACTGAGGTGCCTTGATACAGCACTCTGGGAACAGCCTATTCGTTCAGAAATGTCTTTCTGTGTCTTACCCTCTTGCTTGAGGGTGTCAATGATGGCCTTCTGGACAGCAGTCAGGTCGGCAGTCTTACCCATGATTGCGGTTTTGAGTAATGAACCAGGCTGGGAGTTTTTAAAAGCCTCAGGAATCTTTTGCAGGTGTTTAGAGTTAATTAGTTGATTCAGATGATTAGGTTAATAGCTCGTTTAGAGAACCTTTTCATGATATGCATCATGCAAATTTTTTGAGATAGGGATTTTGGGTTTTCATGAGCTGTATGCCACAATCATCAATATTAAAACAATAAAAGGCTTGAACTACTTCAGTTGTGTGTAATGAATCTAAAATATATGAAAGTCTAATGTTTATCAGTACATTACAGAAAATAATGATTATCATAATATGCAAATTTTTTGAGAAGGACCTGTAGGTGTGAGACTTCTATGTATCCACATTTTAGATTATAAGCATTAACTAATACAGTATATTAGATTTATTATACAATGCTACACTTACACCTAGTAAATCAAATACATAATGGAAAAATTATCAAATGACATTAAACTATTAATTATTAAATAAAAATGAAATAAAAAGTAATTGTGTTATGTTGTTTATTCATTTGTTTATGATTTTGGTTTTTAATTCAATACTTTATATAATTAATGACAAAAAATATAAAAATTGAATGGTCCTTATAAAATTATTATTATTATTATTTTAAACATCTGTTCTTTGTGATGTATGTTTAGAATTATCTAAGTGGGGTTTCTGGGGATCCACAAACTAGGGGGGTTGTTAATGGAAAGTGTCTTCAACAGTGCCCCCTGTTGTCTAGGGTTTGTAATACATTTAAGTCTTAAACATAAACAAATCATACCAATCTTAGGACACATTAAGGAGAAACACAACATGATGTAGACCAACCATTTTCATTTCCATCGAAAAAATAAAGTGAAGCATTAAGCATCACTGGAGTATTTATAACACAATGGCTAACTAGTATTCATGCTAATGACGCTGCTAATGCTGACTTTTAATCCGGCTAACATGGTTGCACTTTCAAAGTAACCTCATCAATCAGTATAGATGAAAATGAAGGACAGCAGAACTTTCTGTTCAACTTCATGTGACACGACAAAGAGACGGCAAGCACCAAAAACAAACAAACAAAAAAAACGTTTCTGCAGTCCAAAAATAATTGCCCAGAAAAAACTAATAGACTGTTGTATAATTCATTTCATTAGCTATGGAGGTCATGACTCAAGGGAGGCCGCTGTTTATTTTTAGCTTTAATTAAACACTATTTGGTGCTATTCTTACCCCGCTGTGCTTACTGTAATGAGCCGAGAATACTGCTTACTTTAGGGATTCTGTAACTCCCTCTAGGCAGAGAGCCCGAGCTGCACTACACCATTGTCTCCATCCTGATCAATATTATTGATCCATGCCACCTTGATAGGCAAGAGAAGAATAATGAGGGCGCTTGTTTAGATCTGCTTTGCCAGCATGATCTGACCATGCGTCCTGACAAGAAGCCCATATGGATCTATGGAACTAAATAAATAAATGCTGTAATCGAAATTGACAAGAGAAGTTCATAGCTGTAACTTTATTATTTACTATGACTGTCATACAGAATAGCACACATAGCACATATTTTATGTCTAAATATTTTTTAGTATTCTACCTATTATGTTAGGATAGCTGTAAAGCCCAATATCTTGGTATATTATGGAATATACAATACTGTAAACTTCCAGTATACTGTATACTTTCCATTCTAAGCAAGAACTTCTACACAGATTCTCTTACGCAGAAGTTGATTTCATGACCTGGATTCAACTGTTAAAACATTTGGCTTATCATTCACACGTGTTTAATAATATTGTTTTAAAATGTGTATAATTAAATAAATACTATATACTATTTTTATATAACTAAACCAAACACGTTTGGCCCAGTTTAACATTATGTTTAAGGTACATCCATCCATTCACCTGGGAACCTCTGTACATCTAATAGTGACCATCGTACCGTATTTATTCTGTTTTTTACGACAGTGGTAGGAATGTGGGAATGCCAATTCGTCTTAACTGCATGTCATTGGACTGTGGGAGGAAACTGGATTACTTGGAGGAAACTGGATAATCCACCGAGAACATGCACACATAGAGACCTCAAGGCAAGAATCGAACCCAGACCCTGGAAGTGCAAGGCGACAGTGCTGACCTCTAAGCCACCATAAGATACTTGACTTACTACTCTTACTCAGGATCATATAAGAACACTTTCCAATAAAATGTTATCATTAAAATTCTTTAAAAATACAATTTTTGCATTTCTGTTTGTAGAAATCTATTAAACAGTACATGCTTGAAGCTTCCTACTTACATGAGTCTTTTAATTTTAATTAATGATATGTAATTTGTTAGTTTCACATTTAATTCTTTATTTATTTTCTTTTAACATTCCTCAGCTCATATGGTCAGCGTATAACTGCAACATTTAAAATTTCTGGAAATCATAAGGAGAAAATTACTATCTCTCAATTTTTTTTCTTCTAAATTTGTGAATGATATTGTGACAAGGTCAAGCTGAAAGTTTGACATTTTCCCCCAAATGAAAAAGTGGAAGTAATGTATTCATACATTAAAATTAATGAAATGATTAGAATGTAGTTAATTTCAATAAATTATCAGTGGGTAATGTATTTGTTAATTTAACACTATTTATTTATTATTATTATTTTTTTGTGTTATTTATTTAAAGGTCCCATATTTTATTATTTCATTAACAGAGAAGAGCAGAGATAAGCAGCAAGCCAGGGCAGGGTGTCTTCCTTTATTAGATCACTATAGGGGGAAAACGACTTTTTAAAGCCCCAGTATGATGTACAAATCACAAAAAGCATTTTTTTTTTCATTTTTGTTTGTACACATACACACACTGGAAGGTACCTATCTAAATGTCCAAAAATGAATAAAAAGTTGACTTTGCATAATAAAGTAGGTGCCCTTTCGCAAGGTGAGGGTCCTATACTGCAGTAGCAGTGTGAATTATCTAAAAGCATGAGCTAGGTTTTATTTGAAATCCACTGCAAGCAATTGCCATACGCTCAGCTAATGGAGATCATTCCCAAAACCTACAAATATAGTACTTAAAACCATGTACAAACCTTATGTAAACATTCCCAGAAAGGTATCGAAACACTCCCAGAACGTTCTCAAAAATGTTGGCAGAATATTATCCATAACATTTCCTGAATCTGTAAATATAGTTCTTAAAATCTTGTTCAAATATTTCCAGAATGTTCTCCAATGTTAACCAGAATGCTATCGAAAACATTCCCAGATCGTACAAAACACAGGTCTAAAAATGCTGTACAAACCTGGGAATATTTTAATGGGAATTGTACATTATATTAAAAACTACACTACCGCTCCAAAAATTGAGATCACTTGCAAATTTCTTTGTTTTTGTTTAATGATGTATTTTCAACATTCTACAACAATATGGGGATTTCAAAACTATGAAAACGAAATTAGGTAATTACGTAACAACAACAGTCAGTTGTTATTTTTAGACACGTAGGTCAGCCTTTCTGGAATAGTTCTTGCAAGAACAATATTGTCAAGTTCGTTTGCAAAATCCATCAAGCACCATAATGAAACTGTCTCTCATGAAGACCTTCCCAGGAAAACAAGACCACAATCTACCTCTGCTGCTGAGTTACCCGTCTCAGAAATCACCTCAGATTAGAGCCGTTATGAAGGCTTTACAGAGCAGAAGTAGCAGACACATCTCAAGATCTTCAAGGTTGGAAGGAGATTATTGTACATTTGGACGCCTTCAGCATTGTTTTACAGTGTAGAAAGAAATACAAATGAGGAAAGACCATGGAATTAGAAACCGTGTCCAAAAGTCTGAAAATGTTCTTGGAATGTTTTGATTACCTTCTGAGTAACATTCTGTCAATCATTTGGAGAACATTCTGGAAAGATTTAAACAATGTTTAAATCTTGTAAGAACTATATTTGTAGGTAAGATATATTTTACCTTGTTTGTTATTCAAACTAGATTGCTAGATTGTTAACCCATACATATCCCAGCATGTCCAGCAGACTGGACAGTTTGGACATTCTTGGAAACAAATAACTTTTCTCCCCCCCAATTATCTCCCTAATTTAGTCGTGTCCAATTCCTTCCCATCACTAGGGGGGGCTCCCACATTAAGGCTACTTAATTAAGGAGGGCCGAGGGTTGTCACGTATTTCCTCCGAACCACATGACACCAGTCACCCTTTTTTTTTCTCGAACTGCTCACTCACACACCGTTAGGGGCGTCGTAACACACTCGGAGGACAGTGCTATCCACTCCCTCCACGTACATGAGCCCCAAATGGCGTAGAGCTGTGATTAATGTGGGAGCACTAAGTACCTCTCATCCCTTGGCCAATTTAGCTCTCTCTAGACCTCCGGCTGCGAGAGGTTACAGCCAGGTACCGAACCAGCGATCTCCGGATGATAGGGCGAGCACTTTACCACCGCGCCACTTGGAGGCCCAAATACCATTCTTTTTTTTTTTAAATATATATATAATTTTTTTTTTCCAATTTTCTCCCCTAATTTAGTCGTGTCCAATTCCTCCCCTTCACTAGGGGGCTCCCACATTAAGGCTACTACTACCACTCAGTCAGAAGGCCCGAAGACAATCACGTGTTTCCTCCGAACCGTGTGATGTCAGCCGACCGCATCTTTTCGAACTGCTTGCTCACGCACCATTAGGGGTGGAATAACATGCCTGGAGGAAAGCGCTAGCCGCTCCTTCCGCATGCACGAGCTCACAGACGCCTCTGATTGGCTGATTGATTAATGTGGGAGCGCAAGTACCTCTTATCCCTCCCCCCTGAGAGAGCTCGGCCAATCATCTCCCTCTGTGCCTCCGGCTGTGAGAGGAAAACACCAAATACCATTCTTTTAGAGTAAACTGTTACCTAAGGTTTTTTTCTCAAATGTGCAAGTTAGTAAGCAACAGCTGTCAGTCAACGGTCTACTGTCAACGTCTTCAGACCCACAATTTTTGGTCATTCAACTGCACTGTGGATGAGGGAGAAAAGACAACTAAAAGAAATATTTAATCTGCGTGTACAGTATTCATTCTGATCAGCAGTACATTCATAATCAAGGCTTACAGTAAGAAATCAGTTTGGAATGTGCGATAATATCTGGTATTTATTGACTATGGATGGATTTAAGACGTGGCTGCACTTGACAACACAGTGTTACAAGTCAATAAGGCTGGTGTCATTTTAAATATATGTTTCATTTTAATTATGCACAAAGAAGGAGAGCAAACACAGAGTTACAGTGTTTATTAAATAAAGACCGTCCACCATTATCCGTATCACGCTTGTGCATTATCGTACTGTTTACAAAATTGTCACATTTGTGCCTTTTGTCACGTTAAATTCAAAGTTAAACTTTACTTTAGGAATATACATCATACCAGTTTAGAGCTCTAATAGAATTATTTCTTATATAGATCTAAGAATAAAAGAGTTCGCTAAGAACCTCGTGAGCATTCCCCAGAAATCATTTAAATATTTAAGTGATCATAAAACTAGACAGGTTTTACAATGGATGCAATTCGTTTTAAAATAGCAACAAAAACAAATAGAGATAACATTCGCGGAACACAAGAGATGGAAAGCATAAATAGGTTGTAGAGTCTCGGTAATTCATCGTCATTATCGATAGTGATCAATATAATTCATAACTGACACGTACATTCATTCACAACACAGTGCTTCCTGGTTGGGTGGTGATAAACATATCTCACAAGAACAATGTCGAAAAGGAAAGAAAGAGTACACCATTTGCGTTATTAACTACCTGTACGTGTGTGTATATACAGGAACGTACACACACACACACACACACACACACACACAGGCAATTGACAATTAACATACTGTTGCAAACAACACCTATAAGCTAAATGCCCATCAATATTTGCAGAAAATAATCCATTAATACATGAGTGGCGGAGCACAACATCAGTGAAACTGTAGTAAAACCCCGGTTTTCATCTTCCTCCTCTACCAATACACATTCTCCATCAGAACACCACAGCGTTCCCTGCTCGTCCACTGTAGCACCCCAGAAAAACAGCTACTATAATGTAAATGAGCACACATACTGTACGTACAACATCGATTAAATATTTTACACCCAGGATTTTCGTACAGATGGTTTTGGAATTTAGAAGTTCAGGGTTTCTGACATCATCTTCCACCAATCCATGAGCTCCTCTTTCTCTTCCTCCTTCCGTTCCTCCAAGGATTCCAACTCGAAATCGAGCTGCGACACACACATAGGAGTTTATATATTAAAACATTTATTATTATTCTGCAGTATTTAATGTACAAATTTACTTCCCCCCCCCCCCCCCCCTTTTTTTTTACTTCCATTCTTTTATTAACTGGTCTGCTGGTTTGACGCTGAACATTTGGTGGGTGCAAACTGAGCAATGAAATATAAATTCATCATTTTCACTTGCCTACACAATATACGCCAAATATTTCTGACTAGCTGCTGGTTGGAAGCTTCATTTGATCCTTTAGCTCTTCTACAGTATGTACTTATTTATTTGAGATTACATATTTGGTGTGTGTGTGTGTGTGTGTGTGTGTGTGTGTGTGTGTGTGTGTGTGTGTGTGTGTGTGTGTGTGTGCGTTTACCCGAACAGCAGGGCTGTGTGGAACAGCCACTTTCTTGGTCATTGTAAGATATCCAGGAACTGTGGCTGAAACTTTGTAGTTACCAGGAGCCAATAAGCGCCAATAATCACCATCCTTAGCTAGACAATCATAAAAATAATATTATTTATTATTATTATTTTGATAATAATAATAATAATAATAATAATAATAAAATGTATATTATGTAACAATAAGAATAATTTGTATTCATTATTACAGCAGCAATAAAGACACTAATGGCATCAGTGGATGCTTTAAACTTACATCATGGATGTTAGATGCCAAAGTCATGGCTAGAATGGTCCCCTACAGCCGATACTTTTGAGGCATAAATGGTACAATATTTTGTCTACTTTCTATTCTTATCTTGTACTGTACTTAATACATGGCCTATAATCATTTAGATGTCCATAACACAATACCAGTGATTCCATGTGTCACAGTTAAACATTGTTAATCATTTCTGATTAGGTGCTGTTAGGTTTCAACTGATATATCTAATTTGTCACTCATTTAAAAATACCATTCATTCATTCATTCATTTTCTATACCGCTTTATCCTGTATTAGGGTCGCGGGGACCTGGAGCCTATCCCAGGAGACTTTGGGCACAAGGCTAAAAATACCATATCCACCATAAAATAAATATTTCATGCTCACAAGATAGTGCTCAAGAAACATTGCAAAAGAGCATTGAAGGGCCCAAAAATGTATACACACTTTAACAGTTGTTATCTATGACTTTTTGAATTATTGAATTATGGCAGCAATGTGCAGTAAGTGTGATGTAGCAACTATTATTGATGCCATCATGTGAACGTCATACGGGGGATATAAGTTTTGAATGAAATTAAGTGTGTATACATTTTTTTGGGCACCTCTGTAGTTTACATACAAACATCACCTCAACAGCCCTGTATTTTTATCATTTAAATTATATATATAAGTATAATATATTATATATTATTATATATAATATATTATAAATTATATTATATAAGTATAATATTTTTGCTGAAAAGTGCACAAGCACACTATGCAATGTTGCCACTAGATGGCAGTCTTGGCATCATGTTGATCATTCACTGCAAAACCATCTTAGCATCTTAGCATGTGAAATATTCTCGACAAACCTATGTATAATTTACACAAGAAAGAGTTTACAACAAAACAAAATGTTAAGATTGTTAAGATTAGTTTTAGGAAAATTTTACTAAAATTGGCAGAAATATTTTTCTTCATTAAAAAAAACTGATTCCTAAAACTAGCAAAACTATCTGCCAGTAGAACTTTTAAATAGACATAAGGAAATAATAAAATTCAATATACATTTTTTCCTTAAAATTTTTATTAAGATTTGATTAAAAAAAAAAAAAAAGCCTGATGAGCTTATATTTTGTTTGTTGTCATCTTAATTTAAGAAAGTGTAGATACATTGAACTGCGTTCTAGAATCGTTTTCCGCTGGTCTTATTGACTATTGATCAGTAATTTGTGTGATATGATGTATTATTAATGTCTGTACTGGTGTGTGCATCCACCTGAGGTAACGTCATGGTCGATTCCCTCCACAGAAATGGAGGCGTTGGAGATGGGATTTCCCTGAAGGTCACGCACAAATCCTGTCACTCCACGGTGAACCTGGGAAAGTGGAACCCACTGTAAGATACCTCATCATCTATACCACTTTATCCTGTATACAGGGTCATAGGGGGCCTGAAGCCTATAGCAAGAGACAGGTCCTGAGGCGGTGTATACCCTGGACAGGGTGCCAATTCATCACAAGCCACACACACACACACACACTCACATTCACACACTACAGGGCAATATGGGAATGCCAACTATCCTAATCTCTGTGAGGCGGGAATCGAACCTGGACCCGATGGGTTGCAGGCGATAGTGCTAACCACTACACCATCGTGCCTCTATCACTGTAAACTATACATAGTTATTTAGGGTACAGTAAATGCCAGAATGTGCATCGGGTTAGCCCTTTCATACAGTAGATTTGAATATAAAGACACACACCTGTGCGATATAGTTGATGAGGGAGTTGCGGTTCTGGTCCCAGTACATTTTGAGTGTGTTCTCTAGTGGAAACTTGTCACAGCTCAACTCCAGCGTGATCTCAAAACAGTTGCTGCTCAGATAGTTAAAATCCTGCATGCCTGAGTGATAAAGAAAAAGAAAGGATGTGTGATTTGCACTTACATAACCAGTCACACACGTTTTCTAATCTCATGGTCGTTGCTGATTTAAAACGATGCTGATGGCGTTCAAAATATATAGCCTTAGTTTAAGGTGATGTTTATTGGTGATTTCTGAAGCTGGTAACTCTAAATGAACAACTTCTCTGCAGCAGAGGTAAGTTTTGGTCTTGCTTTCCTGGGATGGTCTTCATGAGAGCCAGTTTCATCATGGTGCTTGATTTTGGAAATGTACTTGACAATACTGTTGTACAAACTATTCCAAAACAACTGACTGCTGTGTCTTAAAATAGCAATTAACTGTTGTTGCTGGTACTTAATTACCTAATGCCATATGTGTTATTTCATAATTTTGAAATCTCCAGTATTGTTCGAGAATGTACTGTAGAAAATAAATAACTAAACAAAAGACACTGAATTAGAAAGGGTGTCCAAACTTTTGACTGGTATTATACGGTGCATCCGGAAAGTATTCACAGCGCATCACATTTTCCACATTTTATGTTACAGCCTTATTCCAAAATGGATTAAATTAGTTTTTTCTCATAATTCTACACACAACACCTCATAATGACAACGTGAAAAAATATTACTTGAGATTTTTGCAAATTCATTAAAAAAAAAAAAACGAAAAATCACATGTACATCAGTATTCACAACCTTTGCTCAATAGTTTGCCAGCGCACCATTGGCAGCAATTACAGCCTCAAGTCTTTTTGAATATGATGCCACAAGCTTGGCACACCTATCCTTGGCCAGTTTCGCCCATTCCTCTTTGCAGCACCTCTCAAGCTCCATCAGGTTGGATGGGAAGTGTCGGTGCACAGTCATTTTAAGATCTTCAATAAGAAATATTCAATCGGATACAAGTCTGGGCTCTGGCTGGGTCACTCAAGGACATTCACAGAGTTCTCCTGAAGCCACTCCTTTGATATCTTTGCTGTTTGCTTAAGGTCGTTGTCCTGCTGAAAGATGAACTGTCGCCCCAGTTTGAGGTCAAGAGCGCTCTGGAGCAGATTTTCATCCAGGATGTCTCTAAACATTGCTGCAGTCATCTTTCCCTTTATCCTAACTAGTCTCCCAGTTCCTGCTGCTGAAAAACATCCCCACAGCATGATGCTGCCACCACCATGCTTCACTGTAGGAATGGTATTGGCCTGGTGATGAGCGGTGCCTGGTTTCCAAATTTTCTGGTCTGATGAAACAAACATGAACTGTCAACTGTGGTATCTTATATACACAGGTGTGTGCCTTTCCAAATCATGTTCAATCAACTGAATTTACCACAGGTGGACTCCAGTTAAGCTGCAGAAACAGCTCAAGGATGATCAGGGGAAACAGGATGCACCTGAGCTCAATTTAAGGCTTCATGGCAAAGGCTGTGAATGCTTATTTTCTTACTTTTTCATGTTGTCATTATGAGGTGTTTTGTGCAGAATTCTGAGGAAAAAAATTTATTTAATCCATTTTAGAATAAGGCTGTGACATAACAAAATGTGGAAAAAGTGATGCGCTGTGAATACTTTCTGGGTGCACTGTATGTGATATCAGTTGCTTCTGTGAGGTTAGCTCATTAAGTATTGTTGATTGGATCGTCAAAAGCATAGTTTAGCTGTAGTTTATCTGAAATCATGAGAAGCTTGATGAAATAATGAAATTGCAGGCAGTTTCCTAAATACCGATGGTATTAACAATAAATCTGGCAGGAATGTTGGTTTTACTGTGTAAAGTATTTTTAAAGTGCATTTAAAAAAATTAAGATGTAATAGTTTAAACAAGAATGGGATTAGGTGGGAATAATTTTTTTTTTAATGCTTTAAGGGGTTAATTAAGCTACACTAAGATAAGCTATGATGTTTGGTAAGTAGGGGAACAGCATTAAATGCATTTTCGACTTCTGATAGTTTTAACTATATAGGATTTTTTTAATGTAATGCCATCATAAGTCAGGGTCCATTTGCTTTTGACATATACCAGTGGTGGACAAATGTACCCAAATCCTATACTTGGGTAAAAGTAGAGATATCCCAAGTAAAATATTGATAGAGTAAAAGCATAAGTCCTCCATTTATATTTCATTTTGAAAGAAGTACAAAAGTACTTACCTTGTACTTAAAATATACACAAATATCAAAAGTACTTCATGTGTATTAACTAACAGTAAGCTTAAAGTCATAGTAAGTGAGTTTTTAGCACCGTCTGAAATCAACTGCAATTCTGATCTCAATGCCTGCTACATGATTGAGCATTTTACAGAGGGAAGACAAATCACACACATCTGTATAACAATCAGCAGGTGGCCATATTACCGTTTCAACATCAACGCTAAACACCACTGTGATTACATGCACGAGTGTAGCGAAATAGAAAGTATTGATATTTGTTGTAGAATGTAGTGAAGTCAAAATAAAATTATCTGCTAATAAAAACTACTCAAGTGATGTATAGATATGTGAAAACTATACTTAAAATTGCAGTAATAAAGTAAATGTACGTACTTAGTTAGCTTTCTTCCACCAATTGAAGATACGATATACATGCGAATGTATTTGAGCCTTACCAATTAAGACATGGGGAAGAAAATCATGAGTGTCCAGGAGCTAAGATGGAGATAATGTATGTTGGAAAGGTAACAAGCATTTGTTATTTATTTTAATGTAATACAATACCGTTCTTCTGAAAATTGTGCAAATTTGGTCTATAGTACATTTTAAGTCAAGATTTAAGACCTTGTTAACAACTAAGTATGTTTTTTAGGTTTTATTTTTTTGGTATTTCTTTCGGCATGAGCATGTTGAATTGACCTGGCTGAACTGGAGTATGATTGACTAGAAAATGGTTGGTTTAATTCTGTCTTCTGGAATGGGTAAGATGGGTTCAACATTCTGTAGAAAAGGGTTGGACTGGTCTACCTCCCAGCAGGAGTATGTTGGATGAGTCTAATGTTCTGTGGGAGTGGCTGGGATTAGTCACAAGGTGTTAGGGGACTTGATTGAAGCTTGAAATTGCAAGCTGCTTTCCCAACACTGGTAGTATTTCCAGTACTTCTGTCTTATTTTAGATTTAGATTTTTAGATTTAGGATTTAGATTTTCCTGTGTAACATTGTTTTCACTGTAGAGCATTTTAACCAAAGCCCCTTAAACCAGTTGATGGTCTTACTGTACATAGTATGATATGCAGTGAAATGCTTATACGACTATTCGAAGTAGAGTAGAATAAAAAGACAGAAAGCAGGGGTGGGTGGGATTGGTCCGACTGCAGGAGTGGGTGGGATTGGTCGGACTGGTCTGACTGCAGGAGTGGGTGGGATTGGTCTGACTGGTCCGACTGCAGGAGTGGATGGGATCAGTCCAGGGCTAAGCAGTTTTTTTATCAAGCAGGATGAAGTTGCATTTCATTCAAATACTGTATACACATCTCTGAATTGTACTAAATTTGACTACACCAAACGTGTCAAAAGCTGTGAATCATAATAATTTGTTGCTGTACCTCCAGGAACACTGTACCAGGCCCCTCCATTAGTGATGCCCTCTTTAAAACTGGAATCATCATCATTTTTGCGGCATGGTGCTCGATTAGGGTCCGACATCACTGGGTTGTAGCTGGAGTATGACTTTGCCAAGGTCTTAAACACCAAGTCATCAGGGCTGGCGCTGTACTCGTGAGTAGATCCTGAAAAGCAGAAAAGGAAATATTATGCACTGCAAACATCCACAACACCTGCTGCTTCATCTGCTTCTCATTTCAGTCCTCCAACCGAGTTTAGCAGTTTAACAAGTGTTTATATTTTTTACTGTGCCTCATAAATTTGACTGTGAAACAGGTGCTGTTGTGGAGCTTGAGAAGGAAACACTTAAGAAGGCCACATGTGTGTGTGTGTGTGTGTGTTTGTGTATGTGTGTGATTATGTCGCAGAAGGTGAAAGGAAAGAGTCGGAAACTATCTTTCAGTCACACAGATTTGACTGAACCTTCCGGTTACATCCCTGTTGGAGTCTTCTTAAATATCTTTTGAAAATCAAGCCAGTGAAGTTCATTCATTCATTCATTTTCTATACCGCTTAATCCTGTGTTCAGGGTCGCGGGGGACCTGGAGCCTATCCCAGGAGACTTCGGGCACTAGGCGGGGTACACCCTGGACAGGGTGCCAATCCATCGCAGGGCACACACACATACACACACTCACACACCCAATCACACACTACGGGCAATTTGGGAACGCCAATTAGCCTAACCTGCATATCTTTGGACTGTGGGAGGAAACCGGAGTACCCGGAGGAAACCCACCAAGCACAGGGAGAACATGCAAACTCCATGCACACAGAGACGGGAATCGAGCCTGGCCGGGGAATCGAACCCGGACCCTGGAGGTGCAAGGCGACAGTGCTAACCACTACACCACCGCACCGCCGCCAGTGAAGTAAATAAAAGTAAAATACCATGTGACCAATACAAGCTAGATTACTAACAGTTATCCACCTAGCTAACTTCTATCCATCTGCTGCACATCTGGGCTATTATTTAAAAAAAAAAAAAAAAAAAAAAAAAAAAAATATATATATATATATATATATATATATATATATATATATATATATATATAAGTTAAATAATAGCTTCTACCTATATTTTTAGGTTTTTCTACCAGCTTCTTTACACATTTACAGTACTGTAACAAGTTTTAATATTACACAAAGATAACCAAAGTAAATACAAAATAGTTTTTAAATGATTATTTAGGAAAAGAGAAGAGAAAAAAAAACTGTCCAACCCTGTCTGGCGTTGTGTGAAAAAATAATCCAGTCCTTACTATATCATGAATGAACTCACATTTTTTTGGAAAGCTCAGTTAAATTTCACTTTCACCCAACCCAGGCCTGATTACTGCCAGGTCTGATTAATCAAGAAATCACTTAAACAGAACCTGTCTGACAAAGTGAAGCACAGTGCAAGATCTCAAAAAACAGCCCTAGAACTTCAAAAACATATTAGAAACAAAGTAATTGACAGTCTGGAAAAGGTTTCGAAGCCATTTCTAAGGCTTTGGGACTCCAGTGAAATATGGTGAGAGCTGTTATTCACAAATGGAGAAAAATTGTACCAATGGTGAATCTTCCCAGGTGTGGCCGGCCTACAACAACGATTCATCCATGATCTCATTCAAGAACAACATCTAAAGCCCTGCAGGCATCACTGTGCTCAGTTAAGGTCAGTGTTCATCTTAGTGTGTGTTTTGGCAGCTTCTCAGACTAAGCTGGATTTTCCAGCAGGGGTTCAACAGAGCATTAGAGTTTCAGACCTTTATACAAACAGCCTTCAATGTAGAAGGTCTGATGAGTTTAGGGTCAAGATGAGTGTGTGTGTGTGTGTGTGTGTGTGTGTGTGTGTGTGTGTGTGTGTGTGTGTGCGCGTGTTTAAGAGTCTGTTCTCGCACCACTTCGGGTTTCATCATATGGGTAATTGGCCACCACGTCTCCTCCATGGAGGTTGGCTGACAGGACAAATGGTATGTCCATAATCCAGTGAATTACTGCCTTTGTCTCCGGAGCGAGCTACAAAACACAAAGGTCAAAGGTTACTGTTTTAACAGTATTATTAACATTCTATTGACTGATTGCACACAGTTTCACCTTAATTGTTTTCGCGTTCTCGCTCACCTTAGCATTTTCGTCTACAGCCTTCTTCATGTTTTTCAGCAGGTGGTTGTTCGCTCCTCCGTCTCTCTCGTTCATATAGACGATACGGTCCAGGTCTGGGAAGTTCCGGTTCAGGTCGATACCCTGAGCGTTGCTGCGTCCTACGAACCAGTCCTTCATTTCTCCAGACTGAACACATATACACACATGTTTTATGTCTATAATTAATTAAATCCCCCCCCAAATTCTCTATGAATATATATTATAAATCTATCTATCTTTTACCATAAGTTGTCGTTAACAGTGTGAGATTTAGCCTCAGATATTTGTACATTGAAATATCCCTACATGATATGGATGTAAGGCCATGTACTGCATGGCACAGATCACACTGCATGTCCTGTAAGTGTATCTGTGTGTTCATGCGTTCTTACCTGCGAGGCGGCTTTTTCAAAGCCATCAGGGTTCATGGAAGGCATGATGTGGATGCGAGTGGAGTGGATCAGGTTGATGATGGTGTCATTGCCTTGTTGATACTCATTACACAGATACTGAGCCAGATAGATCAAGAGCTCCCTGCCAACCGCTTCATTGCCATGCATGTTCCCAATGTACTTAAATTCTGGCTCACCTACAATGCACACACACACACACACACACACACACACACGTAAAGTTATGCATATATGTATACTATATTTATATACATATATAAATGGCATATGGATGAATTTTATGGCAATACACTCATCACTGGGATATCTTCTTAACAATTCTTTAAAAATATATATTTTTTAAATTATTTAAATGAATAGATTAGTTTTCCTATAACAGCATGCCTTGTCGTGTTTTATTCCTTACATAGATCCTTTTAGTTCATATCTACTGTAATTCAGTAATAAACATCAGCCCCGGTTCTGTAAATCATGAAAAAGATTTAAGCAGCGTTTGCATCAAAACAGTGCCAGAAAAACAAGGACACAAATACACACACGCTCTTACATGTACACACATATTTAAAACAGATGGCGGTTGTTTAATTGAGCAGTAAGCAGCAGCAGGGCGAACTCTCGTTTTGGGGATTTTTATAGCCGCTTTTTTTGCGTCGCCTGGTCTTCTCATTAAAGCAAAAAAACACATGTTATGCATATGTGTTTGTGCAGGTGTGTGTCTCAAAGTAACAGTGGGATCCTTTCACAATAAGAAAAAAATATCAGTCTTTGAAGTCTCCTAAAAATACATTTAAATCCAGCAGATGGTAAAGTTATAGCGCTTCCCTGAGCCGTCCACAGGAAACATCATAAAAATGGTGTGTGACACACATACGCACACGTGTGCGTCAAACTGGTTATATTTTTAGGTTTGCAGTAATGTTTAAAAAGATTATAGGACCTTTTATTTCTTATGCTGCGTTCAAGTCCACGTTGAATTTTCCGACTTCAAAGTAGTAAAGATGCATTTAATCGGCTCTGTAGTTTGTCGAGAGCTCAGGCTCCTTCTCCCGACTCCCCCTGCTGGCCAACGTTTACATTGTTTTTTGTTCTCTGTTCTCGGGTACGACTGCTTATTTACACTCTCGAATACTGCAGGTGGCAGTACAGTATGTATATACTTGATTTGTGAGCCGCCATTAAAATCGAGAAGAACTGAACAAGGAAGTAAACCATCACGCTCCGCCTAATATTATTGATATTCTGGGGAAAAAAAGTAAAGAACAGTGCTCTCGCCTGCCTTCCTACTTCAGCTATGGCTGTGTAGGTTAGAGGATGAGATTTCGGAGAAGACTGCGGCACTGATGACGTAGCATTGTTTTGTTTTTTATTCATTCAAACTACCACATGCACTTTAAATAGAAGGAAATTTGAGCATTAACAAAACCGTTTTTGTACAGCGCTTACAGCGAGTGTTCGAGTCAGTGTGAACGCACTCATTTAGGAAGCAGGAGATGCCGAGTTGGAAATTTCCAGAGGGTTCGCAGTTTCATAAACCGCACATAAGAAGGTCAGGGTTTCATTAGTAGGAATGCACAGACTAATCTTTTTTATAAGGTTAGTTTTTAGCTAGGAACATTGCATGAGCAATATGATACGAACCATTAATACATGAAATGTTCTTGGAACATTGTGGGAATGTTATTTTTACAACATTACCATCTAAACTGTGTATATATCAAAACAGTAGTTACATTAACACATTTCTAATACAATCTACAGTTTCAGCTCACAAGGATATATATATATATATATATATATATATATATATATATATATATATACTGTATATATAGACTGTTAGTGTTAAGGATCAAAGGAAAGCCACACGAAGGGGAAACCTCTTTCTCCCTCAATCACATGAAAGAAGGTGAAACCAGGATACTCTCACTATGAAGAAAAAAAAATAAACCTCAGAAAAGCAACATCTGCCAAAGTCATTAACAGAGCTCTGAAAGCACTCCTTAACCCCCCAACACACACACACACACACACACACACACACACACACACACACCTTTATGACCACATTACCCTCTGTTGTAGCATCTGGGACTGTTTAACTACTCCATTTCAATGTTGTGTGTAATGATGCGTTCTTCGCTTTCCAGAGCGGTTCTTTACGTGAACTCCGGCGTATAAACAATAGCACACGCACCGTATTTACACACGCACCGTAAATCATAAAATGGATGCATCTTTGTGTCCTGCAGCACTACGATGTGTTATGAGGAAAAACAACACTAGGACTTGCTTTGTGGAACCAAGCTCAAGTTGAAAGTTGCTATTTTTAAATTGGTTCTACTATTCTTCTGACTGCCATGAAATAAACAGCGCCATTGTGGAGGGTTTTGCACACTTTCTGGCTTCTTTCTCTCCTTCTGGCCATGAGCCCTGTCAAGTCCATTCATTCGCTTAAAAATCTGATGATGAAAAACATATGACACTCACTCCCTCATTCATATAAACACACTGTGGAACAAAAGATGAAATATGGACTGATCTTAAACAGGGGCTGAAAGGAAAACTGGAGAGAGGGATGGAACAGGGAGGCAGATTAATCTCTTCTTAGCCTGAACCAGAAAGAGAGAGAGAGAGAGAGAGAGAGAGAGAGAGAGAGAGAAAAGAATCTAGTTGTATAACGATGAAATTCTCTTTTGTTTTTTTCTCCTCACACTCCATCACTCTCTAACATTTGGACTTTTATTGATCTACAGTTTGAGAGGAGACGGAGACCAGATGGAGGTTGATATAAATTTCAGAAATGATACAGCTAGTGCTCGCTGTTTGTTAGTCTTTCCACCTGGTTGTTTATTCATCCTTCAATCCATCCGAGCGTACATTTGTTAAATAAACCGGACTCTGACACTTGCTTCTCCGTGCCTAAGTCAACACAGTGACAGACTTTAAGCAGACATCCAATATAAAAAGACGTCAGCGGTGACCTGGTTTCTATGGGTACCGTGACAAAAGGTGGCATTTTCCTCAAGATAAGAACCCACACACAAGTGCTGAGTCATTATGGAAACAGGCAGTGGTGTTCACTCGGAAACCTGGCATTAGTGCCATTTGCAATCAGTACACCGTGGTTTATCACCTTCGCACATGGTGCAATGATTCTTCTCATCTTTGTCACTGTAGCTCAGACTAGAGCTGAAGATCTTAGCCCGAATCCGACAGGACCCAACGGGTTCGGGCTTAATTAATATAATTTTACAGGGGCTTGGGTCGGGCTTGCGTGGTCATGTGATGCGTTTTGATTAGCGCGAGAGAAATGCGAAAATGGATGCTGAGGAGGTTAAACTGAGGCTTGCCATTGGCGATTACGTTTTGGTTGCACCAGCAACTAAAGCAAAGTCTGCGGTGTGGGAAAGTTTTGACCATGTAGGCTAATGTTGCCATTATTCTTTTATTAAATTTCAGCTGCAGTTCACCATCGCGTTGAGGCCGGATTGTGGAGGGAAGTGGCGAAGCAAATCCCGCGGAGCCTTTATTTTAATTTCGTTATTGCCAAAAACACATCTTAATTTTGAATTTATCTTATTTTAATTTGTAAAGAAATACTTATTTTTATGGGACTATTGTTGGCCTATTTATAGGGTAAGTGTATGCCTGGACTTATTTGAGTGCTGAGATGTTACAGAGGGCTTGTTTATTTTTTTGTTCCAACTTCCAAGTTGCCTGTAGTTTATTCGTTAGTCATAAATAAATTATGTTAAAACAAATATAAATGACTCATTCTTGACCAAAGGCAAAAGCACAGTGTGTTTGCGCACTTTTGAATAATGTCGGGCTGTAAAGTCGGGTTCGGGCATTTAAAAGGCTGTCAATCAAAATGTACTTGTCGGGCTCGAGCCGAAATCTGTCGGGCTCGGGCCCTGTCGGGCCTAACTTTTAAGGCCCGATTACAGCTCTAGCTGAAACTGTTTTTTTTTTTGTCACAGAACACTTAGCAACATAGCTGAATAAAGGACATACGTTTACTGGGGAAAACTCCATACTCACTTAACAGGCTGAGATAACGTTAACCCGTGGTAGCATTGAAGATGTGTAGCTTTGTGTGTAGTCCACTGATATTGTGTATCAAAATTATTGAGCTTGTATTAGCTCACTGTAACCTTAAACTCAGAGCAAAACTCTTTCTCCTGAATTCAAACACCTGCTACAAGTTTGAGCGTTTCACAGGGGGGAAGGCAAATCATGCAATTACATATACCGGTCAGCAGGTAGCCATATTACCGCTTCAAATACCACACGCTGTGGTTATGTAACGCAGCACTATACACTAATCTAGTTAAGCAAAATGTATATATAGAATATTTGTTGTAAATTGTAGAGAAGTAAAAGTAAAAGGTATCCACTAAGAGAACTAATCAGTATATATATATATATATATATATATATATATATATATATATTTTGTGCAAAAGTCTTCAGAAACCACCATATTATATGCTGTACCAATGCATAATTATTATATGCTGTACCACTGCATAATTATGTAGAAAATCATTCAGTATTTCCATATATAACTTAAAAAATTAATAAATAACATTACTGGAGAATATATACATGGCTGTAAAGAAAGAAATATAGTACCAGTTTTCTGATGGAAACAAAAAACCTAATGTATGGTCCTCGGATTTGCAAAAAAATATATAAAGGAGCGAGTGCGACAAAGTTACCAGAAGAACTCATATTCTCCAGCAAGCTCAGTAAAACCTAACAGCTTTTTACTTATAAAACTGCACAAATCTGTGTCTAAAACTTTAGCAACTCATTTTAAGCAATGAGTTTTCGCTCCAAATATTGACTGTTTGTTTCATTACTCTTTATTGCTCTTTATAGAAGTTTATTTTTAATGCAGAAATGTTTTTAAAACTATCTTTTGCTTATCTCATATTTTTGTATGTGCCCAAGACTTTTGCACAGTACTATAAAATAGGCTGCTCCCGGCAAGGGGTCGCCACAGCGGAATATCCAGTCTGCACTACAACTTGGCACAGGCTTTACGTCGGATGCCCTTCCTGACGCAACCCTCCCATTTTATCCGGGCTTGGGACCGGCACTGTATCCAGTGGCTGGGGTTTGGGCACTGGCTGGGAATCGCACCCGGGCCTTCCACATGGCAGGCGAAACACCTACCACTGAGCCACCAGAACCCCTACTATAAGTAAAATAGTACTGTATGTAAAAACTGTACTTAAGTAAAGTAACTTAGTAAATGTATTTAAGTTTACCTTCCACCTCTACTGAGGAGGAATAAAATCCACACAAATTTAAGGTTAACATCTGCCAGTTAGCATGACTGTGTTAACTGTATTGAGTTAGCAAGCCACTAACTCACTGATCTGCAATGTTCAGCTCTCGTCATTGAAGAAAAAAAAAAGATTCAGTGGAGCAAATTACATGAAAAACCTAGCACTGGTTTAAAGTGTATAATTGGGTTAAATTTTTTAAAGTTGGAGACTTTGAACAAATTGGTAAATATTTTAAATGTTTTTAAAACCGATTTGTCCGCATTATTACCTCAGCTTATTCGGTTAGCACCTTAGCCAGGATTAGTTGCTTTTAAATTAAGCTTGTAAAATCTTACTTTCAGCATAGAAATATATTAATTAAGTAACCTCTGTTGATAATTAACTGGGAAGTATGCTAAGGACATGCTACGGCTAAAAGACTTATCTAGCTAATGCTTAGCCATTGAGTAGTCATTTTATTGAAGTTAAGATTGCATAGTCACAGTGGAAACAAGACAAACCAAGTCTAAATTTCTAAGCTAAGACGCGGTACAACTAAAATGACGATGCAGTTATGCCTAGCATTAGCCACTTCTTAGCCTTTGTTAAATTAATGGTTTCTTTCTATACAATTAACATGGATTTTTTACTTTTCTGTAGTTAAACATCCCTAATCTATTAAAGTCATACAGTATTTGCATCTGATATAAAGAAAACTGAGCAATATTATCATTCCATTAAAAAAATATGCTCCTTTGATGAATAAAAACAACGTACCCATTCCACCAATTAATTAATGCTATGTATGTACTGTATCTAAACCAACCACTTTTTGTTAAAAAGATCATCTGGACATTCAGTCCCCACCAGGAGGTAAAAACACACGCTGTCTTTAGTAGAGAAGCAGATGTGGCAAACGTCTGATTTATTATTAATAACCGTATGCTGACAGGAAGACATCGCCTGCTAGTTCACTCACCCCAACACACACTCTCTCGTCAAGTTTTCTCGTCTCAATTTGTTTCAAAATAGGCCATTCAGGCATTTAAGTAAACAGCTTGACTAACTGACGTTCGTAGACGTCTGAGCGGTCCTCGGCCATACTTAACTGTGGTTCTGCGTAACCATCCTTCTTTTTTCCACCAAACCCACCTCGAGTGTTTGTGGCTCAACAGTTCTATTTATGTCCCGCTGAACCACAGAACCAAGTCCTGGCGTTTACATTTGTGGTTCGATGAAAGAAAAGGCTGTCTGTTTTGTTGTTGGCATCGAGGTATGGAGGTAGCGCCTGATTATTGACTTGCCTCTCGAAACTCCTCACTTTGCATGCAGGCGCAAAATATATTCTCCCAGGCAGGTTCATTACACTTTGTCTTGTAACATTTTTAACAGTAGGCATGGTCATCTTCAGGTACGTAGCTGTCAATATTTATAGCAACAACATTTATGTTTTTTTGCAGATGCCTTTACCCAGAGCGACTTATATTTTTATTTTATTATATAGTAACTACTGTAAGTAGTTGAGGGTTGAGGGCCTTGCTCAAGAGCCCAACAGTGGCAACTTGCTGGTGGGGTTTGAACCAAGGGTGCAAATAATTCTTGAGCTGTATATTATGATACGATATATGATATGATACAAAATTATATATATGACTTTCACTGGTTATATCACAAAATGGCAGAACTAAAGGTTTGGTCTGTATTGCTTAATTACTCATAATTATGAAAATTTATTGTATTATACCCCACCACATTTCCAGTTGAAAAATGCTTTATTTTTTTTAATTAAACTTCAGCACACTGAAAAAGGCTAAACTGAAGTTAAATTGATGTCTTTGGGTGGATTACAGTTATGATCCCTGGCTATTTGTTAGTGAAGATGGAACAATGAAGGACAATATGAATCATGCTTTCTTTTCACATGTGGAAAAACAATGTGAAGCATGAGGAAGAACTACTGTAGGATAAATTAATGGATGACTGTCTTTAGGTATTGTCTATCGTGAGGGAGCTGATACAATGAAAAACAAATGTACTTTACCATTTGCCAAGAATAAAGTTGCTAATCTGTAAGTCTCCAATAAATAGCTCATGCTATTCAGAATATTCAGACATTTTAACATATGTTATATATACATATTGTAAAATGTCTGTTACATTTTGTGAATTTGTGTGGGTTTGTGCATGCACTTTTGATAACATCTTTTTGACCTGTATTTACAATTTGGGCAGGGGCAATTTTTAGAGTGACTTTAATTTTGTGTCTGTGTGCATGGAGTTTGCATGTTCTCTCTGTGGTTGGTGGGTTTCCTCCGTGTTCTCTGGTTTCCTCCAACAGTCTAAAGACATGCAGATTAGACTAACTGGCATTTCCAAATTGATCATAGTGTGTAAATGAGTGTGTGAACAGTGGTGTCAAAAGTATTCACATTCATTACTTGAGTAGAAGTATAGATACTAGGGTTCAGAAATACTTCTTTAGAAGTTGAAGTATCACCCCAAGCTTTTTACTTAAGTAAAAGTTTAAAAGTACTGGTTTCAAAACTACTTAAAGTATAAAAGTAAAAGTACCGTGAGGGGCGACAAAAGCATTAAGGTCTCGCTTTCCGATCATGCAACGGGGGGGGGGGGGGGGGGGGGGGGGTTGTGCGCGTTCTGATCATGTGACGGGGGTGGGGCGTTGTGCGCGTTCTGATCATGTGACGGGGGGCGTTGTGCGCGTTCTTATCATGCGACCGGAGGGGTTGCGCGTTCTGATCATAAAAATGGAGTAACGAGGCTGTTTTTAAAAAGTAAGGAGTAGAAAGTACAGATAATTGCTTAAAAATGTAAGGAGTAGAAGTAAAAAGTCGGCTGAAAAATAATTACTCCAGTAAAGTATAGATACCCAAAATTTCTACTTAAGTAAGGTAACGAAGTATTTGTACTTCGTTACTTGACACCTCTGTGTGTGAATGTTGACCGGAGGTCCTACCACGATCATACAAATGGAAATAACTACTAAATGGTCCCCATTGGCCTCCACGATCCCTAGTTGAACTACACCAAACCAACCTCTAGAGGTTCCTAGATGTATGGATGTATGGATGTATGTACACTATATGGAAAGAAGTATTTGGCCAAACCTGCAATGCCATTGTACCCAAATACATATACTTCAATATGGAGTTGGTCCACCTTTTACAGCTATAACAGCTTCCACTCTTCTTGAAAGGCTGTCCACAATATTTTGTAGTATTTCTGTGGAACTTTGTGCCCATTCATTCTGTAGAGCATTTATGAGATCCGACTTTGATGTTGAACGAGAAGGCATGGCTCACAATCTCTGTTCCAGTTAATCCCAAAGGTGCTCAATGGGGTTGTGGTCAGGGCTCTGTCAAGTTCTTCCACACCGAACTCATCAAACCATTTTTAAAGTCTTTATAGTCCTAGCTTTGTGCAGTGGGGCACAGTCTTGATGGATAGAAAATGTGTTCCCCTAACTGTTGCCACAAAGTTGGAACCATAGCATTGTCCAAGATGTCTTGGTATGCTGAAGCATTAAGATTGCCCTTTACTGGGGATAAGGGGCCTAATTGAAACATCTACATTCAATATTTAACAAGTTTTTCCATATAGTGTAGGAGCAGAGAGGCTCAACAACTTGGTGGTGCTGGGCTTTGAAAAAAAAAAAACAGCCCAAAGCCTTGACCATGCCATTTTATTGATTATCACAGCACAATAACTGTGTAAAACAGAGTGATGACAAATATGCACTACTTCTGAGCTGTATGGTCAGCTATGAAAGTGTAACAAGGATAAGAAAAGACTATTAACTTGCTAAAACTAGGACAAACCCATGTGGACATGTGAGGTAGCACTGGGGACTGGGAGCTGCTTTTTTTTGGCAAGGTCATTGGGTTGGGCAGTAGCCTGGGCTGTGCGCGTGGGATCTAAAAAACAGGACCAGATGGTGCGCGTGCGTGAGCGCGCGCGTGCTAATTCTACTTCGTGCTGCATCTCGCGACACGGGAGCGCGCGCGGCTCATCACTCCAATCCGATAAATCTCCAAGGCAACGAACGGCTCTTCCTGCTTCCCCCCTTAACGGTGGATATTTCAATCAGACGTGTACGATGCTATACGGAGCACCGAAGGCGTTGTTTGACGTCCGCCCCCCCCCCCCCCCCTCATAACTGTTATTGAGTAAGAAGGGGGTTTCGTGTAGTGATGGAGTGCGCATGCGCCGCTGCTGGGAGCCGTGAGTTGCCCATGGCAACGGGGCGGGGGAGGCAAGTGGAAACTCATCTGGTAGCAATAAAAAAGCCTTAGTGACTCACACACACACAGGAGCATGTAGAACTGATGATAATGCTATTTAAGAAACAGTCACAACATCAGTCTCTCCTTATTCACACACGCACGCGCGCGCACCAGTGTAGGCTATAAATAGTCACGTCATAAAGACGAATAAAGACAAAGTAATAAAGCTAAAATATTTAAATAAATGCCGCATTCAAGCCACAAAATCATTATGAGTTATAAACATAGAACAAATATAAGTGTATATTTTTGTATATATTCGAACATATCTTCAATTCAGTCTTAATCCGCATAACACAATTTAATACAGCATTGTGTAATATTTTACTCTGAGCTGTCCAAAATAATGCTGAATGCATTATTTACTATAATTATAATGTAAAATTGTTTGTTCTTTTTATCTTACATTTTTAATTAAACACAGCATCTACATCTAGCATTGACTAAAAACATGCACGTCACTGATTACTGAATTTTCATAAGCATTTGCTCATTGTATAACCTTTATAAAGACAGGTAAGTCTGTGCTTTCCGTGATAAATTAAGAGCTTATCATTGACCAAGCTTCCAAAATGGCGCATCAACCCGCAGTGCACTGATTATTGGTGTACTAGAGAATGAGAAATATAGGACAGGAGCTTGTATTTAGGCCAAGACTGATAACAGAGAGAGAGATACAGTGCATACTTCCTGCGCACCTGCTCGACTATATCTGCTCCTCAGTATATACTCCATGTTTAATATCTTTAATACTGAACTATTAGAGTTATTAGGAATACTCATGAATTATTGAGCAGATCTGATTATGAACGTGAAGCACCGTAAACACCGTTTCATCTCCACACCTTACTGTGCCGCTTAATTGAACGAGGTTATATGACGTCATAAAATTTGCGCGTGCTGTTAGAAGAGGCCAACTGACCAGGCTCGTGGACACCCGGGTTGTCGCTCATCTCCAGCACGAGCAGCTCGCGCCCCTCGAAGCTCTCTCCCACGGTGTAGATGCGCGCGATGGACGGACACTGCAGCCACACGGACACCAGCGCTTTGCGCATCTCCTCGTAGCGGTGATACTCGAACGAGATGTCTCCGGCGTCCATCACCGGCGCCGCCGCGCGCGCGCTCGACGCCGAAAGCAGCGCCACCACCACCGCCGCCACCATCAGCGGCGCGAGCGCCTCCGTGCACAATCCCGCCGCCTTCATCGCTGCTCCGCGTCTCTTTACTCCGCGTTTAAGCCTTCCTTCTCCGCGAGTCCGCCTCTTGTGGTCTCTCCAGATCCCTCCTCTCTCTGTCTTTCTCTCTCCCTTCTTCAGTGCTGCTTCGTGTCCCGTATGAAACCGCAAAGCTTTGACGTGATGATGATGATGATGGCGCGTGCGCACTCCTGAGCTACCTGTTTAATGAGGACCGGTGCAATCTCACATAACTCGCGCGCGCACGCACACGCTCGTGCTACCAGAAGCACGCGCCAGCAGGGGGCGCGCCTTCGTTATAAGTGTGCACAGATGCGAGGGAAAGAAAGGCCATGCATTTTCGCAGTCTACAGGACATTTTTATTATATATATATAATTTTCACGTGCTCAGCATTTATACTTGGCACTTTATAGTCAGCAAATAAGTTTTGGCAAAAATAGAGACTATGGAAAGAAACAAACTCAGAAATAACGTGGAATAAACAGATAAACAAGAGAACCTGTCCTCTTGCGCGTATCACTGGATAGTGAGGTTATTAATTATTTCTCTAATCATCAATTCTTTCACATTGCATTTTAATTATTTGCTGTTTTCTGTAGAACAACAGTTAAATTATTTTGGGATGTCTGATCAACTCAAGATCAACATTGTGGGTTTCCTTCAGGAACTCCGGTTTCCTCCGACAGTCCAAAGACATGCAGATTAGGTTAATTGGCATTGCCAAATTGCCCATAGTGTGTGAATGAGCGTGTGTATATGTGTGTACACATGGATGGATTGGCACCCATGTCCAGGGTGTACCCTGTGTCATGCCCTAAGTATCCTGGGCTAGGCTCCAGGCCCCCTGCAACCCTGTGCATAGAATAAAGCAGTATACAGTGGTGTGAAAAACTATTTGCCCCCTTCCTGATTTCTTATTCTTTTGCATGTTTGTCACACTTAAATGTTTCTGCTCATCAAAAACCGTTAACTATTAGTCAAAGATAACATAATTGAACACAAATGCAGTTTTTAAATGAAGGTTTACGTTATTAAGGGAGAAAAAAAACTCCAAATCTACATGGCCCTTTGTGAAAAAGTGATTGCCCCCCTTGTTAAAAAATAACTTAACTGTGGTTTATCACACCTGAGTTCAATTTCTGTAGTCACCCCCAGGCCTGATTACTGCCACACCTGTTTCAATCAAGAAATCACTTAAATAGGAGCTACCTGACACAGAGAAGTAGACCAAAAGCACCTCAAAAGCTAGACATCATGCCAAGATCCCAAGAAATTCAGGAACAAATGAGAACAAAAGTAATTGAGATCTATCAGTCTGGTAAAGGTTATAAAGCCATTTCTAAAGCTTTGGGACTCCAGCGAACCACAATGAGAGCCATTATCCACAAATGGCAAAAACATGGAACAGTGGTGAACCTTCCCAGGATTGGCCGGCTGACCAAAATTACCCCAAGAGCACAGAGACAACTCATCCGAGAGGCCACAAAAGACCCCAGGACAACATCTAAAGAACTGCAGGCCTCACTTGCCTCAATTAAGGTCAGTGTTCACGACTCCACCATAAGAAAGAGACTGGGCAAAAACGGCCTGCATGGCAGATTTCCAAGGCGCAAACCACTTTTAAGCAAAAAGAACATTAAGGCTCGTCTCAATTTTGCTAAAAAACATCTCAATGATTGCCAAGACTTTTGGGAAAATACCTTGTGGACCGACGAGACAAAAGTTTAACTTTTTGGAAGGTGCGTGTCCCGTTACATCTGGCATAAAAGTAACACAGCATTTCAGAAAAAGAACATCATACCAACAGTAAAATATGGTGGTGGTAGTGTGATGGTCTGGGGTTGTTTTGCTGCTTCAGGACCTGGAAGGCTTGCTGTGATAGATGGAACCATGAATTCTACTGTCTACCAATAAATCCTGAAGGAGAATGTCCGGCCATCTGTTCGTCAACTCAAGCTGAAGCGATCTTGGGTGCTGCAGCAGGACAATGACCCAAAACACACCAGCAAATCCACCTCTGAATGGCTGAAGAAAAACAAAATGAAGACTTTGGAGTGGCCTAGTCAAAGTCCTGACCTGAATCCTATTGAGATGTTGTGGCATGACCTTAAAAAGGCGGTTCATGCTAGAAAACCCTCAAATAAAGCTGAATTACAACAATTCTGCAAAGATGATCGGGCCAAAATTCCTCCAGAGCGCTGTAAAAGACTCGTTGCAAGTTATCGCAAACGCTTGATTGTAGTTATTGCTGCTAAGGGTGGCCCAACCAGTTATTAGGTTCAGGGGGCAATTACTTTTTCACACAGGGCCATGTAGGTTTGGATTTTTTTTCTCCCTAAATAATAAAACCCCTCATTTAAAAACTGCATTTTGTGTTTACTTGTGTTATCTTTGACTAATAGTTAAATGTATTTGATGATCAGAAACGTTTTGTGTGACAAACATGCAAAAGAATAAGAAATCAGGAGGGGGGCAAATAGTTTTTCACACCACTGTAGATGTTGAGTGAGTGAGTATCTCAAATAGCAAAAGTAAGCCAGAGGTTCATTGTCCTTTAGTATCACCTATAACAGCTCCATTGTGGTAACCATCAAGACGATTCTGGCAGAATTCTGGTTCAACCAACTGAATATATTATTCAAGCAAATGTGTTGGTTTCTATCATAAATTTTAAGTACAGTCCTCACACTGTCAATAGCTTAATCTGTTTTGAGTGATTCTGTTGAAACACTAAATTTTGCCAAGCATCATCCATAGCTGTTGATTTATGGTTTTACTGAAGAATCTTCTTTGCTATTTCATCTGCTGTCTATAATGCACCAGTTCCACTGGTACCAAAAAATCCCCAAAGCAATATGCCACCACCACCACCATGCTAAACAGCTGCCACAGTGCTCTTGCCTCATGTTTACTCCTCCAAAATACTTCTCTAGTCAAATCTTTCCTCTAGAAGCCTTTTCTTTATCCATGTGGTCAGGTGCAAACTTTAGGTGAGCTTGAATATGTAGATTTTGGAGCAGGGGCTTTTTACTTAAATGGGAGTCTGTCAATCCATGTAAACTGGCTTGACAATGACAGTAGTGTTCCAGCATCCTCCAGTTCACGACACGACAGTGATTTGGTGGTTTCTGGATTGTTCCTGAGCATCAGAACCAATTTCCTCTTAGCTAAGGGTGACAGTTTGGATCCTTTTCCAGAACTGTGGCAAAGTGGATACTCATTCCAGTAAACTATATAACTGTTTGAACTGTTCTTGGAATCTCAGGTTGTTTAGAAACAGCTCTAGATTTCTTAAGACATTCTAAAATTGTGTCTACCATCTGCATGCACATCGTTTTACTCAAATCTGCACTAAACTCCTTTAACTTTCTTATTGTACTGTGTGTTGGTCTATCCAATGTGTGCTGTCAAACAAATCCTTTTTTTGTTGCACAGAGAAGCTACAATACCAGCTGTAGTCAATCATCATCACTAACACGGAGCTGAGAGGCCCTGGGCTGGGATGATTCAAGACAAAAGATGTTTCAAGACATTCAGAACCACCAAATGAATAATGTATGAGCATGTGTAAGTATGTATATAATACTGACCCTGTGTTGATTTCAGAACACCACAAATAAATTAAACCTTGTGCTCCAAATGCTTAAGGACTTCTATTAAAGATCTTCAACATTCTTCATCAGTTTAAAGAATTCCAAAAGCCCAATATTGGGATCCATGTTGATGATTATTGTAAGTAAACTTCTAAACGCAACTGTGCCTTATTAATTTATCTTCTTTTTCTAAATCTGTGTGCTATGTGTATTAAGTAACCTGAGGCTACTTCAGCTGGTCAGGTCTAGCCTCAGCAATGTTATGTGACAGTAAAATGAAGTCAGCTGACGACCTAAATGTACTGAATGAACAGGTTATCACATCTATGGACTTTTTCTCTTCCCTGATGGAATAGGGATAGTCCAGGACTCAAATTGTGAAACCTTGGTTCTGGGAGCATGAGGGATCATTTTCACATGAAATATCAATGAAATCTTGTGACTATGTTCACCATGTTCAACTTTTACGCACAGTCAAGCATCCTTTACTATATTTCACTGGAAATGTTGTAGAACAAAATCTTAGTAATTAGTAAAATAATAAATACATAATTTTCCATTCTGTAGTTTTGTTATATTAACTCAAATAATCATTCTTTACAACCACTGTAAGCAGAAAAGCATCTCAGAATGCATAACATTTCCAACCCTGAGTTGGACGACCTATAAGAGCATACGGTTCCACTCCTCTAAACCAGGAACCTGGAGAATACCGCTATAACAGTGTGAAAGTGGACAGATGAAGATCGGAAAAAGACCAGGCAATGTTTATCCGGTCATGCAACATGTGACAAAATGACATAAAAGGTGATTTTACAGTTTATTTGGTCTTTCGTTCAGGCACATTATAATATATTGCATAACACATTCGATATGCTGATGCATATGGAAAAGTATATAATATAATTATCACAAAAACAAAACAGCAGGAAAAGACAAAACCCTTTTTATCCAAAGTGCTTTCAGGAACGACAGCATCATCATTGTATAGTAACGGATTCATTGATTCCTTAGATCACGAAAATATATAAGATCCAAAGGCACATTGAGGTGAATTGAGTAGATGATGCTGGTGTTGATGCACTGACATCTGTTCAGTCCAGTGTGAAACACACGAGTGAGAGTTGTGAGTCTGCGTGCTACTCAGTTTTCTTTTGACTCGATTTCTGCATGTAGCTGTTGTACTGGTCGTCGGTGTTGAACATCTTGTCCCACCAGGTGAAGGTGGAGCCATAGTTGCCTACAAAATTCATGTGGTGAAAGTCGTGGAAGCGTGCGCCGGCGTAGAACGGGATGGCGTGCAGCGGATTCAGAGGGATGTCATATCCGCTGGACGGGAAAAACACGTACAGGAATACGTTACGACTATCAACTACTTAAAGCCGTATAGTTAGCATAAATTATGAGAGTTTGTGTACCTGTGGACGTCGATGGTCTCCAGCAGACGGAGGGTGACCCAGGCCCATAAGAGCGACACGTGATTACAGAACACCAAGATCCCGATGAAGAAGCCGGCTCCGAGGATCAACGTCTCCAATGGGTGCGCATACTCTGCCTGCATCCCGAATGGAGCCTAAACACATACACACACACACACACACACACACGGGTACACAAGACAGCATGAGAGAATTGAATTACTTGAAATCCAATTCAATGCAATGATTCGGCTTGTTTTTTTCACTCACAGTGAAATCATGGTGAACTTTGTGGATATATTTGTAGATTCGTCTGTGATGGAGAGCCCGGTGCAGGAAATAGTGCCACGTGTCCTCGATCACTGCACAGCCGAAGCACTGAGCTAAGAGGTACGGCCTGAGGGAGAAGCAAGACACAACCGGGGTTACTGGAAAGACAATAGAAGACAGGACAAACTAAAAAAAAATAATAATAATTATTCTGCTGTCCTATGATTTAAAAAATAAGAAGCCGCATACACATTTAACATGTTACAGTATCTTACCAGCGGGGCATGGAGTCCCAGTCGTAAGGTATGCTAAAGAACTCTGTGAAGTAGTATGTGCCGCAGATGAGTGGAAGCTGGATGCAGAAGTGATTGAAGATCAGCACCTTGAAGCACTTCCACTGTCTCTCCCATGTCTCTGGTTTATCCTAAAACACACACAAAGATCATTGACTAAATCCAATCTGATTGAACATCACATGTGCACGTCTGTACGAAACACAAGGACAAGTTAAAGATCAGATTGCTCAGACAGGCGATACGTTAAAAATTTTCCTTTAAAAATTTTCACATCATCAAGATCTATCAGCCTTCTTTAGCATGCATGAGCTCATACATGCTTGTGATCAGCTAGTGTTGATGAAGACAGACAGACAGAGAGAGAGTTAATTTCCACCCACCTGTTGAATCTTGTACCTCTGCATGAATGGTATGAACTGGAACATGATGCCTGGTAGACAGAACAGGAAGTAGACCAATTCGTGCACAATGAGCGAGCCCCATGTGGCGATCTGGAACTTGCTGTAGTTCTGGAGCATGTGGTCCCACGCCTGCCTCAAGGGTTCCTGCAGTGGGTTTTGAGGTAGCATCGAGTCCACAAAATCTACGGCGAGGTACGCCGAGGACAAGATGTCAGCCGTGCCGTTCGTCTCCATGCTGAAATTATTATTATTATTATTTATTTATTTATTTTTAACTATGTGTGCCAAAGTAACAACTGTTTATTAAAATATATCAAGTCTTTCTTTAAAATTAATGAAAATCATAAAAAAAAATGCCATGGTTCAGAGGAATAAAAGACATGCTTTTATAGGAAAGTAATCAAACCTGTCCTTTGAAAATACAGACATTTTTGTCTCATTATCTGGCAACGAAAGTGAGTACATCCTGAGTGATAACAGCTGTACATCTTTAACCATCTTTAACCAATGTCGAGTACAGTATGTCACCAGACCTGAACCTTATCGAGCACCTGTGGGTGCTGTGTCCAAATACACTTTGGACACAGTTTTGACATGTTCACTTAAGGTGTACTCATTTCCGTTGCCAGTTATTTAGACAAAAAAGTCTGCATGTTGAGTTATTGTTAGAGGACAGTAAAACAGTACTGCTATACGAGCTGCATATTGACGACTCTAAAGTAGATCCAAGTTTCATTTCTATAGTATTGTCCCTACATATAATATACATATAGCCTATACATATAATAAAGTAGTTGCTGAAGTGTTAACTTCTATATAAAACTTTTGAACGGTAGTGTGCGTGTGTGTGTATATATATATATATATATATATATATATATATATATATATACACACACAATATATATATATACACACACACACACAAAATGTCACAAAATATGAAGATGCATTAATTATATAAAATATTCAATATAGTATTTAACAAACAAATAACAAGCATTAAATTACACACACACACCGTAGTTAAAGGTATATAAAAGAGCTTTATATAAAGAGCTTTATATATCCCTATATACACAGGTATACACACACACACGTACAGTATATACAGCATACACACGTATAAACATGCACAATTGCATAACAATATCAGAAATGATTATTCGAACAGAAATGTCGTAATAACATGCAGACTTTGTATATTGTTGTATCACATCTGTAATACTACATTACTAAAACACACACACACTCACCTTCCGCAGGCGCTGCTCTCTACCTGTGTACGAGTCCAGCTCGCGTTTAATGTACACTAGTTTTAGTGTCTGTGATTGGCTGAAACATGAGGGGCGTGACACAGCTTTCGGAAGCGCGACGCTGTTTGGTCAACGGTGTGGAGTGATGATAGTAAGACAGACGTAACCGTGGCGACGACCAATGAGAAGCGTGCTCGCGCTTTCCGTACGGTGGCGGTACTCGGGCAGGGAGAGAGTGTGGAGGCCTGGAGAGGCGCTAAGGCTCGAGACAGGGAACGCCCACTGCGGGGTCGGGCACCAATAATACGCACTTTTTTCCTTCTCAGAGACTGTAAACGTTCAATATAGCCATGTGTAGCGTTGCCTCTTCGGAGGGAGTAGGGCATAGTGCTGATTATTTCTTCGTTTTGCCACCATATTTTACTGCTTAACATAAATCAAGTCATAAAAATGAAATCAAATAAAAAGAAAAGAAAAAGCCATATCATAGCGGATTAAGCGCTGTTAAAACTTTTTAAACATCCGGTGCTCGCTACTTCCGGTTGACACAGAGCGTCAACTAAACCGCCATCTTGGAGAGGGTATACCAACGACAGTATTATAGATATACAGCACATGTCTTACTGTTATTTGTTATATTGTTTTATTCTTCTCTATTCACTTTTCATGTAGTACAAGCCTCCCTCCCTTATCTTTTGCAGATGCTTTCTGTTTTTATCCCATTCTCAGTTATTGCAGATGCTTGATTGCAGCTTTTGCCGCCAATGGTGGCACAACCAGTTATTACGTTTAGGGGGCAATTATTATTATTATTTTTAAAAATAGGATCAGGTAGGTTTGGACAGTCCCCCCCCCCCCCTTGATAAATGAAAACATAATTTTAAAAATGCATTTTATATTTACTCAGGTCATTTTTGTGTTAAAATCTCAATCATTTAAAGGGCACCTACGGTGCTACATGGACTTTTTCAAGCTGTTTGGACTGCATTGTGTGTTAGGAGAGTGTGTACACAACCACTCTACAGTGATAAAGAGCCGCCCAGCGATTTTCTTTTAATTTAATAATATGAGATGCCCCTTCTGAAATCAGCCCGTTTTCAAAAGCCTGTCGGTGTGAAGTCACACCGACAGAGGCCGCTCCTACTACAGTTGATTGACACTAGTGTTTTAGCAAAGACCCGCCCCGAGTGAAAAAAAGAGCCGTCGGCCATTGTTTTTCTACACTGGAGCAAAATGGCGCCTACAGGAGCGTGGTGTGCAATTTGTTGCAGTATTGTGGTGGTCTAGTGGTTAGGATTCAGCGTTTTCATGTGGTAGCCCCGGGTTCGATTCCCCCTCAAGGCAAATGCTTTTTGCACTACATATTTATAAAGTTTTTCTAAAAGTTCGTTTAGTAACGAGGCGAGTGCGCTATGCTTCGGTAAGCTTTTCTGACATAAGGAGAGACTCAGTCAAACACACACACACACACAATGCTTCGCGTGTATGATGTCCAGACACACACACACACACACACACGTTGTCTGTCAGAAAGGTCTCTGTTTATTAACAGCAAAAGATCGGTATAAATATGTTTGACTAAACGCCTGTGCTATAGACATATGTTACTACAAATTAACCATTGTAAATGTCCTGGTGAGATCCCGAAAAAAACAATGCTTCGCGTGTATAAGGTCGCGGGTTGAATAGCCGGCATTTCCAAGCAGCAGCCATTAATCCTCCGTGGTCAGGATACGGTGCTCTCAGCACAGCAACTCGAGTTCGATTCCCGGTCTGGGAAGTCAAAAAAGTTTTACAACCAGATTCACATGTAAAATTGTATATACATATATAACTATATATATATAAATATGAGTGCATAATAAAAATCTTACAAAATATAGGGGAAATATATATATATATATTTATAATAAAAATAATAATAATAATATTTTTATATATATCCCCTATATTTTGTAAGATTTTTATTATGCCCTCATTTGTACATTGTATATTTGTACAACTATTTTACTAGTTAAATTTATTTTCTTTAGTATTTCTTTTTATTGATATTTATTCCTTACGTATAAGCTTTTATTTTCTTTTTAAGGTCACTGGCTGTCGTATAAGCATTTCACTGCATATCATACTGTGTATGACTGTGTATGTGACAAATAAAATTTGAATTTGAATCAAAGGAGAGGAAGATAAGTGGAAGGAGACAGAGGGGGAGAGAGGGAGAGAGAGAGACAGAGTATGGGAAGGTGAGCATGAATGAACAGATGCAAGAGGAGACAGGAAGATAGCAGCAGGGAAGATTTAACACGTTAATATCAGATCTATGAGGAAGAGAGCAAGAGAGTAGAAATAACTCCTTTATATATAAAATAATTCTAACATCATGTAAAATTATTTTTAACTGTTTTTTAAAATATTTTTAACTGTTGTCAAAGCTATACCCCACTTGTATTGTGAAGACACACCCCACAGAACTGGGGGGCGGGTTCAGTAGAGGTCATTAACATTTAAAGGAGCATGTACTGAAACAGGTTGCTGAGAACAGAGCTACTTTTTACCAGGTAAAAGTAATGTTTTTTTTACACAACAATTGAGAATTTTTAATTAAAGTATATTACAAACTTTTCATTAGGACCCTAAAGAATCATATTAACTTATGCAAAATTGAGTCTGTATGGCTCCTTTAAGTGTGATAAATATGGGGAAGGGGGTGGGGGGACATCAGTGTATACTGGTCAAATAAACATTAAATTATAAATTTGAACTAAAAATTAGAAACAGAAATATTTTGTGTAACATTACTGGTAGCAAGCAATAAATTGAGATTTGTCTTGTGGGCAGATACACACACGTTAATAGTTTTAAATACAAGAAGCATGTTTATTATTCATTATATAAAACACAATATGAAATGGTTCAAGTGTGCTGCATTCCATTTGACCAACACCTAGTTTTAATATTGAATACAATAATTAAATCATACATAAACAGAAATACTAGAGAGTACAGAACTTAGATTAGAAAAGATACAGAAGATAAAAGGAAAGGAAAGAAAGAACAGTTGCACATATTTGTCAGTGTTCAGCAGTTGGCAGAGCGATGCAGTGTCCCAATCATCACTGAACAGATGACAGCATTAGTTTAAAAACAGTACTCACACACACTCACGCAAACACAAAAACCAAGATCCATGCAGAAGCACGTCCGCAGCCGAGCAGCAGTCCTGAAACGTTACACATGCTCAGACACACGCAGCAGCACAGCAGCGCATCACGGATACACATCCAGAACTGATATTCACAACCAGCCGGATCGCAGTTAAAAGACATGGGAGAAATGTTTGGCATTAAGACTTTTTTTCTCTTTCAGAAATCGATTTGGCAAAAAAAAAACCCTTGAGAAATGCAAGTGCAAGTCTCCTGTTTAACGTTCACCTGGTGCAGCTGTTGCTTGTAGATTATCAGCTTTCATTCATGATGTGAAAATCAAATAACAGCAAGTATCGAGTCTGTTAGTCTGTCTGTCCTTCTTCATAAACTCATCTCTTCAGCGCAGTGACTTTCAGAGATTCAGAGCGAGAAAGTGCTGGTCCGTTTTTTTACAGAGTCCCTGCCCGGGTCAAATACATCCAGGATGGTCGAAGTGGTTCCATCGGGTCTACGGATTCACAACCAAACCCTACGGACAAGACGCCGCAACAGTAACGTTAGTGTTTTGAGAGGCGTCCTTTCAGGTACGTTAGAGCTTGAACCATCAAAGCTTGGTTAGTACTTCACTGTAAAAGTGCAAAAAATCTTCATCATACTGTAACTACTCTCAAACGAAAGGAAGAAGACAAAAACAGAGAGAGAGAGAGAGAGAGAGAGAGAGAGAGAAGAAAAACATAAAAAGAAGAGAAAATGCATGAGGAGTGATTTGTCAAAGGGACAGGACATTGATAGGGAGAGATAGAAAAAAGAAGATAGAGACATAGATATAGAGGGAAATATATACTGTAAGCATATATAGAGAGAGGAATAGGCAAAAAGAATGAAAGAAACAGAGACAAAGTCTGAGATAGATAGAAGGAAATAAAGTGAGATAGGGGAAAGGGAGACTGAGTAATATACATAAAAACAGAAATACAGAGACGCAGAAGGGGGGGGAAGAGAGAGAGAGCAGTGTTGTCCAGGCCTTCTAAATCATGAAGCAGCTTCAGGAGGAAGCTTCAGCCTCATCTTCAGTGTGAGCCAAACCTTCAGCATCACATCAGCTTAATTTATCAGCTTCCATTTCAACAGAGGTTCAACTCTTCAACAGCTCAAAGAGGTTTATCAATGATCGTCACACCTGCGCGCACACACACACAAGAAACCTTTATTACATTACTGTAATTAATGTGCAAGGATTAAAGCAACCACTAGATGGGGGTGTTTCTCACTAATCGTCACTCGTCACATTCAAACATTGAAAACAGAACAGAACTGTGTTGAGCATTAAAAGTGGATGAGTACTCTCATATGACATGGGATCATTAGATCATAATTCAAAGTAGCTATTGTTGTGGGATTCATGCTAAATGACCATTTTAAAGGATTAGCAAACTATATATATACACTACTACTTTACGTGGCTGCTGAGGAGAGACTTTCTGAATGCGCCGTGTGTGTGTGTGTGTGTGTGTGTGTGTGTATATAAGCTGCTGGTTTATTGTGTTTAACCTGCGTAGCTGCGCCCGGTGCTCATGCAGCTTGGCAGTATGGTCCACTTATCCGTAGTGGGATTATAAAACTCCACTGACGCCAGGTTACAGGATCCATCGTCACCCCCGATCACGTACAGCAGATTGTTGACGGCACACACTCCTACGGAGAGAACACATCACGTCAGTTAACGCTGATTAAGCAAAACAAATGCAGGTGGTTTTCCTTAAGTAGTCCTGAAGTTTACCCGCGTTCCGGCGACACATGTTCATATCGGCCACTTGTTTCCAGGTGCTGGAGACGGGGTCATACACCTCGCAGCTCTTCCTGACTAATGGGCCGTCGTGCCCACCCACCGCGTACAGCAGACCTTTTAGCACGCCCACCCCTGTCCAGCAAACACACTGAATATAACTAGTGAAATGATAAATGATAGTAAACCAATATTTAAGAGAGATGTGGGTATAACCTGCTCCACTGCGCCGCGTGCCCATCTCTGCTATATATGACCACTCATTGGTGTTCGGGTTATACGCTTCCACGGTGCTCAAACACTGACGTGTCGCTCCATCATACCCACCGACTGCATACAGTATACCTGTTCACACACACACACACACACACACACACACACACAAAATAGCATGAAGGCAAGGGCCTATGCTGAAAGCCTAACACCCCAGTCACACTTTCTACAATTGGATTCAGTTTTATTTATATAGCGCTTTTAACAGTCACAAAGTAACACCGTCAAAAAAAATCAAATATGGAAATCAGTTTGAAAACCTGATTTGGAAATTTGTGAGGAAATATCTGTGGAAAATATGTATAAATTAAATTAACAATTTTAAAAAATCCTTGGGAGCAACCAGACTCAACTCATCCTCATTTGGATGAAATTCATGAAATACATACACCACTTTATTAGGCACTCCTTGGTAGTAGTTGAGAACTGCCTGGAATACACTTGCACTCGGAATTATTCAACCACTCAGTCACTCATCTTTTATACTGCTTTATCCTGTGTTCAGGGTCACGGGGGCCTAGAGCCTTTCCCAGGAGGCTTAGGGCACGAGGTGGGGTACACCCTGGACAGGCTGCCAATCCATCGCAGAGCACACACATATGCACTCACTCACACACTTAATTACTCACTACAGGCAATTTGGGAACACCAATCAACCTAACCTACAGTACATGTCTTTGGAATGTGGGAGGAAACCGGAGCACCCGGAGGAAACTCACCAAGCACAGGGAGAACATGCACACAGAGACGGGAATTGAGCCTGGCCAGGAATCGAACCCGGACCGTGGAGGTGCAAGGCGACAGTGCTAACCACTACACCACCAAACCCCTATTGAAAATTACTTTTTTCTTTGCTTTTTTTTTGTTGGTCAAAATCAGTAAAACAAGAGCAATTTAAATTATTGCTTTTAGTAATACTTAGTTAAAGTAAAGTATTTAAGTAGCTCAACACTACTAATATTACAAGTGATTTCTTCCAAATTCAACACAAATGGCCACTTTAAATGATTACTGCAGTCTCAGAATTATTTATTGAATCAAATGGAAATTTTTAAAAAAAGCTGTTGCAGCACGCAAACCAAAGAATCTTACTGAGGAATAGGCTAATTCAGTAAACATCATGTAGCGCTGTCCTCCCAGAGCTGCCTTCAAAAGAGGGCAGCTGACCCTGATGTGTTGCCGGGATTCCCAGTGCAATTTGGAGGCGCAGTCTCACGAGAGTATGATGTTTTAGGTTTTGTCATGTTTTACACTGTACAGTGGAACCTTGGATTACGAGCATAATTCGCTCTGGAAGTGGGCTCGTATTAAAAAACACTCGCAAATCAAAGTAAAATTCCCCATGAGAAATAATGTAAACTCAAATTATTCATTCCACAGTCCAACAAATAAATATATAGAAATAATTAATACAAATATAATAAAAAATAAATAAAAAAGGTTGAGAGACAGAGAGAGTGTGTGTGTGAAGGAGCACAGTGTCAAATTACACGCACAACGATAGGCTGAAACAGAAAATTAATGTTTAACCTCTCTAATGAGACTTTCTTTTGCTTTACACGCACACACGTGTTATAAGAAACAGTACACACAAGTGCGCTTACAAACACCAAATAATGTTTTACGCGCACACGTGGTCACGTGTAAACAGTACACGCATGCATGGATGTTGATTACACTAGTAAGAAACGCGCACTAAGACCAAGCAGGGGAGATGATTACCCAAAATTCTGCAGCGCAAGAGAGAGAAAAACCATTGGCTCACCGTCAAAACAAGAAGTGCATGCGTGCTACACAATACTCGGTACTTGTAAACCAAGACTTCCTAGTTTTTCCAAGTCAAAATTGATAAAAAAATCTTTGCTCGTCTTGCGGGAACATTCACAAGCCACATTACTCGCAATCCGAGCTTCCACTGTATATTTCTATCAAAAGGTGTGACTCGCGGTGAGTGACCGCCCGAGGTTAAATTTTTGTGGAAAGATTGGAAACGTAATTACTATGCCAAAACTGAAAAGAACTTAGGGTGAATTGCGATAAAACATACTTATGACCACCACGCAAAACCACGCAGGTGAGATAAGGGTGTAAGACTCACTTTGTCGGACATACAAACAAGTCTGACTTACAAACATGCTCCTGGAACAAAATTCGTTTGTTATTCAGGGACTTACTGTACTGAAGAAGTTTCTTACAAGAAGCATTTTGCGCTGAATTTGGAGAAACCACTTCTTATATTAGTATTGTTGAACTATTTAAATGGCTCTTGTTTTACTGATATATTACAAACGGATGCAAGTTAGTAACAATGGCCAAAAATCCTAATTTTCAATGGTTGTTGAATAATTTCGGTTGTAACTATAGATTCAACAAGGTGTTGGAAACATTCTTATGAGATTTTGGTCTATATTGACATGACAGCATCACACAGTTGCTGCAGATTTGTCAACTGCACACAACAAACCAATTTGATTTTTAGCTTTGGACCTAACTGGGTACTACAAGAAAATCTCTCCCATTTTTGTGTATAGATGTTGATCCAACTGCATTTTTTTTGCAGATAGAAAATATAGTGCTCTGATGAGCCTGGCTTACCTCCGACCACGCCCACTCCCACACTGCTGCGTCGAGTGTTCATGGGAGCTATGTGGAACCATTCGTTGGTCTTTGAGTTGTACGCCTCAACAGTAGCCAGACCTGCACCACAGTCATACCTCTGAACATCTTTGTGTTTCAACTACACTACAAAAATTTACAAGAAAGTAATGATCTTCTGACCCTGCTGTAAAAGTCATGCATCTACTTAAAGGCAATAACATTGGTGTCGACAGGGTCTCAGAGTTTCTTGGATGTTTTACCTGTGCTGCCATCAAAACCACCCACTGCGTAAAGCAGTCCGTTGAGAACAGAGGCACCTAGAGTGGACCTCCGGTCCTGCATACTGCTCACGCAGCACCACTCGTCTTTCACAGGGTCGTACGCGTCGACCGTTCTTACGCGAAGGGAGCCATTGAAGCCTCCAACGGCGTACACCATGCCGCTCATGTACACTACGCCTACACAGACAGTTTTGAAGTAATGAAACTTGTGGATATCAGAAAGTCGCTGAGTACCAGGTAATTAGTGAATATCAGTTGACAATTAATGCACCGAGGGGGATCTTTACCTGCTCGACATCGTCTGGACGGCAGTTCAGCCACCTGGAACCATCTGTCCTCTTCAAAGTCGTAACATTCCACACTACGAATCGCTTTCGGTGCTTGGCCCCCAACAACCACCATAACCTAAAAAAAACACACGTATTTGTATGTAACGTAACATATGACGAAATATGTCGCGTCATTCGGAGCTTCTGCGCTCTGTACAGAATCAGTTATATCTCAGGCTGATGTGGCCAATAAAACTCACTGGCCGATTAACCGGGTGATCTTTTATGAAAGTAAAAATATATATTCGTTTGTTTTTTTTTTTATTACATTTTGAAGTCAGTGTGATGATACGTGAATCACGACAAAAAAAAGAATCATGATTCATAACTGAATCGTTTTTCCACCCATCTCTATCCACATGCGTAAGTCAGACCACATGATCTCCACTGGTATAATTCTTTAACCACCCACGACATCTTATTCGTAATGAAGGCACTTGGTCTGGAAATAAAACAGATTTGTCCTGCTGTGTGAACACCCCCTGGACTTTCTGTTACCTGGATGCACAAGTCACTTTAAACACTTTAAATATGTGGCATTTCCATTTATATTCAAGTTATATTCAACTTCATTCCCACAAAAGTCCATAAGTCTGTATTATACAACTGTTTCTTATTTTTGATATTTTTCATATATTTTTCTTATATTGTATATTTTGTCCTGTACAGTGTTATTTTATTTTAATTTTATATTTAATTTTATTCTTTCTTAGTCAAATTTACCTTCTGTTTTATTTCAAAAGAACCCATAAGGGTTCCTCGGACTAGAACTAGACTAAAACACTTAAGGGTTACTTGGACTAGAACTAGACTAAAACACTTAAGGGTTCCTCGGACTAGAACTAGACTAAAACACTTAAGGGTTCCTTTGACTAGAACTAGACTAAAACACTTAAGGGTTCCTCGGACTAGAACTAGACTAAAACACTTAAGGGTTCCTTTGACTAGAACTAGACTAAAACACTTAAGGGTTCCTCGGACTAGAACTAGACTAAAACACTTATGGGGTCCTTTGACTAGAACTAGACTAAAACACTTAAGGGGTCCTTTGACTAGAACTAGACTAAAACACTTAAGGGGTCCTTTGACTAGAACTATACTAAAACACTTAAGGGTTCCTCAGACTAGAACTAGACTAAAACACTTAAGGGTTCCTCGGACTAGAACTAGACTAAAACACTTAAGGGTTCCTCGGACTAGAACTAGACTAAAACACTTAAGGGGTCCTTTGACTAGAACTAGACTAAAACACTTATGGGTTCCTCGGACTAGAACTAAACTAAAACACTTAAGGGTTCCTCGGACTAGAACTAAACTAAAACACTTAAGGGTTCCTCGGACTAGAACTAGACTAAAACACTTAAGGGTTCCTCGGACTAGAACTAGACTAAAACACTTAAGGGGTCCTTTGACTAGAACTAGACTAAAATCCTTAAGGGTTCCTCGGACTAGAACTAGACTAAAATACTTAAGGGTTCCTTGGACTAGAACTAGACTAAAACACTTAAGGGTTACTTGGACTAGAACTAGACTAAAACACTTAAGGGGTCCTTTGACTAGAACTAGACTAAAATCCTTAAGGGTTCCTCGGACTAGAACTAGACTAAAATACTTAAGGGTTCCTCGGACTAGAACTAGACTAAAATACTTAAGGGTTCCTTGGACTAGAACGACTTTTAGACTAAACAAAAATAGGATAAGATTGACAAAATATCCTGGGACATTTATCCTTAAGACTAAAATTTAAAAGAGCTGACAAAATTAACACTACCTTAAAGTTGCTGCCTTTAAAAAACACTGATCATGGGGAATAAGCACACGCGCGTGCACACACACCTTCGGGTAGCTGACTGGTGTGCGCACTCTAGTGCGGACGGTCTTCATCAAAGAGCGCTGCTCGGCCGGGAGCAGGTGATACTTCATGGCCTCGATCAGGTAGTCTTTACAAGCACTGCTGTTCTTCACCAGTGTTTCTTCCTCCACCCTCTGCATAATCACACACACACACGTTTTTTAATACAGACATTTAATCGTGAATTAGTTAATTGGTTGCATTTTGACAGAAACGTTGCTACGGGCTTGATCGCACACACAAACCTGAACGAGGTACTCTCTGGACAGGAGAGGCAGGCGTACATGCTCCATCAGATGCGACATATGCTCCTGGCGCACGTCCTTATCGTGTTTGACCCACGCGATAACCGCCTCGAACACCTACACACACACACACACACACACACACACACACACACACACACACACACACACACACACACACACACGAAAGCAGCTTATTAGCATAATGCCACATTTCAGACCAGGCTGTTCAGTCTCAAGTCATTTTAACAGGCCTTCTGTGCTGCTTCTTGTTGCCAGGACAACAGGGGAAAAACACTATTGCATGATGCGTGTTGCCGTAGCAACAGTGCTGCAAAGCATCACGGGACAGCAGGTTGTATATGTTTACATGGGGTACCTTCTCTTCTGATGGTATTGTGAGTTTGTCGCTAGCGATGAGGCTGCACACTTGCTCCATGCCCAGGTTAAGGAACTCCTCACACTGCATCACTTCCGGGAAGTGCTGTTCTGTGTGCATCAACATAAAGGGAAATAAATCAACAGAATTGAATATACTACATGCATGATATGTATTATTCCTCACTATACAGAGATGTACACTCGGGCATACATACACAAACACACACACACTGACTCTACACCTACCTGCAAACGTGTTGGCCAGGTTCAGAAGGTCAGAGCAAGCGTGCAGGTCGGCGAAGGCGCGGATTCCTAGGCAGTTCGTGGGATGGAGCTGAGTGGAGAGGAACTCGCAGCATGCCCTCTTCACCTCCTGAAGCTGGAGGAGACCGGCGGCTGGGAGCAGCACCTGAGAACATCCACACATCAGGATTTCGCTCATTTATTCCTTTAAATTTAGATATGTTTACATTGAGGTGGTAAAACATTGCAGTTCCTGTATAATCCTACAGGTGCTGTAAACTAGTCACACATTGGCAGGCAGCGCAGCATACTGTGCGCAGCATAATTTTTTGCCAAGTTTGTTTAGGATTGTAATAATATTAAATACACATTTCTAATTACATCAAATCAGAGTATTTATAATATCACAATACTAACAGTATCAAAATTAATATCGAATCGGCATGCATTTTACCCCAGAGAGATTTTGTGATAACATACAGTTATTATTACCATTATACAGTAGGTGTTGTGATGATGATGGATTGAATATTTGTTAAAACAGCACTCATTACTCCAGTACATTTCCAGAAAATCTGATTAATTCCAGGCGATGTCATGCTGTCCTGAAAACAAATAGTGACCCAACACCTTACTTTACCTTAAATGTTGTTATTCACTCTAACGCACACACTGATGAAAGTAAGCGGGAATCCAGATCACTGGATGAAACGCTTACAACACAACACGACTGACCTTTCGCTTCTCCTAAGTGCATCAGGGTTTCATAACAAACCGAGCTTTTACAAATCTCAACTGTACGCCAGACCGTCGAGCACTGGGTGTCAGTGAGAACACACACAAAACTATTCTCTAACACACTTGCATGCCACCCACACACACACACACACACACACACACACACACACACACACACACACACACACACACACACACACACACACACAGACAGACCTCCCACATGCTCGCATTTCCTCAAGATTTCATTATTGTACCCATGAGCAAAAAGGACAAAGTGGAAAGAAAAAAAAAAAGTAAGAAAAGAATAAATGCGTCTCTTCCTAGTGCATAGATCGAGACAGCACCCTTTTTCACACATCCGCGCTTTTATTACGTCTGGCATAAATAACCCTATTTACCTCCCGATCAAACCCGATTCAGCACTCTAACGGGACCGAATCTTAAAAATCAACGGACCTACAGGAGTCTTCATCATTATTAAGTGAATTCTAAACAACGCTAAGTGAAACGAGGCATAAAAGGAAAACTTTTGTGTGTGTGTGTGTTACCTGCACGTTTTCTTCGGTGACCTGTATCTCGGCAGTGTAAACGTAATCGATCAGTATCCCCAGCGTCCACCCGTCAATCTCCTTTATCCGCACCTTCTTCTGTCTGCTCTCGCTCATCTCACCTGCAAAAACACACACACAATCAGTTTCCCTATACACACACTCCATTATGCATTAACACAACTGACAAACTCAAGTATTCCGATTTTATAAGCATTATTATTATTATTATCATCATCATCATGAGATTGGCTCGAGTGTAAACCTGTAAACATGGCATGGAAATACGGGCTCCCGGCAGCCAGGACCACTCGGTGTGCAGCAATCTCGACGTCCTCTGCTACGATGGTCACGTCGCACAACACGCTCTGACTACGATACAGAGAAATTGAGAACATAATACATGCTCACACACACACAAACTTAGTTCTACATTTAAGTAAAGCATTCACATTCATGCAACATTAAAGTTCAACAAGATGATTGTTGTTGTTTTTTTTTCCTCCCAGCTAGTTTCAATTTGTTGCTCTACTTTCACAAACTCCAGGACTTTCCTGGATTTAGATCTTTCTTTAAGGGACAACTAGTCCATTCTGAAATTCTGTGCATGTAGTCCCCAACTTACGAAAGAGTTCCGTTCAGGGAGAATGTTCGTAAGTCTGATTTGTTCTTAAATCCGAGAAAGTGAGTCTTCCTCACCAATCCACTTGACTAAATCTTTCCTCTTTCCCCACACTGCCCATGTGGCAAAACCAAAAACCGTAATCGCGCCTAAGGATGTGTTGTATCTGTGCCTTTAAATCATGAGGGGAATCTTGGATGCCATTTTGTCTCAGAGCTGTTTTCCACTGTATTGGACTGTGAACTTTGTTTTTTGAACCCTGTTTCCAGAAATTAGGAATTTCAGGACACTGAAACCGGTGAGGCAGACTCATTTCTCCTGCACCCCCACACCAAATATACCGGACTTTAGACATTTTATACTGTACATTTACTGACACAATGAAAATATTGTATATAATTGTAAATTATTTGTAATTAATTGTAAAAATACTGTCATGTATATTTTTTGTACAATACACGTGAGCTACTTCTGTGATTTGTTCGTAAGTCGGGGACTACCTGTACTCCTACACACCCCGCATGTCATTAACAAACACACACAACTATTTGTTATTAAATGCAAACGTAATATTGGTTTTGGACACCGCCACAATATGCACATGTTCACACCTGCGCAACTCGTTCATGATCCTGAACGCTTTCTTCATGTGCCGAGGGTTAATAGTGACCGCGCTCTGCTTCTCACACACGTCATCCTTCAGCTCCACAGCTTTATGATGGCAAAGCTTAGTGCATCTGGAAGGAAGAAAGGAAGAAAAAGAAAAAAAGAAATAAATCTCACGCACAAACATGATACATGAACCATATCGCACTACACTGCGTTATCAATTTGCACCGCCATACATCACTTCACTAATGTTGTTTGTTTGCTGACAAACATTTTGCATTTGTTTGCTGCAAACAAAAAAAATTGTGTGACTACTAAAATTTTTAAAAGAAACGTGTCACATGCCCACTGAACTTCTAAAATTGAAAAAGCTGGTGCACATCTCCTCTGTGAAGGTTTGGGCAAATTCCCGTGAATGTTTTACTAGGAAGAGTGTGATGAATAAGGACGCAGATGACAATGCCGCTGTTGCGAGGCGGCGATATAGCGATCGTTATGCGTCGCCCATGCTTCACATGAAACGGACAAATTAGATACAGTCAGTATGAGCCGGTTGTCCACGACACTACATTCATTAGTTACTTAAACAGGAACTGTGGACTATAGCAATCACACCCTGCACCGTGTGTTACTGAGGACAATACGCTCAGTGAGGAAGCAAATTAGTGCGGCATCACAGAAAACATTCTTCCCCCTGACCACACAATCAGCTGGAGTCCACCAACCCAAAAAAACAAAACCCCGCCTTGTGGCATTATTTGGTATTACCGTGTAGCCGCGATAAGATGTATGATAAGGCCAACAGAAGTTTTAATAAAACCGGAGTGTGGATAATTGACCCATTTTTTAAATGGAGTAAATTTTTTAAATAAATGTCTTCCTAGAGAAAACCCCTTATAACAGATCAATGAAAAGGTTGAAACTTAAAATGGTTGAGTACATACAGTGTTGAGCTGATGTTTAAAAGGTACGAAAAGGTACATTAATACACCTCGTATATAAAACCAGCACATAAATACGAAATAAAATACAGGTAAAAAGGAGATAAAAAGGATCTTACATTTATTTTAAAAGTTGAAAGTCAAAACTCTCCTGTCTATGGAGCATGAAACGTTCCCTTGTGCCCACATCTGGTCAAACTCTGGTGGTCTGTGGGTCATCTTTAGGAAGGCGAACTCAACCTTCTTGCTCTAACCCTGTGGTTCTCAAAGTGTGGGGCGCGCCCCACTAGTGGGGAATACAGACATGACAGGTGGGGTGCAATGAAGGGGAGCAAATTAGTGGAACATTTTAAGAACGTACCTACAGTATTCTAATTTATGCTTTTCTTTATTGACAATGAAGAGCGTACACACTCAAAACTAAACAACCACACACAAAGAAATGGATCATTAATACAAGTAAATTAAAAGAACATCAGAGAAAAAGTGGAACCATAATGTAGGGCTGGGCGGTATACCTTTTGATATCGAATACCGGTGGTTTTTTTTTTTTATTATATAAATTTTTCATATACACCAATACCGGTGAGTGTGTGCGTACAAAGCATCGGGAACACAGAGTGGTGGAACGTCCCGCCGCGGGACATTGTTTGAGAGGGGGATTGTTTTGCAGTGGTACCAAACAAGCTGTACTGTATGCGTCTGCATGAGAGCGGTGGAAACACGACCTGTGTGTGTTGAGCCGCGATTGCCCACTGACGTTCCGCGAAGTTCGCCAAGGTCCGCAAACTTCCGCGAGGCCCACCAAAATAATTAAACGTTTAATTTTTCGCGCGGAAAGATGGAAACGTACTCACAGCGCCAAAAACTCACGGTGAATCATGATGAACCGCATTTACGGCCAACGCGCGAAACCGCGTAGGTGAGATAGGGGGATTATACACAGAGCTTTTCCAGAAAATGTCAACAAACATGCAAGTTTTCAAGTGAAACTTATTTTATATTTTAAATACTTGAATACTACCTGGTTGGACTTCAAGTAATATTATTAATGTTTCACAAAGTGAAAAGTTTCACTCCTTTTGTATTTACCTGTTTCAGGTAATTTGCCTTAATGAAAGTCCAGTGGATAAAGTTTTCATTTTGCAGTTACTGGGGACATATTGTTTACATTGTAGTCAGCTTAAAGATGATTTCAAGTTGCAAAACTTGCACAATAAAGTGTTGTGTATTTTGACTGCAAGTCATGAATTCTGATTTCTTCACCTCATTACAGTTACGAGTGCCACCGTCACCTCTTTGTGAACAGCAGCATTTTGTGAGACCAATTAAACCTGGGTTAACACTAGTCCGGTCAATGTAAGCCAATATACTGACCGCAGTAATTATTCTCTAATGTATTAGGAAATGGGGTTAACACCTAATCATGCATGGAAAAAAAAATACCGTCAAATACCGTGACATTGATATAATTTTTAAAAATACCGTGATATAAATTTTTGGTTATACCACCCAGCTCCTACCATAATGCAACAATAACGGTTTAACGTCGGCATGTTAATTGCAGAGGAACAATATATAAGGAAACATTCGGTATTATATATGTAATTTCATTTATTCCAATGTGTATGCTAATGTTTCTGTATTTTTGTTAAAAAGTTATATTTTATCAGGCAGTACTAGTCTGGCATTTGTAGTTTCCAGTGTGGCAACAAAGTTGCTTTTTGATCCTTCAGGCACTGAACAGAAGGAAAGATCAATATTGTTCTACGCTTTTTGTTGATGTGCGGCATTTTGCGATGATCCCTAAGTCATAGTTGCGCTTAGGGGTGGGCGATATACCGGTATACACGGTTAACCGGTAGAAATTTGTCAACTGAGAGATTTTGGTCTATCGTCTTAATTGCGGTTGAGATCACGTGACGTTGCACGTTGCGTAACCACGCAATACACATTCACTTCTATGGGAAGCAAAACACATCAAAAGTGGGAAAACCGTGGCACCCGGTTGAGTCGGCGTGGGCAGAACAAATATCCAGACCCGGTGTATCACGCAGCGCCGACCAACTTGAGCAGCGCTGCTCGAATCACAAACCTGCGCAACGCTGATAGAAATAGACTGCGCAGACCATCAAAATACATTTTACCCGCTGGGATGCGCACGTACAAAGCAGGCATGGCAAGGCGGAAACAATATTAAACAGTCCTGACATTTTAAATAAATAGTTTTTCTTCTTCTCTGTCTTTCGGCTGTTCCCTTTCAGGGGTCGCCACAGCGAATCATCTGCCTCCATCTAACCCTATCCTCTGCATCCTCTTCTCTCACACCAACTAACTTCATGTCCTCTCTCACTGCATCCATAAATATCCTCTTTGGTCTTCCTCTAGACCTCCTGCCTGGCAGTTCCAACCTCAGCATCCTTCTACCGATATATTCACACTCTCTCCTCTGAACATGTCCAAACCACCTCAATCTGGCCTCTCTGACTTTATCTACAAAACATCTCACATGGGTTGTCCCTCTGATGAACTCATTCTTGATCCTATCCATCCTTGTCACTCCCAAAGAGAACCTCAACATCTTCACCTCTGCTACCTCCAACTCTGCCTCCTGTCTTTTCTTCAGTGCCACTGTCTCTAAGCCGTACACCTTTCCTTTCATTCTCGCTGATACTCTTTTATCGCACAACACACCTGACACTTTTCTCCACCCATTCCAACCTGCCTGTACTCGTCTCTTCACCTCCTTTGAACACTCTCCGTTGCTCTCGACCATTGACCCTAAGTACTTAAAATCCTGCACCTTCTTTACCTCTGCTCCCTGTAGCCTCACTGTTCCTCTTGGGTCCCTCTCATTCACACACATGTATTCAGTCTTGCTGTGGCTAACCTTCATTCCTCTGCTTTCCAGAGCGTACCTCCACCTCTCCAAATTTTCCTCCACCTGTTCCCTGCTCTCGCTACAAAGCACAATGTCATCTGCAAACATCATATCCATATCCTGCATCCATGGAGACTCCTGTCTAACTTCATCTGTCATCCTGTCCATCACTAGAGCAAACAAAAAGGGGCTTAGAGCCGATCCTTGATGCAGACCCACATCCACATGAACTCTTCTGTCACACCTACAGCACATCTTACCACTGTCTTACAGCCCTCATACATGTCCTGCACCACTCTAACATACTTCTCTGCCACTCCAGACTTCCTCATACAACACCACAGCTCCTCTCTCGGCACCCTGTCGTACGCTTTCTCTATATCTACAAAGACACAATGCAACTCTATTACCTTCTCTGTACTTCTCCACCAGCATCCTCAAACCAAATACTGCATCTGATGTACTCTTTCTAGGCATGAAACCATATTGCTGCTCACAAATTCTCACCTCTGCCCTTAACCTAGCTTCCACTACTCTTTCCCACAGCTTCATTGTATGGCTCATTAGCTTTATACCTCTGTAATTGCCACAGCTCTGCACATCTCCCTTGTTCTTAAAAATCGGCACCAATACACTTCTCCTCCATTCCTCTGGAATCCTCTCACTCTCCAAGATCTCGTTAAACAAACTAGTCAGAAACTCTACTGCCACCTCTCCTAAGCACTACCATACCGCCACAGGTATTTCATCAGGACCAGTGCCTTTCCACTCTTCATCCTCTTCAATGCCCTTCTCACCTCACTTTTACTAATATTTGCTACTTCCTGCTCCACAACAGTCACCTCTTCTACACTTTGTTCTCTTTCATTTTCCTCATTCATCAACCCTAAATAAATAGTTTTTAAATTTATAAAAACCAGAAAAAGGCCAAATAAGTAATCAAAATCTACCTCTAAAGTTTGGACTACTCAACATTAGATCCCTTGCGCCTAAAGCACTTATTGTTAATGAAATGATCTCAGACTATTGCCTTGACGTACTCTGCCTCACCGAAACCTGGCTTAAACCAAATGAATATATCGGTTTGAATGAGTCTACTCCGTCAGGATAGTTCTATAAGCACGAGCCCTGTCTAACTGGTCGCGGTGGTGGTGTCGCCACTATCTACAATGATGTACTCACTGTTACTCAGAAAATAAGGCCCAGGTTTAACTCATCTGAAGTGCTCATCATTAATGTTGCACTCAATGAAATACGTAATAAACCCTTGCTATATTTTACCCTGGCCACCGTGTACAGACCCCAGGGCCATATCCCGATTTTTCTTTAACATTCATGTAGATGATGCTAACGACGCTTTAGCACTCGCATTTATGGATTTACTAAATTCTGTTGGGGTTAAACAAAATATTATTGGAGCAACTCACCGCTTTAATCATACACTAGATTTAATTATATCCCATGGTATAGATGTCTCTAATATAGAGATCATACCTCAAAGTGATGATATCACAGATCATCACCTCCTGATATATACTCTACCCGTAGAACAGATTGGCTGTGTCTCCCCACGTTATCAATTTGTTAGAAATATGAATCCCACTACTAAAGACAGATTCACAAGTAATCTGCCGGATCTGTCCCATTTTCTTATTAGAAACCCCAAAATGCAGATGATCTAGATGAAGTGACTAGCAGCATAGGCACTATTTTTACCAGTATATTAGACACTGTTGCTCCCATCAGATTAAAAAAAGTCAGAGATAAAACACTTGCACCGTGGTACAACAGTCATACTCGCGCCCTAAAGAGAGCAACCCGTAACCTTGAGCAAAAATGGAGGAAAACTAAATTAGAAGTTTTTCGAATTGCGTATAAAGACAGTATGTGCAGCTACAGACAGGCTCTAAAAACTGCTAGGACCGAGCATCTTAGCCAACTGATAGCAAGAAACCAAAACAATCCCAGGTACTTATTTAGTACAGTGGCTCACCTAACAAAACCTAAGATGCCCGCAGAGAGTATCCCATCACAGTTTAGAAGTGAAGACTTGATGGACTTCTTTAATGAAAAAATCAATAGTATCAGTTAGAAAATAACGGATTTTTAGATTTTGTACTCTATGTGGGCAGCTGAACTTTTTGTGCCCGATGTCCCCACATTCGAAGCACCTCATGCTCCCAGTGTTGGTGTACAGAATGTATGATTTTCCCTCATGTGTGACTCTGAATGAGATGTCCAGAGTGGACTCAGTCAGGAACATGAGCACTGTACGCGTGAAGGAGACGACAAGCTTCGGCACTGGGTTTTTACAGTTTAGAGACACAATTATCATACTGCTCACCATCTTACCTTATAGAGAAAATTCCCTCTCTATATCCTCATCGGGGATAAACGGGGGAATGTTCGACACGGTGACCATTGTTGTTGCACCCAGCGGAGTAATGGAATAAAGTTCTCCACTTACCCTTATTCCGTTTTCAATCAGCTGATGTACTAGTTCCCTTTCCTTAAACACCACTACGGCCTTGTTCATCCGCGATGTGGACACGATGCTCTCACACCCAATACACTCTCCCACCGCCAGCAACACCTGCTGCACCGAAACCACGGCGCTCACCTCACAGCGCACCCCGTGATGGAGTGAGAGAGGACGGACTCCACTGCTAGGGTGAGTCGCCATCCCTGCACTCCGAGATCAACAGCTTCACACAACAGCAGATTAGAGCTAATTACGCCATGTGCTCACTATTGTTAGATGTTTAATATATTTATGTTTGTGCTTTAGAAAAAAAAAAAAAAAAAAGGTCAAAAGTGTTAGAAAGTTTTCAAAAGATTTGAAAACGCTCATTCACTCACACCACCTCCCAGCATGCACCAGAGAGAGAGAGAGAGGGGGTCAGAAAGACAGAAAACAAGAGAGACGGAACCAGAGAGAGACAGCGAGATAGAGAGACGGAACCAGAGAGAGACAGCGAGATAGAGAGACGGAACCAGAGAGAGACAGCGAGATAGAGAGACGGAACCAGAGAGAGACAGCGAGATAGAGAGACGGAACCAGAGAGAGACAGCGAGATAGAGAGACGGAACCAGAGAGAGACAGCGAGATAGAGAGACGGAACCAGAGAGAGACAGCGAGATAGAGAGACGGAACCAGAGAGAGACAGCGAGATAGAGAGACGGAACCAGAGAGAGACAGCGAGATAGAGAGACGGAACCAGAGAGAGACAGCGAGATAGAGAGACGGAACCAGAGAGAGACAGCGAGATAGAGAGACGGAACCAGAGAGAGACAGCGAGATAGAGAGACGGAACCAGAGAGAGACAGCGAGATAGAGAGACGGAACCAGAGAGAGACAGCGAGATAGAGAGACGGAACCAGAGAGAGACAGCGAGATAGAGAGACGGAACCAGAGAGAGACAGCGAGATAGAGAGACGGAACCAGAGAGAGACAGCGAGATAGAGAGAAAGATAAATAGACAGTGACAGGGAGAGATAGAGACAGATAGACAGTGGGAGACAGAGACAGGTAGAGACATTTCTAAGCTTTGACTATATGAATGTAAATATTTCTCATGACAATAAAGCACTAGTGAATCTCTGAAAGACACAGGGAGACAGATACAGAGAGAGAGAGAGAGAGAGAGAGAGACAGAGAGAGAGAGACAGTCACAGGGACAGAGAGACACAGAGTTAGCCTGTGCTAGTCAGAGGTGCTTACAGCGGATGGATCTCCATGGTGTGGTTTGTGCTCAGGCCGCGAAATCTCTCAGGACTTTCCTGCACCATTCCATCTCAGCGGATCTCGGCCCTTACTGATGAAATCCGCATCACACACTCTCTCTCTCTCTCTCTCTCTCTCACACACACACACACACACAGCCGTCACTCGGGTCAGGAGTCAGGCTCAGCTGTCGCTCCACATCCAGCTCCTGTAAACACACGGGCGTCTCTCTCTCTCCCTCAGAGTCGCCGCTATAAGCTGCAGTCAGGCCCGACAGCGTCCCCCGGTGTGATCCTGCGGGTCTACTGTGTGTATTTTCTATCCTGTCTGAGCGACGTGAAGGAGGAAGACAGAGCGCGAGCGCTAGACGCTGCTTCAACGACAAGCGGAACAGCAGCGGGAACAGCAGCGCCACCTGCCGTGGAAGACTCCGATATTTCGCGCACGTCTCGCGGGGGGGGCGTAATGCTCCCGATCTCCATTCCATGCACACCCGGAAGTGAGGGAGCGGATATTAGATATAGATCACTGCGGATGCGCACTCGATTTTCGTGGAGAGAGACGGTTGGGCTTATTTTTGTTTTTCCAAAAGTATATTATTCATATTATTATTCCTGCAGTCATTATTCTTAAATGTTTCAATAAAAAAAATAATTTAGTTTTTCCATTTATTTGCAAGGATTCCATATATATATATATTTAGATAAAAAAAAAAAAATTGTGAAATGTTAGAGGAAACTATTATAACTATAAATGTAACTATAAAATACACCCTATGATATTATATATTATAATTATTCTATTGTCATATTCAAATATTCATATATTAAACTACTGTAAAAAAAAGAAATAAAATTTACTATTAATACCTAAACATAGGCAATTAGTTCTTAATAAACATGCATAATGTTTCTTTGATAATGTTACACTTGTTGCAGTGCATAAGCCCTCCGCTTAAATAACTACTAAAATAATTATTTTCCCCATTTCTAATATTGCTTGTAGTAACAAACACTTACTAATCAGCTTAACAAATATTAGATTTGCCAAGATAGCAGAATATTAAATACAATTATTGTGCATTGCATTTTTATTCAGTTTTTGATCACAATGCTCTGCATAGAATTTAAAACGTTTTGTAGCAACGCTGCCCTCTAGTGGTTACATTTGGTTTGTGAAAGCACAGGTCCCAGGATGTGGCCTAAATAAAGAGTAGACAGGAAATCTCTTTTTCCAAATTTTTTTTGATACCACCTCGTATCTATCCATCTACCTAAACAAATTAAAGTGCACGACATTCTTGTGAGCAGCAAAACAGAACTGACACTTTCTTCAGACAAACAAGAGACCAGAACAGACGTCGTTGCTACAGTATTTATTTTTGGTCATCCAAACTCATTGTAGTTGAATGTTACCTCAAACAGTATATAGCTCTCTGCAATTTTAAACAAAATATAACCAATATTTACAATTTTTTTTGTATTAAAAATACAAAATGCGATACAGACTTTACCAGCTGTCTTTTTAAAAGACATAGAAATACATGTGGTATGAAAAGGTTCAGGCAGGGAAATGTGGACCGAGGATGCATTCTTACATCTCAAATCATACATGTATATATATATATATATATATATATATATATAATTATGACCCATGTTTAAAAAAAAAAAAAAAAAGGTAGCTATGTAATAGGTATTTAATAAGAAGTAGTAACAATGCAAGTTTTTTTTTTGTTTTACACTTTCTCCATCTGTGCAACAGGTTAGAATTTTGTGCCTAATGCCACCGGACTGGCAAAGAGAGGAATGAAACTTGATTTAATAATAAAAACAGAACATGATTGAAATGGATTAAAATAATGAAAAATGCTCGTGAGTGCATTTGGAAATCAGTGTGAGAGATGAAACAGAACGGACACGATTGAAATCACAGAGTAAGAAGAGCGACTGAATACTGATGAGAACACTGAGTTGTTTCTGAGGTCTATCATGGGCAGCTTTTTCTCACTCTCTCACACATACACAGACAGACGCTTACATTCTGATTCAAGTATGCTTGCATGCCACACATACACACACACACAAAACAAACAATCTAGACTTCAGACAACAATTAAAATAACACTGTTTAAATGAAAAAAGAAATATAAAAAAAATCAGCGTCTGCGTTTTACATTATTGCTCCAGCTCTGTTTTCTCCTTCATTGTCTTTTCTTCAAAGTGCCAAAACATGTTTATCGTGGTTCTCACAGTGATTTCAAAACCAAGAGCGATTTAAAAGAGAAAAATAAAAATGTGCTATGGTGCATGGCGAATCTCTCGTCACTCTTCACCACAATATCTGTTCCTGCCTACTTTGGGATTTTATTGACAGCCACGGGAACCAGGCAGAGGACAGCAGGGGCAGAGAGACAAGACGGTTTGGTTTTCAAGATGCTTTGTGTCTTGCAGGATTTGTATACAGTTTTTCGGAGCAGAAGGATGAAGATGATGTGTGCGCTGACTTCTCAGACCGCAGATATCTGTTCATTTTCTGCAAACAGGATCGAACAAAATAAAAAGTATGTTTATTTATTTTCCCCCCAAATGGATTAAAATTTACAATCAAACTAAATAAAATCCTCACCGTCGCATGGCGGTCGGCGCGGCGTAGGACAGTGGGTGTATCCGTGCATGCGGGTAGGTGGGCGTGGCTGCGGGGGAGGTTCTAAATCCAACGACCTCTTAATGAGGCGTGACCTCTGCAGGGCCGCGTTGTAGTCGGGTGGGCGTCGCCCATGAGTGTGACCGTGGACAGGGTTTAGGCCGAGTTCGTCGACTTCGGCCAACGACAGAGCGGTGTATCCGGGCGGGGTGGGCGGAGGCTCTCGGAAACGCCCTCCCCCTCGGTTCATGGTGCTCTTCTGCACATTAGGCACCTCGTCCTTACCCCCGCGCCGTTTGATCGTGCCGGTGTCACCTTCCGATTCATCCACCCAGTAGCCGAGGGGTGTGGCTGACTGGCTCCGCCCCATACCCGGCCCCTCCGATAGCGTCTCCCAGCTGCGGCTGTCGTAGCAGCCGATACGCTGAGGGATGCTCTGGATGTTGTCGTGGGAGCCGCTGGAGCAGGAGGTCCAGCTTCCCCGCCCGCTGTCGGCAGCATCCAACGAGGCGCGGTCACACTGGTCCTGGGTCAGTGAATAAGATCTGACAGAGAGAATTTATGCAAATGAGTTAGTCTTTTATCTATTTTTATATGACGTCATTCCAAAGCATTGTTTTGAATTGTTGCTTCTGATTGGTCTAAATGTTCTATAACAGCAGCTAAACTAGTGCAGGGTTTAATTCATTCTAGGGCTGCAACTAATGATTATTTTGATAATCGATTAGTTTTTCGATTAATCAATTAATCGGATAAAACGGAACACTTTGATTTGACTATATATAACCATAAATCAGGGTTTTATTTATGTATAAAAGTAAACTTTAAAAAATGCAAAAGCCACATACTGTATAGAGATTAAGGATCTTTAATTTAAACCTTATTTTATGTAAATCAACATTTTTGTTTTTAACAAAAATTGCAGACGGCAAGTTGACAGTATATAGTTTAAAAAAAACACTGACTAAGTTGTTAAGAATGACCTCAATTTTAAATTATCTTAAATTAATTCAACTTAAGAAGAATAATAGACTTCTAGACTTCGGTTTATACATTATTTCAATCCTCTCGTGTATTTTATACTTGTTTGTTGTCTCAATAATAAAAAAAAGAATATATATATATATATATAGACCATTTTGCTACACTAGACATTAATCTTATTGTTTTAAACATTCTCGTAATACGGCGACGTAGGGAGAGAAAAAAACCCGGCTACTGGGTTCACTCTCTTTATTTGGCCCTTGTTCCGCATTTCTCTGTGTATAGCGAGTAGAATCATGGGACATATCCGGTCCTCCGAAGCATAAAATGAACGCGAAGAAAACGAACTAGAAGTGTTTTCCTTGTGTTCGTTGGGATTTGAACGGCAAGTGTAGATCATTACAGTGAATAATCTCTCTGAGCTTGTTGTAATTAATGATCTCGATGCGTTGCACTTTAGGTGTGTTGTGCTCTTTAAGCCCCCGCCCCTCCCTGCTTTTTCACTCACTCATGCTCGAGTTGTTGGTCATGTTGGTGGCTTGACGTTAACAATAAATACGTCACGTTCATGCTCTCTCTATCGTGATGGTCATTTTATTAAACATGCAACACCAAGAAAAAGCTGCATGCAACGTTTTTTTTCTTTTTACTCCGTATAACCGCGCAGCCGGACAAACGCACGTCACCAAAGCCCGTGTGGACAGACTCACTGACTCCATTTTTTTTTTTTTTAGTCGTGGCCAATTCCTCCCCGGCACTAGGGGCTCCCACATGTGTAGAAAACCCTCGGCACTTCATCCGCGCTCACCGCACACTACGAACGGCAGAAAACCGCTCGATTTTAACGCCCGATAAGAGGTGTTTAATGTAAATTGCTCCCATACCTTGGAGGACTTGGGGCGCGCGCTTTTCCCTGCAAATGCTTCTGTAACCTCCATTGCGCGAGCGACTGTGTATCTTTGTGTATTTGTGCATCTTGTGGTCGCGCGCCTCAATAACGTGAGCAGCCCAACTAATCGATAACAGCATTCGTTGACAACGAATTTCATTATCGATAATTATCGATTTTATCGATTAGTTGTTGCAGCCCTAATTCATTCATATCAATATTAATTAACATCAATCAACATCAACTGTTATGCTGAACTGCCTGCCACCTACAGAAACACACAGTATAAATGCAGATCAATTCCTGCTATCTGTCACTCAGATGAGGATGGGTTCCCTGTTGAGTCTGGTTCCTCTCAAGGTTTCTTCCTATTACCATCTCAGGGAGTTTTTCCTTGCCACTGTCGCCCTCGGGCTTGCTCACCAGGGAATATCTGATCATTTTGATTCATACACATTCACATTCCATACAAACTTAAATAATTCTTTTGATTGTGCAAAGCTGCTTTGCGACATTGACAATTGTTAAAAGCGCTATACAAATAAATTTGATTTCATCCTAATATGTTTCCATAGCAACAACTATGTAAAAAAAATTTTTTTTAATTATTCATTTACCCGAGACTGATCTGGTCCAGCTCGGGCCGGTGAGTGTTCGGAGTCTGTGTGAATGTGCGCGTGTGAGAGGGAGCGTGCGTGTGGGCGTGGATGATGTGATCGTCCGTCATGACCAGGTCAGATGATGAGGAACTCAGAAGACTCAGCTGATCAGGTCCTGGGGGAACACAGAAAATTTCAGACATTTAAAAATTCATGTCCAAGACTCATGAGAAAACGGGTCATGAGTTAATCAGGGGTCGTACCCTTTCTGGACGAGTTGGCTGGGAAAGTGGGCGGGGACGAATGGACGGAAGAAGCATTTGACTGGGTGTCTTCCTGCGGTCTTCTCGGTCCCTCTTCTGCATGGTGTGACGCAGGAGAATGCGCACCTAAACCACACAGCTTGTTTTTGTTTGCTTACACAATCATTGTTTTGCATTTTAATGTTATGGGACTAAGTGCCAGAGTGGTGTGTGTGTGTGTGTGCGCATTCTTACCAAAAGGTGCGGATTCCTTGCCAGGTGTCTTCTTTCGGGGGAGATTCTTTGGAGTGGGGCTTCTCGGCGTTGACGGAGACGCGTCAACTCGCCTTTTCTCCACAGCACTCTTGTGCACTAAAGAAAATACAAACTCTGAGGCAAATTCTCTCACACACACAAACAGTGCATTAAATATCTATCCATCTCCCTGTAGCAGCATCTAATATGCGTCTATAACGCTGGGTGTCAGGGACTCACCTGTGTGGTTGGCCGGCTCCCACTGCAGAGACAGGGCGTGCAGGGCGTCTTCGTCACTCTCGTGCGAGAGCATGTCGAGGTACTGCCGCACTCGTCTGCTCATCAGCTCCGTCTCGTAGAGTTTCTTGGCGCTCAGGAAGGAACTCCGTCTGCCTCGTCTCCTAGGACCTACTGTCCCCTCGGTCAGCGATGAGCTACTCACCTGACTCAGAGACCTACAAACACACAAAACGGCAATCGGTAAAACTGACCCGATGCTCATCATGAGGTAAAAACAACAACGTGTAGCGTGGTCGAACATGCTCAAATGATCTACTACCTGCTACAGTTCATGCAAAGAAGAGAAAGAAAAGGGAAAAGAAACAAAGACTTAAAAAAATAAATAAAGAAGAGAAAGTGAGACAACATGAACAGAGAAGGGAGAAGAGAGGCACAGTTGAGAAAAGAGAGAAATAAAAACAAGAGTACGGAATAAGATGATGTGAGAAGCAGTGGACAGGAGAGAAAAGAAAACTGTTGTGCTTTTGTACCAAGATTAATATCAGGTCTATGTCAGTCGAGGTTAATCACACGGCACGACATTAGCAAATATTAACAAACGTTAGGAGTCAAGACAGCGTCAAAAAACCAGCTGAGCGACAGTCCCACTTACCCAAGACTCCTCCATTTTTTCTTCCTGAAAACACAGCCGTGAAGACACCAAAGAGGAGGACGGAGGGAAAGAGACATAAAAAGGGGGGAGAGAGAGACAAGAGAGACAGACAGTTGCTTAGACAGTAAAAGCCCACAGAACAGAGGCCACAGACCACAGGAAAAGCCCGCTTTGGACATCAAGCAAACAAACACGGCATGGTGGAAACGTCACCAAAAAAAAAAAAAGAATAAATAAACGATTATTGCACATTTTATTCCTGAAGACAAGTCGAGTGCTGCACAGGGGGACTCGTCTCAAGTGAAACGTACAGTGCCGACAAGTTTTTATTTTTTATTTTTTTTATGTTTCACACTTGTCTTAAAATGTCTAAAAATGTCCACCCAAGTCACACAATCCTCAACAATTACAAAGTAAAAACAGCAGTCTTTTATTAATTTATTTAAAAAAAGTAATCTCTTATTTACATTATTTAGTACTTGATCAAAGCAACTTTGGCAGATTCACAAGTCTGCTTGTGAATGATGCTTCATCTTGGCACACCTTTCCTGTGGAAGTTTTCCCCTTGTTTTTGACCAGAACATTCTTCAGGCGTTATGCTTTGAGCTGAACTATAAACCTTCATCCCAGTCTAAAATCCTGAGCTCTCTGAAGAAGGTTATCGTGCAAGATAGCTCTTTATTTTATCAGCATGAACTTTCCCCCAATCTCCCAGTCCTAGACAAACACCCCCACAGCATGATGCGTGTTTGACTGCGGTGACGAGCAAAATAATAGTTTCATCTTTGTGTCATCAGACCAGAGGATTTGGTTTTGCATGGACTGTGAGTCAATCAGGTGGCTTTTCGACGCACTCCCAACCAGCTGTCATGTGCCTTTGAGTGAACAATGGCTTTCTGTCTGGCCTGATCGGTGGACAGCTGCACTGATGGTTGTAGCTCTATAAGGCTCACCCTTCTCCATGAAGATTTTATTTATAGCGACCCTTAGGTACTTGGTGACGTCTCTAACCGAGGCTCTTCGTTCCCTTCATTCCCTGCAGCCGGATCTGGAAAGTTTTGTTCCAAATCTCTTCCGTTTGAGAATGATGGAAGCTCTAGAGTGCTTTTGATGCGACAAAGAGTTTCTTGTATCCCAGATCTGTCTTGATAGAATCCGTCTTGTGCGTCTACAGATAATTCTCTCAACCTCATGGATTTGCTTTTACTCAACCTACTGCGAGACCTTCTATAGACTCCAGAGATAAGTTCGTGCCTTTCCGAATGATGTCCAATGAAGTCTGGTTTACTCCTGTCAAGTTGTAGAAGCATTTCAAGGACCTAAGAGTAGGATTGTCACCAAAGATCAATTGCTTTCAAGTGTCACAACAAAGTTGTGAATACTTGAGTAAATAAAATATTTCAGGTGGAGGGGGGGGATTTGAATAAATTTTAAGACGAGTGTGAAACCTAACAAAATGTGGAAAACTTTAAAAGGATGTGAAAACTTGTGACTATTTAAGACTTATGAATATTTATTTCATCAATGAGGAACGACTCAATAACAGCTGGTGTGACTTTCAAAAGTCATAAGATGACGATAGCCAAGATGACCAACACCGTTAGTCATCATGGTTTTGTTTAAGCAATAGATGTGCTCTTCATTCCCATGCAGCTCTCTACTTGAAAGTGTGTGAAAGGGTCACATGTGCTGGGAAAACAAACAAACAAACAAAAACCTATGTGTGTGTGTACCTCGTCCTGAAGAGCAGCCCTGGATCCATGGTGACAGATGCCAGCCTAACCACGTGCCTGATCTCTCGCGCAATCATTCTGAGTTTCTCGAAATTGACCAGTCCATCCACTTTAGACTCGTTCCCTGCGACACACACAGAGACATACTTACTTATTTCAAGCCGGACAAAGAGATGTTAAATCTCTTAGTTCTTAAGAGGTAAGTGTTAAAATGTTGCTTAATCGTACCTTCGTGGAGGAAGGTGAGGTCTTTCTTTATGACAGGGAAAAGAGGAATGATTGGCGGTTGGAGGTTGTGCTTGTTCAGCAGATTGCGGTATTTGGCCATGTTGCGTGACGGGTCGAAGACTTCCTGCAGCTCGGTCAACAACTTCTCGTATTTGGCTGGTAGACGCTCCCATGTGGCACGGAGACGTGACACGGGGGCGAGATTCAGCCCACTGAAACGTACACAGTATATTTTTAAACCACAGGAGTAAAGATAGAACCTATTATTTTTAATTACTACAGTATACCAAAAATGTATTAAAATACTCTGCATCAAGGATCGGCTCTGAGACCCTTTTTGTTTGCAGATGAGGTTAGTCATGACAACTCAGAACAATCAATCACCTGATGATCGCGAACATGGAGTTGAAGTTTTTGCAGTCCCGACAATGGAGGGCAACTTTGATGAAGTGTTTGATTATCTTCATCCTTTTGGCCTGGTTGGGTTCCCGCACGATCTCCGTGGCGACCCAGAACGTCTCCTGATTGACCAGGTCTTCGAAGTTGCGAAGGTTGCCCGGTGGCTGGTGGGGATGCAGCTTGAAGAGGTCCGTGATGTAATCGGTGGGCTCGATGCTGGCGAAGAGCATGTAGTTGCGTGCCGAGAGCTGATTGGCTATCTCCGTGGAGCTCAGAGATAACAGACAAACCTGAGATTCTCTTTGCAGTTCTTGGGCCTCGACGTCCGAGCACAGCGTCTCCGTCTCCATGTTACTCTTAAGGTAGTACCTGATATATACACACACACACACACACACACAATCAGCGTTAAGGGAGAACAGAAAACGTTAAACTGGGGGGAATATTATTCAATTGTTCAACGATCTAAAGTTTAAAGCATGTGATTTGCTCAAGCGCACCTCGCACAGAGCTGAATCCTGTCAGCCAGCTTATTGAGCTGATCTGGAAGTCTCCTCTGTTTAGTGACGCCCTCTGGTGTAACGGACACCTCACACAGCGAATAAGCATCGGGGCCGGCGGTCAGGCCGAACTCGCGGACAGTCAGATTGGCCGCTTCTCTGGCCGTGGTGTCCCTATTGATCAGCAGGTAGCGACTTTGTTGATCCGCCTTGAACACCCGTAGAACCTGATCTTGTAATTCTGAAAAAGGGGGGGAGGAGGGTGAGTGGAAGGACAAGCAGAACTTGACTAAGAAAAACAAGCAGCCTGATTCGATTATCATGCAGCGAATAAGCTTTCACTTTGTTCTTTTACGTTGTTTCAGTTTGTCAGTGACATGTTAACCATAATCATTGATATGAATGATTATTCAGCAGAGGAAAAAGGTCATACACTCAGCAATTCACCCTTAGATAGATCTAATTTATGCTAATAATAAATAAATGTAACCAGATGAATATTATTGCATGGTGCATATTTCCCTGTGATCACCTGATGAGCAGTTTTTGATTCGCATTTTCTACTTATTACATGTTGACTCTAAACTCATTACCTCGTCCAATCTGATTGGACGAGAGTCATTCCATGACAACAGATGGTAACAAAAGTTGGATGTTTAACTATACGCATCACTCCATGTTCCAGGTGTTCTGGAAAACTGTTAATTACACCAACTTTCGGCCACCAGCATGGGTGAAGGTAGGTTTCTATTATCTGCGGTGCTGAGGAGAGAGCAGCTGCCTGCCAAAACCAACATTCTGAACCAGTCACAGAAGCACTTTCAGCATGTTATGTCGCCTTAAACAACACTTAAGTCGTTGCGAGTTGCCTCTGAACCATCCGTGTTCTCCTATTTACAGCTACAAAGCTAACCAGCTTCTAACACGAGGCTGAATCTCAAATTGCTCTCCATCACCTTGATCAATGACCCTAGATGGTGTATTGGAAGCTGGACAGGGTTGTGGATTGTATCTTTCCGTTTTAGTTATGTTGCTCTCCTAAAGCAGAATATAAATTGAAACTTACAAGATTTACAAAACTGTCCACTACATCAATATTTTATTCTCAGCGACTTTTGGCTAAATAGTACCGGTAAGAATTTTAAATCACTTTCCCCTGTTGCACATGTCCGCAAGTCACACTTAGTTAGTCTTATGTGTTACTGGTTAAATAAACAAATTTTGTGAAACTGCTGTACAACTGTGTGATGAATATCAGTATGGCTGCTCATCAGATATACATCACATCGGCACTCGCTCTCGTGTGAAACTGCCTATTACAATCGTAATGATGTGAAGTAAAATCGTAATTTTACTTCACATCAGTTATTTTGAATGAGAAGTGCAGTCACATCACAGATTAACGGAAATACCATTATTAGAAAATAGTTAAGTTAATCAAATAAAGATTTACATTTAGATTTACACTTAGGCATTTGGCAGACGCTCTTATCCAGAGCGACTTACATTTTTATCTCAAAAGATCTCCCTTATATGTATAAATGTTTTTTTTTTTTTTTTTAAACAGATATTGCAAAATGGCCTGTAAATGCTTCAGATGTTAATTATCTGGGCGAGCCTGAAACCATTGTGTGGAACAAAATGAAAGCTTATGAGTTCAAGGCCCACAATGCCATAACATTAATCACATGCACATTATCCGTCGGAACAAACGTAGCTATAAATCAACGACGAAAAAGTTTGAATTAAAACCCAAATTACTGGAGACCAAAACAAATCAAGATACAGGATTAAAAGCAGCTGGGAAAAAAAAAACAGGCATCGGATGGAGTCGAGTACTACAGACGAGATGAAAGCTTAGACATTCATAATCCTGCAGAATTTGTTAGAACAGAGTGTCTGGAGGCGAGCAGGACCAGAGGAGTAGGCCGGGCGTAGAAAATCTGACAAGAGTAGAGATGGAAAGATGCATTCATAATACAGACAAATCAACTGCTGACTCAAAAACAGTTATGTTGATTATGAGGAGGTCACAGGAAACCCCTTGTTGACAAGGAACTACAGCTACAAGATTCGAGGAGAATCGAACGTAAAGGGAAGGAAAGCAAATCTACAGAGAGAGAGTTGTCTAAAAAGGCGGCTCAGAAAAAGCTGTAAGGTATCTCTAGAGAAAACCCCCGGCAGTGCATGAGTACTCACGAGTGAATCCAGGTGCTGTGAGCGAGAAGAAGGTTGTGGGGAAAAGTTAGAATGTGACACAGACATATTCAGCAAGCCATTTCCAACCCACACCAACGCTATACAGACAGCACTGCAAAGAAAAGTGAGGCAGGAAGGGGAACAGCAGTAGCTGTTTATCTGCGGCCCACGGCCTTGTCCGCGCTACAACCGTGTGCATTAGTGAGGAAGGCGTTGTCGTTTACCAGGTGGCTGCATGCTGTAGTCGATGATGCGCTGCTGGCCCTGCGCCAAGTCCGGGTTGCTAGACGACAAGCTTCCAGTAATCGTGGTGGTGGGCGGGGCCTGCTTGGTCTGCCTCAGGCCCACGATGCTGTCGTCCTGTGACTGCCCCAATCCGAGGTCACTGTAAAAATAAATAAATAAAAACACACAGACTCCCATGGTTCAACGCAAAAGCTTTACTACTGCAACGACGCGGGCGGATGTGTTGAGCAATACCGGTACCTGTAAGGTTTTTGAGGTAGGATGCTGATGCGCGTCTTGTCCAGGATCTTCATTAGTTTGTTACGGCCGCCCATGGTGTGCGCTTTAGCCTTTTTGCTGACCTTCTCCTGATACATGACCCCGGAATCAACGCCGAGATCAGGGACGGAGTAGCGGGAGCTTTTCTTCCCGTCGACGATCTTAGGCAGGTGAGGAACCCCGTTTTTCCGTTCCTCTGCTATTCGTGCCACTAGCTCCTTAAAGACTGAGAAAGACAATTCAATAGAGTATTTCTCTAGGTGTGATGATAACAGTTTTAATGCAGTAGTATTTAACTAAAATTCACTTAGAGGCAATTTCCTCAAACAGAGGTCAAGAACATCAGCATCTCCATAATTACTTTTGGAGAAAAGTTTTCAGACAACCTTAAAATTTACATAATCTCAAATATCATGAAATATATGTGAAAAATAAATTTTTTCTTTACATGATTTGTGTTTTTTTTTTTTACGTTCAGTTTTAAACACATTTTTATCAGTATACTAATAATTGTTAGCTTTTAAGAAACACAAAAAGATCTTCCTGCAAATATTCCATGATAATTTGCTACACCAGTACCGTAAAGACGCGAAAAACTGCGGCGGTTAAAAATGAAGCGCCTAATAAAATTATCGATTATAGATTCGTAAGAGGATGGTGTCAGGGTGCGGACCCCAAACATCATTTCTCTGTGGAAGATGAATAAACTCACCCAGAAGGTTGGTTTTGACACTCATGGACAGCTGAATGTTATTCTGGAGGATCTCTGTAGCTTTGGACAGGTGTACGTTCTCGAAAGTCTGCCCGTTCACCTCCAATATCTAAATAAATCGGTTACAAGACTGTCAGAAAGCGTTTCCAGTAGTTCGACAAATCTTATCCACGATCAAGATAGAAATCATCTTGCCTGGTCTCCGCGCTTAAGCCCCGCCTCCTCTGCCTTGCTGCCTGCATCCACAGAGCTTATGAAGAGGTGCGTCCCTCGCTCGGCGCCGCCCATCAGCATGAAGGGGAGGGGTAGATCACGGGAAGACCTTGTGAGGGTTACTACCCGGGATTTGGCCTTGGCGGCGCATGCGATGTTGAGCAATCGTAACTGACCACTCATTTTCTGATTCATGACAAAAAACAAAAAAATTATGAGTGAAATAAAAACTATTTTGAGACTTGAAGAACATAGTGTATAGTGGAATGGGCTAGTATGCATACTTCTCTTTCCAGATTGTTCTGGAAGTCCTCCAGGAAGTTCGTCATGTCCGGGTCTCCCTCAAAGTCGCTGAAGTGATTGTTAACCCAAAGTAGCACCACTCGTGTCACCTGAGAGACAAACGGCACCGTAAAATAATGCGTACAGCCTCATTTTAACTCCACAAAGCGATCGGTCAGTGCTACAGACCTTGTCACGTAAACTGGGGTCATTGAACCAGTCCAAAAGTCTTTGGCCCACCATGAGAGGACTGGACAGGAAGGTGCGATAGGTCAACAGAAAATCTTCGATGTATGTTGGGTCTACTACCGAGTGGTCCTCCACTAGGTGCTGGATCAAACGCTCCGGGGTGCCCTGGGGGAGGGGGGGGGGGACACATTAATTCACCTCATCCAACTAGAAAAGCAGAGCAGACCTGAAAGAGTTCCTCGACATCACGGATTATTCTCTAAAATGAAATGCATAAGAAATAACATCCTCAGTCACCTTAACGACAATGTGTCCCTTGCGCGTTCCCGTGCGGTCGAGCTCTCTGTGTTCTTTCACCATTACGATCTCTCCCTCCTCCTCCACCCGCTGCGTGTTCAGTTCCACCTGATTGAGGATGCAGCAGTAGTCTTGCTGCGCTATACACACAAACTACACAAACACAACACAGAAAGAATAAAGTATAAATCAATAATAATAAAAAAAAAGGGTAAAATGCTTGTTAAAGAAACCTTTCACATACCTGACAGTCGTCTACTTTGGTCCTCATGACGCCGACCATCAGCTCTTTATCCATGGATGGAGAGACTCCGAAACTTCCGCCCATCCCTACGGTCTCACACTGGCCGTCAGGATACATCACCTCCACGGCTCCGTTCAGGATCACCGACCAGGAGTCCAACTACATCATACAAATACACCCAGCTTAGAGTTTATCTCCAGAACTTATGTGGAACACAGCAAGGACAAGGAGATTTTTGTGCTTGATATAACTAATCGTTCCTCAGATTGATCCTTTGTTGTTGCAATATTTATTTATTTATTTTAGTGATCAAAGCACCTAAGGTTTCTGCCACGATGCAGAGGTACAGTATGAGACGTCATCAGTACACCACCCTGTAACTAACATGGTGGCACTATAGAACAGTGTTTTATTTATTAATTCCTTGTTTATTTGCCAAATAAGAATTTTTTAAACTGCAGCTCCTCGCAGTTTTTTTTTTTATATTCACGACCTCCTTTTCCAAGCTATGATTTTCCTAGAATCTTCACCAAATTAAATGAAGGTGAGAATTGTAAACAATATGGCCGTCACATGCTTCAGATCTTCTGCAGAATCGTTTCCTTTCCTTTCGACTGACTCTGATTGAATGGATCTGACCGAAACATAAGCAAATGAAAGACAATTTTAAAAAAAAAATCAAATTTCAGCAAAGGATTTCACAGCGCTATGGCAAAACTTTAATGCAGGGATTTTGCATTCAAACGTATTTGTCTTGGCAAACAGCAAATAACTGGACTAATGATCTAATTAAGAGGACACTTGTACAAATTTATTTATCAACTACTTGGAATATATATATACTTTAAGTATATATAGTTATCTACATAAATTCCTGTCTCCGCATTTAAATGTCCCTGTGCAGCTATTAAATAACTGCACAGGGACATATAACGATTTAGATTTTTAAGTGATTAATTAACAATCAGCACAACATTTAACTATTAAATGTACCGTTTAGTGTCCAAACTTATTCATGTTGAACAAAAAGCAAATAATGTCAGTAGTAGTTGCATTAGTAGTTGCACGAGGGCAAATTTCCGGTCTCATGTGTTGATTAGTTTCAGTGATCCCTCTTTCACAACATGTCCACCGCGACCTTGGCTGAGTAATACGTGACATCATCTGTGGTTTTCTTGTCTCTTTAAGATTTTCTCATTGGCTATCAAGTGTTTAAAATAAGTTATTTTAATTTTCTTTATATATTATCTCAGTCCATGGGTTATGTTCAGTATATTTTAGGCGAAACTTTTTTATATCAGGATTCTACACTACCTTAACGGTATTTAAATCTATGGCTTCTTTAATTCTTCATGCGACTTGGCAGGACCAGGCGAGCTGAGACATGAAGGGTGCTTGGACCTCGCACATCAACATGCAGCTATATTCACTATTAGGGTTAAAGTATAGGGAAGTCGAGCAAGACTTCGGAGTTATAACTCGAACTCCTGAAGCAGAAGTTTCCAGATGAACTTTGATTTAATATAAACTTTAAATGAGTTTAAAAAGACGGCTACAGGAATTTCTCCTCTTAGTTAACCAGAAGCTGACTTTGCACTAAAAGTAAAAAATTTAACACATTCGCTGAAATATCTAGTGTCCACAATAGTCCACTAGTTTAAAAAAAAAGAAGAAGAAAACAGAAAATAACTAAGCAATAAATATTTTTTTTGTTTCTATTAGGGTTTATTGCCATATCAGCTTCACAGGCTATTTCATAGCATTCAACCAATTTATACAAACCAATATAATATTAAGTTATAAATATAATGTAAGGGATTTTAAAAGATAAATAATTATTTATCCAATATTTATGGCCTCGGCCAGAAGAACACAAGTTCTTTAGATGCACTTGCTAAAAATTGTAAAATATAGTTCTTTTAGAAGTTTGTTCTGGTAGAAACTGTTTTCTTATAGCATTAAAACTTGGGCAAGTCAAAAGTATACGCTTGATAGTCAGCTTAGTGACATTTTGGAGCTTCCTCACGCTTTAATAAATATGGGTCAATAAACTGCAATAAAGTATATAACGGATTCGACTGACCCGATATCTTCCATGACTTCACCCTCACGTTAATTCTTTATTAATAGCTTATGAAGTGTGTGTGACTCAAAGGTGGATCTCGACTCGCCTCCTCATTGTGGTTCAGCACGATAGTTCCCGCACGCTCCACCACGGCAAACACCATGACGGAACAGAGCGCTCGCCTCACAGACACGCTGAGGCTGGAGAACGCCGGGAGCTGCTGCACAAACTCCAGTAACTGTTCTGGAGACAGAAAGAGCAGGAGGAAAAATGTTCACTGTCTTTCAGGTCATAGAGATTAACTGGAACGGAAAAGACGGTGTGCTTCTTACCGATGTCATCGTCTGTGCGGTCCACGGGGTCTTTTTCCAGGCAGTCCCTTACGATGTCGCGACTCATGAGGGGGTCCGTCGATCTCCCCACTTCTTCATCGTCATCGTCGTCGTCCGAGTCCACCGCCGTCTCGGGGAGTCCGCTGAGATCCACATCGCCACAATCGCTCTCAGTAGCCTGAATTAAAACAAACCACAACAGGTTTCGTTTATAGAATAAACAATTATACAAACACATCCTTAAGGATTTTTTTTTTTTACTCACTTGTTTATGTAAAATTCCTGCCATTAAACATCGTCATAGCGATATACATCTTTTAATCTATTTATATTATTAGGTTTATTTTGTGGTTGTAAATTTTAAGTGTTTCATGTTATCGACTTTTCTTTGTCCGTTCATCATTAAACGTCCTGTTTAAGTGAAAGAGAGAGAGTGTGTGTGTGTGTATACCTGGTAAATATCTGATAGGCTGCTGCTTCCTGAGTCACTAGCGATGCTGGAGCGAGACTGACTGGAGGACATGTGGAGGTGGAGTCCGTCAGAGAGGTGGAGCTTAGCGAAATCCGCAGGAAGCTGGAAAAGAACCAGAATGAGGTGCGCGGTCTATGCGAGAGAGATCTCTTTTGCCATCTAATCTGTGATAGATCAAAGGATTACGCTTGCTCAAGCCTCCTTTCACTGAAAGCACAATCACACATGCGGCAGTAGGAGAGAGAGAGAGATCGAGAGAGAGAGAGAGAGAAGGTGCTAAGTGTGTATGAGTACGTTCGGCGTTTCTGCTCGAGCGGTAAGCTTGACACGGAATGACGAGGCTGTGTACAGAAAATGTTCTAATTAGCACATTAAGTTCCCGTTCTGATCATTGCCATTTTGAAAAAAGAAAAGAAAAAAAGGGGGGGAAAAAAAACACAGACTGACTAAATATGCACGTGTGTGTTTATCTGTAATCGGTGCATCCCGAGGCTTTTAATGGAAAAAAGGCTGCTGCTGATCGTTTGCACTCGTGACCTACATGCAGGTTAGAATCGACATGAGCATGCGCACACACAAAACAAATTTTTTACAAGGTAACACAAAATGCAAAAAGGCAGCTATTCGCTCTCACAGGCCAAATAAAGTCAGTACAAAGTGAAAGTAATCACAAGCACACTGATTTGTCAAGTGTTTCGTTGAGTCAAAATTGTAAAAAGTCAGAACAGACTGAACGAATTAGGAACTTCACATTAACGCTGACAGTAAAAAAAAAAAAAAAAAAAAAAAAAAAAAACAACAACACCCTCGTGCATACTTGTTGCATCTTGTACATGTTAGTGCATCTATATATAGATATATAGCAGGAGGGAGTCTGAGTGTGTTTGTGTGTGTGTGTGTATATACATGCACACACACATATTATATATATATATATATATATATATATATATATATATATATATATATATATACACACACACACACACACATTACACACACACACACACACAGTCGCCCTCCTGACTCCATAGCTGTGTGAGAGCACTTCCTCGTAGACACAAACACAGACCGCCCAACCATCCTGTTTCACCCTCTCTACAGCATTCTCACTCGTCTCATCTACTTTCGCTTCGACTCGCTCCTGGCTTTCTTTCCGTTCTCCTTTGCTCACACACGCACGCAGCAACATTGCTTTTTTTATTATTTTTTTTTTATTTCCCCCCAAAAAAACTCCTGTGAAAATCTCCACAGCAACAGAAAGTGCACAGGGACAGAGAGAGAGAGAGAGAGAGAGAGAGAGAAGGAGGAGAGTAGTGTAGACAGACAGTGCTGCAAAGACCACCTCGTTTTTCCCCCACTGGTTCTCCCACACATGCACTAGTTAGAGTGAGAATGGTAATTGTTTACACTGGAGAGGGGGGGGGGGGGATTTGGGGACGACTGCCACCCAGCGCCCTCTCTAAACCACTCATCAGCGCTGACCCCAAAACGATGGGCAGGTTTACCCAAACAATGGCTTTGATTCAGGCTGCTCGCAAAACCCCACCCCCGGTGTAAATCGTAATGAGTGTGGAGATAATGCAGAAAGAGGAAGCAGGCTTGAGAAAATTTGGCGAGAAAACAAAAAAGAGGGAACATGCGGTGCAGCGCTGAAGACAATGGAGTTTCAATTCTTGTTAACATGATTTATAAAAATAAAAATAATAAACCTTTAAAGTGATTAAGGGAGAGTTACCTGGGATTTGGAAGACTCCGGCTGCTGGGAAACAAAACAAACGAATGGAAAACAGTTTAAAAAAACTACCACGTCCAATTACAGAGAATTAAAAGAATGACATCATACATGGTTTTTCCCAACATAAAAATGTGTGTGAGGTAAAAATAAAAAACAAATAAGAGATATTATTCAAGCAAACCCGAATAAAACAAAGACAGAAAATGACTTGATTTATGTTTAATACATTCCAAACAGGAGAGTGTATGATTATACTGACCGTGTGATAGCCTGGAGGAAGAGGCGGCTTGCTAGCTGGGTAATGCTCGACTGTGTCGATGATGGTCTGCCTCTCTCCGCGTTGATTTATTTTCCGAAACCTTCTCCTTGACTGCCGATGTGACGCCTGCCTCTGAAAATACTCCTCGCTGTCCTCCATATAGTCCACCTGACAGCGAGAGAGAGAGAGAGACAGCGAGAGTGTGCGAGAGTGAGTGTGAGAGAGAGAGAGAGAGAGAGAGAGAGAGAGAGAGAGAGAGGAGGGGAAATGAGTTAGTTATGCTAAAAACCGTCTGAGTCTGTGCACACCAACACATCAGCTCACACACATCCTCTTCAGCACAATAACACATCCTCTTCAGCACGCGCACACACACAAATAGATTTACCACGATCATTTCAGAGGCCTCGAGGACGATACACTCGCAGCCTCGCCGCAAACTCCCTGCAGAGCGTTTCCCAAAACTGAGAAGCAGAAACAGACAGACAGACAGACGAAGAAAGACGGAAACTATTAAAGGTTGTACGACGAAAAGTATGCCAAAAAAAAAAAAAACAAAGACTACCTCTGCAGGAATGACACACTCACCTGCTTCGCGGAAGGAACATTGATTCCTTAATGAAAACCGACCCAGAGAGCAAGATGTACCAGCAGGTCCCGATGTCATCAGGGCTGAAACACAATGAAACAGAAATTAAATCACAGCCGTCTACACTTTAAGGAACTACACAACGCTGAATGAAATTTTATACACACACACACACACACACACACACACACACACACACACACACACACACACACACACACACACACACATGACTGGAATAAAAATTTTTTTTAAAAACCTGGTTTTGTACAACAGTTTCGTAACTGCTTCCGTTCCGTAACGTTATAAAACATTGTTTGTACTCATTTGGAAATTTCTGCCATATTAACTTCGAGGTGATAACAGGACATCAGCACACTTATAGACTATACGTGAGTGGGAGCCCAACCTTTTTACAAAAATCTGTAGGGGCAGAACGATGCCATCTGCTATGGATTAACTAGCAGCGGACAGATCCCTCTCGAACCTGCTTAGTCTGCTAATTCGACAGTAAATGCAGGAGGTGCCGGATGCCTCTGACAGGCACATGAGCACTGCAGAGAAACAGTTTCTTCCCTTTAAAAAAAACCTTAAAACTTGTACCGGCAACAAAGCTCTGATCAATGTCTCTATAAAAATATGGGGGGAAAAAAAACAAATTAAATAAATAAATTCCGTATACGGAGGTCACGCTGGTTGGTGCGTCTCGACGTGGGAGGATCCACACATCAAACTGTGCCCTTGGATTTTCTGACGAGTCACGTAGAACTACAATTATTATTACTAGGGATGCACCGATATCACTTTTTTGGAAAACGAGTACTTGCATTTCAGTACTCGCCGATACCGAGTACTTAATAAAAACAGGATTAAAATTTACAGAAACAGACGCAGAATTGTTTCGCATGCAATATGGCTCATTGCGGCGTGAAACTCTCATGCTTGATTAAATTACTTGTGTTAAATGCGCTACCTTTTGAGCCTGCTCTGTACAATTTCGCTGAGCACAATTTGCAGTCCTCTTTCGTCGTCTTCATTCACTTTGAAATAGTTAATCACGTCTCACCTCGCCTTTCCCCGCTCTGAGCTGCAGCCGGGGTCTGGGGGCGGGCACTGGGCGCCTGTGATTAACCCCTTACATGCCGCTCAAACATAGACATTTCTCCCGTGGTATTGGTCCCCGGTATCGGGAGGACTTTTAATAATTAACGAGTGCTTTAGAAAATGTCAGATACCGGTATCGGTGCATCCCTAATTATTATTACGTGCACATTTTAGCACTACTGGAAGATGGGAAAGATGTCACAAAAATTTTAGAACTCAAAAATGCAAAATGTGCATTATTTTTATTAGTATTATGATGATGTCATAGAAACAACCAAAAAAATTTATATTTCATATATATATATATATATATACACACACACACTTCTTTTTTCTTTTTTGCTTAGTCATGGTAACACAAACAATGGCTAAACCCCTCCTGCTACGTGCTCAGACAGCGGCAACAGCGTCATATTGTAGACAAAAAGTGTTTACTTCTTATTTATTTTTATTTTTTATTCATCTTACTCTTCATATTTGGGTAGACAGAGTGTAAGTTTAGTATGTTGGTTCTCTTAAATGTGAAATTAATAGAAAAATCTAATAAATTTTAAAGAAATTGTGTCATTGTGTCACACAAACCTGTCGGTGATTATTTTCCAATAACAGCCTCTCACATTAAAAGTTTGTGGTGTGAATGCACTTGAGTGTCAGAGTGAAAGCTCGGATGACTAACAGAGACTAAAGTTCGCTCATCGTTTCCTGCTGAAGCGGCATTTTTTTTTTTTTTAGGGGAATTGCTGAACTGCTGCTGTTTAGCCGTGAGATGAGCGTTGGCTGTAATAACAGCAAATGAATCTCGAGGATAAGTTTAGTCTCCTTAGGAGGACGTAATCGAATTGAATTATGATGGCGTTATGTTTTAATACTGTCTAGCTTCGGTTTAACTATCCGTGTGTGTGTGCTGGCATGAGGACTGTGCTTTTGCTTTTATACTTGAAAGATGAAATGATGAACGTAAACGATAAACGTCTTGTAATAATTCAGATTCATAATTGATGCAAAATGTTCGTGTTTAAACTGCTTGGAGATACGACAGCTACAGATGAGGACAGATGTTAGCGTATATGCATGAGAGACAGAAGTGCTAAACATGATCTGGCTGATTTAACCCTTCATAGGATGTACTCACTAGTATAGAACCTCGTTGGCTTCATGGTGCTCATAGCGAACCGTTTCACACATCAACCTGGAAAAAAAATAAAAAGACATGCATGTTAGAGTATGTCCGTGTCTTGACTGCTCATGCTGAACCTGTGTGTGCGAGTGTGGTGCACTTGTACCTGAGCTGGTGTTCTCTCAGGTTGGACAGTGCTTCCATCCCATGCAGGTAGGAGTAGACGATCTGAAGATCCTGCAAAATAAGACAGTCGTGTTAAGCCGCGGCCGCTGAAACAACGAATAGGAGTTCTGGAGCGTCCTGCAGTTATGTTCAAAAACCAGCGAGGGGCAGCAACACTTTGAGGATCGCTGCTTTAGTGCAGACAGTCTGTCTCGCTTCCCTTTCCACACTGCATGCAAACTCGGGCACGCACACACACACACAAACACACACCCTTCCCATGACGCAATGCACTTCAGATCAATGTTTAACCAGAACGGCATGTTTGCAGATTCCACGGTACCCCCCCTTTCTTCAAACGTTCTCTCTCGCATCCCCTTGTTTCGTTTCTTTTTTCGCCTTTAATCATGGGAAAGTTTGGCATCACTTTAGAAATAGTAACAGCAGCTACTACATAAGATTGTCAATCAGCAGAATCGATATGAAATGGAAACTAAATACTGGAAATAAGGGGCGGGGGGAAGAATGGACAGACTCTTGTCATTTTGGAGATCCCACTAGCCGTTTCCATTAAGGGGAAATTCCTGTGGCAAAAAAAAAAAAAAAAAGCCACACACACTTTCTTTACAACAAAATGTCTCCTACCTGACATTTCTATTTCTGTATTCCAGCAAACCCTCTGACGAGTGCACACTTCTGTTTGAGACCTGAACTTTTTTTTTTTTTCCACTACCACACACACACACACATCAGTCACTACAAACCATCATGGCCACATTCTCTGTCCAAACCAATGGTAACAGCTGAGAAAAGCTACAGCACACCAGATATTAGGATTTTGGTGCATCAGACCAATCAGTGTTTATTCTCTGAACGCGGCATTTCCTCCCTCGCTCGGTCGCCTCGGCAGATTTCCTACATTCCTAAGTGAAGCGTCAGCGGGAGACAGGAGCGTGCGGGGAGTTCTGAGACATGGCTGCGTTTTTAGTCACTCGTCCAGACAATTTATTAGGAACACAGGAACCTGGTCATTCATCACCATTGTCGGGGGGACGTTACTTTTTAAGGTTACTAATTACATCGCAAAATTACCGTCTTGACAAAGTAATCAGTTACATTACAGCGTTAGTTTCTGATAAAAGTAACTAGTTCGAGTACTTTTCCACGAAAACTCCTTTGTGATTCCTCATGCATGTTGTTTTAGTCAAGACTTTTATAATTATTCGACCATCATCAGTCCGCGAAGTCTGGCCCATAATCTGTTAACTAATAATACCTCAATCTCACTTATGGGGTTTCGCGCGATGGCCGTAAGTACGGTTCATTATGATTCACCGCGAGTTTTGGTGCTGTGATTAGGTTTCCATCTTTCTGCGCCTCAGTCCTCGCATAGTCAAACCACGAAGGTGAGATAGGGGGCGGGGCTTGTAGGACGACTTTCACAAACACTGACGGAATCACTGCTGTCTGGCTCACAGATTACATAAACTGTCGGAATAACGGATTACATTTTTGAAAATATAACTAAAATAACTGAGTACTTAAACGTCGGACCTAACTCATTAGATCAAAAAAGTAAACCAAGTACTCAAACGTGCAGTGTACACCCAACACTGTTCATCACTAAGCCATGCAAATACACCTCAGTCACATCAAACAGCACGGAGAAAAGGTGACTCCGTGTGGTTTGCATCATACAGCGTGACGGTCTGAGCGTTTCATAAAAGTGATCATCACCTGGAATTTACCACCCGTGGGTCTGTAGAGTTGACAGGAAATGGTGTAGGAGAACAAAAACCGGCCAGTTCTTCAAGCAGACGCAGAAACAGCTTGCTTACTGAGCAATCACCATGTATGAGCAATAATTGGAGCAGCACTTGACAAAGCATTGCTTTTATTATCGATACTAACCACACTTTTTTTTTTTTTTTAGCACAGAAAACTCTCTCTACAGTAACTAGGGTCACTTGGGTTGACACGTAACGCTCTGATCACGAGCCAGAATAATATTTCAACCTTTTGAAGTGTGTTTAATAACTCAGTGATACGAGGCAGGCCGAGAGTTAGGATTAAGAGAGTGAGACACACACACACAGAGAGAGAGAGAGAGAGAGAGAGGGATGAGTGTAAACATAGACACCAGACTAACGCAGTACTTGCGTATTATTTGTGCACGTGAAACCACAAACGGGTCCAACAGGACGCGCGGTATCATGGTCCGTGGTTCATCTTTCTGTACGGCCTGATAACGCAGATTTTCCTGATCATTCACACAAACACGAAAAAACAAATACGAAAGCGTGTCGGTTATCTGTGAAATACGAGCAGACGCCCAGATCGATACTCAAACACTCGCTCGGGCAAAAGAGAGATTCATGGTGTGTGTGTGTGTGTGTGTGTGTGTGTGTGTGTGTGTGTGCATGCGCAGGCTCTAAGCTGAGTCATTGAGGATCACGCCAGGCCTAGGAACACACAGCACTTGTACTGTATTGTGTACACACTCGGCTGAGTACAAATAAATGGTGAACACACAGATCTTGAGGGAAGCCCTCGAAGTCACGCACGGCTAAACGTGACCGCGTCATCGGGTCGTTAATGGCAGTAAAGAGGGAAGAAATAAAATAATAAACGAACATTGCTTTACTGAACGGCAAGGAAACTGACCAATTAAGTATTTGTTAAAGACAAGCATAGACGTCATATTTAATGTGTGTGACATTGTGGCGGTGAATCCGCTGCCACGTTGACATTGGAGGGAACCATTCAATCTGCATCCTGTAATGTTTTGGGAAGTCGAAGGAAACCGAAGCACGCTGCGGAAACTCACAAATTTACCTGGAATACACAATCAGCGTATTTACTGTACATGTCATTGTGTTAGTCTGACTAATGTCTTAGACGGCACGGTGGCTTTAGTGGTTAGCACTGTCGCCTCGCACCTCCAGGTTCCGGACTCGATTCCAGCACAGGGTCTGAGTTTACATGTTCTCCTGGAATAGGCTCCAGTCCCCTTGCGACCATGTCCACAGGATTGTGACGATGAGTGAGTGGACTCACTTCTAATGGCAGGTCACAATGCAAGTGGAAGTCATGCGACTTTCCTGCACATAGAACTCATTCAGAAACTGAAATCGGCCTGGGTGCTCTGTACATGCAGACGGTTTCCGGCTAACTGACTTGTCTGAGCAGAGTCTGACATACTTCAGCCAATAATAAGTCAATACGGTCCAGTTTAATGGCCTAGTAAGGCTGTAACTGCATCTCGACTTCAAAAGCACGTTGGTACCTCGACCAAGTCTTCGGTTTGAACTACATGAAACAATCGTCTATAGCACTTTAATCCTGTATTCAGGGTCGTTGGGGGACTGGAGCCTATCCCAGGGTATGAGGTAGGATGCCAATCCATCACAGGGCACACACACACACACATACATAATCACTTTTGGGAATGCCAATTAGTGTGATCTGCATTAGGGCTGCTCGATTATGGAAAAAATCATAATCATGATTATTTTGGTCATGATTGAAATCACGATTATTTGACACGATTACTCACTGACTTTGGAAATATGTTGCATTTATTGAACAGAACAGTGAATTCTCCTTAAAACAGATTAAGACAGATAAAACAGATAAAGGCAAACAAGATCAACAACGTAGTGCACTTCCACAAACTTTTTGAAAACAAGTAATAAATAAATTAGTCCAAAGTAAATTTGCTCATGTATGTGCCTTAACAAACTGAAAAATTCAAAACAACTTTTTACAACATTCTACATTTCTACTGTTGTGGTGGCGAAGTCCTCTGCTTTTAATACTTCATTAGCCACTTCTGAACGGAATTTTTCAAATAAAGCAGGCAGAGCAACTCTCGTGAAATGGTGTCGAGATGGCAAAGCATAAAGCTTGTCCAGAGTATTTATCATTATCCTGAATCCTTCGTTCTCAACCGTGCTAATAGGACACATGTCTTTGGCTAAAAAGTATGCAACGGCATCTGTTATTTTTTTTGTGCCTTTCTGAGCTGGATAGATACGGAGTTGCCGACACGACCGTGTAGCAAATCTTGCACCTAATATATTTTTGATCCACGACCGCTTCTTCGAATCCAAACTGTTCCCAAACAGAATACCTTCTACCTAGCGATGGTACAGTAGAAGGTGCGCGTGTGCAGATCATGCGCCGCCGGGGTTCGGGCGCGTTCATATCATGCGCCGCCGGGGTGCGCGCAACCTTCACTAGAAGACTCAAAGACATATACTCATTTGGATTATGATTAAATTAGCATGTTTGTTTTGGCGTTGGTCCAGATTTAACCGTATTTGTGTCCGGATGCGAACCGGAGTCCGCCTATTGAGTACCCCGGGTATAGAGTGAGGGAGTTCGGGTTTTCCGAAGGGCGAAAGTGCGGCGCGCGTCAGAACGCAGGTCAAAATAACTCTTAAAAAAAAAGCGAATAATCGTTTTTTCCGATTACACCATTTTTGTGATCGTTGAGACCCGAAATCGGAAACGAAATTCAATTAATTGCACAGCCCTAATCTGCATGTCTTTGGACTGTGGCAGGAAACCGGAGTACACGGAAAAAGAAAAGAACATGCACGCAGAGGCGGGAATCGAACCCGGACCCTGGAGGTACAAGGCGACAATGATAACCAATATACAAGAACTACAAACAAATACGCTCCGTTATTATTATAATTACTATTATTATATCAAATATAGCCATGAGTGCAGATCCGCGCTGTCCAAGCACCCGTCTGTGACTGGACTGGATGATGGAGGCCTTTCTATGAACAAACCTTTTTAGCAAATCAAGTAGACCTGTAATTGATGATGAAATTAGCTTCGTCAGGTGCTATAATTCCTGTAAATAGGTTTCCTCGCACGGAAGCCTTTCTCGCGAATGAACAAATGCAAAACTTTTACAAGTTACGTAACCGCTGGGAACACGTCTCACGTTGCACAATGGCCGTTTCCTCTTTCATGAATCATGCGATCTGCTTAATCTACCCGTGTATGTGTGTGTATGGCTTCTGAATGAGACAGGTTCAGATAGCGAGTGGGTGTGGAGATAATGGTTCGAGCTAGTGAACACTCGCTGGGCTACATGTGGAAGGTGTGTAGTGAAGTACACCCGAGCTTTGATCTACAGCGTGAAGTTGCTTCAGAGGTCAAGAGAGGCAGCCAGATAAAAATGGTCAGTACCAGCTGGTGGGGGAGGAGGAGGACAAAGGATTGAGAATAACGTGAGGTTAAAGGTCATGACGTCATAGCATAACACGTTTGCCTTGCTTGAAGAGCGGACGGTGTATAAGAGTCTGCGTATCCGAAGCGATTTCCAGCACAACCAGCTCGGGCTACGTTTGACGGAGGGCAGCAGATGTCCAGCAGATTCAACTCTGTATCTCTGCGTTACACACATTCCAGAGAGTTCATTGAAAGAATTCTACATTCCGGGGCAAAAGGAAAAAAACAATACGGCAACCCGGACGCGGGCTGGATGATACGTCTGTAGGTCCGACAGTCGCTTCGTGTAGTAATGAGAGGCAAGATGGTTGGACAACGTGAGACAAAATGAACCTGATTTAAGTTCCAAACATGTCCATTATCACTGTGATAAGTATAACTGTGAAAATTCTGCTCTCCAAAAAAAAAATAAAAAAAAAATAAAAAAAAATCAGACCATACGCTATTATTACCCCTGTGTGTGTGTGTGTGTGTGTGTGTGTGTGTGTGTGGTCATGTCTAGGAATAGATCACAAAAAGTGAAGTCTGGTGACAGGCACTTAGACAAATCGAACGAAGTGTGCAAACCAACAGAAAGGGACGGTTAATAATAGACCGAGTTGAGCGCACCCCGATAAACTCGAGCGAGACAGTAGGGTGAAAAGTTTTTCCTATAAACTCCTTTATGCGGAAGAGAGAACTTCACGTTTCCTTTTCTGAACGAAAGAAACGAGACCGACATCATTTTAGAAGTGGGACGGAGGAACTGAAACACTGAAAAAAAAAAAACCGTTTGGAAAATCGTCTTCGATCTCGATTTTGGATAATAACCGGAATAAAAATACGGACGTCCATTTTGTCTATGAATCATTTTGTCTATGGATCGCGTTTGTTTTCGTCCGGGCCACGTGATTTTACCCGCACAAAATTTTAGTGGGGCTGCTATCGAAAAAATAGTCTGGAGGTTAGAAGAGGTTGGAGTTGCTGGTGCTGCACGATTACGGCAGCAAAAGCGTGCGGGGAAAATGCACGCATCAGAAGACTGACGAAAATAGAGAGAGAGAGACAGAGACAACAAGAGAGAGATGGAGAAACCGTGAAGGAAGAGAAAAGACAAAGTCAGACTTGAAAACACAGACACTAATATTCTGTCCCTGATGCTATTTGCTGTAAGTAGGACAGGGGTGAACAAATGAAATTACTTTCCCAAAATAGTATACACTGCGTTTTTTTTTTTTTTTTTTTTAATAAACCACATTATGAAACCGCTACGTCTGCTGTTCTGAAAAAAGAGAAAAGATACTGCAGCTGGCTGAGAGAGAGCAGGTGGAGAGTTTGCTATAGAGGGTGATTTAAAAAGAAATAAAATCATTTGAAAGATTATGATCTTTAAGAGTTTTAGTTACTAAAATTTAGTTTTACCAAGTTTTTGACTGCTTTGTGCGAACAACCCCATCACAGAACACTGCTGCGTGATTGGAATGCCGGAGCAGGAGAGCGGCGTGCTTTGACGGACAGCTTGAGAGCGGCTTTTGTCGGTGTGTCCTTTTGTGCGGAAAGTTGAAAGTACAAAAGAAAGCGATTACCGAGGTGCGTACAATAGAAAGAGTAAACCGTCAAAAAGGAAACTACTGCGAGGTGAAAATTCCTTCCCTGAGGTATCAAATGCTTAATGCTACAAAATGTGAAGTATTCAAGACAACATTCTGTAAGTTATTTTACATCAATAGTTAGACAGGGCCTTATGTAAAAAATAAATAAATAAATGTTCTGACAAAAACACCAACATCGCCTGAGTGTTTGAGCTTTCAAGCAATTGTTCTCCAACCCCTTTCTTTCCTCCCGTTTTTTTTTTTTCCTCTTTAAGACGCTTTTCCTGTTTCCTCCGGCGACGGCCTCGTCAGCATGGAGTCATTAGGCAGGAAATGCCATCACATGCTCTACCTCTGTTCCCGCCCAGCTCTCACACACCCAGATGCTTTCACAAGTAAACATTTGTATGTTGGGAAACGGAGGCAACCTGGACGGGATTCAGAGGATAAACGCAATCGGCCTGGATGCTCGCAGAGATCAGATTACACGTCTGGGCTGTTTATGTTTTATAGTCATGATTTCCTGAAGGACAAGTACACTCAATCATCTTAATGTAGCAGATAACACTGTTTTGTTTTTTTTAACTACCATTTTCATACTAACATCTTTGGCCAATGATAAAATAATAAAAACATACACAAATCTACCAAATACTCTCCAGGTCAGTGCGACTCCGTTCTGGTGTGCTATGCAGGATTGCAAACAAACAAGTGTGAGAAATGTCACGCTGCAGATTTACTGTACCGATGATTATACCTGAATATCCTAACCACATGCAGGAAGTGTGCATGTGCGCGAGACGGTGTGCGCTAAATAGAAATGCTGCGGGCAGGAACTGTGCAGCAACTCGTCTCGCCTCGGAGTTTAGCAAGACGAGGCAGAGGTACAGCTGCACTACGCAGAAGTTAAAAAAGAAAACACTAAGTGAGAAAGCAAGAGAGAGAGAGAGAGCATGTTAATTTACTGTAAGCTTTCCCATTTGTGTGTGATAAAGGAATCTGAAAATCTGTCAAGTTGATTCTAATATTGCTAGAAAAGTCAAACAGATCCGTCTATGAAATAGGCGGCTTCGATTTTGGAACACAGAAGTGTGGAAGACAGAAGCTTGCTCCAACACGCTGATGTCGTCGAGTTTAGAACGAGCACTCGTGTAGAGAGCGTAGGCCAACACTTAAGGCAAATACCTAAAACATGAGCTCGAAGGTCCTCCAAACCTGGTTCTCCAAACCTGGTCCTGAACATCTTAAGAGTGTTTTCACAACAGGGTCCCGGGATAATTTCTGAGAATTCTTGATAAAGTCTGGTTCATTTTGATCATTGAGAGCCCAACCGTTCCATGCTCGGGAACCGTACTCGAGTCAGCTGGAAGAGGTTCGCAAGAACAAAGCGGCAAGACAATCAGACCTGGACGCGGTAGTGGACGGAACGTCATCAGTGCCTCCAATCTCATCACCTGACCCACGTGGCCACAGCAAGAAGGTGAGACTGTCTGAAACATGGAATATGTAATAGCGCAAAGAGTGACTTCCTTATTCACTTTGTGTTTAATGGCAGACAAACATGGTGCATACAGTCATGAGCGGGAAAATATCATCAGAGCGGGAAAATATATAAGTGCTGCCAGAGAAGAGGAGGAATAACAATTTAAACCTGGCCATTGAGGGAGTGAAAGGTGGAGCAACTGAGAGAACAGAGGGAGAGAAGTGTTCCTGGGTATGGTACAAATCAATCGTTCATAGTGTGAAAGCGCCCAGAGTGTTCTCTCAGCTCCCAGTACATCTGATTTAAGTAATCAGCTTTTTCTGAATCGAAGTTTGTGGGACAGGGGTCCTCCAGGACCATGGATCAAAACAAACAAGTTCACCTACTGGTGGTACTTGCTAGCTTTTTCTTTGCATTTTAAATGAAGTTGCTTTAATGCTTCCAGGAAACAGCTGAAGGGAGTTTTCTCAACCGTTCCCTTCACACTGAATAATTTATACACGTTACTTTTAAGGCTATGGATTTACACCTCACGTATTTGAAATGGATTTTTAGAATGTACAATTATGACAAGATTCTCTTCATTTATTTATTTATAAATATATATTTTTTTACTTAAAAAAATTTTTGCTCCCGGGAAAACTTCTGCTTATACATGTTTATTAGTATCGTGATTAATTTAAGCCCTAGAGCACCAAAAAAAAAAAAAATAAATAAATAAATAAAAACAACATGCTGTCCTGAATCTGCAATCTTACAATAAACGGAGACAAGGATCAGGCGTGAAAACATCACAATAAATCAGTACGCATCAATCTCACATCGTTAAAGCTGTTGAGCCTTGCTCAGCACTGCCCTCCAACATCGCCTGAACTCATTTAAACCGAACTCGGTTGTTGATTTCCAGTCCAGGCATTTGTTCAATTAAACTCTGGCCCCTGTTACACGAAAATCAAATGTTTTTAAAAAAGCTCGAGCAGTGCTGACACAGGTTTTCAAAGATGCTTATTTTGCTTCCCTCTGTGATTTCCTTTCGCCTCGCTTTCTCAAACTTTACCGCAGTCATAACAGGCCGGTGAACCAGATTAAAGGGAACTTAAGGTTCATCAGGCTTGTAACGCAGTGCTAATCACCCCCGTTTAAGCTTCATTTAATGTCAGTGGATCCAACACAGTGTTAACGAACATTTCTGTTGCATGTCCTGACTAGAACGAACACACAACCATGGCAGGCATTTCTTCAAAAGGCAGGTGTTCTCACAACATGAAAACATTCCATAAAATACGTGTTAGCAAAAAAAAAAAGTGCAAGTCATTCTACCCCCGGGAAGTAGGAATGACAAAAAGTTGCTTTCACGGCCATCACTTATTAAATAAAAAATAATAATTTTTTCCTTGTTGTTGTTAAACCACCGTAATCTCTTCGAAGCCAAAATAAAAAGGAAGCTACACTTTCAGACAAAGGACTGAGGGCTGGATGAAGTCTGAAAGCTGACATGATACGATCATTACATCATGAGCAACATCCTGCTTCATTATGTGGTCTGCTGATATCAAAACAAGTGCCTGATATCAAACAGTATCGAAGAGCACACTGTTTTGTTAGACAAAATTAAGAGAGGTATGTTTAATATTGTGGGAAATAAATTTTTAAAAAACTATTGTTTTGGCTTAGATTATAAAGGTATAAACAATAACTCTTTCACCGGTCTCTCTCTGGGCGTTTTCACATTAGGCATGATTGATTTGTACCATTCCCAGGAACAATTGCTCCAGACTCTCCTGCTGGGTAGCGTTCACATTGATTTTGCTCTCATGTTTTCGGGTACACTTGCGTATTTACACTCATGGATACAGCAGGTGGCAGTTTGCACCGATTTGGTTTGTAAGCCACTACTAACAACAAGAAAAGAATCAGGAAGTTACCCCTCACGCTATGCCTAATATTGTTGATTTTTTGGGGGAAAATGTCAAGAACAGAGCTCTTGTGTGTCTTTCTACTTTATCAGCCATGGTTGTGTAGGTCAGAGGAGGACATTAGCAAGTGCTATCATTCGAGACCACCTCTTCAAGCGGATTTAGGCAAAGTTGCCAAGCATGGAATGATTGTGTTTACACTGATGAGAATGAGCCAGAAATGTTTTCAGAAACAATCCCAGGCCCAATGTGAAAATCTCATTTTCTTTTTAAATTGCAAATATAGTGACACTTGAACTGGAGACTCTTTCTATAAATGTTACACAAATATCTTGTTACAGAACAGTCTTGGGATCACTTTCAAGCTTAAGTATGTGTTCAAAGCCATGGTTTTACAGGTTTTACACCAGATGCCCTTCCTGACAGAACCATCCTATTTTATACGATTTGGGACTGATATTGCTTCCAGTGGCTGGGGTTTGGGAATTGGGTGGGAACCGATCTTGGGCATCCGTGTGGCATGCAAGAAACCTATTATTGAGGCTTCAATGCCCATACACAAGCAACAATGAACTGTAATGGTGTGTTGGGGGCATGTCTAGAAAATGATAGTCCAAACATTAAGTTAGTTAATACATTCAGTCTGAGGCAGAATTATTAAATTATTATTATTATTTTTTTTTTTACATAAATTCTCTACATAACTTTTCACATTATTCGCATTAGCAAGCTGCAATCGCGTGACCAGCACACACACTATCAAGTTGTGTTTTGAGGCTTTGGAAGCGTTTTAGACAGAAAAAGTCACAGTTGTTTCATAAACCTACAGGTGGTACTCTCTGAGCTATTTACATATTTTCATCTCATGTTGTAGGAGTGAATTTATTTATGTTTGTTAAAAAATAATAATTATGGCAGCTGACATAAGAGACGTGCTGCGCAGTAACAATGTAACTTCTTTATTAAATTTCAAGTTAAATTTCCTAAATTTGTATTGTTTCAATGCTGCTCTTGTTTTATATGTAAGAAAACAGAAGTTATTTAGCTATTAAACTTTTTTAAAGAGTTAAAATTCTAACAAAACTGGGGTGATTCCCATCCCTAGAATTTACAATGTATACCCAGTATACATTAAGATCTCAATGAGCTAAACAAGTTTTCACTGTGCTTGTTATGGGCTCTACTCAACAGGAAGTAATTCGAGCTGTTTGGAAAATGCACTAGGGCTGCACGATATATCGAAAAAATATCGTTATCGCGATAATGGCATGCGCGATAACCATATCGCAAAGAGTTGCGATAAATACTTTATGTGCCAAGCATTTGTGTGTCCAAATTTGACCAATCAGATAGGCCCTTACTATGTTTATACCCGCTTTATATATATATATATATATATATATATATATATATATATATATATATATAAATAATTTATATCTTTACACTTAATTCTGTCGCGAACTAACCTGGGATGATCAGAAGACTTAGCGATTAGCTGTTAGCCTTTTGTAGCGTGGACGGTAAACCCAAACGCGGAAGCAAGCGAGTAGGCAGGATAACCACGCAAATTAGTTTAAGGACTCTCACAGAAGGGGAGCAAGGGAAAAACACAAATTTAACCCGCGTCCTATAAACACACACTCGAATTAGAAAGTAAACAATCTGCACCGACATGCGTGAACACAGTGACTAAGCTCTATGCGGTGGTTTGTTTACTTCTCTTATACTTCCGGGTTCGCTCCCGCATTACTTCCGGGTCCTAGTGCCGGTCGCAGAGCGCGCGCGTGTGAGACAAATAGTATTTTTTATTTAATTTTTGTTTAATAATTTTTTGTTAAAAATAAATAAAAAATTAAAAAAAACAGGCAAGCCAAAGAGAATATTTTGTTTAAAAGATGCTCTTGTTTTAAGACACTATTGATGAGTGTATGGTTACACGTAATTAGAAAGTAATGTTTGAAAGTAATTCATATTGTGTTGGCAGGTTTATAGTAACAGCAAACCAGAAGTCAGAATATCTGCTGAGGGGTTTAAGTCATTCATAGTGTTTTGAAATCTAAATATTTGCAACTTCCTTGACATATAGGTTCTTTTTAGCCTGAATTAGATAAAAAATTTTTTAATTTGGGCCCGATCATCGCTACTCTGGAACTAGATTTACCCGATAAACTTTTAAAGGTTTAAGATTGTAACAAAATCAGGGAACAAAGGAATACCAGAATCAGAATATTTATAAAATCATGATCAAAATTTTAATCAAATCAACACAAATGTATCGTGATTAATATTGTATCAGGAGGTGACCTGTGATTCCCATTTCTAGAGTTTATAAATATTAAACAACTGTGACTTAAACAATTTTGTTTTTCTATTTCGCTCTGTTTGTTTGCTCACAATTATTCCCACACCCAAGCATTTCACTTTCTCAACGCCTTGTCAGTTTTTCTTTTCCCCTTCTTTCTGCAGCTGCATGATCTCACACCATAATTTGCAACTCAAATCCAGGGCCGTGTAGGAAGCCCAGAAGAATGCTGCGGTCTATCACAGGATCACAATGTAAACGCATACAGATGTCAGGCTGCTCGTCTGGGATTGAATTACGCTACGTCGTCGCTGGAGTGCCAGGCGGCTCAATCCACATCACGCTAATAAACGCACTAGGTAGGGCGTAGAAGGCCATATTTCATACGTGACGTAGTGCACTTATGACTGGGAGTCGATTAGGGATTGAGCCACTTGAACCGACGCGTGAGTAACGCGGCTAAAATAGCACAAACTGCAACCACAAGTGTGGAAAAAAGACATTTAAAAAAAAGCATACAGCCAGCCTGTATTCTGACTATGTAAAAAAAAAAAAAAAAAAAACCAACTACTGCAGGTTTTCAACAACAATCATATGTTCACACCATGACTTGGTTACTAAAAACCTGAACTCCACATCCCGAGTAACGAGGAGTAACGGTAGCTAGGGTTTTTAACTAGCCTAAGCTAGCTGATAATATTTACAAAAACAATAATTGATCCGTCCTTGTGTCAGAAACGCGACAATTAAAACAAATTCGCAATATTCATCTCCAAGAAAACATTACTCCATTAAAAAAAAACAGTTTTCTATATAAAGCGCATTGTGTTTCTTACCTGTTGCGTCCTCTCGCTCGGGTTCTTCATAATCGCCTGACGAAAACTGCTATCCACATAAGACGCCATTCTGTAACTTTAAAACCTCGTACTAAAACCAAACACATAAAATAAATCCTGCTAGACTTTCTAGCATTTCTCCTAAACAGCTTTCGCCCCGCTACGTGAAACCGAGGTCTTGAAAAAGAACAAAAGTCTGTTGTCTTGTCTGTAGGCCGCTTGCGAAGCCGCGGGCTCGAGTTGCTCCCAGTGCCCGAAAAGAAGCACAGATGTCACGGCTTCAGTCAAGCGTCTCCTCGGTATGGGAAACGATTTGTTTCTTCTTCTGTCATACGCTACCTGGTCTATCAGGAGACAGTTTATCAAACCTGTATATACCCATTATAGATTACAGAGGTATATGTAACCTACCTAAGGGTAAAAAAAAAAAACACACAGTCCCGTACTTTGGGTTAACTAGCTAACTAACGGGCAGTGATCCGACCTCGTCCCCGCATGGTGTCATCTGAATCACGACTAGCTCCGAGATCTGGTTACTCCGTGTTATCAAGCAGTCCGCTATGCTTTCAGGCGAATTAAGTATGAATTTAAGCTTCCGACGAATATTCAGCTCCCGTTAAACCGAGATAAGATGTGAAACACAGGACGGGCGGGGCTCTGAATCTGTCTCTATGCGGGCGGTGGGAGCCTCAGCACAGCAGCGTCGTGATTCAGAACTGCTGCGCTACAGATTCAACACTGATTAAGCGCGTTCTGCTGCCACCGCGTGGATAAAACGTGCATTTACAGACACAAAACAGCCCGTGGATGGCCATGTTGAAAAATGTTAATGTGCAACTGCTCTGAATGAGTTGCACATTAATTTCACTTACTCATCGTCTATACGGCATTATCCTGTGGTAGAGAGTGTTGTGTTCTTTGCTGCTGTGTGCTGGGGCAGTGGGGTGAAGACAGCTGATGTAAACAGGTTGAACAAGCTGATTAAAAAGGCTGGTGCTGTCCTGGGTGTCAGTCTGGAGAACCTGGCAGAGGTGTCTTAGAGGAGAATGCTAAAAAAGCTTCTCGGTATCATGGACAACCCCTCTCACCCCATGCACGCCTCCTTGATGGGTCATCGGAGCACACGCAGCAATAGACTCATCGCCTCTAAATGCAGAACTGACCGTCACAGGAAATCCTTCCTACCTGTGGCAATAAGACTGTACAACTCTTCACTGCTCTGTAGGTAATTTGTCAGGATTAATAATAATATTAATACTAATGTTAGTTTGTCCTCAGTCAAATCGTGCAATATTACACATATGTATGTAATTGAATGTTTGTTTCATCCCACTAATACATACTTCTACTCTCTTTATTCATCACTTTTCAGAACCACTTGCAATAATAGTTATATTATTGTATTTTATTGTATTTTTGTTTCATCTATTTTGCACTATTCTACTGTTGTTATTATTAAACTGTACTTATTGTATACTGTTTTATTATTATTATTATTTACTGTACTCCCCCCCCCCCCCCCCGTTCTTGGCTGCATTGAGCATGTTTGCGACAAAATAATTTCCCTCGGGATAAATAAAGCTTATCTTATCTTATCTTATCTTATCTTATCCCAGGAGACATAGGCTGCCAACCCATCACAGGGCACACACATACACATATATACACACTTACACTACAGGCAATTTGGGAAAAGCAATTTCCACAGAAAAACGGAGAACCGAAGGAAACCCACCAAGCACAGGAAGAACATGCAAACTCCAAGCATACAGACCCCGAGGAGGGAATCGAACCTGCACCCTTGAGGTGCAAGGCGACAGTGCGAAACCACTAAGCACTAAAATTGTAAATGTCTTCCGTTAAAATGTTACTGATATCAGCGCAGAGGAATTTTGCTTTACCTGTGAGTGTTGAACCTGTTACTGTTGCCTTCTTGGTCAATATTAAATAGTATGTATCAACACTGGCAGGAAAAAGTATTTAATTAAATTTTCCCATAGGAAATAATGGAAACTCAAATTATTCGTTCTACAGCCCAAAAATAAATAAATAATAATAATTAACACAAAATATAAAGTAAAAATAAAACAAATTAACATGCACTTTACCTTTTAAAAAACGTAAAAATAAATCCAGACAGATAAATGTTTCCCTCTGTGCACGCAGGCGCTGTGTGTGTGTGTGTGTGTGTGTGTGTATAATGTGCGTGCACACACACACACACACACACACACACACACATTAACAGAGAGACCGTTTTTAAAACTGTTTAAAAGGCAGAGGGTGTGCATCTGTGTTTGTGTGTGTATGTGTGTGTATTCACCCAGCAGGGAGACGATTACCTACAATTCAGCAGCGCAAGAGAAAGAAAAACCGTTGGCTCAGTTGTGATGACGTGACGTCGGTGTCAAAACAAGAAGCGCATGCTTGATACATGATATTCGGTGCTCGTAAACCAAGACAACGCTCATTTTTCAAGTCAAAATTTATTAAAAATCATTGCTCGTCTTGCAGAACACTCGTAAACCGAGGTTCCACTGTATTTGCACTTTTTTTTGTATATTTATCATTTGTCATTTGACTCAAATGATTTATCAAATAAATCATAATAATACACAAACACAACCTGAGTAAATGGGAAATGCAGTTTTAAAACAATGATTTAATTTATTAAGGGATTTATTGACATCAACTTAACATGGCTGCACACAACATCAGCAATAAACAAAGCTGCACTTCTTACCATTAAATGATTTATAGTGTATACTGTTTTGAGGAGAAAAATATATTATATCAGTGATCAAATGTCACTGAGGAGCTAACAAAAGACAAACATGGAGCCATTTATGTGTTTTCCCTACTTTGTTGTAGAACACTCTGAGAAGTTTAAAGAATTACATAATTTGTATGCATTGTTAGTTCTTTAGTCCACGCAGCTTCTCATCTGTATACTCTGCTAAAACAGGTCAGCTTTCAAAACATTTATGTCAATACCACCACCTCACTCGTCCTCTCACAGATCGCTTACTAATCGACCAAAGTCTCTCCTACCCAACATTTTGGAAGAAAATTGGGTGAAAATTATATAAATTATATAACACAAAACAACTGTAATGTCGTCAGTCTCCTATCTCCTTCCTGTGCTGTGCGTGTGTTTTTTCCTGTTTATCTTCAAATCAGCTGGCAGCATGCTGCATGATAACGGTAGGGACATACTGTTCATGTTTGTACTGTCGTCGCAGTTTAAAAGTGCATTAACTAAGAGTAGTTAATTTAATTTTGAATCAAGATTAGGTCTTTAACAGATATACACATATAAAGTGTTGTGAAAAAGTATTTGAGACAACAGGAGCATTTTTGTTCCTTCTGATCAGTCCTAGTCCTCTTTTTGCTCTTGATGTAATTTTGGTAGGCCTGAGAATGTTCACCACTGTTTCAAGTTTTCTCACATCATAGTTTGCTGTAGTCCCCAACAGGGATGTATTACGGACCGGGCCAGCGGGGCCGCTGCCCAGGGGCCCTTGGGGTGCAGGGGATCCTGTGGGGCCCCTAGCCCAAAACAATTTGCAACGCTTATCAACAATGTATTTTCGTTTGTCTATTTTAGAGGGCCTACATCAACTACATGAGCGCACTTCTCCACAACATTCTGACAACCCACGTGTAAACCTGCTGTTTATCTAAGTTATTGGTTTATTAAATATGACACGGGTGGGTAGTATTTGTGATTTTGCTTACTTTACCATTTCATTCTATTGGTGTCCTTCAATTTATTTGTTCCTGGCCCTGCGCATGATATGACTGCCCCCTAGCTACGAGGATGTAATTGTCTTCTTTGGGAAAGCTGCAAAGCAATAATTGCAGATTATAACAGGTACATGGCATTTTGGTTCACTTTTATAGACATTTCCATTTCTATTTCGAACTAGCACATTCTGGATAATTCAAACAAATAATGTTTGTTATGGTACGATCTGGTTGTGCTACGTTGATACCTGTCTCTATAAACAGAGATGAGTAACCTGGTGCTAACATTAACATGAGGTAATGGCATTGGGCTGTACTGATTATAATTTGAGATCCAACTTACTGTATCAACTTAAGCCACCTTATTTTCACTTTTTCCGAGGTAAAAAGCAGCAAAAGATAGTTTTGTCATTTATCATTCTGCTTTTACAACACGGTACGCGTACGCACTAGTTTGGACCCACAAGTGGCATGATGACATAGCAACTAGCCGTCCCAGACAATGCTGGCGTTTTTTTGTTTGTTTGGGGTTTTTTTTGGTGGTGGTGGTGGGGGGGGGGTTCGCAAACGTTTTGCCCAGGGGCCCACACAACCCATAATCCGTCCCTGGTCCCCAAAGCCTTAGAAATTGCTTCGTAACCCTACGTCGATTACTTTCTTTCTCATCTGCTCTTTCTTTAGATTGCATTATTTTAATTCAATTCAATTCAATTCAATTTTATTTATATAGCGCTTTTTTTTTTTTTCAACAATATTTTTATTGATTTTAACAGGGATAAAACAGGGTAAACATGTAATATTTTAATGCAGGTTTTATAATCCCCTTATAAACCCTATAGCACCCACCCCGTCCCTCCCCGACTCCAAGCCAGTTTTACAAGCATATGAAAGGCTAAACGCCAGGCATTAAGAGAAACCAAAAAAGAAAAAAGAATATGGAGCTGGAAGTTTTTTGGTTCTACGTGCAAAAAAAAAATAAATAAAGAGGAATAAAAAGGGGAAAGAAAGCAAACAAACAAGTAATTAAATAAGACAGGAATCAAACTATAAATGTATATGAAAAAAGTGAAGGAAGGGCCCCCACACCTGTTGAAATTTAAAGTCTGAGTAATGAATTGAGTAGTGAATCTTCTCCAGGGACAGACAGGACATGATATCTCTGAGCCACTGGGCGTGAGTGGGTGACGTGGCATCCTTCCACTTGAATAAAAGAGAACGCCTGGCCAGGAGTGTCGCAAAAGATAACAATCTCTTTTTGGCTGGACTTAGACTCTTACCCTCTTCTCCAGTGACACCAAAAAGAGCAATCAGAGGGTCTGGTTCAAGATTGCAATTCAATATGAAGGACAGGGTCTTAAAAACATCCCTCCAGAATTTTTCCAAATTCGGGCATGTCCAGTACATATGAATAAGAGACGCCTCTCCACTTTTACATTTATTACAGCAAGGATCAATGTCTGGGTAGAAACGGGAAAGTTTAAGTTTGGAGAAATGAGCCCTGTGTACGACCTTAAACTGTAATAAAGAGTGGCGGGCACATAAGGAGGTTGAGTTGATAAGTTTAAGAACTGAATTCCAAGTATCATCTGATAGTGACAGATTTAAATCCTTCTCCCAAGCAGTTTTAATTTTACACAGAGGGGTGTGACTCGAAGCCATCAATCCACCATAAATAGTGGATATTAGGCCTTTACGCAGCGGAGACAAACAGAGGAGGTTATCTAGAATGTTTGCTGCAGGAGCCTCAGGAAAATTTGGTATTAAAGAGCGAATGAAGTGTCTTACTTGCAGGTATCTGAAAAAATGAGAACTGGGTAAGTTAAACCTCTCGGAAAGCTGTTCAAATGATGCAAACTTATGGTCAACGAACAGGTCTTTGCAAAGCTTGATGCCCTTATTGTACCATTCCTGAAACACTGAGTCATGTAAAGAAGGTTGGAAGAGATGGTTAGAGACGATAGGACTGGACAGAGAAAAGCCCAGAAGACCGCTGTGCTTTCTGAACTGAGCCCATACTCTCAAGGTATGCACCACTACTGAGTTATTGATTAATTTAATTGAGGGGATGGGGAGAGCAGATCCAAGGAGTGCAGAGACAGAGAGGTTTTTGATAGACTTTATCTCCATTTCCACCCAGGCAGGCCGATTAGGTTGGTTATGAAAATATGACCAAAAGATGACAGATCGAATGTTTGCTGCCCAGTAGTAGAAACGAAAATTAGGTAGAGCCATGCCACCGTCTCTTTTAGATCTTTGAAGTAGGGACTTATTCAATCGTGGATGTTTACCTTTCCAAAGGTAAGAAGATATAATTGAGTCTAAAGCGCCAAAGTAAGATTTGGGAATAAAAACAGGTACAGACTGAAAGAGATATAAAAATTTAGGGAGAATACTCATTTTAATGGCATTAATGCGGCCCACCAGGGACATGGACAGTGGTGACCATCGTCCCAAGTCCTTTCTTGTTTGGTTCAACAACCTAATAAAATTTTCTTTAAAGAGGTGTTTATGTTTCCTTGTGATTGTAATACCAAGATAGGTAAACTGATTTTTCACAATGTTGAATGGAAAATTGTGCATACCAGTTGTTACTGCTGTATTATCTAGCAGAAAAAGTTCACTTTTGTGCAAATTTAATTTATATCCTGAAAAATAGCTAAATTCCCTGAGCAATGACAGCACAGGTGGCAGAGAGGAGACTGGATTCGATAAAAAAAGTAGAAGATCATCTGCATAAAGGGAAACTTTATGTTCTTCTCCCTGCCTCCAAATCCCAGATATATCTCTACAGCTTCGGAATGCAACTGCTAGTGGCTCAATGGCGAGGTTAAAGAGCAATGGGCTAAGGGGACATCCCTGACGAGTTCCCCGCTGAAGACTGAATGGTTGAGACTGTTGAGCATTTGTCAGAACTGAGGCAGTGGGGCTTGAATATAATAATTTAACCCAAGTGATAAAACCTGGACCAAAATTAAATTTTTCTAAAGCCCTGAATAAATACTCCCATTCCACACGATCAAAAGCCTTTTCAGCATCCAAAGAAAGGACACACTCAGGGGTCTCCTCTGATGGTGTGTACAAGATATCCATAAGGCGTCGAATGTTAAAGTAAGAGTAACGATTTTTAACAAAACCGGTCTGGTCCTCAGATATAATTGAGGGTAGAACATTCTCTAATCTACGAGCCAAGACTTTAGCAAGGATTTTAACATCCACATTAAGAAGAGAGATTGGTCTATATGAGGAGCACTCTGTTGGGTCCTTATCCTTCTTTGCTATGAGGGTGATGCGAGCCTCATTAAATGACGCAGGCATCTTACCTTGCTTGAAAGATTCAGATAGAACCAAAGCTAGTTGTGGTGCAAGGTATGAGGAGAATGATTTAAAAAACTCTGCAGGGAACCCGTCAGGACCCGGGGACTTACCAGATTGCAATGAGGAGATAGCTGAACTGATTTCCTCTTGTGATATGGGCTCTTCTAACCTTAATCTAGAATCAGGGGACAGTGTTGGGATATTTAGTTGAGTCAAGAAATTCTCAACTGCACTATGGTCCTTTGGGAACTCAGAAGTATATAATCGAGAATAAAAATTCCTGAATGCATCATTAATTTTAGAATGGTCCGTAGTGATGGTACCATCCTCCATCCGAATTTTCGTAATTTGTTGCTGTGCTCTAAATCCTTTTAACTGATTAGCTAAAAGTTTCCCAGATTTGTCACCATGAATGTAAAATTGGCTCCTACTCTTTAATAATTGCCGTTCAATTACATGCGTTGAAATAAGTTCAAACTTAGTTTGCACTTCTACGCGTTTTTTATAGAGATCGGGGTTTTTAAATAGAGCATACTGCTGGTCAATTTCTTTAATTTGGTTGGTCAAATCTTTTCGTTCTTTATATGCCTTCCTTTTCATATTTGCAGTGTATGAAATTATCTGTCCCCTGAGGTAGGCTTTCAGAGCATCCCAAACAACCAAACGTGACACTTCAGGTGTTTCATTTGTGGTGAAGAAAAAAACGATCTGGTCTTCCATAAATTTTACAAAATCGTCCTCCATCAGCAACGATGAATTAAAGCGCCAATGTTTAGTAACTTGAGGGAGATCTGGAAGTTTTATAGACATAACAACTGGAGCATGATCTGATATCACAATGCTCTGATAAGCACAAGAAGTAACCATTGGGATCAGTTGATTATCTATAAAGAAATAATCAATTCTGGAGAAAGTATGATGAACATGTGAGAAAAAGGAGTATTCTCTCTTTTTTGGATTAAGGAAGCGCCATATGTCAGAGATACCAAAGCTGCAGAGATAGGACTGAAGTAGCGTAGCGGATTTACTCAGAGGTATAGGATTGGGAGATGACCTGTCAAGTGATGGATCTAAACAGCAGTTAAAGTCTCCCCCTAATATGAGAGAGTATGAGCTCAGATCAGGTAGAAGAGAGAAAAAATGTTCAAAGAAGGAGACATCGTCATAATTAGGGGCATATAAATTAGCCAACACTACATTAGTATTAAATAACTTCCCTGAAACAATGATATAACGACCTTGTATATCCGTAATAACATTATGATGCTCAAAAGAGATGTTTGGGTTAATGAGAATCGAGACACCCCTAGCTTTGGCCTGAAAGGTTGAGTGGTAGTGCTGCCCTCCCCAATGTGACATAAGGCGAGAATTATCAGAACTGCGAATGTGAGTTTCTTGTAAAAATGCGATTGCAGTGTTAAGTTGTTTAAGGTGTGAGAGCACCTTCCTTCTCTTCACCGGATGGTTTAAACCCTTAACATTCCAGCTCACGAAGTTTAAAGAACTATTCATTCTCCCTGAGAGAAAATGCAGGTAGATAAACATGAATAAGATGCCTAACGTCAGCCTTAAAGTGTAAAACACAGAACAACGTGTTAAAAATACACAGTATACAAAGAACTAACACAATACTGGCTTTGGAGATCCCCCACCCCTCCCCCCCACACCCCTGCCCCCCACACCCCTGCCCCCCACACCCCTGCCCCCCACACCCCTCCCCCACACACCCCACTACACCCCAACAAACAAAGATAGCTGCTAACAAACAGAGCAGCAAGCTCCTCCATTCCTCCATCTTCCACCCAACAAATCCTCCTGCCGCTAACCACCCCATCTTCTGCTCCGACACAACTTACAGAAACTAATAATTAAATATATAAATAAAACATTTCCACACTCCAATACTGAAATCTCTCAATAAGAGAAAAACACACCACCACCACCCCTCCCCCCACGTCACATTGTAACTCTAAATATACAAACAAGTAAATCACACGTGATTAAAAATAGAAAAAATAGTAATATAATAATAATAACCCCTTCACAAGTTTAACACAACACTCTTACCGGGAAAGACGTAAACATGGCCAGATTTTAGGTTAAAAATGGTACTTTCCTGAGAACTGTAGTATCACGTATTAAAATAATAATAATAATAATAATAATAATAATAATAATAATAATAATAATACAGTGCACTACGCAGTTTTCGGCAGACTGTCTATGTGTTTCTGCGCCTCTTCTACCGAGCGGAGCCACTTCTTCTGTCCGGTAGACAGAGTGATCCGGAGCCGCGCTGGATACAGCAGAGAAGGCCGGAGACCACGGCTGTATAACTCGCTCATCACTCCTCTATACTCGGCTCGCTGGTTTAAAACTTCGGGAGTGTAGTCTTCCACTATGCGAACCTGCTGACCGCGGTATTCCAGCTTCCCTCTCCGCCGAGCCTCCCGAATCAGAAGGTCCTTCACCTGGTACCGGTGCACGCGGAGAATGACGGGCCGAGGTCTCTGTCCTGAAGCGGGTTTGGATGCAGGTATTCGGTGGGCTCGATCAATCTCCGGCAGGGAAGGCAGCGTCTCAGTCCCAAACACCTCGCACAGAAACTTGGAGAAGAACTCGGTAGGGAGTCCACCTTCAGAACCTTCCGGGAGACCCAGGACACGCAGGTTTTGTCTCCTGCTCCGGCCTTCTAAGTCTACAACTCTGGCCGTTAACTTTAAGTTGTTTTCCCGAAGTCCGGAGCAGATGTTCTCCAGCTCCGTCACACGCTGGCTCAGGTCGTCTGTAGCGAGTTCTAATGACGGTAAGCGCTGTCCATGGTCCGCTACTTGGGCCTGAATCTGATCCAGTTTAATTTCTAATAAACTAAACGAGGATTTAAACTCCGCCGCTAACGCATCACGGTGTTGCTCTAACAGCACAGAGATAGCCTCGACTGTTAGAGGGGTCGCAGTGTCGTCCTTTTTCACGGCTTTAACACTCCTGGTAGCCATCGCAAATGAAAAAACATATAACCGTGGGGTAGAGTATAAAGTTATTGTCAACTAAGATTTTAATTTAACATTTAGAGACGAATAAGGGAGTGAAGAAATTCGAAACTGTCGGAGCACCTAACCAACACGTCCTACTCCATGTGGCTGCTAACCGGAACTATATAGCGCTTTTAACAATGGCCATTGTCTCAAAGCAGCTTCACAAAAATGAAAGAAAATTGTTTTAGAAAAGAAAATATTTGGAAGTGTGTATGTGTGAGAAAAATGTGTATAGATAATAATGAGAAGAATGAATGATGAATGAAATGTCTCTGAAGAGCAAGCCAAGGGTGACGGCGACAGTGGCAAGGAAAAACTCCCTGAGATGGCATTAGGAAGAAACCTTGAGAGGAACCAGACTCAAAAGGGAACCCATCCTCATTTGGGTGATAACAGATAGAAATGATATGACATCATGTGTGTTGTGCAGATGAAAGTTCAATATGACAGAAATTCTTTAAATTGACATGAAATCCAGTTCAGCATAGGGACGAGTCAGTATTATCATTTGTTGCTTTCTCATATCCTTTAATGTGCTTCACTTTTCGACAGTGCGTTTATTAAGTGATTTCTTGATTTATCAGGTCTGGTAGTAAGCAGGCCTGGGTGTGGTAAGTGAAATGTAACTCAGCTGTCCAAAAATTTGCTTAATCACAGTTCATTCTTGATTCTTTTTATATCTATATTTATTTTTATTTTATTCTATTTTATGCTTATGTTTTACTTTTTCTTGTGGCATTCATTGGGGAACAGGAAATAAAGAATTTAATTATATGGAGGAACATGTTTTTTTTTATTGTACATATGACAATAAAACTTGAAATTTGAAAGTTCTTTTCCACATAGGGCTGGGTAGGTTTGGACAGCTTTTCTTTTTTTTTCTATCCATCCATACATCCATATTCAATCGCTTATCCAAAGTCGGGTCGCAGGGGTAGGAGTTCCAGCAGGGAAGCCCAAACTTCCCTTTCCCCAGCCACCTCAGCTAACTCTAACTGGGGAATCCCGAGGCGTTCCCAGGCCAGTGTGCAGATATAATCTCTCCATCTAGTCCATGGTCTTATCCTTACTAGATGCCCGAACCACCGCAACTGACTCCTTTCCAGGCAAAAGAGTAGCGGCTCTACTCTGGGTTTCTCACGGATGACTGAGCTTCTCATCTTATCTCTAAGTGAAAAGTCAGCTACCCTTCTGAGAAAACCCATTTTGGTATTCACAATCTTGTCCTTTCGGTCATGACCCAACACTCATGACCATAGGTGAGGGTTGGAATGAAGATTGACTGGTAGATTGAGAGCTTGGCCTTGTGGCTCAACCCTCTTTTCATCACAACAGTGCGGTAAAGCGACTGCAATACCGCCCCTGCTGCGAACACAGCTCTCACTTTGGGGAAAAAGGGATTGGATGGCCCTGAGAAGTGACCCTCTCACCCCATACTCCCGCAGTACCTCCCACAGAAAATCCCAAGGGTCCGATCATATGCCTTCTCCAAATCTACAAAACACATGTAGACTGGATGGGAATATTCCCCCCATGTTCCTCTTCAATCTGTGGTTCGACAATCGGCCGAACCCTCCTTTCCAGCACCTTAGAGTACACTTACCCAGGGAGGCTGAGTAGTGTAATGCCCCTACAGTTGGCACACAACCTCTGGTTCTGGTTCCCCTTTTTGAAAAGGGGAACCACCACCCCTGTCTCATGGACAGGGGCCTCCAATAGACGTTCCCACTTCACCTGCCCTACCCGTTTGGGCTTACCAGGTCTGTGCAGTGACCTCCCCTGCCACCTGACCCAACTCACCATCAGATGGTGATCAGTTGACAGCTCCGCCCCTCTTTTTATCAGAGTGTCCAAGACATACCCTCAGGTCAGATGATACGATCACGAAATCGATCAGTGACATTCGGCCTAAGGTGCTCTGGTACCCTTAAGTACACTTATGAGCATCCTTATGTTCGAACATGGTATTTGTTATAACAATCCATGACTAGCACAGAAATCCAGTAACAGAACACCACTTGGGTTTAGACCAGGAAGGCTCCAGACAACACCGCTCCCAGGTTCATGAAGACACGCAAACCTCTCCACCACGATAAGATGATAGTTCCCGGAGAAGCAAGAAAGAAACAGGAAAGAAAGAATGTCATTGTATGCGGGAACATGTTTCTTTACTGTGCATGTGACAATAAAACTTGAAACTTGAAACTTCTTTTCCACATAGAACTGGGCAGGTTTGCACAGTTTTTCTTTTTCTTTTTGTTTAGACAAAATCATGATGTCAGTTATTTAATAGGTACTTTACTAGCCGGATTTTGGCTAGTAAAGTACCTATTAAATAACTGATAGTAGGCTCATCCAAACACAAACAAGCATTCTGACCTGGAAGTCACAGGTTTGCCCACTCGTATAGTACACTAGTACAGTACACTAGTGCTTAAACCAATTCCTTTTTTTTTTCATCAGAAACTAAATAATACACAAGTTTTCTGTACAAATAGAAAATTTTACAAAAACTACTCACAATCAACTACTCCACCTCTGAGACTATGATTCCATGAATGAGGTATTATTTATATCCCGCAGATCGAGATGTCATTTATGCCATTTCTGTCTCACTAAATCCACTTCTCATTCAACGTTTTTTTCCCATGACTTGTTCATTACAAATTTAAAAAAACTAAAATAAAGTTCATTTATGTCAAAGTGTGACATATACATCCCAGATAGCAGAACAACATTGAATCATCGTTGAATCAACATTAAAGCATCAACCAACTTGTCATTGAATCAATGTTGAAATTTCAATGTTAAATGTTGATTTTTCATCAGGTTTGCACCTTGAAATAATGTTATTTCAATGATGAAAAATAGATCAAGATGGGCATAAAATCAATGTTTGTTCAACGTAAATTCAATCACTTATTTTACATTGAATCAACATTGAATCAACATTGAAGCAATTATAGTTTAGTCTTGCTTTATGAACAGCAAGATTCTATGACAGTAAATCATGTCCGTTTTGATTTATTTCTTTAAATCAGAGACCATGTAGGGCTGAAAAGCTTTTTTTTTTTTTTTTAAACAAAAAGTCAGTAACTCAACATCCTTCAGTTTACATGTAAAGATATTTATTTATTTATGCTCCATACCCATTTAAACAGGAAGTAACATCACAATTACAATAAAACAACTATATAATAAAACACACTACAACTTACATACAAATTATTATAAACTGGATGACAAAATGACTTTTTAGAAGAGAACTATTAGAAGAGATTGTTAATTCTGAATTCATAAAACAGAATCTAACTGTCAAGAGAAGAGACTGGAAAACCATAATATAAAAATGGCAGCCTGCCTCAGCAAAATTCAGTCAAATGCAAATAGAAACAACCAAGTCAGAAACACAACAGATGACTGAAACATTATTCGTAAGTTGAAATGTATTTACTCAGCAAAACAGATAATAAGACACAAGTCTGAACTTATGGTTTTCCACCACGAGCAATTCCCCCCAGCCGTTCTGGGGCATAACGAAGCCATTTCTGAACTGTTGAAGCAAAGAAACTCTGTGGCCTCCTTTTCTTCAGCTTTCAGCTGTTGTTGTTGTAGTGCATATAAAGAATGAAAAACAAACAAAAGGTTAGAACTATACAATGTTCTAAAAACTTGGAGTGGTAGTTGTTTAGGAATGACAGAAGGTGGGTCCTAAATTTTTGGAAATGTGACTTTTACAAATGTACAGATATGCAACATATGTTTTGAAATGTCCTACAATCTTCCATAGATACAATGCACACATTAGATTTTTTTAAATATACAGGTCCTTCTCAAAAAATTAGCATATTGTGATAAAGTTCATTATTTTCTGTAATGTACTGATAAACATTAGACTTTCATACATTTTAGATTCATTACACACAACTGAAGTAGTTCAAGCCTTTTATTGTTTTAATGTTGATGATTGTGGCATACAGCTCATGAAAACCCAAAATCCCCATCTCAAAAAATTAGCATATTTCATCCGACCAATAAAAGAAATGTTTTTAATACAAAAAAAAGTCAACCTTCAAATAATTATGTTCAGTTATGCACTCAATACTTGGACGGGAATCCTTTTGCAGATTCTTGTGTCTTGTGTCTCAACTTTCTCTTCACAATATCCCACAGATTCTCTATGGGGTTCAGGTCAGGAGAGTTGGCAGGCCAATTGAGCACAGTAATACCATGGTCAGTAAACCATTTACCAGTGGTTTTGGCACTGTGAGCAGGTGCCAGGTCGTGCTGAAAAATTAAATCTTCATCTCCATAAAGCTTTTCAGCAGATGGAAGCATGAAGTGCTCCAAAATCTCCTGATAGCTAGCTGCATTGACCCTGCCCTTGATAAAAAAAAAAAAACACAGTGGACCAACCCCAGCAGCTGACATGGCACCCCAGACCATCACTGACTGTAGGTACTTCAATTCAATTCAATTCAGTTTTATTTGTATAGCGCTTTTAACAATTGACATTGTCTCAAAACAGCTTTACACAATCAAAAGAATTATTTAAGTTTGTATGGAATGTGAATGTGTATGAATCAAAATGTTCAGATATTCCCTGGTGAGCAAGCCCGAGGGCGACAGTGGCAAGGAAAAACTCCCTGAGACGGTAATAGGAAGAAACCTTGAGAGGAACCAGACTCGACAGGGAACCCATCCTCATCTGGGTGAAACAGATAGCAGGAAATTATCTGCATTTATACAGTGTTAAGTGTTAGGTTCAGCTATAATAGTTGATGTTAATTGATGTTATAATACTTGATGTAAAATGGAGTCCAGTAGTTATTCGAGACTCAGATAGACTTGTAGAAAGTTCCAGTCCTGAACTATCGAATTGTCAAGTCCTCAGAGAAACAGCTGACAACACCAGTCGAGGCCAGAACCATCTTCTAAGTAGATAGAATCATCCCCAGACACCAGGCACATCCTAAAGAGACACACGGGGCATCCATGCGATGAGACCTCCAACCAGAAACCGGGCACCAGGATGGATCAGACAGGTCCGGAGGGCAGAGGGAGTCTGGATCACTGGCAGCTCAGGAACCACATGTGTAGCTCGACAGAGAGAGAGAGAGAGAGAGAGAAAGAGTGAAAGGGGGAGACAGGGGGAGAGAGGAAAGAGAAAGAGGGGGAGGAAGAGAAGAGGAGGAGAGATTGCAATTAGGTATGGTCACAGTCACAATGTCTAATGTGAATGTATATTTACTGTAGAGTGCAAGCAGGGACTCCGGCAGGACTAACTATGACAGCATAACTAAAGGGAGAGCCAGAAGGAAACACAAACATGAGGGCTCCCTGAGATGTAAAGCAAACAATCACCTCACCGTCAACAAACCTGAGTGATCAAATGAGACTGAGGAAGACAGCATCTAAACATACCAGTTCACCATAATACTCTACGTCCATGAGTCCCCTAGATCTGCTCCTTTACCTTATGGCAAATCTATTTATAAAAATGCTTGGCTAAATAAATAGGTTTTGAGCCTAGACTTAAACACTGAGACTGTGTCTGAGTCCCGAACACTATTTGGAAGACTATTCCATAATTTTGGGGCTTTGTAAGAAAAAGCTCTGCCCCCAGCTGTAGTTTTCATAATACGCGGTACTGATAAGCAGCCTGCATCCTTTGACCGAAGTAGGCGTGGCGGATCGTAAGACACTAGCAGTTCGCTCAGATACTGCGGGGCGAGACCATTTAATGCCTTATATGTCAAGAGTAGTATTTTAAAATCAATGCGAAATTTCACAGGGAGCCAATGCAGTGAAGATAGGATAGGGGTGATGTGCTCATATCTTCTGGTTCTAGTGAGGACTCTCGCTGCTGCATTCTGGACTAGCTGAAGCTTGTTTATGCACCTAACTGAACAACCAGACAGTAAGGCATTACAATAGTCCAACCTAGAAGTGATAAAAGCATGAACTAGTTTTTCTGCATCGTTTAGCGACAATATATTTCTTATTTTGGCGATATTTCTGAGGTGAAAGAATGCTATCCTGGTGATATTATCTACATGAGCTTCAAATGAAAGGCTGGAATCTATAATCACGCCGAGGTCTTTTACTGTTGCACTTGACGGAACAGAAAGGCCATCTAAAGTTACGGTGTGATCTAATATTTTACTTCTAGCTGTATGCGGTCCTATGACTAGAACTTCTGTCTTATCCGGATTAAGCAGAAGGAAGTTAATTAGCATCCAATTTCTTATGTCCTGCACACATTGCTCAACAATAGTACAACTTTAGTAAGATGGTTTTTCTCATCAGGTTTTGTTGAGACGTATAGCTGTGTGTCGTCAGCATAACAATGAAAACTAATACCATGCTTACGGATTATGTTGCCCAGAGGAAGCATGTAAAGGGAAAAAAGCAGTGGGCCTAAAACTGAACCCTGCGGAACGCCAAACTCCACTAGAGAACATGCAGAATTATCACCATTTAAGTCTACATACTGATAACGATCGGTCAAATAGGATCTGAGCCAGGAGAGGGCTGTACCCTTAATTCCTACTACATTTTCTAATCTGTGAAGAAGAATAGCATGATCAATAGTGTCAAAAGCTGCACTGAGGTCGAGTAATACAAGCATAGTTACACAACCCTGATCAGAGGCCAATAGGAGGTCATTTACTACTTTAACGAGTGCTGTTTCTGTGCTGTGATGAGGCCTAAATCCTGACTGATACAGTTCATGTATGCCATTTCTATGTAGATATGAGCATAGCTGCTCCGCTACTATCTTTTCCAGAATCTTAGGGGAGGTTTGATATTGGCCTGTAATTGGACAGCTGACAGGGGTCGAGGTCAGGTTTCTTAATTATTGGTTTAATAACTGCTACTTTAAAAGATTTTGGAACATAACCAATGCTGAGTGAGGAATTAATTATTCTCAACAGCGGTTCTGTTATTACTGGTACTATCTGTTTAAGAAAATGTGTCGGTATAGGATCTAATATATAGGTTGATGAATTTGCAGAAGAGATGAGTGAAATTAGTTCATTCTCTTCAAGAGGAGTAAAGTATTCTAGGTTTGAATCTGACATGGCTAGGTTAACATCTGTATCAATTACATTGTTTGGTTTCAAAGCCTCAATTTTATGCCTGATATTTACAATTTTATTATTAAAAAAGTTCATGAAGTCCTCACTATTGCCTGATGTTGTTGTGGAGATTTCTGTAGTGGTCTTATTTCTGGTTAATTTGGCTACGGTATTAAATAAAAATCTAGGATTATTTTTATTTTCTTCTATAAGAGTGGAGAGATACGTTGATCTAGCTACACTAAGAACTTTCCTATAGTTCAGGATGCTCTCTTTCCATGCTATTTGAAATACCAATAATTTAGTTTGACGCCATTTACGCTTTAATTTCCGAGCAGTCTGTTTTAAAGTGCGCGTGTGATCGTTATACCAGGGAGCGAGTTTCTTATCTCTAATAATTTTACTTTTAGCTGGAGCTACATTATCTAAGGTACAGCGAAGTGTCGACTCTAAATATTCAGTCGCCTGATCAAGTTCTGTGGGGTCAGACGGTGGCCTAATCGAAGTTGGTAACTCTGGGAGATTACTAATAAAACTCTGTGTGGTAGTTGATGTGAATGTACGTTTAATACTGTAGCGCGGTGCTGTGCGTACATTATCACTGTGACACACTTGAATGGAGACAAGATAGTGATCTGAGATAATTTCAGACAGTGGAATTGTGAATACATTTCTTATAATTAATCCGAAGAATATTACTAAATCTAAAGTGTGACCTGCTTTATGAGTGGGTCCTACTACACACTGATTTACACCTACGGAGTCCAGTATGGATATAAATGCTGTTCTCAGAGGGTCTTCTGGATTCTCAAAATGAATGTTAAAATCTCCAGCAATTAACACTTTGTCTACAGAAACGACCAGGTCTGAGATGAAATCCGCAAATTCACTAAGAAATTCAGAATACGGCCCTGGAGGTCTGTAAATTATAATTAGTGGAATCGACTGAGCTGATTTAATATACTTAAATACACTTATGTTACTATAGAGAATTTCAAATGAGTTAAATTTGTGTCCGTGTTTTTGTACGATAGACAGATTATCATTATGAATAACTGCGACGCCTCCTCCTCTACCAGTTAACCGAGGCTGGTGTATGTAGCTGTATCCAGGAGGACTAGCTTCATTTAGAGCTACATACTCATCCTGTTTAACCCATGTTTCAGTTAAACAGAGTATATTAAACGCCTGATCTGTGATAATTTTATTAACAATAACTGCTTTTGATGCGAGAGATCTAATATTTAACAATCCTATCTTCAGATCAGAGGTGCCGGCTGCGCATTCAGTATGATCTGAGTTTGTGGTCTTTATGTTAATTAAATTATTGAAACAGACTTTCTGAGTCTTTCTACATTTTTGCTTAGATCGGGGAACAGACACAGTCTCAATAAGGTGAACCCTGTCTGTCTGCTCCCTGGCCTGGGCTCTGGATTGTCACCGATTAACTAGACCTCTACTGAGACTATGAGCTATACTACAGGAAATGAGAGCAGCACCTTCCCGAGTGGGATGGACACCGTCCCGCCCTAACAGGCCAGCTTTGCCCTCAAAGGTCTTCCAATTATCTATAAAGCCCACATTATTTTTGGAGCACCACCTGGACATCCAGCGGTTCAGCGACCATAACCTGCTGTAAGCTATGTCACCACGTCTCATTGGGATGGGACCAGAGCATATTACTTCATCGGACATCGCCTTCGCTAATTTAAACACCTCTGTAAAGTTACTCTTACTAACCTCTGACTGACGAAGGCGTATATTCAATTCAATTCAATTCAGTTTTATTTGTATAGCGCTTTTAACAATTGACATTGTCTCAAAACAGCTTTACACAATCAAAAGAATTATTTAAGTTTGTATGGAATGTGAATGTGTATGAATCAAAATATGTATGTGTATATCATTAGCTCCAGCATGTACCACTATCTTAGAGAACCTGTTCTGTCCTAGAGCCCTAAGATTACCTGCTATGTCCGGTGCTCTGGCTCCCGGGATACACCTAACCACTGCCGCTGGCGCCCCTAAAGGTCTAGCTAATGTCACGTGCCTCAGTATAGAGTATCCTATAACCAGAGCTCTTTCAGGTTTCTCAGCGGGTGCATCACTGAGTAGAGCAAACCTGTTGGACACGTGAGGCGCAGAGGAGGTGTGCTCCGGTGGGCTAGCCTTAGCGTTAGCTTTGGCTGAACGAGTATGCCGCCGAGTCGTCACCCACTCGCCCCGCTGTGAGGGCTCTAATGCCGGAGTCGGGGGCTGATTATCTCTGCCTGTGGCACCCAGACTGTCTGCTACGGGAATAACGCTGCTCTCACACTGCCTAACTATCTCTAAAGTCTGGATGCGCTCCTCTAACGCTGATATCTTCTCCGTCAGAGTGCTCACTAACACACACCTATCACAAATAAAGTTATCGCTAATGACGGAGGAAGAATGTCTAAACATCCTGCACTCTACACACTGAACAAACTGAACGGTAGACATTATAACGTACCTCTGTGTCGGAGTTTTAGTTGTTTGGAGATGAATTCCGTTTGTTGTTCTTAGACGAGGAAACTCGCACGTTGCGAAACTTTCGCGGCAACGATACGAAAACAGGAAGCTACATGTCCGTCAGGTACTTGACACTGGACTTCAGGCATTTTGGCATTTCCCTCTCCCCAGTCTTCCTCCAGACTCTGGCACCTTGATTTCCGAATGACATGCAAAATTTGCAACCTGTAGCCCATTTCCTGCACACGCCTGTACACGGTGGCTCTGGATGTTTCTACTCCAGACTCAGTCCACTGCTTCCGCAGGTCCCCCAAGGTCTGGAATCGGTCCTTCTCCACAATCTTCCTCAGGGCCCGGTCACCTCTTCTCGTTGTGCAGCGTTTTCTGCCACACTTTTTCCTTCCCACAGACTTCCCACTGAGGTGCCTTGATACAGCACTCTGGGAACAGCCTATTCGTTCAGAAATGTCTTTCTGTGTCTTACCCTCTTGCTTGAGGGTGTCAATGATGGCCTTCTGGACAGCAGTCAGGTTGGCAGTCTTACCCATGATTGCGGTTTTGAGTAATGAACCAGGCTGGGCGTTTTTAAAAGCCTCAGGAATCTTTTGCAGGTGTTTAGAGTTAATTAGTTGATTCAGATGATTAGGTTAATAGCTCGTTTAGAGAACCTTTTCATGATATGCTCATTTTTTGAGATAGGGATTTTGGGTTTTCATGAGCTGTATGCCACAATCATCAATATTAAAACAATAAAAGGCTTGAACTACTTCAGTTGTGTGTAATGAATCTAAAATATATGAAAGTCTAATGTTTATCAGTACATTACAGAAAATAATGAACTTTATCACAATATGCTAATTTTTTTAGAAGGACCTGTATGTGTTATTTCACAATCTGCAAATGTTGTCCTACAATGTACATATTCAATGCTATGAAAACAAATATACTTAATGTAACAATGTAGTCTTTTATGTGCAAAAAAAAAAAAAAAAAAAAAACCTGTAGGACCAAAAAAATAAATACATTTAAAAAATCTATCCGTGGCGACGGTTTTGCAATTTGTCCCCCGCACTCATAAATACTTAAACTGTTCCCTCAGTTTAACAAATCGTGGCCACGGATTAACAAACTGTATGCACAAATTTCCAACCCGTACGCTCAGATACCGTACTGTTTGCATATTTATTCTTAACATGAAGACTTATTTTGGTGATTTTATTATAAGCTTTTTACCCAGAGTTAGATGCATGCTGCACTGTTAATGTTATTATTAAATAATGCCTATTATTACATTGCATTTAGTTTGAGAGCAAAGTAATGACAACATAAACTGTACATTATTTGTTTTGCATTGCTTTTTACCTTCTCCTCAAACTCACACTGCATGATTTTCAAAGTCATCGGATCACCATTGTTTTCACACTGTACAATCTGTGGTAGCATTTAGTTGCTGCTGTGTTCAGACTGCACAATGAATTGGCGACAGGAGATTACACACTGCATGACTTTACAATAGGATGAATCGCCAACAACTCTGTCTGGTGTGCAAGCTACAGCCAAACGCACACAAGAAGTGATAAGGAAACAACGCAAGATCATGCTGACATTGTGGTCTATAATTCCTCCCCGAACAAACAATAATTAAAAAAAGATGACGTCCTTGTGTCACGTTTCCCCTTACGTCTGTGTCGGCCGTGGTTGCGAGGCATGATCGCGGAGGCAAGCTGACGGTTAACAAAGTTCTTTATTTTTTAAATCAAACAAAACATAAACACTCCAACACAAACTGAACGTTAAATGAACGGTTGCTAGACGCCTGACTGGAGTTCAGCCAGGCTATTTAAAGAACTAAACAAAACTAATTATCAAATTAACTTCCCTCGGTTCAGGTGAGCTTCTACGTCACCTGACCGAGGTGCAAACTGGGAAATGAAGTGAAACTTAACTCAAAACAAAACTACAACTCAAGAATCCAACAAAAATACAAATGGCGTTCTGGCGCCATCTAGGGGTTAACCGTTACATTACCCCCCCTCTAAAAAATGCTCCTCCCGGAGCATCACCGGAGGCCCCGGACACCCAACCCAATGTTCTACCTTTAGCCTCCTATCCAGGAGGCTGGGTGACGGGGCTGGAGGCATGCTCTGCGGCTGCTGGGCTGGAAGCGTGCTCGGCGGCTGCAGAGCTGGAGAAGTGCTCGGCTGCTGCAGAGCTGGAAGCGTGCTCGGCTGCTGCAGAGCTGGAGAAGCGCTCGGCTGCTGCAGAGCTGGAGAAGCGCTCGGATGCTGCAGAGCTGGAGAAGCGCTCGGATGCTGCTGAGCTGGAAGCGTGCTCGGATGCTGCTGAGCTGGAAGCGGGCTCGGATGCTGCTGAGCTGGAAGCGTGCTCGGATGCTGCTGAGCTGGAAGCGTGCTCGGATGCTGCTGAGCTGGAAGCGTGCTCGGATGCTGCTGAGCTGGAAGCGTGCTCGGCGGCTGCAGGGCTGGAGAAGTGCTCGGCTGCTGTAGAGCTGGAAGCGTGCTCGGCTGCTGCTGAGCTGGAAGCGTGCTCGGCTGCTGCTGAGCTGGAGAAGCGCTCTGCTGCTGCAGATCTGAAGAAACGCTCGGCGGCGGCAGGGCTGGAGAAGCGCTCGGCTGCTGCTGAGCTGGAAGCGTGCTCGGCTGCTGCTGAGCTGGAGAAGCGCTCGACGCAGGCGTTGGAGCGGTCATTGCGCTCGACGCAGGCGTTGGAGCGGTCACTGCGCTCGACGCAGGCGTTGGAGCGGTCACTGCGCTCGACGCAGGCGTTGGGGCGGTCACTGCGCTCGACGCAGGCGTTGGGGCGGTCACTGCGCTCCGCGCAGGCGTTGGGGCGGTCACTGCGCTCGACGCAGGCGTTGGGGCGGTCACTGCGCTCGACGCAGGCGTGGGAGCGGTCACTGCGCTCGTAGACGGCGTGGGAGCGGTCACTGCGCTCGTAGACGGCGTGGGAGCGGTCACTGCGCTCGTAGACGGCGTGGGAGCGGTCACTGCGCTCGTAGACGGCGTGGGAGCGGTCACTGCGCTCGTAGACGGCGTGGGAGCGGTCACTGCGCTCGTAGACGGCGTGGGAGCGGTCACTGCGCTCGTAGACGGCGTGGGAGCGGTCACTGCGCTCGTAGACGGCGTGGGAGCGGTCACTGCGCTCGTAGACGGCGTGGGAGCGGTCACTGCGCTCGTAGACGGCGTGGGAGCGGACACTGCGCTCGTAGACGGCGTGGGAGCGGTCACTGCGCTCGTAGACGGCGTGGGAGCGGTCACTGCGCTCGTAGACGGCGTGGGAGCGGTCACTGCGCTCGTAGACGGCGTGGGAGCGGTCACTGCGCTCGTAGACGGCGTGGGAGCGGTCACTGCGCTCGTAGACGGCGTGGGAGCGGTCACTGCGCTCGTAGACGGCGTGGGAGCGAACACTGCGCTCGACGACGGCGTTGGAGCGTTTGCATAATTCACCAGTGGCGTTAGAGCTTGTCCTGCGCTCGACGGCGGCGTGGGAGTGTGCAGTGCGCTCGGATGTGACGTGGGAGCGTGCAGTGCGCTCGACGGCGGCGTGGAAGCGTGCAGGGCGCTCGGCTGCGGCTTAGGAGCGTGCAGGGCGCTCGACTGTGGTGTTGGAGCGTGCACGACGCTCGCTTGCGGCGTTGGAGCGTGCACGGCGCTCTCCTGCAGCGTTGGAGCGGGCACAGCGCTCTCCTGCAGCGTTGGAGCGTGCACAGCGCTCTCCTGCAGCGTTGGAGCGTGCACAGCGCTCTCCTGCAGCGTTGGAGCGTGCACAGCGCTCTCCTGCAGCGTTGGAGCGTGCACGGCGCTCTCCTGCAGCGTTGGAGCGTGCACGGCGCTCGACGGCGGCGTGGGAGCGTGCAGGGCGCTCGACTGTGGCGTGGGAGCGTGCAGTGCGCTCGGCTGCGGCGTGGGAGCGTGCAGAGCGCTCGGCTGCGGCGTGGGAGCGTGCAGTGCGCTCGACGGCAGCGTGGGAGCGTGCAGGGCGCTCGACTGCGGTTCTGGAGCGTGCAGGGCCTTCGATGACGGCTCTGGAGCGTCCTTGAAGCCGGGAGGTGGCGTCAGAACATGTGCGGGGAATAGCGGCTGCTGACATGCTAGCTCGCTGTCCTCGAAGCCGGGAGGTGGCGTTGGAGCGTGCACGACGCTCGCTTGCAGCGTTGGAGCGTGCACGGCGCTCGACTGTGGCATGGGCGCGTGCAGAACGCTCGAATGCGGCGTGGGAGCGTGCAGTGCGCTCGTCTGTGGCGTGGGAGCGTGCAGTGCGCTCGTCTGCGGCGTCGGAGCGTACTCTGCGCTCGATAGCGGCGTTGGAGCGTGAACGACGCCCGACTGCAGCGTTGGGGCGTGCACGGCGCTCGACTGCAGCGTAAGAGCGTGCACGGCGCTGGACTGCATCGTTGGAGCGGGCACGGCGCTCGACTGCAGCGTTGGAGCGTGCACGGCGCTCTCCTGCAGCGTTGGAGCGTGCACGGCGCTCTCCTGCAGCGTTGGAGCGTGCACGGCGCTCTCCTGCAGCGTTGGAGCGTGCACGGCGCTCTCCTGCAGCGTTGGAGCGTGCACGGCGCTCTCCTGCAGCGTTGGAGCGTGCACGGCGCTCTCCTGCAGTGTTGGAGCGTGCACAACGCTCTCCTGCAGCGTTGGAGCGTGCACAGCGCTCTCCTGCAGCGTTGGAGCGTGCACGGCGCTCTCCTCTCCGTGCAGACACGGCGCGACGTCTTCCTCCTCGACAGCCTCAGGCAGTGGCCGGGGGGTGAGCGCATCGTCCAGACCCGGGAGGGGGAACGCTTCCGGGGCTACTGACTGGTTCTCCCGAACCTGGACGAACTGCAGTTGGAGCTGCAGCACCTGCTCGCGCAGGTTACGAATGCGCTCCGGGTAGGACTCCGCCCACTGCCTGTAGAAGTCTGCCTCGTCGCCGTGCTGCAGCGACGTCCAGTCCTCCAGGCTCAGCTCCGTTGTGCTGTCCGCGCCACCTTCAGGCAGTGGCCGTGGGAGGAGTGCATCGTCCAGATTCAAGAGCGAGATCGCTTCCGGGACTACAGCTTGGTTCTCCCGAACCTGGACGTACTGCAGTTGGAGCTGCAGCACCTGCTCGCGCAGGTCATTCATGCACTCCTCGTTGCGTTCCGCCCACTGCCTGCAGAATCCTCCCGTCTCTCCCTCGGCTGCCACACCTCGTGGCGGTATGCGCCGGACGACGGGTCCGCAGCCTTCCCAGCTTCGCCTTGCCACTCTGTCTCGAGCTGTCATGCTGTCCTCCCCTGAGCTCGCTGGCTCGCTGTGCTCAATGTTTCTCCACCCTTGCCAAACTTCTAGTTCGCCGGGCTCCTCGCTAGCCCGCAGCAGTTCCGCCAGCTCGTTGGAGATGATGATCTCTCCTCCTAAGTAACTCCTTAGGAGGAGATCCTCCGCCATGCCTCTTGGGTGGTCTAGCAATCTGTCGCGTTTCCCCTTCCGTCTGTGTCTGTGTCGGCCGTGTTGGCGAGGCATGATAGCGGAGGCAAGCTGACGGTTAACAAAGTTCTTTATTTTTTAAATCAAACAAAACATAAACACTCCAACACAAACTGAACGTTAAATGAACGGTTGCTAGACGCCTGACTGGAGTTCAGCCAGGCTATTTAAAGAACTAAACAAAACTAATTATCAAATTAACTTCCCTCGGTTCAGGTGAGCTTCTACGTCACCTGACCGAGGTGCAAACTGGGAAATGAAGTGAAACTTAACTCAAAACAAAACTACAACTCAAGAATCCAACAAAAATACAAATGGCGTTCTGGCGCCATCTAGGGGTTAACCGTTACACCTTGTTTAAGATCCCATATGGTCAAAACTGAAATTTCATGGCTTTCTTCATGGTAACTGAGGTCTAGGGGCTATGTAACTACCATATAAGTTTCAAAACAGTCAATCCACAGTAGAATGCACACAGCCTGCATAAAGTAGCTCTGCTTTTTCACGAGCTGCTGTGACGTCCAATCTACTCAGTCACCGCTTTCAGTCACCATCAACCACCATCCCACCCTTCTTTTGCCAAAACATCACGTCCATGCCATTGCTGAACAACAAAAACATGAAAATAAGTTGAAAAAACGCTGTTCAGTCGATAGATGTCGAAACTACATCATTACACAGGCTTCCGAACAACATTAATATAAAAGACCAGTGGCACGTCAGCTTCAGCATCTTTCACACAGCCATTCCATTAAACTTTAAAAATTTACATTTAAAATTTTATTTAGTTAATAGAAGTTAATTGATAAAGAAAATCTATTTATGACATTATTTTTGACAGCATTATGATTATTTATTAAAACTTCAGACAACAACAATTAGTGCCACGAGGTTATTTGCAACACTATATGTTCTACAAAATAGAGGACTACACACCTTACATACATTACATTACCTTATATAATGTGGCTTTAGAAGAGGAAAGGTAGGATTAAGAAGTGAGCAAGTGATGAATTAGTATTATAGGTCCCAAGCAGATATAGCAGTGGTTCTCAAAGTGTGGGGCGCGCCCCACTAGTGGGGAATACAGACATGACAGGTGGGGCGCAATGAACGAGAGGAAAAACAGGAAAGTACCTGTTCTAATTCATGCTTTTCTTTATTGATAATGAAGAGCGTACGCTCAAAACTAAACAATCACACACAAATAAATGGATCATTAATACAAGTAAATTTAAAATAACATCAGTTGTGGGCCGGGAGAAAAAGTGGAACCATAGTGGAACAATAACGGTTTAACGTCGGACAAACTTGAGCAGCGCTGCTCGAATCACAAACCTGCGCGAGCCACTGGGCAGCGCTGCGCGACTCTGACAGAAATAAACCGCGCCGACCATCAAAATACATTTTACCCCTGTAAGTGCCATATCGCACTTGTTATGAATTTGTTGTTGTGTTTATTTTATTTTATTTGCTGTTATTTCATTTATTTTACCTTGTTCTATTCATAAGTAAAGCATTAAGCATTAAGTTTGTTACATAAGCCATAAGCTTTATAGTTCTTAGTCATGCATCATAAGTTGATAATCGTAGGTTGGTCTGTGATGTCATTCTACTATTACCTGCATTTGTGTGACTGTGATATGCTAGAAAGCTCAGTATAGATTTGGAAGGCTACGGAAACACAAGCTTTAGACCGTCAGCTAGTGAGAGCTCCCGGTAAGCTAGAAATGTAAAATACAGCAACGAGGTTGTTGTAACCGTAAGCTAAAGTAAGCTGGGAATGTAAGAAACAACAAGAGTGTTGTTAGATACCCAAGCCAAGATTGTAATCTACAAGATACAGCAAACAGGTTGTTGTAAAACTCAGAGATTTGCAAGATGCAGCAACTGGTGTCTGTAATAACAGTGGATTTACTCAAGACGACTGTATGAAGTGTTGATTCTTTGATGCTGACAAATAAACGACAAAAGACAAAGAGATCGGACTTCTGTCATGTGAGTGAAACTTTAAGACATTAGCTACGTGTCAAAACTAGTGAAATAAGCCAACCGCATCTACAACCCCGCTGGGATGCGCACGTACAATCCAGGCATGGCAAGGTGGAAACAATATTAAACAGTCCTGACATTTTAAATGAATTGTTTTTAAATAAAACACAGTGGGTCACGCAGGTTTGTGATTCGAGCGGCGCTGTGCGATCCACCACCGGGCTGCGAGAATAAACCAGATCATCACTGCGCTATCCAGATAGTCGCGCTGCGCTGTATTTGCGCAGATATTTGGTTCAATCGGGTGCCGCGGTTTCGTCCCACTTTTGATGTGTTTGGCTTCACATACACTTCGACAATGGAAGAAGACGGTGCAGCAGCAGTGAGTTTACTTACATGTGACGAAACCAAGAAACTTGATTTGGAAGGTACACAAGTGCACTGTTTTAACAAGTGATGGAAACACGTCAAACCTTTTCTATCATCTGAAATACAAATCGATTATGGCCAAAGTAAAAAAATGCGGCAAACCCCAGCAATTAACAGTTTAAATAAACTTACATAAAAAAATTTAATTATGTAAAACAATTTCTTTGTGTTTTCATTTTTATTTATGCATTTTCAGATACAAATTGCTATATTGTGATATATATCGTTATCGGGGTAGAAAATTGCTTCTACCGTGATAGAAGATTTTGGTTATATCACCCACCCCTAATGAAGCCTATCTTCAGCTTGGATTCATGGTGAGGATGGTGGGGGCAGAAGAGAGACCCGTGTGTGTTTTGTGTCTTATACCACTGGCAGCAGACCGCACGAGACCCAACAAATTAGGAAGACACTTAGAGACAACACACTCCAGTCACGTTAATAAACCACTGGACGTCTTTGAAAGAAAGCTGGCAGAATACAGACAGCAGGAGAACCACATGGTAAAATCTGAATCAGTGGACAGCAAAGCACAAATGGCTTCATTCAAAGTTGCATACAGAATTGGCCAGAGCAAAAAAAACTACAAACGATTGCTGAGCAGCTTATAAACATGGGGTCAATTATGCAAAGATAAGTGACAACGTAAGCCTTGTAACAATTGCACGTGTATTTTATCTTTTTTTAACTTGGTGGTGTTTGATCGTATTGGTTTAGGAATTGATATTTCAATAAACAGTAAACTTGGCCAATTTCGTTATTATTTTGTTGACAAGTGGGGCTTGAAAATTCACTCACCCCCTTAAGTGGGGAATGACAGAAAAAGTTTGAGAACCACTGAGATACAGTAACAATAATGGGTGCCCTACCTTATGCAGTCTCCATTGATGGCTAATAAACATTGATACAAGTAGGCTATGGTTAAAGTGGTGAACTTATAAAGTCTTAAATGTTTTGTTTTCCCTTCTCAACGCATTATGCATTTACTCACCAATAATGGCTACCTTTTTAATTTGGTCAAGTCACCAAGTCGAAGGTGCCCAGCAGCAGATTCCGTACCATGGCAGTAGCAGAGGTGGCAAGGCGGGCTGCTCTCCATGCTTCTGCCTGGCAAAACACCCCAGAGCCCTTTATAACTTCAATCTGAAAAATGATTTCACATCACAATATTAATTTATTGGCAACTTTTAGAAACTTTTCATGTTTCATACTGATTCTTATGTTTAGCTTCCCAATAGTTAATAGGATTTTATGTATAAATGCAGATTAATGATAATCTGGACATTCTGGACATTTGTTTACATGCAGGGTAAAACTGCAACAGGAACAGTACAAAATAAAAACTGAAAAAAGATGGACATTCAGAGTAAAACAGTGCAAGATAAAAAAAAACTGTACAAAACATACATGCAGGGTAAGCATTGGTGGGAGCAATGTCCGAGCAGTGTAGAGAAATATTTCTGTACGACTTCATTGTTTTGTGCTGTGTAGTATAGTATTGTAATAGCTGATTAGAGTGATCAACTCCCCATGTGCTGGTTGTACGCAGTCACAGCACATGGAAATGTCTTTGTAGTCCATGTACCTTGTAATTTCACCCTCATCTTCACCGCGTCTACTGTAAAGCAGAATGGATGGTAGAACAGGTAGATACTTCTCGTGTGTCCATCCACTTCACAAATACAAGAGGTCCATCTGAACGGAGCTTGCGTGTCCTGATGTGAGGGGCTGGTGAAGGCAAGGGTGATGCAGACACATTCCTCAAAAACAAATAAATAAAAAAATGTTAGCCTATACTGTTCAGAGTAAATGGATGTGCAATTAATATGGATGCACAATATATACAGTACAGAGATGACCAAAAATGTATCCACACTTCAACATGAAAAATATACACCTCTCTTCTGTAGGTCACATGACAGCATCAATGATGGTGATAGATAATACTACTGTAACAATGACAGACCTCACACACCGATTAAAGTATAAACAATGATTCGTTTATTGAAAGTCATGCAGAGATATGACCAGGGATGATGTCGGCCCGTTCACCGGGGCTAGGTTAGCGAGTCCGCTAGCGGGGGGAGCGTGGTTGTCCCGGAACACCTTCCTTCGGGATTTCTGATGAGAGAGAGAGTGAGAGAGAGAGAGAGAGCTACTGGATCTATGACCTGGAGTCCTGGAGGGATCCGGCGGCGGTCCAAACCGCGGATACACGGAGTTTTCTCACTCGGGTGCGGTGACTGGAAAAGCGTCTGGAAACAGAGAGAAAGGTAAGTAACTTGGGTCTTGTAAACAAAGAACTTGACTTGCCGTCGCGTGTAGGGTCCACACTCCGTCAATGAGCCCGGACGTCGACTGTGGGATGGTGTGTGGCTTTTATGCTTCTGGTGATTTGGATCAGGTGGTTGTAATTAGTACTCGGGTGACAGAGGGCGCTGTGTTGGGTTTTGTTCTGAGCCTGGTTCGACTGTGACATTACCCCCCCCTCCACGACCCTCTCCTGAGGGTTGACCTCTTCGCCGCTTTGGTGGTCTGCCCCGTCCTCGGGGTGCTGGTTGATTGGGGTGCGAGTTGTGGAACTCTTCCAACAGTGTGGGGTCTAGAACATCTTCGCGGGGTACCCATGATCTTTCCTCTGGTCCATATCCTTCCCAGTCCACCAGATACTCAAGTTGACCGCCTCGGCGTCTGGAGCTCAAGATTTCACTGACTTGGTAGATGTTCCCTTCGTCGACGATGAGCGGCGGAGGGGGTGTTTCTTCAGGACCAGGCTCTGGGGAAGACACAACAGGAGTTCGGTATGGTTTTAGCAGAGATACGTGGAAAGTGGGATGTATTCTTAAATGTGGTGGTAAGTGTAGTCTGTATGTCACCGGATTCAGTCGCTCTACTACCTCATATGGCCCGAGGTACTTGGGGCTAAGCTTTCTGCACGGGAGTCGAAGACGCATGTCCCTTGTGGGGAGCCATACCTTGTCGCCTGGTTGGTACATCGGAGCCACGGATCTGCGTCTGTCGGCGTTTGACGTAAAACGTCTTACTGCTCTCTGTAGGTGGTGATGGGCTTCTTCCCAAACCTTCTCACTCTCCCTAAACCAGTAATCTACTGCAGGGAGGTCTGACCGGTCTGCACTCCAGGGGAACAACGGAGGTTGATATCCTAGGATACATTGGAATGGGGTGAGGCCGGTAGCCACCTGTCGAAGGGAGTTTTGGGCATATTCGGCCCAACCCAGGAACTGGTGCCAGTTGTCTTGATGCCCATGGCAAAAGGTCCGGAGGAAACGCCCAATCTCTTGTATCTTCCTCTCAGTCTGTCCGTTGGTTTGCGGATGGTAACCGGAGGATAGGCTGACTGATACCCCCAAGAGTCGGAAGAACGCTCTCCATACCCTGGAGATAAACTGAGGCCCTCGGTCTGACACTATGTCTTCTGGGATGCCGTAATGTCGAAATACCTGGTTGAATAGGAGTTCGGCTGTGGTCATGGCCGATGGTAGGGACCTTAGAGGGAGAAGCCGACACCCCTTGGAGAATCGATCCACGACTACCAGAACGCAGGTCTTTCCCTCTGATTCGGGCAGATCAGTGAGGAAGTCGACTCCCAGGTGGGACCAGGGTCTTTGGGGAATTGGAAGTGGAATGAGCTTCCCTGCCGGGAGGTGTCGAGGGGTTCTGGCCATCGCACACTCTGGACACCCTTGGACATATCGACGTACGTCTTGACTCATGTGGGGCCACCAGAAACGCTCGCGCAGGATCTCTAGGGTGCGTTCCGCTCCGGGGTGGCCCGTGCCTGGAGAGACGTGCACAGAATGCATGAGGGGTTCTCGGTCGGGTTCGGAGACAAATCTGCATTGTGGTGGGCATTCGGGTGGAGAATCTGACGGAGGTTCAGAAAGGAACGGAGGTGATTCCCACTGAATTGGGTTCGTGAACATGCGCTCTGGGAGTATTCCCTCTGGTTCCTCAGAGGATTCGTCGAGAGTATGTATACGGGAAAGAGCATCGGCCTTGAGGTTCTTCGTTCCCGGTCGATAAGAGATTTTGAAATCGAAGCGTGTGAAGAACATAGCCCACCTTGCCTGCCTTGGGTTCAACCGTTTTGCTTCTTTGAGGTATTGCAGGTTCTTATGGTCGGTGAGTACCTGAAAAGGTTGGACGGCTCCTTCTAGCCAATGTCTCCAGGTCTCCAGGGCCATCTTGATGGCGAGCAGTTCACGGTCGCCTATGTCGTAGTTGGCTTCAGCTGGAGTGAACTTTCGGGAGAAGTAGGCACATGGATGATAACCTGGTGTTTCTCCCTGTTGTTGGGACAGAATGGCTCCGACCCCCGTAGTTGAGGCGTCAACTTCCACCAGGAACGGTAACTCGGGGTTTGGGTGAGTGAGAATGGGTGCTGAAACGAACCGGTCCTTTAATTCTTGGAAGGCTTTGTCAGCCTCGGCGGTCCATTTCAGGGTCCTGGGTTTGCCTCGAAGGAGTGACGTGAGAGGGGCTGCGAGAATGCTGTAGTTCCTAATGAACCTTCTATAGAAGTTGGAAAAGCCTAGAAATCTCTGTAGTTCCTTGACGGTGGTTGGTTGGGGCCAGGTGATGATCGCCGTGACCTTTTCCTCATCCATCTTTATCCCTTGTTGGTTAATGATGTAACCCAGGAACAGTACGGTGGTTTGGTGGAAGGAGCACTTTTCGGCCTTGAGGAATAACTGAAACTCTCGGAGGCGTTGAAATACTTGGGTGACGTGATGGTGATGTTGTTGCTCTGATGGGGAAAAGATTAAGATGTCGTCGATGTAGACAATGACGAATCTATGCAGGAATTCGCGAAGGACTTCATGCATGAAGTTTTGGAACACCGCCGGGGCATTGGCCAGACCGTAGGGCATTACGCGGTACTCGTAGTGGCCGGTGGGGGTTACAAAGGCGGTTTTCCATTCGTCCCCCTTTCTGATCCTCACCAGATTGTACGCACTACGAAGGTCCAGTTTGGTGAAGATCTTGGCTTTCCGCAGGCACTCGAGCGCGGCCGGTACTAATGGCAGTGGGTATCGAAACTTGACCGTAGCTCGATTCAGGGTTCGGAAGTCAATGCAGGGGCGTAACCCACCTCCGCGCTTAGCCACGAAGAAGAAACTGGAGGCTGCAGGGGATGTAGAAGGTCGGATGTACCCCTGTTGTGTCGCTTCCGTGATATAACTCTCCATGGCCTCCTGTTCAGGTCGCGATAAGGGGTAGACGTGCCCGCGAGGAAGGGGTTCGCCGGGGATCAGGTCTATGGCACAGTCCCACGGCCGATGAGGTGGTAATTGGGTTGCCCTGTGGGGGCAGAAGATGTCCGCGAATTCTCTATACTGTGGGGGAATGTGCGAGGATTGTGACGCTGTGGGGCTTTCAATGGTCGTGGCGTGCAGAGGTAAGGAGTGACATTTCTTGGGTAAATTTGGGAAACATGTGGTGGTACATTGACGGCTCCATCGGAGCACTTCGCCCGTCTTCCATGACAGTATAGGATCGTACTGGATTAACCAAGGCCGACCGAGCACGACATCAGAGGTTGAATTCTCCAACACCAATAAGTGAATCCGTTCTTGGTGTAGCAGGCCTACTTGTAGTGTGACGGGTCCTGCCAGTAGGTGGACTGGCCTGGGAGAAAGTGGCCTTCCAGTTATGGACTGGAGCTGGTAGCTCTTCTCGGTTGGGGTTGTCTTGAGCTGGAGGTGTCTGCATAAATCCCCGGAGATGAAGTTACCGGCCGCCCCTGAATCGAGGAGGGCTGCTACAGACAGAGAGGTACAGTGGGAAGTAAGAGTCACACACGTGGACAGTGGTTGCAAGTTTTGGATGGGAGTGGAAATCGAACTCACCAGGTGTCGTGGTGGACGGATAGGGCATTCCCGACGGAAGTGTCCCGAGTTCCCGCAGTAGATGCAGAGCCCCTGGTTCAGACGTCTAGTCCGTTCGGCCGAGGTCAGTCGTCCTCTGTCGAGGAGCATCGGCTCGTCCCGAGGTTCTGGAACTCTGGGCGTTCGGGATATTCCTGCCGCCGGCGTGACGTGGTCGCCCGATTGGGCCTGACAGGAAGCGAGTCGCACTGAGCACCGGATGGAGAGCTGAATGAGGCTTTCTAGTCCTTCATCATCGTCGTATGTAGCCAGCATGAGGCGTAGATTGGGTTCGAGCCCCTGACGATAGGTGGTGAGCAAAGCCTGTTCGTTCCACCCGCTGGTAGCTGCCAAGGTGCGAAATAGTATGGAGTATTCCTGGACTGAGAGGTTACCTTGAGTCAGGCGGTATAACTGTTCTCCCGCTGACACTGCGGCGTCTGCCCTTTCAAAAACCTCCTTGAAGTGGTCCTGGAACCGTTCAAAGGATTCCGTGAGAAGGCCACCATGAGACCAGATTGCCTCCGCCCACTGTAGTGCCTGTCCGGACAACAACGAAATTATATAAGCTATTTTGGACTTATCTGTGGAATAAAGGGAGGGCTGGAGAGCAAACGTGAGTGAGCATTGCAACAAAAATCCCTTGCAGTTCCCCTCCGCTCCAGAGAAGGGCGCTGGTCGCGCCATGGGACTGGAGACCGGCGGCGGCGAGGAAGTGGCTGTGGGAGCCGGCGTCGAAGGCGTGGTTGTTAGCACAGCTTGCCGTAGCAAGCTCACCAGCTCCTGTAGCGATTCCTGTGCGCTCATCCTGTTTTTAAGGTCCGGGCTTCTGTAACAATGACAGACCTCACACACCGATTAAAGTATAAACAATGATTCGTTTATTGAAAGTCATGCAGAGATATGACCAGGGATGATGTCGGCCCGTTCACCGGGGCTAGGTTAGCGAGTCCGCTAGCGGGGGGAGCGTGGTTGTCCCGGAACACCTTCCTTCGGGATTTCTGATGAGAGAGAGAGTGAGAGAGAGAGAGAGCTACTGGATCTATGACCTGGAGTCCTGGAGGGATCCGGCGGCGGTCCAAACCGCGGATACACGGAGTTTTCTCACTCGGGTGCGGTGACTGGAAAAGCGTCTGGAAACAGAGAGAAAGGTAAGTAACTTGGGTCTTGTAAACAAAGAACTTGACTTGCCGTCGCGTGTAGGGTCCACACTCCGTCAATGAGCCCGGACGTCGACTGTGGGATGGTGTGTGGCTTTTATGCTTCTGGTGATTTGGATCAGGTGGTTGTAATTAGTACTCGGGTGACAGAGGGCGCTGTGTTGGGTTTTGTTCTGAGCCTGGTTCGACTGTGACAACTACACACTGCTGCCATAATTCAATTTGAGTTTTAAAAAACACCATCCATTGGACATTACACACATATTGAACACATTCTAAACAATTACATCTTATCAGGTATTTGTAAATACACGCTAAACAAAAGGGATTATATACATTTACACCAAAGAAATATTCATAAGCATCACTTAGCTACATAAGGCAGTATTTTAGCCACCTGGAACTAGCTTGTTTGTGCTAAATAACATTACCGATAGCAGTGTTATAAGCTAACCAAAATGGAGCCAAATACACATTAGCAACCATAATCTAAAGCTATCCAAAACAAGGTGAATATAAACACATGTAAACTCCATAAGGCATTAGCTTAGCCACCGGGAAATATCATGTTTGTGCTACATGACGCAGCATGTTAGCATGATTTACCTAAACTATATAAATGGCATTGAAAGCCAATGTGTCACACAAGCTGACAAGAGCTAGCTGTAGTGAGGAAAATATTTACTAATATTAGTTTAATATTTTCAGAATAAGAGTTATATAAGACTTAATAACTTACCCACTGTAGCATGGGTCTATTCTCTGTTCAAAATGCTCCTGTTCTTCGTCGGAGTCACACAGTCTTCTTCTGAGGTAAATGTAAACTCCTCCAACTTTCCAGAACATTCTGAAGAGTTTCCTCGGATGTGTAAGCGCGTGCCATCTTTCAAAACGTGCAGAAAACTCACTGAATCGGAGTATTTTCAAGTCTGTCTCTCTGTGTTCGTTTTTCATGCCGGTGTCCGGGGGCGTGGTCTAGTATGTAAATTACCCGGACTGATTTCCGTGTGATTGGCGCGTGGGCGTGTCCTGCCTCGGGTCATTAGCATATAAGTGCGACAGAAATTCTGTGCCTCTCCTTGGTTTCATACGGATTACATAAACTGAGAATATTTGTTTTCAATGTGACTTGCATCATTTACAAGTAGACACTTTAAGCTTTCTATAGATATATTTCTCATTTCAGTTAATTTTAGTGACGTGTTTCAAAAAGATTTTCACGGAGACTGAGGTTTCATATATGTGCATATATCCTCATATACTGTATGTGGGCAATTAGGATTAGTTTTTTGCATTTTTTTTGTTAGTTCTTAGTTATTGCCTTGATAATAGAAAATATGAGCTAGGCATCATGTATGACAGTTGCCAAAGTGAGATATGAGCTAAAATGACCAGATCCTACCATAGGAGACATATCTTGTATGTACATATAGGGCTTATATGTGGATATAAAGAAGCAATACACCCACCAATACAGGAGATGTATAAAGAAGCAATACAGGCCTGTATATGCACATATATGCACCTCAATGTTGCCTACATGTGGCATATATACGCATATATTATCATATATATGCATATATACTGCATATAGGTTTCATATATGCGCATATATCCTCATATTTACATTTACATTTAGGCATTTGGCAGACGCTCTTATCCAGAGCGACTTACATTTTTATCTCATTATACATCTGAGCAGTTGAGGGTTAAGGGCCTTGCTCAAGGGCCCAACAGTGGCAACTTGGTGGTTGTGGGGTTTGAACCTGGGATCTTCCGAACCGTAGTCCAATGCCTTAACCACTGAGCTACCCCTGGCCCCATATAGGTGCGGTTATATGCGCATATATACTGCATATAGGTTTCATATATGTGCATATATCCTCATATAGGTTCTTTCCATGTGGGGCACGCACACTGCTCTGGGTCAGACACAGACAACGGGAAACAGGAACTAAGCTCTCAAACAAATGCTTCCCAACAGAATACCGTAGGTCGCATTGCCAAAATTCTTTCACCGTGAGTGGCAGGAACTTCCAGACTACAACATATTGAATTCTCATGCCTGTAGAGTGTATTATAATGACGTGGCGACAGTGTAAAAACACCCTCCGATGTTAAATGCGAGCCGAAAATTGAGTACTTTTGAACGGCAAACAGGAATTAAGCTCTCAAGTGAGTAAACTAGACAGCAAGGTAAATACACAAAACTTACCATCAAATTATTTTTTTTCCTCAATAACTGTATATATATATATATATATATATATATATATATATATATATATATATATATATATATATATATATATATATATATATATTTTTTTTTTTAAGCACCATGGCGAATCTCTCGTAGTCAATTTTTTAACCTGTTTTAAACACATACACACATGCATACACATTTTTATAGAAATGCACTTAGTTAATTTAATTTGCCTTACATTGTTGAATGAGGATGGGTTCCAAAACCAAAAATCAACATTGATTCAATGTTTGTCTTTTCAACACAGAAAAGCATTGAATTATCAACATTGATTCAACATTATTTAGCATTGAAAAATCAACCTCAACCAAAATGATGATTCTGATGAAATTTCAACATTGAATCAATGTCACCTTGCTATCTGGGATGTTAACTGTCAGCCATAACTAATCTCTGAACACTTCACTTTGTTCTGTATAATGATGACCAGAGACTGTCTATACATAGGAAGCTGTAAGAATGGAATGGCACAATTTTTGTCTGCATTTTTTATTTGCAGCATTGTGTAGTAAACATTAGCTGACTTTTCTTTGAGTCAAACTAATATGTACTGATTTACTTCCGGCTACGTCTGTGCGTGTACAGTGCAATACTAGAAACGACCACACGGTGGTGGTAAAATACAATACATTGAGCTAAATCCGTACGTGTAGCATTTCCCCAGGAATACTTGTCAGTGTATCTAAAATTATATTTTACATTTTTATATACAAATCCAGCATATAGAACAGAATAAATACTTAAAGAAATACACGTAGACAAGCATATTAAAATGTATTTATATTCTTTACATAAGCGTCATGTTAACTGTACAGTTATAAAACATTTGTATGCATAATCTTCAGGAACTTAATTCATTGATCCTAATCCTAGCCTGAGTGCTGTGTTGGATTACACACTTGATGAGACACCAGCGTATCTCATGGCACCATGCATGCACCCACACTAGGAGTTATTTAAAGTAGCCAGTCCCTCTATTGACATGTTTTTGGCAAGTGTGAGGAAAGCCTGGAGAGCCCAGAGGATACCTGTGCAGGTATGTGAAAAACATGCAAAACAACCCTGAAGCTATCAAGCAGCAGCAGTAGTACCAGCTGTCTCTCTGAATGAAATGACGAAAAATAAGATGCAAACCTAACAATAAAACAAACCCTGATAATTTTAAATGAATATGAAAAACACAAACCCTGATAATGGTAAATAAATGGTAAATGAAACAGAAAGGTCAGTATTGTATTTAGACAATACAAAGTTATACAGGTCAAGCTACATGCCCTTCAAAGTTACACTGTAACAAATTGCTGTATTTTTTACAGCAAAATTATACAGAAACTTACTGTTTTGCCATTTTACAATTTATTGCTGTAATTTGCAATGCATTATGGGTTATACAGGGATTTACAAGTGTTAACTGTATATTTCACTGTTAACTGTAATTAATTTACAGGTAGGAGGTGTTTTCACTGTAGCTTTAATATTTTTACAAGAATTTACTGTGCTGTTGCATTATGGGATTGCACGGGCTGATATCGTTTGAAATCTGGTGGACCGAGGAGAGAGTGAAGCGACAACAGTTGAAGATAAACGGCAAATGATTTATTTTTTTTGGTAAGTTCAATTAAATTTACTTCCATAATTATTTCGTTTAATGTCAAGTAATTCATATAACGTTATATAAGTTTTACCAGTATATTCCCTCTAAAAGTTATGTTTAGCTATTTTGTAAAGGGATGTGCAGTTAACGTTATTTATCTGTTGCTTCAGGCGAGAAGGAGAAACGGTGCGTGCCATTTCAGAAAGCAGCCTAAATTAAAAGATAAATCGTTATCGTCATGCTAATGTTGATATATGCTTGAGTTTGTTAGCTCTATTTGGCTTTACTTTCTAGAGAGTATTTGTAGTTTGGCAGGCACAGCATCGCTATCGATGTTAAATTAACCTTACATGAAGTGCTCAGTTGTCTTTGCTGATAGATATTTGCTGATATAATATTACCATTGCTGGAAGAGTTCTCTCGAGCTCTTTATTTATATAAGCTATTTATTTATATTTTTTGTCAGGCAAGCCGAAACATCACGGAGCTAAAAGGTAAAAACAGAATGTCATGCCTGTGTTGATGAATGCTGCTTTTTATGCGATTCATACACCTTACTCTCGATAGAACATTTTTTAAATAATTGCATATAGACTGAAATGCTGGTTTATTGAGAACGTGTAATGCCTGAGTCAAAACCAAACGTAATGTAAACAATTTTGCTTCAAACGATATAAGCAGATATAAGACAGAAAAAAAGTTCTCACATAACCTACTTGTATATAAAGCTTGAACGTAAATCTAAATTAGAAATGTATCACTGTAAATTCTGTCAATATGAGAGCAATACCATTGTAGGTTTTACTAGACATGTAAAAGTACACAGTAATGTTCCAAACTGCTCTTTCACCAGTGGAGTACCTGACTGTTCCCATGCTTTTACTAAATTTTCAGCGTTCAAGTCTCATCTATATAGAGACCATACAGTAAGGCTTATCAGAAGTCACGTAGTGGTGTCAGATTTGAGCAAACAGACACAACACTGATTTGTCACATTGAGCACTGTAATTTCACATGTACAGTTCTGAGTGATCTAATTAGACATTTAAAAGGCCACATAGATGAGGGTAGAGAATTGAAATGCCCTTGTAAGGGTTGTGAAAGGACATTTACTGTAAAGTCCACATTTGCATCTCATATCTCAAGAACACACAAAAACAGTCCACCTGAGCTTCTACATGAAGTAGTTTTATCAAACCCATTACAACATGTGTGTCAGCCCAGTACATCTCAAGATGAGACTGAGGGGCCTGAGGCAAGTGAGGTCTTTGAAAGTGTAGATGAAGATGTTTTTTTTGAAGAATTTGTCACTCTTTTATTTGAAACTGCAGGCAAAGCTTCTTTTACCTTCATCTGTAATTCAGACCATCATAGAGGAAGTCCAAGGAATTCATGATCTGACCCAGGCACACATCTTCTCAAATCTAAAGGACAGATTGTCAGAACTTGGGCTGTCTAATGACGCAATTATTGACGTTATTGAAGACCTTAAAAAGAATGACATACTTAAAGCAGGAAATTCTATCTTGCGTACAGATCAATGTCGCAAAACAGTCTTTAAAAACTCCTTCAACTATGTTGAACCAGTGCCTGTGTATTTAGGTGCTAATGACTCAGGGAAAGAATGCTTTGCCCAGTACGTACCAATAAAGAAAACTCTTAATGCCCTTTTTGAATCAGAAGCATTCAGAAAGCAGTATGAACAATCTCATTCTCGCCAACCAAACAAGGATGTGTTTGAGGACATTTGGGATGGATGTAATATTGCCAATAATGCCTTATTTCAAAAAGACAAATCATCTATGGCCTTGGTTCTCTATCAAGATGCTTTCGAGGTTGTAAATCCATTAGGATCCAGCCGAAAGAAACACAAGATTTTGGCAGTGTAGTTGACACTTGGGGACATTTTACCCTATAACAGGTCCAGTATTGATCAGGTGCAGCTTGTTCTCCTCTGCAGGGAACGGGATTTGAAGTATTTTGGTCAAGAAGTTGTTTTTAATCATTTGATTAAAGACCTAAAAGAACTTGAAGAATGTGGCATTGCACTGATGGATGGGAAAGTTATTAAAGGAACTCTATGTGCAATTGTAATTTTTTAAACATTCTTATTATATTCTTTTATTATAGTAGAAGAAATACATTTATTCAGGTTTCTTAAAAATTGACCTAATTTTTATTTTTTTGGATGAATTATTCCTTTGTAATGCATTACTATAGTTCAGCAAATACTTTTGAACTGTTGAACTAGTTTTTATTAAATTTTGCACATGCTTATGTTTGTCTGACTGATGTTTGTGCAGATGTTTTGTTGGAATCAACCCACAAACCGGCACCAAGACAGGCACATCAAAGGTTGGGGCAAAAAAAAGTGGGAAGGTCTCCGAGAAGAGGAACAACACAGTCAATCCTCATGTGTGTTCTCTTCTCAGAAGGCTAATGGACTTTGAGTGGTTAAGCATGTAAGTTTAATGTATGAAATGTATCAAAACTACACCTACAGGAGAAGCCATCAATAAAATGACACTTGCTTTCAGACTTGTTCTTTGGTCATGTAAAAAAAAATTATTTAATTTAAAAAATGGTCAACTTACAAAAAATGTTAAAGAATGGCTAAATATTTGAATATTCTAGGTTTGATTAATCAGCACAGTCAGTAGCATTTGTAACAGCTGATTTTTTAAAAAAAAGTTTTTCTGTAGTTGAAAAAGAAAAATGACTGTATGTTACCAGTGACAGTGCTGAAGTGTTGTCAGCTTTAATAAACAGTTTTCTTACAACAGCTTTGAATTTGAGTGATTATTTTTCAAAATCTTTGTTTTGATGCATTTACATCAGTATAATAGTAAAGTACAGTTACAGGTTACAGCACAGTACAGTTCACAGTTATTTACAGGAATTTCAGAGTAAAAATGTTACAGCTACATCTTGGCTTTTGTTGAATTCACAGGATTTTATTGGCAACTTTTGTTGCCAGGTAAGTACTGTAATTTAGCGTAATTACAAAAAAAAACCTGTAATGCCTTTTTACAAGTTTAATTTTATAATCCTGTAAAAAATACAAAAAAATACTGTATTCTGGAAGCATCAATTTACTGTAAATTGCTAAGCAGTATTATACTGTAATCCATTTTACAGGAATTAATGGCTATTTTACAGGATTTTATTGGCAACTTTTTTGCCAGTAAATTATTGTAAATTCTACAGTAATTCTTTACAGTGTAGGTAAACTTAGGTAAGTGTATTTTTTTCATAATATGTTTTCACAGAATGCCTACAAAACCTACACCATGTGTTTAGTCATAGGATTTCCTGCTGCAGGAATTGCACACGTTCAACCACCATGTAAAACCCTTGTAGCTGCCCATCATACAAGGACAGTGGTCAATTAGGATAATGATTAGGAAGCAATGCCAATGCATTGTGGCAAGCTTAAAATGCAGTTTTAAACTCCTGACAATCCCAGTGGCCTAACAGCTAAAAAGCAATCTGTTTGATTTTTAGGCGATCAACTGTTGGATGTACTGATGATGTCCTACAAGGTCAAGACCACACCTTCCACTGGTGCGAGTTTAGCAAAGTTCTCTGAGGGTCTTGATGTTATTGCCACTTGTTGCAAGTGCTTCTTACTGTCACTGGAATGTAAGAGGGGTGAAATCGCATGCTAGTTACATATGTGATTGTGGTTTTATGTACACCAGGCAACTACTAGGAATTGCAAACTTAAAAAGTCCAAGTTTGTCAAGAACAGATAGGGCATTCTGAATATTACCTTGTGTGTCATCATGTAACTGAAGATCTCAGCATAAAGGATATGCACACTCCACAAGGTATACAGATAATAATTTTAAGATTATTTAATACAGTACATTTAAGAGAACAAGAGTTTGCCCTGAGTCTTCTGGGATAGACTCCAGGCTTCCAGCAACACTGAACAGGATAAGCTGTAGAAAATGAGTGAGATTAAGTGACACATTGATCTTATTTATTAATTAGTATATTAATATAAATGGTTAATGGAATGCCAGTGGACAAACATTTTGATTGTCCATTATGCTGAAAAAACAGCACAGCTATTAAAAAACATTATTACTTAACAAAAGAGCATCTTGGCCATCAAAGTAGTGCACAAAGCTACAAAAAAAAGGCAAAAAAAAAAAAAACAGGTGAATCAAAAGTGAATATTAAAGAAGATCGACATACATTTACACAACATCACTGCAGCCAAGTGTGCAGGTGTTCTGTTTCCATGGCAACAGGCATGTTCAGAATCAAACCATGTTACATTCATCCTCACAGACATCTGTCTATGCATGTGCAGAAACAATAATAAGACAAAGCATAAGAAGAAGGAGAAGACAATGATGATGACAAATAATATTAAGAAAATATTGATAAAACTAAAATTTTTAAGATTAAGAGTTTTTTGTTTAAAGTTAGAAGTAATAAACACTATTCATAGGGGTAACTCTAAGTAATCAGGGTCAATAGCACAATCCAAACCTTAAAGCAAAGCTTGAACTGGCATGAGAAAGTACGGAATCCCTAGAAATAAGAATACTTTGCAAAATTATCTTAATGCTATTGAGCTGTTTCTCATCCTAGATTAGGAAAAATTTCAGTTATTTCGCTTGTTAGCACAGCAGGAGCTGAGAGTTATTCTTATTTCCTCTTCTGCCTGATTGTCTGTAAGTGGTACCCAAATGAATAGCTGACATTGATATTGAATTGTTCGCAGAATGCTTTCTAAACCTGTGACATGAATCGCTCCTCCTTATCAGAAACAATGTCCTGTGGGATATTGTAGTATTGGAACACCACAATATATAATTTTAACTGTCTGCATGGCAATGGGGAGTTTGGGGAGGGCAACAAAATGACAGGCTTTCAAGAAGCAATCACAGATTAGTTCTACAGTGGTAAATCCTTGGGACTTGCAGAGATTTGTATGGAATTTGTGGGCAATAAGTCAGCAAATAATGTTTGATAAGGGACTTTATTAATACTGTGAGAACATTGTTTCGGGATGGCGACAAAAATTTGTTGGAAAGAAGTATGGTAAGTCTTTAGATGCCAGGTTCTTAGTGATATATGAAACACTTAAGCTGATAAACAGTTGTTTTGCACTGCGGGTTTGTCATTATGGGCTCTGGTGATGTCCTTCATCTGGTGATGTCCTTCCAATAAATAAATAATAAATAATAAATTAAAAAGTTGGTGGTAGAATATTTTGTAAAAATATCCTTCATGAATTAATAATATTGCAGTTTGTGCTTTTGCAAGCTCAGAAGACTTGTACAAAAATACCCCATAACACTTGGTGGGAGTTTAATTGTTTTGCTAATGTTAATGTGGTCAGTGCGAGCACACTATTATTTTTATTTATGCACCCTCCAGCCAGTACCTTTGCTGGGTTTTGTTTCCCAGAATAGAAAGCACAGGGCTGGAATTTCAGAGGATTGCTTTAATGTTGTGACAGAATTGCTTCTATTCTGCACTGGACCAGCTACGTATCTCTACTATAATGGTAATAATGGATCTGGGGGACTGACAACTTTCAGGCGTCTCGAGTCATTGCATTTGAGAGATATAGATTTGACCCTAGGCAGTGAGGAAATATAGATGTGATTTATATATGAAGAAATATATGAATTGCATTGATATGATTAGAAACCAAGGATGCAGGTGATATATACTATCACAAAGTCATTTTAAAAATGCTTGGACTAGCAAATCCATAAGGCATGAACCAGCCATTCGTAAAAGCCTGGTGCATTATGGAACGCTATATTCCACTCTTCCCACTTCCTGATAATAAATACTCTGTAATCATGTTCAGGTGCTGATAGCACCAACAGTAATTGGTAATGGATGCATGGAGTGATAATGGGCAAATATGTCTGCATGGGGTTGAGTCAATTTCCCTGTTTGATGTGAGGGCAAGCAATTGTTTTACCATGGTGTGGATAGGAAAAGAAATGGAGTAGGAGTTATTCTGAAAGAGGAGTTTGTTGGGAATGTTCTAGAGGTGAAGAGAGTATCAGATAGGATGATGAGTCTAAAGCTGGATATTGAAGGGATAATGTTCAATGTTGTTAGTGGTTATGCCCCACAGGTAGGATATGTGTTAGAAGAGAAGGAGAAATTCTGGAGTGAGTTAGATGAAGTGATGCAGAGCATCCCCAGAGGGTAGAGATTGGTGATTGGTGCAGACTTCAATGGACATGTTGGGGAAGGGAACAGAGGGGATTAAAATGTGATGGGCAGGTTTGGTCTTCAGGACAGGAATGTAGAAGGACAGATGGTGGTGGACTTTGCAAAGAGGAGGGAAATGGCAGTAGTAAATACTTTCTTCCAGAAGAGGCAGGAACATAGGGTGACATATAAGAGTGGAGGCAGAAGCACTCAGGTGGACTACATCTTGTGTCGACGTTGTAATCTGAAAGAGATTAGTGACTGCAAAGTGTTGGTAGGGGAGAGTGTATCCAGACAACACAGAATGGTGGTGTGTAAAATAACCCTGGTGTTGAGGAAGGTGAAGAGGACAAAGGCAGAGCAGAGGACAAAGTGGTGGAAGCTGAGAAAGGAAGAATGTAGTGTAGTCTTTAGGGAGGAATTGAGACAAGCTATGGGTGGTCAGGAGGTGCTTTCAGTTGACTGGACAACTACAGCCAATGTGATCAGGGAGACAGGTAAGAGGGTACTTGGTGTATTATCAGGTAAGGGAAAAGGGGACAAGGAGACTTGGTGGTGGAATGAGGAAGTCCAGGAGTGTATACAGGGAAAGAGGCTAGCTAAGAAGAAGTGGGACACTGAGAGGACTGAAGAGAGTAGACAGGAGTACAGGGAGATGCACCGTAAGGTGAAGGTAGAAGTGGCAAAGGCCAAACAAAGAGCATATGAGGACTTGTTTGCTAGGCTGGACAGCAAGGAGGGAGAGGTGGATCTGTACAGGTTGGCGAGGCAAAGAGATAGAGATGGGAAGGATGTGCAGCAGGTTAGAGTGATTAAAGATAGAGATGGAAATGTACTGACAGATGCCAGGAGGGTGATGGGAAGATGGAAGGGGTACTTTGAGGAGTTGATGAATGAGGAAAACGAAAGAGAACAAAGAGTAGAAGAGGTGACTGTTGTGGAGCAGGAAGTAGCAATTATTAGTAAAAGTGAGGTGAGAAGGGCGTTGAAGAGGATGAAGAGTGGAAAGGCTGTTGGTCCTGATGACATACCTGTGGAGGTATGGAAGTGCTTAGGAGAGGTGGGAGTAGAGTTCCTGACTAGTTTGTTTAACGAGATCGTGGAGAGTGAGAGGATTCCAGAAGAATGGAGGAGAAGTGTATTGGTGCCGATTTTTAAGAACAGGGGAGATGTGCAGAGCTGTGGCAATTACAGAGGCATAAAGCTAATGAGCCATACAACGAAGCTGTGGGAAAGAGTAGTGGAAGCTAGGTTAAGGGCAGAGGTGAGAATTTGTGAGCAGCAATATGGTTTTATGCCTAGAAAAAGTACATCAGATGCAGTATTTGGTTTGAGGATGCTGGTGGAGAAGTACAGAGAAGGTAATAAAGAGTTGCATTGTGTCTTTGTAGATTTAGAGAAAGCGTACGACAGGGTGCCGAGAGAGGAGCTGTGGTGTTGTATAAGGAAGTCTGGAGTGGCAGAGAAGTATGTAAGAGTGGTGCAGGACATGTATGAGAGCTGTAAGACAGTGGTAAGATGTGCTGTAGGTGTGACAGAAGAGTTCAATGTGGATGTGGGTCTACATCAAGGATCGGCTCTAAGCCCCTTTTTGTTTGCTCTAGTGATGGACAGGATGACAGATGAAGTTAGACAGGAGTCTCCATGGTCTATGATGTTTGCAGATGACATTGTGCTTTGTAGCGTGAGCAGGGAACAGGTGGAGAAAAATTTGGAGAGGTGGAGGTATGCTCTGGAAAGCAGAGGAATGAAGGTTAGCCGCAGCAAGACGGAATACATGTGTGTGAATGAGCAGGACCCAAGAGGAACAGTGAGGCTACAGGGAGCAGAGGTAAAGAAGGTGCAGGATTTTAAGTACTTAGGGTCAACGGTTGAGAGCAACGGAGAGTGCTCAAAGGAGGTGAAGAGACGAGTACAGGCAGGTTGGAATGGGTGGAGAAGTGTCAGGTGTGTTGTGCGATAAAAGAGTATCAATGAGAATGAAAGGAAAGGTGTACAGGACCGTGGTGAGACCAGCAATGCTTTACGGCTTAGAGCCAGCGGCACTGAAGAAAAGACAGGAGGCAGAGTTGGAGGTAGCAGAGCTGAAGATGTTGAGGTTCTCCTTAGGAGTGAAAAAGGATGGATAGGATCAAGAATGAGTTCATCAGAGGGACAACCCATGTTAGATGTTTTGGAGATAAAGTCAGAGAGGCCAGATTGAGGTGGTTTGGACATGTTCAGAGGAGAGAGTGTGAATATATCGGTAGAAAGGTGCTGAGGTTGGAACTGCCAGGCAGGAGGTCTAGAGGAAGACCAAAGAGGATATTTATGGATGCAGTGAGAGAGGACATTCGCTGTGGCGACCCCTGAAAGGGAACAGCCGAAAGACAAAGAAGAAGAAGAATGTGAGGGCAAGCAATGGTCCTTTGAGCATCATGATGTTGTGACGTCCAACATCTATAGAAGAACCATTGTAACTATACTCCAGGAAATAGAAATATTCTTAGTGGTTAACAAGATGGAGTCTGGGTCTCTCATTTAAGGAAATGGTTCTCAATTTAACAATTCCATTACCTAGGGGGTTTTCATCTAATGAATCATTTCATTAGAATCAGTGGTACCTTTAGCTGTTTTTTTGTGAAACTGTAAATGTTTTCTGTAGACTAGATTTGCATTCAGCGCTGTAATGACCTTTCCCACAAAACAGGCAAATGGCAGCAATATAATGAGAGATACTGTGTAGATGTCCCTGGAGTTCAGAGAGTGAGAGCTGGAGGAAAGGGAAGTGCACTGCATGAGCAAACCTTTACATTTGCCTTGGAGCCCTGTCATGAGGTAGGGCTAGACAAAAGGTTTGAAGTGTTTACTTCTGGAGTTATGGATTACCCTAAGCTACTGACTACAGTTTCATGATCCTGACTTGTGTCTGCAAGAAATCTTTTGAAGCTACCGTTCTGCTGTACTCAGTGGATGGCCATGGGAATCCACCGATGACTGCACTTTCCAAACTTCCACTGGATGCATGATATTATGCAACGAAGGAGGCTCCATGTGCAGAATAATTTTATTCCAAATGCTAGGTAAATCGAATTCATAATACATTTCAGATCCTAATGCTGGATACCCTTACTGACGCAACCCTCCCATTTTACTCTGGCTTGGGACCGGCACGGCATCCAGTGGTTGTGGTTTGAGCACTGATTGGCAGGTGAAACACCTACCACTAAGCCACCAGTGCCCCTGTTAAAAGTGTCAATTAATTGCACTCAATATAATAGAATTAGAGGTTGTAATTTCCTCTGGTACTCATGCATAAGGCCGAATCACAGCCATGTTTATGAACGGATAATCAGAACAACAAATTGCATAATTGTTGATGTGGCCATTTTGCTCTTGGGATGGCAGCCTCTTTGCTTAGCAACTTAGCACTGTTGTCTTGCACCTCCAGGGTCCAGGTTCGATTCCCGCCCCTCGAGGTCTGTATGCATGGAGTTTGCAATGTATTGAAACTTCTTTTAAACATGTTTGCATAATGTCAAAATTAAGAACTTACTGTATAAACTGAACAACGCAAAAATGTTGGCACCCATTAAAGACATAGGGCTCCCTGACCATCCAGTTCATAACTAACCCCTAGGGATAATTTCTTTTACAATGTTATTGGAACCAAGTTGGAGGCATGATGGTAAAAAAACATTTGAAGTGGGTGTGATTCTAGCCGTGAAATTTTTCTTTGGTGTTACATTATTGGAGAACTTTATTCAACCAGTAATTAGCATTCCTCATTTTAACAAAATGAACTCTCAAAAGACATTTCCATTTCCCTAAGCAGACGCTCACACAATTTATTCCTACACACTTGCTCTTTGAATCTAGTTCCTTGTACCTGATTTAATCACAGCTACTCTTTCTCTACACACATTGGAAGCTGTAATCAACCACATAGGCAGCTCTTTGTCATTCAAGCACATATTAACATGTTTTTGTCGCTTTTTTATTACGACGCAAGACTAGGCATGTCTAGTTTTGGCTGTGCGATATTTATTATGCAAAGGTGCACAGAATGGTGATTTGGAACGTGGACTGCAACATTTTCAGTCTTGCTTAGTGCTGGTATAAATATAGGTACTTAGTAAGTTCATTGCATGAGTCAGACCAAATAGGTTAGATAAGGAACCTTAATGAACATCATGGAGTAATATATGATAATGTGGTCAATGTTGAATATTCTATATATCAGTTTACTTTTAAAAGGCACACAGTTCCTCCACATGATGAGAATCTTTAAAAGTGGGTAACCTATAGCCAACACACACACACTTCAATAGCAGGCCACTGTGCAGGGATGAATTGAATAATTACTTATAGTGTCATATTTATTATGTATTTAATATCCTTAAATGGCCTGCATTGTTTTTTTTGTGTATTTACATGCCCAAAACATAAATTCTAGCATTATGAAATCTGATCAGTGATTTAGTATGCAGTGCATGATCTATGTCCTGAACCCTGATGGAGTCCAGCATTAGGCTGTGACGTGATTGAAACTGAGGTAGGATTCATTCTGTAAATACATCAAGACCGTGTTCAGAGTGTTTCTCTTAATCTCCAAGTTGGCAAGAGTGGAAATGAAATCGTGATTCACAATGTCAAAGGCAGCAGATTAGTCAAGGACACTGTGGACAGAAGACAGAAGGTTCTGTCTGGCTTTGTGTGAAGCCTCAGTGATTTCAAGAATAGCCATTTGCAAAGAATGCATGGTCTTGTAACCACAATGATTGACACCCAAGAGGTCATTTAACAGCAATCTGAGCACTCCGTGTTCCAGGCTCTTGGATAGGAATGAAAAAAGGGAATGGATTGTCAGTCATTATCAATATCTGTGTGGTCAAGCATTGGTTCCTTATGCAGATGTCTGATACGTTCTGATTTGAAGGAACATGCAATGCAGGGAATATGGATAGTGTTGGGTCAAGCAAGTAGGTCTTTGATCGATTTGTGGTCATTAGCATCATAAATTCTTCCTAAGCTTGATTGAGCGAAAGGTTGGGCTCACATTATTTACACCTTACATGGATCAGAGTATTGATTTTAGAATGATAGGAGGTTTTGTTCGTTCAGAAATCCAGAGACACAGAGAGCCCTGAAAGCCTGTCTTTGTGCTACTGAAGCCCAACGTGGAAGTAAACATTTCACGTTATACTCCAACAAACACTGATTTATTTATTATTATTATTATTATTATTATTATTATTTTGTACTTGTGCATATGTTGATCGGCCATGAAGTGCATAGTGTATCCTGATCCAGCTCATTTGCATTTAATGACACCCACAAATCCCCTAAATGGTAAAATGCACTACAAACCAGCAACAAACATGAAATGGCTACAGTACATAATGGTTAAAGAAAAGGCAGAAAGGAAGAAGTGAATGTTCTTTTTGATTCACTTTCACACCAGTAAAAATTTATCATCTAACACCACCTTAAAAAGCTGAATGAAATCCATATGACAGGAAATCATTTCATTTTTATCATTTATTTTTCATTTGTCTTAACATACGTTTTTTTTTTTTTGTTTTTTTTTTGCAGGATGGCCTTCATTAATTTGTCCATATTATTTCAAGGTAATAAACCATTATAGAAGTCTATATGTCTGTCTATAGTCTATAGCCTAACTGCTAATTCTGCAAAAAAATATTATTTAACATTATGGACTACTTATTTAATTTGTGTAAACACTATATAAATATTTGCATGAATTTGCATCTGGTTTAAAAAAAAAAAAAAAGTCTTCCTATGGCAGCAAATAAGGCAGTGTTCTCACTCCACCCTGCAAACTGATTACATCTCACTTCCTCCTGATGATAAAACACTCCAGTTATTAAGAAATAATTGCTGGCCATTGATTAAAGAGTGCTCGTGGCTGTGCCTGGAATCCAGGCTTATCGTGATTTGCATGCCTGCTTCAGCCTCTGAAGGATTTTGTTATTGGTCTCTTCCCCGAGTCTTTGAGTGGAACCATAGCGGCTGTTTATGAAATCAATAACATAAGACGTTGCAAATTGGGAAGCACTTCAAAGGACTGAAAAAAAACCCCACTCTGCTCATCTGGGCCTTCTTCAGAGTGGCTCATTAAACATGGAACAGACTTACGAAAACACAGTCTGGTGAAAAGAGATCACCTTGGTACCCTTGGAAAATATCATCCATTTATACAGCGATCTGGCTTATACAGCATCTAGTTAGTGTTTGGGTTACTGCATCCAATCGCGTGGGCTGCTATTAAGTGGATGCTGTTGTACAGGTTGATTGATCACACACTTTTCCTTAATCTTCCATTCAGTTCTAATCTAATACAGAAATACTGCTTTTTTTTTAAATAAAAGATTTATGTCTTGTCAAGTATAACTGGAAAGAACTGTAGCAAAAATGGATTATTCCTTGGAGAAAAATATCAGGGTCATCACAAATTTATAGAAAAGACCTGCTACACATTTAAGTAGTGTTAAAATTACCCATCTGCTATTTCTATTATCCTAATTTGCTATTTGCCGTATGGCAAAATTTGAATTTTTTTTTTTATCTAGAGTGAAGAATCTTTTTCCATCTATATACAGCAGTCCAGGCTTTATTTATGTTAGCACGCTGGCTTTTCTGTCCATCCTCACATCTGTCTATTTTGCATGGTTTCTCTATGTGTAACACAGCAGGAGCGTCTGACTTAGATCAGAGGTTCATGAATTCATCATGTGACTCTGGAACAAATCCTGCGTTGATGGACACAGGCACGAGTGCAACTATACTGTATATCCAAGTGAAATAAACATACAGCAGCCTGTAACTCAGAGTGACGTACAAAATATTCTAAACACACGTTTGAGGCGATCATTGATGTCACTCTGTCTATCACACACACTATTAAAAGTGTGCAGAAGCATGCTTTTTCAAGACCATATGTGGCCATGTAGGAATAATGTTTAATGCTGTGGAGACATTTGGTTTGTTTAAATAAAAACAAGCAATAAAATTTCCAGCTTAAACTGCTTTCTAATATATATCTCATTTTATAAACGGCTGTATCGGTATCTGCCATGACCTTACCGTAACATAGTGGTAAGACAACCACTATCTCTCTAATCGGAAAATATTTCACATTCACTAATCTTATATCTACATTTACTCACACAGTTTCAACGACGACTATATCTGTCTCAATGCCATTACACCTGGGCATGCAACAAATTCAATATTAGAAATTAAATAGGTACACCAATCAGCCATAGCAGTAAAAGTACTGAGAGGTGAAGTAAATAAAGCTGATTATGTCCTTATATTGACATAATGTCAAGATATTAGCAGAAAATGGGCTACAATGGGTTAAAGTTTTTCCAAAATGGCAGGAGATCTGAAATCAGAAAGGGGTTCCTTCTATGCAGCGGTTAGTACCTAGCAAAAGAAGTCCAAGAAAGGAAACCAGAGAACTTAAGACAGAGTCATGGGCATTCAGTGCTCGATAATTTGCATGGGAGGCCAAGGATGCGCTTTTCCGGGTAATCCCTACTTTAAAAGAGCTACTTTAACACAATTTGAAGAAAAGGTTATTTCTGGCCATGGTAGGAACATGTCAGGATCCACAATCATCCATGGGTCATGGCATTCATGTAGCTGTTACTTTGACATGTTACACTAACTAAAAAATGTTGCAGACCAAGGATTCCCTGATGGCACTGACCTCTTACAGCAGGATACAGTATGTGCTCTGCTGCATTGCACAATCATTGACAATGATGGTTTGAGGAACATGACAATCTCATCCTCATTTGGCTGATAATGGACAGCGGGAATTGTTTTGCAGTCATACTGTATGTTAGGCAGCTGGAAGTTCAATATAACTGAAGATGTGGTTAAATTAATATGGAGTCCAGTTTGTTATTGGAGAAATTCCAGTCCTGAAGTATTAAGCGACTGCAGCTATGAATGCCCAAGCAGACCACTTGGACCTACATGTGACAAAATCTCCAACCAGATAGGTCAGAGGTCAGAGGGTGTCAAGATCACTGGCAGCTCAGGTGAGATCAGCGATCTGATCATTTTGATTCATACATAATTTCTCACATTTCATACTGTACACGTCCAAAAAAAAAGCAAAGCTGCTTTGCGACAATGACCAATGTTAATGGAGAGGAGTTAGGTATGGTACTCTGTTCAAAAAACCTTCACCAAGGGTTTATTGAAAGCCAGGACGTCCAAGGCACAAGAACTCACTAAGCAAACCCTTAATAATGGTATAGAGGTGTTTTCAGATACCTAAGAATGAGATGTTTTCCATGCTAATAGTGGACCTGGGTAATATCTTCCATACAAGATACTGTTTATAACTATTAAACTGGTGTTTTAATTAACTAGTGGTATTGGCTAGAGACATGATCCACCTTGTCAATACTGTAGGTGTCTGGCAAAGACCTCTCAACATATACAGTACCTTAGAATCTGCCCCAAAATGATCATTCAGGAATACCCTCTGACGTCCCCAGGTTTTTACACATTTGTGCCTCCTGTCTTCTTCATAGCTTTCAGAACCAAACCCATTTTTAAAGCAAAAAAAGCATTATTCAGAACAGAACAGCATGACTTGTGCTAATGAACCTATTCACTTATCCATTTGTCCTGCACATGGATGCCTGTGCAGCCTCTGTAATGGTTGTGTTGTCACAAGAATGTGTAGATGAGTAATGTCCCATAATTTTCCAGTCCCAGATTTTTTTTTGGTCACAGCTAGCAATGATAGAGCGATCCCACATCAACCCAAGCAAAAGATGCTACATAAGTAAATGTTTTCTGGCAACACAGGATGCTTGCACAGCAATATAAATGTCATTTTCCACCTGAGGACTTTGAGATTGAATGCCCAGGCGTGGCACCGGGACTGTGTCTGTAATGCTTGGCTTGCTCTTCATTACAGACTGACAGATAGATAGACAGATAAATTTACTACAAGATGTATTCCATACAGAAGTGGAATCCTACTCTGAAGGATAGAGGCTACTCAATCAATATACGCTTTGTTTGAGCAGGTGTGCAACAAAAACAGATAGAGTGCTGTGAAAAAGTACAGTAGGTTCCCCCCTTCCTGATATTTTTTTTTCCATATTTGTCACACTCAATCACTTAATCATTTTTGATCATCAAAAAAATTTAAATAGTACACAAAGATAACCCGATTAAATACAAAATACAGTTTTTAAAGCTGTCCAAACCTTCCAGACCCTTGCTAAATCATGAACTGTAATTTTTGGAAAGTTTAGGCCTTATTACTGCCAGGCATGTTTCATCAAGTGATCACGTAAATATGACCTGTCTGACGTTAAAAACCAAAACAGCAACATAGAACAGATGACAATTAAAAGTAATTAACATATATCAGTCTAGAAAGGGTTACCAAGCCATTTCTACAACTTTGGAACTCGAGCAATCCATGGTGAGTGATATTATCCACAAATGGGGAAAACTTGGCACAATGGAGAACATTCCCAGAACCAAAATTACTCCGAGAGCACAACGACGACTCATCCAGGAACCCAGAACAACATCTAAAGAACTGCCAACCTCACTTGCCTCAGTTAAGGTCAGTGTTCATGATCCAACAAGATGAAAGAAACTGGGTGAAAATGGCATTCATGGAGGAGATCCAAGGCGTAGCCACCGCTAACTAAAAACAACACCAATGCTCTTCTCATATTTGACAAAAAACATCTTAAAAATTTCCAAGACTTTTGGGCAAACATTCTGTGAACTGATAAGACAAAAGTTGAACTTTTTGAACTTTTTGAAAATTGTGTGGCCTGTTACACTGGCGTAAAACTAAAACAGCATTTTATAGGGATGTAACGGTATCAAAACTTCACGGTACGATAATACCTCGGTATGAATGGCACGGTACGGTATTTATTGAATCATTTACAGGAAAAACAAAACTAATGAAAAAAGTGCCAGAAGTGTTTATTAAACAGTATACATGAACACTGAACATATCAATGGCATACAAATTAGCCATCTGTCTGTAAACTTTGAAACAGAAACTTCAATTTTTAAATTTTAATAACAAAAAATTATTTATTAATTAATTAATTAATTAATTAATTCATCTTCTATACCGGTTTATCCTGTATTTAGGGTCGCGGGGACCTGGAGCCTATCCCAGGAGACTCAGGGCACGAGGCAGGGTACGCCCTGGACAGCGTGCCAATCCATCACAGAGCACACACACACACATACACATACACATACACTCATTCACACACTATGGTCAATTTGGGAACGCCAATTAGACTAACCTGCATATCTTTGGACTGTGGGAGGAAAACTGGAGTACCCGGAGGAAACCCACCAAGCACGGGGAGAACATGCAAACTCCATGCACACTGAGACGGGAATCGAACTTGGCCAGGAATCGAACCCGGACCCTGGAGGTGCAAGGCGACAGTGTTAACCACTACACCACCGTGCCGCCAAAAAATTATTGAATTATGTAAAAAAAAAAAGTTTAAATTTAGTATTCTTGAAAACTCAGAAAAAATAAAAATAGCAGCCTACTTATTACAGCTGTCCCATTTGCTGAATGAGTATTTGAGAACACTCACCTCATTCACTCACTTATTCAGACAGAGACAGGAGTTTTTTTCCCTTTCTCTTTACTTTTCAGAGAGAAACCGAAATGACTCGATAAAACTATAGGTCTTCTGAGAAACATTTGCTCAGGCGAATGGAGCGAACGGGAGGCAGCGGGAATTACAATTCCCATCAGCCCAGGCGTGATCCATTATCCTTTGCGGTCTGTTGTCGCTACAGATCAAGTAATGCGGAAATGGCGGGTGCTGCTATTAGCGGCGAAGGAAAAGAGATGGAAAGAGTAATTAATCATTACGGAGTAAGCGGGTTTTAAATCGGATGTGCGCATTACTGGATCTGTAGCGACAACAGACCACAAAGGACGATGGCCACGCCTGGGCTGATGGGAATTGTAGTTCCCGCTACGTCCCGTTCGCTCCATTCGCCTGAGCAAACTTTTCACAGAAGACCCATCATTTTACCGTCATGCGACCACGGTATTATTGAAATAATTTGTTATTGCGGTACGACGGTATTTACAATACCGTTACATCCCTAGCATTTTATAACAAAAACATCATACCAACAGTATACAAACATGGTGGTGGTAGTGTGATGGTCTGGAGCCAATTGATGGAACCATTCATTTTTCACTCTACCAGAAAATCCTGAAGGAGAATGTCCAGCCTCAAGTCTTGACTCATATGTTATGCAGCAGGACAACGATCCAAAGCACACTAGTCTACCTCTGAATGGCAAATGAAAAAAAAAAAGGCTTGGAGTGGCCTAGTCAAAATTCGGACATTAATCTAATTGCGATTATGTTTAATGGGCTTTTCAGGCTTGAAAACTCTGCAATGTAAGCCTAGATTCCTCCACAGCAATGTGAAAGATTCAATGGCAGGTTTTTATCCCAGATGCTTGATTGCAGTTTTTGCCGCCAAGGGTGGGACAACCAGTTATTAGGTTTTGGGGGCAATTACTTTTTCACATAAGCCCAGGTAGCTTTTTTCAGCTTTTTATCTGTAATAAATGAAATCATCATTTTTTAAAAAATGCATTTTTTAGATGATCTGAATCATTTAAGTGTGAAAAATATGCAAAACAATAAAAAATCAGAAAGGGGCTAAGCTTTTTGTGCTCAGGGGAGAAAACCATAATCCTCATTCATTCATTTTAAGATAATCAAAATTGCCTCAAAGAGTTCCCCACACCTGGAGCAGTAATGACACAGAATCAGTAAAGGGACCAGCCAGGGACACCCTGGACAGGAGATTTCATGAAACGAATTTTATGCACCCAAGGCCACTTGTAGCTTGATGGCAATTATTACACTGAACAACCTTATCTGGCAGCTAGTACATGACTAGATAAATGAGTCACACACCAGGGTGGAAAACCAGATATGTTCAGTGTGTTGAGTTGCTGCCTTACTCCTGAAGTAGTCTGAAATTTCGTTCTGCTGGTAACACTGCCACTTCTGCACTCTGCTCAGAAGATAGTCTTCCCTAGGTTGATTTAATAATGGGTTGCCACAAGCGTTGACGTGGTTGTTCCAAGCAAAGTTTATAAAAACCTCTAAAACAAATGCCGGCTTTGGAAGAATCATGAGAGGATAGCATTAAAGAGGGTCTGTTTTATTGCAATGCATAAGTGGAGTAAAACCGAACTACATGTATAAAGAAATTGTGGTTGAAAAATGTAAGCTTTACAATAATGTCTTTATTATTAAATTATTTTGTATTTCAGTCTGGTTTCTGTGGTTATCATAGTAGAGAGACTGCCTTGGCAAGACAGTTGACAAGTTGGCAGTTGGCAAGCTGACAGTTTTGGTGCTACTGGACCTGAAACCTGCTTTTCATAAAACTTACTACTAAATTGTTTTTATCTGACTGAGGGATCACATAGAGCATTTTGACTGGTATGCTTCTTAATTTTCTTTCTGACAAACAGGTTTTCTTTCTAGCAGGCAGTGTTTAGTTTTGTGATGTATTGTATACACCTCCAAGGTTGAAAGTTGGAGTTCTGTCAGCCTGCATGCATGTTCTCCATATGCTTGGTGGGTTTCCTTTGAGTACTCAAGTTTCCTCCCACAGTCCAGCTTGCCTGTACTACAGGTAGGCACCAGGCCTTCAGCAACCCTATACAGAATAAGAAGTATAAAGAATGAGTGAGTTATTTCTAGCAACAGTTATTGAATAAGTTAACAATCTTAAGAATGTAAATTAACTTCTGGGATTCCCCAAGGATAGATTTTAGGCCCATAACTTTTTAAAATCTATATATCTGACATTTTGGAGTCATCAGGGGACTATACTGATGAGACATAGCTTTAGGTGTCTTTACTTGCATTAACCTGTATTAAAAAAGTTAAACGTTTAATTTGATTTTCTCTCTCTCACAGGGAAAGATTCAATCGACAAGGTATCTCCTTGATACCCGTTCCTGCTGTATCTGCTTACACCAAACAGACTACATGCATTCTGATTTTCCACTTTTGTTCGGCATTATGATGTTACCTCTCCTGGCAGGGGTTCTGCTTTCCTGAGACCTAGATAACTTTTTTTTACATTTTCTCATTTCACATACTGTATAAGCTCAATTTATTTGAGAATTGCAAGTTCTCTAGTTCTTCTAAGAATATTGTTTATTCTGTTAGAGTTGATGGTGTGTAGACAATTTGACTAATTATTTTACAGTTTTGTAGCTCATCTTCTGGTTCTAGTTTGTGTTTTTATTATTAATGTTCTTCTTATTATTATTAGTAGTTGTATAGTAATACTATGGATTGTGTATTGGTTCTGTCAATAACGCGTTCCTTAATATGAGTGCGAAACCTTCATTTTCTTTTTCAGACTTCAGTGGAGAATGATTGGAAACTTCGAGTAAATCCTTCTCTGCAAATTAATTTCAAGCAATTGTGTCCATTGTGTTTATGTTGTAAACATCTCTAGACAGCCAGCCTTTTCTGTAACTTCAAATCTTCTCTTGTTAAAAGTCTTCACATTTTCTAGCGGACATTATAAATTGGTTTCTTTTTTAAAACCAGACTACAAAATGCTAACCAACCTTTTATTTAAAAAAATTTTAATTACATGTTGGCAGTATTGTGGCTCAAGATTGCTTTTCTAATGAGATTTTTGTTTTTCTTTTGGGAGGGGATTGTATGTGGGCTGACACTGGTACCACTTTCTGAGCCCGCCTTGTCTACATTGGCAAACACTCATACACACACAATGGAGCCTGCCAGAGGGGACATATTTGTCTGAGGGGCACTTTCTTTTCCAAGTCTGTGTGATGGGAAATGTCACTCTGTCTCTAGACGTATAAAATTTCTGTTCAATAGATCAGTCTAGACAGTCCTTGTAGGCACACAAATATATAGCTGTCTTCTCTCTGTCTGACAAATACACATCTTGTGTTTTTTATGCTGTAACTTTAAAATGGTCCCAAATCCCAAATTTTAACTTTAATCATTCTTTTTCATGTCAGCACACACAATAAAACGTAGTTTGTTGTGTAGACTCTATTTCCTTTCAGATATTGGGCACATTATGTCTCTCTCCCATGGTTAGATGAAGTGTGAAATATTATATGTTATATTATATCCATAGCAAGTAAATCTTATATTTTTTAAAAGTAATGATTTCGGTTGTTTTGCACCACAAAGAAATGGCTTCTAATCGTAATGCTGTGCAGGCTCCTGAATCGACTCACACAGGCCTTAAATGGGCCTCAAACTTTACAAGAACGAATACAATACTAGTCATTAACTGTGTTTTCTCTAAAGAGGACAGAAGTCAAAGAGAGCATGTTAAAATGCAGACAGGTGACAAATTAAGGAGGGAAAATAGTGGCTCTGTGCAAGAGATTTCACTGCCATGGTTAGGGAAAAGTCAAAGCAAATCAATATAGTTCTCCTGACTAAATAGCGTAATCCCATAATGAAACATTTCTAACTCACTCAAGCACGGATCAGAGAATGTGGCCTGACATGTTAGACCTCGCTCAAACAAGGTTTCAGAGAGGTATAGAATCAATGCCACAATGCAGTCAATCTGGTTAAAGGTTAAAACGTCAGTCATCACAAATAGAGCAAATTGTTCACACGTATATGTACGCTTTTATGCTTATTAACTCTTGAATCTGAGTAGTCAGAAAGTGTTTAATGTTTAATGAATTTAACAAACATGATTATAATTCTTGATATGAAATTAATGAAAATTTTAATTAATTTTTTTTTTCCTTTTTCCCGGTATTGTCTCCTTAATTTAGTCGTGTCCAATTCCCCCCACCCCCCCCCCCCATCACTAGGGGGCTTCCACATTAAGCCTAGTGAGGCTCAGTCATGAGGGCCGAAGACTATCACGTGTTTCCTCCGAACCACCTGACGCCTGCCGGCCGCATCTTTCCGTAGGGGGCGGAGTAACACACTCAGACGACAGCGCTATCCGCTCCTTCCCCTTGCGTGAGCTCACAGACTGCAGGCTGATTGGCTGTAGAGCTGCGATCAATGTGGGAGCACTAGGTAACACTCATCCCTCCCCTCTGAGAGAGCTCGGCCAATCAACTCTCTCTAGAGCTCAGCTCTCTCTACTCGATTCCCGACATCTGGGAATCGAACTTGCGATCCCGGATGATAGGGCCGAGTACTTTACCACTGCGCCACTCAGAGGCCCAAATTAATAAAATTTTAAGTAAAAACATATTTATTGTTTGTTTATACAATATATTCCATCTCCAAGATCATATTTTTGTATAAAGAAAATTTGTATAATGTCCTGTATATTATATTATACTTAAGTATATTATATTATGGACATTCATTGACACTTATGGACTCATTCATGCACACTTACACTACCTATTTATATTTTCATTTCTGTACAATTACACACAAGTCACTTTAATAAGACACTTTTTATGCATATTTGCACCCCCCCCCTCAGGCAATATTCTTCATTTTTCTTTATTTACACTAAATTTCTATATTTTCTAGATTTTTCTATATTGTACAGAATGTCTTTATTTGTACAGAATATTTTTATTTTTAACCTAGATAGATTCTTTTTATTCATATTTATTTCTTATCTATAAGCTTTTATTTTTAAGGTCACTGGCGGTCGTATAAGCATTTCACTGCATATTGTACTGTGTATGACTGTGTATGTGACAAATAAAATTGTCATTTTAATTTATGAATATAATATGAATAATAATCTAATAATATTATCATATATATCAATATAAAATTTATAGCAATCATTTTTTATTAAAATATTTATATAAGCTTTCATGAAGTGTGTGTATGAATTTTTTCTGGCTGACTCTACTGTATATATGCAAACACAGAAACATGTACAATGATCAACCAGAAAATTAAGACCTCCTGCTAATATTAAGTAAGTCCCGCTTTTGCCACCAAAACTCTGAACCAGCTACAGTAGCTTATCTATTGTATCAGACTACACAGGCCAGCCTTCACTGTGAGCCTCGGCTGCTCATGACCATGTCACCAGTTTCCTGGATTTTCTTTCTTTGATTGCGTTTGGTATGTCCTGACTACTGCAGACCAGGAACATCCCACAAGAGCTGCAGTTTTGGAGTTGCTCTGAAATGCAATGTCTTCTAGCCATTACAGTTTGGTCCTTGTCAAAGTAGCTACAGTTACTATATCTCATTACAGTGGCACTTAGAAGTGGGAGGGATAAATTAGGTAGCGAGCGAACATTTTGGCCCCGAAGTTGTTGTGCTGGAAAGTAAAAAAAAAATGGGGAAACATAAGGATTTGAGTGACTTTGACCTACTCAATATTAGGCGGGTGGTCATAATGTCACGGCTGATTGGTGTATATGAGTCTACAATAATTGCAATTTGTTTTAAAAAGTCTATGATGAAGCTATTGCCTTTCCATGTTACATGATGGGACAGAGTTCAGGGATGTGGATTTGGGGTTTTTCAAGATTCTATGTAACATGACAAGCTTGTCAAGTGAGAGAAAACAGAGAGGCTGGTAAGGAAACAGCTGCTAAAACATAAGTGCCAACAGGAAGTAACTTTATACCTGGACTTTCCACAACATAAATTGTACCAATAAATGGATTCAAAGTACAATGAGTCCTACATGAATTCTTGGAAAACTGTTTTTTTCCCTTTACTTTGATGTAACACCCAACCAGCACATACAACTAACAACGACCAGGAGACTTCAGAACACACACTCGAGTCAATCAGAAAACAAAGTTTCCGATTTATCCATGAACTGCACACAACTAATCGAGATTGACCGCTGATAAGTATCAAAGAGGCCAAAGGTATCATCTAAATGTTATTTCAAATCATCTTTTTATTACTCTTCTCTTGTACTTACTGGAGCTGCTATGAAAGAGTGTGTGTGACCTTTCGGATTAAACACACCTCAATACGTGGAAAACATTTCAAGCTCTTGGTTTCTCTCTATTTCACCTCTTACCAGCTATATCACAATTATTAAACCATTACTAATAAAAGGTGTCATTTCAGTAGGCGATAAAAAAGAAGCCTTTGTTCTTTGCAAAAGCAACATGCATGAAGTAAAAATAAATGAGTGCTAGTAAACAGCTCATAGCATGCCAGGAAGCCTGTGTGGGTTGTGTAGGTTGGTGTGATACCCAATGCTGAGTATGACTGAGAACAGGTTTATTATCTTGTGTGTATCTTATTAGGTAAATTTATGTGCTATAATAAGGTGATCTCATTGCAGGCTGTAACTTCAGATTGTGTTCGCTTTCATGCATGCAAATACAACAGCACACAAGCGAAGTAACTAATGTACTAGCACAACAAGTAATTTGAGTGTACAGAACATCTCACTTGTTCTCTCTACTGCATATACAGTATATTTTGCTTTGGAGAGAAAGAACTGCATTGATTGCATTAATGCTGCCTCCTTCACTCATATACGTACGGTATTTCTTACAAGAAATACTGTACGCATATGAACTCAAAATATACCACACACACACACACACACACACACACACACACACACACACACACACACACACAATTAAAATTATGTAAAATATGATCAAATAGACTTTAGATCACAAAAATATTTAAATACACAATTTTGCAGCTACCCAGAAAACCTGGTTGAATTATGGTATACAACGTTTCTCTAAAGCAATGTAGAAATGTCTCTAAATCAGTTGGAAAAAACGTCCTTACTTAACAAGAGAAGGTTTTCCCAAGCGACAGTGCAATTAAGCAAATACAAACACTTGAGGGGAAAAAGCACTTTCTTCTGCATAATGTGACCCGCACATAATAATGCACAGGCATACTGTATTTACTAATGACTAATCTCTCTCTTTCTCTCTCTCCCTCTACCTCTTTTTTCATTCTTTCTCTCTCATACATGCAAACCGTCTGTGGTTCTCATTAAAGAAAAATAAATAGAACTTGTTGTGCATTTGAAATGAAGGATATAAGGATTAGATCTGTGCGCTGTCAAAATGGCCAATTCCTACAAGGCACTCGATTAGATGCTGTGCAGTAAACATTCGCTCAGCATGAAATATTAATTCAGGTTCTTAGCCTAGCTGGCTCGAACGCCATCAAAACAAACACCCAAAAGAAGTGTTTTTCTAATACATGATAGCCAAAATATAGAGGTACCTCAGCATATGAACGACCGCCCCAACCCCCCCCCTTACAAATTTTCACCTTAAGAACTTCAGCGTACGAAACATTTTATAGGCATATGAGCAACCGAACTGTGGCGAACTGAAAGTTGCGCGTACTGTACATCCGGGAGGCGTTCAAAACTTGTTTGCATCAGAGGAAAATCCATGAGAAGCAAGTTTGCATATTTTATGTGGTTGTTTTTTTTTTTTTTGCATTTTACATTTTGTGCAAGATTTAATGAAGGCATAGCACCATGGGTCCCATGAATGTTAGCAAAGACGGTAGCAAGAAGAAAGCGGGTGCGGGTTTCAGTTTGGTTTTTAAAGCAGCCTGTGCCAAGAGGAATCATAAATTAAGGTTAGGTAAGGTATAATCATGCAACAATATGATTATAATGTTGGAAATTGGTAATATTGGTAATATTTTTGGGGGGCTGGCACGGATAATCTGCATTTACATTATTTCCTTTGGGAAAATGCGTTTCACAATATAAAATTTCCACCTTAAGAACGCCTTCTTAATGGATTCTTATGCTGAGGTACTCCCAAAAGTGTATGGGGACATGCTTGACAGACTTCTTCTTCTTCATTGTCTTTCGGCTGTTCCCTTTCAGGGGTCACCACAGCAAATTATCTGCCTCTATCTAACCTTGTCCTCAGCATCCTTATCTCTCACACCAACTAACTTCATGTCCTCTCTCACTACATCCATAAATCTCCTCTTTGGTCTTCCTCTAGACCTCATGCCTGTCAGTTCCAACCTCAGCATCCTTCTACCATTATATCCACCATCTCTCCTCTGAACATGTCCAAACCACCTCTATATGGCCTCTCTGACTTTATCTCCAAAACATCTAACATGGGTTGTCCCTCTGATGGACTCATTCTAGATCCTATCTATCCTATCTATCCTATCTATCACTCCCAAAGAGAACCTCAACATCTTCTTCTCTGCTACCTCCAACTCTGCCTCCTGTCTTTTCTTCAGTGCCACTTCACTGTCTCTAAGCCGTAGAGCATCGCTGTACACTAACTCTGGAGCACTGTGTACGAGGTGGGAATTCCACCTCATGCCACATGATCAAGCATGGTTAAGAACGTTAGGAGGAAACCAGAGAACCTAGAGCAATAGAAATGAGGAGAAAGATGTTTATGATTATGCTTCACTATGCTATTCCTAATATTTTTATCATATTCTAAATCTTAATTTAATAAATTTAATAAAGTTGCTTAATTACTAATGCATTTATTTAGGTTTATTTAAGTTCCTTGCCTCTGTCTCATCTTCTTTTTTTATACCCCTTCTTTTTTAGGACTTTGAACCATTTGATTTTACCCACCTCTTTGTTGCTAAGCAACTAATTCTACCAGGAAAACCCTCATTTTTCAGTTTGAGAAGATTTGGTGTCATCCTGCTCATTTTAACCTTTTCTTTCCTACAGAAATCCCTTGAGACAGTCTTTTGCCTTTCCCGCACAGGCTGCAACGTTAAGGTAATTGCAACTAGCAGAGAAATCGTATGCCTTGACAGGTTTATATAGAAAACACCTGACATACCGTTTAATCAGTAGTGCACAGACTGGGGCATGGCAGACCATTTGTGTGTTATTGTTTTCTTTTTAATGTCATATGGTATCACCTCAGGGATGTTCACGAAGCAGCAGTTATCGGGAAACATACAGTACTGTAGCTGTAAAGATTTTCTATGAAAGAATACCTTATATATACTGTATGCCTTAATATAGTGAAAGCATTTCGCTGTTCTATTATTTATAGTAAAATTAATACACATTAGTAAAAATATCAGGTGAATTGCGGTGGCAGGTCTTCATCCCAAGCCAAAAGATACACTGCTATACATTTTACGTGTACAAGGGTGAGTCAAAAATTTTCCGCACAAAACAAGCTTTTTAACAAAACAAGAGCAGCATGCAGTGATTTGTTTTATGTAGCCTGAGGGTGTCATACACACCCAATCTGCGCCCGGCACTAGGACCCGGAAGTAAGACGGGCGCAAAACCAGGAAGTATAAAGGAGGTAAACAAACGATAGCTTACCGCTCAGTCATTGAGTTCGGCCCATGTCAGCTCCAGGTATCGTTTCAGCAAACCGTGAGTACTCACATGTTGGTTCCGTTGTCTTTGCTATTGTGTGTGTATTTTTAGGACGCGGGTTAAATTTGTGTTTTTCCCTTGCTCCGTTTTTGTGAGAGTCCTTAAACTAAATCGCGTGGCGATCCTGCCTACTCGCTTCTTTCCGCGTTTGGGTTTATCCTCCACGCTACATTGGGCTAACCGCTAAAGCTACGTCTTCTGGTCACCTCAGGTTAGTCCATCTGACAGAGGGTGTACCTTGTGTCGAAACAACTCGAGGAAGAGCATAAACAGAATATTTTATATTGGAATATTTTATATTGGATATCTGCAAACAAAATTTGGATACTCTAAGGAAGGTGAAAATGTGAGAATCATTACTACGAGTCTGAGAATATGGAATGGAAACTTTCTCAGTTGTGACAAAAAAAAGTAGATAAAATAAACATCAACAGGGGCCTCCAAGTGGCGCAGTGGTAAAGTGCTCGCCCTATCATCCGGAGATCGCTGGTTCGGTTCCCGGGTGATGCTGTAACCTCTCACAGCCGGAGGTCTCAAGAGAGCTAAATTGGCCGAGCTCTCTCAGTGCGGAGAGATGAGAGGTACTATACAATTTGCTTTGTATAAGGCAGCATGGCTAGACTAGTCAGGGTGCCCATGCTGACCTGAGGCAACCATCAAAACCCCTAGTACAAAGGACCATCTGTTACGTGTGGTGCAGTATGGAGACGCAGAGGGAGTCAATGAAATAGGAGCGGTAAGAGTGCTTATGAAACGCATGAGAAGGCCTTCCCGTTTGGAGATGACTGGGTGCATATTGTATGTGTCACTTACATGGGGAAGAGATTGCACCAGGATTCGTGCTATGGTAAGAAGGCAAGTCAACACGGGTAGTGTAATAATTTGGGTAATGTCCTTGGGAGACCTTGGCTGGGACCTTTTTCAGCAGAAGCCATTAAATTATCCATTTTCAATCCATTTGTGAACCTGTGAGATTGGCTGGAAAAACAAGTCCTGTCTATGGAAGCCTCATTTGGCAGCTTGCAGGATCGGCTTGGTGCCAGATACCACAGCACACCTTCAGAAGTCTAGAGAAGTCCATGCCTTGAGGGGTTAGGCCTGTTTTGGTGGCAAATGGGGGACCTTCTGAATATTGGTAGTCATAATGTTATGCTCCAGAATATGTTTTGGTGCAAATTGCATTGTCTTCATGCATCAAGTGTCATCATAAAGAACTTTGTCATTGGTAAGATCACAGTGAAGGTGAAAGAGCCTCTTATGTTTGTAAGGGCAGCATTCTTACACAACACTTTCATGGGAAAAGCTACAGGGCCAAGACCTTTAACATCAGTGCAACAATAAGCAGGTGGGAAGTTCAGAGAGCAACAACTAATCATCCCAAGATGGTTCGACCACACAAACTCATGATCTTCTCCGAGACTAATGATAAGGGAGTTAAAAGAAAATCCATTAAAAAATAGGAAAAATCATGATTGCATAATTATATTCATCTGTAATTGAATAGACTTTCAAGCGATATGACACATGATTCTGAAAGTATTCACAGGTCATGGTGGCAGTGTCGACTTGTCTACCCCTTTTTTTTCCCTTCTCCTTTGTGGTTTGTAGTGTGCCACAGATCCTGATAAAAATAATGCCACTGTGTTGCATCACTGATTCATACATTCTGCCAAACTCTCAAGCTGTAGAACCCTTAGTATTGGCACCATTTTTCACCTCACTAGCGATGGCACAGCTGTTCGTGCCATGTTTTCACCTGCAGCGATGTAGTTATTTAAACCTGTCACTAAGGTTTAAACACTGAGCCAGATTCAGCTCCGATGTATATCCAGTCCTGATGATTTCACCCTTCTGAACTTTATGTTAAGCTCAAAGATCAACCATCATCCAGGAACTAGATCTGGTGATTGGCAGGGATGTAGTGCAGCACCGCAGTTAAATTTTCATTGAAATTACTTTTCAAAGTAATGAAGTAGAAAAAAAATTAATTAGGTGGCAGTTTTTTGTTTGTTTGTGCTTTTTTTTAAAAACCCATAATAATATGCTTGATCATGCATACATGAATGGACATCATGTTTTTCAGTGGTTCTTGCCGTTATGGTTTTTTGATGTTAGTTATTCCTGACAGCGACTGTCAGAAGCATTTAACTGTGCTGAGCTCCAAACAAAGAAAGACGTGGCAGTGTAAGGTTCTAAACCCTGCCAAAATTATGTTTTTTTGTTCATCAAAACTCTTTTACACTGGTTACCAGATTAAGGCCCAAAGCACTAGCACTGCTTCGCTTCATCCAAAATGCATTCGTGCTCAGCAATGGATGCAGTAGGAAAGATAATGCTTGCTATACTATACATAGGACCACACTGCATATTCATTCGCAGTCCCAATTGGTGTATTTGCAGTCTCACGACCCTCATTTACTCATGTGCACGCACACTGTTCACAGAACTGCAGGGTTTTCTTCTATTTGTATTCGAGAAGGTGCTCACGAGGACCGTCTCTGCTGCATTCCGTACCCTTTGGTGAATCTTTCATTGATGCAAATTGAAAAGCAGTCTCTCAGGCAAAACGTTTTATTACACTGCCTACGACCTATCATAGCAGATAGGTTGTTGACGTAAGTGATTGTGCCAGTATCAAAGTTAACAATGTAGACCAGTGGGTCTCAAAATGGGGTCTGTGAAGCATAACCAGGGGGTCTGTAACTGGTCTTTTGGGACTGAATGAGTGTCATCTCAACCTAAATAGGTCAACATAAACTAGGCCTAGTAATAATGCATATAAAATCTATGTAGCTGTAAGTACTATATAATGTATGAAAAAGGCTCCAGTCAAAAGACACAAGTAGATAATGATCTCAGCAGGTAAGCTGTTGTATTATTGCATGGACTTTTTTTCATGCTAAATGTTAATTGGAAATTTATGAATTTATCATTGATCGACCTTAAAGTGGAACTGTTATGCAAAATTCAGTTTGTAATTATTTTTAGACATTAAGAGTCTCCAGAGACAACAACAACAAAAAAAAAACATTCCTCTTTTGTTTTTGTTTTTTTTGTTTTTTCGGTAGGTTGGGAAGAAATTAAACAAGCCAGTTAGATTTTTTGCCCCTAATGTGACCTCACAAAAACACATACCCCCTCCCACTTGCAGCTGATCTCTGGGGAGGGTGTGGCTCAGCAGTACCTACTGTAATTCACCTAAAGTGGAGATAAACTAACTTTCACAATTCTAAGAGATTCTGAAAAAAACACTGAGAATATACATTAAGACATTTTTTATGGTGACTCACAATAGTGGATCACATCAAGATGAGGGTTCGAGAAGAAGATGAAAAAGAAGAGGCAACAAAAATGGGTGAAAGACAGGCAGCAGAATTTTAATATGCACCACCACATGTGCTGAGAAAGATTAAAGGATTTTTGATTTAAGCAGGGCGGCGCGGGGTGGTGTAGTGGTTAGCACTGTCGCCTTGCACCTCCAGGGTCTGGGTTCGATTCCCCAGCCAGGCTCGATTCCCGTCTCTGTGTGCATGGAGTTTGCATGTTCTCCCTGTGCTTGGTGGGTTTCCTCCGGGTACTCTGGTTTCCTCCCACAGTCCAAAGATATGCAGGTTAGGCTAATTGGCGTTCCTAAATTGCCCATTGGGTGTGTGAGTGTGTGTATGTGTGTGTGCCCTGCGATGGATTGGCACCCTGTCCAGGGTGTACCCCGCCTAGTGCCCGAAGTCTCCTGGGATAGGCTCCAGGTCCCCCGCGACTCTGAACACAGGATAAAAAATAAAATAAAAATTAAGAACGGCTAAGCAAGCACAATCAATTCCATGTTTTCCATAATATAAAATCTAATATAAATTTTATTAGTCTATCTTGGCTCTCAAGCCGATATTCAGATTCACCTGGGAGTAGGAGGCTGTATCGTGTAGTTCTGTGCATCTTCACATACCAGGCAGTGTAATGCAAGATCCCCATGTCCCCATTCCCTAATCCCATATTCAGTTATTCTATTCTCTCTCTCTCTCTTACTCTCTCTCTTGCTCTTGCATACACACTTTAGCTTTAAAAAGCTGATTTTGTGCTTAAAGCAGCTTTTCTCCCATGAAGAACACTAAAATTGTACGGTACGCCTGTTCTTTTTTTCTTTTTGCTCTCAGCTTCTCTTCTGCTTATTGCTTCTCCCTGATTTCATTTATTTGATTTCTTTTTGCTTTTTGTCGTTTGTTATAAAAGGAGTTTTTGACAAGAACTTGGTCACCTTATTCAGATTTCCCAAGTACAGTAGTACACAGTCTCAGTATGTGGTGCACAGGAGTCGTCTTTCATGTGTTTTTTTTTTTTATAGGTGTACCATTTAAAGTGGTATTTAATTTTTTAAAAGGAATTCTTTTCACACCATAAGCACAGCCTGGATACACTGATCCTGAACAAACAGAGAAAGCTGAAAAGAGGCCATAATGGTAGAGCTAGAATTTTGAAGGGCCATTCAAATGTAGATAATAGTGGATGTACTGTCTGTTCATATATATATATATATATATATATATATATATATATATGAACTATTCCCTCATTAGACCACTTAAAAAGTGAATTTAGTAATCAGAGAATATATATTAAAAGTCCATATTGGTTATACATGATATGGTGCTGTGATGGGAAACTGTTCATAGTGCTTTTGTTATGAGTGTTCAGAAATATTGGCACTTTCCCTCTATTGCGTGTTATAAATGATTATGTTCAGTTACGTTAGTTTTGTGTTAAATACTTTAGACGTATCTGTTTCTTCAGTAGCTAATCCCCTAAAAAAAATCCCTGTGTGGCACTTAGTAACCTAGTAACCCAGTTTAAGGATCTATCCAATGAGAGAAACTTTTCTGGATCAGAGCGTCCGCCAAATGCCTAAATGTAAATGTAAATGTAAATAATGCAAGCAAATCTGAAGTAAATAAATATACAAAACACGGTAGGAAACCAACAAAGCAACCACATTTTAGAAAAAAATAAAAGCACATCAAAATGAACTCAAAACAGAAAGGGGATGTCCTTAGTGGATATGATATAGATTTGGGAAGCTTTTTTGCTGCTGTGTTTGTACATTAGTTGGAGTGTATTTGGTTTTGCCGATGTATTTTTTATTTTTTTGGTTCGCTGACTTATTTTAAGCTCAGAGTCCACGATAGAAATTGTTTTCTTTGCAACACAGCAAAAGTCAATAACGATTAAAAAAAAAACATTTTATTAAATAAATGTGCTTATATGGAATCCTTCAGACATCAAACCGTGCATTAGGGTTTTTGGATAAGTCAGGTAGAACAAAAGATATCATTAGTTTTATAATGTGTCAATCTTACCGCTGGCGGAATATGGAAATGATGTTGCAAAAATTTTGACAAAATGAGCTCTTTTTTTTTTTTGGTCATAGAAACCAAAAACATACAGTGATCATGTTGTGAATCTTTGAAAAATGTTGTATAGTTGGTTAAAATGAATAAAAATGAATAGTTCATCATATTGCCTATTTTGTGTGAAATGTATATGTATATGTATATGTACTGTACTGTATATGTAAGTTTTTAGGGCAACAATGCTGTGCTGTATATATAGTTATATGGTATTTAAAAATGTACTCATTAGGATAGTAGTCTATAGAGGAGGAATAAGCATATAATAAGGATAGAAGTATAGAGGAGGAATAAGCATATAATAAGGATAGAAGTGTCTCTCAGAACCACCAGTCCAAAGTATTTACTCAGCATGCATGAATTCCATGTTGATATCCAACCTTTGCATACAGTAGATTTTTCATGGCATTTAAACAGTGAGGGTTGAAGTAAATATAGCATAGACTTATAGAACAACATGTATACATCACTAAAAAAAGACATGTAAAGACAATCTTTATTCAATTCCATCTGTGTGAATATGACACAATGAGACATATCAGTAACGCAATAGACAATCGAGAAATGGTTCTCAAAATGGTTCAAATATCAAAAGAGTATGGCATCAGTAGGGGATCAGAGATGAATATGAGTTTAAATTCTACTGAAAATACTTTTTATCATTATTTAAACCACGTCCACTGCCGAACTGCGCACCTCCTGTAATCTAATCTCATTAAAACTTTGGATATGGCATGTGTTTTCTGATATCCTACGATCTTGTGTGTAGATATCATTAGACAAACTGCAGCTAATAAGGAAATATTTTAATCGAATCAAGCTGTAAGCCATAGATTAAATCGGTTCCGTGCCTAAAAATAATAACACCCTACAACAACCGAAACAGTCATCTTCCTTGTCTGCAGTTGCACATGTAAGCACCAGATTCATGATGCTTACAGACTAAAACATTCCCACCTGACCCCATCTGACACGCACACACACACACACAATGTGGTGTGTCTACCCCTGAACAAGAAATCTGTCTAACATGGTTGTCTGTGTGGGCAAACTGGGAAAAAAACAGTGTCACTAAGCTCTCGTGGCAAGGTTAAAGCACTCCTTAATTCAGCCCGGCACGTTTGTGATAATTGTTATAATTGGTGCTATCCATTTAACTGGGTTTAATTATGTATGAATGAAGAAGTTTACACACAGAAATTCACAATAAACACATATTTTATATCGCATAAGCCTGCAGTACATGTACTATTGTTTATAAATCAATAGTATTGGAATCCAATCTAAATGCAAGTGTTAAATGTAGGAAATTTTAAATAGCCAAATGTTACGTGAATATGGCTTTAAGTATGAACAAGAGGGCCCTTTACACGCTATGACGACATAGGGCTGATGTCATACTGCTAGGGCCCTAAATATACACTCACTGGCCACTGTACTAGGAATAAAGATAAAATGAATAAAATAAAAAGGCAGATTTGGGAGAGAGGTCAAAAAAAGAATGGGCAAATTGATTTGAACTTACAAGAAGATTATGGGAATTATTAATTACTCCATACAACAGAATGCACAACACATAACACAGAACTTTAGTTGAATGCTACACCAGTAGAAGAAAAGTGGAGGGTTTAACATCTGTCAGCCAAGAACAGGAATCTGTAGGCACGGCTCACCAACAATGACTGGTGCAGGTTTAGACCCACCTAGCCTTGTATCAACGGTTCAGGTTGGTGGAGGTGGTGTGATGCTGTGGGGCATGTCTTCCTGGTATGGTATAACAATCATGAACTGTTCAATCCCCACAGTCTAACATTGCGCACCACTTTTATAGGCACAGTTTACCATCTTATAATGGCATGAGTCGTCCCAAACTGAGCCCCAATTGTGCTTCTTTGGGATGTTGGCGAACATGCTGTATGATTGTGTCTTCAAATCACAATAGTCCAGAACCTCAAAGGAAAAGAAATTCCAACACCTTGTACTGGAGATTCCATGAACGGATTCTGTTTGGAGAGTAAAGTGGGATCCTCGTACAGTTGTATTAGATTAAACATCTCTCTAAGTAGCATGATTATACAAATGAACAACTCTAGAACATTAAATTACTTTGACCACAATGCTCTAAATGAAATTACTGTCAAGAATTTACACTACCAAACTTGGGGTATTTACTGTACATTCATACTGTAGCTGGTCACTAGAGCCGAATACAAAGCACAACTCTTTTGATTTTACAATCAATTGTCTTTCTTTAGCTAACATTTGTACAATTCTAAATAGGATATAATCATCAATAATAATATTTTTTTTTAAAAAGCCAGTACCATTCATAAGTGTATAACATAAGTACTACTCTATGGTAACTGCGTTCTGATTACTTAGTTACACTAAAACCAATATTGGTATTTAAAAAAACAAAAAGAAAACTAAACAGAAGTGAACATACAGTATACTGTACAATGACATGTAAACTAAAGACGAGTTTAGCAATAAACCTCAGTAGCCTTGTACTTAAACAGATCATGTTCTACAAAATCCAGTAATAACAATTTCTGACATTTAAATCCATGTCTATATTTGGTGCCTCTCTAGAGGACTGGCTTTCAAACCAACATCTTTTGAAGGCGTTTCAGCACCATAATTTCCGTCTCCTAGGGGAGTCCTTTATCTCGACTTTTCCCATTTGTTTGCAGAGATGGAAAACACTGGAAGGCTCACTTACTCGCTACTAAAGTTCCTAAGCTGTCCCAGTGAGCCTTTTTCATGTCTCCATCTTACACAGTATTTCAGGAAGTGCTGTTTTTTGCAATTCTTGCCTATAATGTGATCGTAATCATACTCCCTCTGTAGATTCGTGCCACTTTCTGGTGGCACCTGAATGACCTAAGCTCTTAGGGCTCTTGAGTCCTTCTGCTTAGATATCTGCACTGCTAAGCTTCAAAGAGGTCTTGGACAGGTCGCTGTGGATGGTGGACATGGCGACTGTGTCGTATTCTTCCTCTCTCGTAGAAAGCCTCTTGCAGAGGCGGAAGGACTGCATGTCGCGCTGGAAGTTGCGGTTCAGGAAGCCGTAGAAGATAGGGTTGATGCAGATGGAGCACATGGCAGTCAGGTGGCACAGCAAGAACAGGGGGTTGTGGGTGCAGTTCATGGTGACCTCGTGGTTCCAGTCGACGACAGCGTTGAAGACGTTGAGTGGCAGCCAGCAGATAGCGAAGGCCACGACGATGGAGAACAGCATGACGTTGATGCGCTTCGTCTCGTGGCTGCGGTACTTGTTCTCGCGCATCCGCTCCATCACGCTCTTCCGCTGCCGCAGACGGACATAGATCTGAAGGAGGTTTGAAAGTCATAGGGAGAAAATGGTGAAAGAAAGAAAGAGAAAAGGAATTGTTATTTAGTTAGCTTAGTGCGAGTTTTGGTGATTAGGTTTTGGTGATTAGGTTTCCATTTTTCTGCGCGTCGGTCCTCACATAGTCAAACCGCATTATGTGAGATAGGGGATAACAGAAGGAATAACAGAGGGGGGGGGGGGGGGGGGCGAGTTATCGGGGGTGGGGTTTGTAGGATGACTTTCTCACACACACACAAAACTGATTGGGAATCACTGCTGTCTGGCTCACGGATTACATAAATTGTCTGAATAACAGATTACATTTTTTTTATAGATTACATTACGTTATAGAAGATGAATGAATGAACTGAGTACTTAAATGGCGGAGCTACCACATTAGATTACTCAAGAAAGTAATCCAAGTACTCTAACGCGTTACTTTGTGACGCGTTACACCCAACACTGGTCAACACTAAGTCCATACACTATTTTTAAGTGATGATGATGAGAGTCATAATAATCATCTAATAGAGTGCAGATGAAAGGGTGACTGTAATGAGAGACTCTGTCCTTTATACTCCACCGCTCTTGCTTTATTAATCCGTCTGTCAGATTCCTTGATCTTAAAATGACAGAATCAATTCCTATCTAGAGCAACTACACGACAGGACTCATCGATAACAATATTTATTAACAGGCTTTATAGGGTTATAATTTTGCTATTGGAAAAGTGTCTTCTGGACACAGACAGGACTTGGAATCGAGCCTTCCTGAATTGCCATGGCATAGTAATATGTTTGTGTGTGTCTCCCTCCTCACTTTTAATCTCTCATTATCACCCTCTTGGCAGTGGTTTAACATGATTAGAATTGTTGGAGGGTTTTGCAGTTCTGCACGGAATGGAGATGATTTCACCGACAGCAGATTTTCTGCAATCGGGGCGTTTAAAAGATTCCGGAAAAAAACCCGGCGGGGTTTTGAGACGGTTAACGCAAGGTGACAGTCACTGGCGTCACTGAGCGCTATAAGGAGAGCAGGCTGTTACATGGATTAGTATGTCTTCCTAATGAGTCATAGTCATGGTAGTTGTAGTTAACCGCGTCGGTAAGTCTAGATCTAGTCTCACTATCTGTTGTGTGCTTGTAAAGAAACAATCTGATAACCAGAAAACCAGAAAAAGGCAAAATAAGTAATCAAAATCCACCTCTAAAGTTTGGACTACTCAACATTAGGTCCCTTGCGCCTAAAGCACTTATTGTTAATGAAATTATCTCAGATTATTGCCTTGACGCACTCTGTCTCACCGAAACCTGGCTTAAACCAAATGAATATTTTGGTCTGAATGAGTCTACTCCGTCAGGATATTTCTATAAGCACGAGCCCCGTCTAACTGGTCGCGGTGGTGGTGTCGCCACTATCTACAATGATGTACTCACTGTTACCCAGAAAATAAGGCCCAGGTTTAATTCATTTGAAGTGCTTATCATTAATGTTGCACTCAATGAAATACGTAATAAACCCTTGCTATATTTTACCCTGGCCACCGTGTACAGACCCCCGGGGCCATATGGCGATTTTCTTAAAGAATTTGGACATCTGCTATCAGACCTATTGGTTAACTCTGACAAAGTGTTGATAGTAGGAGATTTTAACATTCATGTAGATGATGCTAACGACGCTTTTGCACTCACATTTATGGATTTACTAAATTCCTTTGGGGTTAAACAAAATATAATTGGAGCAACTCACCACTTTAATCATACACTAGATTTAATTATATCCCACGGTATAGATGTCTCTAATATAGAGATCATACCTCAAAGTGATGATATCACAGATCATCACCTCCTGATATATACTCTACCCGTAGAACAGATTAGCTGTGTCTCCCCACGTTATCAATCTGTTAGAAATATGAATCCCACTACTAAAGACAGATTCACAAGTAATCTGCCGGATCTGTCCCAATTTCTTATTAGACCCCTAAATGCAGATTCTCTAGATGAAGTGACTAGCAGCATGGGCACTATTTTTACCAGTACATTAGACACTGTTGCTCCCATCAGATTAAAAAAAGTCAGAGATAAAACACTTGCACCGTGGTACAACAGTCATACTCGTGCCCTAAAGAGAGCAACCCGTAACCTCGAGCGAAAATGGAGGAAAACTAAATTAGAAGTTTTTTCGAATTGCGTATAAAGACAGTATGTGCAGCTACAGACAGGCTCTAAAAACTGCTAGGACTGAGCATCTTAGCCAACTGATAGCAAGAAACCAAAACAATCCCAGGTTCTTATTTAGTACAGTGGCTCGCCTAACAAAACCTAAGATGCCCGCAGAGAGTATCCCATCACAGTTTAGAAGTGAAGACTTTATGGACTTCTTTAATTAAAAAATCAATAATATCAGGAAGAAAATAATGGAGGTTCAACCTCTAATAGTATCTCACGATCCAGTTCAGCCTATAGCTTCACATTTAGATTTTCACTGCTTTACAGGTATAGGACAGGAAGAGCTGTATAAACTTATCACCTCGGCTAAATCAACAACGTGCCTGTTAGACCCAATCCCAACCAGATTTTTAAAAGAAGTGATGCTTACGGTTGGAGAGCCACTTCTAAACATTATTAATTCTTCATTACATCTAGGTCACGTCCCTAAACCTTTCAAGTTAGCAGTTATTAAGCCGCTTCTTAAAAAAATCTAATTTGGACGCGAATGAAATAACAAATTACAGACCGATTTCAAACCTTCCGTTCATATCAAAAATACTAGAAAAAGTAGTATCAGCTCAAATTTGCACATTCTTGCAGGATAACAACATCCTTGAAGAATTTCAGTCAGGTTTCAGGCCCCATCATAGCACAGAAACTGAACTAGTTAAGATTACAAACGACTTGTTTTTAGCTTCAGACCAAGGCTGCATCTCATTGCTAGTCCTGCTCGATCTCAGTGCTGCATTCGACACTATAGATCATAATATTCTCATAGATTGCTTACAAAATTATATAGGTATTCAGGGACAGGCATTAAAATGGTTTAGATCTTACCTGTCCGATCGCTACCATTTTGTAGATCTAAATGGAGAACCGTCTGGTGTAATGCCAGTGAAATATGGGGTCCCACAAGGGTCAGTTTTAGGACCTCTGTTGTTCTCAATATACATGCTTCCCTTGGGTAACATCATTAGAAGACATGGGATTAGTTTCCATTGTTATGCTGATGATACCCAATTATATATCTCAACTAAACCAGACGAAATACCTAAGTTGTCTAGATTAACTGAGTGTGTCCAGGACATAAAAGACTGGATGACCAATAACTTTCTTTTATTAAATTCAGATAAGACAGAGATATTACTTATTGGCCCAAAAACCAGCACACAACAGCTTTCACAATTCAGCCTGCGCTTAGAAGGATGTACTGCTACTACCAGCTCAGCAGTAAAAGACCTGGGCGTAATATTAGACAGTAACTTGTCTTTTGAAAATCACATTTCAAATATCACAAAAACAGCCTTTTTCCATCTTCGAAATATTGCTAAACTTAGGAACATCTTATCCGTATCTGATGCAGAAAAACTAGTTCATGCATTCATGACCTCCAGACTGGACTATTGTAATGCATTACTAGGTGGTTGTCCTGCATCCTCAATAAACAAGCTTCAGTTAATCCAAAATGCAGCTGCCAGGGTTCTCACTAGATCCAGAAAATATGATCATATAACCCCAATATTATCATCCCTGCACTGGCTACCTGTTCAGTTTAGAATAAATTACAAAATAGTATTACTTACATACAAGGCCTTAAATGGTTTAGCTCCCACATACCTAACCAGTCTTCTGATACGCTACAATCCACCACGCGCCTTAAGATCACAAAGCTCCGGACTTCTGGTAGTTCCCAGAATTTCAAAATCTACAAAAGGGGGTAGGGCTTTTTCATATTTAGCTCCAAAGCTTTGGAATAGCCTTCCAGACAGTGTTCGGGGAGCAGACACGGTTTCTCAATTCAAAAGTAGACTCAAGACGCATCTTTTTAATCTGGCATACACATAACTCATCCCATAATCTCATACTCCAGTACACCTATCCCGAATGGCAACTACGCTAATTCTCCCCATCTGTTCTGTATTTCTCTACCCATCCTGAGGCATCGGGAGATTGTGCCAGCTTCAGTAGACAAAGGCCGACCCTGCGAGGTTCCTGAGGCATCCAGAGAAGGACCAGCTCCAGCTGGATTCAGCTTTATGATGGTTGGAGCTACACATGCTGCTCCTGTGCTTCCAGTGATCCAGACCTCATCTGCCCTCTGCACCTACCGACTCGTCCCTATGCTGAACTGGTCTTCATGTCAATTTAAATAATTTCTGTCATATTGAATTTTCACCTGCACAACACACAAGATATTATATCATTTCTATCTGTTATCACCCAAATGAGGATGGGTTCCCTGTTGAGTCTGGTTCCTCTCAAGGTTTCTTCCTAATGCCATCTCAGGGAGTTTTTCCTTGCCACCGTCGCCGTCACCCTTGGCTTGCTCATCAGAGAAATTTCATTCATTCGTCTCATTATTATTATCTGCACATTTTTCTCACACATACACACTTCCAATTATTTTCTTTTCTATAATTATTATTATTATTATTATTTATTTATTTATTTTTTTGCTAAATTTCTTTCATTTTTGTGAAGCTGCTTTGAGACAATGACCATTGTTAAAAGCGCTATATAAATAAAATTGAATTGAATTGAATTGAATAAAGATGAATGCCTCTGGAAGAAAGAATCTTAAACAGTTCATCGCATGTAGAGCTACAGTAGAATAACTCTAGGCTTATGATTTGAATAAAAAACAGCAATCTTAGTAGCATTAATGCCATTAATACAGATAATCTAGAGTCGTTACAGGATGTTTTCTGTCCTAGAAGTGACTGGATTAGATTATTACATTTATAAACTGCGTCACTCACCCAAGATTAAGTCGTCTATATTTTCGAAAGTACTTTTCATTAATTTTTCAATTCACATCAGATACCTGGACAATCCCTAAATATAAAATATTTAATGTTGCTCAGGATAGCCAGTCTTCAGTATTTATCCATCCATACTCTTCATCTCCATCTCCTCTTTACCATAAACTATATAATATACTGTACAGTAAGATAAGTTACAGCCAAAGGGACTGTTTAAGCATTTACCGACCTGTACGCATCTTACTGTCTCAAAGGATTGTAAATGTCCCCTTAGAGTCAGCTTTTCTACCTCTATTGCCCTGTCCACTGTCATTGAGCATTAAACCAGACGCCTGCAGAATTAAAAAGCCCTTGAGCAGTTCAAGTCGAGTGGTTAAGGATATCCATTAGCGCCTGGAAGATTGTCGCTTCAGTTCCCAAGGCTGCTGGAGAACCACTCTTAGTGCCCTTGAGTAAAAGCCTTCAACTTTTGACTTATACATAAGACATTTTATATGTAAAAAAAAAAAAAAGAAGCATATTTTTCCATGCTAACTTTTAAAAGTGCTATGTGGAATAAACATGCGTGAAAAAATGCAAATGTCATGCAAGCTGTAATTTAGGTCCTAACCCAAGGAATAGAAAATGTTTTCCACAGCTTGTGGTTAATTAAATGCAACTTATAACCGAGTTGAAGACGAATGTAAATTACCTCGGCTGAATATCCGCTCTCACTTTAAAAACGCTAATTATTACCGTAGTAATTGCAGATGCTTTCATTTGGATCCAACGAGCGGCATTAACAAACATAACCCTTACTTTGACACCTTCTGAAATTGGGCTTTGAAACACCTCTCTCTCTTTCCCTCTCCCCTGTCTCCCCTTTGCAATTTTACTCACTCAAAGCACAATTATGGCCTTTGAGCTAAAGTCTCAAGTTATTAAATCTTCAGCTTTGGCCCAATTTCCTCTAATCTCTCTCTCTCTCTCTTTCTCTCTCTAGCTTCATTATGCATGTCTGCAGCACTTGCATATAAGTGTATTATGTGTTAGTGAGCTTATGTGGCAGGTCATACTGCCTGCTAGCAATGTTCAATCAACAACCTCCACTTCATCCCACTTTTTTCCAGGTCCACTACAATATCCATCATTAAAATATAAATAAATAAATAAAGGGTCCTGGAGAGACCTAGAGAGGTATGTGTGTGCACTCTAGCCTCTCTGAGTGCGATCCTGCTTTTCTTCTCAAGGGGTGGAGATTTTAATCAACCAAGAAAATGAGAAAGAGAAGAGGCAGAGTGGGTTCTTGGTAAAGCTCCAGTCATTACTAAGCTTCTGAAAATGGGTTCACACATACACGCACACGCGCGCACACACACACACACACACAAAAATACCAAGCTAAAATGCCAAGTCAGATCACTGCCACAGCATAAGGTTTTGTTAAATCTACTGTCAGTATAACCGATGGGACCCAAATACAACCACGGATGATGACTCATTGCAAATTTACATACAAACTACCATTTGTCTTAATATGCTTATGAGAGCTGTAACCAGATACTGCCAGAAATTCCTGCACCCCAACAAGATGCACAACTGTTTGCAGTCAAACCTTAAGTCATAGACTCAATCCATCCAGCCATCTAAGAACCTCTGTCCAACAGTCCAACAAGGGACCATGAAAGCCAATGTCTTGACCATTGTATTTATTCCCATGGTAGGACCTCAACATTCACACGCACATACATGGGCAATTTGGGATTAGCCTAATCTGTATGTCTTTGAACTGTGGGAGGAAACCAGAAGAAAACCCATCAAGCATGTGAAGAACATGCAAACTTCACGCACACGCCCCAAGGTGGGAATCGAACCCAGACACTGCAGGTGCAAGGCGATAGTGCTAACCACACTATCAGAGTGCTAAAAATGGCTCCAAATCCCAGCAAACATTTGGACTAGTGATAACCGTTGAAACGGGATCCCTCCGACACGTGCCGTCCAAAATGAAAGTTGTACGGACGTGTTTGACATAATCTGATTTACAACAGTTGTTATAAACAATCATCGGTCAATCATCCAAATGTTTTTTTTAGTGCATATATTGAACAACACATAGCGAAAAAGCCAAGGTAACAGCTACACATACAACCCCAGAGGACTGTAGGCGTATACAAACGTCTCTGAATGCATTTTTAGGAAATGTTCTGTGTCACATTTGTTTTTTACAAATCAATGCCTTAATTGGTAAAAATCTTTACCTTTGTCCTACTGATTTTAGCTGTTTTTAGCCTAATTGAATTAAAATATTCAATTGTGGTATGCAGTACTAAAAATATTTTGAAAGAAAGAGCAGCTAAAACCCACTTTCAAAAACCAGTCACAGTGGCACTTTCTTCAAGTAATCACATCTGCTAATGTTATTTCATCTTAAACAACCCTTTGTCTAGTTAGTAACTGCTTCTAAGTCATTCTGAATCATCTCATTACTGTTAGTTAACATTAATGCAAGCTTATGATTCATCTCACTGATTTGCTCATTGACCCTGCGAGCTACAAAGCTAATAAGCTTCTAACACAAGGCTGAATCCCAAATCCCTCTCTCACCCCTAATCAATTACACTACTTGGTGTGTGGAACAATGGATTCTAAACCCTATATAGTGCACTAACTTTCCATTGTATGCTATTTGGGATTCAGTTAGCTGAGGCTCTTCTAAAATGGAATAAGTGAAGATATCAAAAGAACCTTTCGAGATTTACAGGTAATAATGATTAAGATAATAGTTTTATTGGCCTCCCCTTTTGGCTACATAGTCCTGATAAAATTTTAAAAAGCTAGAAAGCAGAAGAGGAGAAAGTTCAAAATCAATTTCAATCAATTTGCCTGCTTTATTACTTATAGCTTGTTGATGTAAATGACCAAGAGAAATGTAATGGCTAACCAACTAGCTAGTATCTGAAGTATGAAGTGCTAAGCTAACACACAACGAGTTGATTTTCATGACAATCCCTACACAGGTCAGTTTGATACAAATCTTTTTTCTTTCAAAAATGATTTTCTTGATTTAAAATCTTTTACCATAGTAACATAATGTCCTAATTATTATATTCCAGGTGCTATAAGGAAACGTTTTCAGGGAAGATCAGCGTTATATAGTCAGCATCAGTTCTTTTACCTCAGATTTTTTTTTTTTTTTTTGTATGTAAAAGTTCACGCCTAGTTACAGGATAAGCCTTTACAATATCAGTGTCTAGATCAGGGATGGGCTGACTGTCCTAGCAGGTCGAAGCTTGACATGCTTTTTGGTGTTTGCCTTGTTCTAACAGACCTCATCATGCTGATAAAGAGCTTCCTAATTAGCTGATAAGGTGAATTAGTTGTGACTAAACTGTGCCATATTCGGAGAAAACAACCATCCATTTTCTGCAAAGAGCTAGCATTAATGTGGTTTCCTTTTTTTTCTTTTTGTCCATATGTACAGATTAATTCAGAGCTAAACAACCTGCTGTCATTTGCTGTGACTTTTCAGAAACCCACACATAGAGCAATGGGTACATATCTAAGTCTGGATGCATAAATATAAATACAATTTATCACACTTCGCCTTTAATATGATAAGTAGTCTCCCTCTAATGCGGTTCCAGCAACAACAACAAAAAAAGAGAGAGAAACAGAGAACGAAAGAACTACTATAAAATCTATGCACCCCAGGATCTACACAGATTTTGTGATCGCCATCTTTGAGGAACACATTGTCGCTGCTCTTGCTACAATCCTTCTGCACAATATTTTCACCACACTTAAGGTCCTTTTCACAACTGGCCCAGTTCTGGGACTATTCTGGGGTTGTTTTGAGCAGAGCAGAGTTGCTGCTTATCCCAACACCACTGTTTTCTACAGAATATTCAAATCAGTCATAACATTAAAAACACTGACCGCCTAAGGGAATAACAGTGGCACCTACAGTGGACCAGTCAGTTCTCAAAAGTTGATGTCTTGGAAGCAGAGATCTGGTCAATCATAAGGAACTGAGCATCTTTAGGTCAGTGGAAGAACATACTGTATGAGCACCCAGGGCTCACTGATGTGCATGGGGAGTGACAGATAGCCCATCCACAGAACCCTTAGATCCCACAGAACACCTACTGTAATGCAAATTGCTATAAATTTTAATGCTGGTTAAAATAGAAAGGTGCCAGAAACCACAGTACATGTCATACTGCTGCAAATTGGGCTGTATAGCTGTAAACCCGACAGAGTACCCATGCTCACCTCTGTCTACTACCATTAGTGGGCATGTACAGTAAGTATGAGGTACGGACCATGAAGCAGTAGAAGTAGGTAGCATGCTCTTGTATATCATGTGGACAGCCAGATGCATGTGTGTCCCTTACCAGACTACCAGGATGCACTATGGGAAGTAGGCAGAGTAACTGTGATCTGCTAAGAAATCTACTGTTCTTACTACTTACTTACCATATGTACCACTTACCTAAATGCTGTTGCAGAACAACTACGCCCGTTTTTTGCAACAGTATTCCCTAAAGGCAGTGCCTTCTCTCAGAAAGATGATGCATCCTGTTACAAGAATTGTTCACAAATAGTTTGATAACAATAGTTCAAGGTCAACTGAGTATCCATTGGACGTTCTGGACAAGTCTGATCCACAGGGGCCGTAAAGCACTTAAGTGATCTTCTGCTAACATCTTTGTGCCAGACACCACAGCAGACCATCATACACAAGGCAGGCATAGCATTAAAAACCACCATATGTGTAATATTGTGTAGGTCCTCCTTGCGTAATTAAAACATCTAAGATCAGTCGAGGAATCCATGCCCTGTGAAGGCCAAAAACATGTGGCTAAAAGTATGCAGACGTCTGACCATCACTTCCATTTGTGGTTTCTCCCAATCTGTTGCCACAAATGTGAAACCACATGTTAGTCCAGGATGTCTCTGTATGCTGTATTTTTAAGATTTACCATCAATGCAACTCAGAGGCCCAAACCTATTCCAGAATGATGAAGAGAGGGTGTCATTTACGATTCTGCATGATTTGCCAACCTTGGTGTGGAAGAAGCACAGAGCCTACTTTTGCATTTTATTTCACATACCCAAAGCAGTCTAGGATGCAACAGTGAAGTTTTTTTCTAATTCTTATATCATATGGCTTTAATAATTCTTTATTTTTGCTTGATCATAGTCTATGGAGAAATAATGAAGTCTGTACATGGTCACTTGCATAACTAATGCTTTCTTGTTTAAACCGTGTAATGACATGTATTGACTATAACATGCTTAATGCCTTCTTAAGAACTACTGTCTAGCCAAATGCTTACTCTTACCTTCATGTAGCAAATGAAGATGAAGGCGAGGGGTGCAACATACTGCAGCAGCAACATGGTGGTTGTGTAGGCAAGCTTGAACTGGCGAGAGGGCCACTGCTCCATACACACCACCTTGCCTCGGTAGTGCTCACGCAAAATGGCAGGCAGCTGCTGCAGAGGTGCATCAGTGGTAACGGAGAAGAGCAGGAAAGGCATGGCGGTGAGCAGGGCCAGACCCCAGCTGAGGGCAACACCCAGACAGGCGTGCAGCGCACTGGGTCTCCAGCCACGCGGTCGCACGATCAGCTGGTGGCGCTCGACGGCAATCAGCACAAGAGAGAAGATGGAGACAGAGACCGAAGTGCACTGTGCTAGGCTGTTGATCTTGCACATGGCAGCACCGAATGCCCAATGGTCCATTAATGTGTAGGCAAATGTGAATGGCAGGCAGACAAATGCCATTAGCAAGTCTGAGGCTGACAGGTTGGCAATAAGCACGCTAGTGGCATTGGAGAGTTCGCGTTGGCGCCAAATCAGAACAATCAATGCCAAATTACCAGTCACTCCCAGCAAGGCTACAGCACTGTAGGCAACAGCAAGGATCACAAATAAGGGCTGGTCGGCATGGCACTCCTCATTGTGGAACGCCGAAAGGTTGGCAAGGGTACAGTTGGGGGAAGAACAGTTTAGGATGGCAAGAGGCGGGACAGGAGGGAGAAGATAAGGGTCAGGCATTGTGGCTTCTCTTCTTAATTTAATTGGACGAGTGCTTTATTCGAAGGTCCTTGTCAACATCATGACTTTGGAGATAAAGTACCTGGCACTGTGAAAAAAAAGAAGAAAACAAATCATACGAAGAAAACATTTCTATCCTGCTCTATTGCATTTGCTATGTTTCAAACAAAACACTCAACATTTCATACAGAGTGTCATTCTTAATAACCACAAACACCATTGCATAAAGACTTCAGTCTGCTTTTCCACCCAATATGTATATATATTACTGAAGACACTTATTCATCATTACTTCATCAGCACTGATGTAAAAAGTCAGACTTGAGGAGTCATCAGACTCTTAAAGTGGTCTCAGAAAACAAAAAAAAATGGTTCTCAGTTGAGGTGGGAAAAGTGCAATTTTCTGGGTTGATGTTAAATATTGTAGAGAGACTTTATAATTTAGCCTCATTGATGTTGGCGGTATTGATTGTACAACAGGTCCCATTCACGTGCATCACCTAAGACCAGTGTGCAATCCTGTGTAACACAGCAGCATGTCTCTGATGCCAGAATATTGATATTGATTTCAGGACATTGAACTGCTCAATTTCTTAGATGAAATCCATCATATTTATAAACTCAGCAAAAAAAGAAACGGCCCTTTTTCAGGACTGTGTATTTCAACAATAAGGTTGTACAAATCCAAATAACTTTACAGATCTTCATTGTAAAGGGTTTAAACAATGTTTTCCATGCATGTTCAATTAACCATAATCAATTAATTAACATGCACCTGTGGAATGGTCGTTAAGACCTTAACAGCTTACAGAAAGTAGGCATTTAAGGTCACAGTTCTAAAAACGCAGGACACTAATGGCGCTTTTCCACTGCATAGTACGGCACGACACGGTTCAGTTCAACTCACTTTTAGGGGGTTTTCCACTGGGAACAGTACCTTTTACCTGGTCCTTTTTTAGTACAACCTCAGGCGAGGTTCCAAGCGCGCCGAACCGTTACCAAAACGTGACGTGTAAACTCTGCTGGTCACTGATTGGCCGGAGAAAATAGTCATTACTGCGTCACTGAACTTGCGACACGAGACACAACAGAACCGCTATATTTAGAACAGCCAGCAAAGGATCGAACGCACCTTTTTGTATTAACCAAAAATTTTCTTTGGCTGCCATCAGCCTCTTTTGAAACAAACTTCTTCGTCTCGCTGTTAAAAACATCCACATGCCGAGAATGAAGAACACCATGCCGTCGATATACTCCATTGTTGTGTGTGTGTGTGTTTGTGGCGCGTTTACAATGATGTCACGGCAGTAGCGGCGCCGCAACTATAACAACACGTGAATAATCCCGCCCACTCTAAAGCGTTTCTAAACTTCAGTGGAAGCGCAAACCGAGCCGAACTGAACCGAACCGAAGTGAGCTGTACTGAACCGTGCTGTGCCGTACTATACAGTGGAAAAGAGGCATAAAGAGACTTGTCTACCGACTGTGAAAAACACCCAAAGAAAGATGCCCAGGGTCGCTGCTCATCTGCGTGAACGTGCATTAGGCATGCTGCAGGGAGGCATGAGGACTGCTGATGTGGCTATAGGGCAATAAATCACCATGTCCGCACTGTGAGATGCCTAAGACAGCGCTACAGGGAGACAGGAAGGACAGCTGATCATCCTCGCAGTGGAAGACCACGTGTAACAACACCTGCACAGGATGGGTACATCCGAATATCACACCTGCGTGACAGGTACAGGATGGCCACAACAACTGCCCGAGTCACACCAGGAACACACAATCCCTCATCTCACAGCAAGAACTGACAAATCTGGTCCAGTCCATGAGGAGGAGATGCACTGCAGTACTTCAAGCAGCTGGTGGCCACCAGATACTGACTGGTACTGACTGATTTTGAGCCTCCCTTCATTCAGGGACACATTGGGAAACATTTTTACTTTATGTCTTATGGTGTCGACTCTTTTAGTGTTCATACAAATATTTACACATTAAGTTTACTGAAAGTAAAAACAGTTGAAAGTCAGAGGACGTTTCTTTTTTTGCTGAGTATATATACATGTACTTTAGTAATTATATACAGTACAAATATTGCAGTTCTTCCTGTGTTTGGTGGGTTTCCTCCAGGTGCTCTGGTTTCATCTGACAGTTCAAAGACATGCAGATTTAGTTCCCAAATTGCCTGTAGTGTGTGAATGAGTGCATGAGTGTGTGTGTGCTTGTGCGATAGATTGGCACCCTGTCCAGGGTGTACCCTGCCTCGTGTTAAGTCGTATAGAAAATGAATGAATGAATGCATTTAAAAAATATTCTACCAAAGAACCTTTGATCTTTTCTTCCTGTGAATGCGGTCATGTTATCACACATGTTTTGACGCGTATCTTTAGCTTGGGTATTTACTTACAACACAGAAGTCCAGTGGTCTTTGTCTCTTGTATTTTATTTTCCAGCATCAAAGATTTAACACTTCATACAGTCGTCCTGAGTAAATCCACCGTGGTTACAACACCAGTTGCTGTATCAAATTGGTTCAAGGTTGGCTCACGCTTTAGCGGTAGATTACGGTTATAACAACATGTTTGTTATATCTTGCAGGTTACGGTCAAAAGCTTGTGTCTCCACAAGTTCCGCGTGAAAACTGAACTTTCTATCATGCGATAGTCATACAAATATGTGTAATAGTGGAGTGACATCACAGACCAACCTACGATTGTCAAAATGGATGCTTAACTAACAAATTCAAAGCTTAAGGCTTGTTACTTAACTTAATGCTTAATACTTAACTAATGAATAGAATAAGATGGAACAAAACAAAACAAAACAAATAAACACAACAACAAATTCACAGCAAATATGATATGGCTCTTACACTTCCAATAGAAATCATAAAATGCTAGGGAACAGGTGTGGTCGAATATTATTTGCACTTTTATTAATTTAATATTTTGTAAAATAAGCAACATTATGACGGACAGCGGAAACATTGCAGAAACTGGGTTTTAATGAAATTAAGGTGCTCCCACTCTTGTAATTGGGAGTGGCATATTCAGAAACATTAGTTATAGTGTGGGCTGCTTAGGTAAGTAATTATGAGATATTATTACATTACATCTTTTTCGTACATCTTTATCACACGTGATTTTAAAGCCAGAAGTCAGAATATGAATTGCGTTCTCGGGGTAACAAACGCACCAGCGATATCTCTTTTAGCTCTGTCACTGTCACTTTCACGCATGCTTATGCGTTTCACAAAGATTCAGTCAGGAGATGGTGAAACTGGCAGCACTATTTGCCTGTCTACAAGCCTGCCATTAGTCTATAAGCATGGCCTGAAAACCTGAGCAGCGTATGTTCTCTTCAAAGGCCATTCCCTAGACAGTAACGTTCTAAGAAGTGACCTTAACAGAGGCCACAGCTATTAAGGTAATTGAAAGCTCTCGCAGGCAAAGTCCATTAAATGTCATGTTAGAATGAGTCTCGAAGATGTCAAGTAGAATATTTAAGTTGTTTTTTTTTTTTTTTTACTCGAAGAGCCGTGTCCTGAACCAGCGCCAGAATGCTCGTGCCAGTCATCTGTGACAGAGACACACCGACACACAGAGTGAGAATGATAAAGAGAGAGGGAGAGAGAGAGGGAGAGAGAGAGAGCACTTACATGCTTTATTACTAATAGAAGAAATTAGTGCCAATATTTGCTGTATGTTATTAGCTGTTAAGACTCACATGATGATAAATGGACTAGTTTGTGGTTTATATTACTTGTCATGTGCTGCACTGTTTAATTATTCTTACCAGATACTAAGAATAGTATCTGGTAAGAATAATACCAGAGTATATGAAGTATATGCACATAAAAAGTATATGCATCACATTATCATTCTGAATACTTTATAAAGGTGTATAATTTGAAATATCATGAAGGCAACAAAAACTAGATTCATTAATCTACCTTAAAATGCTGAAAAATATCTATTTTCCAGTCTGTGGAAATTCTCAGAATTTTAATGCATATGACATAAGTGGTTCAAATAATGGCTAATTAATAATAGAATAACACAATGAGCCAAAAATAGTTGTCTTACAAGCAAGAAAATTCCGGTGACCTTCTACATCCTCCTGCTCTTAATATCTCACTCGCCCTCGTCATGAATCATCGCTGTGCTGGCTGCTACCAAGGCCACCGGTTCACGGCAGGGCTGTTAACATTATAAGCACCTCCTAGTGCAACCTGTCTGTTTACATTTGACAAGGAAATACAGCTTCATGCAATTCGTTCATTTAATATGTCATACGATATATTCTTCTTTAAATGGGCGAATTTACATTTCACATTAAAAAAGCTGGTTGATCGAAATCATAATTTAGTTGATGTTTGAAGTGGACACAATCTCTGCAGCAAACAATTTTAATGCAAGAATAAAATCTTATATGCAAATTCGATGAAAGCGGGGGGAAAAAAAAGTCTGTGGAAAAGTTTGACCATCCTTCCTGTTATAAAGTCTCAGAACGTAATTATCTTGATATCTTGCCCCTAATTAACTTGTTAGGATTTGTTACTCGAATTAAAAATTAGCATTAGGAATTGGCAGCTGATGACATTTCCGGATCATTCTTTGGCTCTTCAAACCAAACAGGATCTGGGAATTAATCTAATTTTGATGGCCTACAATGCAGAGGCAGGGTATAAAAAAAGATATCAAAAATCTCTGTCTGAAATGGTAGTTAAGGGGAACTGTGAACGGCAATGCAAGGTCTGGAAAATCAAGACAATATTTATATTGAGTTGCCTATGATCGTGCAAGAAAGGTAAATAAAAAAAATACACTATATTTCAGCAAGCACCTACAGCAAGGTATAGCTGGCATAGAAGCATTGCTTGCATAAACATGATCTGCATGGGAGAGTCATCAGAATGACATCTTACCTGCGATTGATTCAGAAAAGTGAACAACTGATGTATGCCATACAACAACTAGATGAGTCAGAGGCATTTTGGAAACAAGAAGCAATCACTAAATACCCTCTTTTTGTGGGAAAAAAAGTGCATGATTCCTTTCCACCTGTTAAGCATGAGCTGAATCTATTATAAGTAACACTACACAGGTAAATATCATCCCATTATGGACAAAAATGTCTCAGTCAGTCAAAAAAAAAAAAAACTGACGCTGACTATAAACTATTTCAATAAAGGCAGGCTGACCTTTACAGAATGGCCCTTACAGTCGCTTGACATCGCTGAATATCTGTTTGTAGATCTTAATTACGCTATGCATGCAAGAGGACCTGGGAATATCTCAGATATACAGTACTAGAAAAAAAACGAGGATAGACAGATCAGTCGCTGGCTACGGAAAGCATTTGCAAGCTGTGATACTGTATGCATCAAGGGAGGTGTTAGTAGAGTGTCTAAACATTTGCAAATGTTATAAGTGTGTGTATAAGGTAACCCTGGATTAACATTTCTAGCAAATAATTAGCTGTAGAAGGTTAGAAAAGATTAAATTTTTATTATTATTATTATTATTATTATTATTATTATTATTTATATAAATAATAATAAATTATATAAACTGTTACTGATTCCTAATAACATAAAGATACCGTGCGCTGAAAGAGGAATGATAGACCCAGAGACGAAAACACACAAAGATCAAGACACACCAGAACGTCTGAGTCATTGATTAGCGACAAAGACGTACAAGGAAAGAAGGATGAAAGGCCAAATCTGGGATAATGAATACAGGCACGGATAAGAGAGAGAAAAAGGGAAAGAAGGAGAGTGTGTTTAAGAGAGAAAAGAGATGACTGGTGAGCTATGGACGGAGCTGAAGAGGGCTGAAGCTAGTGCAAATACAGTAGGTGTCACTCAAAGCCTCATTTCAGCTCTGAGTGCACTGGGCTCTTAGAAGCTATGGATTTTTTCCTGGCTTATCTTTAATCACACTTTACTTCAGACCTGCGTGTGTGTGTGTGTGTGTGTCTCTACCACATTATGTTTTTTGAGAGGCCAGCTTAAGGCAATATTTAAGCCTAGTGATTTACAGTTATATGTATTCTCTCTCTCTTTCTCTCTATCTCTCTCCACACACCCAACGTTCATAAGCTCCACAAAGCCATGACCATTCTTCTCCTGACACATTGACACAAAATTTACTTTTTATTTTTTTATTTTTTTCCCCACAAGATGTTTATAGGCCACAATAAGCACGGGTCCTAATGCAGCACTAAACAACTGAACCCATATTTCATTTTGTCATAATGGGCGAGAATATCCTGAAGGTGTAGGGCGTTTCAGCTCCACCTGCGTAATATCAAGCGCAGCTACAGTAATACCAGCATGAGCTACTGGATCTAGTGAAAAGGTGAAAAGTTCGGATGCGATCCCTCATGTACTGTACAGCACAACAATATCGCTGACTTTATATCTGTATCTTTTTAGAAACAAAAGGAAAAACATCTTCAGTTGTGCCTGTGCTCCCTGCTGCTTCAGATTCCTCTTCTTGACTGACATGAATAAAAACTGAGTGATGATTAGAGGTGTTCTCGGATGAACCATGGTTGTACGGATATTTCAGTTACCGCAGACCAGCTCAAACCACTCACTCATTATTTATACAGCTTTATATGGTGGCTTGAAGTCTATTCCAGGATCATCGTGAGGTACACCACAGATGAACTGCCAATCCATATACATACCTATACACACTCACATGCTCATTCACACACTATGGGCATGTGTGAGGGAACCAAAGTACCTCAAGGAAACCAACCAAGCAGGGAATGAACATGCAAACTCTATTTTGGAGGTGGGAATCGAACCCTCAACCCCACTGAGCTAGCGTGCCGCCCAGCTCGAACCAGCCCTTACTTTTTTTCCCTCTGATCTCTTTCATCAACAAGGTGTTTCCAGGTTTTCAGGTCTGCTGCTGCTCAGTGCTGCCCCCCACCCTTTGTGTGTGTGTGTGTGTGTGTGTGTGTGTGTGTGTGTGTGTGTGTGTGTGAAAAAAAATCCCTGTCTGTTACCAACAACCATGCCAGAAAAGGTAGAGAAGAAACTCTTTATCAACTCATAATTTTTTGGATTGCCTACAGAGCTCATAACTATTGGAACATTCGGCGCCTTTTTTTAGTGTTGCAGCTTGTAATGCAGAACAATTCAAGGAAGACTTTGGTTGGTTGCATAAGTATTCCCCAGTTCCAGAGTCAATATATTTTTTTGCATGACTGAATACATTCTCATATACAATATATATATATATTTTTTTTTTTTTTTTTTTTTTTAATGCATTTCACATGTGCGCACAAACAGGTCAAAGTACGGCACACTTTACACACCTGCCATAATTCATGTCCTCAGAAATAACAAGCGTTTCCCCTTACACTGCTTTAAAGTCCTGATCTTTTTCTTTTGATCTTTTTCTTTTTCTTCCTGATCTTTTTTATTCTTTTCTTTTCTTAAAGACCCAGATATATATATATATATATATATATATATATATATATATATATATATATATAGCTAGACTATAATTCGAGTAAATGATGTGAATTCGAGTCCCTTTGTGCCTCCAGCGCGCTCGAGCCCTTCAGCATCAGACTTTCCCTTTTTATCTTTCCGAGAAGAAACAGACAGAGAGCGCGTGCTGAAATGAAACGCGTGACTTACCTCACCTGCGCAGTCACGCAGCCGCTGCAGTCTGAGAGCGTGCACACTGCTGCCAGCACTTTCTATAACGCACTAGACTCCAACTCCAACCCACACACACACACACACACGGTCAGGGTGACACGCGCGCGCGCATCACGCACGCATCCTCCTCAAAGACTCTTCAGAGCTCAGAATGTCACCTCTCTCCCTCTCTCTCTTTCTGTCTTCTCTGCGCGCGTGTGCGTTCAGGCGCGCGTCTTTCTGTGCGTCTACGCGCGTGCATGTGCTGTGTTCACTCGCACCTGTGCGTTCCACAGGGCAGATGAGGTCGTAGCTGCGGACAGTGAGTCGTGGCAATGCAAGCCCTTGTGCTTGCATGGGCTAATAGAATAAAAAGAATCCTTGGTGCATGGACTAGATCCGGGTTTGAGTCAGCCTAAACTTTGGAATTGTGTTGCTTACTCACTCATCATCTATACCGCTTTATCCTGTATACATGGTTACAGTGGGCCTGGAGCATATCCCAAGAGACTTAGGGCTCTAGGTACACAGTGCCAATCAACACACTCTTTTACACACTACAGGCTATTTGGACATCAGGTCTTTTACACTAGAGGAAACCCATCAAACACAGGGAGAACATGCAAACTCCATACAAGCAGACCCGAAGCAGGACTTGAACCCCTGTGCCACCCATCTACTTGTTACCCGGCACATCGGGCAATGGATACACCCCATCCTAGAAATATATCCGCTGTTTCCGTGGCAGTTACATAAAAGGTTGGGCATTTGGGGTTAAGGACAAATCGATGTACTGGGTTTTTTTCCCGAGAAATTAAAAATCCTTGGTGGCTAGATCGTGGGTTTGAGTCAGCCTAAACTTTGGAATTGTGTTACTCACTCACTCACTCACTTATCGTCTATACCGCTTTATCCTGTATACAAGGCTGCGGAGGGCCTGGACCCTATCCCAGGAGACGTAGGGCACAAGACACACAGGGTAAACCCTGAACATGGTCAATCCACACCCTCATTTATAAACTATAGGCAATACTAACACCAATCAACGAACCTTAATTACAGGGTCAGACACTTGGGGTAAAGGAACTTACTCAAGGGTTCAGAGCTCGAACTAGGGCTCCTCCTGATCAGTAGTCCAACACCTTCATCACAGAGTCACCCCTTTCCCCCGGAATGTGCTATAAGTAATAGGAAGACAGTACTAGGAACACTATAAATCAAAGAAGAAGCCTTTGTGACAAAAACATCACAGCATAGTAAAATATGTTTCCTTGCATATCCCAAATGGTAAGGACTGTGGGTCAGCCATGATACAGCACCCCTGGAGTAGAGAGGAATTATTGCCTTGCTCATTCAAATAAGTGGCAGGTTGGCAATACTGGAGCTTAAACGCTGATCTTCTGATCTGCAATCCAGAGTCTATTACTGATTATAACTGATGTTAAAACACAGTGTTCCTCATAAAGTGGCTGGTGAGTATTTATTCGTCATCAGTTTGCATAATTGAAGGGCCAACTGGAAACTACTGTGTACTTTTTCTTGTGGGAGTGTTGGCAGCATCAAGAACGCATCTTTTGTACTTTTTGTATGTTTGGTATGAGAAAAAGCCTTAAGATCCACTGATGCATCATTAAAGCCCTGCTCTAAAAGCTAATTAAAGGAACATCACACACCATTGCCGTTAAAAGATACATACTAGATACATAAGAAAGATACATAATGGTTTCATTATCTTAGAGAGTGCCAGTTAAGAGCACTTTCATGTACTTTTCCAAAATTGTGTTTGAAACAGCACATCAGTAACTTATCCAGCTTGTCAGCATTAACACATTACCATAACTGCACCATGCATCCTCTGGATACCGACAGTTGCATGGCAGAAATCTGTCGGGAAAGCGAGTGTATAGATTTCCCGTCATAAACAGTTAGAGTCCTATACCTAGTATGCATGCATAGTTGAAGGATTTCCCTTTGTTAAAAATTACTTCTCTGTACTGAGAGCGTGCCTGGTTGGGTGTCAATATCTGCAACTCTAAATGTCACTGAACTTCAGGATTCTCACAATGTGAACTGTCACATCCTGTCTGGTCTGAGGACACTCCTTCTCATTCATTGATTCAAGGTCAGTCTTATTAATGGAGGTGCTTTATGGCGCCATACTCCAAGTTAAATAATTACTCGAGCCATCACGACGTGTATGTGTGTGTGTGTTTATCTACTGTATAAAAATGTACCCAACATCTGCTAAGCCTGTCTTTATCATTCAACTTTTCAAAAAGGACATCGACATATTTGCAAAGTAATAATCGTTTCCTGTAAACGTCTGATTAAATTTAGTAACCAATTGTAGACAGGGAACTTGGAGAGAAATAATTTATTACATCCACTTGTTTTATTATATAAACCTGTTATAATTATATGGACTTGTATTATGCAAGCCTCACATGTTTGAATGCAGGCAATGTAACATGCATGTAATCAATAGCTGACTAAATGCTACTTCAGGATCTTCTTTTATAATGCTTGACACAACCAAAAATATTGTATGAGGCTTAAATTAATGCTGCATTTCAAATAAAATCACATAGACTTTAGTGGTTCCTAACAGGCTTGGATTTGTTTCTGGTGGTCTGTAATTGTAGTTTAATGAAAAATAAATTTAATTTATTGATATATAATATATTAATAAATGTAGATATGTTTAGATACCAGTTAGATACCAGTCCCTCACAAAGCATCTCTGTGCACACATTCACACAGTCACTAACCCTAAAAGGAGAATGTAGTGTAGGCTTTACCTAGGAGGAAACCCACACAGACATGGCGAGAACATGCAAAAGTCAACACACACAGTAAACTTGGCTCAATATCTAACAGTGCAGCACTATAATGCCATCCTAATAATCAATCTTCCTGTATGACACATTGCCTTATCCAATTCTTGGTTGGCATGGAGCGTGCCCTCTTAACAGGAATCATAAGTCATCCCATTAATTAAAATCCCATGAATTATTTAATAGAAACCCTAGAGATTTTTCAACTAGATGGTAACATTTTATTGTTGTTTTACAACAAAGACAGCAACTTTTTGTTTTTCATTTAATCTTTCCTGCGAGTTTTGTGGGTTTCAGTATTTTTGTACATTATTTTTAAAACTTAGAACTTTTAAAATAACATATTTAGTGTTGACGCTCCCTCTGCTGGTTGAGTAGTGTATTGCACACTGCGGGCACGTTCCTAGCTTTAGTTTACTAACTGTTGCCATGGTTTCTTTGATATCTCCATGTAACTGCATACATAGTTTAACAATGCAAAAGCCGAGTGTTTTAATGATTTTAATTACAAAACAACTTTATTCTTGTTAAAATATTTTTATAGAGGAAATGCTTGTGTGTATATATTTCATGCATCTACTTCGTGCTATAATTAAATAAACAAATAAATAATTACTGACAGTGGATGCAATATCGAACTGGTGGAAGTACATTAAGCAACTCCCCAAGGAACAGTACAGTACAGTACATTGCATTATTTGTACATTGCTATGGTGTCATTAGAGGTAATATCCGCTAGGGGCGGCACACTACACATTCGTATATGGGGCTGTACACTAAACAATCCGCTAGGGGCAGCACAGTACACATTCGTTTATGGAGCTGTACACTAAATATCCGCTAGGGACAGCACACTACACATTCGTATATGGAGCTGTACATTAAATATCCGTTAGGGGCAGCACAGTACACAGTCGATTATGGGACTATATACTAAATATCCGCTAGGTGGCAGTGAATGCGGAAAGGAACAGCAAACAGAGGAAAAGTCCAAGATGGCGTCTTCCATGGGTGGAATGTTCCCGGTACAGCAGCAGCAGCCTCCCGGTGCTCATCCGCCTCCTCCTGGTCCCGGAGCTCCGGGAAACAGAGCATCGGGGAACACTTTAGTCGACGATCTAGAAGCTTCTTTCGAAGTAAGCACGCTTCCTGTAAATCAGTTTTGTTGTGTTCACGTTAGCTTGTTAGCTAGCAGCTTGTATCTAGTAGTAGCAGCACTCTTGTGCAAGCTGTATAGATAAATGTGAAAGCAAGATAATTAATAATAATAGTAATAAATGGCTTTTGCAGCCTAATTAGTTCACTCTAATCCTAAATCACTTTCTATTAGATAAGTAAAGCCATACAAGTGGTCCTTATTTGTGGGTTGTGTGCTTATTATTCATGTGAATGGATAATTATTATGTATAATAATATTTTTTTACCCCAACAGGCATGTTTTGCGTCTTTAGTCAGCCAAGACTATGTGAACGGGACAGACCAAGAGGAAATCAGGACAGGTGAGAGTCCTGGTTAATAATCTAATAATCATTTGCTAAAGTAAAGTGTTTGAGAAACAGTCTTCTTTTCCCCCCTCTCTTCTTTTTCTTCTTCTTTGTTTTTTAACTGCAGATCTCATTCTCCCTCATCTTCCTTGCTTCTTAAAGCAGATTCCCTTCCTTGAAACATCCAGTGCATCCTTCCCTGATCTTGTCTTCTCTTGTTCTGTGAACCTTTCATCCACACACTTTCTTCTCAAACCACTCAGCATCTTTAGTTGGAGTTCTGTACGTTGCATTGCTGCTATTTATAGATCTCTCTCTCTCTCTCTCTCTCCTCACCTTCACTGTCCTTTAAAGCCGACTTTCCAGGCCAGTCTTCCTCACAAAGCGTCTCTGTGCACAACATGAAATGTTTCATTTTCTGATCAGTGACAACATTCTTTAAAAAAAAAAAAACTTATCATTGCCTTCTACTCTATCTAGTTCAGTCTTACTTTCCTGGCATTCCTCAGAGAGTTTCGTTGTCTTAGAGTGCTGTTAAGGTTGCCATGTACAGTTCTTAGTCTAATATGGCGGTCGTGTAAGCATTTCACTGCATATTATACTGCGTATGACTGTGTATGTGACAAATAAAATTTTAATTTGAATAATTACTACCTTAAATTTCCCCCTCCTTAGCACACCTACTTTGTCCTGTGTTAAAAGCAAACGTCTTGAATTTGGTTCATAATCTCACACTCATTGCCCCCCCCCCCCCCCCCCCAATATACCTATCCCCTCTTACTTTGATAATTTGATATTGACCTTAAAACCCACTTTTTTTTTCAGCTCATTGAGTCGATTCCTTTTAAGTGAACATGTAAGTTGATATTATGGATAAAGTGGGGGGAAAAAAATAAATTGTGTTTGTGTGCATGGTTTAAAGGGGTTGACCAGTGCATCCAGAAGTTTCTCGATGTAGCCCGACAGACCGAATGTTTTTTCCTTCAAAAGAGGCTACAGCTGTCTGTACAGAAACCGGAGCAGGTTGAGAAAGAGGTGGGTTTCTTACTGCTTGGCACCACATTTGCTTGTTTAATGAACTGGTCCCTGGCTAAGCCTTGTCACGTTGGTTACTGTCTCTATGTCTGACATGCAGGACATTTCGGAATTGAGGAACGAGCTCCAGAGGAAGGAAATGCTAATTCAGAAGCACCTGACTAAGATTCATCACTGGCAGCAGGTGCTGGAGGACATTAACGTTCAGCACAAAAAGCCTACAGAGCTCCCACAGGGGCCGCTGGCCTTCTTAGAGCAAGCCTCAGCTAATCTGCCGGCTCCCATGAAACCCAACTGAGGTGTGCCTCCGATGGTGTGTGTGTGTGTGTGTGTGTGTCGTTATTGAATGATTTTTATATATTTTTTTGTATTTAATGTTTTGATGTAATTTTGGCCTGCAGTCATTTTTAGTGCTCGATAGTAATTAAAACCTGTAACTGAGAGGGACATTTGTCAAATTAAATGGCTTTTCTTTTTTGACCGTTTTGACGTTTCATTTTGTGTATTGTGTAGAATAAATGTCTACATTTTGTAGTTTGTGTGTGATTTGTTTATTAGCCCTGACAATCTATAACGTTTTTGTTTCCTTTCTTTTTTAGAAATTGGACCTTTTGGGGTTTTCTTGGGGGGGGGAGAAAATGAGAACAGGAAATTGTAATTGTTTGTAGGAAAATAATCCAAGATCGTCTTGTGTCGATGTTGCCATTCTCCTGTACTACACCTGTTAGCTGTTCCTTCTTTAAAGATACTTTTATAATGAATAATTGCATTCAATGTGAAGCAAGTTATATTCTTTTATGACATATACTATAGTAGCTAGACTAGACAGCCAAAAGTATGTGGACATCTGACCATTACTGCCTTTGATGTTTTGTTTCTTCCCCCAAACTGCCACAAAATTGAATATTGTAGCATTAAAATATAATATTCCATTCACTGGAACCTGATTTAGCATGACTGTCACCTGGGCAATACGCCGAGCTCCATGAAGACATAACTTGGTACGGTTAGAATGGATGAACTTGAGTGTCCTTTCAGAGAACCCTGACCTCTGTCTTATGGAATGTTAATATCAGCAGATCAGGGACTAAATTTGACACAGAATGTTCAATAAGCCTTAGCACTGATTTTGCTGCTGTTGGGATTAGCTTTATGCAGTTGGGTTGACGGTTTGGACATCCAGCCAGATTTATTGGATTTTTTTTTTTTTTTTTTTTTTTTTGCAGCAATCACATATACCACAACATTTTTGAAAACTTATTTTTATTGTACCTCACTACCATTCTAGGTTTGTTTTACTATTTAAAATTTTTTTAAAGGCATGAACTGACATTACTGAAAAATCTGAATTTCACTTAGTCTTTTTTTTCTAATTAAGATGTTTTATTTTAGATTTTGATCCCAAATGAAGTTTCAGAGATCGAGAACAATAGAGACAGTAATGTTGTAGAAGTGATTGCACACTGTAGGTCTTATGGTAATGGAAGAACTGATCAAAATTTGACCAAATCCATGTGTTGTACTGAAAATCTACAGCAGGTAAGGTTAACGAAAGTCTGTTATTTGTGTGCTGAGTTTAAATTTAGTTGGACATCAACTAAATTTAGGGTGGCGTGGTGGCTTAGTGGTTAGCACTGTTGCCTTGCATCTCCAGGGCCCGGGTTCGTTTCCTAGCCAGATTTGATTCACGCCTCTGTGCGCATGGTGTTTGCATATTTTCCATGTGCTTGGTGGGTTTCCCACATTCCAAATGCATTTTTTTCAAGCTAATTGGCGTTCCCAAATTGACCATAGTGTGTGAATGAGTGAGTTTGTGTGTGCCCGCCCTGCGATGGATTGTCAATCTGTCCAGAGTGTACCATGACACTGTATACAGGAATAAGCGGTATAAATGACAATCAACTTAATTTAAATTTAGCACACAAATATCAGTTTTTCAGTAAGATTCATCAGTTTATTTTAATGGCTTGCCTAATAGCATGACAATATCACAATAACATGTTTATATACATTATATTACCAAAGATCACCATGATTACTGTCTAAAGTTGTTACTGTTTTTTCAGAGGGGTGTGAAAAAGTGGAGTAGATGGTAGGGATCTCTGTGGTTCAGACTGACAAACTTATTCCTCACTTCATTCTGTATCAGCTTTCTCTTGAGAACAAAACAGATCAGCCTCGCTCATTCTTCAGGCAAGGATCCAGTGGATTCCCCAGTTCTAGACAGTTAATGTCCCCCTGTTCTGCACAGTTAAAGTCTCTTATGATGTACAGAAACACACCCTGCTATATTTTACTTTTTGAATCATCTTATTCCAAAACCAAGGGCTTCATTTTATTTTATTACATTTCGCTTGTATAATATCACCCAGACTTCACTGAACATTATTAGCTGCTCAAATGTACATTTTTGTTCTCATAAATATCTGAGACTTTTATTGATAAGAATCCGGAACCATTTATGTCTGTCCGCGAAATTTGGGTCCGAAAACACAGACGGACCGATATGTGCGCCTCGGAAACCTGTTCCCCTAAACGACGCACGTGAGCAGAGCTAACCTCGAACAGCAGACATGGCAAGTGTAGTTATACTAAGGTTTTAAAAATATTTATTAATAAACAGCACTAAAAGCTAGTTAAATTTTATTTTTTTCCACAGCCGAAAGCGCTGAAAGGGAAGAACGCGGTGGAGAAGAAAGTGATCCATCCTTATAGCAGAAAAGCGGCGTCTCTGGCTCGAGCAGCTCACAAACAGGACAGGAAAGACAAGTAAGAGAGGAGTGTGTGTGTGTGCGTGTTTAGTGCACTGCCTTAATGTGGACAGTTTTTCAAAGGTGTGTCTGCGCGAGAGAGAACTAGAATGCGCCACACAAACTAGCGATGGGACGTTCATGAATGATTCGTTGTTTTTGAACGAATCTTTAACGTGATTCAGAAGAACGAGTCGTCTCGGAGAGTGATTCGTTCATTTTCTTCTGGGCGCGCATGCGCAAATCACCGCAAAACCTCCGTATGTACAGGAAACAGAATTGAGCGATTCTTTCTCAATGACTCGTCTACTCCGAGTCGTTCGTTCTTTTGTCACGTGACCCTCATAGTCGCTATGCGGTGCAATAGATTCAAAAGAACGAACGACTCAGACTAGAAGATATAAGAGGTGAATTACTCATTCTGTTTATTATAATATGTCCTTAGCTGCATTGTAATATTTTCAGTACTGGAACTAGAGGCAAAAAATTTTATGTAGACGTATTGGAGGGTCTTTTTAGTGAAAATTAAACCATTCTGATCAAAAGAACGAAATGAACTAAATGATTAACAAAAAGTTTCGTTCATTTTGATGAATGAGATTCAAAAAACAGAGTCACTAAAATGATTAAAACTTCCCATCACTACCACACACACACACACACACACACACACAGTCAAACGTTTGGACACACCTTCTCCTTAACTGTAAAGACATGGCCAAAAAGGTTTGAGAATGACACAAACGGAAATTTTAACAAAGTCTGCTGTTTCAGTGTTCTAGAAAGAATGACAAAAAACATCCTCTGAGAGCAACTTCTCCCAAACATCCAAGAACAGTTTGGTGCAGAACAATGCCTTTTTCAGCATGATGGAGCACTTTGCCAAGTTTTGGGTCCATGGTTAGGATCATCTCCAGACCTTAATCACATTGAGAATGTGTAGTCACTCCTCAAGAGGCGGGTGGACAAACAAAAACACAGAAATTCCGACATACTCCAAGCACTGATTATGCAAAAATGGGCAGCGCCACCAGTCAGGATGTGGCAGAGAAGATGATTGACAGCATGTCAGGTCAATACGTCAAGTATTGACTCTTTGCATAAACTTGTATGAAAAATGTAGTTGTCAATAAAGGCCTTTGACACTGATAAAATACTTGTAATTATACGTCATTATCCCATAGTAACATCTGACAAAAAGGTCTAAAAACACTAAAGCAGCAGACTTTGACACAAATATTCTTTCTCAAAACTTTTGGCCACGGCTGTACACTAATACTGAAGACATCCAAACTATGAAAAAACTCACATGGAATTATGTATTAAACAGAAAAAAGGTGTTTAGCTTTGGCACACTCATGGCCTCTCTCACCAGATTGTCGAGGTAGCCACCAGGAATTGTTTTCAGTTCACAGCTGCGCTTTGTCAAGAGATAATTTCTTGCCTTCATGATGTGCTATAGATCATCAGTTCTCTTGTGCAGAAGAAGTCAAGAAAGTCAGAGCCAATAGACCTATTAGTGCTACTACAACACCTGTACAAAAGCCGTATTATGGCAAGAAACAGTCAGTTAAGCAAAGAGAAACGACAGTCCATCATTACTTTTACGAAATGAAGGCTGAAATATTTTGAACTTTGAATGTTTCCAAGTGCAGTCGCCAAAACCATCAAACGCTATGATGAAACTGACTCTGTAACAGGAATGGAAGACAAAGATTTACCCTGCTGCAGAGGATAAGTTTATTAGAATCAGATTAGATGCTTCTTAGAATTGTAGCAGCAGACGTATTTCAACATCCACTGTTCAGAGGAGACTGCGCGAGTCTGAGCTTTTTGGTTGAATTGCAGCAAAGAAACCATTACTTTGGAAGAACAACAAGCAGAAGAGACTTGCTTGGGTGAAGAAACACAAGGAATGAACATTAGACCAGTGGAAAGTGTCTGATAGGCTAATGAGTCCACATGTGAGATTTTTGACTCTAAGTGGCACGTCTTTTGTTAGACTAGTGGGAGAAAAGGCGGTTCCTGAATGTTTGGTTTGCATTGGGGAAGCATGGAGGAGAGGGGCGATGTTGTGGGAGTGCATTACTGGTGACACTGTTGTGCTCTCAAAATTGAAAGCACACTTGACCAGCATGGCTACCACATCTGGTTTGCACTTAGTTGGACCATCATCTGTAATTCTAACAGAACAATGACCCCAAACACACCTCTAGGTTATGTACGAGCTATTTGTCTAAGTAGGAGAGTGATGGAGTGCTGCATTAGGTGACCTGGCCTCCACAATAACTCCAAGCTAAATCTTATTTAAACTTGAGACAGTTTGGTGAAGGAAAAGCAGCCACCGAGTACTCAACACCCCTGGGAACTCTGTTTGGAAAGCCATTCCTCATACCTCATGAGGCTGACTGAGAAAATGCCAAGAATGTGCATTTTCATCGAATCAAAAGGTGGCTACTTTGAAGAATCAAAAATATAAAACATGCTTTTGTTGACATGCATAATTCCATATCCATGTCATAATTTTAATGGTGTCAGTAATTATGTCCAATGTTGAAACAACGGGAAAAAAAAAAAAACATTGAATAAGAAGGTGTGTCCAAACTTTTGATTGTGTGTGTGTGTGTGTGTGTGTGTGAAAAAATACAATATTGCCAAGGGGGTTAAAAGTCAACATTTGTGTTATTGGTTATTTGATATTTTGAATTATCAATCCTCATTGTTGATTTTTTTTTCCCTGACACCCCAATGCACAAACAAAGTATTAATGAATAGCATCTGAAATCACTATGGTTTAATTTGATCTGTGTGAGTATAGATTGTTTTCTTTCCCCCACTTCTTTCGTATGTTTGTGTAATATTTTCTGTTTTTTTTTCTTTTTTTCAGGTTAAAAAATGAAAAGGCCCAGCGTTTAAATTTAATTGGTAAGTCTTCTGAGAATTCGAAAGCTATGTAGCAATTCTTGTTTCATGTGTAACATTAACATAAGGTATCTCATTTCGGGAGTGTAATGAATTATTAGGTATAAGTTTAACCTGTTCTGGTCCATCAACAGGAGAAAAACTTTTATGGTTCCAACGTCAGCTGGACTCAGACAAGTTAGAATATTCTAAACAAGAGGCTTGTGAAATCATAGAGAGGTAAGATATTGTACACTCACTTTAGAACAAGTTTATTTCATGATCTTTACACCTGAGACATTTGAGTCAAGCTGTAAATGGGAAGGGTAACCTGGTGTTGGTGGGGGTTTATGGCTGGCTATTTAATTTCTAATGTTCATTATGTGTTTATATTGTTCTGGTAAAGTTCAAGTTCTTCTTTTACTCAGGTACTTGCACCGATTTGATGTGGAATTAGAGCAGATCGAACTGGGCAACAGCATCAAAGGGCGTCAGGGTCGACTGCACTTCTCCAGAGAGGCCATCATAAAGCAGACTATGGAAAGAGAGCGAGCCCAGTACGAAGGAAACGGCTTCGGTCAGTATAATCTCCTTACATTTATTATCCAAAGATCCAAATATATATATTATTAATAATTTTTTAAGCAGTTTGTCCTATTTCTTGTACTTTCACAGAGATCCCAGATATAATCAACAGCAAGCATTTGAAAACATTCAGGTAAGAACTCTTGAAGCAAAAATTTTAGAAATAAGTCTCCCAGAATAATTGCTAATTATCAAGCTTTAATTATTTGTTTATACAAGCTATATTGATTGCTTTTTCCTCATTAACATGAAGGGTGCAAATAATTCTGGAGAACACTTTATATACTACCTGTTTACTTGCGTGACAAGTATTCAGGACATGTGCAGTGCTAAAGAAACATTTTTGTGTAACTGAGAGCAGTGAAAACATTTCCTTGTTGTTTGACAGAGAGTGGAACGGGGATCTGAAGAAACTGCCCAACATCAAGATGCGCAAAGTTTCAGCAAAAGGCTCAGAGAAAAAACACACTGCAGTGCAAGAAACACACATCATGGAAGAGGAGCATGATGATGAGGATGAAATACTTCAGGATTCTGATGCAGAGCTTTCGGAAGATAATGCATGATGCAAAACAGCTATAGACTGAACTTATTTTTTTTTTTTTTTTTAGTGTAGATGACTGGTGTGTGTGTTTGAGTATGAAGAATAAGTTAATTTCTAGTCAGAGCTTGCTGCATATATCTGTTTGGGCTGTTGTGATGCTGCTACATCCATTTTAAAATAAAAATCTATTTAAATGTGCCAGTCAGATCTATGATTCTGTGGTGAATTTTTATGTAACTCAGTTAAAATTATATTAAGGCATAAAATGATGCATAATTAGAGGCATAGTAGAAATGCAGGTGTTGAACTGATAGCTGTCTGCTATGCATCGCTTTAATTCAATTAAATTTTATTTGTATAGCGCTTTTAACAATTGACGTTGTCTCAAAACAGCTTTACACAATCAAAAGAATTATTTAAGGTGTATGGAATGTGAATGTGTATGAATCAAAATGGTCAGGTGAGCAAGCCGCGGGCGACAGTGGCAAGGAAAAACTCCCTGAGATGGTAATGGGAAGAAACCTTGAGAGGAACCAGACTCAACAGGGAACCCATCCTCATCTGGGTGAAACAGATAGCAGGAAATGATCTGCATTTATAGTGTCTTAGGTGGCAGGCAGTTCAGCTATAATAGTTGATGTTAAAATGGAGTCCAGGTAGTTACTGGAGACTCAGATAGACTTGTAGAAAGTTCCAGTCCTGAACTATCGAATTGTCACGTCCCCAGAGAAACAATTGCCAACACCAGTCGAGGCCAGAACCGTCTTCAAAGTAGAGAGAATCATCCCCAGACACCAGACGCATCCCAAAGACACACACGGGGCATCCATGCGACGAGACCTCCAACCAGAAATGGGGCACCAGGATGGATCAGACAGGTCCGGAGGGCAGAGGGAGTCTGGATCACTGGCAGCTCAGGGATGACGTGTAGCTCGACAGAAAGAGAAAGAGGGGGAGAAAGAAGAAGAGGAGAGGTGGCAGTTAGGTATGGTCACAGTCACCTAATGTACAAACCGGATTCCAAAAAAGTTGAGACACTAAACAAATTGTGAATAAAAACTGAATGCAATGATGTGGAGATGGCAAATGTCAATATCTTATTCAGAATAGAACATAAATCACGGAACAAAAGTTTAAACTGAGAAAATTTATCATTTTAAGGGAAAAAATGGTGAATCAAAATGTCATGGTGTCAACAAATCCCAAAAAAGTTGGGACAAGGCCATTTTCACCACTGTGTGGCATCTCCCCTTCTTCTTACAACACTCAACAGATGTCTGGGGACCGAGGAGACCAGTTTCTCAAGTTTAGAAATAGGAATGCTCTCCCATTCTTGTCTAATACAGGCCTCTAACTGTTCAATCGTCTTGGGCCTTCTTTGTCGCACCTTCCTCTTTATGATGCGCCAAATGTTCTCTATAGGGGAAAGATCTGGACTGCAGACTGGCCATTTCAGTACCCGGATCCTTCTCCTACGCAGCCATGATGTTGTGATTGATGCAGAATGTGGTCTAGCATTATCTACTGTAGTTGAAAAATGCAGGGTCTTCCCTGAAAGAGATGACGTCTGGATGGGAGCATATGTTGTTCTAGAACCTGAATATATTTTTCTGCATTGATGGTGCCTTTCCAGACATGCAAGCTGCCCATGCCACACGCACTCATGCAACCCCATACCATCAGAGATGCAGGCTTCTGAACTGAGCGTTGATAACAACTTGGGTTGTCCTTGTCCTCTTTGGTCCGGATGACATGGCGTCCCACATTTCCAACAAGAACTTCGAATCGTGACTCGTCTGACCACAGAACAGTCTTCCATTTTGCCACACTCCATTTTAAATGATCCCTGGCCCAATGAAAACGCCTGTGCTTGTGGATCTTGCTTAGAAATGGCTTCTTCTTTGCACTGTATAGTTTCAGCTGGCGACGGCGGATGGCACGGTGGATTGTGTTCACTGACAATGGTTTCTGGAAGTATTCCTGAGCCCATTCTGTGATTTCTTTTACAGTAGCATTCCTGTTTGTGGTGCAGTGTCGTTTAAGGGCCCGGAGATCACGGGCATCCAGTATGGTTTTACGCCCTTGACCCTTACGCACAGAGATTGTTCCAGATTCTCTGAATCTTCGGATGATATTATGCACAGTTGATGATGATAACTGCAAAGTCTTTGCAATTTTTCGCTGGGTGACACCTTTCTGATATTGCTCCACTATCTTTCTGCGCAACATTGTGGGAATTGGTGATCCTCTACCCATCTTGGCTTCTGAGAGACACTGCCACTCTGAGAAGCTCTTTTTATACCCAATCATGTGGCCAATTAACCTAATTACTGTTAATTGGTCTTCCAGCTCTTTGTTATGCTCAAATTTACTTTTTCCAGCCTCTTATTGCTACTTGTCCTAACTTTTTTGGGATTTGTTGACACAGTGAAATTTGGAATCAACATATTTTTCCTTTAAAATGATAAATTTTCTCGGATTAAACTTTTGATCTGTCATCTATGTTCTATTCTATTCTATTATATATTGACATTTGCCATCTCCACATCATTGCATTCAGTTTTTATTCACAATTTGTTTAGTGTCCCAACTTTTTTGGAATCCGGTTTGTATAATGTGAATGTATATTTACTGTAGAGTGCAAGCAGGGACTCCGGCAGGACTAACTATGACCCAACTAAAAGGGAGAACCAGAAGGAAACACAAACATGAGGGCTCCCTGAGATGTAAAGCAAACAATCACCTCACCGTCAACAAACCTGAGTGATCAAATGAGAGTGAGGAAGACAGCATCTAAACATACCAGTTCACCATAATACTTTACGTCCATGAGTCCCCCAGATCTGCTCCTTTACCTAAGGCAAATCTATTTATAAAAATACTTGGTTAAATAAATAGATTTTTAGCCTAGACTTAAACACTGAGACTGTGTCTGAGTCCCGAACACTATTTGGAAGACTATTCCATAATTTTGGGGCTTTGTGAGAAAAAGCTCTGCCCCCAGCTGTAGTTTTCATAATACGCGGTACTGACAAGCAGCCTGCATCCTTAGATCGAAGTAGGCGTGGCGGATCGTAAGACACTAGCAGTTCGCTCAGATACTGCGGCGCGAGACCATTTAATGCTTTATATGTCAAGAGTAGTATTTTAAAATCAATGCGAAATTTCACAGGGAGCCAATGTAGTGAAGATAGGATAGGGGTGATGTGCTCATATCTTCTGGTTCTAGTGAGGACTCTCGCTGCTGCATTCTGGACTAGCTGAAGCTTGTTTATGCACCTAACTGAACAACCAGACAGTAAGGCATTACAATAGTCCAACCTAGAAGTGATGAAAGCATGAACTAGTTTTTCTGCATCGTTTAGCGACAATATATTTCTTATCTTGGCAATATTTCTGAGGTGAAAGAATGCTATCCTGGTGATATTATCTACATGAGATTCAAATGAAAGGCTGGAATCTATAATCACACCGAGGTCTTTTACTGTTGCACTTGATGGAACAGAAAGGCCATCTAAAGTTACGGTGTGATCTAAGATTTTACTCCAAGCTGTATGCGGTCCTATGACTAGAACTTCTGTCTTATCCAGATTAAGCAGAAGGAAGTTAATTAGCATCCAATTTCTTATGTCCTCATCAGGTTTTGCTGAGACGTATAGCTGTGTGTTGTCAGCATAACAATGAAAACTAATACCATGCTTACGGAGTATGTTGCCTAGAGGAAGCATGTAAAGGGAAAAAAGCAGTGGGCCTAAAATTGAACCCTGCGGAATGCCAAACTCCACTAGAGAACATGCAGAATTATCACCATTTAAGTCTACATACTGATAACGATCGGTCAAATAGGATCTGAGCCAGGAGAGGGCTGTACCCTTAATTCCTACTACATTTTCTAATCTGTGAAGAAGAATAGCATGATGGTGTCAAAAGCTGCACTGAGGTCGAGTAATACAAGCATAGTTACACAACCCTGATCAGCGGCCAATAGGAGGTCATTTACTACTTTAACGAGTGCTGTTTCTGTGCTGTGATGAGGCCTAAATCCTGACTGATACAGTTCATGTATGCTATTTCTATGTAGATATGAGCATAGCTGCTCCGCTACTATCTTTTCCAGAATCTTAGAGATAAAGGGGAGGTTAGATATTGGCCTGTAATTGGACAGCTGACAGGGGTCGAGGTCAGGTTTCTTAATTATTGGTTTGATAACTGCTAATTTAAAAGATTTTGGAACATAACCAATGCTGAGTGAGGAATTAATTATTCTCAACAGCTGTTCTATTACTGGTACTATCTGTTTAAGAAAATGTGTCGGTATAGGATCTAATATACAGGTTGATGAATTTGCAGAAGAGATGAGTGAAATTATGGACTTTAGTTAAGCAGCTAACTGAAATCGTTGTAATTTAACTTCCTACAGGGAATGACATGTAGGGTATGGTTCACTCAGATCCAAAGTAACTTTAGCATAAAAATTAACATTAGTCATAGTATTTTAACTAAGCTAAAGCTAGCTCAGCTAGCCTGTGATAACATCTGCCCATTTTTGGATTAACCAGGGTTTTAAGGAGTCAATTCATGCCAAGATGGTGACGACCAAAACTCTCTCAGTTGAACTTTTTTTGAACAAATATTCATAGTAAAGGGAAAGCCAAAAGAGAAAGTCTGTTTAATTCCTTTTTTAGCCAAAATAAAGAAAAATGGAATACACGAGTGCTAAACATTTCATAAGCTGACACACAGTGTGGTACACATATGGACAGGTGTAAAATAAATGGTCTTAGGGTTACGAGAGTGCAGACATAATTTTTGAATAAAGATTATCACATTAATGGACTAAGTGGAAATTGAATAGAAATAACTTCAAGTCAAGCATCTGACTAAGAAATTTAACATCTTTAGTGAATAGAGTTGATAAACAACAGATTTATTTCTTTTATTCTTATGATTAAGAAACTGTCATAGAAAACTAAAATCATAGGTAATATGTCCATGGGGCACAATCTGGTATTTTACCCTGTAATTTTGTTCAGTGCTTAATGATTGTGCAGAAAAATCATATGATTTTGATACCAAATTTGTTATGATGTTATGTAATGATTTTATTAGGCAGGGGTGACTCGGTGGTTAAGGTGTTAGACTACAGACCAGAAGGTCCTTGGTTCGAATTCTGATGCAGACGGGTCGCCACTGTTGGACACTTGAGCAAGGTCCTTCACCTCCATTGGACATTGAGCTGGCAACCCGACTCTGTGAACTACCACAGAAAGGTTTTCATTTTACTTATCCAGTTGAATGATTTTTTTCCCCCATAATAATTAAGGGAAAGGAGTCAGTTCCACCAAACAGACTTCCAAACAGAACCATCACTTAAAAAAATTAAACTGGTGCCACCTCTACACTTCGTCCTGCTGGGCCAGGAGAGTGAACGCCAGTTTGGGTCTGGTGGGTGGGAACAGTGTGAGGGGGCGTGGCTTTTTCAGCTCCGTTGCACACCAAGTCTGGGCAGTTCTGCACAAAGATGACACGGTTAAAAGCTTTCAGGCGTCTCCAGATGTTTAGGTAGACTTTGCACTGGATGTGCATGAAAATGAGGCCTGCCACCATGCTGAGGGTAACAATGCCAAGCTTGGTCCAGAACAACCACTCCAGTGGTCCTGCAACATCGAGAGGTATACAATTACAGCAGTGTCCAATCAGAAGACTAAGACATAAGCATTGAGTGTTAAATAAATATCATTACATCTTAATTTTTTCCTTATTTTCATTAAGGGTGCAAATACTTATGCAAGACATTTTTTTATACAGTGGTGTGAAAAACTATTTGCCCCCTTCCTGATTTCTTATTCTTTTGCATGTTTGTCACACTTAAATGTTTCTGCTCATCAAAAACCGTTAACTATTAGTCAAAGATAACATAATTGAAAACAAAATGCAGTTTTTAAATGAAGGTTTACGTTATTAAGGGAGAAAAAAAACTCCAAATCTACATGGCCCTGTGTGAAAAACTGATTGCCCCTCTTGTTAAAAAATAACTTAACTGTGGTTTATCACACCTGAGTTCAATTTCTGTAGTCACCCCCAGGCCTGATTACTGCCACACCTGTTTCAATCAAGAAATCACTTAAATAGGAGCTACCTGACACAGAGAAGTAGACCAAAAGCACCTCAAAAGCTAGACATCATGCCAAGATCCAAAGAAATTCAGGAACAAATGAGAACAAAAGTAATTGAGATCTATCAGTCTGGTAAAGGTTATAAAGCCATTTCTAAAGCTTTGGGACTCCAGCGAACCACAGTGAGAGCCATTATCCACAAATGGCAAAAACATGGAACAGTGGTGAACCTTCCCAGGAGTGGCCGGGCCGACCAAAATTACCCCAAGAGCGCAGAGACGACTCATCCGAGAGGCCACAAAAGACCCCAGGACAACATCTAAAGAACTGCAGGCCTCACTTGCCTCAATTAAGGTCAGTGTTCACGACTCCACCATAAGAAAGAGACTGGGCAAAAACGGCCTGCATGGCAGATTTCCAAGGCGCAAACCACTTTTAAGCAAAAAGAACATTAAGGCTCGTCTCAATTTTGCTAAAAAACATCTCAATGATTGCCAAGACTTTTGGGAAAATACCTTGTGGACCGACGAGACAAAAGTTGAACTTTTTGGAAGGTGCGTGTCCCGTTCCATCTGGCGTAAAAGTAACACAGCATTTCAGAAAAAGAACATCATACCAACAGTAAAATATGGTGGTGGTAGTGTGATGGTCTGGGGTTGTTTTGCTGCTTCAGGACCTGGAAGGCTTGCTGTGATAGATGGAACCATGAATTCTACTGTCTACCAAAAAATCCTGAAGGAGAATGTCCGGCCATCTGTTCGTCAACTCAAGCTGAAGCGATCTTGGGTGCTGCAGCAGGACAATGACCCAAAACACACCAGCAAATCCACCTCTGAATGGCTGAAGAAAAACAAAATGAAGACTTTGGAGTGGCCTAGTCAAAGTCCTGACCTGAATCCTATTGAGATGTTGTGGCATGACCTTAAAAAGGCGGTTCATGCTAGAAAACCCTCAAATAAAGCTGAATTACAACAATTCTGCAAAGATGAGTGGGCCAAAATTCCTCCAGAGCGCTGTAAAAGACTCGTTGCAAGTTATCGCAAACTCTTGATTGCAGTTATTGCTGCTAAGGGTGGCCCAAGCAGTTATTAGGTTCAGGGGGCAATTACTTTTTCACACAGGGCCATGTAGGTTTGGATTTTTTTTCTCCCTAAATAATAAAACCCCTTATTTAAAAACTGCATTGTGTGTTTACTTGTGTTATCTTTGACTAATAGTTAAATGTGTTTGATGATCAGAAACATTTTGTGTGACAAACATGCAAAAGAATAAGAAATCAGGAGGGGGGCAAATAGTTTTTCACACCACTGTATATACAATGAACCAGCGTAGGAATATAGAATGAAAATCTTTTTAAAGATCGTATTTAAAATCTGTTTATGATAAGCCTTGGATTATATTAAGCATGATTCATGTAAGTTGTTACCATAGCAACGAGAATGTTATTAGAATTAGAACAAAGAGAAAAAGGGATTTGACCACTGTGCTCTTTACCTTGCTGTAATCCTTCAGTAGTGTGGTGCATGAGGACGAAGACATAAAGGGACCAGGCGACACACCCCATGGCCATCAGGTGAAAGATCACGGAGCAGAAGATCCTCCTGCGTTCACTTCTGGACATGTTCAAGTTCTCCCACTGAGAGAGAGAGAGAGAGATGATGCAATAAACTTTTAGTCTAAGCATTAGTCTTTCACATTAAATTGATCATGTTTCATGTTTTTGTGTATGCGAGAGATACAGCGTTGTACCTTGCGCAAGGGTTTGAGGTGCGTCTCCATGATGAAGTTGAATTTACACAGTTCACAGCAGCGCGTGTCTGAGCTTTTGATCCACTGGTGCAGGCATGCGTGGTGGACGAAGCGTAGACTCCCTGTGCACCTACACGGCATGATGAGAGGACACTCCTCATCAGCTTCACTGTGGCAGATCCTACACACACAACAAACTTTTAACAGACCACCACTTCATATAATTTCTCTATGTTCTTTTTTGACTCTCTCACCTGCACAGTTCAGGTTCATTATCAGTGCATGCTTCCTGTAGAGTCTTGTTCTGACTGGATGGCTCTGTGTATTTCTGAGTTGTAGGAACGGCCATATCTGTGTCTCCTGATCCATGCTCCTCGTAAGTCTTTGTAATTGGCCCCTCCTCCTCTTCCTCCTCCTTACTACCTTTGCTGGCATGATTGGCTGACTTGCTGTCTAGCTCGTCCATATTTAAGGATGTCCTCCGAGACGTTTTGAGGTCCTGTTTCCTGGTTTTATCCTCACAAGAACCCGGGAGCACAAGTGGACGTCGTCTACGCCAGGCTTTCTCATGACTCCAGGACCAAGCTGCCCTGTGGTACTGTTCGTCTCCTGAAGAAGAGTCATTCTTGGTGTTCCTGATTCCTGACTGATCCACGCAGTCTGCAATGCAACCTCTGCTCGTCCGGTGTCGCCGGTATCGACGCTTCACCTGCTTAGCGTGGGGAGTGTGGTTTACGGAAACTATGGTGGTGGTATGGGTTGGGCCATGATATCCAGAGTTGAACACATCACCAGTGCTGGATACACACATACACAATAGAATTTTCATTTTTCATTTATTTCAAGATTCAAAGAACGTTATTAATCCCAGAGGGAAATTGCTTTACATTATGGCTCAATAGCTCAGTAGCTTTAGCTCCACCCACCTGCACATTTCCTGACAGGAAGGTGTTGCAAAAGGCTGTGATACACCGCTTAGTGCTGACTCTTGTGTAGACCTACAGTGGTGTGAAAAACTATTTGCCCCCCTCCTGATTTCTTATTCTTTTGCATGTTTGTCACACAAAATGTTTCTGATCATCAAACACATTTAACTATTAGTCAAAGATAACACAAGTAAACACAAAATGCAGTTTTTAAATGAGGGGTTTTATTATTTAGGGAGAAAAAAATATCCAAACCTACATGGCCCTGTGTGAAAAAGTAATTGCCCCCTGAACCTAATAACTGGTTGGGCCACCCTTAGCAGCAATAACTGCAATCAAGCGTTTGCGATAACTTGCAACGAGTCTTTTACAGCGCTCTGGAGGAATTTTGGCCCACTCATCTTTGCAGAATTGTTGTAATTCAGCTTTATTTGAGGGTTTTCTAGCATGAACTGCCTTTTTAAGGTCATGCCACAACATCTCAATAGGATTCAGGTCAGGACTTTGACTAGGCCACTCCAAAGTCTTCATTTTGTTTTTCTTCAGCCATTCAGAGGTGGATTTGCTGGTGTGTTTTGGGTCATTGTCCTGCTGCAGCACCCAAGATCGCTTCAGCTTGAGTTGACGAACAGATGGCCGGACATTCTCCTTCAGGATTTTTTGGTAGACAGTAGAATTCATGGTTCCATCTATCACAGCAAGCCTTCCAGGTCCTGAAGCAGCAAAACAACCCCAGACCATCACACTACCACCACCATATTTTACTGTTGGTATGATGTTCTTTTTCTGAAATGCTGTGTTACTTTTACACCAGACGTAACGGGACACGTACCTTCCAAAAAGTTCAACTTTTGTCTCGTCGGTCCACAAGGTATTTTCCCAAAAGTCTTGGCAATCATTGAGATGTTTTTTAGCAAAATTAAGACGAGCCTTAATGTTATTTTTGCTTAAAAGTGGTTTGCGCCTTGGAAATCTGCCATGCAGGCCGTTTTTGCCCCGTCTCTTTCTTATGGTGGAGTCGTGAACACTGACCTTAATTGAGGCAAGTGAGGCCTGCAGTTCTTTAGATGTTGTCCTGGGGTCTTTTGTGGCCTCTCGGATGAGTCGTCTCTGCGCTCTTGGGGTAATTGTGGTCGGCCGGCCACTCCTGGGAAGGTTCACCACTGTTCCATGTTTTTGCCATTTGTGGATAATGGCTCTCACTGTGGTTCGCTGGAGTCCCAAAGCTTTAGAAATGGCTTTATAACCTTTACCAGACTGATAGATCTCAATTACTTTTGTTCTCATTTGTTCCTGAATTTCTTTGGATCTTGGCATGATGTCTAGCTTTTGAGGTGCTTTTGGTCTACTTCTCTGTGTCAGGTAGCTCCTATTTAAGTGATTTCTTGATTGAAACAGGTGTGGCAGTAATCAGGCCTGGGGGTGACTACAGAAATTGAACTCAGGTGTGATAAACCACAGTTAAGTTATTTTTTAACAAGGGGGGCAATCACTTTTTCACACAGGGCCATGTAGATTTGGAGTTTTTTTTCTCCCTTAATAACGTAAACCTTCATTTAAAAACTGCATTTTGTGTTCAATTATGTTATCTTTGACTAATAGTTAACGGTTTTTGATGAGCAGAAACATTTAAGTGTGACAAACATGCAAAAGAACAAGAAATCAGGAAGGGGGCAAATAGTTTTTCACACCACTGTATGTACCTAAAACATCACAGATTAAAAAATAAAGAGTATAAGCGATACAGAACATTAGCTGACAGCTGTATCAGGTACCTAAAAACGTGAGGTTATGGGGATGCATTATATTTGCTAATAATTTAACCATCAACCAAATTTTGGACACTAATAAGTTTTGCAGCAGTAATTTTATCCTCCATGCCTTATCTAGCTGTTCATAGAAAATATGATCACTTTCACAGAGAATGCCAATGCAATGCAGTAACATAGTAACATAAGTGTATTTAAGTATATTAAGTCAGCTCAGTCGATCCCACTAATTATAATTTACAGACCTCCAGGGCCGTATTCTGAATTTCTTAGTGAATTTGCAGATTTCATCTCAAACCTAGTCATTTCTGTAGACAAAGTGTTAATTGCCGGAGAGTTTAACATTCATTTTGAGAATCCAGAAGACCCTCTGAGAACAGCATTTATGTCCATACTGGACTCCGTAGGCGTAAATCAGTGTGTAGTAGGACCCACTCATAAAGCAGGTCACACTTTAGATTTAATAATATTTTTCGGATTAAGTATAAGAAATGTATTCACAATTCGACTGTCTGAAATTATCTCAGATCACTATCTTGTCTCCATTCAAGTGTGTCACAGTGATAATGTACGCACAGCACTGCGCTACCGTATTAAACGTACATTCACATCAACTACCACACAGAGTTTTATCAGTAATCTCCCAGAGTTACCAACTTCGATTAGGTCACCGTCTGACCTCACAGAACTCGATCAGGCGACTGAATATTTAGAGTCGACATTTCGTTGTACCTTGGATAATGTAGCTCCAGCTAAAAGAAAAATTATTAGAGATAAGAAACTCGCTCCCTGGTATAACGGTCACACGCGCACTTTCAAACAGACCGATCGGAAATTAGAGCGTCAATGGCGTCAAACTAAATTGTTAGTATTTCATATAGCATGGAAAGAGAGCATCCTGAACTATAGGAAAGCTCTTAGTGTAGCTAAATCAACATATCTCTCCACTCTTATAGAAGAAAATAAAAATAATTTAATAATTTCTTGGCGGCGCGGTGGTGTAGTGGTTAGCACTGTCGCCTTGCACCTCCAGGGTCTGGGTTCGATTCCCCGGCCAGGCTCGATTCCAGTCTCTGTGTGCATGGAGTTTGCATGTTCTCCCCGTGCTTGGTGGGTTTCCTCCGGGTACTCCGGTTTCCTCCCACAGTCCAAAGATATGCAGGTTAGGCTAATTGGCGTTCTCAAATTGCCCGTAGTGTGTGATTGGGTGTGTGAGTGTGTGTATGTGTGTGTGCCCTGCGATGGATTGGCACCCTGTCCAGGGTGTACCCCGCCTAGTGCCCGAAGTCTCCTGGGATAGGCTCCAGGTCCCCCGCGACCCTGAACACAGGATTAAGCGGTATAGAAAATGAAATGAATGAATAATAATTTCTTTAGATTTTAATTTAATACCGTAGCCAAATTAACCAGAAATAAGACCACTACAGAAATCTCCACAACAACATCATGCAATAGTGAGGACTTCATGAACTTTTTTAATAATAAAACATCAGGCATAAAATTGAGGCTTTGAAACCGAACAATGTAATTGATACATGTTAACCTAACCATGCCAGATCGGAACCTAGAATACTTTACTCCCCTTGAAGAGAATGAACTAATTTCACTCATCTCTTCTGCAAATTCATCAACCTGTATATTAGATCCTATTCCGACACATTTTCTTAAACAGATAGTACCAGTAATAACAGAACCGCTGTTGAGAATAATTAATTACTCACTCAGCATTGGTTATGTTCCAAAATCTTTTAAATTAGCAGTTATTAAACCGATAATTAAGAAACCTGACCTCGACCCCTGTCAGCTGTCCAATTACAGGCCAATATCAAACCTCCCATTTATCTCTAAGATTCTGGAAAAGATAGTAGCGGAGCAGCTATGCTCATATCTACATTGAAATAGCATACAGGAACTGTATCAGTCAGGATTTAGGCCTCATCACAGCACAGAAACAGCACTCGTTAAAGTAGTAAATGACCTCCTATTGGCCTCTGATCAGGGTTGTGTAACTATGCTTGTTTTACTCGACCTCAGTGCAGCTTTTGACACCATTGATCATGCTATTCTTCTTCACAGATTAGAAAATGTAGTAGGAATTAAGGGTACAGCCCTCTCCTGGCTCAGATCCTATTTGACCGATCGTTATCAGTATGTAGACTTAAATGGTGATTATTCTGCATGTTCTCTAGTGGAGTTTGGCGTTCCGCAGGGTTCAGTTTTAGGCCCACTGCTTTTTTCCCATTACATGCTTCCTCAGGGCAACATAATCTGTAAGCATGGTATTAGTTTTCATTGTTATGCTGACGACATACAGTTATATGTCTCAGCAAAACCTGATGAGAAAAACCAGCTTACTAAAGTTGTGCAATGTGTGCAGGACATAAGAAATTGGATGCTAATTAACTTCCTTCTGCTTAATCCGGATAAGACAGAAGTTCTAGTCATAGGACCGCATACAGCTAGGAGTAAAATCTTAGATCACACCATAACTTTAGATGGCCTTCCTGTTCCATCAAGTGCAACAGTAAAAGACCTCGGCGTGATTATAGATTCCAGCCTTTCATTTGAAGATTATGTAGATAATATCACCAGGATAGCATTCTTTCACCTCAGAAATATTGCCAAGATAAGAAATATATTGTCGCTAAACGATGCAGAAAAACTAGTTCATGCTTTTATCACTTCTAGGTTGGACTATTGTAATGCCTTACTGTCTGGTTGTTCAGTTAAGTGCATAAACAAGCTTCAGCTAGTCCAGAATGCAGCAGCGAGAGTCCTCACTAGAACCAGAAGATATGAGCACATCACCCCTATCCTATCTTCACTGCATTGGCTCCCTGTGAAATTTCGCATTGATTTTAAAATACTACTCTTGACATATAAACATTAAATGGTCTCGCGCCACAGTATCTGAGCGAACTGCTAGTGTCTTACGATCCGCCACGCCTACTTCGATCAAAGGATGCAGGCTGCTTGTCAGTACCGCGTATTATGAAAACTACAGCTGGGGGCAGAGCTTTTTCTTACAAAGCCCCAAAATTATGGAATAGTCATCCAAATAGTGTTCGGGACTCAGACACAGTCTCAGTGTTTAAGTCTAGGCTAAAAACCTATTTATTTAGTCAAGCATTTTTATAAATAGATTTGCCATAAGGTAAAGGAGCAGATCTGGGGGACTCATGGACGTAGAGTATTATGGTGAACTGGTATGTTTAGATGCTGTCTTCCTCACTCTCATTTGATCACTCAGGTTTGTTGACGGTGAGGTGATTGTTTGCTTTACATCTCAGGGAGCCCTCATGTTTGTGTTTCCTTCTGGCTCTCCCTTTTAGTTGTGCTGTCATACTTAGTCCTGCCGGAGTCCCTGCTTGCACTCTACAGTAAATATACATTCACATTATACATTATGTGACTGTGACCATACCTAACTGCCATCTCTCCTCTTCTTCTCTTTCTCCCCCTCTTTCTCTTTCCTCTCTCCCCCTGTCTCCCCTTTCACTCTTTCTCTCTCTCTCTCTCTCTCTCTCTCTCTGTCAAGCTACACATGTCATCCCTGAGCTGCCAGTGATCCAGACTCCCTCTGCCCTCCGGACCTGTCTGATCCATCCTGGTGCCCCGCTTCTGGTTGGAGATCTCGTCGCATGGATGCCCCGTGTGTCTCTTTGGGATGCGTCTGGTGTCTGGGGATGATTCTCTCTACTTTGAAGACGGTTCTGGCCTTGACTTATTACCATCTCAGGGAGTTTTTCCTTGCCACTGTCGCCCTCGGCTTGCTCACCAGGGACTATCTAACCATTTTGATACATACACATTCACATTCCATACAAACTTCAATAATTCTTTTGATTGTGTAAAGCTGTTTTGAGACAATGTCAATTGTTAAAAGTGCTATACAAATAAAATTGAATTGAATTGAAAATCAGTGCTGTTCATAATGATGTTTCGTGAATGCGAAGACGTTTTCTCATAAGCATAATTAGTGGTCTATATAAAAAAATAATCTGCCCACTAAGTTGAACACTGGCATAAATAACTTAGAATATATCAGTTTAGTAATTCTATGAATTAGTCATTATAATGAATCCTGAACATTAATTATTCTCCACATTCATTAAGCAAATGATTTTTTTTCCTCATATACAGTACTATGCAAAAGACTTCCCTTCATTTCTTCCTATTTTGCTTCCAAAGAGCAAGACTTTCTTGTATTTATAATGTAGTCTTGATGAATAGTTCTCCAGGCTTCCTGAAGGACTTTTTGGTTTGTTAAACCACATAGGGACCTATGAATCATTCACGCATACAAAACATCTAACTTAGGGCATGAACCAGTGAGACACAGGTGCAGATGATGACATATGATCAGCCTAGACTATCAGTGAGTAGTATACTGGTGATGCTGAACACTGAGTGGTTGAAACAGACGAGAGGGGAAATGAGGTTGCTGCTGAGGTTGTTAGATAAACTTTTAAAAAATAGTTTCTTTAGAGACTTTGCATCCTGTCACACTAACACATATGTTCCCATTTACAGTTAAACCTTAAATAATGGAAACTTCGAGAATTCTTTCTATAACCCAAAAATATTCATATATAAATAATTAGAACAAAATATGAACTAAAAATTAGACAATTTAACCTGCACTTTACCTTTTGCAAAGAAACGGTGCGGTAGTGAATGAGACCAGAGACAGGAGAGGAGGAGGAAGGGGGCTACTGTGTAGGACGGCTTTTACACACAATCGCACACTGAGATCGAGCATGGAGACGATTACCCACAATGCTGCTCGTATTTCAAGACCTTGCTCATTTACTGAGGTAAAATTTGTTTAACATTTTTGCTTGTCTTGCAAAACACTCACAATTCGTTCCGGAAGTGTTTGTGACTCGTATTTCAAAACACTCGTAAACCAAAGTGACCCATAAGAAATGATACATAAAAATAATTAATACAACATATAAAGTAAAAATAAAACAAATTAACCTGGGGTCTGTTCTTCATACGTTGCTAACTCAGTTAGCTGGATTTGATTGTTGTGGATTTGTCCTGATCTTGGATTGTTTCGTTCTCCGATCCGCTTCTCGCATTTGTTGTCATAGCAACATGTCCGTAAGCTTGAACCTGCTCACAAGCAGGTTTATTTCATGTCAACAGGATTAAGGCTGCGCTCCTGGTGGGGTATGATTGGTTGAAATGTCGAGGTCACATCTGATTAAAGAGCACGACTGATGCAGACTAACTCACGTGGGGAAAGAAAAGTATCTTGCATATATATATATATGCTGCAATTACAGCTGCCAGTCTTTTAGGGTATGTCTCTACCAGCTTTGCACATCTAGAGACTGAAATCCTTGCCCATTCTTCTTTGTAAAACAGCTCCAGCTCAGTCAGATTAGATGGACACCGTTTGTGGACAGCAGTTTTCAAATCTTGCCACAGATTCTCGATTGGATTTAGATCTGGACTTTGACTGGGCCATTCTAACACATGGATATGTTTTGTTTTAAACCATTCCATTGTTGCCCTGGCTTTATGTTTAGGGTCGTTGTCCTGCTGGAAGGTGAACCTCCGCCCCAGTCTCAAGTCTTTTGCAGACTCCAAGTGGATTTCTTCCAAGATTGCCCTGTATTTGGCTCCATCCATCTTCCCATCAACTCTGACCAGCTTCCCTGTCCCTGCTGAAGAGAAGCACCCCCAGAGCATGATGCTGCCACCACCATATTTGACAGTGGGGATGGTGTGTTCAGAGTGATGTGCAGTGTTAGTTTTCCGCCACACATTCCGTTTTGCATTTTGGCCAAAAAGTTCCATTTTGGTCTCATCTGACCAGAGCACCTTCTTCCACATGTTTGCTGTGTCCTCCACATGGCTTGTGGCAAACTGCAAACGGGACTTCTTATGGTTTTCTGTTAACAATGACTTTCTTCTTGCCACTCTTCCATAAAGGACAACTTTGTGCAGTGCACGACTAATAGTTGTCCTATGGACAGATTCCCCCACCTGAGCTGTAGATCTCTGCAGCTCGTCCAGAGTCACATTGGGCCTCTTGGCTGCATTTCTGATCAGCGCTCTCCTTGTTCGGCCTGTGAGTTTAGGTGGACGGCCTTGTCTTGGTAGGTTTACAGTTGTGCCATACTCCTTCCATTTCTGAATGATCGCTTGAACAGTGGCTCCGTGGGATGTTCAAGGCTTTGGAAATCTTTTTGTTGCCTAAGCCTGCTTTAAATTTCTCAATAACTTTATCCCTGACCTGTCTGGTATGTTCTTTGGACTTCATGGTGTTGTTGCTCCCAATATTCTCTTAGACAACCTCTGAGGCCGTCACAGAGCAGCTGTATTTGTACTGACATTAGATTACACACAGGTGCACTCTATTTAGTCATTAGCACTCATCAGGCAATGTCTATGGCCAACTGACTGCACTCAGACCAAAGGGGGCTGAATAATTATGCACACCCCACTTAGCAGTTATTTATTTGTAAAAAAAAATGTTTGGAATCATGTATGATTTTCGTTCCACTTCTCACGTGTACACCATGTATTGGTCTTTCATGTGGAATTCCAATAAAATTGATTCACGTTTGTGGCTGTAATGTGACAAAATGTGGAAAAGTTCAAGGGGGGCCACTGTATATATATATATATATATATATATATATATATATATATATATTCATTCATTCATTCATCTTCTATACCGCTTAATCCTGTGTTCAGGGTCGCAGGGGACCTGGAGCCTATCCCAGGAGACTTCGGGCACTAGGCGGGGTACACCCTGGACAGGGTGCCAGCCCATCGCAGGGCACACACACATACACACCCAATCACACACTACGGGCAATTTAGGAACGCCAATTAGCCTAACCTGCATATCTTTGGACTGTGGGAGGAAACCGGAGTACCCGGAGGAAACCCACCAAGCACGGGGAGAACATGCAAACTCCATGCACACAGAGACGGGAATCGAGCCTGGCCGGGGAATCGAACCCAGACCCTGGAGGTGCAAGGCGACAGTGCTAACCACTACACCACCGTGCCCTATATATATATATATATATATATATACACACATAATCGCTATCAAATATTATATTAGAACATAAATTCACAGGTTTATTATTATCAAATATGATTATAATGAAGCCTAGGCATGAGACCATTAATACAAATTCTTGTATAATGTTTATTTTGTAACACATTTATTTTTCAGGTGTTTGTCATGAAGATGCAAATAAATATTTATCTATAATTTAAAAAATTTATAATGAAAAATTGGACGAAACTAATTTTATTATAAAATAAACAATATAAAAGTATACATGTATTTGAAATAAATATTTAAATTTTTTCATGTACAACATTTATTTTCATATTGCTTATTTTATTTTATTGTCTCATGTAATTTGTAAACCATTAACCTATGAATTTATGTTATAATGTAATATTTTATAGCGATTATGTAGGGGGGCAATCCATGGCAGGGGGGCATTTCAGCGCATACCACGTGTTACAAAAAAAATTGAGCCGCTCTTTTGTCATTTCCTCAACCAATCAAAGGGCTTGTGATCAGTGTTTCTACTGTCGATGCATATCGCCTTTTAAACCAACGCACGAACGCGCAATAATCCTAGACAACTCAATCCAGCTATACTAATCATCAACAACAGGTGAGCTCGAAGAACCAACTTAGCCAGATCGTAATTAGCACAATTAGCTCATCTTAGATGTGTCAGTTCATCTCGGATGTGTCAAGCGACGTATGAAGAACGGACCCCTGGACTTTAACTTTAAAAAAAAGTCTAAAAAAATCCCGACATATAAGTGTTTTCATGTGTGTGTGTGTGTGTGTGTGTGTGTGTGTGTGTATGTGTGTGAAACTAAAGTAAGAGGAAAGGACCCTGACCTCTTCTCGTCTTACACAGTAACACTTCCTCCTCTTTTATTTGAGTTTCACACACACACATACACATTAACGGAAAGACTGTTTTATCGGAGGAATTTGCAAGGAACATTGCAAATAACTCTCGACTGAGCGCACGCTAAGATGTTATGTGCATGCTACAAGATACTCGGTACTCGTAAACCAAGACATAAAAATCTTTGCTTGTCTTGCTGAACACTTGCAAACCGCGTTACTCGCAATCCGTGGTTCCACTGTACTTGCAATATAAAAGTTCCATTGTATTTAATTTAATCTACAGCATTTTATTTCATTTAATATGAAGAAATGTTGAGTGGCTCAAGCCTTTCAAAAATTGTAAAAGACACCCAGAGGAAATACTTTTCTATCATGGCTGAAGTAGCATTATCTAACAATGTACTTTAACACTAAGACACAGAAACACTAAGACACACCAATCCTATTACTTGAGCTAAAGCTGAGATAAAGAAACTGGGCCTGTTTAGTGCATGGGATCATGAGTATGTTCAGCACACACGTTAGTTCGTTAGTTAGTTAGTTAGTTAGTTAGTTAGTTAGTTAGTTAGTCAGATAATTCACTCATCTATTATTGTGCGCATAATGGACATGGTCATTATGAAAGAGCAACAATGCCATTGCTACACGTGCTTTGCAGCCGTGTATATATAAACACAAGATAAACCAGGACACTTCCATATCGTGTACCTCCAGATACGGATCCTTTAGTGCACTCACTTTACCTGGAGCATAAAAAACGGTGCTGAGTTTCAGTCATTTTAATGGGTTCTATTAATTGACCTAAAACGGTTCTCATATGATAGACAGTCGCTGTACATAGATTAATGTGAGGATTAAATGAAAAGAAATTATGAGGAAAAGGACAAAGCCAAGATTTTTGGCCTTACCAGAGTTGTTAGCAGGTTGTACGGAATTATTTATATTATTATATAGCAATAATAGTGGTATCCATTTGATCAATGATTAAAATTGTAAAGGTGCTGCATTAACTAAATTTAAAGTCGGGACCATTCTGAAGTCTATCTATATACTGTATGCTGCCAAAAAGGATACAGTCTTGTTGATATTCATGGCTCAGATTTACAATGTACTGTACAAACCTCACCATGCTACTACTGAACCCACTATCTGCTCCTGCTCCTTGCCACATCACAGCTTCAAATATTTACCCCAGGTCCTGTCCCAGTTTTGGTTTTTGCCACCGATCATATTTTGTTCATAGGCCTCAATCTCTGGATCTGTTTAATCATCTAGTCCCAGACCAAATCCGGTTCTTATTTGCTTATTTCACTATTTCCTCTTCTATCGAGGTGTGAGCATTTTTCACTTACATAGAAAGTTTTTTTTTCAAATCACAGCAATGGAAAAATGAAAATAAGTCAAGTCAAGTCCCTAGTAGCATGTTTCTGCTAAAGCAGGAAATAAAACATGACAGGAAGTGCTCTTATACTAGTACTAGAGCTACTTATTTTTCCACAGAATGTGTTTTATTCCATTTATACTACAGCTGATTTTTGATAATTATCATAGTTTTTAACCATGTAATGTTTTGGGGAAATGTCTATGAGACATGCTATTAACAACTCATAATTATCAAATCCCCAGTATGCTATCTATAAAAGCTTATATAAACTTACCTTGTTTTCTTTATTCTTGTTTCTGGTTCTGATGCTGCTGTCCTGCCCATTAAAACTAGAATCCGTACTAACAGGCATGACGGATATCTGATGCACGGGCATGTTAACTGCGTGGATCCTGGAATACTTCTCCTCAACTAGTCCTTCAAAGAGATCAAACTAAACCGTCCACATGGTTGATGTACATTTCCAAACGCAAATGTATATAACCTTGAAATCCGGTCTATAAGACATAGAAAAAATCCAGAAATTCAATGAGTCCTTACTCTGTAGAGAATGGGTCTCTCAGTCCACAAGAACCTGAAAGAGAGAGAGAGCGTCACACTAATAGTATTAGCCTGGTCACTGAACACGTGGTTATGAGGACTTAGTGGTTATTTTATCCTGAAATCTCCTCCCCTACGGCCCTGGAGCAGCTAATCAACTTAGAATCATAGGAACCTCAACACAGGGGTCATCCTCTTTCAGGCATGTATGATTATGCATTGGATATTGATATTTCTTGTGCAATGCAGGTGTCCTTACAGCACTCAGCTCAGCAACTTTAGATGACGAGCGTGACTGTGTTGCCGGTACAGTATTAGCAAAAACGTCAAAACTTTGCTTATTTCTTCCCAAGATGACCACTGCAGCCACTATCAGCTGGGAGTTAAATACTATTCTGAGTTAAATTTGGAGATCATATATTGATAATAAATAATGATATACATGTATTTTAGGTGGAGTTTTCATATAAAGCGACAGTATTTGCCCCAGGAAACTTTGAGAAACTGGCATTGCTGTCACATCAAAGCATGAGCATGGCAAGTTACTTGGAATATGGTAAGATGCACATCTCTTGGTGAACAGTAGATGGAGGCCTTTTTAAAGCCTCTGTTGTACCACCTAAAATCAACTCTGCATAAGGGAAGGAGAAGGAGATATACTGTACTGTAGCTGAAACACTTGGAGTAGCCAAATTGGCAAATCCCTTAAAAAACAAAAACAAGAATTGAAAAATGAACACTCAGTCATGAACACTCTTAAGATTGTTGGCATGTCATTATTAAAGGTTTATACTTAAGAGGCTCCTTCATGATTGTGGTAAAAAAAAAAAAAAAAGTTCACCAAAACTTGAAAAGCTCAGAAACACTAATATTGTAGAAAAAACCTACAACAAAAGTCTGCCTAGTTCTGAAGCAAGATTCCTTTGACAGATGGAGCCAAAATTACAAGAATTATTGGAACAGAAGAATATAGAGAAGGAAAGGGAGGGGTTGTGATCCAAAACATACCATAAAACCTGTCAAACATGTTGGAGACATTATGGGTTGTGGCATGAGTATGTATAGCTGCCACTGGAACTGACTCATTGGTGTTTAGTGATGATTTGCTGCTGATAGCAAGTAGCAGGATGTATTCAGATGTGTACTTAGTGATATTGTCTGCTCACATTCGATGCTGTAATACTGTTCAGCCAGTGCTGGTATGGTACAGGTGGATAATAACCCAAAATGCACAAACATGGCAAGGAAAGTGAATGTTACCTGACCTGGTATTTCACCTACTTAAGGCGAGACTGAAGGAAGAAACACCCACAAACAAGCAGATTCAAAGGCAGATTAAAGGTCGGGTAAAGCAGCTCAATAGATGAAACTGGGTATTTGTGTGTCATGTCCATGAGTTCTAGATTTCAGACAATCGTTGAACATAAAGTATTTGCATCCAAGTTTTAAACATAATCTGTATATTGGTTAGTTTTCAATTACCTTTGAGCCTGTGAAAATGGAGGGTAAATATATCATTCATTTTCACCATCTTCTATACCACTTATTCTGTACAGGGTCACTGGGAGTGGTGAACACCAGTTAGCCTAGTTAGCCTTAGCCACAGTGCTAACCACTATACCACCATGCCACTGGGAAAAAATATGGCTATGGTAATGTTAATGCCATATTTTTTGTTAAAACCTTGGAGTTAAAGCTGAAAGTCTACCCATAAAACCACATCTCGGGTTTAATCCAATGTGAGGTGTCCAAGACAAAATTATAAACAGGCAGTCACCAACCGATTTTAAGTGTAACTTAAAAATTTGTGGACGCTTGTCTTTGGCTCACCAGGCCAGGACAATAGATAATTCGCCAAAAAGGAGAACAAATAGATGTGACCCACATGTGGCATGTTTATGGTATGGAAAACCACATCTAACATGTACAGTAGCTGAGTGTGAAAAGTATGTGGAAGCCTAAACATCAACCTAACGCATGATTATTTAACAGGGTCTCCAACTGACAAGCAGGTGCTCCATTTTGGTGGATGAACTGAGGTGAGAACATTACTGGATTTTAACATGAGTTGGATTTTATTAGATAAATGTAATGATGATCATGATTATGGTGTTTGTGTTTGGCTGACAGTTCACTTAGAAATCCTGTCAGGTTGGACTATACTGTATATGCTAGCCAACATTCAAGTGCTCAAGTTATCTAACACTCAGCTATTTAATGTAAGTTGGTTATTTAATTTAATATGCTTAATTAATGCTTTTATATTATATTTTTATTTTACCTCTTCATCTTGTTCAAGATTTAAAGCTCACTGAAAGAAAAAGATGTTTAATTTATCGGATGTTTAACCAGCTTGTTGGTTTTCTTTCTCTAAATTAGTTTTTTTGAGGGAACCTGACCTAAAAAAAGAAGGAAGAGAAGTTATGCTATACAGCACGAATGGTTTGATGTTAGACATTTTGCTCTGGTTTGGAGAGCAGCGCAGCACGCCACGCTTTTCAAAAGGCAATACTCTACTGTAAGTCCATTTCCAAATGAGTGCATAACTTTATAATATTATCAATAGAAATTAATTTTCGAAAGGGGTGTTCATGTCAAACCGGGACTCAAATTGTGATCAAATTTCTCATGAACTGATTGACATTTACAACCATGGACAAAGGTTTTGAGAAAGACACAAATGTTAATTTTCACAAAGTCTGCTGCTTCAGTGTTTTTTTTTTTTTTGTCTAATGTTACTATGATATACTGATGTATAATTACAATAAAAAAAATTGCATTTCATAAATGTCAAAGCCTTTAATTTAAAATTATATTGCATTTATGAAAAGAGTCAATATTTGCAGTGTTGATCCTTCTTTTTCAAGACCTCTGCAATTCGCCCTAGCAAGCTGTCAATCAAATTCTGGGCCACATCCCGACTTGTTTGTTCCCCGAGCCACTTAGTTATTACTTTTGCCTTATGGCAAAGTGCTCCATCATGCTGAAAATGGCATTTTTCGTCACCAAACTGTTTTTGGATGCTCTCTGAGGATGTTTAGGCCCAGGCTCTGGACTGAGAAGCAACCCCACACATGAACGGTCTTAGGATGCTTTTCTGTTGGCATGACACAAGATGTATGACTTGGTAGTACACACAGTACGACTTGGAAGTAATATGACTTTCAGCCAGCTTGTGGAAGATTATTCGCGTATTGTCTGTGGGAACTTTACACAATCATTCATCAGCACCACTTGTACATTGAAGGCTCACCGCCAACACATTAATTCAAACCATTTCTACTGTTTGGGACATTAAAGGAGTTCCTGGGAGGCCAGTGTTTCATATTTAAAGCATGGGGTCAGATTATAGCTCTGGCTTACTGAGAAAACTTTCATTACACTAATGGTATACAAGCGTCTCTCATAGAAAGGGATGAGAAAATTTACAGGAAGCGAAAACCAAAAAGGGTTTGCATTGTGGTTGTTAGAATGTCCACATGCATACACATAACATATCAAGAATATTTCGTGCTCTTCAATAAAATGGGAGATTTTATACACACAATGCCTCGCTCAATAAATGTGTTGTAGCAGTGTGGACAAGGATTCATGAGATGAGACAGACAGGAGTCGTATTTATTATGTGTAATCATGTTGGCATTATGCCAATTAAAAGCACAGCAGTCAGATAAAACTGTAAAAACTTTTCAACATTTGGTAGCTTCTCTCCAAAACACCACTTTCCCACTAAGGAGTACTGAGATCACCAAATAGTCATCATGGGAATGGATTGAAAACTACCATTCAAGAACTAAAAAGAAAAAAATCTCACTCCTCTTTAAATCAATCACCTTTTACATTTGTTCAAAACTACTGCATGCCAAATGGACACAAATCCAAAAATCTGTGTGTGAGAACACCCGTTCTGTCTGTATACAGCAGTGTTACTAAGAACAACAGGTATCCAACTGGGATAGACCTATGCAAGCACACACACACACACACACACACACAGAAACGCAGTCATGGATACACATGCACACAACATTTGAACCCATACTGTGCTAACAACACATTTAGTCGTTCTGGGGTTTGGATAATTACTCAGTTCACGTTTGTTTGTGTCACGCATGTGTGTGTGTGTTTGTGTTTCAAACTGCAGGTACTGTATCTAAGGCAGACCATTCATTAGCTTAAATCAGCTGGCAATATGAGCCAGGCACCAGCTTTACCTGCTCATCATATTACAGAGTGTACACACACACGCACACACACACACACACACACACACATATATATATACTGTATATATATACACAGATACAGAGATGGTTAATCATTTCTCAGTGAGCATCCGAAAGTGTTGTGGATTACTTGTGAAGTCTTGACACAATAGTAAGGAGCGTGCTTAGTTGGAGTTTGGAGTGTATTGGACCGAACGTGCAGGTTGGTTCGTGATTGCTAATTTGATGTGTAACATAGATCATATCTGTGTTAAGTCATGTGTATTTTAAAGTGCATTTTTTATTATGTGTGTGTATAGCAGATGGCTAGTCCCTTCACTGAACTGGAATGCTACATCATTCTTTTTTCTCTGCTAGTCTTCAGTCTGTTTACTCTGCACGGCATGATACACGAGCGATGCACACCTTCAACAGGTACTGAACACATCATCATCATTCGATCAATTGTGTGTCCAGTGCAAAATCTCGTGACACAAAAGACAAAGCAGCATGTTAAAAAACACTATAGAAATAACATTGAAATTAATTGAATTCTATTGGAATAAATGGCTATGGCTAATTAAAATCATAGCAAAGGACATTGTTGAGTTTATGTATTGTCGTGATGTCCCCATTAATCACTTGTGCATTTTAGCTAATCGCCACTTCTGAACCTTGATCACTCATTTCTTCAAAGTCTAATCTATCAAAGTTAAATTTGTCTGATAACGCTAAATATTTAACAATATTTAACTGAAGATTTAATATGATATTAAACTTATTTATATAAACTTTTAAACATAACACTACAGTTGCGCTACAGTTGTCCCTGTTGGGACCTTAAGCAAGGCGCTTAAGCCTCAACTGCTCAGATGCATAATGAGATAAAAATGTAAGTCACTAAATATCACAGCTGCAACATTCTTTATTTCTATTTGTTTAATGTGAATAACTTCAAACATCCAAGACAGATGTGCAAAACAACATGAATGACGTTTTATTTAATTTATTTCGAACAGCACAAAATAAAGCCAGAATCTTTATTCGTTTCCCACATTTTCAGAAAAAAATATTTTTGATAATACAAGCCAAATAGAATACTGTAAAAAAAAATAATTAATTAACAGATATACACTGTATGGCGAGTAATGGGTACACCTGACCATCATACCCATATATGTGTGTGTTGAACATTCCATTCCAGATTTGTTCCCTCTTTGCTGCTATAACATCCTTAACTCTTCCTTAAAGGCATTCCTCTAGAGTGTGGAGTGCGGCAGTGGAGATTTATGTCCACACTTGGAAAGCCCAAGTTCTTCCACACCAATGGTGGAACAACACCAATAAACCATGTCCTTATGAACCTCACTTGTGCCAATGTCCCTTCTTAGTTTCAGCAAAGGCGGATCCTAATTCTACAGCGTAAAGCATATGGATGGGTGTCTACATACTTTTGAACATGAACTTTATCTGTATTACTAACCTAAGTGTATAGTGTATGGAAAGAGAGAAATTATGCATACTGCACATATCCTGGGCCAACAGGTAATAAATAGGAGGTCTTTAAAGGGAGAAAAATGATATACTCCAAGCCAAACAGGTTTTACTGGCATTGTAAATTAGCTTGCATAATTGTATTTCTCTCACACACATACTCACAAACACACACACACACACATGCTCTTGCACTCTCTTTCAACCTTTTCTCCATCCATTTTATTCATTCTAGCAAAAGAAGTAGAAGACCACCAAGACCCACTTATAGTCTGAGGCTGGGATTCATTTTCCTCAATCGGCGCTACAGACTTTTTGGATATAAAACTCTACCAGGATCCAGAACAGAAGAACTTATGTGTTGGAACTTGTAGGTTTTTCTCATGGGACATGGTCGGTTATTACACTTTATAACCATCAACAGACTGATACGGAGTGCGTGGCTATGTTTGTTTAAAGGGCGAGTCTAAAAGGGTGTGTGGTATTGAAAAGTGTGTGTGGATAGAATATGCTGACGTGGTTTATTGATGGCTCGATCAGAGAGTCCTAGATGAAGTATATACGTAGCTTTTGTACTTGAAAAGATCAGAGAGATGACTGTAGATTTTGAACGGTGACGGTAAAAGACATTCTTTCTCTCAAACACTATGAGCTCAAACATTCAGTTTTGACTATATTGCTTTTCTATTGTAATAGTATTTGTATGTGTTTGAATATCGATGTTAAAATGTGATCTACTGTATGTTCAGACATTACTCTTCTGGTTCTGCGTTTTTAAGAACTGCACATTCTTAAGCAGTTGTGACGGATGTAGGTGCTTCGCCTATTTTTAGAACGGTAAAGGGTTACGAGTCCCCCCAGGCAAATGCCGTCCTTGGTATTGTCATGCAGCGCACCTTTAGTGTAGGGGCTGGCTCAAGACATCTTGAGAACACCTGAACGTAATGAAGTTTATTGGAATACCTGTCTTTAGATGTTAGTGGACTCCGGCTGCCTCTGCAAGTTTAGTGGTGTAGCGGTATAGTCAGGGATGACCACCAGACTGTATTAATGGCACATTGGTCATTATAGGTGATTTTGGACGACATGAAAAGTTTCAGTGAAAAAATGCTGGTGTAAGATGGAAAAGTGAATGACATTTATGTGCATGTGTAAAACAAGGCTATTATTATGAGACTGAATGACTGAATTACCTTGTTATTACCTTGTTGTTACTTGTTAATTTATCAAACAGGAATGTAAGCGGTAGTAGCAGTAGTAGCACTGTTGAACTCGTAGTTGGTCTTCCAGCTGCTCCCATCAAGGGTCACCACAGTGGACCATTGGCTCCACACAAACCTTGGCGTGGGTTTTACGCTGGATGGCCTTCCAGATGCAACTGTTCCATTTCGACCAGACTTGGGACAGGGACTGCATCCAGTTGCTGGGGTTTGGGCACCGATTCAGAATCAAACCCATGCCAACTACTGAGCCAGTAATGCCCACATCAGATAAAGCTATGAAATAAATCTATTAAATTCATGAATGACATGTTTCTGTCATAAAATTTGTGTTAAGATGTGATTCCCTCCAGTACAAGAACATATTTCACTACAATTAATTTTTTTATGCTATTTTTTTAGCCACTTTGTTCATATTTTGACATCCTCGTAAACAGCCACACTGCTGCTGTTGGAAATGGAGTATAATCTCCTGGCAAGGCTAGTAAGACTGGCTTGGGCCTGGCGTTTCACATTTCAAAGTTCATTAATATTAATCAGCTTTAAGGTCACGGCCATGTTAAGAGACAGAGAGATGGTGGATATGGTATTTTTGTTAATAACACAAGTATTACTTTGATTCTTGCCTTGCAAATGTTGAGTTTAATTAAGTCTATGTTGGCTTACAGTATGTTATCCTTTTCTTACGTCCTACACACAGTCCCGCTATACATCTACCAATACACTCTTACATACAAATGTTCCATCCATGCACGTCACACTTTCTTCTGTTGTGCAATGACTTCAGAATACTTCTACAACTATGTCCTTGTTTGTCCTGTAAGCCTGTTGTATGTTCGTGTTTATCTGTGTAGAGTGTTATGGAGAGTCCGTTCTCAGGCCTTGAGCTGTTCTTCATCATCTTAGCCTTCACTGTGTTCTGTGTGTTCGGCCTGGCTGCTATCTATACGCGCAGAGACCAGCCAGACAGCCCAGGTACTGGCATGGAAAACAATACACATAACACAAAAGCTTATGTGTACACAGACATGCGTATTTCTTTTGTACTGTATGTGTCTGTTGATCTGCTTCTGCGCATGTGTGTCTTCTATTACAGATGACATAGGTTTGATAGAGCAGCACACAATGCATCGTATGAAACTAAAACAAAAAAAGGAATTCCAGATATCAAGAAAGTAAACTTGCATAAACACACTGGCACTCCCTGGAAGTTGTGGACTTGATTAATGCCTCTGAACTGACTGAGAGAACTGTTACGGAAATCAGTTGAAGTGCAATAAAAACTTTTTTTAAACATGTGAACAAGGACTGGAAGACAATCAATATGATTAATACACTTCACTGGCACACTACACCAGCAAGGTAGATTTGTCTAATAAAGTGGCAAGTAAGTGTACACGTTACTGTTACACACACTTACTAGCATACACCCTTACACAGGAAAAAGCCCTTATCTTGTATAAAATCAGCTAATTGTATGAAAGTGGAAGTTAGGAGTGAATAGGAGGACGTACCTGCAGTGGTGTTGTGTTGTTTATTTCCCACCACTGCTACAGTATTGAATGAGTGTGTGTGTGTGTGTGTGTGTGTGTGTGTGTGTGTGTGTGTGTGTGTGTGTGTGCTCTGCGATGGATTGGCACGCTGTCCAGGGTGTTCCCTGCCTCGTGCCCTGAGTCTCCTGGGATTGGCTCCAGGTCCCCGCGACCCTAAATACAGGATAAAGCGGTATAGAAGATGAATGAATGAATGCTACAGTATATTCTAATTACAGCCAGACTCCAGAGATTTGCCTGTCTGGCTAACAGGTTTAACTACATGCAGCATATAGATGTCTAAGATAACTGACAAGGCATATAAAAAGCATTAGTGCTGTTATTAATTGGGAACAAAACCGGAGCACCCCACCAAGCGAACTCCATGCACACAGACCCTGAGGTGGGAATCGAACCCGGACCCTGGAGGTGTACAGCGACAGTGCAAGCCACTGAGTCAACATGCCGCCATCCATGTCAATAAGACCTAATAATTCGACTTCAACAAACAACACTAATCATGTCAATGATTACGGAAATTACTCTTACAAAATGTGTAGAGTCAGTTTGTTTTTCGATATGTGCTAAATGCTAAAATCAGTTCTTTATCATTTTATCAAAAAGTTTTTTGACCTCCAAGTGGCGCAGTGGTAAAGTGCTCACCCTATCATCCGGAGATTGCAAGTTCGATTCCTGGGTGATTTTGTAACCTCTCGCAGCCGGAGGTCTAGAGAGAATTTATTGACAGAGCTCTCTCAGAGGGAAGGGATGAGAGGTACTTAGTGCTCCCACATTAATCACGGCTCTACATGGGGCTCCAATCAGAAGCGTCTGTGAGCTCGAGCATGCGGAAGGTGCGGATAGCGCTGTCCTCCCCCCTAACGGTGTGTGAGCGAGCAGTTTGAAAAGATGCGGTTGGCTGGCGTGGTTCAGAGGAAACACGTGATAGTCTTCGGCCCTCCCGACTGAGAGGTAGCAGTAGCCTTAATGTGGGAGCCCCCTAGTGACAGGGAGTATTTGGACACAACTAAATTAGGGAGAAAATCGGGGGAAAATCCAAAAAAAATTTATTTTACAAAACATTTTAATTGGATGTAGTATGGCAACAAACACACTCATCATTTACACCACATTATCCTGTATACAGAGTTGCGTGGGCCTATGCCAGGAGACTTGCAAGGCGTGGTACACCCTGAATGGGGTGTCAAACCATCACAGGTTACACATATACTGTGTATACACACTCTCAAACATGCTATGGGCAATTTAGGAACGCCAAGTAGCCTTATTGAAACGTTTTTGGAACGTGGGAGAAAACCAGAGTACCCGAAGGAAACCCACGAAGCACAGGAGAACAGGCAACAGTGCTAACCACTAAGCCACAGTGGCAACAAACTAACACAATTATTTATACATGACTGTGAATATACTGCCCTCTGCTGGCCACAGATATTTAAGTCAAACGAGAATGTTAGAAATTAAACACATTTCTAAAGTGTAGAAGGAGGTCAATGTTCATTGATCATGTGGACAGTTTTTTTTTACATCATGCTTGATTTATAAACCTGTACACCTATTCATTCATACAATTGTTGTTCATATTGTTGTTCGATATAAACATCAGAATGGTGGGGAAGGTAACTGTCACATGGTTGTTGGTGTCATGCAGGTTGGTTTGACACCATATTTCTAAAATAAAAACGCTAATGGCCTCCTGGGATTTTCACAGAAAAGCCAGACTTGTTCAAGCTGACAGGAAGACTTAGTAAGTAACTTACAGTTTTTGCCTATTGCTTTCACACTTATTGCAGAATTTGGCCCACCATGTCAAAACTCTACACACAAGCCGATCAGACATAGACACTTGGAGATTAACAACTCACATCTTTGTCAAAATGAAACACTGCAATCAAAACTTAACATTCCTTTCTAAAAATGAAATACTTGCAACAAAACCATACACACAGGTCCCATTTAAATTCCCCTTTGATATCACCAGCAACACACTGATGGGCTTTATATAAAACACTCCAGTCTTTGTGTTTCTATTTTAGTTTTTTGCTCTTCTGTAAAAGCCAAAGGGAATTTATACAGTAATCAAACAATAATTTTTACCATGAACAGACATTCTTACAGAAATTTAGCAACAAAAAGTAACCAAAGGGGTGGGAGTGGGTGGTTATGGATCCCGTCTTCTACTTGGGTCTGGCCACAAGACCTCATCGACATCACAGGCGACAATATCACACAGGGAATATATTGCCTTGTGTGCCGAATCCACCCTTGAATCCATTCCACCACAATGTCTCCGTATGCGTCTTCCATTGCTTGCAGAAGAGTCATGCGGATGTGTTGTTGCCCGATCATATACTTTCCACCGCCGTGCTGAAAAGTATTCCTCAGTTGCATTTAGAAAGGGGCTGTAAGGGGGCAGATATAAAAGTGTGAACTGGTTATGGTTGTTGAGCCAAAGCTGCCCGGTGGAACTACTGTAACTATAAATACTGTTCTTCAAACTGTACACAGTACTGTAACATCACAATGGTATTCCTTTAGATATACAGTACTTCACAGCACTGCCCATTTTTGTATGGTACATGTCCATACTGTAATACTGTATGATACAGAATCATGTGCCACATGCAGTAATTAGAGGATAAACTTGAAGATATACATGTTCTCCAGTCGGAATGTCCTTATTATCGATGCTACTGTGTACCGACTGAGGTTAAGTTGGACTCTTTGCCCAGCCTCCCTCATGGACAGGTCACGATTTATCACATGGTCGACCAGAGTAGCCCTGATGTCATCTGATACACGTCTCCGCTCAGGTCCTCGTCCATGTCCTCATCCTCTTCCATGTCCGACTACTCTCTCTCTCTTTGTCTCCTCTCACTCTGGCTCTTGTTGCCTCCATGTTTGCATAGTTCTCAAAATGTCTTACCTGGGGCCTATTTGTAGTCCTAAGGCTCAGACTGATTGGTGTTCTGTTTTTTGTGCAAGTGCTTTCAGGTCTGTATGTGAGTGACCACAATTGCCAGGTGAGCATTGCTTTGTGAGCTGCAGTGTTTTCCCAATGATAACAGGTGATTTTGGTATTGGACAAAGTGTCTAATGTAAGAAAACGTGTGTAGTGTTGTAACAGTGTGGGAAACGGATCACGTACATCCCTTTCCTGTCTTGTGGCATCTACTTCCAGCATGATAATGCACCATGTCACAAAGCACAAACTCATCTCTGCTGAACATGCCAGATTGCAGTAATGTTTCCAGCCACCAGATTTTGAATAAAGGAAGTTTGCAATGTGGTAGAAAGAAACGTTAAAGCTTGAATGAGCATCTGACAAATTTGCAAAATAATCTTCAAATGAATGATTTTAACACCTGGAATCTATCCTATGAAGAATAAAGGTGGGTCTGGGAGCAAAGGAGGATCCCATCTAGTGCCGAGTATTGCCAAATGGGTGAAAAAGACAATGAGAGGTCTTATAGATAGGTGTGTGTGTGTGTGTGTGTGTGTGTGTGTGCGTGTGCGTGTAAGAAAGGAAGAAGGGGGCGTGGTTTTGGTGCTTGTTTCCTGGTAGTAACTATATAGGCATTGTAAAGTCTACTGTGTGTGTGTGTGTGTGTGTGTGTGTGTGTGTGTGTGTGTGTGTGTGTGTGTGTTGTAAACTTGAAGAGGAGGTTTAATTGAAGGTTAAGGAGGAAGGAAGGTTATGGGAGGATGCCACCCTTATCTGCTCTAGGAGCAATCAATAAAGTTCAATACTGATAAAACTTCCTGTTAAGTACTCACACACTGTGTGTATGAATGAACATACTTGACACTAAGAATAACAACCTCACTTTGAACTCACTTTCAGGCACCCGGGAAAGTGTGTGTGTGTGGGGGGGGGGTAGCCTCTGATTGGTACATCATGTTTTTTGCTTGTGTGGGTTGAACCCAGTGGGAATAGAAATGTCTGGCTGAGATAGATATATCACTACACTACAATTTTGACTTTAAACATTTAGATTTTCGCAGTGACATACAGAAGTTAGAGGCAGATGTTGGCTCAACAGCATTGCCTCATATAAGCAATTCACACTGCTGGTGGTGGTGGTGGTGGTGGTGTGATGCTGTGGGGAATGCTTTTTCCCCACTCACTAATCATAAATCAAGCATCAAGTATTGCTTGATTCATGGCCACATTCTTGAAAAAGAATCAAAAGAAAGATGCCAGAGTTCTGGCTGCCACAGCTTAATTCCAGATCTGATTAGAAGAAAGCAGAGATAACATTGGGGAGTATCTGGAAGAATGATGGGGTGAATATTAGAATTAATGGCATCTAAGATCTCTATATATAAAGTGAAAACATTTTCTTTTATTTTTGTTGAAACTCCACGGTTGAGGTTTTTACTCCCACTTTTGTGTCTGTGTGTGTGTCTTGTTTGTATGCTCTCCTCATGCTTGGTGGGTTTCCTCTGGGTACTCCAGATTCCTCACCCAGTCCAAAGACATACAGATCAGGCTAACTGCTATTTACGAAATTGGCCGTAGTGTGTGAGTGTGTGTGCTTGTGCCCTGCAATGGACTGGCATCCTGTCCAGGGTTTATCCCTGAATCTTTGTGCCCCCAGTCTCCTGTGATAGACTCCAGACTTCCTGGTATAAAGAACAAGTATGTAAATGTGTTTTGTATAGAATTTTTTTTTTTACATTTGTGTCATTAAAAATAACTGAATGTACATAAAGGAATCTAAAACATTTAGTATTTTTTATGAATAAAATATTTCAGTTTTCCTCTTCCATTTCTTCCATTTGTATTATTAACAGGAGGTCATATGTGGAGATACAAGTCTTGTACTTGTTTGAACAATAGAATTCCACATGGAATTGAATATTAATCCAAAACATTATCTAATAGTGATCTGATAAACAGCAAATACGTATTTTGACTAATAGGAGTAACTAGTAGGTTTGAACCACAGAAAAGTTTCATATGGCATTTATTCTGAAAATCTTTTGAATGAAAGTAGGTTAAAAAATCTGTTCTGATATATATGTCAGCTACAAAATTTAGCTATTTCGAGCAGATTTATAAGTTGTAAAGGATTTAGACAAAACATTTGTGTCATCAGTTGATACTCTTATCCGTAAGAAAACTCCATGCCACAGAAACCTGAAACAAATGACAAAGACGAGTAAGGTGATACCTAAGGCTTGATAATCTCTGATGTCATTAGCCTACCATGAACAAAAGTACTGTTTGTATTAGAGGATGCACGAGAGGTATGGAACAACCAACTAAAACAAGTTTTGACTTCTTTCTCAGAATTTTGACATTAAACTCAAAGTTATTACTTTTTTCTTATAATTCTGCCTTTTTTCCTCAGAACTTTGAATTTTTCCTCATAATTCTTACATTAACCTCATTATCCTGACATTTTCTTTAGAATTCTGACTTTTGCCTCTCAGAATTCCAATTTTTTCCTCACAATTCTTACATTAAACTCATTATTCTGACTTTAAACTCAGAATTCTGATTTTTTTTTCTTATAATTCTGCCTTTTTCCTCAGAACTCTTACATTAGCCTCATTATTCTGACTTTTTCTACACAATCCAGACTTTTTCTTCTCAGTATTCCGGATTTTCCCTCACAATTCTTACATTCAACTCATTGTTCTGACTTTAAACTTAGAATTCTGACTTTAAAGATTGATTCACTGCTGAACAGGTACACATTAATTCAAAAGAATATTCATGAAAAAAATGACGAGTGTCTTGGATTGCACATCTTTCTAAAAAAATTATTTTTTTATTGTTTTGTGCAGCCTGTACTTTTAGTACTTTCAGCTAATTAGGCCCAACCTCCATTCCATGGGACTGAGATCACATGACCTGAGACGCTGTTATAATTTTCTTCAAAACAACCATCATGGTGGACACAGAGCCAACTCACAATGCAAGATTTTTACGGGATCTGCCAAGAAACGTGTTCACTTGTTTGAGTTTCCGACATCTTGTTTGTTTTGACACCTTGTCAAATGACGTTGCGTTTGCATTAGGGCTGGGCCGATAAACGATATCCATATCGAATCGCGATTTATTTGATTTTAAAAACGATGAAAAGCTATAGACATTTTTTGCTCGATATGGATTCATCTAAGAGCCAATCACACAGCAGAACAACACGACAACAACCAATCAGCGTGCAGCTTGCGCGTGCCGTGCAGGTCAAAGTTAATTTCCTGCCGCACTTTGCGAAGCAAACTTGACACCAGGACGACAAAAAAAAAAAAAAAAAAAGAGTGGAAGCAGCGACGAAAGTGAATCTAACCTCGAGTTATTATCCAAAGATGTTGAAATTGTCGACAAAACAGGTAGCACGAACTCCGTTATATGAACGCGTCACCCACACGACCACATAGAGCATGAACATGTGACCCGATGCTACTCCGTCAACTAGCAGCGCTAGCAGTGGGGCTGTAGCAAAGCAGATATCGCTCGTGTCGTCTTTTGTGGCCATTACACCTTATGAAAGCTGTTCCAAAAGGAGCAAGGATATAACCAGGGCCGTTTCTAACGTTCTAGCGAAAGATATGATGCCCCTAAGCACACGAGGCTGAAGTTTAGCTCCTTATTCGCAGCTTCCGGTTTGTTTGGCTCCTTATTTGTCACGATACGCCAGGTCACGCCCCCGCCTCAAGCCAAGCCATGATTACCTGCGACTCCGTTCCACACTCCAGCCCACTGCTTTCATTTTGCCGCCTCATTCACCGGCTCAACACACCTGTTCTTCATTTCATTTCATTACCTGGTTCTATATAACTCTTTCTAAAACCACCACCCCTCGCCAGATTATTGTGTGCCTTCATGCCCAATTTTCCAGCGTTCTTCTCTGCCTTGACATTTGGATCTCGACCCATGCTCTGTTTCACGGACCTCGCTCACGTCTCACGTTTTGGACTACTGCCTTTTCGGATTGCCGGTTATCGACTCTCGCTCACGTTTCATGACCACGATTCAGGATCACGGACTGTATTTGAAGTCTCGGCTTTGAACCACGCACGCTCATGCTCTCGATTACTCCGCACGGATCAGGCTTGCATTCAGTGCACGCCGGCTCTTCCCTCCTGCATGCTCTGCTCTAAGCTCGCGCCACGCCTCCTTTCATTCATAAAACTATCAGCGCATAGTTCACCACAGGATAACCGGCGCTGTTTTCCACACGCGCTCTGCGCTTGGATCCACCACGCCTGCACGGACCGTGACAGTATAATCTGGCCATTTATGGATCCAGCAGATATCGCACGCCTGGAAACGGCGCTACGTAACCAAGGCACGCTTTTAGGCTCTCATCAGCAGGATATTCAACACATCATGACTACGCTTAGCACTGTCACGCAAACGCTGACATCTCTCACTGATCATATTAAACAGCTGCATCTTATTCCATCTCCCGCTTCTGAAGTACCACTAGCACCCACCACACGCCAAGAGCCACGCCTCCCTGCGCCGCCCACGTATGACGGTGATCCACTCACCTGCCGTTCATTCCTGTCTCAATGCTCTCTTGTACTGGAATTGCAAGCTTCATCCTTCCCCACAGAGCGGTCTAAGGTAGCGTACATTATAACCCTCCTTACTGGAAGAGCAAGGGAGTGGGGGACATCGCTATGGGACGCCCAGGTCCCCTGCTGCGCCACCTACTGGGCATTCACCTCTGAAATGAGGAGGGTATTTGACCGCTCATTTTCAGGACGCCAGGCGGCAGGCCAATTACTCAAGTTAAGCCAAGGATCCCGCTCTGTACATGATTACATCATCGATTTCAGGACCCTAGCCCCCTCTTGTGGCTGGGATGATCAGGCGCTCTTCGACGCTTTTCTCCATGGACTGGCTGATTCGATTATGGATGAATTGGCAGCCCGAGAGCTTCCCTCCACGATCCAAGAGCTCATGGACCTTGCAACACGTATCGACGTTCGCAAACATGCCCACTATCAGGTGGACCTTCAGTGGTCCAGATCCCCAGCCCGTAACAAACCACCAGCCTCAATCGTCACCATGCCAACACTTGAAACCCCACATGAGCCCATGCAGATTGGTCGTACTCGTATCTCGTTAAAGGAACGTCAGCGACGTCGCGACGAGGGCTCTTGCTTCTACTGTGGCCAAGCAGGCCATCTAGTACGAACCTGCCCATTAAAAGTTTCAGGGCCCCCAGTAATTCTGGGAGTACAGGGGACCCCAGCACTCAGCTCATTCCCAGACCGACGACCATTGTTCTCCGTAACTCTGACCTACGATAACCAATCCTATGTCCTGAACGCCCTCGTAGACTCCGGGGCAGATCAAAACCTGATAGCTGCCTCCACGATCGCTAGGCTCAAGATTCCTTCTGTCCCACTTAGTCGACCCTTCCATGTCCAGGCACTAGATGGCAGCAAACTTCCCCCGATTACACACCGCTCAGCCCCACTCACACTTCAATTCTCAGGGAACCATGCCGAAAATATCTCCCTCTTAATCATCAAGAGCCCCCATGCACCAGTCGTCCTTGGCCTCCCATGGTTAAAGCAACATAACCCTCACATTGACTGGACAAGGAAAAATGTCCTTGAATGGAGCCCTGCCTGTTTGTCTTCCTGCCTTCATTCTGCATTTCCAAGAAATGAACTAAACACGTCTCAAGAAGAGATCCCCAGCTTGTCCAAGGTCCCGGCTGAATATCATGATCTGAAACAGGTCTTTAGTAAATCACGTGCCATCTCGCTCCCTCCCCACCGCCCCTACGATTGCACCATTGACCTCCTCCCCGGCACCTCGCCCCCAAAGGGACGCCTCTATGCCCTATCACGCCCTGAAAGAGAGGCAATGGAACTCTACATTTCTGAATCCCTAGCTGCGGGCATCATTCGCCCCTCCTCTTCCCCAGCCGGTGCTGGATTTTTTTTTGTAGAGAAAAAAGACAAGTCCCTTCGGCCCTGCATAGATTACAGAGGACTCAATGAAATCACAGTCAAGAATCGATACCCGCTCCCCTTGATGTCCACAGCCTTTGAGCTACTGCAAGATGCCCGCCTCTTTACGAAACTGGACCTGAGGAATGCTTACCATTTAGTCCGGATCAGGGAAGGCGACGAGTGGAAGACAGCCTTCAACACTCCCACTGGCCACTATGAGTATCTGGTAGTTCCTTTTGGCCTAACCAACGCCCCAGCAGTTTTTCAAACTCTGATCAACGATGTCCTTCGAGACTTCCTAAACATCTTTGTTTTTGCCTACCTTGATGACATCCTGATTTTCTCCCGTTCACTAAAGGACCACAGATCACATGTACGTCAAGTCCTGCAACGCCTGCTGGAGAACAAACTGTATGTCAAAGCCGAAAAATGTGAATTTCACCAAGAATCCACATCATTCTTAGGCTACCTCATCTCCCCATCAGGCATTCAGATGGATCCAACTAAAATAAAAGCGGTCACTGACTGGCCACCACCATCATCTAGACGAGAACTCCAACGCTTTCTGGGCTTCGCTAACTTCTACAGGCGCTTCATTAGAAGTTATAGCACAGTGGCAACTCCGCTTACATCACTCACCTCCACAAAGACTCCCTTCCGGTGGAGCACCGCAGCGGAGAAAGCATTCAATGACCTCAAGCATCGTTTCACCACAGCACCCATTCTTGTCTTTCCAGACTGCTCCCTTCAATTCATCGTGGAGGTGGACGCGTCTGAAACCGGGGTTGGAGCTGTTCTCTCTCAAAGGTCCCTAAAAGATAACAAGCTTCATCCCTGTGCCTTCTTTTCTCGTCGACTCACGCCCCCGGAGCGCAACTATGACATTGGAGACCGTGAACTTCTTGCAGTCAAACTTGCCCTCGAGGAGTGGAGACACTGGCTGGATGGAGCTGACCTCCCATTCCTCGTATGGACAGACCACAGAAACCTAGAATATCTCAAGTCAGCCAAAAGGCTCAACTCACGTCAGGCACGCTGGTCACTTTTTTTCTCTAGATTTAATTTCACATTGTCCTATCGCCCAGGTTCCAAGAACGCTAAACCTGACGCTCTCTCGCGACAGTTCCCCACTCCTCGGGAAACCCCAACCCTGGACACCATCCTCCCACCTCAATGCCTCGTGGCCACCACCCGTCTGGAAGTGGAGAACCAGGTCTTGCAGTCCCTCGAACAGGAGCCAGGCCCTAGTAACGTTCCTCTGGGACGGCTCTTTGTTCCAGCTGCCATCCGCCCACGAGTACTGGACTGGGGCCACAGCTCAAGATTAGCCTGCCACCCAGGAGCAACCCGCACCCTATCCCTACTACAGCAACGCTTCTGGTGGCCATCAATCATGGAGGATGTCAAGAACTTCGTGGCCTCCTGTGACACATGCACCAGGAACAAGACTCTAAACCGTCCTCCTGAGGGTCTTTTAAAACCCCTCCCCATCCCCCACCGCCCCTGGTCTCACATCGCCCTCGATTTCGTCACTGGATTACCCTCCTCAAACAGTAACACCTGCATACTCACTGTTGTTGACCGCTTCTCCAAATCAGCTCACTTCATTCCGTTACCCAAACTCCCGTCGGCCAAAGAAACAGCTGAACTTATGATTCACCACGTGTTTCGGCTCCATGGATTACCCGTAGACATAGTCTCAGACAGGGGACCCCAATTCTCAGCGCAATTCTGGAAGGCCTTTTGCACCCTTATCGGCGCCACACCCAGCCTTTCTTCAGGTTTTCACCCCCAGAGCAACGGTCAGACTGAACGCATCAACCAAGAGCTTGAGAAATCCCTGAGATGCATGGTCTCACGTGATGCAGCTTCATGGAGCCGTTATCTTCCTTGGGTGGAATATGCCCATAACACACTCACCACTTCCTCCACCGGAATGTCACCTTTCCAATGCTGCCTTGGTTACCAACCACCACTGTTCCCCACTCAGGAGGAGGAAACTGCAGTCCCGTCAGCCCAAGCCTTCGTCCGCCGCTGTAAAAACACATGGCGACGGGCTCGGGCTCAGCTGAGACGCACCGTGAGTACCTTCCAGCGTAAGGCTAACCGCCATCGTTCTGCGGCCCCCAAATACCGGATCGGCCAAAGAGTCATGCTGTCCACACGGGACCTGCCTCTCAAGACAACGTCCAGAAAACTCTCGCCAAGGTTCGTTGGCCCATTCACCATCTCACGCATTATCAACCCGTGTTCTGTCAGACTGGCCCTCCCTTTGTCCATGCGTCGAGTCAACCCCACGTTCCACGTCTCCCAGATCCGCAGATTGGTACCTTGCCCTCTGGCACCACAGCCCCACCCTCCCCCACCACCTCGGCTCATAGATGGCGGCGAAGCCTTTACTGTCAGAAGACTTCTTAAGTCTCGCCGCAGAGGCCGTGGCCTTCAGTACCTCGTGGACTGGGAAGGCTACGGGCCTGAGGAGAGAAGTTGGGTCCCTGCCAGATTCATCCTGGACCGCTCCCTCATCACGGATTTCCATAACCTTCACCCGGAAGCATCTTCTAGAACGCCAGGTGGCGTCCGTAGGGGGGGGGGTACTGTCACGATACGCCAGGTCACGCCCCCGCCTCAAGCCAAGCCATGATTACCTGCGACTCCGTTCCACACTCCAGCCCACTGCTTTCATTTTGCCGCCTCATTCACCGGCTCAACACACCTGTTCTTCATTTCATTTCATTACCTGGTTCTATATAACTCTTTCTAAAACCACCACCCCTCGCCAGATTATTGTGTGCCTTCATGCCCAATTTTCCAGCGTTCTTCTCTGCCTTGACATTTGGATCTCGACCCATGCTCTGTTTCACGGACCTCGCTCACGTCTCACGTTTTGGACTACTGCCTTTTCGGATTGCCGGTTATCGACTCTCGCTCACGTTTCATGACCACGATTCAGGATCACGGACTGTATTTGAAGTCTCGGCTTTGAACCACGCACGCTCATGCTCTCGATTACTCCGCACGGATCAGGCTTGCATTCAGTGCACGCCGGCTCTTCCCTCCTGCATGCTCTGCTCTAAGCTCGCGCCACGCCTCCTTTCATTCATAAAACTATCAGCGCATAGTTCACCACAGGATAACCGGCGCTGTTTTCCACACGCGCTCTGCGCTTGGATCCACCACGCCTGCACGGACCGTGACATTATTGTGCAGCGTCTCATTCCGCGGCTGAAGTTTAGCTCCTTATTCGCCTCGTTACTAACGGGAGTGTTCACGCTGGCCAAAGCTGCGCAGTTTATCAATAAAAGCAGCTTCCGATTCGTTTGGCTCCTTATTGCGCAGCGTCTCACTCTGCGGCTGAAGTTTAGCTCCTTATTCGCAGCTTCCGGTTTGTTTGGCTCCTTATTGCGCAGCGTCTCATTTTACGGCTCGAAGTATAGCCTCGTGTTCACGTTGCCGAATGCTGCGCAGTTTATCAATAAAACATTATTTTCGTGGCTTAAACCATTCTGGCCAGGCAAATATGAACTATACAACACCTCGCAGGTACCCAACTATATAGTAAAAGTGAAATTGTCCTGGTCCAGATTGATAGCTGCATAATTCATTCCATGTTTGTTGTCACTGCATGTTTAAGCCATTATTTCAGTTTATTGGTGCCGTGTGAAATAGCCTTCATTTAACTCTGAATTGTGGGATAAAGACAGCCCTAGTGTGTGTGGTCTAAATGTTGTCTCATTATTGTTTAAAAATCTCAAAACATTAATATATCACAAGATACTTTTTATCATCACAAACAAGTATTTTTTTTTAAATAAAAATATTTGCCATGTAAATATTCTGAGCATGTGCCTATAGTATCTTAATTTTTAAGGCCAAATCGGTCATTTGTTTTTGTTAATAAACTATACTTTAAAATGTAATTTAATGAACCCTTTAATTTTTGTGGCTTCAGTTTAAGTTGTTCAACATTGATGTTCAATAAATAATCATAGATAGTAGATAGTGTGTGTTGCCTTCAATTAATCAATCAAGTAATGCAGCCTTCATTCAAAAATCTCTCACTTGTGAGCATATTTACTGTACAAAACTCGTCAGTGAACTATGAGGGCAAAAAAAAAAAATCGTTTATTAATCGAAATCGAGTTAAAATGTTCAATTAATCGAGATTTTGATTTTAGGCCAAATCGCCCAGCCCTAGTTTGCATGCTCATTAATATTCATTAGTGTCTGCCAAAGATGGGCGTGAACACAGGATCAGCCTTGTCCATGTTCTATTAGTTCAATGTTTATACAACACATTGTATTTGCTATAGTGACTTTATTTTATTTTTTAACTCACATTCTTATACACATAATATAAATTTTGAGAACCATGCATAGTCTGTGTCAATGTTTAAAATCTGACTTAGAATTCTTACTTTCTTTTTAGAATATGGTCTTTTCCTCAGAATTCTGACTTTAAACACAGAATTCTACATTTTCCCTTCAAAATTTGTTCCTTAGAATTATTCTAGTTCAATTCTAAGGAAAAAAGTCGGAATACCGAGTTTAAAGCAGAATTCTAAGAAAAAATTCTAAATTCTGAGGAAAAAGTTAGAGCTCTATATAGTGGCCTTAATCCTTCTGTAGAGAAGGAAAATCACTGCTATCCAATAAAGAAAGAAAGAAAGAAATCTGCCCTTTTGCTAGATACTACATATACTGTATGTCAAGTAGTGAAGTAAGTATTTATATTAAGTAACAAATAAAATATTTTGAGGACGCTGGTGTAATGAATTGGAGTTGATGTCCCAACCAAAGTTGATTATTGTTCTTTAACAGCACATCCCCAAATGTTTTATTCATGTCATGTCATCAATAACCCAACATCTGTTACAGACTGCTAGGATTGGAGACTCCTACCATAAGTGCTACATAAACAACTCCTTATACACAGAAGTTTCACCATATTATTGATTATACAAGATTTTAATCTATTTATTACTGTAGATTATGCTAAATGGTTAACATGCACCTAAATGTGAATGAGCTGAAATGATGCATTACAGCGAGAACGTTAACACGATCCTGTGATTTGTGACTTCAACACCACTGCTGTAGTAGAAAGGTCATATTAGCATATTATTATAGTGTAGTTAGCAAACTATTTAACTTAGTGTTACTGATTTGGAGAACTCTGGGAAAAACAGTCAATCAAATGTTGTTGGAACATTGTGGGAATGTCAATCAAATAACCTACGACCTATGACATTTGACAGTAAATTTACAAATTTACGAATATGCATATTAAAAAAGTAGAATACAAGGTGCATTACAACTTATATATATGGCTCTGACATACTGAGCAAACTTTCCACCTTGATGGTTTCCAAGCACTAGTGAAACACTGTGATAAGTGCATTAGTGTATCAGGAGATTATATAGAGAAATGAAGGTAGTTTATACTATTCTGTACAATAGAAAGTCCTGGTTTAACTTACATTTAAATGTCCCTGAGCTTTATGCATAGATGCCAGTTAAGGACATTTTGGTATTTGTTAAGTCTATGCAAAAAAAATGTGGTTTTAATAACCTACAACAAAAGTTGCCAGTTTAAGGACTACAAAGGCTTCGTACCGCTATCATGGCATCACCCAGATAACTTCAAGGTCATTTAGCGATTGATTATGGACTAAATGTCATATGTAATACCATTGTAATGAGTAGTGTGTGTGTGTGTGTGTGTGTGTGTGTGTGTGTGTGTGTCACTGAAATCAGTAACCTATGCCACTCTGCAGTGGGACTATTTAAAGAGGCAGGTTAATCCTGGTAATGACATCTAATCCCTAACAAAGTAAACATTTCAACACAGACTAAGAAACAGACAGGACGGACTGACACACACATACACATGTACCAGACTCAGTGGCTGCACCTGTCACTAAGGGCACACACAAACACACACACACACACACACACACACACACACACACACACACACACAATTTCACTTATTGTGTAGTAAATGTACAGTTTTCTTGTCCTTAGTCTTTTATTGTAGTCCCCCCTCCCCCCCACACACACATACACTTACGTCTAGGACTGAAGGTTAGTACTGTCCAGAGATACCAGGTGTCTAGGGGGTAACAATGCAACCTCATTAACATATTTAAATTAAGCAAGAGAACATGGTGTGTTAACATCATACAACATACCTACAATAGACTGACCAACTGAGAAACACACACACAAAATTAATGCAGATGGAAGGCATGGATGACATCATGGATGAACATTTTTCCAAACATCATAAAGCAATAAACTACCTCCTCAAGGATGAACGGATGTTCAATCACCCAAACGTGGACACACACACACACACACACACACTCACACCGCTCAGGTGGGGGTTAAAGGCTGATCTTTAGTGTCAAAGTGTCGGGCCATTGGGTCCGTCTCTCTCTCTGCCTCATCCATTAGCAACATGCTGAGTTCTAATCCTAATTGGCATAAAAAAAAGCTTGGAGAATGTGTAGTCACACACACACATACACAAAACAACAACACACAGTAAAGTACATGTTAAATATGGTAGTTCAGCATCTATTGTGTATCAAGTTTTACTGGGTCTATAGGTACAGAGCACACACACACACAAGTATATGAATGTTTATATACTTATACTATAACTGTATTAAATGAAGGTAATGATAAATGAACATTGAAACACACACACACACACACACACACATATATATGTGTGTGTGCAATTACAGTTTGAATATATAAACATGTATTAAATTAGGGTAATGATAAATGAACATTGAAACTCACACACACACACAAAGCTAAGTAGATATTACATGTAGTAGCTCAGCATCTATTGTGTATCAAGTTTTACTACATCTATAGGTATGGAACACACACACACTAACCCTAACCCCCCCCCCCCCCCCAACACACACACACACGCACCAACATACAAACACACAAACTATCAACCACTTACACACACAAACTTCAGTATAAATGTTTATATATTAAAACTACAATTGTAACTACACTAAATTAAAGTTAAATGGAAAACACACACACACACACACACACACAAGCAGCATAGTAGATATTAAATATGGTAGCTCAGTATCTACTGTGTATTAAACTTCTGTAGGTCACAACTGTAGGCAAGGAGCACACAAAATCACACACATTCACACACTCATGCTTTGATATAAATGTTTATATATTAAAACTACTCTTGTAACTACACTGAACTGAAGTAATGAAACACACACACACAAGCAGCACAATAGGTTCTAAATATATAAACTCAACATCTATTAAGTATTACGCTTTACCAGAACGGTAGGTTAGAAAACACACACATTGAAACACACACACACACACACACACACACACACACACACACACACTTTGGTATAAACGTTTATAAATTGAAATTATAATGTAACCGTAATGTATTAAAACGAGGTAATGATAAATGAATATGGAAACACACACACACACACAGGTCAAAGACTGGCCTAACATGTGGCACTGAGAACCAAGCCTCCCCACACATGTGTGTAATTATGAACACAAGCTCTCTCTCACACTCACACATACACACACACACACACACACACACACACAGAGTCCAACACTTCAATAAAGATGCATACTAATACTCTGCCAAAATAACACACACACACTCAGAGAAGCCAAGACTTCAATAAAGAACCACACCAACACTTTGCCAAAGTAAAAAAAGTGTAAAACACACACACGCACACACACACACACACACACACACACACCTATTTTAGCTACTAAGAGATCTCATACACATTAATGCATGAACAAACTATCTGATATCTGCTGCTATTTATCTGCTTAATGGGGCATCGTTTGCATATCATGCTAGTCCTACCCGTCTTTCACACAATAGTGAAACCATTAGCGACTCTGGCTCATTAAACCACACACACACACACACACACACACAGAGAGACTGAGTGTCTGTATGTTTAATACTATTACCATATTGGACCAATAATACACCCAGAGTTCAGTATCTGTCCAATTTAGCATCACACTGCCCAGTCGTAATGGACACACAAAAGAAGACTAGCCGAAAGTTAACACTCCCCGTCTGCTTGCATTACATAAACAAACATAGTTAGCATAAAAACTGCACGCCGTTAATATACTGTTACACCAATTTACATTTTGATGATGCGGTATTTATGTGTACACTCATGTGTTAAGGTCAAAAGACGACTTGGTGCACATTACCAAAAAAATAAAAGAATTGCACACACACATACAGTGGTGTGAAAAACTATTTGCCCCCTTCCTGATTTCTTATTCTTTTGCATGTTTGTCACACAAAATGTTTCTGATCATCAAACACATTTAACTATTAGTCAAAGATAACACAAGTAAACACAAAATGCAGTTTTTAAATGAGGGGTTTTATTATTTAGGGAGAAAAAAATCCAAACCTACATGGCCCTGTGTGAAAAAGTAATTGCCCCCTGAACCTAATAACTGGTTGGGCCACCCTTAGCAGCAATAACTGCAATCAAGCGTTTGCGATAACTTGCAACGAGTCGTTTACAGCGCTCTGGAGGAATTTTGGCCCACTCATCTTTGCAGAATTGTTGTATTTCAGCTTTATTTGAGGGTTTTCTAGCATGAACCGCCTTTTTAAGGTCATGCCACAACATCTCAATAGGATTCAGGTCAGGACTTTGACTAGGCCACTCCAAAGTCTTCATTTTGTTTTTCTTCAGCCATTCAGAGGTGGATTTGCTGGTGTGTTTTGAGTCATTGTCCTGCTGCAGCACCCAAGATCGCTTCAGCTTGAGTTGACGAACAGATGGCCGGACATTCTCCTTCAGGATTTTTTGGTAGACAGTAGAATTCATGGTTCCATCTATCACAGCAAGCCTTCCAGGTCCTGAAGCAGCAAAACAACCCCGGACCATCACACTACCACCACCATATTTTACTGTTGGTATGATGTTCTTTTTCTGAAATGCTGTGTTACTTTTTTACGCCAGATGTAACGGGACACGCACCTTCCAAAAAGTTCAACTTTTGTCTCGTCGGTCCACAAGGTATTTTCCCAAAAGTCTTGGCAATCATTAAGATGTTTTTTAGCAAAATTGAGATGAGCCTTAATGTTCTTTTTGCTTAAAAGTGGTTTGCGCCTTGGAAATCTGCCATGCAGGCCGTTTTTGCCCAGTCTCTTTCTTATGGTGGAGTCGTGAATACTGACCTTAATTGAGGCAAGTGAGGCCTGCAGTTCTTTAGATGTTGTCCTGGGGTCTTTTGTGGCCTCTCGGATGAGTTGTCTCTGCGCTCTTGGGGTAATTTTGGTCGGCCGGCCACTCCTGGGAAGGTTCACCACTGTTCCATGTTTTTGCCATTTGTGGATAATGGCTCTCGCTGTGGTTCGCTGGAGTCCCAAAGCTTTAGAAATGGCTTTATAACCTTTACCAGACTGATAGATCTCAATTACTTTTGTTCTCATTTGTTCCTGAATTTCTTTGGATCTTGGCATGATGTCTAGCTTTTGAGGTGCTTTTGGTCTACTTCTCTGTGTCAGGTAGATCCTATTTAAGTGATTTCTTGATTGAAACAGGTGTGGCAGTAATCAGGCCTGGGGGTGACTACAGAAATTGAACTCAGGTGTGATAAACCACGGTTAAGTTATTTTTTAACAAGGGGGCAATCACTTTTTCACACAGGGCCATGTAGATTTGGAGTTTTTTCTCTCTTAATAACGTAAACCTTCATTTAAAAACTGCATTTTGTGTTCAATTATGTTATCTTTGACTAATAGTTAACGATTTTTGATGAGCAGAAACATTTAAGTGTGACAAACATGCAAAAGAATAAGAAATCAGGAAGGGGCAAATAGTTTTTCACACCACTGTATATAGACAAACATAAATGCAAATCTGCAATAAATTTTATACCATTACATAAATACAGTACATTGCATTTGGAATGGTAGTATTTGTGTGCCAGGGTCTGTACATTTCCATAACTATGCATAACACCCAATTTTTTTTTCTGGAACTTCACTGGAAGTTCACGCTTTGGTCTTTCGTTCTTTGGATACATATATATAGTGCAACTACACTATGATTCTTGGCCTTCATGGTCAACGGCTGCTCGGAACTAATGTCTATCAATGTGGTGGTATACATGTGCGTGTGGGTGTGTTGTGTTGTGTGTGTCAGGCTCGGTCTCCTGGTGTGACTTTTTGTTCTCACTAGTGTACTGGAGGTCAATAGCAGCTCATTAGTGGAGTGAGAGCTCATAGATCCGACAGCTTCGAGGCGCTCGTTCGCACATACCACACACCACACACACACATGCACACATATGCACACATACACCAGTTGCTGATCTGGCATTCAGACTGACATTCATCACACACACACCTGTGGTGTTATAATGCGTAACCTAAAACAGACTTCTCTGTAAGTCAACACTCGGTTTATCCTATGGTTGGACACACTGGCCCAGACCGTAGTCAAGTCATTGGATTGCTTTACACAACACATCCTGCATTATACCGTAACATCCCGAGTCACACAATGAAATCAGATCTCTTTTTGATCGCCACTCACACACACACACCGAATTTCTCTCAAAACCCCCAACTCTTACTTTCTAGTGGGGGAGGGTGCCTTCCTGTCAGCGCTATTACCCTCTACATGTGGGGTCAATATGTGCAATGCAAAGTGTGTGTGTGTGAGTGGGTGAGTGAGGGCTGTCTTTTTTTGTCCCCACCCAGTCTTGGGGTGGATTCCATCCCCACCCCTTATCCTGCACTCCTTTCTCCACCCCTTAACCCCCACCCTTTGTCTTGTCTGTTTAAAAAGAAGGGGGAGAGTTCACATTGTCCAGATTGGACATCCACATGTCATCCATCCTATCCAGAGAGAGAGAGAGACTTAGACAGAGACAGAGTGTGTGAGAAAGAGAGAGAGAGAGAGAGAGCACGAACATCATCGCAAGACTGACTGGATTTTTTTTTTGTCACATTGGATCTAAAGATCTGAAAGTGGTCATATTGGAAAGAAGAAGAGGAGCAGACACCATCTGTGCTTTTTTTTGTTAAAGAAGTCGCATCACCATGAGGTTCTTCCATCCGCTCTTCGTCCTGTTGCTTCTACTCACGGTGCTGACTTTGCTCAGCGCACAGAAACCAGGTATAAAACGCATGCACATGTGTAATTTTTGCAAAAAAATAAAATAATAAATAACAAGACAAGTCTGTATTTCAGAGAAAGTTCGGATGTTTCCATGCCTGTTTTCTGGGAGCGCACCGTGATGATGCGCAAACATGAACCTGCAAAGCGAGCATGCATGAAAGCTCTTTAATTAATTTAATACATGTGTAGAAAGGAAATCTATCTGATTTATGAACGTTCAGGAATTTTACATTTGTGATGCATTTGCATGATTAAGTTCCTAAATCGAACTTAAATGGACAGAGGTCTTAAATGGACTGTTGGAGAGCATCCAAAGCTCTGTGCCGCGCACTTGCCGGTAAGGTTGTTGGAATGAAAGGATAAATGATGAATGATGAAAAGTCGGGCAGGACCAGGAAGCGATTTTGTGATTCATATCTTCATAGCAGATTCCAAGAGCCGCCCTGAATCCTGTGAAATTCGCAGTTTTACGCACAGCCAAGCCATTACGCATTTCCATTATTTTTATCTTTAGACAGATAAGCTGTGCATAACACAAATACAAGCTGCATTAATCAACATGGAATATCTTAATTAAAATTTTTTTCTCATGTCTCATAACTTTTTGGTGCAAATATTGTCTTTTCTATTCCTCTAAGTGGTAACATAAGGCGGCGTATTAGTTGGTGTCGAGTTTGGAGAGCAGCCAGAGCCAAGGTTCAGTGACTTTGGTTAGGGGTCACTGACTTTTAGTGCTTTTCTTTAAGTGCCTGAGCGCCTCTGAATTCCAAGAGGAAACCAGATAATACCTGAAAGGAGTTTTTTTTTTTGGCAATTATGATTTATTGCTTTTTTTTTGTATAAACGTTTAGTTAGAAATGCTTTTTTGTTGTTGTTGTTGTTGTTAAATAATCCCCCCCAGGGTTAAGCCACATTCTGAGTGTTTTACAGCTGGTCAGGGTGTAAGCATGCATATGAGGATTAATTCAGTGTAACCCATAAATTCCAATGCCGGCGGCGGCTACGCGCAATTAAGCTCGTGCCCGCGGGCGCTCGAGCTCCGGTGCCCTATTGTTAGTCATGCCGGTGAACACAATGCGCGCGAGATATTAGCATACGGCCACCACAGAGGGCAACTAGAGAGGAATAAAGGAATGGTTCGGGGAGGGGGGGGCGGTGAAGGTGGGTATGTATGGCCTCACGTAGGCCACCTTTACTTGTTAACAAATCGACGCTTGATTGATATATTGGTACAATTGTGATTTTTTTCTTCTTCTTCAGGTAACGCCCCGGTGCTCGCTGACGCCCCGCCCCATTTTACTTTAAAAAGCAATTACTGTATAACCTTTGCATGAATCCTCACAGAATAGTTAACCTAAAAAAACATACTATGTCCACGTGAAAAAAAAAAAATCAAACATATTTTCACATCATCTTTTTTAAAAGCTACATTGTAACATATTACAGAATAATTACTGTGAAAACATAACATGACCACGTGAAAGAAACCAGCGAACATGATGTTTTCACGTGATCTTGTTTTAAGCTACATTGTAACCTTTCTTACAGAATACAATAATTAACTTTAAATATGGATATGTAAAGACATATTATGTCCACATGAAAAGAAAAAAAATCAGACATGTTTTCACATAATCTCTTTTAAAAAGTCACATTGTAACCTTTTACATCAGTCTTGTAACTAAATGTTGCATTTCTTTTTTCTTGTTTTATAGATTTTCTAAATTTGCGGCGAAAATACAGGAGACATCACTGTCCACACAAGCGATGCCTGCCTTTACACTCCAGAGTCCCTTTTCCCTGAGGTATATACACACACACACACACACATAATCCTATTTCCTCTCTCACATTATCGTCATGTGTGCACAAAAGTTATGGACAATAACTTTTAAACTGTAGTGTCAAACCTTCAGTCTCGCCTGCCTTTAAATAGCTCTTTAAGTAGACGGGTATAAATGGTTGGCATTCTTTCACTTTAAAAAAAACTTCCGACAAATATTTACCACATAGTCTAAATACCTGAACAGAGTCCACAGGAAGACACCAAATCCTACTGTCTTTCATTTTAGAGTTCCATACTCTGTTGTGTCTGTGTGTGTGTTCCGAGTCAGACAACCGGATTAATTACCAGAATTGTAATTAAGCTAGACATAGTAAAGGCTTAGACCCATTTCTCCCTCTGTCTTTTTTCACTCACTCTCACGCACACACGCAGTGTGTAAACAGTTCTGAACTAAATGATGGTGTAATTGTGGCATCCCGCAAGGTTTTAGACTTTCCCTTAAGACTGAGAGGAGTAAACAAAGCACACACTCGCAAAAGATGACAAAAGAGCTGGTTAACTCAAATACAGCTCCGAAACAGAAACACACATACTCACAAAATGGAATTGCCCTGCCCCCATATCTACCTGCCCCACACACTCACAGTAAACCATGGGTGGCAAATCAACCCAACACTTTTTGACCACAATGACACTATGTGTATAGAGACTAACACTTATCTATTCTACGTAGTGTCTCGTGTAAAACCTAGTGCAAAATTATGAATGGTCTAAACCACTGGGTTTGTGTCTCAGAGCAGAGAGGCTTACAGACCTTAGAGTTAGGCAAATTACACATACAGTAATTGATACGTCTTTAAAAGCTATATAAGAATAATAAAAGTGCTTAATTAAACCAGAATTGATGACAGATGTTGAAAGTATGGCTTTTTTTATTTCAGAAAAACCTAGAACAGTAGGCCATGTTTCCATACATATATAGCATACAGAACTTCAGAAAATTTATGGACAAAATTGTAGCTGTGAAAGTACAGCATTCTCTATAACATTAAAAAAGGAATTACAGATAACCATGAAAAAAATTGATCTTGCATAATAAGGCTGCAAGATAATAATGATAAAAAAAAGCCATGTCAGTGTATACTGTATACCAGAAAACGTTTTTGTTCTCAAGTGCCTGGCTTAACACTACACCACTACGTGTTACTTCCTGCTGAACCATTAATCAGCACTAAGCTACTGAACCAGCAATGGGGCAATAACACACAACTTACAAGCCAAATTCAAAAACACTACTTAGTATACCTTTAAGGACGCACGTGTCGGCTGGGTGTTAATGTTGAAACGTGTGTGCGCGAGAAGCGACACTGTATTTGTGAGAACACACACCCCGTGCCCCAGCCTACCGGAGCCGCCTACTGTTCTCAGACACTTTGGAAGGGTCGTCACCTTTCACCCATCCTCTCTGACCCCCACACAATGAGCCAGAGCCGGTCCAAAGTTAACAAAACACACGAGAAGAACAGAGGACAGGGATTACAAAATGAATAAAAAAAATTGAAGATCTAAAACGGTACATCTTGAACTAATTATGTTTTTTGTTTTAATTTCAGGTTACCTGACACCTCACAAAAAAAAAGCGATGAAGGATGAGTGTGTGTTTGGATTGTGTCAAAGCATCCAAACAGTGTGCTGGAGAAGATGCGTTGTACTGCCAGACGGCCCAAGTCCAACCGATCCTTCAGCAGAGCGGATAGAACACGGCTATGCAGTAAAGAACATTTTACACTCAGCTAGATTACGCCAAATATAAGGATCTCACCGGATCATGAGCTAAGGTTGTGAGATGTTTGTGCTGGAGTTACTCTATGTACAGTATATGTGTGTGTGTGAGAGAGAGAGAGAGAGAGAGAGAGAGAGATGGAACAGCATTTAAGTCAACAATCACTGACTGGAACATGAAAAGTTTACAGCAATAACTCCAACATTTGAATCCCTACCCATTGTAAATAGTGAATATGAAATGAATGAAATGTGTTTATATGTAAGTTATATGCACTTCAAATGGTTTATTATTCTTATTAAATAAAATGTAGTCTTTTCAAAACCATAGTCTTGAGCATTTTCTCTATATAAAATGGAAAGTGTTAAAAAAAAAAAAAAAAAAAACAAGCAGTAAATGTGATAAACCTATAGGCCTGCTTTTATACAGCGGTGGCCATATTATTAGGACATTACAGTCATGATGTCACTAATTAGCTCTGGCCTATCTGGCTGAAGAGTTGTGCTAATTAGAATTAGTTGGGTTAGTTAATGGATGGACCAAATACACGATATGGACAATAGTACTGTATTTGGACAAACCTATTAATTATTGAATCCAGGTGTTTCAATCAGGCTCCTTATCCCAAGTGAAGAGCGATCGTAATGCTTCAGCATACCAAGAAAGTGGAATTATTATTATCACCATGCCATTCAGACATCTAGGCTTCCAACTTTGTGGCAACAGTTTGGGGAAGACCCTTTTCTATTCCAACATGACTGTGCAAGGACTATAAAGACATGGTTTGATGAGTTTGGTGTGGAAGAACTTGACTGGCCCGAACACAAAGCTCTGACTTTAACCATTGAACACCTTTAAGATGAACTGAAACAGAGATTGTGAGCCAGGCCTTCCTGTCCAACATCAGTGCCTGACCTCATAAACACTCTATAGAATGATGGGATATAAATTCCCACAGAAACACTCCACACATCTTGTGGACAGCCTTCCAATAACAGTGGAAGATGTCATAGCTGCAAGACTTTTCTAACAAATTTCTCTACATGATCATCAGGAAGCAATCAAGCAGCCATGGATTGAGATACATTACTGTACAAAAGTCTTCACCCACCCCTCATTTCATATATTTTGCTTCTACACAGTTAAACGTCCTAGAGTTGTTGTTTTTTTTATGTAATCTTGAGGAATATTTATTCATGCTTCCTGAAGAACTTTTTTTCCACTCAGTCCCAGTACCTGACCAGTTTTAAAGGAATGTTTTTGTTAAGTCACATAGTGAACTATGAATCATTCAAGCATAAAAAACATCTACCTTAAGGCATGAACTGGTGAGAAAATGGTGCAAATGAGAACAGATTATCAAGTTGATGATTAGTATACTGGTGATGCGGAATGTGTAGTGGTTGGAACAGATGAGAGGGGAAATGAGGCTGCTGACGTTGTTACATGCGGTACCAGTCAAAACGTTGGACACACCTTCCAATTCCTTGGTCTTTCCTGATTTTTATTTATTTATGCATCTGCTAATTATGCTCTGTAAAGCCTTTATAATGATTCTAATTTAAGGTGTTGTTAATTGGTGATTTCTGAGGCCTTACATTGAAGTTGAGAGGTAAGTTTTGTGTTTCCCCCTCCTGGGATGGTTCTTCATGTTGTTGTTACTTAATTACCTAACAATGTGTAATTTCATAGTTTTGAAATCCAGTATTGCTCCACATTATAGAAAATAAATCAAAGTAAAAAATTTTAGGTGGTGTCCAAACTTTTGACTGGTACTGTAAACAACCAATTTTTAAATTGTATCTTTAGGCACTTTGCAGCCTCTCGCAGTTAACCATTTGTTCTTCTTTCATTAATTTAATCTACAAACCGGATTCCAAAAAAGTTGGGACACTAAACAAATTGTGAATAAAAACTGAATGCAATGATGTGGAGATGGCAAATGTCAATATTTTATTCAGAATAGAACATAGATGACAGATCAAAAGTTTAATCCGGAACAAAAAAGGTTAAACCGAGAAAATTCACCGTGAAATTTGGTATCAACATATTTTTCCTTTAAAATGATACATTTTCTCGGATTAAACTTTTGATCTGTCATCTATGTTCTATTCTGAATAAAATATTGACATTTGCCATCTCCACATCATTGCATTCAGTTTTTATTCACAATTTGTTTAGTGTCCCAACTTTTTTGGAATCCGGTTTGTACATCATTAAACTGAACGTAATTTCATATGAAGAAATGAGGGGAGGCTCAAGACTTTTGCACAGTACTCGCTCTCTCACTCTTTAGAAACCCACATCGTAGGTGAATTTTATTAAAAATATCTGCAATAAATACACAAAGTAGTGTACACAATCCAAAATTTATTATGACCAAAAAAAATGTAAATAAAAGAAATTTTGTACAAGACTCTTTACATTAAATCTTAACAAAAACAGTTTAAATCCCAATCAGACCTGACCAGTTAGTTATTCAGTACCCTTCAGATTAATAATAAAGAAAAAAAAAATCAAAATAAACCTGATTATATTTAATACTAGTAATTTGGATACCTTTCTCAATAACTATTTAACCTCTACGCTAGCGGGATTTCCCGGTTGCTGGTTAAATGGCTGAAAGCTTTCTTCTTGCTATTAATTCTATATGGCGTCCTTTATCTTACAGGTCGTGTCACCGGGGAACCATGAAAACAATGTTAAGTAGAAGAAGCTCTTTTCCTGTTAAAACCCTTGTGATTATTCAAGCATGGCCACTGCTGTCAGTCAGCAAACACACGCACAGACAGGCGCGTGCACTGAAACCTTAAGTCAAACACTAAGAATCTTCTCATCTCTCAGTCTCTGGTCTGTTGTGATGTGAGCGTCAGGATTTTTTTGCTCAGCAAAGTGTTGTGCTTCTTCAGATACTCGATCATGTCCGCTTGTTTCTCCACCACTTCCTCGAGACTGGAGCCGTCTCTATTTTACACAACACACACTGGGGGTTAGTCTTGAATAACGACAATCTAAAAAATTATTTTTTAACTAAACATAAAAAATTTTTTTTTTAAAAGTATGACTTGAGGTCATCACTAACTCAGGTGTGTATGATGTAATGGAAATGCGGCGTTTTGGAAAGGAAATAGAGTTTATATGATCTGTTTACAAACCCTTCGGCATGACCAGAGGGTGCGTTCGGGTGTGTGTTTGTTGGTGTGTGTTGGGCTCCACCTTTGCAGATACTAATGAGAGATATGGGGGTAAAAGATGAAGCGCCATCCTTCACTCTAAAGAGTGTTTGATTAAAGCTAGACAAACGCTCCTTAGCTACTGCGAGTCAATATTTAAACCATGATTAAATCTTGTGCCGTTTCCTACGTGATATGATTTACACAATTCCTAAGTACACGGTGAACTCCATACATACATAATTCTTTTCACTCTTAGGATCTCATTGCATTAATTTAACGGATCACTACACCATGATGCATGTTACAATATGTTACCTGAAGCCCATCTCCGTGTGGGTGTCACTGGAAGTAGCGGAGAAGCCGGGTGATCTCTCTTCTTCGGTGACATCCGGACTCGGGCTTTGCTTGTTAAACCTCGACACGTGCACTGCAACACACGAACAGAAAAATGGCAAATTAATTATTGGTCAAAAAAATTTATCATATCGTATAGTTGTAATTTTTCTGACAACAATTAGAGATGAAAGTGCCAAAATGCAGGATTGCCTTAAATCTCAGAATCATATAAACACAAATTACCTGAGATTATCCCTCTTTCTCTCTCACACACACACACACACACACACATATATATAGTCCTGGAGGAAATGGCCTGCAATGGCCCATCTACTGCAGTGAACGAACAGACATCACCTTCAACAGACTTGATGTTCTCTCACACACACACACACACACCTCATCTCAATTTGTCTATAAATACCTTTACACTTCTCCCTCACAGCGGCGTACTGTTTTAGCAGTGAGCAGAACTGTGGCGGTTTCATGTGGAGGGGTTTATTAAGGGTAATTAGACACTTCTGTCACCACACATACAGAAGAGCTCAGGAATGCTTTTTTTTTTTTTAGGAAAACAAAACGGAGCACTCCGCGAATGTGTCACATTCCTCATATCGCTGTTAAATAGAAGCGCTTCCCTCGGTCAGGGAAATAAACACGGTGATAATAACCCTAATCATGCACACATGCTCTCATGCATGCACAAACACACACACATCATCTTTATATAAACAAGTGAAGCATCCTGTTTCACTTCAAAACCGATGGTCAAGGAAGATAAGATCTTCATCCTCAGTCATATAGCTGGTAAATGAGTTATACTATAAACAATATAAATGCTTTAGTTTTACTATAAAAGGAATACGAGTTATACTATGAATAAGAATAAATATTGTATCCTGATTCTAAAAGGTATTTTTACTACGCGTGATATGTAATGCAGCACTGTCTATGGGTTTGCTTACAAACTGACAGCAAGACAACAATATTTTTTAAAAGTCATTTAAAAAAATTGCAATTAAAAATATATCTTGCAATTTAAAAGTTCTATTTTTTAGATTCTATACAAATCTAACATCACATCAGCTGCTTCCATAATAAATCTTTTATTATTATTATTATTATTATTATTATTATATTCTACACAGCCTAGGAAAATTTGCTGTTAAGTGATTAATTACAATCTTGGTATTATGCTATCCTGTCACCCGGCTCCTAACATCTGTTCTTATTTAAACGTCCACTTTAATTCATAAACTTATAGAATTTAGGCTGAACAAAAGTAATCCCTATTATAAAAAAGGGAAAATCCCAAGAGGAAAATATCTTGAGTATATATAAAGTACATATATATATACACTGTATATATTTTTTTTCTTCTAAAAAATATTATAATAAAAGTTAATCATAGATAACAATGCTAAATTAGATACATTGTTTGCAGACAACTTGTCTAAAATTAAGCTTAGAATTCTTGTTTCAGTCATGCTTCATAATAATCAGACATTTAAAAAAATATATCAGATGACAGTTTCCTAGGGGTTGAGAAGAAACATGACATCCTACAGATTTCATTTCGAGTTTCCATTTTTTTCCTCTCCCACCTGTCTGTCTCTCGCTGTTCCCACGGAAAAAAAGAAAAAAAGAAAGATACAAAAAAAAAAAATAGAAAACCCTACACTCTCTACCTGTTCGATCCGGAACACAAGAAGACTGCATCTACCCTGTGCATTAGGGTAAGACAATACAAGTCCAACTCCCCTCCTTTGCTCCCTTTGAAGGGCCCTAAAGCAGCTTTGAAGTGCAGAGGCGGCATACGGCCCATGCAGAATGCAGCATTCATGTTCAAATGAAGAGGCAAAGAGAAAGAGAAAAAGACAGAGATGTGACATCAAAGCGCCTGGAGCATGACTTTGGCCTAACTGCACCTTCCTTTAGGAAGAGATGGATAGCGGGAGATAAACGGATGCAGAGAGATGGCTAGATGGATAGAGGGGCTGTTCATTAGCACAATAAACATGAAGCTGTACCATAACGTTTAGGTGATCGAGCAGATTGCTCTCAAATTGATGTGTGCAAACCAAACAGCGTTTGATTTCACTTAAACGAAGGAGCATGGATAAGCACAAACACTTAACTTAATCTGCTAACACACACACACACACACTTGGAAAATCTGTCGGAGGAATTCATTTAAACAGCACTGAACTTAACAGGGTGTGTCTCAATGCATGGTCGAACTCGAGGTCACTAATCATCCAAGGAATCCCAGCGCTGATACGAGAGTGTGTGCGTGAGAGAGTGTCAATAGCAGGACAATGCTATGGTTTATTAGGGTGGGGCAGCTTCAGTTTGCCTTGGGCAAAAAAACTAAACAAAAAAAAGTGACCATCTCAGATCCCACTCATTTAATTCTTACTTCTTTTTTTTTAACCTCTTACACACAATGAAGCTTAAAAACAAATAAGAATGGAGATGAGTATGGAAAGAAAAAGAGAGTATAGAGAGAGAGAGAGAGAGAAAGATAGAGAGAAAGAGGGGGAGAGAGAGAGAGAGAGAGAGAGAGAGAGAGGCCTCACTGATTGTAATACAGCCTGGTGTGTGATCCTGAAGGGGATAAAGACAGTAGCTGAGGCATTGTAATGCGAGGCGTTTGCGGCAGGGGGGATGTGTGTGTGTGTGTGTGTGTGTGTAAGTGAGTGAGAGAGTATATAAGAGTTTTATAATGTATATGCAAAAAAAGACCTTTAATGCTTCTCTTAGTCTTGCACTAAGGTTTAGGGTCAATTAAATTACAGGTCTTTCCCCACCATGTATACACACACACACACTGCAAATCCCAAAGTACCTGTATAAATTAGAAGGCATGTGATGGAGGCGAGCAGTTCCACGCAGATGACGACAAGAAGCAGATACACTGAAAGATTTTTCACTTTGCTATCCAACAGAGGCGCAGGAGCTATTATTACCAGCACTGCAGCGTTCCCTGTAGAGGAAGAGAAGTGACCATTTACACTTCCACCTTATTGTTTAGGTTGTTTTTTTTTTTTAAATGCCTAGTTCATAGGGATGGGATCAAGTACACAAGCCTGTATCCAATACAAGATACTTCCCACACACACCATAAAACAATTTATTAAACACATTTGAAAATATCAAACACATATGAATATGTGGAAATTAAATAAACACTGCAAAAAGAAAAAAAAAGAAGTTTTATGCTTGGTTAAAAAACTATAAAAGATTCAGTTTTTAACAGAGAAAGTTGTCGATTTTGGCGCCCTCTATTGCATATGAGAAAAACTGCAACTGCAATGAAAGCATGTTGCAATCATCTTTTATTTCCAGTTAAGAAATGTAATACAGTCATTTCTTTGTTTGGAATTGTGACTGGCTCCAGGAGTTGTCAGAAAACTTTTCAACTGCTGACCAAGTTCATTATTATTATTACTTAGCAAAATGGAGTTTATTTTAAAAGCTTCCTTTAAAATTATGCAGGATTACATTTTCTGAACTTTAATATGTGATTTATCTACACAAATGATCTGGAGTCCATGCTAAGGGCAAGTCAGAGTCACTGATCCACCTAATGGAATGTTTAAGAAAATGCCACATGGGAGAAAATACAAAACAACAGCCTGAGCTCAAAGACCCTGGAGCTGTGAGAGCTACAGGTATGTGTTTTGCTCCCCTATAGTGATCTTATTTCCAATAAATAACATATCCTGTGCATTTTCTCTAAACAGCTGAGGAAACTGTGGCTTTCGAAATTTACTTACAAATAAAAAAAAAAAACATTTGGCTGCAAATATGACACAAAAGAAGGTGCTAATTCTGTGTCCTTGTGTGTATATATACCTATGGAGTGTATAAGTAATGGAAGATGCTTGAACTTTGCAGTTTTCCTGTAAAACTGCAGGTATCCTCTTCGCCTCACGGAGCTGTGGTGATGCTGTACACATCTCTCAAAGAGAAAAAACAATACCCACAGGACCACCTTCAAGAGCAACACCAGGGTCCTCGAGTCCAACTCCTTCAAAGCCGCTGTGCATTCTGCTGAATGAATGTCGGTTAACACGCACAACGAAGCCAGGGCCAAGCACACAATCACGTACAACACCTAGAGAGTAGGTGAAATGGGAAACTATGATAGTGCATGTAAATATACTGTCTGGACAAAAAGTTGCATTAAAGATTTCATTTAATCACATTTAGATTTGATTACAGCACACAATGTGGTGACCAGTTCATGTTTGAAAATTATTCCTCTAGCTCTGAGAACCATCCTTTCAAAATTGTCCTGGAGTCCTAGAATATGCCTGTGCCATCAGGAAAGAAAAAAACTCAGTGGCCACTATGCATGGTACAGTAGGTGCATCACTTCATGCTTTTTCCTTCTTACCCTGATGAACCAATCACTCTGAAATAGGGTCATTCTGAACTCGTCAGACCACACGACGTTGTTCTATTGCTCCAAAGTCCAATCTCTATGCTCACTAGCAAATTCAATACTTTTTATCTGATTAGTCTCACTAACAAGTGGTTTGCTTATGGCCGCAAAGCTGTTTAGCCCGAATCACATCACACAGTGTGTATAGAAATGCTCTTACTTTCACTATTAAACATGGTTATGCTCCTTACTGTTGATTTTTTTTACCATGCAGATTCAAGTGTTTAATTGATCACAATTCACGACAAAATCTCTTCCACAAAGTTGATGGTTCAGCACTATCCTTCCAGGTGGATTATCCTTCCTCAACCCAGTTCCAGTCATTTCAATCTTTCTTATCGGTTTTCTTTGCTTTATGCAGCTCAATAATTTGATCCTTGAGTGCCATGGTGAGTTTTATTTACATTGCTTGACGGTGACTGCATGCTAGCACTTACACCGACCATTGACAAGTTTACCTCAGGTGATGACACAGACACTGATATGGATGAGTTGCTAATCAATGTGAGACCTCATTTCCCTTTTTCAGCTTATAATTCTTTACATTTTTACAGCTTCGTTCTTTTTATGTTTATTTAATGTTGTCTTATTTAATGTAGACATTATCTTTTATTGTATCTTTCCATGCAATTTTCTCCCCTTTGTTTTGCTTTGCTTATAAAAAAAAATAGCTTATTTGACCAAAGAAAGTATTTTCCATGTGTTAACGCAGGACAAATCACTCATCACATGCAGAATGTCCATTTTCATACTCACATGCAACACGGCCAGTGTAACTGCTCCCCACGTAGTGGGTACTTTTTGAAACTCTCTTTCGATGGCTGACTCCAAAGCGTTCCGGGATATGAGCGGCCCATCTATCAAAGGGTCGTCTTCAATGCTTTGGGTGAGATTTGTGTTTTTGTTACTCTGCACACACACACACAAACAATAAATTGCACATTCATGTTACAGAATGAATAAGACTTACAATTCAGTTACAAGAATGTCCCCTATATAAAGACTCTTTGAACTATAAAAGAAAAAAAAAGTAGCAAATAAAAGTGTATTAGTGCAGAATGCACAACAGCGACACCTCTCTTCATGTCGAGTATTTAAGTGCTTAAAAACGACCTCGGGAACTGTGGGCTATTGTCTGAACTGTCCTCGAGCGCTGATGGGCGATTCGCGAATGAGTCGAATGCGGGTCGGTTCACCGCTCGAACGAATCGAAATCAGGGGGGTGTGCACGTAGTGAAGCCAGGAAATGTCGGCGTATATAAACACCAAAAGGATGCATATATAAAACCCCTGACAAGAGGTCGAGGTCAGAAATAGAAAGGATTTATTTAAATAAACGCACGGTTTCTGAGCAGTGAATCAAAAGAATCGGTTTCGACTCATTTTTTTTAACGCGTAGATCAAAGAATCGAATTAGTAAAATGAATCTTATTAATAACTACTATGTAACGTTTTCATTATTTATATTGTATTTTTTTTTAAACTGCCATTAAAGACTTTTAGATTTTTACAGTTGTAACACGTTTAAAAAATGTTAAATATAAAATACACATAAATATCTTATTTCCAGACCTGCAGGCAAGAACAACAAACAACTATCACGTGAAAACGTCTCACGCTAGTGTAGATTGAAATAAAAATCATTTAAACATTTTATACGCACCGTTTTTGCTAGGAGTCGCTTTGAGTCCATATTTTATTTAACAAATTAAGTTAAACATAAAAGGAAAAAATCTCGTTACAAGTCCAACATTTCCAGCCATATGTTTTTAAAAATATTATTTCCGGTTCTAACTCGTCAAAATAAAAGTCTGATGTTGAATACAAAAGAAATTCTGATAATAAGAAACATATACTGTTACATACCTGGTTATATTATTATATTTATATAATATTTATATATTTATATATATTATTATTATTACTATTACTATTATGTTTTGAAGTGTATGGAATGTAAATATATATACGTATATATTTGAAAACTGACCACTTTCGTATTCAATGTAATTCTGCCGATCACCGCATGGTGTCACTATTGACGAGCGGAGCCGTTCGGAGTCGGGTTTTTTTTTTTTTTTTTTCGTTTTGAGCAGCAGCAATGGCGGCGTCCTGTACGTGGAAACCGTGTGAAGAAACAGGAGAGGAAAAAGCTGTTATTGGTAAAGTTATCCACACAAATAACACGAAAATGACTGACTTCTTACAGGCTTTGTATTCGGGTTCAGTGTATAATTAAATTATTAGCTCGTCATTACTGTTTCATCCCCACGTGGGTCTGAAGCCACACACACACAGCACAGTGTGTAATGTACAGAATGAGAAAGAGTGTTATTGCCAAGTACACGTGCACGTGCAAGGGATTTGTTTTAGTGACAGAAGCTTCCAGAACAAAAAATACAAATGACAAGACAAAGCAGCACGAGACACACACACAAAAAAAGCTTGACATCAAATGGAGTAGAGTGTGAGATACTTTTAAATAAGTTACATAAATATCTGAAATCTGTGGTATTGTACACAATATTGCACATATATTTAATAACAGTTAGAATGATGTTTAACTGTTCATGAGGTAAATTGCCTGGGGAAAAAAACTGTTCTTGTGCCTGACTGTCCTGGTGTTCGGTGCTGGGGTGGGTGTGAGGGGTCCAAAGTGATATTCCGAGCCCTTTTCTTCACTCTGCATATATACAGTTCTTGCAGCGTGGGCAGGGGGGTGCCAATAATTCTTTCAGCAGTCCGAACCGTCCTTTTGTAGTCTTCTGATGTCTGTTTTGGTAGCTGAGCCAAACCAGACAGTTATTGAAGTGCACAGGACGGATTCGATGACGGCTGAGTAGAACTGTGTGAGCAGCTCCTGTGGCAGGTTGAATTTCTTCAGCTGGTGAAGGAAATACAGAAATCAGGCCTGGTGGGCCTTTTTAACAATGGAGTCAATGTGAATGTCCCACTTCTGTATGCAGACTCGTCACCGTCCTGGATGAGGCCGATGATTGTAGTGTCATCTGCAAATTTCAGAAGTTTGACAGTGGGGTCTGTGGAGGTGCAGTCGTTGGTGTAGATGGAGAAGAGCAGTGGAGAGAGAATGCGTCCCTGAGGGGCTCCAGTATTGATGGTGTGGCTGTTGGACATGAATTTTCCCAGTCTCACTAGTTGCTTCCTGTCTGTCAGAAAGCTGGTGATCCAGTGACCGATAGAGCTAGGAACAGAGAGTTGGTTTAATTTAGTCTGAAGCAGTGCTGGGATGAACAAGATAAACAAGACCCTTGCATAAGCCCCTGGTATGTCCAGATGTTGACGGATGAAGTGCAGTCCCATGTTGACTGCATCATCAACAAACCTGTTTGCTCTATAAGCAAACTGCAGGAGGTCCAGTAAGGGTCATGTGATGTCCCTCAGATAGGCCAACACCAGTCTTTCAAATGACTTCATGACCACAGATGTTAGGGCGACTGGTCTGTAGTCATTAAGTCCTGTGATTTTAGTTTTTTTTTGGAATGGGGATGATTGTGGAACATTTAAAGCACAAAGGCACTTCACATTGTTCCAGTGATCTGTTGAAGATCTGTGTGAAGATCTTACAGAGTTTGTGTTACAGTAATACTATATGTATTACAAGAAATAATATCCGTTTTTAAGTCACTCAGTAACACATGGCATCATTCTATGTTGGAGTTTTTCTGATGGGTTTAGCGATTGGAGGCTGCTGATGTATTTTTGTGATCCCTTAAGAAGTTTAGCAGGTGTGTCCCACGCTGACATCACAAGGGGACATTATTAGGGCAGTTAGACGAGAAATACCTTCAATTTCAGCAATTTCAAAAAGAGATAATTGCTGTCGGCTCACCCATTTTTTTTGTCCTGAAATCAAAAGACTGTAAGGTTCCAAATTAAAGATCTACAGAGGTGAAGAGCGTGATGGTGTGAGCAGTATCAGCATCAAAGTTAAAGTTTTGTAAGTTAATCTGTTGGACAGACTAAAGGTGCGTCAGTCTGTTCAGGTTGAAATAAAGCGTGTGCTGTAATTTGACTTCAGAGCAATGCGATTTGATGGATCTTTTGTTGGCTCATTCATGTAATCGAATTGAGTAATTTTTTTGGTTTCAGAACGTATTCACACTTTTACTTTCACATATTTTCCTACGTCATTCCCATATCTTGCATGTCTTCCATTGCATGTCACATCCATAAACCTCCTCTTGGACCTTCCTGTTCTCCCTCCTTCTCCAACATTCTCCTCCCAATATACCCCTCATCTCTCCTCTGCACATCTCCAAACCATATTAATCTGGCCTCTCTAACTTGCACTGTCCCTCCAATATACTTATTCCTAATGCGGTCACTCCCAAAGCAAATCACGGCATGCTCAGCTCTGCCACCTCCAGCTTTTCTCCTTGCATTTTTTGTCAGCGGCAACATTTCCAAACCATACAACTTTGCTGGTCTCGACTACCGTCCTGTAAACTTTTCCTTTTCATTCTTGCTGATATCTTTCTGTCACAGATCACTTGCAAATGTTAAATAATCTAAAATGAAATGAAAAATACTCATATTTTGTAAAAGCATTATTTCATCGTCTGTTGAGTTTATGGGCAATTTGTGCAATACTGCCATCTGGTCGACTGGCTTGTGGAGCAGAAGTAAAAAAGATGATCACGTTGTATAAGACATGAAGTTTAAACATTCAACAAGACAAGTTACACAGCTTTTTTTAATTATTATTATTATTATTTTAGTGGTTTTGAACAATTAAAAACATGTAGCAAAAGAAATGTAGCTCTTTGACGCATAGAATTGAATCGCCAGTCTAACTAGTATTCGCAGCTCTGTTTGACTTTTTCTCGTAAGTGGTAATTTTCAGGTTTCACTGATGTCACTTTGGGCTTTGTGCATCCAACAGTATGATGGTTAAATGTGTCCATGTTCAACCATTTCTTAGAAACTATCTAGATAATAGATATTTACTATTGATCTTGGGTGCAGCCTATTTTATGACACTCTTTAAACTGGAAAGGAGCTCATTGTTGAGATAGACTGGTTCCAAGTTGATGAGTAGAAAGTAGCTTATAGGTTAGGAATTACAACTTCCGACTTGGTGTTGGACCCTGCGTAAATCTCACTGTCACCACATTCTTGGTCATGTAAAATTAGAGTAACGTAAAATGTTAACTGAAAATATAAATTCTTTATCTTTGTAGTGAAATTTTCCAATGGACAGGTAGAAAATGCTGATCAGCTGAACTTCAGGCTTTTCAAACACTGCGATGAGGCCAACCCGAGAAAGAAAAGCAGGCGCATCGTGGTAAGCAAATAAACTTGTACTTAATGGAATATTAGCGCACATACGTGGGTGTATGTGATGGTAAGTGACGATGAACAAGTTATCCATCTTCTGTGTTTTCCAGGCTGCAGAATCGGACCGGCTGTCTTATGTTGGGAGCAACTTCGGCCCAGGCTCGCTACAGTGCAACAACATGTGCAGGTGAATTGGGAGTGGTTCTATGAGGGGTTGATATTTTGAAAATATCAGAGTAGGGCTACACATCAAGCTACACATGTAGCTCTGCCTCAAATGTGATTTTTGCTAATTTTGCTGATTTTGGTAATTTTATGTTATTACTTTTAAAACGCTGTAGAAAGTGCATACAGTAAGTCCTCTACATACAAACATTTGAGTTACGATCTTTCAAAGCTATAAACCCTCCATTTGCGCATGTTTATTCGCGAAAGTTAGATTACATGTCCAGCGTACATTGTCACATGCATCCCAGGATGTCCGGAAACAAGTTTTAAAGCAGCGGCAATTAAGCTGGTACTGCCAAGAAGCGCCAAGCAGCAACATTGGAGACAAAAAAGTGAAAATAATTGAGAGAATGGAGCGAGGTGAAAAGATGTCAGACATTGCTGCTTTTTTTTAACGTGAATTATTCAACCATCGGCAGAATTCTAAAGAACACTGTACTGTAATATACTGTGTATAGGCAATTGTGTTAGTATTCTAGTACCTAGACAATGTTTGTTGGACTTACAAACAAATTGGACTTATGAACAAGCTCTCGGAACGGTACTTGTTCATACGCTGGGAACCTGCTGTATAAAGGAACAAGAAACAGAGGAACAAATTTGTCGTTAAATGTAGTAGATTTTGGTATGCTTTTAAAAATTTTTGCATGATGTAATGAAGTTTCTCTGATCGTTCACAGTTATTTCATTGGTGTCTTGGACAAAACTACCATGCAGATGAAGGTGCAAAGCGCTCAGCTTTTTAACCTGCAGCCGGTCATATCAGGTACACACCAACACACACACACACACACACACACATGGCACAAACTTTCTATAAAATCCAAGCCTAAAACTGATGTGTATATCAGTAAAATTCTAAAAAGCTTTTATGAACCACACCGTACCATAGGCATATGCTCGATATTTATTGTCAAGTATATTTCAATGAAAGAGAGGGGAAAAAGGCAGAAGGGATTTTTTTTTTTTCCGTCTGATCATTCTAGGAGAAACAGGAGCACATGCTGAGGAAAATTCAACCAAAACATACAGAGAGAAGGTAAGCCAGTGTGTGTGTACAAACATTTGCTCTTAAATCTATACACTGTTGAAATATATTGATTTGAAATACACGTGTTCGCAGTTGGACGCTCTCATCGAGGCATTTGGTACGACGAAGCAGAAGCGCGCTCTGAGCTCTAGACGGATGAACGAGGTCGGAAATGACACTCTGCAGAAAGCAGTGGCTCGCGCCGCCGGCCACATCATTGACCAAAAAGGACTTGAAGGTAAAAACATGTGCACGTGTTGGAGGTGAACATTTTTTGGGGGAAAAAGTCAGACATTGGCTGAGATCGTAGTTCAGGCATCAAGCCGATTCACAGGTTTGTGTTAATGCACTCGTTCTGATACCTCATAGTTTCTGTAGTAACTTGAATAGTGTTGTTTCATATAATCCAAGCCTAATAATGAATGTAATCAATATGCATGTGTTTAGAAGAAGTCTCCAGTGCCAGTGCTTTGTCAAGGTTAAACCCTAAAGTCAGATTTTTTAAATGACGAAAGGGATCACCAAAACTTATTTGGATGTTCCATAACAATCCAAAAAAAGCAAGACTGAAAATGCAATCACTGGGAACTTGCTATTGCATTTTATTAATTTTTTTTAACTTCAGTTCCAGGTGGTTGTAATAACTCCCAACCGTCGTTATTTCACTAAACCAAAAACAAAGTATTTTTAGTTCTTACTTAATAAGAAAAATATGGGAAAACAGTCATTTCCTTGTCATGTGCTGTACAAGATGTGGCAAAATATGATCCCGTTTCTCCATTGTACAAATACAAGGGCCGTTCAAGTCAACCTGACTTTCTTGGATGAACTTTCTTGGGAATAAATCCATAAAACTGATCGACATTTACAGAAGACTTCAAACACAGTACGATAATGAGACTCTTAATGGCAAATCTACAAATCTGTGTGTAGGGAACTGTACACACAATCATTCACCAACACCACTGGAACATTACAGGAACTCTGCTGTCTTGGCTCCACTATGACGTCAACTCTGTCCCGACTCTGAGTTGGGAATAAAACCCTGAGTTGAGTTTAGTGTTGGCGGCACTATGGCTTAGCACTGTGGCCTCGCACCTCCAGGGTCTGAGTTCGATTCCTGCCTCACGGTCTGTGTGCATGTTCTTGATGGGTTTCCTCCCACAGTCCAATATATATGTATAATCAGATTAGATAAATTGGCATTCCTGTAGTGGGTAAATATTGACTGTAGGTCCTACCACGGGCATAAAAAATGGAAATAAACGCAGTGGTCACCATTGATCTCAGCTGTCCCTAGTTGAAAAAAGGGTACATTGAGTTGTGCAACAGTAATGTTCTTTACTCACTCACTCACTCATCTTCTATACCGCTTTATCCTGTATTCAGGGTCGCGGGGGGCCTGGAGCCTATCCCAGGAGACTTGGGGCACGAGTCGGGTACACCCTGGACAGGGTGCCAATCTATTGCAGGGCACACACACACACTTACTCACACACTACAGGCAATTTGGGAACACCAATTAGCCTGATCTGCATGTCTTTGGACTGTTGGAGGAAACCGAAGTACCCGGAGGAAACCCACCAAGCACAAGGATACAAACTCCCATACAAACTCCATGCGCAGAGAGAAGGAAATGGAGCCTGACAGGGAATCAAACCCAGACCCTGGATGTGCAAGTGCTAACCTTTACACCACTGTGCCTAATTAGAAGAACCATTGTGTGTACTATTTGATAGTGGAGTCATTTTTCTTAAACATCTTACTGTGCATTTGTGTGCGCCTTTTTTGTGCATTCTTTGTGTTGGGAAAACAATTCTGGCCTGGTTGCCGGTGTTTATAAGTTTATATGTTGACAAGTTCAGTTTACAATCAATGAAATGTCATGTCATGCCTTTTTAATTATTCATTTTTGTACCGCATGTACAGAACCATGACTTCAAACCAAACAGTGGCTCTTGTGTACCATAATGCTTTTCTAATATATTCTCTCTCTCTCTCTCTATCTCTCCCTCCCTCCATCCCTCTCTCTCTCAGCATTACAGCAGGAAGTGGCAGATTCACAGGCTCTGACTGAATCCACTGGCTTCCTCCCACCCTGTAACAAGGACGCAGGTAAACGGGAGGACGTTTACCCATTTGATGACCGTATCCTTTTCAAGTTGTTAAAACTACAGTCAGTCTGTTTAAAAGGTCCTGATGTCATGGTGATCTTCTTCATCAGAAGTGAGTCCTCGTAGATCCATTTTCAGGGGAAAGTCTGATAGAACGAGATCAGGACTTTAAGGGAGGATGATTTATAGTAATTTTTGACTCCCCTCACATATTAGGAGTGGTTTATTAAAGAATTCAAAATTGATATTGCTGATTATTCTCTGCAAGTTCCTAAACTTTACATCAGTGTTGTCTCCAGCCGAGTTTGACTCGCTCAAGCACCTGGGTGAGAAAATGGCGGAACTGACTCCTGAAGACCAGCTGACCAAAGATGGCTTCTTGTAAGACGAGTCTCATGAGTGTTTCAGCTCTTGTAATACTCACGTTAACATATTTGCATCAAATAGGAACAGTAATGCCAGCAGTCCCTTTCTCACAATGCAGCTTATGCATAGAATTCTGTAGCTTGAACATTTTTTTTGTTGTGGCTTTTCTAGTCCCAAGACTGTGAAAGAGATTTTGACGTGCCTCCCTAAAGAGGGGGAAGAGCGAGACAGGCGAGCACGCTGTGCCTGGTATCTCTCCTTCCTCATCAGACTCGCACAAGTGAAAAAACTGGACCGCAAGCGTAAGTATTGCTTGTTCTGGTTGGTCACTATTGTATCGTCTTTGTAGTCCATGATGCAAGATGGTTCTAAAAGATAGATGAAAAAATATGTTAGACTGCTGAACATAAACATGTGCTTTTTCTTGTTTGTCTTTTTATGCCAGTGGGTGAAAATGAATGTCCACAAGTCATCTTCAGGAGAGTCCAGAAGAACTTCACAGTGGAGAGTTTCGACAAAGGAAGGTTTGTGCAGCTTGAACGGTGCATCCATGAAGCTTTTAGGATTGAACTGCAACAAAAGAATAACTTTCCTCTATTTTGACATCAGTTTCTTAAATCATGGTAATGAAATCCAGTATTTTTTCTAATTTGCGTACACAGATTTGTCGCCATTTTATAAACTAGTTTAAAATATAGTTCCTCAATTATTTGACAAGTCTTAAAAATACTGTGCCAGTGTTTCCCAATGTGTGTGTCGTAAAGGTCCTGAAGGTGGGCCACGACATATCATTTAAAACAAAAATTTTTTTTTTAAATTAAACTAAGTTTTAATTTTCTATTTTGGTAATTCATTTTGAAATACCAATTTAATATTAAGTACATATTTGCATTATAAATATATGAATAGTCAATAATAATCAGACGTAATAAAACCAAGCCATGTCTCGTCACATCGTCTATACTGCTTTATCCTGTATACAGGGTTTGCTGGATCCTATCCCAGGAGACTTGGGGCACAAGGCGGGGTATATCCAAGATGGGATGCCAATCTATCACAGGGCGCACACACACACACACACACTAGGGGCAATTTAGGGAACGCCAATTAGCCAAAATTATGTGTCTTTGGAATGTGGAAGGAAGCAGGAGTACCGAGAGGAAAGCCACCAAGCATCCCCCAAGTGGCGCGGTGGTAAAGTGCTCGCCCCATCACCCGGAGATCGCTGGTTCGGTTCCCGGGTGATGCTGTAACCTCTCGAAACCGGAGGTCTAGAGAGAGCTAAATTGGCCGAGCTCTCTCAGAGGGCAGGGATGAGAGGTACTTGCGCCGCTCCCACATTAATCACAGCTCTATAGACAATCAGGGGCGTCCGGTGAGCTCACGCAAGCAGAAGGAGCGGACAGCGCTGTCCTCCGAGTGTGTTAAGCCACCCCTAATGGTGCATGAGCGAGCAGTTCGAAAAAAGATGCGGTCGGCTGGCGTCACGTGGTTTGCAGGAAACAAACAAACAAACAAAAAAGCCACCAAGCACGGGGAGAACATGCAAACTGTTTCTATGTAAGATCCAACCATAGGAGTTCCTTATGAGAGAGGGTTTCCAAGTAAAGTCTGTTTTGGACACTAAGAACCCTTTGGAAACTACCCAAAGAATTTTGAAAGAAATTATTATTATATAATAATAATAATATTTAAATTGTACAATATTGGGTCCATGTTAACAAGCATAGTGCGATTAAGTTAAACCGTAGAATATATTTTTGATGATGTGTACATATGTACTACAGGTCCTTCTCAAAAAATTAGCATATTGTGATAAAGTTCATTATTTTCTGTAATGTACTGATAAACATTAGACTTTCATATATTTTAGATTCATTACACACAACTGAAGTAGTTCAAGCCTTTTATTGTTTTAATATTGATGATTGTGGCATACAGCTCATGAAAACCCAAAATTCCTATCTCAAAAAATTAGCATATCATGAAAAGGTTCTCTAAACGAGCTATTAACCTAATCATCTGAATCAACTAATTAACTCTAAACACCTGCAAAAGATTCCTGAGGCTTTTAAAAACTCCCAGCCTGGTTCATTACTCAAAACCGCAATCATGGGTAAGACTGCCGACCTGACTGCTGTCCAGAAGGCCATCATTGACACCCTCAAGCAAGAGGGTAAGACACAGAAAGACATTTCTGAACGAATAGGCTGTTCCCAGAGTGCTGTATCAAGGCACCTCAGTGGGAAGTCTGTGGGAAGGAAAAAGTGTGGCAGAAAACGCTGCACAACGAGAAGAGGTGACCGGGCCCTGAGGAAGATTGTGGAGAAGGACCGATTCCAGACCTTGGGGGACCTGCGGAAGCAGTGGACTGAGTCTGGAGTAGAAACATCCAGAGCCACCGTGTACAGGCGTGTGCAGGAAATGGGCTACAGGTTGCAAATTTCGCATGTCATTCGGAAATCAAGGTGCCAGAGTCTGGAGGAAGACTGGGGAGAGGGAAATGCCAAAATGCCTGAAGTCCAGTGTCAAGTACCCACAGTCAGTGATGGTCTGGGGTGCCATGTCAGCTGCTGGTGTTGGTCCACTGTGTTTTATCAAGGGCAGGGTCAATGCAGCTAGCTATCAGGAGATTTTGGAGCACTTCATGCTTCCATCTGCTGAAAAGCTTTATGGAGATGAAGATTTCATTTTTCAGCACGACCTGGCACCTGCTCACAGTGTCAAAACCACTGGTAAATGGTTTACTGACCATGGTATTACTGTGCTCAATTGGCCTGCCAGCTCTCCTGACCTGAACCCCATAGAGAATCTGTGGGATATTGTGAAGAGAAAGTTGAGAGACACAAGAATCTGCAAAAGGATTCCTGACCACATATTGAGTGCATAACTCAATGAAATATGCAAATTTTTTTGTTTTTTGAGATTTGGGGTTTTCATGAGCTGTATGCCACAATCATCAATATTAAAACAATAAAAGGCTTGAACTACTTCAGTTTGTGTGTAATGAATCTAAAATATATGAAAGTCTAATGTTTATCAGTACATTACAGAAAATAATGAACTTTATCACAATATGCTAATTTTTTGAGAAGGACGTGTATATACGTATATAATGTACATAAACTCTGTATGTATTTCTTTTAATTGCACTTGCTATAAAATGATTTACAATGTACTAAATGACACTTTTTTTTTTCCTTTTTTATTCCTTCTCCCAGACTGAAGAATACAGTGACCACCTCTACAGTCATTAAGATCGCGTCCCACTGTCTTGCATTGCTGCTTCATATTGAAGACCAGAAAGTAGACCTTACGCTCTTGCACAGAGACCTGTCCATCAGCGAGTCGAAGTCAGTCTCACATCCCACCAAACAAATATTTCTGCAACATATAGATTTTTTTATGAATACATTTATATGAATTAATATATTAATGCAATGTTATTGTTGTAACATGTAATAATTTCTTGAGTAACAGACTATATTACACTAGGACTCAGTATAGTTTGTAGTATTCTCTACAATCTAAACATGTCTATTTGACATGTGTATAGTTCTTATAAAGTTATGGATAATTAGTTTAGAGTTATTATGTTTTATAATTTTAAACGTAACTGTAAATGGTGTGGGGGGGGGGGAATCCTGATGTCATTGTTATACATGTTTTACATTGGTGGTATATGAAGAATAAAGCACTATACTGGTATATAAATCGCACAGATCTAATATATAGTTAAACACTGTCCGACCAAAAAAAAAAAAAAAAAAAGTCACGTTTTCATAAAAATCTAATCAAGCAACGAAAACACCATGCTATAATGTGATATTTATTTTATTTACTTTTCCCAAAACTCTTTAAATCCCTTACATTATAACATAAAATCAGTTTAATGTTTAATATGTAGCTGCCATGAAATAGCCTGGGAAGCTGATATGGCAATAAATCCTAATACAAACAAACAAACAAACAAACAAACATCACTGGAATCTATGGAGTTTTTCTTACTTCACGAGCATGTTCCAGTACTTAAACTGAAAATGTGGTTCTGGAGGAATCATGAAACGAATTCGCTCCCAGTAGTGAAATGACAAAGTGCGTGTGTTTTTTTTTTGTTTGTTTTTTTTGTTGTTGTTTTTGGCCAGGCAGTGTATTTTATAAAATAATATAATAATAGCAGTGTGTTGAAAAAAGTGAGTAAAGCTCTATATCCATATAACTTTTAATTTAAATCACATAAATGCATTGGACCCCCTGAACATTCCATTCTGAATCACAACATGAAGAAAAATGTGCTAAATGTATTATACTCTAAGTTTAATGTAAGTGAAGAAAAACAAATATTAGTCCGTTCAAAAAAATAGCAGTGTCATCATATCATATTATATTATTATTATTATATATTATATATATATTATATAATATATATATTATAGCTATTATATCATACTATATCTCCACCAACCACTTTTCATTATTTTCTTTGTATTGTAAAGTCTAAGCACACAATTATTGTTTGTCTTTAGGATGCTGGAGGTGGCAAAAGCCATGGGTCTCACACTTTCTCGCCAGTCTATCTACAGTTTGGAGGAGTCCGGCCTACAGGATGACCATAGGATGGCCTCACTGGTGCTCCCACTCGTACGCTACGAGCGACGCATGGAGAGCCGAAAGCGCAAGAAAATGAAATGAGGGCAATGAATGAATTGTGCATTCTGTCTGTACAGCTCCAATTCGGATGTTATTAAAAAGATACCAGTGAGGCAGTTATGCAGTTCATAATAAACACTGTACGTCTGTCTATTAGACCATGCTGAATATTCTCTTAATTGATGCGGCCCCATGACTCACTATACTATACACTTCCATTAAATGTGGTAGAAACACAAATGAATGAATACAAGCAGGTTGAATGATTGTGGACGTGTGCATGTCGGGAATAAAAATGAGTCATTTTCTTGTAATGAGCATGTTTCTTGTGCGCGCCACGCAGAAGCCAGATCCAACCCTAATACACATGGCTCATCAGAACAGGACACAGGTGTCAGTATGGAGCTCATTTCCTGACCAGCCTGTGGAGAATCTGTTTATAGGAAAATAATGACTTGCCAATCTGCTCGTGTGATGTGTATTAGTTCGAATATGGTTTGGAAAGAGAAGTCAGGTTTGGATGATTACATCTCTGACTCATTATTCATGACTCCTGTAGTAATAGAAGGTTTACCTTCTATGTAGAAATTTCATACGTATGGTTAATGTTAGAATCCAGCGATAGTTTTATTTTTAAGGGGGTAAGAATTTAATGTTTATTTTTTAATAGTACAGTATATTTTGATGAGCATGATATTTTTGGGCTGAATTGAAATTGTGTATTGTGCAAACTACAGCTTTCAAGCTATTAGTTTATCAATCAGTGTGACTTCTTGCTTAAAAATAGTGGAATGTGATGATACAGTTTTATAGATCAAAATGGCACCTTGAATGTTACGTCTTAATGCTGCATGTTGTTTCATAAGCATTATTTATACACATTCATTAGCAAAACTGTTGTTCTTCATCTCCTGAACATTCAGCGAGTGAAACACCTGATCTGTGTAAATTGGAAACTTGTCAGAACTGTACAGACAATCATTCACCAACACCACTTGCACTTTACAGGAACTGTTACAGGTGGAAGTTATTCCAACATCCCCCATACAGTCCTGACCTCACGTCAATCCATTTCCACATTTTCGGGTCAATAAAGGAGTTCCTGGGATGCTAGAGATCATGACTCTGGTGTACTGAGAAAACTTTCTACATTGTCGGTATCTAAGCACTAGTAAAAAAAACTGGGATGTGTATTCGTGTAGCAGGGGATCATATAGAGACATAAAGGGAGTTTTACCCTCATGATTGTGTTCCGTTATTCTGCATGATCAAAAGTCCTGGTTTGACTTGAACACCTTCGACTCAAACGTTTTACTTACCGTAGCACCTTATCTAATGTGATACATAAAAAAAAAAAAAATAAATGAGGGACGTTTTTGAAATTATTAACATATGTATTTATCATTCAGACTGTACAACATATAAAAAAATAAAGGCATACAGTAAAAATAGGCACATTTTAGACATCACATATTGCACTATTCAAGAGTAAACAGTGAGGAAAAAGAACCAGGAGAGAACTGTTATATAGAATTATTATAGCAAAGAAAATCAGGACACGTTCAAAGGTTTCCGTCTATACGATCGAGTCCTCGGAGAGTTTGATAAAACAATTATTTTTACCACGAAGATTTACTTTGCATGTACACATCTGGCAGAGGAGATATCATTCAAGAGAATTCATAATGAATAAAAGATCCACGTATACAGCTTAGATAGCCAGAACTACCCTGCCACTTATTTACTGAGCGGTTGCCAGGTTGCAAGAGGTGTGGGGGGAAAAAATCTCTGAAATGTGCACAACAGCATAAACCTCAAAGGGCCATGCTGAGGCTGAATAACACCACCCCATGCTGCGCTGGAGCCTGTTATGTGAATTTTCCTTCAGTGAGACTCGAATTCCCACAGTGCACCTGAACTATTCTGGGCCCAAACGGCCACTTGGGGCTCAGTCCAAAACTCTCACTCGGGGTCACTGTCGCTTGTTTTTAGTTTGGAATATGGATTTAAAAAATATATATATATATGTATTGTCTAACTGTAAATGTATGAACTCCATGTACACTATGTGGACAAAAGTATTTGGCCAAACCTGCAATGACATTGTATTCAAATGCATACACTTCAATATGGAGTCGATCCCCCTTTTGCAGCTATAACAGCTTCCGCTCATCTTGGAAGGCTGTCCACAGGATTTTGTAGTGTTTCTGTGTCCATTCATTCTGTAGAGCATTTATGAGATGTTGAAGGCCTGGCTCACAGTCTCCTTTCCAGTTCATCCCTAAGGTGCTCGGTGGGGTTGAGGTCAGGGAACTCGTCAACCGAACCGAACTCATCGAACCATGTCTTTTGGGGCACGTTGGAATAGAAAAGGTCCTGCCTGAAACCACAAAGTTGGAAGCCTAGCATTGTCCAAGATGTCTTGGTATGCTGATGCATTGAGATCGCCCATCACTGGGGATGACGTGCCTGATTGAAACACCTGAATTCAATAATTAAACAAATTTGCCCAAATACTTTTATCCATATAGTGTATGTCTCCATGATGGCGACAAAAAAAAAACACCTTCTGCATGAACCGTTTAAACAAGGCCCTCTGATCAACCTCTGGAACCACTGGATCTGTACTGTATATCACACCTTTGGTACGATATATAATTGTATTAGAGACGGTTTCGATTTCTTTCAACCTGGTCGCGTTTGTGTTAGAGGAATTAAAGTACTTGTGAGTTGATTATCTAGAATGTTACTAAGACGACCAACTGATTGATCAGAACACAGAAGTGACCGAACAGCATCTTTCTCCTGTACATACTGTAGCTAGCAGTCTGGGAAAACTCATCATGGCCACATTTTGACATCCTGTATCTCATTGCCAGGTTTTACGCCCAGTGGATTTTTCCCAGACCACCACACACATGAATTACATCCATCGTATCTCAGAGCTGCCGGTTACTGAGATAAAAGTTCCTTGAGTTTATACCTATTTAGGACAGCGTCCTTAAGTGCTTTACTCCGACACCAAAAAAGTGACCAATCCTTCACAGTATGCAACAGAAGATGCTGCCGTTGTTATGGCAACCGCTCTCTACAGTAGCCGTGATTCTACTCGTCATGCTGATGGCTAGGTGTGCAGGGCGGGACGAAGGAGCAGAGCTCGGTGGATTGCTGTCCAGAGGACGAGGTGGTGGGTTTTCCAGAGCCCAGCTTGTGTTTGGTCTGGGAAGTAAAAGAACGGATTTTTAGACGAGAGGAGAAAAAAAAAAAAAGTCTGATTAAAAAAATAATAATAAAATGACGCGCAATTTACCTGTGAGTAAGGAGAGTGTTACTGAGAACGACACACTCTTGGTTGAGAGGGTCGGTGTATATGTGCAGTTTATTGTTGTCAGGGTAGCCCTGGTACACCAGGTTTTCCTGGATCACACCGCGAACCCGCTCTCTCACAGAGATAGCACAACCACGCAAAGACTGTACGCGATTCTTCAGAACCTGCAAACAGGACACACATGGGACACTAATATTATTGGAAACAGTGACTACAGTATGATCGAATACTAATCATTCAAAACATCCCATCATGGTATCAATTAATCCCACACCACTTTGGTCAGAGCAACCCTTACCTTCACATCTGTGCTTTCTATTAATCGTATCCCGATTGCCCCGTTCCCAGCCACGTCGTTTTCCACGATCTGCCCGTCGCCGCGGAAGCACACGCCATGGTAACTGTTACCGTAAATGCCATTGCCTCGGAGCTCCACTCGGCATTCTCGGTTCACCGTGATCCCGGCCCTGCCGTTGCCATGGATGCAGTTGCTGACGAGTCGCGTCAGCTGCGCGCTCTGAACGATGGCCACGCCCGCCGCCCGGTTCCCGGCCACCATGTTGCCCACCACGTTTAGCGCCTCACTGCTTTTCACATACACGCCCACTTCTGAGTTTAACAAAATTGTTCAACAAATTGATAAGCCAATGGGAACGTTATCTTCTCATTTAATGTAGCTTTAATAAATGTCTATTTCTTGGATTATTTATTAATTGATTAGGAATTCATGTTATAAATGTCCTGAAAACATCCACAATCAACCAACCCTCTTTTAACCATCATTTCATTGCTTTTTCGATGTTTCTCACCTCCATTTTGACTGATGCAGTTATTCTCCACTAAAGCCACGGTGATTGGGCGGCGGTTCGAGAATCGCTCGTCCTCACTGTCCATGTCACTCTCCCATGCTAGCAGTTCGCCTTCTTCATTAAAGTTTTCCTGGCCTCCTCTTTCCCTCTCTCCTCCTCCTCCTCCTCGCTCGCTCCCGGCTGAAAATGCTGGATCCTTCCGGCAGAACACGGCCAGCCCGTACATACGGTTATGGGTTATGAAATTTCCGATCAGCTGCGGAAGGCTCGATAACATCACCCACACGCCACAGCCCCTGTTCCCTACGCGAACAAATTAATGACCCGAGTCAAACGCCTTTCCTCATCATCAGGAACGTCCAGAAGATTAGAAGGAGAAAACGTCATCTTAAGGAGACAGGAGGTTCTCACCGTAGATGTGGTTGCCCTCGATGAGACCTCTTCCTCTCTCGCCCACCACCACTCCGTCAGAGTAGCCATGACAGATGAAGTTATTGCGTAGGACTGGGTCACCTCCTCGACGGATGTCTGCACCACCCCACTGATTCTGCCTGATCACATTTTCTATTAGCAAAAGAATAAAAATGTTTAAAAACAGTGAAGGAGCAGATGCACAAACTTAATTCCCATCACTACATAACTCCAAAAAATGTTTCAATCAGATAATGCTGTTTTTAAATCACCAGACAGATTCAAGAAATTTGATCGAAATTTCTATTATACAACAATTCCAACTCAGTCATCTGATTGGACAAGAAGCATTTTACGGGTAATGATATAGAACATAACGGCACTAAGACTTTTATTATATATATATATATATATATATATATATATATATATATATATATATATATATATATATATATATATATCGTATTACTTGGCTTCACAGATGTTCTAACAGCTATTAATCACAATAACTGTCCATCGGCAGTTATTGAAGAAAGTAGGTTGGTATTTTATATTTTACATTTAGCATTACTAGAAAGTGGTGAGAGCAGCTGCCTGCCAAAACACACATTCAAAACCGGACAGGGAAGCACTTTAAATTCACCTTTAACCCTGATCAAGGGCACTACTTGGTGTCTGGAACAAGGGATTGTACACCCTACATAGTACACTAGCTTTCCATATAACAGCATTTGGGACACAACCCATAAAACCCTTAAGCTGATATTCTAAAGCGGAATAAGTGAAAATATAAATTAAAGGTTTATCAGGACTTTTCAGTATCTTTTACAGTTTTATCTCCCCACCTTTTCCCTCATCTACATAGTACCGTAAAGACCGTTGGTCGCCAGCTCCGCCGGTCACGGTCAGTTAGTTCCACCAGGAGGAGGTGTATTGGCGAAACGGAATACAAAAAAAAATTTTAATTAATTTTAATTTTAATAGTAAATGGTATTTGAGCAACTGTGGTATAAAAACAATATCCCACTCAGCATCATTATATAACAGCCATGCTGATATTCAGTACAACGGCACTGTTAAACAATGATTTACTTTATATTTTAGAATTTCAGAGTTTCATTGGTTAAGTCCCAAATGGCGTAATATGGAAAGCTAGTGCTCTATGTAGGGTGTACAATCTCTATTTTCCAGACACCTTGATCAAGGGTTAGAGACGGATTGAGGATTCAGCCCTGTGTTAGAAGATGATTAGCTTTGTAGCTTGCGTTAGCCATGAACAAAACAACGTTGTGTGAAATTGCTTAAATAGATCGAAGTTTAACATTAAGAATGAATCTAAACACATGTAATCGATCCATTACAGCATATAATTTGTATTCATAGAAGCACATTGTTTTGCTAGGTAGTGATTAGCGTTCTGATTATATTGCGTCAGAGAAAGCAATATCTCAACTTTAAAGTTTAACTACTTCACTTCAAGTCTACACACATTATGTAAGTTTTGTGATTTACATTTTTTTTTTTGCCTTCGTTTCAGAATTCAGGAAAGTATTTGAACAAAAAAAAATAAAAAATCTTAAACCCTCATTAGGGTTTGCTTTAGCAGGTTACGCGCATACTGGGGATGTCAGCAACTTCCTGTGCTTCAATGATCATTTTGCGTAATGTGTATTATCAGATATATCAGGCAATGATCATACAAACCAGTAATCAGTCCTCTCCCGTTCTCATTAACAGCAATGCCAGCAGCAAGACCTTGGAATATGTGATTCCCACTGATGATAAAAGAAAGAGGAGGGAAAATGAGTCTTCATTGTGTATTTGCATTCTTGCATTCATTGATCAAAAGCAACAGAAATGCGAAGTGAATCCAATCCAGTGTAGTTAGAGACTGTAGCCAATCTTTATCTTTTTTTTATATTTTTTTTTAATCGCCGTCACTTCCTGATTACTGCACTGCTGTGGACAATTTCTCAACCGGGCACTGATCCTGAGGACTGACAAAATATACATCACACTATACGGTCTACAGTGAGAAACACATGCCTACAAAGGGTTTTCCACCATGTTCAACTCCAGAGCCGCGGATCTCTCTCTACGGTAGGCGAGTAGGATTGTGTAGCGATGTGCAACCCGCGGCTCTTTAAATACAGTTGTGTCTTAGCATATTGTTGGTAATAATATACTGTTGTAAAAACTATGAATCAGCACATATGACACATGGAAGTAAGGAAACACATTGAGGACATGCGGTTATGGGAAAATAATTTACAATGATATTTTTATCTGTTTAGAAACTAATCATCCAGATGAACATTATACAAAGTGTCTCTTGTGAACAAAAAAGACAAAATCCGGCTCGTCATTTTACAAAGAAGCTGCAACGCCCACCATGTCTACTGTATGCTGCTAACCAGGTAGTAAAGGAATACAGAGGCTTGTATAACACACACACACACATACACACACACACATACACACACACACATACACACACACACATACACACATACACACACACACATACACACACACATACACACACACACATACACACACACATACACACACACATACACACACACATACACACACACATACACACACACATACACACACACACACACACACACATACACACACACATACACACACACACACACACACACACACACACACACACACACACACACACACACACAAATTCTTTGCTACCTGACCACAGGATTGCCGTTGTAAAGAATGTAGACTCCGGCCTCTTTGTTGCCGAAGATCTGGTTGCTGCGGATGGAACCTTTCCCATTGCCAAGGACGACAATCCCAGAACGTAGGCCGCTGTGGATCCTGTTACACTTCAGCCATGAAAGCGGGGCGAGAGAGAAGCAGGATTAAAAGCATGCGAAATTAGGAGAAGAAAGAGGTTCTCAAATAATCAAAGCTCTGTTGTACCAGCTGCAATGAGGAGCAGACATGCACTGGGACAACCAAGTGTAAAAAAAAATTATTAACATCTTTCCACTGTGTTATCATGTTGTAATTAAACGCAGATCAGATTTGAAGTCGTGCAAAAGAAAAAAAAATAAATGTTTGTTTTTTAAAATTATGATTATTATTATTTCTATTCAGCAAACTAAAAAAAAGGCAATAAATTGCAATACATCAGCAATCGGCTCCAACAACTTCGTGAGAAGGTGACAGTTACCAGGATGATGGGATTGGCTCCTTTGCGTATGTCTAGTCCTGCTTCGCCGTTTGAGTGGATGTTGTTTTCGGCGATGAGGCCTTGAGCCGAGAGCCGCAAGAAAACACCAGATGCTCGGCACCCACTTACTTCATTGCGCAACATCACCATCTAACACAGGAAGAGATCTCCTCAGAAAATATGCTGAGACTTCCTGAGTCGCGTTCGCCTTACATGGCCGTTCGTGATAAAGGTCACGTGTTACCTCAATACTATAGTTGCATGCTAAAATATCACCATTAGACAATTCAAATCATGAGCTATTTACTTGACCTGTCTTGGGATGGATGCAATAAATTTGAAACAATGCATGAGCAGCTGTGTTAAGTCCTGGATAATGAAGTAAAAGCTCCATAGCTGTGTTCCTCAGGTCGTCCGCGGACTTCATTTTATTGCCACATAAAACTGATCAAGTCAAGACCTGGCCAAGTGAAGCAACCACAGATCATAACACTGCCACCACATACGTGGTGACGTAACGATGCACCCATCATGCATAGTGCCCACCGGAGGCAGCGTTATGCTCTGGAGTTGCTGCAATTGCTCGGGTCCAGGCACAGCAATGTTATGAATATAAAAATATTAAGTCAGCTGACAACCCGAATGTATTGTATAAAATTTACTGAGCTTGTATTAGCTCACAGTAGCTTTAAGTCATAACGGTCTCTCTCTCGCCTGTGAATGTATGCATTGGTCACTGTCTGTTTCTGATTTCACCTGCCTTTATAATGGAGGGGAATCATAAATTATGCATAATAACCAGGAGTTGGCTTCACATAAAATACTACATGCAATGTCATGCTGAAATTTAGTGAAGTAAAAAGTATGGATAATTGCTCTAGGATGTAGGGGAGTAAAAAAAATCCTTTAATAAAATGTGAAATATGTACAATAGTAAGAAAATAAATGTACTTGGTTATCTTCCACCTCTTTACATTGTCCTGCGAGAAGGTAAATCTCAACCCCATTCTCGAATCTCTGGCAGACTAAAACAGGTTTTCCCTCATAACTTGTACTGTATTTAGTGCCAGCCATCTGTTCATCAATATTAACAGTTTTCCAGTCCCTATTGATAAGATTTAAAAAAAATAAATAAATAAATAAATAAAATAAAAAAAAACACATCCCTGCAGTATGATGCTGCCATCACCATGCTTCACTGTGGGAATGTTTTTTTGTTGTTATGGTGTTGAGTTAGTGTCAAAATGAAGTTTAATTTTCATCTATTCAGACCAGGTAACGTTCTTTTTCCAACAAAAGCTTTTTTTTTTTTCGGGCTTCTCTTCCACAAAGCCTAGCCTTTACTATGGATGAAGTCTTGCATTTCCTTTAAGGATCTTCTACGGTTTCTCTAGGCCTTACCTTGAGTGCCTTTACTAAATCTTACATTAAGGCACTCCTTTCCAGTGCCATCTTTTTTCCATTTTTTCAGACCAAGTGTATTTATATTGAGATCTTATGACCGATCATGTGAGACATTGATTGTATAACGGTGGAGCTTAATCCACTAATTTGGTAACTTCTGAAAGTAGCTGATTGGACCTGATCTTGTTGACGGGTAAATAAATATGCACTCAACTTTTCAGTTTTCATTTTTTATATTGAAGTTTAGATTGCTTGGTTAGGTCCATTACATAAAATCCCAAAAATTTTTTGTTCCTTAAGCTGTACTGCAACAAAACACAAAAAAACACCAAGGGGTGATTGCTTCTGCAAGGCACTGTATTATAGATAAGTAATGTATTTGAACGAAAAAGAACATTAATATGAACCTGTACTGTAATATACCTTGAAGTCTAATTAATACAAAACTATCCGCCCTGACTTCGTCATGAGTAATGCATGAATGCAAAAAAACTTATATACTGTATATTGGGTATACAACTATCATACCACTTACTTTATAGTACTATTAATACATTTGATAAATGTATAGACTAGGTCTTCCTAAGTTATTTGTCATTTTTATTTAAAGGTCCTGTACCAGGATAGCGTGTTCTAGATTATCCAGACGGTTGACATTCACCTCTACTGCTTACCTTGGCATACTGGATGCAGCGCACCGCATAGTTGAGACCTCGAAACACGTTGGCCTCCAGTCTCGCCTGGGCATGATTACACAGATGAACACCACCTTTGCCATCACGAAGCAGGCAGTGGTGCAGTAGGCACCCATGCACAGAATTTGCCAACTCCTGTGCCTCCGCATCCCTCTGCAGCTCTGCACTCAGGTTCAGCAGCACAGGAAACGTGGAAAAATCCGGCTTCCGTGGCTCCAAGAGGTGCGCGAGACCATGCTGCTCGTAGGACAGCATGTACCCCACATTATTTCCATTCTCTAGTTTCTCATCATCACAAGAATCGCTTGATGTGTCCATGCTGTCATCCTCGATCATCGTGCCCTCCTGGCCTGAAAGAAGACCTCTACTGAGGGATTTCAATTTGGTCCTACCACTTTCCCAGTCCATGTCCTGTTTAGTCCAGTCCTCGAGGGCTGAATCTCTTGGACTGACTCCACCCAGGTTTTCTTTTGCATCTTGCCTGCTTGTAGACATGGTTGAGATGGTTAACATTTTGGCCAAAGCAGCCAGATGTTTATAAGCCCAGTTGCGCTCAGAAACTGGTGGACCTTCGACAGTAACAGAAGCAGAGTCACCACCAGAAAACTCACAGCTGTCCATTAGGCTTATGGCCACACCTAGGAAGTGGGCTGAGCTGCCCTGGGCGAACGAACAGAATCGAGCTTGGCAGGTGCCCGGTCCTCTGACATGAAACTGACAGCTCTCGAAGTTGCAGTTGTCCAACTGGACATGACCTGAAGATGTCTAATGAATGCAAAGCAGAAAAATGTTAGGTATTTAAAATTTTAAAATATCATATTGGAAACTTGTGAGTGTGTGTGTCTTTGATTACCTTATAAACGACCGGTGAAAACCATGCTGGCATCAAAACCAAATTACAAAGCCTGGCAGTTGGGCACTGCTGATCGAAGCTCACCAATAAAGCCACATCACCAAGCTTCCCCATGCCTACAATCTCAACAGGCACTTTCAGAGTCACCTCTGCCTGCTCCTCATAAATACCTGGATGGAGCAGCAGCCTATCGTACGGCCCGGCAGTCGCCAGTGCCCCTCTCAACGTCTCATAGCCATGCCCGGGTACGGAGCCCACATGCCACACTTTCCTGTCTTTCCTGCGCCGGAACAGGTGCAGGCAGGTAGACGAGTGGAGCTCGGCTCCATTCTGCATCCATGTGCGGCTTGCCAGGGCTTGCTGGCGCAGCGCCTCACGCCAGGACGGCGGTGCCAGGTGAGGTCGGCGAGGCCAATTTGGATGCCGCCACTCCGAAAGGCCGAGACACAGTTGGCGCCAGCGCGTGCTATCCAGGCTCAATACGAGTTCCCGCCATGCGTGGCATACCAGGCAACAACGGCCCAAATCAGCCAGGGGTAGATAAGCCAGGATTATGCGCCATAGCTCCGCTGGCAGCCTGGACTCCATCGCTGGCACAGGGGTTAGGGCATGTGCAGGAACATCACCTGAAAGGGGAGAACGTAGACATGCAAAGTCAACGTTCCAGAGTAATGCACTGATGTCTGCAAGCTGTTAAATCTTATTTAAGACGAGATCTAGTTGATGTTTTTTGACTCCAAAGTCATGCAACAGACACTATAATGGGACACAATGAGGACACAAGGGTACAGAATGCAGTGCTGAAAAGAAACGCACGCGCAGGCGTGATCGCCTCGTGATCAAAAGGCTTTATCTTTCATCTGAACACAGCGTTCATCACCGGGCCACAAAATCAGCAGTAAGCTTCTGCTGCAACTTTTAAGCTTCCTGCTCGAGCAGGGGAAGAGGCATCACCGACGGCAAAATCTTCCGGAACGCATGCACTTACATACGAATATATCCAGGAGATGAAAAGCATTAAGCCCCGAGAGCCTACCTCCGGCTCAATCGCTGCCGACTGCAGCTACAGTTTTCAAGTCCAATGCCGATGAGGTCGCAGCGCATAAACATCGCAGCCGCCTTGTTTTTTCCTCTCGCGCTGCTCCGGTTTTCTAAAGGCGTGGAAACCGAAGAGGGGGCGTGGCCTACTCCTGCGCTCACAAATGGGCGGGGTCAGGGGGATCACGCGCTAACGGTTCCGCGTGCATTCCTATTATTATTTTCCACAGACTCTGAAAACAAAGATCTCAGTGTAATTATTCGCACAATCATATATTTATGACAGGTTATTTATTTAACACTGGATTTTCTTCCTCTTCAGCTTGTTTTTGGGTCGTGTTTGTTGCTTTTTAAATTTAGATTTGTCGTTTTGGGTTTGATTTTCCTCTCTAAGCAAAATATTGTTATTTATTTACTAATTATTGCTTATAAGTTATTAATATACTTACTAATATTTTTAACATTTGTTGATAAAGATTATGATTTATGGATGTTGGATTTTTTTTTATGTTGGCAGATTGTGTCTGAATGTGCTCCATATACAGAGCCCTGAAAAAGTATTTGCCCCCTTCATGATTTAATTTTATAAAAAAAATATATATATTTTTTTTTTCTTTTTTTTTTTGCATTATTTGTTATACTTAAATGACTGAGATCGTAAAAAAAATTATATTGCACAAAGATAACAAATGCAGTTTTTAAATGATGATTTCAATTACACCACGTTCTAAATTATTATGCAAATTGGATGTAAGTGACATAAATCTTAAATGTTTAGTTTTTAAATTAAACTCATGGATGGTATTGTGTCTCAGGGCTCTTTGGGTCACTGAAATGAATCTCAGACACGTGTGATAATTAGTTTGCCAGATAAGCCCAATTAAAGAAAAAGTACAGAAGAAGGTTGTTCCACATTATTAAACAGGCCGCAGGTTTCAAGCAATATGGGAAAGAAAAAGGATCTCTGCTGCCGAAAAGCATCACATATTGTAATGCCTTGGACAAGGTATAAAAACATTAGATATTTCATGAAAACTTAAGCGTGATCATCATACTGTGAAGACATTTGTGGCTGATTCAGAGCACAGACAGGTTCGCGCAGATGAAGGCAGAATGAGGAAGGTTTCTTCAAGACAAATTCATCAGATTAAGAGAGCAGCTGCTGAAATGCCATTACAAAGCAGCAAACAGGTATTTGAAGCTGCTGGTGCCTCTGGAGTCCCGCGAACCTCAAGGTGTTGGATCCTTTAAAGGCTTGCAGTTGTGCATAAACCTACTATTCGGCCCCTAATCAATGCTCACAAGCAGAAACGGTTGCAGTGGGCCCAGGCATACATGAAGACAAGTTTTTAAACAGTCTTGTTTACTGATGAGTGTCGTGCAACCCTGGATGGTCCAGATGGATGGAGTAGTGGATGGTTGGTGGATGGCCACCATGTCCCAACAAGGCTGCGATGTCAACAAGGAGGTGCCGGAGTCATGTTTTGGGCCGGAATCATGGGGAGAGAGCTGGTAGGCCGCTTTAGGGTCCCTGAAGGTGTGAAAATTACCTCTGCAAAGTATATTGGCTGACCACTTTCTTCCATGGTACAAAAAGAAGAACTGTGGCTTCCGTAGCAAAATCATCTTCATGCACGACAATGCACCATCTCATGCTGCAAAGAATACCTCTGTGTCATTGGCTGCTATGGGAATAAAAGATGAGAAACTCATGGTGTGGCCACCATCCTCCCCTGACCTTAACCCCATTGTGAACCTATGAGGGTGGGAGGCAGTTTGATTCAAAACAGCTATTCTGACATCCCGCAAAGAAATTCAAGCAGAAACTGTCCAAAGACTCACAAGTTCAATGGATGCAAGAATTGTGAAGGTGATATCAAAGAAGGGGTCCTATGTTAAGATGTAACATGCCCTGTTAGGATGTTTTTGATTGAAATTGTTTTTGATTTCTTTAAATATGACCTAATGCTGCAAATTCAACCAAAGCCTATTTTCAGTTCTTTACAACCTATAAAATGTTTTAACTCTGTTGTGCATAATAATTTGGAACAGTGAATTTTCAGGTTTTTATTTTTAAAATAAATATTGTTTTCATTAGGAGGTTTGTTCAATAAAATTCTAATTATACCCTAATAGTTGAATAGACTTGAAAATTATACTGACTGTCATTTGCATTTACTAATTATGAAAATCAGAGAAAGATATAATTTGCTTAATAATTTGGAACACAGTGTATTAAGGGGGAAAAGCTGTCCAAACATATCTGGCCCTATGTGAAAAAAATTATTGCCCTTGCCACTTGCCACACCCAGGCCTGATTACTGGCAGCCAGGTTGAATCAAGAAATCAGTTAAATAGAACCTGTCTTACAAAGTAAAGCATTCTAAAATATCTAAAAACAACAACAGATGAGAAACAAAGTAATTTCTAAGCAAATCACGGTGGGAGACATTATCCACAAATGGATAAAACTTGTTGTCGTGAATCTTCCCAGAAGTGGCCGGCCTACCAAAAATTACTCCAAGAGCACAAAGATGACTCATCCAGGAGCTCATAAAAGAATCCAGAACAACATCTAAAGACCTGCAGGCATCACTTTCCTCATTTAAGGTCAGTGTTCATGGTTCAACAATAACAAAGACACTGGGCATAAATGACATCCATGGGAGAGTTCCAAGATGAAAGCCACTACTGACCACAAAGCCTTGTCTCACATTTGGCAAAAAACATCTTGATTATCCAGAAGACTTTTCGGTAAATATTATGTAGTAATACATAATATTTCTATACAACAAAAGTTTATCTTTTGCATAACAGACATGGTGTGATGGTCTGTGGCTGCTTTGCAGCTTCAGGACCTGGACGACTTGCCATAATTGATGAAATTGTGAATTCTGTGCTCTTCCAGGAAATCCTGAACAAGAATGTAGCGGCCATCAGTTCATGACCTCATGCTCAAGTGCAGTTAGGTTATGCAGCAGAACAATGATTCAAAACACACCAGCAAGTCCATATCTGAATAGCTCCAAAAAAAATTTAGGTTTTGGATTGGCCTTGTAACACTCTGGACTTAAATCCAATTGATCCTGTGGCATGACTTTAAACAAGCTGTTCACGCAAAAAAAAACCCAATATGGCCAAATTACAACAATTCTGCATACAAGAGTGGTCTAAATTTCCTCCACTGTGATGTGAAAGACTCGTTGCTAGGTATTGCAAATGATAGTTTGCAGCTGTTGCCTCCAAGGATGCCACAACCAGTCATTAGGTTTATGAGGCAATTACTTTTTCAAATGGTTCCAGGTAGGTTTGTACAGCTTTTTCCTTTAAAAAATGTAATCATCATTTAAAAACTGCATTTTGTATTTACTTTTGTTATCTTTGAGTCATTTTAAAATTAGTTTTATAATCCGAATCATCTAATTGCGACAAATGTGCAAAAAATATTTAAATCAGGAAGGGGCAAAAATATTTTACACTGTAAAGCTCTGATTTTCCTCCTAAATTAGACGCTTAAAATCTGCACTTTGTAATACTGTATAAGAAAATGACATTCGATGTGGTCTTTTGCAAATGAATATTGACTACATATATATATATATATATATATATATATATATATATATATATATATATATACTCCTAACCAAAAACTTAATTAATATGTTCTTAGCTTTGATTATGGCATGCATTTATGTGACAGCATTTATTTCCATCCAGAGTTGCTTTCATTATATTGTCTTATATTGATGAGGCTCAAGCCACTAAAGTGGTAACGTCTCCTTCAGCACATGTCAAAGATGTTAACAGTGAGGTTAAGGTCAAAGTGGCCAATTCATGTGTAAAAATGATTTCTTGCTTGCCTTAAAAATCAGAGGTCACCCTGATATTGAAGGCCTAACAGTGGATGACACTGAAACACTGATTAGTTTATATGCTGACGACATACTGTTATTTATCCAAAATGTAGAAAAATCAGTTCCTAATTTGTTGGAATTAATTAATTCAGGTTAGGGTTAGGTTATACCATCAACTGGACAAAAAGTGATCTCATGCCACTGTCGGGTATCTATAGCCCAGGTTTCTTTGAAAATATATCATTTAAGATAGTAAGCGACCAGATCACTTACCTGGGCTTAAGAATTCCCAAAAATCCTAAATTAATATTTAAACTAAATTTTTTAGAGTTCACATCTAGGTTAAAGCAGAATATAGATTGCTGGAAAATTCTCCCTTTGTCTATGATTGGCCGTATTAACTCCATTAAAATGGTGTCCCTCCCCAGATTTCTTTATTTGTGTCAAAATTTACCTATCTTTCTCACATCTGCATTTTTCAAAACCTTGGATTCAGTTATTCTTTCTTATATCTGGAATTATAAAACTCCCAGGATATCCAAAGCTCGCCTGCAAAAGCCCAAATCTCAGGGTGGGCTTGGCCTTCCAGTGTTTAGACAGTATTATTGGGCTGCTAATGCAAGAGCATTAATGTATTGGAACACCTGCAGCACAATGGATCATGCCTCTGATTCCCCTTTATGGGAAAAAATGGAAGCTAACTCAGTTGGTGACTCTTCCTTACAGGCCTTGTTGTTTTCTAAGCTGGGTAAACCTAACACTCTTGCTAATCTAAATTATACAACAAGAAATTCTATCAGAATTCTCAACCAGATGAAGAAGGTATCCTAGATACTTCAGTAAGAACCCCTATCTGTTTTAATCATTCTTTCCTGCCACCATGGTCAGACAAATGCTTCAATGCCTGGAGTAGGAGCGGACTAACTACCATCCAAGATCTTTATATTAATGGTAAATTTGCCTCCTTTGATCAGATAAGGGAGAAATTCCAGCTTCCCAATTCACATTTTTTCCGCTATTTACAAGTAAGGCATTATGTCAGAGATAAAATAAAAAACTTTGAAAATATACCAATCCAACATCCTTTCATTGACGTCTTGGTGCGTCCTCCTGACTCCAGACAGTTGGTCTCATTGTTTGTGTCTGTTTTCATCAGTCAAATTAAAACACCTACTGATCATCTACGAAAGGCATGGAGTAGCGAGTTGGGCATCAACCTGTCTGAATCCTTGTGGATTGAAATCATGGCCAGAATGCATTCTTGTTCCATTAACAGTAGACACCATTTAATTCAGTTTAAAGTCGTACACCGTCTTCACTACTCAAAGTCTAAACTGCACAAGATTTATCAATCTGTTTCAGCTCAATGTGACAGGTGTAAAATTTCAGAGGGTACCTTGTCACACACTTTCTGGCATTGTCATGCACTTACAGGATTATTGGTCAGATATTTTTTCTTGGTTTTCCAAAGCATATGGCAAAGATATTAGTCCTCATGCTGAACTAGCAATCTTTGGTTGTTCAGAATCAACGCTGCATCTACCTAAAGCCTCACTCTCCGCCATCTTTTCAAAGGTGGATTTTGGAAATGGCGTCTATTATCCGGATGGAAAAATTAAGGTACACGCGATCCAAATCCTTGGATAAGTTTTTAGATATTTGGGGTCCGTTTCTTGCCTATTTGAATAAGGACAAAGACAGGAATATTGTTCATATTTAACAATTTATAATTTACTGATGCATGTTGTACATTTACTGTACCCACCTGGCAGCTTAGTTATTTATTTTTTTAAGTTTTATTTATTTATTTTTAAGTGTATGTGCGCAATCATTTAATTGTTAGTTTTGGTGTGTTTTTTTCTTTTTTTCCCTTTGTTATTTTTCAGGTGCTGTGTGTAGTAAATGTGTAGTTATGTTTTTGTTAATAATGTAAAATTAATAAATATAATAATAAAAAAAAAAAAAAGATTTCTTATGGCCCCAGAAACACACGTTCACAGTTTTAGCTCAGTGAATCTTAGAATAGTTGTGCTGGAATATGCTCCGGCTATCAAGTAAGAAAAAATAAATCCATAGATGTGATAACCTGGTCATTCAGTACATTCAGGTTGTCACCTGTCTTCATCATTTTGTTTCCACATAACATTAAGCCTAGACCTGACCAACTGAAGCAACCCCAGAACATAATACTGTCTCCAGGGGCTTGTGCAGTGGGCACCATGCATGATAGGAGCATAGCTTCATTCACTTCTCCTCTCTTTTTACCCTGACATGCGCATCACTCTGTAATATGGTCTATATAAACTCATCTGTCCACAGGCCTTTTCCTTTTCTCCATAATCCACTCTTTAGGGGCCCAGCAAACTGAAGCATTTTTTCTGATGAGTCTAACTAACAAATTGTTTTTCTTATGGATACACAGCTGTTTAGACCCACATTGTTTGTGTGGAATTGTGCTTAATTCTGCTTCACTATTAAATAAGCATTACAATACAATTTTACCAAGCATTCAAGTAACCTACTAGTCAGGTGGTCATTGTCTATACCGCATTATGCTGAATTCAGGGTCGCGGGGGGCCTGGAGGCTATCCCAGGAGACTTACGGCACAAGACGGAGTACACCCTGGACAGGGTGCTAAATCCATCGCAGGGCACACACACACACACTCACACACTACAGGCAATTTGGGATGCATAATCTGCATGTTTTTGGTCTGTAGGAGGAAACCGGAGTACCCGGAGGAAACCCACCAAGTACATGGAGAACATTCAAACTCAATGCACACAGAGACGGAAATCAAATCTGGCGGGGAATCGAACCCGGACCCTGGAGGCGCAAGGCAACAGTGCTAACCACTACACCACCATGTGTAATAATGCGTTGGACAGTGCTTAATATGATTCCAGTGATGAAAAAAATTATTTTGTGTTTTTCTTGATTGATGCAAACCAGTAATTTGAACCCTTAGAAAATGAGGGCAGCGGCAGAGTGAGCGACGGGAAGACAGTCAGACCAACAGAAGACAGGTAAACGTGAAATAGAGACAAAGAAAAAGAAATGGAGAGAGAGATTCTTCACCAAATTCAATAAAATCATCCACAACTTTAACTGCCTCCCTGACCCAGACAAACTGCCCCACCTACTGGGGGCAGCGCAGAGAGAGCTGCAAACTAGCAGGACAGTACACACACACACACCTACCACCATGTTAAGGGCAGTGAGTGACCACATCACATTATATCACATGCGCACACACAAATACACATTTGCACACACATGCACTGATTGCTGATATTATAATAATAATTATTATTATAATAGCCTTCCTTCTTTCTTCAGTATCACTTTACCTTTAACTGCAGAGCGAAATGTCTGCACTATTTTTCTAAATATATATATTATTCACTTCTATAATACTCTGTTTTTATTTTTCTCTTTTTTATTCCTGCTTATTTTTGCAAGACGAATGTAGATATTTGTCGTGCCAATAAAGCACCATTGAATCTAGTCTAGACAGCCAGACAGAAACACAGGATGACAGGGGGATAGAAAGTGATAGAGGGAGACAGAAAGAGAGGGAGTAAAAGAGAAACAAAAAAGTAGATTGAAAGAGAGACAGAGACAGACAGACAAAGAGAGACAGAGACAGAGTGAGGGATAGGTAGTCGGACAGACAAACTGAGAGACAGATGGACAGACAGAAAGAGACAGATCAAGGAGACAGTGACAGAGTAAGGGATAGTACAAAGTGAGGGAGAGAAGAGGACAAAGACAGTGAAAGCAAGAAATAGTTTGAGCAGCCAGATAAATAAACAGAAAGACAGATAGAAAGTGAGAGAAGGCAGATTTTAATCTAAAAAAGTAGATTGAGAGAGAGAGAGAGAGAGAGAGAGGCAGATAGATAGAGCGACAGACAAGGAGAAAGAAAAAGAAGTGGAAGTAAAAACAGAAAGACAGACAGACAGAAATCGACAAACAAACCAGTGTCAGAGTAAGGGATAGGGAGACATACAGACAGGTACAAAGTCTGAGAGAGACGTGGAAGAAGACAAGGACATGCAAAGAAAGACAAAAGTTAGAGAGGGAGACAAAGAAGGCACAAAGACAAAGAAGACAGTGACAGACTGAGGGATAGGTAGATAGATGGACAGAGAGAGGGAGACAGAAAAAGAGGAAGTAAAATAGAAAGAGTGTCTGTGTGTGAGTTAGAGAGAGAGAGTGTGTGTGTGTGTGTGTGTGAGTTAGAGAGAGAGAGAGAGAGAGAGAGAGAGTGTGTGTGAGTTAGAGAGAGAGAGAGAGTGTGTGTGTGTGTGTGAGTTAGAGAGAGAGAGTGTGTGTGTGTGTGAGTTAGAGAGAGAGAGTGTGTGTGTGTGTGAGTTAGAGAGAGAGAGAGAGAGAGAGAGTGTGTGTGAGTTAGAGAGAGAGAGAGAGAGAGAGAGTGTGTGTGAGTTAGAGAGAGAGAGAGAGTGTGTGTGTGTGAGTTAGAGAGAGAGAGTGTGTGTGTGAGTTAGAGAGAGAGAGAGAGAGAGTGTGTGTGAGTTAGAGAGAGAGAGTGTGTGTGTGTGTGTGTGTGAGTTAGAGAGAGAGAGTGTGTGTTAGAGAGTGTGTGTGAGTTAGAGAGAGAGTGTGTGTGTGTGTGTGTGAGTTAGAGAGAGAGAGTGTGTGTTAGAGAGTGTGTGTGAGTTAGAGAGTGTGTGTGAGTTAGAGAGAGAGTGTGTGTGTGTGTGTGTGAGTTAGAGAGAGAGAGAGAGTGTGTGTGTGTGTGAGTTAGAGAGAGAGAGTGTGTGTTAGAGAGTGTGTGTGTGTTAGAGAGTGTGTGTGAGTTAGAGAGAGAGTGTGTGTGTGTGTGTGTGAGTTAGAGAGAGAGAGTGTGTGTTAGAGAGTGTGTGTGTGTTAGAGAGTGTGTGTGAGTTAGAGAGAGAGTGTGTGTGTGTGTGTGTGAGTTAGAGAGAGAGTGTGTGTGTGTGTGTGTGAGTTAGAGAGAGAGAGTGTGTGTGTGTGTGTGTGAGTTAGAGAGAGAGAGTGTGTGTGTGTGTGTGAGTTAGAGAGAGAGAGAGTGTGTGTGTGTGTGTGTGAGAGTTAGAGAGTGTGTGTGTGTTAGTGTGAGTTAGAGAGAGAGAGTGTGTGTGTGTGTGTGTGAGTTAGAGAGAGAGAGAGTGTGTGTGTGTGTGTGAGTTAGAGAGAGAGAGAGTGTGTGTGTGTGTGTGTGTGTGTGAGTTAGAGAGAGAGAGTGTGTGTTAGAGAGTGTGTGTGTGTTAGAGAGTGTGTGTGAGTTAGAGAGAGAGAGAGAGAGAGTGTGTGTGTGTGTGTGTGTGTGTGTGTGTGTGTGTGTGTGTGTGAGTTAGAGAGAGAGAGAGTGTGTGTGTGTGTGTGTGAGTTAGAGAGAGAGTGTGTGTGTGTGTGTGTGTGTGTGTGAGTTAGAGAGAGAGTGTGTGTGTGTGTGTGTGTGTGTGTGAGTTAGAGAGAGAGTGTGTGTGTGTGTGTGTGTGTGTGTGTGTGTGAGTTAGAGTGTGTGTGTGTGTGTGTGTGTGTGTGAGTTAGAGAGAGAGTGTGTGTGTGTGTGTGAGTTAGAGAGAGAGAGAGTGTGTGTGTGTGAGTTAGAGAGAGAGTGTGTGTGTGTGTGTGTGTGAGTTAGAGAGAGAGTGTGTGTGAGTTAGAGAGAGAGAGAGTGTGTGTGTGTGTGTGTGTGAGTTAGAGAGAGAGAGAGTGTGTGTGTGTGTGTGTGTGAGTTAGAGAGAGAGTGTGTGTGTGTGTGTGTGTGAGTTAGAGAGAGAGTGTGTGTGAGTTAGAGAGAGAGAGAGTGTGTGTGTGTGTGTGTGTGAGTTAGAGAGAGAGAGAGTGTGTGTGTGTGAGTTAGAGAGAGAGACAGACAGATGGGGGAGTGGCGCTTCAGCACCAGTGACGTCATTTCAACATGGCTGCACAGGACGAGCTGAGTAAGTTTGTCTGCCTTTTCGCTCACATTCCCTCAGAATTACCCTCGTATTCAGTATAAATTCTGTCCAGTCATTCGCCTGAAAAGCAGAAATCTCTATAATTATCGTCAGTATGAATATGTCCGTCCGTGTCCGCGCTGTGTGATGTAGATGTAATGTGTCTCCGACAGCTCAGTGCTACAGGCCCAGTGTGCACAGTCATGGTCCTCAAGGAAAGTGTGTGTTTTTAACCGTTACGGAGCTCCGTGACCTCCTTCTGTGCGCAAAGTGCTTTATTAATGTGTTATAGCTGCTTATTGTACAGTGTCGGTGTGAGAGAAGTTAAACGCGGTGTCTGTATATATGCGTTGGTACAAGTTTGCTAGCTACAGAAGCTAACATGCTACATAAATAGCACAATGTAAAGCTGTAGCTGTGTTTAATTTGTCTGTTAGACTATGGAGTAGTTTTGGGGTGAGATATGTGATGTGATAAATTGTGTAAGTTTATTTTATTGTATATTATGCCATAATAATCAGTTTGTCATACATTTAGCTAACTATAAGCTGCTCTTTATCAGCAAATGCACTTTAGAGCTGGTGTGCTTCTTACATCATCTTATCAGTTTAGTTCTGTTTTACTTTATACAGTGCTGTGCAAAAGTCTTAGGCACCATATTATATGCTGTACCAATTTTATTATACATGTTTATCGTGTTTGCATTATTATGTACAAAATCATTCAGTTTCATTTTCAAATATAACTTAAGAATTAATGAATTAATAAATAACACTACAGGAGAATATACTGTATGCATGGCTGTAAAGAAAAAATATATAGTACAAGACAAACTGGTTTTCAGTTTAAGTGAACAAAAAACCTAATGTACACTCCTGGGATTTGTATAAGAATATAAAGGAGCGAGTGTGACAAAGTTACAAGAAGAACTCGTATTCTCCAGCAAGCTCAGTAAAACCTAACAGCTGTTTTACTTACAGTTCTGTGCGAAAGTCTGGGGTACATACAAAAATTTGGCATAAGCAAAAGATGCTTTTGAAAACATTTCTGCATAAACGAAACTTCTATAAAGAGCAATAAAAGGTAATAAAATAAACGGTCAATATTCGGAGTGAAAACTCATTGCTTAAAATCAGGGGTTTTATACACAGATTTGTACACTTTTATAAGTAAAACAGCTGAAAAGGTTAATACAGGTCATGATAGAAAAGTGTCAGAACGCAAACTGCATCCTTGCTATGGTGGCAAAAATGGGACCTACTCAATATTAGGCAGGTGGTCATAACGTTATGGCTGATCTGTGAATATGTAGCACTAAACCACATTTCTGTCCTCCTCTTTTTCTCGCTCTCCTCCTCTCCCTGGGTTTAGATCAGCTGGAGCGCGTGTTCCTGCGGCTGGGCCACGCTGACACCGACGAACAGTTGCAAGATGTCATATCAAAGTTCCTGCCCCCTGTTCTCCTCAAGCTCTCCAGTGCTCAAGAGGGAGTTCGCAAAAAAGTGAGTCCGCACCAAGACCGTTTATCATACACACTTAATGAGCTTTTTGTCGTACAATACCGTTGTTTCTACTAGGGGTGCTCCGATTGATCGGTCGCCGATCATAATCGGCTGATAATTGCGTTGGGAAGTTTGAGCTGCAGTCTCTATAATGGCTGATGTAGAAAAGCGAATCAGATGACGCAAAACTCGCGAGACAGTTTTTTTGCGTGCTGCTAAAACGTCTTCAACGGTCTGGCAATTCTACATGTTGTGTGAAACAGACAATACATTAGCAATCTGCAACCTGTGTAACAAGCCAATTCCACGAGGTGGGAAGCACCCAAAGCATTTTAACACCACGAACCTCATCAGACATTTGAAGGTTGGTCACGTAAAGGAACATGAGCAGTTTTCAAAGTTGGCTAGCGCTAAGAGAGAGCAGGAGAGTTCAGCAACTCGAGCAACATTCACACAGCCGTCGGTAACAGAGACGTTTCAAAGACAGAAACCCTCTTGTTTTTTTTGGCAGAACAATAAAAGCCGCTTTTCTGCTCTCGCACAAGCAGCACGAACCTACCTCTGTGCCTCATGCACAAGTGTTGATAGTAAGCGACTTTTTAGCACAGCAGCAAATATAGATGAGAAGCGCAACAAGCTGTCAAGCAAAAATGTGCAGATGATTATATTTATTAAGAAAAATCTGCCCTTGATCCTTAAGAAGTAAGCTACAAATCTTTATCCACCCTTTCTCATTCTCTAGCTCACTCTTGCTCTCTCTGCCCCTCTCTAAATGCCCACAAAATCTGCCTGAGCTAATTTATCATTGACTCATGATAGTGCAGTTGTGGTTCTATTAGTTAACTGCCTTTCTTTTTGACATCCCAAGAGATGTGAACTCGCAATGGCTTGTTATATGAGATGTTTTTTATTATTTGTATTATTATTTTTTTTAATTATGATTATTATTATTTATTTTTGTTGTGCAATTTATTACCTGTGGTCCTTTTGACTGTAGCCTTTTTTGTTGCAGATTTTAGCCTAAAGTTAAAGTACTCTAAAGCCAAAGGCTCTGTTTGTTCTGTATGTTATTTTATAACATTTTTGTATTGTTGTATTTGTCAAGCTCTAAGCTTTTCCCATTTCCCAGTTGACATGTTGCACATGTTGCTTGCGAATAAATACAGTTGTCAATTCATGATATTCCTCTTCTTGTAATTTCAATACTTAGTTTACATTGTTTGTTAGATATAGTTTAATGAATAATGCTACATCATAAGGCTTCAAGTAGACCCTGTAATCGGTATCGGACGATACAGCTTCTAGTGATCGGCTCCAAAAATCCTGATCGGAGCACCCCTAGTTTCTACCAGCTGACATTTTCCATGTCATGATTGCGCACTTTCCAGGTTATGGAGCTACTGGTTCACCTGAATAAAAGGATTAAGAGTCGTCCTAAGATTCAGTTGCCCGTTGAGACGCTGCTTGTGCAGTACCAGGACCCAGCAGCAGTGTCTTTCGTCACGGTATGTAAACACTCGCATATACACACATTATTCCGCAAGACGTTACAGTTGTGGCCAAAAGTTTACATACACTTGTAAAGAACATACTATCATGGCTCTCTTGAGTTCCCCGTTATTTCTATAACTCAGATTTTTCTCTGATAGAGTGATTGGAACAGATACTTCTTTGTCACAAAAAACATTCATGAAGTTTGGTTCTTTTATGACTTTATTATGGGTTAACAGAAAAAAGTGATCACATCTGCTGGGTCAAAAATATACATACAGCAGTGCTAATATTTGGTTATATGTCCCTTAGCCATTTTCATTTTAATTAGGCGCTTTTGGTAGCCATCCACAAGCTTCTGGTTGAATCTTTGACCACTCCTCTTGACAGAATTGGTGCAGTTCAGTTAAATTTGATGGCTTTATGACGTGGACTTGTTTCTTCAGCATTGTCCACATGTTCTCAATGGGGTTTAAGTCAGGACTTTGGGAAGGCCATTCTAAAACCCTAATTCTAGTCTGATTTAGCCATTTCTTTACCACTTTTGATGTGTGTTTGGGGTCATTGTCCTGTTGGAACACCCAACTGCGCCCGAGACCCAACCTTCGGGCTAATGATTTTAGGTTATGTTGAAGAATTTGAAGGTAATCCTCCTTCTTCATTATCCCTTTTACTCTCTGTAAAGCACCAGTTCCATTGGCAGCAAAACAGCCCCACAGCATAATACTACCACCACCGTGCTTGATGGTAGGCATGGTGTACTTGGGATTAAAGGCCTCACCTTTTCTCCTCCAAACATATTGCTGGGCATTGTGGCCAAAAAGCTTGATTTTTGTTTCATCTGACCACAGAACTTTCTCCAGAAGGTCTTATCTTTGTCCATGTGATCAGCAGCAAACTTCAGTCGAGCCTTAAGGTGCCGCTTTTGGAGCAAGGGCTTCCTTCTTGCACGGCAGCCTCTCAGTCCATGGAGATGCAAAACACGCTTGACTGTGGACAATGACACCTGTGTTCCAGCAGCTTCTAATTCTTGGGAGATATGCTTTTTGGTGGTTCTCGCTTGACTCTTCACCCTCCTGACTAATTTTCTCTCAGCAGCAGGTGATAGCTTGCGTTTTCTTCCTGATCGTGGCAGTGACAAAACAGTGCCATTTACTTTATAATTTAGCAATCCCCATTGCTCTTGGGACCTGCAGCTGCTTTGAAATGGCTCCAAGTGACTTTCCTGACTTGTTCAAGTCAATAATTCTCTTTTGCAGATCCATGCTGAGCTCCTTTGACTTTCCCATTGTAGCGTTAGTGAGCGTTTGTATCCAATGAGCCCTATTTAAATGGCCTCAGAGAAGCCACCAGCTGAAGTCACTCATCATCACTCACAAGAAGTTAAGAGGCCATGCTATGGAGCTCATTTCACTGACACAACTTTCTAAGTCACCAAAATTGCTAATTCATGTTCCTGTATGTATATTTTTGACCCAGCAGATATGATCACTTTTTTCTGTTAACCCATAATAAAGTCATAAAAGAACCAAACCTCATGAATGTTTTTTGTGACAAAGAAGTATCTGTTCCAATCACTCTATCATAGAATAATCAGAGTTGTAGAAATAACGGGGAACTCAAGAGAGCCATGATAGTATGTCCTTTACAAGTGTATGTAAACTTTTGACCACAACTGTAAGTTTGTCACTTTGGTTGTCCGTGTTTAATTTTGTTATTAGAGCTACACAATAAATTATCGAAATGGACCAGTGGAATTACACAATCACAAAGGGTTGCAATTTCTTACAGGAATTTATTAAGGGGTTTGTCAATAATATATATATTTTTTCCCCCTTAAATAACCTTTGAGGTGCTAAATACTGGCAAGCATCCTTTTAATGGTCTAATTTGTACTATTATTTTTCTGCTAATAATTTCACCTAATGTAGGTGTGACAATTCTATCCGTATCCTGACGCTTTTTTGATTAATAAGAATAATTTGCTTACCAGTAATGTGGTGGGTTTTTTTTTGTTTTTTTTCCCTCGTGTATGGAGTTGATATATGTGTCACTTAAGCGTGCATGGATGGACATGAGTTTGCAGAAGAAAAAGAAATGAAAGCGCAACATATCGTAGCATGGCTTACTCCAAAAAAGGAAAGTAGAGTGAAAATTTTAACCTTCGAAGATGAACGGACAGATCAATATATTTTTTATATAATACATTTATTGTTCCTGCAGGAAGTTTAAAACCAGATTGTCTCATACATTCAGGAAACCGTAGCGATAATAAAAAGCAGTAACGTGAAACACCACTTTGAGGCAAAATGCATGTTGGTTTGAGCAAACATATCGGCGTGAGGGCGTGTAAAATAACCGGACTGAGAGCGCGGTATGTCGGAGCAACCAGAGTCCTTTCACATTTGTTTCCTGCCCAGCAGCGTGCAATTAAAGTAGCGTGGATTTTGAGGTAGCACAAAAAACACTTACTGATGCAACATGTCTTGTAAAGGTATGCTTGTCTGCGGTGGCTTACATTTTACTTGATGGTAGGCAAAAAGACCCCCCCCCCCCTGCATTGACTAAGAAGTAATGTGTGTGTTTGCAGAATTTTACAATAATCTACATAAAGATGGGTTACCCCAGACTGGATGTGGCCAAACAGTGTGAGCTTGCGCCAACTCTGCTAACAGCCATGGAGGGCAAACCTGAGCCTCAGCAGGACAGGTGAGACTGATCTCGCGTCTCAAAAGTAATACTAATGGTCAAAGTGAATATTCTTATCACTGAATTTTTTTTTTCTCTTCTTTTAAATAGCTTGATGCATTTGCTGATTCCTACTCTGTACCACATGAAGTATCCGACCGAGCCTTCTAAGGCATCACCCTTTGTCCTCACGGAGAAGCCCAAAACAGTTCATCAGCTTCTGGAGTTCATGCTCGACGTCCTCCTGATGCCTTATGGGTAGGTGTTTGTTTTTAAAGTGTGTTAAAGGAACTTTAACACACGACTATATGCCTCAGTGGCAGTAAAGATCCAAGATTACGCCTGATGTCAGAAAAATGTATATTTGCCATGGCTTCCATTGCCCGGCTTCACACAACGTCAAAGTGGAACATCTTTAATAGGAAAAGCTCACTAGTGCGTCTTTAACAGGTTTGTGTTGAACGAGCAGGCAAGTCGTCCCACTCCCTCCTCCCCACAGGGAGGCGCTTCAGGAGGAGCGGTAGCAGGACAGAGTCTCCCACAGCCTCCTCCAGGGATGAGCCTGTACGCCGTTAAAAGAGTTATTGGAGAAGCTCAATGGAGTCCTGAACAGCTGGAGCAGGTAAATGTTGGTGCTGAAGTGTGTAAATGTAAATGCATTTTTTTTTATTTCTTCAGGTAACAATGATCAAGGACACTTTTATTCTTTCCTGTTGCATTTGTACCTGCTGACTGGTTATGGGAAGGCACACGTTCTCATCAGACCTGTGATCGCTGGTGTAATAACTGTTCTTTCTGTAGTGCAAGCTGGGTATTGTGAAGTTCATGGAGGCGCAGCAGGTACCCGAAGTGGAAACGGTCGTCCACCTGGTTGTTGCCTCTAGCGACACCAGGCACAGCGTAGCCACGGCAGCTGACCTCGAACTGAAAAGCAAGCAGAGGTACTGTATCGGTTGTTAATATTATTATTAAATAGTGTTTTTTTTTTTTTAAATAAACAAAATATTAAATTGTCTGTTTCTGTTGCAGCATTATTGACTGGAACAACCCACTCATCATTAACAAAATGTTCAAGGTTTACCTGGGCGATATTCCACTCAAAACAAAGGTATGTTTCTTATTAATGTTACAGACTGTACATCGACCAGTTGCTTCATTTCACATGTCTATCAGTCAGGTAATTTGCGTTCCGTCCCGTCACCCATCCCGTCCACACAGGGGGCCTCGGTGAAGCGAGAACTGAAGCATGAACCGGTCAGCACCAGGGTCAAGATGAAAATTCTGCCGCATCTGCTTCGCTCCAGACTCGCTGCTGAGTGTTTCCCTGCAAACATCCAGGTGAGTGTGTGTGTGTGTGTGAGAGAGAGAAAAAGGGCTTCAGCGACGCATATTTAACCAGCCTGCCCAATAAATGATTGGAAACAAAAGGTAGGGATGCTTTGACTTTGAGAAGGCTCATTAATTTTAACGGGCGCTTTGTGTTTTTTAGGTTGTCTATGATGGGCTGTTTGGAGCCAACACCAACAATAAACTCCTGTCTCTCACTTTGCAGTTCGTTCACCACATCTGTGTTGTGTAAGTGTCCTTGTTGTAGTGCATATAAGACTTGAACTACTGCCGGGACAGTATCCTCGCACATCCCGTGTTTTTTCTATGTGTAATTTTAAGCATCATTTTTTTTTTTTTATGCAAAAAAATGGCAACAGCTCTTTTCTGCCCAAGTGTTGTATAGTATTTAGCAGGCGTCACTAAATGGCGTTCTATCCGGACCCTGATGCTTTTTTGATAAACAGGAATAATTAATATAGCAGTAATCTAGTGCTTTTCCCCCTTGAGGTAGGTGTGGCTATCTGTGTCACTCAACAGAGCCGATCAACATTATAGTTCAACGTGTATAGACAAAGTGTGAAAACAAAAAACGAAGGTGCGACAAAGCATGACTCACTCCGAAAAAAGTGAAGTAAACTATGAAAATCTGAACCTTTGAAGATGAATGAACAGATCAGTGTATGTTTATTCTCCTCGCTGGGATTTTAAAACCAGATTGTCTCATTTTCTGAATGATAATAGAAAGCAGGAATGTGAAGCGGGTAGCGCTGTCCTCTGAGTGTGTTACTCCGCCTCCAACGGCACGTGAGCGAGTTCGAAACGATGCGGTCGGCTGGCGTCACGTGGTTCGGAGGAAACGCATGATAGTCTTCACCCCTCCCGATTGAGTGGTAGTAGTAGCCTTAATGTGGGAGCCCCCTAGTGACAGGGAGGAATTGGACACGAAATTTTTTTTTTTTTTAAATGGCGGCACGGTGGCTTAGTGGTTAGCACTGTCACCTTGCACCTCCAGGTCCTGGGTTTGATTCTCGCCCAGGGTCTCTGCGCATGGAAATGGAGTTTGCATGTTCTCCCCGTGCTTGGCGGGTTTCCTCCTGGGGTTCTCCGGTTTCCTCCCACAGTCTAAAGACAGGCAGATTAAGCAAATTGGCGTTCCCAAATTAGCAACAATAGTGTGTGAAAGTTGACTGGATGTCCTACCGCGGTCGTACAAAATGGGAAGAAAATGGGAATGGTCACTATTGGCCTCCACGGTCCCGAGTAGGACCACAGAAGTTTTTAAATGGATAGTGGAGATTATTAAACTGCTCATTTTTTAATAGACTTTCGATGTTTAGATAGATAGATAGATAGATAGATAGATATCCGAATCAGAAGTCTAAAATTCTGATCTCGGCTCAAAGAAAATAAGACCTTAAATTTAATTCAGCCCGCTGGTCTATAGTATATAGTCAACATTTTGAAAATGATTGCTTTTTTTTCCCCCCTCGCTCTCTGCAGGTGTCCTGATACTAATAAGCCTTTGGGCCTGATGCTGCTGAACGGCCTTACCAAGCTCATCAACGAGTACAAGGAGGTTGAAACAGCTCTTGTATAATAACTATTCTCACCACTTGAATTTAAACTGACGTTCAGTAAACTGACGACTTATGAATAAAATTAAAACGGAATTACCATAATCTTAAATAAACACCGCTGTTAATTTTGCTCTTCAGGACCCTAAATTGCTGTGTATGGCCTACTCGGCTGTTGGAAAGCTTTCAAGGTGATTTAATATTAGAAATAGTTCAAGACTTCTTTTCTTCTCCGAGTTCTCTAAAGATGTTCGAGTAATATATGTTTCCCTCCAGCCGCATGCCACAGCTCTTCACTAAAGACATAGCCCTGGTCCAGCAGTTCTTTGAGTCCATGTGCAAGGCAAGTCTGACTGAATTTGACATTTTATTGGAAAATGTTACTTTTACTGACGCACGAGTTTGTTTTTAACTAAATGAAGTCACTACGTTAACAGGAAGAAGCCGATGTGCGACTGGCTATACAAGAGGCTTTGTCTATGATGGTGGGTGCGTATGTCAACCTGCAGGGGGCTCTCCTTAACCTAATGGAGGCACTGGTCGCTGCATACATAGGAAAGGTTTGTCACATGACTTCGTACTGATACGATGTATCTATATATTTATGTAAATGACTGGAAGAATGACCTTGATTTCTATTTTTTAATGAGGGAAAAATTGTACTGCTTGTTGATTTTTCTCAGCCGGAAGTGCAGGTGCGTCAAGTGGCGATGAAGTTCACCAGTGTAGTGTTCGCACCTGACCATGTTCCCTCTAGATACCTGCTTCTGCTAGCTGCAGGAGATCCGTAAGTCAATTTTACTATTATAATTATTATGACTGGTATATTTGTTTTGAAAACTTTCCTATTTTAACTATAGTCGTGAAGAAGTGTCAGGAGAGGCCCGGCGCTCTCTCAGATCTCTCCCATCTAAGAATGCGGAAAAGGAACAGCTCAAGCCAATGCCTTCCTTCGCTGAGATGGTCAGCTACATTCAGGAGAAGGTCAGTCCATCTGTAATAAAAAATAAATGAATAATGGTTTGCTTAATAATTGCGTGCCATTGTTGAGTTATTACATAACCTTAATAGGTTTGATTTGTGTTTTAATCTCCTCTTCACGTCGATGTGTTTCAGGCCGCAGAGAGGATGAAGACTCCGGCTAAATACATCGTCGGAACTTCGACCCTACCTTTCAACCCTGCCACATTTGAAGAGGTGAAAACAATCAATATCTCTCCTCTCCATTTGTCTCTCGCAGCAGTTTTTAATATAAATTATTTATTAGTAAGTATCGAGCCAACGATATCCAATCGCCATTTACCATTTCTTTTTCCTTCTTTCTTTTAGATTGTGTTGTATCTCAGGATGTGTTTGGCTCATAGTGCTGGAGCCACACCTGCTTCGCAAAGTTTGATCGACATGCAGGATGACGCTCCTGTTGTTGGCCGGTATGTTCGGTCTTTGCTCGCAACGGAAGCTCCACCCTCTTCCTCTGCACCTAAAGGAGGAGACGCCAATCCGGTTCAGGTTTACATGGATCTGCTGCAGCAGCTGCTGTCGGCTGTTGGAGGTAAAGAATATGGCAGTCAGAAATAAAAGTGTCAGCCGAAGCTCTGGAAATTTTGAACCAGGGGTATTCATCATTTAAGTGCAGTTTCTTTCAAGGAAATATTTGGGCTATGTTTAATAATTGTGAGCTTATTCCAGTGCCTAGAGTAATCATGATTGCAGGTCATGTTTTAATCACATAATTGGTCTGTGTGTGTGTGTGTGTGTGTTTTTATTTTTTTTTTTTTAATGCAGGGATTCCGGTCATGTATTGCTTGCTAGAGGTCGTGTCCGTCTGTCCTCAGAAACTCGCTCCAAGATTTGCAAACAAAACTGATTGGATAAAAGTGAGATATATTAGAATTTTGAAAAATTAGAGAAATTTCGTTCAATTATATTTGAATACTGACTGTTAATATCGTTTGATTAGGGTCTGATGAACACCAATAAGGAGGACATGCGGGAACTAGCTGCTCAACTCTATGCGGTAGTTGTCTCCACCATGTCTGGCAATGAACTCGAAACTGCTGTCCAGAACCTGATCAAGATCACTAGAGACACTCATGTATGTCCTTTTTACTTTTTGTTTTGTGTGTTCTGTATCATTTGCGATATGAAGCAGGTTCAGCAGGCAAAGGATTTTCAAAAAGTCCTGCTCGAGTTTGTATGAAGTGTAAATGCAAAGTAAACACATTCTTGCTGCTAAAAGTGAAAGTGCTGTGCGGATTAATAAATGTTCATGTCGACTGCTGTCTTTGAAACGCAGAGTCCCGAGTCCCAGCATGGTGCCATTTTGGCTTTAGGATACATGGTGGGCAGGTACATGAGCCGGAGACGTGGCTTGACTTTGCTCGATCGGAAAGGTGCCACATCCAACGATGATGAGGAGTTGATCACTCTAGCCACCAAAACAGTCGGTAAGGCAACCGACAAGCAAGTAGCAGGTGCACTGGGTCACACTGATTTAGTTAAGCAGATTTATTTCAAATAGCTCATTACTAACATTGTAACATTAAATGCACATTGTGTTATACATTGCTCTAAATAAATGTTGCCTCCCAAATGCATAATTAGAAGCCAAAATGTTTTTATTTGCTGATAACCAGGCATAGCACTGTCGCCTTGCACCTCCAGGGTCCGGGTTCGATTCCCGGCCAGGCTCGACGACTCCCGTCTCTGTGTGCATGGAGTTTGCATGTTCTCCCCGTGCTTGGTGGGTTTCCTCCGGGTACTCCGGTTTCCTCCCACAGTCCAAAGACATGCAGATTAGGCTAATTGGCGTTCCCAAATTGACCATAGTGTGTGTGTGTGTGTGTGTGTGTGGTCCAGGGTGTACCCTGCCTCGTGCCCTGAGTCTCCTGGGATAGGCTCCAGGTCCCCGCGACCCTAAATACAGGATAAAGCGGTATAGAAGATGAAGATAACCAGGCAAACCTATGAACCCAGACATTAAACTTGAGGGTTAAAATAAAATAAAATAAGCGTCTGTACATTGAAGATATTTGCGGAAAGATAATTTGGCAGGGTGTAAGCCGAGTAATAGAACACATCAAGAACACATCATGTCTGTTTGTTTGTGCATGCATCACGTACAAACTGCTGCACAATTTTTAATGTGATTCACAAGAGGTATTTGGCCAAGCTTGAGGTAACATACAGGCTTTGTTTCATCGCAGTCTGCCCACGAGAAGAGAAGAAAACACACACAAAAAACGACATCTCAAAAATCAACAGATGACGCCGTACATTTTTAATACACGCTTATGAGTGTGTAATTAAAATCTGCTTAATGAACACACTCACTACTTCAACTTCAAGACTTTGACTATCTTTAAACGACGACTCAAGGCGCATCTGTTTCTCCAGTACTTTGACTAACCCCCCCCTCCCCCCCCTACCCACACTTACCATACATGCGCATGCCAAAAGAATGTCACGTTTAGCTGCTTTTGGGCCCTGCCCATAAACCCATGCCTAGGGTTAGGGTTAGCCTAGGGTTAACCCTAACCCTAAACCTAACCCTAACCCAGTAACTTGTGGGTTAATATGCTTTTGTATGGAAATTTTGGGTTTTATGTTTTATTTACACATCTTATTTTTATTAGCATGGTTACTTTAGCAGTCAACTATTGAATAGGTATAATGTTAAATCAATGTCTGAATCTGCTACCAGCTGTAAGGGATAGGGATTGTATATTGATAATATTTTTAAAAACATGTCACAAAGTGCTACCAGAGTATGTCAGGAAATGTTTCCTCCGATGAAACTGTCTTATATATTTCTATACTCCATCCATTCAAAACTATAGGTAGGAGATAAGAAGGTATTGTAGATTGATATAACTGTAAATTTTTGCTACTGGTAAGAAATTCTGTAGAAGACCAGTTGGGGTGAATTTACCTGAGAACTTTCATTGTGCAACTCTCAATTCTCTCAGAGAGCTCCTATCTTAGCTTAAAAAGTCCTAGCTGGGAGTCCTAGACTAAAAAGTAATTTAGGAAACTTCTCAGAGCAACTCTGAGGAAGGAAAGCACAAAAACCTTTATCTTAGTGAGGAGGTGTGGTCGACCCCGTTGCCAGGGATGATGCAGCAATTCAAAGACTGTGATTGGTTGATAGATAAATCTGTAAAGGTCTTAAAATGCGCTTTTTGTGAAAATCGAATATATGATTATATAATAAACCGTGAAATCATAATGTTTGTATATAAAGAAATTGTCTAATCATGACTACATGCTACTTCATGCAAAGTTTCTGTTGTACACTAAATATCTTTAAATTAATTAAAACCAAATATTGAAAATGAGTTTACTTTTGAAGCAACTAATTTCCACACAGTAGTTACTATACAGGTCCTTCTAAAAAAAAAAAAAATTACTATCATTACTATCAAATCATTACTAAATTTGAATGACGCATACTACCAAATTACATGTAAAATAAATCTCTTCTGTTGATTAGCAATTCACTTAACCAACCGTTTGTCGGCATCCAAATACATTCACCGTGAACTTGTTTGTGGGATTAAAAAATAGTTGTAGATTAAAACTAGTTTGCAACTCAGCCATTTGAAAATGTTTGAAACTTGCATGGTTTAAAAAGCATTCTGCATTAAGAGCATTATTTGGACACTATTTATTATTTTATGAATGCACTACAGATCTGCATTATGCTTTTGGACTGTTGCCAAATGGGTGATTAGCCAGCTGGTGATTTTGTGTCTTCGACCTTTGGGAGAAATCACTTGTAATATAAGTATACATATATGCATGCACATGGGTACATAGATACGAAGGTGAGTCAAAATGATATGCTCTCTGGCTGTAGATTTTAATTTTAATTAACTTTTAGAAAAGAGAAATACGTAATTTTTCAATGTAATCTCGTAGATTATGACGATCGACAATTTGCGCAAAAGTGTGCTAAACTTTAGGCTTTAGCTCTACAATAAGCATCTCACTGTAACAAATAATGTTGATTGTTGACCCTTTTTTTTCTGATAATTTTCCAATACTGGGCATTTGAGAATCCCAGAAAATTGTAAGCATGAATGAATTTTCCAGCTGACGTTTGATTTTTGAACTTTTTCTTGGTCCGCGATTGAGGATGTTCCCGTTTAAAATGTCTACAATTATTTATCAATGTGTCAGTACGAGTCGTCAATGAAGATTTGTGCCTAAGATGCATCACCCAGTGTAGAGACTAACAAAAATAATTCATCTTTGAATTAATTTTGTAAACTTAAAATAAGGATTAATCTAAAGGATGGAAGAGAAAACAATGTTTTAATTGTCGCTCACATAAATGCTGATGCAGAATTTAAGTTTGATGTACAGGTTCCTTTTAGACATAGTAAGTAAATCTCATGCTTACCTCGGCAGGATCGTTTTTGGACAGTACAACTCCTATGCTGACGATCGCTGCAGCAACAGCTCTGGGGGAGATCGGTCGTAATGGACATCTGCTAATACCAAGTGAAGGAGACGGATTCAGCAAACTCAGCCTGGTGGAGAACCTGCTGGCCAGGATAACATCAGGCAAAGAGAGTGGCAAGGTATCCATGGATGAACAATCTCTAATGGTCACGTTAAGCGTTTTCTAATTAGAAGTTCTTTATTACCGCAGTCACTTTTTATGGGATCGATTATTAATAAATGATCAATTTTTCTGTGGTCAGATGAAGGAACGTGTAATCCAGACACTGGGTTTCCTCCCAGTTGGAGATGAAGAATTTCCACATCAGAAAAAACTCCTGCAAGGCCTCATGGGTTCAGTGGAGGTACTGAGTTAATTGTTAGTTAAACACTAGATAATCATTGCAGACTATATTTGTACATGCTTTTATTTCTCTCATTTCAGTAACGCATTTACGTTTCATCTCTCACACTCTGTCTTTCTCAGGCAAAGCAGGTAGAGCTGCAGTTTACTGTTGGCGAGGCCATAACCAGTGCGTCTATTGGAACCAGCTCAGGTGCTGCCAGAGATGTTTGGACTTGCACTGAGGATGAGTACTGCCCTCCTGAGAGTGAGTGTGTGCAGAAACGTCTGGGTATGAGTGTGTGTATAGGTCCTTCTCAAAAAATTTGCATATTGTGATAAAGTTAATTATTTTCTGTAATGTACTGATAAACATTAGACTTTCATATATTTTAGATTCATTACACACAACTGAAGTAGTTCAAGCCTTTTATTGTTTTAATATTGATGATTGTGGCATACAGCTCATGAAAACCCAAAATGCCCAAAATCTCAAAAAATTTGCATATCATGAAAAGGTTCTCTAAACGAGCTATTAACCTAATCATCTGAATCAACTAATTAACTCTAAACACCTGCAAAAGATTCCTGAGGCTTTTAAAAACTCCCAGCCTGGTTCATTACTCAAAACCGCAATCATGGGTAAGACTGCCGACCTGACTGCTGTCCAGAAGGACATCATTGACACCCTCAAGCAAGAGGGTAAGACACAGAAAGACATTTCTGAACGAATAGGCTGTTCCCAGAGTGCTGTATCAAGGCACCTCAGTGGGAAGTCTGTGGGAAGGAAAAAGTGTGGCAGAAAACGCTGCACAACGAGAAGAGGTGACCGGGCCCTGAGGAAGATTGTGGAGAAGGACCGATTCCAGACCTTGGGGGACCTGCGGAAGCAGTGGACTGAGTCTGGAGTAGAAACATCCAGAGCCACCGTGTACAGGCGTGTGCAGGAAATGGGCTACAGGTTGCAAATTTTGCATGTCATTCGGAAATCAAGGTGCCAGAGTCTGGAGGAAGACTGGGGAGAGGGAAATGCCAAAATGCCTGAAGTCCAGTGTCAAGTACCCACAGTCAGTGATGGTCTGGGGTGCCATGTCAGCTGCTGGTGTTGGCCCACTGTGTTTTATCAAGGGCAGGGTCAATGCAGCTAGCTATCAGGAGATTTTGGAGCACTTCATGCTTCCATCTGCTGAAAAGCTTTATGGAGATGAAGATTTCATTGTTCAGCACGACCTGGCACCTGCTCACAGTGTCAAAACCACTGGTAAATGGTTTACTGACCATGGTATTACTGTGCTCAATTGGCCTGCCAACTCTCCTGACCTGAACCCCATAGAGAATCTGTGGGATATTGTGAAGAGAAAGTTGAGAGACACAAGACACAAGAATCTGCAAAAGGATTCCCGACCAAGTATTGAGTGCAGAACTGAACATAATTATTTGAAGGTTGACTTTTTTTGTATTCAAAACACTTTTCTTTTATTGGTCGGATGAAATATGCTAATTTTTTGAGATAGGGATTTTGGGTTTTCATGAGCTGTATGCCACAATCATCAATATTAAAACAATAAAAGGCTTGAACTACTTCAGTTGTGTGTAATGAATCTAAAATATATGAAAGTCTAATGTTTATCAGTACATTACAGAAAATAATTAACTTTATCACAATATGCAAATTTTTTGAGAAGGACCTGTATATGAATGGTGCACAACTCTCATCATCCGAGTTATGAATTTCCACAGATACGAACATTCATAGATGCGAACAAATCACTGCAGTCCACTAGATATCATAATTTACAATTATATACGATATTTTTTACTGTGTACATGAATTTATAAGACAACAGCTGTGAGACAAAATGGCGTTTGGGATTCCGTTTCTCCCCGGGCTTTTCCTTAAAAGCGAACCAGTGTTAGATTTCACATTTCAATGAGAGATTCATTTTCTTAGGCGCAGTTAGGTTTTTTTGGTCATGTGGAGAAAGAGGGGAGAGATTTAGTCAAGTGGATCGGTATGCTTTACTGTACCTTGTATATTTGTGCCAAACGCATATAAGACTCACTTTGTCTGACTTAAGAACAAATCCGACTTACGAACGTGCTCCTGGAATGAAACTACCTGTACTAACATCTAAAGTGTATAGATTTTTAGACACATCTACAATGTATGAATAGGATAAAACACTCATTTCCGTCTGTCTCAGATATCAAGAGCAATGATGTTGTGTCCTGGTCATTGAGTGCCATCTTGTCTAAGTACATTGTGAGTCAGAATCCCCATGTGCGTCAGGCTGCCTGCATATGGCTCCTGTCTCTCGTAAAGAAACTGAGCCAGCATAAAGAGATTCGGGTAAGCACACATGCGCAGAAAACCCACAGTCTTATATACCCATGTGACGGTATGAATATTATTTTAATTTAAAACTGTGATCGAGTATGCTACTTTAGTTTTAATAGCTATTGTTCTTTCATGTAGTCTCATCTAAAGGAGATTCAGAACGCCTTCATTTCCATATTGTCTGACCCAGATGGTGAGTTAAGAATTACACTTCCTGTAATGATTGACGATTTATTACTATGTAACTTTAACAAAATGCTAAAATGTGTCTGTGTGCGCGCACAGAGCTGAGTCAGGATGTGGCGTCTAAAGGCCTGGGATTAGTCTATGAACTGGGAGGAGAGCAGGACCAACAAGAACTGGTGTCCACTCTTGTGGAGACTCTTATGACTGGAAAAAGGTATTTAATTAGCCGATAATTAATGCCGTGTATCTAGATATAGATACATTTGAGGAAAGAAATTATTAATGCAGGTTATAAATGCAATAAAATTTTACAAGTTTGAATAATAAAGGCTTATTGTGGTCTTATCTAATATTTATTGAGGTCCTGTCAACAGCAGCTCTAACAATAGTTTCAGCTGTAAGGCAAACCACAGGATTACATTAATGGGCTTGTTCTTAATGCATTATTATTTATTTACCATTTCCACGTGAGCTTTTTAACAGTCAAAGTCAAGTCTGTATTTTTGTAATGTGTATTTTGTTCTGTGTGTTTTTTTTTTTTTTTAGAGTCAAACACACAGTATCTGAAGACACTGAGGTGTTTCAGGGTGATGCTCTTGGTAAAGCACCTGATGGGTAGGTCAACCAGTATTCTCTAGTTTTAGTACACAATGTTTTAGCAAAACATTTAGTAAAAAAAATTAGCATATTGTGATAAAGTTCATTATTTTCTGTCATGTACTGATAAACATTAGACTTTCATATATTTTAGATTCATTACACATAAAGTGAAGTAGTTCAAGCCTTTTATTGCATAACTGAACATAATTATTTGAAGGTTGACTTTTTTTGTATTAAAAACACTTTTCTTTTATTGGTCGGATGAAATATGCTAATTTTTTGAGATAGGGATTTTGGGTTTTCATGAGCTGTATGCCACAATCATCAATATTAAAACAATAAAAGGCTTGAACTACTTCAGTTGTGTGTAATGAATCTAAAATATATGAAAGTCTAATGTTTATCAGTACATTACAGAAAATAATGAACTTTATCACAATATGCTAATTTTTTTAAAAGGACCTGTATGTGAAAACGCGGTCATTCAGGGTCGTCAGCTGACTTTATATTAGTGCCACATAACGTTGCTGAGTCTAGACCTGACCAACTAAAGCAACCCCAGAAACGTAACACTGCCTCCAGAGGCGTGTACAGTGGACACTAGGCATGATGGGTGTATCGATTCATGCCCTTCCCTTCTTAACCCCGACACATCCATCGCTTTGCAATAGGGTCAGTCTGAAATCGTCAGACCACATGATCTTTTTTCCATTGCTCCAAAATTCAATCTTTATGCTCCTTAACAAATTGAACTGTTTTTTTTCCCCCTGATTTGTCATGAATAAGTGGTTTCCTTATAGCCATATTTTGCTCGGTTTCTCATCAATCGTCCTTATTAATCTTTTTTGACCACGTTTCTTCCACAAAGTTGAAGCTTCAGCACCATCCTGACAGGCTTTAATAATGTATTGAACCGTTCGTCTTTTCAAATTTCCTTATCGTTTTTGCTACTTGTTGCAGTTCAATAATTTGACTTTTCAGAAATGGTAATTCATTTGTTTATTTATGGCCAGGCAGTGTAAATAGTTTAAATCTTTCTTGATTAACAGGCAAGGCCTCTCAACCTACAAGGAGCTTTGCTCTCTGGCTAGTGACCTGAACCAACCAGATCTCGTTTACAAATTCATGAACCTGGCCAATCACCATGCCATGTGGAACTCAAGAAAGGTGAGCTTTACAAATCTGATCATGTACTTACGGTTGGTTTGGCTACAGCTTTTTTTGTATCTGTTGTAAGTGGCACGGCTTTTATTTTTTCTTGTTGCAGGGTGCAGCATTTGGCTTTAACATCATTGCAGCTAAAGCTGGAGAGCAGCTTGCTCCGTTTTTGTCCCAGTTAGTGCCCCGTCTCTACAGGTACCAGTTTGATCCCAACCTGGGTATCCGTCAGGCCATGACCAGCATCTGGGACGCGCTCGTCACTGACAAAACTACTGTACGGTTTTACGCGCTAACTAGTCATTTAGCGTTCTGTATCGGCTCCAGTACATAAATATAGAAATATATTTTACTACATTTGTGTCATATATGTACATAGTCTGCTTGTTACGTGTGTATTTAAGTTGTAATAATGGTTTCGTTTTTTTATTATTCTTTAATTAAGGTTGATAAATACTTCAAAGAGATCCTACAGGATGTTATTTCCAACCTGACCAGCAATATGTGGAGAGTTCGGGAGTCAAGGTAACACAAAGAACAAAACCTTGGCAGACAGAATTGTGATTTTACTTTTCACACTAAAGGTGACGATTCTTCACTTTATAGCTGCTTGGCTTTAAATGATCTGATTCGCGGACGGCCTGCTGATGACTTCATAGAGCACCTGACCGAGATCTGGGAAACACTGTTCCGGGTTTTGGATGATATCAAGGTATCAGGACAGACATAAAGTCATGATCTTCCATAATATAAAGAGAGAAAAAAAATCAGGTGTTCAAGTCAAACCAGGAATTTTGGATGCACAGCATAACAGAACACGCCTGTGAGGGTTTAAAAACTCACTTTATTTCTCTATATAATCCCCAGCTACACTAATGCACTTATCTCAGTGTTTCACCATCAAGCAAGAAAGTTTTCTCAGTACACCGAAGCCACGATCGGACTGCCTGCTTTACGTATGAAACGCTGGCCTCCCAGGAACTCCTTTTGTGAAAATGACTTGGAGCATGGTCAGGACTGTACGTGGGATGTGGCAAGAGCTGTGCAAGTTGTTTGTTAATGATGTTGTGTACAGTTCCCAAAGACAGATCTCTCCTGCAAGTTGCCGAAAAGGCAATCCGTCAAGTTTTCAACCAGTCTTTTTATTTATGTGTTTATTTATTTATTTATTATTATTTTTATTATTTTTATTTATTCAAAGTTTATTGGAGATAACATTTCCACAGTTATACACAATTTTGAATGAAAAGCCCCCTACAGGGGAAATTTCATTACAAGTCCTGGTTTGATTTGAACACCCCCCATATTTTAGTTAAGTTTTTTTTTTTATTATTGATGCTTCTAAAGTGTCTTAGTCCATTTCTTAAGTCTGTCATTTTTGTCTGCTTCAGGAATCGGTTCGAAAAGCAGCAGATTTATCCCTGAAGACCCTCAGTAAGGTAAAACGTCATGTGTGATGCACATTTTCCACCAGTATATGCGTAGAAAAAAGGTAGTGATTTATATAATTTGCGCATACTATGATATATTTATGACATAACTAGTGATGGGTACTTTGTCTATTTTTGGAAACCGTAAGCAAAAAGGTGTGTTTTTCAGATATGCGTGCGAACATGCGAGTCTACAGGTGCATCAGCTAAACGAACAGTCGGCGTGCTCCTTCCAATTCTGTTAGACAAAGGCATCGTAAGCAACGTGGGTGAGGTGCGCACTCTCAGGTAGGATGGAAAGGGTTTATATAGCTTAAAATATATTAATGTGCTTTCTGTTTTGGATTTGAATTTGTTTTCATAGTTATGCCTGTGTGTGTGTGTGTGTGTGTGTGTGTTAGTATCCAGACTCTTGTGAAGATCAGCAAAGCAGCAGGGGGCTGTCTGAAACCTCACGCCCCTCGTCTCATTCCGGCTTTGCTAGAGGCGCTGAGTGTACTCGAACCACAAGTGCTTAATTACCTCAGTCTGAGAGCCACCGAGCAGGAGAAGGTGAGCAGCAGCTAATCTACCTCTCTCTCACTGTATATGAGGCAAGCTTATAGTCTCATTTTCAGAAATCAGAAAGGTTTCATGTAAATCCAAAAACTTTTTTCAATTCCACAAGATGACCCGTGTGATGATGTTGACAGTCAGGCACCATCAGTTATTTAAAACTAGAGCTGCGTGATTAATTGCTGTAAACCAAAGAGCTTATTTCCAAGAGAGGCGTATGGAAATTGCTCTGGTTCTCAACGTTATACATTAAACACGCTAAAGTCTGCTGTAAAATTTGGCTAAAGTAAGCCGCACGACTAATTTATTGTAGCACATCAAACAGAGCCACATTGTTGAATCAGAGGCTTGTTTGCTAAAATTATTTTTTTTTTTAAACCAACCAAAAACCAGGTAATAATAAGCGGCCTCGTTTCCCCACTGTATCCCATGTGATACGATAGATATTACTGATGTTGTGGTGTTATATCGTTAAAGACGTTATGCCCATATACACAGTTGAAAACCCTGCATCTATTCATATGCTCAAAATAATTGACCCCCGATTTGAGATTTCAAGCTGAAAGTATTTTTAAGAAACATAAAAAGCAACATGAGAAATTTTGTTCTCTATTCCTGCTACAAGTGCCCCATCAGAGAGGGTCTTTAGTGTGGGTGTGGGCATTGTAAGATGTCACAGCGCATCTCAAGCCTGATGCAGTGGACAGACTTCTGTTCTTTGCTAAAAACACGTAAAATGCTGTCAGGCACCTGTTTGATTTTATTTAGCGTGTAAGTTGCGTGTGGTTTACAAAATTGTTACATTTTTGTTAATATTTTTGCAGCTATTTATTTAATAAAAAGTAATGTATGTCTGTAGCCTGCACTTTACCAATTCCTAGAATAACTAGAACTTGTACAGACTGGTGAAAGTTTGTTTATACTTTATTAATCCCAAAAAGAGGTATGTATGTTGTACTGATTACTGTTAGAAGAAGAAGAAGAATATTCAATTATTGTCACATGTACTTTTTACAGCACAGCGAAATTTCTTCTTCGCATATCCCAATTAGGAAACTGGGGTCAGAGCGCAGGGTCAGCCAGCTTACAGCGCCCCTGGAGCAGATAGGGTTAAGGGCCTTGCTCAAGGGCTCAACAGTGGCAACTTGCCGATGCTGGGGTTCGAACCCCCGACCTTCCGATCAGTAACCCAGAAACCCACAGCCTTAACCGATTGAGCCACCACTGCCCTTAGTGAAATAAGTTTGCATTTTTAGTCCAAATAAGCAGGTCATGTTTTGCTTAATTCTTTTGCTTAAATAGAATAAATATATACTCTTATACCCTCTAGTGTTTTATTCATTTTTTTTTTTTTTATTCTAAGAAAAATTATGTTTCGAAAATCTATAGCTTCATTTAGCCCTATTTAAAACATTTGAAAGGTCCACTTACCAAATTTCTATTCAGTCCGAGGTCCGGACAAATTACAGTCCAATTTCAAATCTTTTTCTTTGTCTTTCGGCTGTTCCCTTTCAGGGGTCGCCACAGCGAATCATCTGCCTCCATCTAACCCTATCCTCTGCATCCTCTTCTCTCACACCAACTAACTTCATGTCCTCTCTCACTGCATCCATAAATCTCCTCTTTGGTCTTCCTCTAGACCTCCTGCCTGGCAGTTCCAACCTCAGCATCCTTCTACCGATATATTCACCATCTCTCCTCTGAACATGTCCAAACCACCTCAATCTGGCCTCTCTGACTTTATCTCCAAAACATCTAACATGGGTTGTCCCTCTGATGAACTGATTCTTGATCCTATCTATCCTTGTCACTCCCAAAGAGAACCTCAACATCTTCAGCTCTGCTACCTCTAGCTCTGCCTCCTGTCTTTTCTTCAATGCCACTGTCTCTAAGCCGTAGAGCATTGCTGGTCTCACCACTGTCCTGTACACCTTTCCTTTCATTCTCACTGATACTCTTTTATCGCACAACACACCTGACACTTTTCTCCACCCATTCCAACCTGCCTGTACTCGTCTCTTCACCTCCTTTGAACACTCCGTTGCTTTCGACCGTTGACCCTAAGTACTTAAAATCCTGCACCTTCTTTACCTCTGCTCCCTGTAGCCTCACTGTTCCTCTTGGGTCCCTCTCATTCACACACATGTATTCCGTCTTGCTGCGGCTAACCTTCATTCCTCTACTTTCCAGAGCGTACCTCCACCTCTCCAAATTTTCCTCCACCTGTTCCCTGCTCTCGCTACAAAGCACAATGTCATCTGCAAACATCATAGTCCATGGAGACTCCTGTCTAACTTCATCTGTCATCCTGTCCATCACTAGAGCAAACAAAAAGGGGCTTAGAGCCGATCCTTGATGCAGACCCACATCCACCTTGAACTCTTCTGTCACACCTACAGCACATCTTACACCTGTCTTAAAGCTCTCATACATATCCTGCACCACTCTAACATACTTCTCTGCCACTCCAGACTTCCTCATACAACACCACAGCTCCTCTCTCGGCACCCTGTCGTACACTTTCTCTATATCTACAAAGACACAATGCAACTCTTTATTACCTTCTCTGTACTTCTCCATCAGCATCCTCAAAGCAAATACTGCATCTGAAGTACTCTTTCTAGGCATAAAACCATATTGCTGCTCACAAATTCTCACCTCTGCCCTTAACCTAGCTTCCACTACTCTTTCCCACAGCTTCATTGTATGGCTCATTAGCTTTATACCTCTGTAATTGCCACAGCTCTGCACATCTCCCTTGTTCTTAAAAATCGGCACCAATACACTTCTCCATTCCTCTGGAATCCTCTCACTCTCCAAGATCTTGTTAAACAAACTAGTCAGAAACTCTACTGCCACCTCTCCTAAGCACTTCCACACCTCCACAGGTATGTCATCAGGACCAGTGCCTTTCCACTCTTCATCCTCTTCAACGCCCTTCTCACCTCACTTTTACTAATATTTGCTACTTCCTGCTCCACAACAGTCACCTCTTCTACACTTGTCACTGTTCTCTTTCGTTTTCCTCATTCATCAACTCCTCAAAGTACTCTTTCCATCTTCCCATCACCCTCCTGGCATCTGTCAGTACATTTCCATCTCTATCTTTAATCACTCTAACCTGCTGCACATCCTTCCCATCTCTATCTCTTTGCCTCGCCAACCTGTACAGATCCACCTATCCCTCCTTACTGTCCAGCCTAGCATACAAGTCCTCATATGCTCTTTGTTTGGCCTTTGCCACTTCTACCTTCACCTTACGGTGCATCTCCCTGTACTCCTGTCTACTCTCTTCAGTCCTCTCAGTGTGCCACTTCTTCCTAGCTAGCCTCTTTCCCTGTATACAGTCCTGGACTTCCTCATTCCACCACCAAGTCTCCTTGTCTCCTTTTCCCTTACCTGATGATATACCAAGTACCCTCCTACCTGTCTCCCTGATCACATTGGCTGTAGTTGTCCAGTCAACTGAAAGCACCTCCTGACCCACCCATAGCTTGTCTCAACTCCTCCCTAAAGACTACACAACATTCTTCCTTTCTCAGCTTCCACCACTTTGTCCTCTGCTCTGCTTTTGTCCTCTTCACCTTCCTCACCACCAGGGTTATTTTACACACCACCATTCTGTGTTGTCTGGCTACACTCTCCCCTACCAACACCTTGCAGTCACTGATCTCTTTCAGATTACAACGTCGACACAAGATGTAGTCCACCTGAGTGCTTCTGCCTCCACTCTTATATGTCACCCTATGTTCCTGCCTCTTCTGGAAGAAAGTATTTACTACTGCCATTTCCATCCTCTTTGCAAAGTCCACCACCATCTGTCCTTCTACATTCCTGTCCTGAAGACCAAACCTGCCCATCACATTTTCATCACCTCTGTTCCCTTCCCCAACATGTCCATTGAAGTCTGCACCAATCACCACTCTCTCACCTCTGGGGATGCTCTGCATCACTTCATCTAACTCACTCCAGAATTTCTCCTTCTCTTCTAACTCACATCCTACCTGTGGGGCATAACCACTAACAACATTGAACATCACCCCTTCAATATCCAATTTCAAATGGAGAACTACAAAAAAAGTCACACCAAACAATACCTAAAAATGACCTGGTAGTCCTTTTAGTGTGAAAGGTGACATCTCTGTGCCACCAGTTGTTTGAACTAAAAAGTGTGAGGACCAGGTGGAGGCACTGATGTAAATGTTCATTGGTGAGGGAGCTGCGATATGTGTTTTTCACCGTGCTCATAGTTGAAACGGCAGATTCATAGCAGTACGTTGAGGAAAACATTGTGAGAATTTGAAGGGCCATTTTCTGCAGGACAGGAACACCTGCTGCAGTAACCATCTTTGTCCAGAAGGTGAGAAGGTGACCACTTTTGATTGCTAGATTAAGCACATTGGTTTCCTGCTTCCCACAAATGCATATTTTTCTGTCCACTCACTCTTAAATTCCCTTTTTTTTTTCAAAATCAACTTGTATCAATGCCCAGCTTTGAGCACACCATTAGGATATTAAGAACATATTATAATAAACAGAATGAGAAGCTCACCTCTTATATCTTCCACGAGTCGTTCGTTCTTTTGAATCTACTGCACCGCATAGCGCCTATGGGAGTCACGTGACAAAGGACGGAACAACTCGGGACTTGACGATTTGTTGAGAACCGTTCAATACATAGCCTACGGAGGTTTTGTGATGATTTGCGCATGCGCGCCCAGTATAACATGAACGAATCACTCTCGGAGACGACTCGTTCTTCTGAGTCACGATAAAGATTCATTCAAAAAGAACGAATCGTTCATGAACGACCCATCACTAGAAGACTCAAAGATACATCGCGCGGAAACACAGTTGCGCACTTCATTGAGAACTCATTTGGATTATGATTAAATTAGCATGTTTGTTTTGGCGCCGGTCCATGTGTCCGCCTATTGAGTACCCCGGCCCTAAACAGAAAGGTTGAAACCATAGCTGCCGTCATCCTCACTGCCCTCCCTGTCCATCCAAGGTAACTAATGTAGCTAGAGTAGCTAATGGACTTCATTTAAAATCAGCTCGCTAATGTTATAAAGAACACTAATCGAAGCGTACATGCATTGTGTACATGCGTATGTGCACTGAAAAAGAATCAATGTACGTTTACATCAGAGACTCCCATGAACTCAGCCGAGTTAAATAAATAAATAAATGAAATGTATTCCCAGTCTGAAATCTGAAACTGTTCTTCTCTCATCACAGAGTGCAATGGATACAGCCAGACTGAGTGCAGCCAAGTCCTCACCTATGATGGAGACCATTAACATGGTATGAATTCATAACGGTTCGCGCCAGACTCTACTGCTCTGTTGCTCTGCCAAAACATGCATTATGGCTGCCGGTAAATGGATTTTGCCGGATACACTCCGGAAGCTTAAAGCACTTACGGGGCCACCCCTATAACGAGGGTGGCATTACCTGGCCAAAGTGCTCCAAAATTTCACTCTTGTCTCTCTGATTGAACAAATATCACCTTTTGTATTATTTGTATTTTTTTATATATATATATATATATATATATATATATATATATATATAATGTAGAAAAGTAATTTTAGTAGATTGATATCTAATGTGTGTGAGTGTAATTATTTATAAAGGAGCACTCTTGATTCTGATTGGTCGGAAGGTGTTGATTAATTTTCAGTGACAGCAGCTGTAATAGTAGGAAGCGTGATTAATATTAATATGCTTCTTTTAATCATTTCTAAAAAGTAACAGTAAATGCACAGAGGTACAATCAACAGATACAGCACACCGACACTCCTTACAAAAAAAAAGTGCTAAAAGTGACTCTTTAGTATATTTGTTCGTGTTTGTTACAGTGTTTGCAGCATTTGGACGTGTCCGTGCTTGGTGAGCTGGTGCCAAAGCTTTGCGATTTACTAAAGAGTGGAGTCGGTCTTGGTACCAAGGTAAACCTGTAAACACGATGTAACGTACGTGTATGTTTACTTTGTGTGTATAGTGTATGTGGAACGCACAGTTATATATCGATGTGGTTTACAGGGTGGCTGTGCCAGTGTGATCGTGTCATTGACTGTACAGTGTCCGCAAGATCTTACACCCTACTCAGGTAGCTAACGCTATATGCTCATATTCATGTGACTAAACAGTTCTCTCACACACACCTTCACTTTGTCTTTGTGTGTGCATGTGCCATTTACATTTCCAGGTAAATTAATGAGCGCACTTCTGAACGGGATCCACGATCGCAGCGTCGTGGTTCAGAAATCGTTCGCCTTCGCCATCGGTCATTTGGTCAGGGTGAGTGCATGAAAATCGTTGAAAAAGTTAACATTTACAGTGGTGTGAAAAACTATTTGCCCCCTTCCTGATTTCTTATTCTTTTGCATGTTTGTCACACTTAAATGTTTCTGCTCATCAAAAACCGTTAACTATTAGTCAAAGATAACATAATTGAACACAAAATGCAGTTTTTAAATGAAGGTTTACGTTATTAAGGGAGGAAAAAAAACTCCAAATCTACATGGCCCTGTGTGAAAAAGTGATTGCCCCCCTTGTTAAAAAATAACTTAACTGTGGTTTATCACACCTGAGTTCAATTTCTGTAGTCACCCCCAGGCCTGATTACTGCCACACCTGTTTCAATCAAGAAATCACTTAAATAGGAGCTACCTGACACAGAGAAGTAGACCAAAAGCACCTCAAAAGCTAGACATCATGCCAAGATCCAAAGAAATTCAGGAACAAATGAGAACAAAAGTAATTGAGATCTATCAGTCTGGTAAAGGTTATAAAGCCATTTCTAAAGCTTTGGGACTCCAGTGAACCACAGTGAGAGCCATTATCCACAAATGGCAAAAACATGGAACAGTGGTGAACCTTCCCAGGAGTGGCCGGCCGACCAAAATTACCCCAAGAGCGCAGAGACGACTCATCCGAGAGGCCATAAAAGACCCCAGGACAACATCTAAAGAACTGCAGGCCTCCCTTGCCTCAATTAAGGTCAGTGTTCACGACTCCACCATAAGAAGAGACCGGGCAAAACGGCCTGCATGGCAGATTTCCAAGGCGCAAACCACTTTTAAGCAAAAGGAACATTAAGGCTCGTCTCAATTTTGCTAAAAAAAACATCTCAATGATTGCCAAGACTTTGGGGAAAATACCTTGTGGACTGACGAGACAAAAGTTGAACTTTTTGGAAGGTGCGTGTCCCGTTACATCTGGCGTAAAAGTAACACAGCATTTCAGAAAAAGAGCATCATACCAACAGTAAAATATGGTGGTGGTAGTGTGATGGTCTGGGGTTGTTTTGCTGCTTCAGGACCTGGAAGGCTTGCTGTGATAGATGGAACCATGAATTCTACTGTCTACCAAAAAATCCTGAAGGAGAATGTCCGGCCATCTGTTCGTCAACTCAAGCTGAAGCGATCTTGGGTGCTGCAGCAGGACAATGACCCAAAACACACCAGCAAATCCACCTCTGAATGGCTGAAGAAAAACAAAATGAAGACTTTGGAGTGGCCTAGTCAAAGTCCTGACCTGAATCCTATTGAGATGTTGTGGCATGACCTTAAAAAGGCGGTTCATGCTAGAAAACCCTCAAATAAAGCTGAATTACAACAATTCTGCAAAGACGAGTGGGACAAAATTCCTCCAGAGCGCTGTAAAAGACTCGTTGCAAGTTATCGCAAACGCTTGATTGCAGTTATTGCTGCTAAGGGTGGCCCAACCAGTTATTAGGTTCAGGGGGCAATTACTTTTTCACACAGGGCCATGTAGGTTTGGATTTTTTTATCCCTAAATAGTAAAACCCCTCATTTAAAAACTGCATTTTGTGTTTACTTGTGTTATCTTTGACTAATAGTTAAATGTGTTTGATGATCAGAAACATTTTGTGTGACAAACATGCAAAAGAATAAGAAATCAGGAGGGGGGCAAATAGTTTTTCACACCACTGTAAGTGTGTTGAGTACAAATTTTACTATGTTTTTAACTTTTCCGCAGACAGCAAAGGACAGCAGTGTGGAGAAGCTTCTGCAGAAGCTCAGCACCTGGTACCTTGAGAAAGAAGGCAGGATTAATTATTTTATTTGAATATGAAATATATCAAATCGTTCTCTCAGTATGTCCTCACTTCTTCCATGTCCTTCGACGTTTTTTTCCTTTCCCCAGAGGCCATGTACAAGTCGTCATGCTGTTTGACCGTCCATGCCATCAGTCAGTACAGTCCTGACGTGTTGAAGGCTCACGCCGGCATGGCTCTGCCCCTGGCGTTCCTGGGCATGCACCAGCAGTCTGACGAACACGGGGACGCCGCAGATGGCAACCTGTGGGCGGAGGTCTGGCAGGAACATGTGCCTGGTAAAGAGGGTTGGACTTCATGGGAACCAGAAATCAGACCAAGTTGCAGTTTGGTGTTGTGCTAATGTGCAACCGGATTTGTTACAAGGATGCCTTTATTTAAAAAGATTAGCCAATCAGGTTTCATTAGCCGTATCATAGTGTTGAACATCATGTCCGAATTTTCCCCTTTATTATTAAAAAAAAGTCTGCAGTTTCGTGTGGTGGCCGTGAGTACGGTTTATCATGATTCACCGCAGATTTTTGTAGATTAAATGTGAAAAATTAAACATGTTTTAAAAAAAAAAAAGTACATTACGCAACCCCTAACACACACACTGAAAATATTGTACATAATTGTAAATACTGGTGTCTAAATTCGAACTCTAAACTCAAATGTTTGTAAGTCGGGACTGTATGTATATATATATACAGTGCTGCACGATATTATGTAAATATGCGATATTGAATACTGCGATAACGATATTTCTTGTGATATACGGTGGTGTGAAAAACTATTTGCCCCCCTCCTGATTTCTTATTCTTTTGCATGTTTGTCACACAAAATGTTTCTGATCATCAAACACATTTAACTATTAGTCAAAGATAACACAAGTAAACACAAAATGCAGTTTTTATGAGGGGTTTTATTATTTAGGGAGAAAAAAAAAATCCAAACCTACATGGCCCTGTGTGAAAAAGTAATTGCCCCCTGAACCTAGCAATAACTGCAATCAAGCGTTTGCGATAACTTGCAACGAGTCTTTTACAGCGCTCTGGAGGAATTTTGTCCCACTCATCTTTGCAGAATTGTTGTAATTCAGCTTTATTTGAGGGTTTTCTAGCATGAACCGCCTTTTTAAGGTCATGCCACAACATCTCAATAGGATTCAGGTCAGGACTTTGACTAGGCCACTCCAAAGTCTTCATTTTGTTTTTCTTCAGCCATTCAGAGGTGGATTTGCTGGTGTGTTTTGAGTCATTGTCCTGCTGCAGCACCCAAGATCGCTTCAGCTTGAGGTGACGAACAGATGGCCGGACATTCTCCTTCAGGATTTTTTGGTAGACAGTAGAATTCATGGTTCCATCTATCACAGCAAGCCTTCCAGGTCCTGAAGCAGCAAAACAACCCCAGACCATCACACTACCACCACCATATTTTACTGTTGGTATGATGTTCTTTTTCTGAAATGCTGTGTTACTTTTACGCCAGATGTAACGGGACACGCACCTTCCAAAAAGTTCAACTTTTGTCTCGTCGGTCCACAAGGTATTTTCCCAAAAGTCTTGGCAATCAATCATTGAGATGTTTTTTAGCAAAATTGAGACGAGCCTTAATGTTCTTTTTGCTTAAAAGTGGTTTGCGCCTTGGAAATCTGCCATGCAGGCCGTTTTTGCCCAGTCTCTTTCTTATGCTGGAGTCGTGAACACTGACCTTAATTGAGGCAAGTGAGGCCTGCAGTTCTTTAGATGTTGTCCTGGGGTCTTTTGTGGCCTCTCGGATGAGTCGTCTCTGCGCTCTTGGGGTAATTTTGGTCGGCCGGCCACTCCTGGGAAGGTTCACCACTGTTCCATGTTTTTGCCATTTGTGGGTAATGGTTCTCACTGTGGTTCGCTGGAGTCCCAAAGCTTTAGAAATGGCTTTATAACCTTTACCAGACTGATAGATCTCAATTACTTTTGTTCTCATTTGTTCCTGAATTTCTTTGGATCTTGGCATGATGTCTAGCTTTTGAGGTGCTTTTGGTCTACTTCTCTGTGTCAGGTAGCTCCTATTTAAGTGATTTCTTGATTGAAACAGGTGTGGCAGTAATCAGGCCTGGGGGTGACTACAGAAATTGAACTCAGGTGTGATAAACCACAGTTAAGTTATTTTTTAACAAGGGGGGCAATCACTTTTTCACACAGGGCCATGTAGATTTGGAGTTTTTTTTCTCCCTTAATAACGTAAAACGTTCATTTAAAAACTGCATTTTGTGTTCAATTATGTTATCTTTGACTAATAGTTAACGGTTTTTGATGAGCAGAAACATTTAAGTGTGACAAACATGCAAAAGAATAAGAAATCAGGAAGGGGGCAAATAGTTTTTCACACCACTGTATATGTCAAGGAAGTTGCAAATATTTAGACTTCAAAACACTATGAATGACTTAAACCCTTCAGCAGTTATTCTGACTTCTGGTTTGCTGTTACTATAAACCTGCCAACACAATATGAATTACTTTCAAACATTACTACTAATTTCCTGATGCATTAAAATAGCAACGGTTTGATCATTTAAAGCAGTGTAGAACTTAGGTTTAATACGATTGAAAGTGTTTTAACAGAACTAATAGCTAATCTAGCGTTTTCAATCATTGCAGGCAGTTTTGGCGGAATCAGGCTATACATGACTGAGCTCATAGCCATTACCCAAAGAGCTTTACAGTCTCAGTCCTGGAAGATGAAGGCCCAAGGTGGAACTGCCATGGCAACCATCGCCAAGCAACAGACCGGCTCACTTGTGGCGCCTCACTTGGGAATGGTGCTAACTGCGTTACTGCAGGCGCTGGCTGGACGCACGTGGGCCGGCAAGGTGAAATCGAACACACACTTTTTTTTTTTTTTTTTTTTTAGAGCAAATATCAAAAACATCAGGAATGTAATTATTCATTTCTTAATCTATCTTTCCAGGAGGAGCTGTTGAAAGCTATTGGGTCTGTGGTGTCTCAGTGCAGGTTTGTCAGCTAATGATTTCTGTTCCTTTGCAAAGACATATATGTATGTAGTCCATCGTTATATGGTCTTAAGATTAATTTTTTTTGTATATCTTTTGTGTTTGTAGTGCGGAGCTGCAAAAGCCTGCAATAGGTCAACCAACCATGCGTCAAGTGTTGGACACGGTGCTTAAGGAATGCAAAAAGGAAAGTCTTGTTTACAAAATGGCCGCTCTGCGCAGCGCCGCAAACATTTTGGAGGCAGCCAAAGAGGATCGCTTTCAGGAAATGGCTAATATTTTATTCCCGATCATTAGGAAGGTAAAGTAATTGTAGCGTCAAGACGATTTTGTATTTATTTTATTTTTTTTGGGGGGGATAAACATTTCCAGCTGTTATAAAAAGCAGCACCAGAATTATCGGCACCATAATAATTGAATGCAATGAAGAGCTTTATGTAGTATCTGTCTGTCAATATTACAGCAGTGAGTCATCTTATGTAATATTTGGATGCTCTAGAGTGAGACGGTCATCACGGGAGAATCTTTGTTTTGGCGGTGTGTTGTGGTTTTTAAATAAAAACGTGTATTAAAGTTCTCCTCGGTGGTCCTCAGAGTCAACCTGCTAGTGCTGGTTCAACGAAACGTCACGATGACGACGACGATGACGAAGATGTGAAGGAACGGGAACTGAAGGCTGACGTTTTGCTCTGCGCATTTGAAGCACTAGGAAAAGCCTGGCCCAAGAATGTGGATACGCAGAGTAAGGATGTTTAAGATGAAGCGTAGTATGTTTGAGTGTCATTAGATATTGAATCACTGTACTTACTATAACTGTGTGTGTGTTGCAGATCGGTACCAGGCAGAAGTGTGCAGGCTGATGTGTGACAGATTGAAACTGAGCACCTGGAGGGTTCAGCTGGGGGTCTTGCAGTGCATGAAGGCGTTTTATCAGGGGTGAGGAAATGTTAGTGATGATTTAAAAACTGAAGTAAATGAATTTTCAGAAAAAATATGCAATATTCTTATTAAAAGAATGAAAAACTATTCTCTCGTCTTATAGATGGTCCTCATCGTATTCTTTGGTTTGTGTTTAGATTGCTGCTGTTGGAAAAGGACCATCAGAACTCACAAGTACTGACTGAGCTTCTGTCAGAAACCTGCACTTCACTTGCGTCACCACTGGGTAATACAGCTCCTCAATTTTAAAATCCTTGTTAACGAGAAGAAGAAAGAGATTAAAATCTTTTTGTTTCTCCAGAAAACAGAAGTTACTCATCCATAAGGACCGAAGCCTTGACGATTTTGGAGCTGCTCCTGAAAAGGATCGAAGGTAGGCTTCCTGCTTTGTTCAGTAATAAGAGAGCTCTACGTTATAAGAAAATTAAAGCAAAGATGCTTAAAGGGATAGTCTGTTTTATTTTTTTTTAAATTTGTACAAAAAAAACTGAAGTACATTACCATTGGTCTTGATCGTTATAAGTTTTCTTGCTCTGCACACGGACTGTGAAGTTAGTCACCTCGAACGCAAGTACAGTGCAAGTCATTTTCACAACCCCTTGTTACCCTCAGCTGAAACTTGAACAAAGCTTCCTGGTTAGCCGTACGGATAGTTCCAGAGGAAAGTAGAGTGTTAAATTTATACTAAGTATAGGAAGTCCCCAACTTACGAACAAGTTTCATTCAGGGAGACCGTTTGTAAGTCTGATTTGTTCTTATGTCTGACAAAGTGAGTTTTGTACGCCTTTGACACGAATACAAAATGTAAAGCATACCAATCCGATGTGGTCAGGGATACCTCAGTGGTTAAGGCATTGAACTATGGTTCGGAAGGCCCCAGGTTCAAATCCTCAACTGCTGAGATGTATAATGAGGAAAAAAATGCAAAAGTCTCTCTGGATAAGAGTCTTTTAAATGCCTAAATTTAAAACTTGAATAAATCTGTCTCTCCTTCTCTGCACTGCCAAAAACAATAATCGCGCCTAAGGAAATGAATCTCTCAAGAAAATGTCTGTTTTTCCACTTTCCATTTGTAGCTGTTTTCCACTGTATTGGACTGTGAACTCTGTTTTGTTTGAGGAATTTTCCAAAGTATGATTTTTCACCATCAGAAAAGCTTTACAGGACAGACATTTTCTGTCATTGTGCTTTTGGACTGATTCATTGAAACCAGAACCATTTTTCCCACACCCTTGTACATTCACTACAAATATACCTGAGCTACTTACGCGATTGAAACAGAAGTAGATCTGCTGTCTATTCATATCTGCGGAATGTTCATAAGTCAGGGACCTCCTATACATTTCTACAATTACTAGACTACAAGTACCCAGCCAGTGTTCAGAGCAGGAAAATTATGGCAATGTTCTTATATACACCTAAATTTTTATTTAAGACGCATTTGAAAAAGCCTGGATTTTCCCTTTAACATTCAGATTAATTTGAATTGCTGGAGAACTGTTTTCCACTTCATATGTTGTTTCATTGATGTGTTTGTGTGTGTTTAGAGAGCGACCAATGGGATTGCCTGTGTGAAAAGAGCCGGCAGCAGCTCCAGCGTTCTCTCGCCACAATGGAAACGGACAGCCGCCCTGAGCTAAAAGACAAGGCTCAAACACTGAGAAGGAAAATCCAGGGTCTGCCTTAAACAAACCTGCTCACGTCAGAAGATTATTCTTACACACTCCTCTCTCGTAAAAGCAAAAACCTTAAAATTGCATCACTTTGGCACAATCCCACTCCCCATTAACCTGTTGAAATGGAACAAAACTGCATCCACTGGTTTTGAGAGCCTGTAGTTTAAACCACGCTGCTTCTGGATGTCCTAGATAAACTTTTGCACATTACCTGTGCCAATCATTTAACAATAACTCCTGACTAGATCAGGAGTGTCAAATCTTCCCTGGAAAAGGCTGGTGAGTGTGTAGGGCTTTGGTCGGACCGGAAACCTGCACCCACACAAATTGGCCCTTTCTAGAGGACATTTGACACCGGTGGACTAGATGATCCTGATGTGTGTATTAAGTTTTCTGTGTTTAAAGCAACTACTTTAAGTATAAAACAAAAGCCTAAACTGTTGCAAGTGGCAGTTCCTTTAGGCTGACACCTGTGTTTATCTACACTGAACTTGTCCCTCAGTGTGTTGTGACTACTGCTTTCATTCCTCATTCCACTTTAGTAAAAATAAATCCATCTTCTCCAATAGTGTGATCTAGCGCAACTGAGTGAAAGAAACCAAGCCATAAATGTTGAAATGTAAAATTCAAACTTGTGTGTATATTTAAAGTAGATCTTGTAAAGTTTGCATGTTAACACCAAGAAGGAAAAATCTAAACCAAACAGCACAGCAGTGGGTTTAGCCAAGTGTTAACTGATGAATTTTGGAAAAAACTAAGTAATAAAACAGCCAAATTAGTGGTTTGGAATGATTGTAATTCATAACAGCTTGTCATTTTGTATTTGAATTGGGTAGAAAATGCTGGTTAAATGTGTTATATATCCTGTCTATACCTGTGGTACCACTCACCTCTTCGAATCTTACTGTAGAAGTCTCCCCAACATGAAGGGGCTCGTTTTTACTCTACAGCAAGAGATCTAATCTAAGAGCAAGTAGCTGCTGCAATGCAAATGACAACTCTCATACTCAGAAATGATCAATTGCACATGTTTATTGAAAATAGTTAAACCAAACAAGATATAAGGAATGGAATACCTAGGGAAGTAGAAAGTGTAGAGGAGGAAGCAGTATAGAGGAAATAAAATGAAGGATAGAAAAACATTCTGTACAAAATGCAGGACAACTTGGACCCGGTAATAGCAAAAGTACTGTACAAGTACTGCGAAAGCCTTCACGTCAAAAGCACAGCTCAAAATATTCTGAATAGACCAAGAGGCAAATATACTAATCGTTAAAAACAAAAAAACACCTGTGTATATTATATATGCATTTAGAATAAAGAAGCTAAATTAATAAAGATTATCCTCATCATCCTGTGAGTTTAGTTGGTGAGGATTTCACGCTGACGTTTATCCTTGGTCTTGGCTTTGTCGTGCAAGCGCTGGGCCAGGACTTTCCCCTCATGTGTCTGAGCCGTACGCGTCACTGTAGAAATACCGTCCACAAACTTGGTCTTATAGAGAACGTTGGCATTGGTGAACATGCCGTCTTTCAGAGACACGACCACAAACTACAAAAAGGGAAGAAAAAACATTAACAAACAAAAAAACCACACATTCAAATGAATACAATTTGATATACAGTGCAACCTTGGATTGAGAGTAACACGGTTTGCGGATGTTCTGCAAGACCAGCAAAGATTAATACATTTTGACTTAATACGAACAAAGTCTTGGTTTACAAGTACAGAGTATCATGCATTATGTATGCGCTTCTTGTTGCCCAACAGTTTTTCTGTCGCTTGCGCTGCGGAATTGTGGGTAATCGTCTCTCCTGCTGGGTCTTAGTGCACGTCTGTTACTGGTATAATCAACATCCGTGCACGCGTGTACTGTTTACTATAACACTGTGACCACATGTGTAAAACATTTTATTTTGTGTCTGTATGCGTGTACAGCGCGCGTGTAAAGCAAAAGCAAGTCTCAGAGAGGTTAAAGATCCATTTTCTCTCTTTGTATCAGCCTGCTCTTTGTGTCTGTGTGCACACGTGTCATTGGACACCGTGCCACACATGCAGCCCCTCCTACTTTCGCCTTCACACACACTTTCTCTCTCTGCTCTACACAAACATTGTTCGCGATTCTTTTTAAAGGTAAAGTGCAGGGTAATTTGATTCTGTTCAACCGCTCAAGAGTGTGTCATTAGAGAGATAAATGTGCGTGTGGAAAGAGTGGAGGACAGGTAACTAAGACGAGAAAGGGGAGCTTACTTTAGATTCACACTGCGCACACAAATGGAAACATATATCTGTCGATTTTATTTTTAAAAGGTAAAGTACAGGTTAATTTGTTGCATTTTTACTTTATATTTTGTGTTAATTATTTTTATGCATTTATTTTTTGGGGCTGTGGAATGAATAATTAGTTTTCATTATTTCTTATGGGAAAATTCTATTTGGTTTACGAGTGTTTTGAAATACGAGCCCATTTCAGGAATGAATTATGCTCGTAATCCAAGGTTCCGCTGTATATGAATATGATTGCACAAATAGTTTGTAAAAATGCACTTCTTTGGTACAGGTTATTCATAATCTTGTATGAGTGTATAAACCTGAGAGTGTGTGAAGTGTGTGCGCAGCATCTGGCCGATGTTCTGCGTGTGCGAGAGGTCGAGCGCAGCGTCCACTTCGTCTAGGATGTAGATCGGAGCAGGTTTAAAAAGCAGCATGGCCAAAATCAAAGAAAGTGCCACCAGAGACCTGAAACGCACAACAAAATGGATTAGTTTAGAATAAATACAACACACACAAACACTTTAAACCACATCCACTGGGTTCTAGGTGCAGTATTTGAACACGTGTCTGGCTTTGCCTGACCTTTGGCCTCCACTCAGTTCTGTCAAATTGTCCTTCCACGTGTTTCCAAGAGCAACCTTAAACTCTAGGCCATCCAGGACGCCGCAGCCCTCGGGCGGAGCCAAACGAGCATCAGCGCCAGGCAACAGAGTGGAGAAGATGGAGCCGAAATCCTTATTCACCTAAAAACAGAATCGTACATTGGGACGTGTTTATTTACAGGTTCCTGTTCACAGCAACACACCTAAAATATGAAACTCTTTCTAACGCAGACCTTCTGCCACGCCACGTTCAGTGCCTCGTTCTTCTTCTGGTCCAGCTCTTTGATCGTCTCCAGGATCTTTGCTTTATCGTTCTCAACAATCCTCTTCTTCTTTTTCAGATCGTTATACTAAATCAGACGATTCAATATCATTACAAATATTTTGATCCAACTATTAATTCTATTAATATACAATATTGTTAAATTACATACGGTATACGAATAAAATAAAATTTAACTGAATGAATGCAGACCGCTAACAAGAGTTCATGCGTTCATACCCTTTCTTCAGCCTCACTGAGCATGTTCATGGCTCTGCGGTTGATGTTTCTCTCCAGCTTGTCTTTGGTCTCCTCGAGTCTCTTTAGTCTCTGGCCGGCTTCTTTAGGGTTGTTCACCTTAAAGTCGTATGCCGAGTTGGCCTGGCCGAAAAGATGCCGCTCCGATGAGATCCAGTCGTTCTCAGCCAGCATGCGGGTCACCTGTGTAACACCGGATCAACATGCATTATTTACACGTCCTCTCTCTCTCCCATCTATCAATATCTCCATCTCTCCATCTGTATCTCTCCACAAGCAGAAAAAAAAAAACTTTCCAGACTTATTAAAATCAAGAATCCTAATTTATTAAAATTCTTACAATATGAAAGATATAAACATGTTCAAAACAGTACGGTGGTGTGAGGGGATGCTGTGCTCTGTAGAAGAGGAAGAAATGATCTTTGCACCAAACAAACTGAAAAGGTAAAACTACATATGTGTAACAAGAAATAACTACAATGCCCAATCTATCCATCCCTCTCTCTCCCTCTTCATCTATCCATCTGTCTTTCCATCACTTCCTCCATCCATCTCTCTATCCATCCGTCTCTCCCTCTCCATCACACTCGGTCTCTCTCCATCCATCCGTCTCTCCATCACACTTGATCTCTCCCCATCCATCACTTCCTCCATCCATCCGTCTCTCCATTACACTCAGCCTCTCTCTATCCATCCATCACTTCCTCCATCCATCCGTCTCTCTATCACACTGTCTCTCCATCCTTCACTTCCTCCATCCATCAGTCTCTCCATTACACTCAGTCTCTCTATCCATCCATCACTTCCTACATCCATCCATTTCTCCCTCTCTCTTTCTCCGTATTAGGGAGTGTGATCTGCTTTAATGTAGTCAGGCGCTGAATCAGGAGAGAGAAGAACAGAGAGCGAGCTGAGAGTGTGTGTCAGCGCTGAGTGTGTGAGTAAACGATTTGAGATTTGTAGGCTGTGAAGAGAGATGGCGAGCGAGCGCGCACACAGTCCCCTCGTTCACACACTCACCCTGGCAGCAGCGTCTGCGCTGTCCTTCTTGTGCTTGCTGATGTTGTGTTCCAGCTCTTTGATTTTGAGCTGAGCGTCGTTGTTGTGTTCTCTTAAGCGGTTGGCTTCCTCGCTCTTCCCTTTGATCTCTCTCTCCTGGGCCAGGATCACTTCTTTCTGCTGGGTCAGCTGCTCCTGCGCCTGCCGCACAGCCTCCTATAGACACGGTTTTGACCTTCGTTCAGTATTCACATCACATTCCCTAATAAATAAGTTCATTTTTAAATATCCTTATCAAATTAATATTCCTTTTAAATTATTTTCTTCCGTTAACATCATTCATCGAATTCTCTAATTGTGCTACTGTAAATAGCACATTCCAGTGAGTATATTCCTTACATTTTGCACAATAATGCATTTTTTAAAAAAAAATGACAAATGATTAGAGGCATGTGTTTCAGATACACCATGGACCAAACACATTAACAGCTTTGAGTGAATCCTGTTGAAATGGTTTGCGTACCTTATTGGCTGCCACCTCCGTGGTCATCGCACTGATCTGTTCCTGTAGGGCTTTAAGTGCCTCATCTACAGCCTGAATCTGCTGTTCATAGCCGGCCTGCTCCCGCTTCAGCTCCTCAAGCTCCAACGCCACAGCGTCCGCCTCCTACACAGAGCAAGAGGGTTATGGATGCGTCATGTTCAAAAATAAGTAACCCTCTCTTAATTTTATGGTGCCGTTTTTTGTTTTTTTTTGCATCTAATTGTAACTTTTCTACCCTGTCATTATGTATTTAACTAACATGAACCCCCAAGACGGTGATCCGAAACCACACCAATTTACTGAACAATAAAATGATCAAGGTTTTGGACCGGCCTAGTCAAAGTTCGGAAACTGAAATGCTGTAGTGGACCTTTACAGAGCTGTGCAGAAGCGAATGTGTGACACTTTTTCTCGGCTCCGTACCTGTTGTCTCTCCTTGAGCCTCTTGTTGAAGGCGTCCGCTTTGCTTTTCGCCTGGTTGAGTTTCTGCTGCGCTGCCTTCAGCTCTTTCTCTCTCTCAGCCTCCGCGTTCTTCATCTTGTTCTCCAAGACTTTGTACTTTTCCTCTGCCTTTTTCTGCACCTCCTTCGTCGTCTTCAGAGTCTCCTCGCTTTCCTCTAAAGCAGGAAACGAAAAACGCTCAAGACACATCAATCAAAAAGCAAATCGATACCGACCTAATATCATCTGGCAGGAACACGGCAAGTCTTATTACATCTGCTGTATATTAGAACACACTGTATTATTAATGCACTGTTATGATGATGATCAATCAGATATGCTGATCACTAAAACATATAGGTTTCTACAGAGTTTCTGTGCAAGTGTGTGTGTGTGTGCGCGCGCACAAACCAATGGTCCTGCGGAGGTTCTCGAGCTCTTCCTGCTGTTTATGAAAAGAGCTTTGCTGGAGTTTTGTTTCCAGTATCTGAGCTTCTTCAGTTTTCAGGTCCAGCTGGTGCTTCAGGTTACGATACCTACAAGAGGAAATTAAAAACGCTAGAGTATTCTATCCTGCTTTTTCCTCAGTAGTGGACAAAACCATACAGCCAATAACCAGCACAAAAAGTAAAAACAGTCATGTGTCCTTTTCTTTCAACATCATGCCAGCTTCCACGGCTATTCAAAAGTGAGTTTTTGTTATTTAATATTAAAACTACACAAGATGTTTAAGATCTATTAATATTTTCTAAGAACTAAATTTGAAAACTAAGTTTTGACTTGGTTTGAAAACTAAGTCTTGGTTTACGAGCACTGAGCATCATGTATCACGTATGCGCTTCGTTTTGACGAACCAATGTTTTTTCTCTCTTGCACTGCGGAATTGTGGGTAATCGTCTCCCCTGGTGGGTCTTACTGCTCGTCTCTTACTGGTATAATCAACATCCGTGCACGCGTGTACTGTTTACTATAACACTGTGACCCCATGTGTGTGTAAAACATTTTATTTTGTGTCTGTATGCGCGTGTGTGTACAGCTCGTGTGTAAAGCAAAAGCAAGTCTCATTAAAGACGTTAAAGATCCATTTTCTCTCTGTATCAGCCTGCCGTTGTGTACGCGCGCTTCATTGTGCCCCTTCACACATGCACACCCATCCTCCTTTCGCCTTCTCACACACACACACACACGCACACTCTCTCTAATGGAAACACTGCTCTGTTGCAATTCAAAGGTAAAAGTACAGGTTAATTTTTTTTTAATTTTTACAGCAACAATTCCGTTAGTATGCACTCATGCGAAAGTTATAAGCGATCTTTCCGTTAATGTGTGTGAGAAACTTAAATACGAGTGGAGGAAGGGTTACTTTGCTCTTACTTTAGCTTCACACAGCGCCTGCGCACATAAATGGAAACTCCTGTCGAGATTTATGTTTACTTTTTTTTTTTTTTTTTTTTAAGGTAAAGTGCAGGTTAATTTGTTTAGTTAATTTTTACTTTAGATTTTGTGTAAATTATTTTTATGTATTTATTTTTTTGGGCTGTGGAACGAATAATTTGAGTTTCCATTATTTCTTATGGGGAAATTCGATTTGATTTACGAGTGTTTTGAAATACGAACCCACTTCCAAGAAAGTATTATGCTCGTAATCTAAGTACTGTACTTGTTTAAAAATTTTTTCAAAAGTTTCAATAGAATAATTTTTTTTTATAAGTTCCTCACAGATGTAAAAGAATGTCAAAAATGTGTGTGTGTAGTTTTTGAGTGTCCTATTCTGCATCTTGTATAAATGACTTTTTATTACCCAACAATTATTTAAATGGAAATGTACGTTTTGTTCATTGTTTTTATTACTCAGACATCCACCTCACTCAAAACGCCAAACCCTAAAGGAGACCCGGGATCGATGTCTTACTTTTCAGCAGTTCCCTTGAGGCTGCCGAGTTCCTTTTCCACAGCAGTGAGCTCTGCCTCCTTGGCCCTTAAACTGTCCTGTACATTTTTCACTTCAGCCAGCTTTGAAAGCACAGAGGCTGCCTGAGCCCGAGCACCTACACACACACAGTAAACATTTTACTGCATTAGTACATAAAATTCACACTCGATTGACACAGCACGTGTTTCCACTTCCTCACCGCCGGTCAGCGTTCCCTGCGGATCAAACACGTCTCCACCGAGTGTGACGGTTTTGGTGCTGACACCTTTATCGAAAGCAACTTTCTTGGCGTTGTCCAGAGTATCGCACACCAGTGTGGTGCCAAAAACGTACTCCATGGCCTTACGCAACTCAGACTCGTAACCCACCAACGACAGAGCTGTGTGTACGTTATCCTCACCCACCTGATACATTAGACAAAATATAAAGGCTGGTGTCAGTCAATCAGTTGTTCCATCAATAAATATTTAACCCATTATCATTATCTTAATGATTTACTAGTTTTTTAGCGGTGCGGACTACTCCATCATCGATGGTCCGTGCAGAAATCTTGTTCAGCGGGATGATGGTGTATCTGCGCTTCAGTTCACCCTTTTCCAGAAGTTTCTTCCCAGTTACCTGAAAATAATATAAAACACAACAATTTTTGGCTGCGCAATATGAAAGGGCTGACCAAACACAATGTGTCTTGTAGAGATGGGGGGGAATATAAATAAAATCAGTTATGTATTGCGATTCGTGTGGTTATTCATGTATCACCAGACTGACTCCAAAAAATAAATAAATACATTTTATTTACATTCACAATAGAGGTGAAACTGTCGATCCGTCAGTGAGCAGAATCCACTGGTTTTCAGTCTGATTGGACGATCAGCCTCAGGTATGAACGATTCTATACTGAGCGCAGACGCTTACGAGTGGCGCAACAGAAACATTACATTATCGAAAACTGTGTCGTAAAAGCATCCGATCTGCCTTTTAATCCAAACTCCGTGAGCAAATTAATCTCAAAGCCACTCATTACACAAGTCTCAAAACATTGCGCTAAATATTTGAAAATCTCATCATACGTCCTGCGTGTTCGCGTTAGAAATTGAGTTTGGAGACTTGAGGTATTTGAGTAGTTAAAAGAAAATTTTTTAAGTGGTGCACTCCAAGCTATTTACATATATTCATCCCGTGTGGCAAGTTAAATGCATCAAGTCTTTTATTTATTTATTGGAACGAATTTTGGGGTTTTCATTAGCTGTAAGCTATAATCAAAGAAATATAATCAACCTTCGAAATATTTCTGTCTGTGTGTAATAAATCTATACAATATATAGGTCTCATATAAATGTATAAGTTTATAAGTGGGAATGAGAAGGACCCAAGTGGAACGGAGAGACTACAGGGAGCAAAGTTAATGAAGGTGCAAGACTTGGGGTCAAAAGTCCAGAGCAACGTTGGAACTGGTGGAGAAAAGTATCAGGTGTGTGATGTGATCGAGTATCAGCGAGAGTGAAAGGAAAGGTGTACAAGACAGTGGTGAGACCAGTTCTACATCACTGAAGAAAAGACAGGAGGCAGAGGTTCTCTTTAGAGGTGACAAGGACAGATAGGATCAAGAATGAGTATCAGAGGGACAACCCATGTTAGATGCTTTGGAGATAAAGTCAAAGAGTCCAGATTGAGGTGGTTTGGACATGTTCAGAGGAGATTGTGAATATAACGGTAGAAGGATGCTGAGGTTGGAACTGCCAGGCAGGAGGTCTAGAGGAAGACCAAAGAGGAGATTTATGGATGCAGTGAGAGAGGACATGACGTTGGTGTAAGCCAGTGGTTCTCAAAGCCCGACTATTGGGGAATACAGACATGACAGGTGGGGCGCAATGAACGGGAGGAAATTAGTGGAAAATAATAGGAAAGTACCTATTCTAATTCATGCTTTTCTTTATTGATAATAAAGAGCGTACACTCAAAACTAAACAATCACACACAAATAAATGGATCATTAATACAAGTAAATTGAATTGAAACCTGCGCGAGCCACTGGGCAGCGCTGCGCGATCCTGATAGAAATAAACCGCGCCGACCATCAAAATACATTTTACCCCGCTGGGATGCGCACGTACAAACCAGACATGGCAAGGCGGAAACAATATTAAACAGTCCTGTCATTTTATATAAATTGTTTTTAAATAAAAAACAGTGAGTCGCGCAGGTTTGTGATTCGAGCGGCGCTGCGCGATCCACCGGGCTGCGCAAATAAACCAGATCATCACTGCGCTATCCAGATAGTCGCGCTGCGCTGTATTTGCGCAGATATTTGGTTCAATCGGGTGCCACGGTTTCGTCCCACTTTTGATGTGTTTGGCTTCACATACACTTCGACAATGGAAGAAGACGCTGCAGCAGTGAGTTTACTTACATGTGACGAAACCAACAAGGAGGAGATTGTAAAGAAAAAAGTGCATCGTCTGTGGTGTGGAATTGGTTTGGGTATAAGAAAAGTGATACGAATGAGATGAACGTGATTTGTAAAGTACACAAGTGCACTGTTTTAACAAGTGGTGGAAACACGTCAAACCTTTTCTATTATCTGAAATCCAAGCATCCAAATGAATATGGCCAAAGTAAAAAAAAAATTTTTTTTAAAAATGCAGCAAACCTCAGCAATTCACAGTTTAAATAAAATTACATAAAAAAAATTAAATAAATAGAATCGCAATTTTAATCGAATCGACACCTAGGTATCGTAATCAGGTGATTCCCTCCTCTACAATGTATGAAATTACAGTTAATTAAGTAAGTAGGTAAGTAAATAAACAATGCTTCAAAACAACTGGTATCAGTCCACTTTGAGCTCACCTCCGTGTCCACCACTACGTTATAGAGTCGACCTCCTGCCACCACTTCCAGAGCCGTAGCGTTACACACATCAGTCACGGTAAAGAGGTTTGCCACCAGTCCCTTGACTTTATTGCGGTCCCAGTTCTTATCTGGGTCTCTGCAAAAAACACACCATGAACTCCGTCAATCTTACAATAATATCATGATACACTTCATGCATCATAGAAACATCTTTAAAGATGGTGTGTTGATATTATTATTATTAAAATAAAAGTCACCCCAAGACATTTAAGATAAATTTTTCCATCACATACAGTTGAAGTACTCACGCGTATTCGAAGCGCAGGTTAGGGAACTGTCCCATGAAGGACTCGTATTTTTCACGCATGTGGTTGAATTCACGAGACAGCTGCCTTTTCTGCTCAATCAGATGCTCCTCCCGACCGTCTGACACACAAACATCAAAGATTTAATGCTCTACAAGCACCAGGTGTTAACTTAAGCAACACACAGCATCTTATAATCACAACCTTCGTAATTGAGTTTCTTGAGTTCGGCCTGCAGTTTGTCTCTGCACTTCTGCACCGCCTCAAAGGCGTCCTGGTCTTTTTTATATCCGCTGTCCATCTTCTTCACCTGAGCCTGCTTGCTTTTCAGCTCTTGTTGAGCATGCTTCAGCTTCATTTGTGCCTGAGTGACAAACAAAAGCAGTATTATTATTATTATTATTAACAAAGTGATCGTTTATAGAGAATTTCCACCTAAACGCTTTGAAGAAGACGTCACCTGCTTGGCCTCAGTCTCCGCTTTGCTCATATCATTTTTGCAGGTCACCATCTGACCCGCCAGTGTCGCCGCCTCACCGTCCTCGTTAGCCGAGAGCCCGGCGGACACGGCCTTGAAGTGCTGCTGGGCCGCCTCCAGTTCCTCGGCGTCCTTCTGGCCCTCCTCCTTCACAGCGCTGAGTCGCTCCATCATCTTCGCAACCTCGCCTTCTTTTGCCGACAACACTTTCTTGTCCTTGAGGAAGCAAAAATGTTGGGTGATGAAAGTCGGATACTGACAAACATCTCTACCTGTGATGAAGATGACCTAGGTTGGTTAAAAGCCAGCAAAGTGCTTGTATAAATATCCTGACATAACCACAGCAATACTGCTCTCTCTCTCTCTCTCTCTCTCTCTCTCTGACATACAAGGATGAGTCGGAAATTAGCACTCTGGCTGTAGAATTTATTTATTTTTTTATTAACTTTTTAACTTGCTTTTTCGATACACTCTGTCCATCTGTTAACATGCTTTCGTATTCCCTCATTTAAAAAAAATGCTCCACTGCCTTTACTTCTTCATCTGAAGAGAATCTTCAATGTGAGATCACGACACCTTTGTCTATCAGTCCTCTGCGTTTAATCTGAAGTTTAGGCTTCAGCTTTTCAACAAGCATCACACTAGTACGAGCACAGTCGACTGGTGAACCTTTTTTTATATATATGAAAATGATACTGTTCCAATACTTCTGGCCCTTAAGAATCCCAGAAAACTGTAAACATTAATCAATTTTCCAGCTGATGGTTGACTTTTAAACTTTTCCTCGGTCTGCGATTAAAGATGTTTCCGTTCTGTACTCTGCCGTTTACTCCCAGACTCGTAGTGATGAATCAGTGTCTCATCACCAGTAATGATTCTCTATAAGAAACGTTTCACCTTCCTTAGAGTAGAGTATCGCTCCAAATTTTGTTTGCAGCCATCACTTCTGTTCATGCTCGTCTGTGAGTTGTTTCGGCACCAGGTTCACGCCCGGACCACAAAAAAAAAAAAAAAAAAAAAAAAAAAACTAACCTCTGTACGCTGCTCTTCTTTTATGCAAATCACAAGTGAGGTTTCTCGCAACACAGTTACAAATGAACTGATGTAACACGTACACACCTGCACAGCAGTGACTAATTTCCTATACACCCTTGTACACGGTGATTTTTATAGTAGCTGTAAGGCAGCAATGAGCGATACCACCTGTCAAAAGTTTGGACATGCCGTCCAATTCGATGGTCTTTCCTGATTTTTCTTTCTTTCTACTACATGTACTGAGTCTGCTACATGTGCTCTGTAAAACCTTCACAACGACTATAATTAGTGGTTTCTGAGGCTGGTAACTGTAAATGAACTTTTAGGGTCTTGTGTTCCTGGGAAAGTCTTTATGAGAGACAGTTTCATCATGGTGCTTGATGGGTTTTACAAATGCACTTGACAATACTGTTCTTGCAAGAGGGCTAACATTTTGTGTCTTAAAATATCAACTGTTGCTACTGTTAATTACCTAATGCAATGCATGATAGTTTTTACAGTATTGTTCCAGAATGTTCTAGAATTCTTTATTTTTTTTTTTATAAATATTGACTGGTACTGTGTCTACTGGAAACACCAGCAGAAACTGAGGAAATGTATGTAATCAAGAACAGATTTTTACCTCCTCCATGTTTTTCACGAGTTCTTTCCTCTTCTTAGTTTCATCCTTAAGGTTTTGCTTCTTCAGATCGAGAGCACTCTGAGCTTTCGTGTCCACTCGCTGAGCCTCAGCCAGAGTCTCCTCCAGAGCCTTCAGAACGCCTGCCACCTCCTACACACACACACACACTCAGTTACTAACAATAACAACAATAAACCTGAAAGTTTCTATGGTAGGATTCTTCGCGTGCAGTACCTTGTCCCTGCTCTTCTCCAGCACTTTAATCTCTTCGCTGAGCTCACGGATGCGGTCTGCGTTCTTCTGCATGCTGCTCTGGAGCTCGCTGATGGAGCTCTGCATCAGCTGGAGGTCCTCGGCAGACTTCAGCTTTGTCTCTTCCGCACACACGAACTGCCACGCTACGTAGAGCCGGCTCAGGTGCTCGATCTCCCGCATCAGCTTCTGGTACTCCAGGTAGGAAGCACGCTCCTGAGGGTAGGAACAGTTTTGTGAGGGGAGGGAACATGATTACTTTAAAAAACAGTCACTGTATATTAGGGTGAATCATTACCATTCCCAAGCCTGCTATGAAGGTTTAGTTACCTCTTTGAGTTTCTCCATAGCAGGGGTGATCTCCTCATCCAGGATCTACAGAGGGTGAAACAACACACAAACGAATGATGCGCAACTTTAACACATGCATACGCAGACACACTTGCATGTGCGCACAGAAACGCAGACAGACCGTTTGAATCTCTTTCAGTTTTGCATCTTTCTTCTCAATGGTTTTCTGAGCGCTGATCTTCTTGCACTCATACATCCTGGTACCAGCAGCCTCTTCAATCATGGCCAGAATCTACACAGAGATGCCAGTGTTATGTAAGAGGATGCTCACTCACTCATCTTCTAATAGTCATTAAAAAAAATAAATAAATAATAATAATAATATATACACAGTGAAACCTCGGATTACGAGTAACGCGGTTTGTGAGTGTTCCGCAAGACGAGCAAAGATTTTTAAATAAATTTAGACTTGAAAAACTAGCATTGTCTTGGTTTACGAGTACATTATAAGTTTATAATCAACATCCGTTTATTATAACACTGTGACCATGTGTGCGCGCGCAAAACATTTTATTTTGTGTCTGTATGAGTGTGTGTACAGCGGCGTGTTTAATGCAAAATCATGTCTCATTAGAGAGGTTAAAGATCCATATTCTCTCTCTGTATCAGCCTGCTCTGTGTGTCTGTGTGCGCACATGTCATTGGACACTGTGCCACACACACACCCCTCCTACTTCTGCCTTTACACAAACACACTCTCTCTCTGCTCTACACAGAAACACTGCTCTGTCGCGATTATTTTCAAAGGAAAAGTGCAGGTTAATTTGTTTTATTTTTACGTTACAGCAGTGTTTCCGTTAGTGTGTCGCTCGATCAAGTGTCATTTGAGAGATTTCTTGTTTATTTTTCAGATAAAACAGTGTTTTTGTTGCGTTTGCGCTTGTGTGTGAAAAGAGTGGAGGAAGGGTAACTGTGTAAGACGGGGAGGGGCTCCTTACTTTAGCTTCACACACACACAGCGCATGCGCGTAGAAATGGAAACACTTATCTGTCAGGATTTATTTTAACTTTTTTTTTTTTTTTTAAAGTTAAAGTGCAGGTTAATTTCTTTTATTTTTACTTTATATTTTGTGTTAATTATTTTTGTATTTATATTTTGGGGTTGCGGAACGAATAATTTGAGTTTCCATTATTTCTTATGGGAAAATCTATGTATAAAATATACATTATGCTTTTTGCATAATTGTCAATTTTAAATGATTCAAATCAAACAAATTTGAATATTACACAATGATATCTTGAATAAGTACAAAATGCAATTTTTAAATGATGATTTTAATTGTTTATTTGGGGTTGTGTGGAAGCTGTCCAAAACTACCTGGCCCTATGGAAAAAAACTAATAACTGCTTATTATCCTTTGGCAATTGTAATAACTTTCGATGAGTCTTTCACGTCCCTCTCTAGGAATTTTGGCCCACTCTTCTGTGCAGAATTCTTTTAATTGAGCCACAGTGGAAAGATTTCCAACATGACTAATAATCAAACATTCCACATAATTTTATCTTTTTTCAGGATCAATTACTTTTTTGCACAGGACCAGGTAAGGTTTGAACAGTTTTTTGCCCCCTCTATAATAAATGAAAATCTTACAAAAACTGCATTTTGAATTAACTTCAGTGACCCTTGCGTAATATTAATTTAATTGATGAGCTGAATCATTTGTAATAAATATGTAAGAAAAATAATAATAATAAAATAAATAATACTTTTTTCACAACATTGTATATAAACATACAGTATACATATACTCACCTCAGGGGGTTTCATATTTAAGACTTTGGTTATTCTTCCCTAAAAACACAACGAGACATCAGTTTACTGCAAAGGCATAAAGCATCAAAAAACAATCCACATTCTTATCTCAAAAACATCAATAAGTTTCAATTAGAAGAAAAAAAAAGAAAGTAAGAAAAAAAATTACAAATAGAATTGTAATCACCTGCATAATAAGAAAGTGTGGATTGTTGACATTAAGCCCAACAGAGCAGAAGAGATCCTGGACACGCATGTTGTTTGCGTTCACACCGTTAATGAGATACTTATTCCGCCCACCTATAACAACCTGTAAGGAAAATCAGAAAATTCATGCATTTAATGACTAAAATCTTGCACTTAAAGCTGCAGTAAGCTTTTTTTCCTCTCTTCTTCTTCAGAACTTTAAGCAAGTCATTTCAACAAGTCCGAGCTGTCAGGTTGGATTTTTACTTGTCTACAAAGTTTTTTTTTTCAATCGCGTTGAAATAACATTTCTGTCACTGAATCTCTGATACCCCAAAGGTTACATACCGCCCCTTTAAATGTGTTCGTGTGTACAGGAGAAGCGTACTTGTCTAGTGATGGTGATCTCATCGTGGGTCTCAAACCCCAGCGGGCTCTGTTTCTTGTTGGAATTGTCGAACGTGATGGACACAGTGGCTTTCGTGATGCCGGCGAGTCCATTTTTGTAGACCAGGTCTTGGAGATTTGATGCTCTCACCTGAGACAAACCGGAAATACAAAACAACATTAAGGCTGGAGTCATAAATATCTGAACAAGAATAGTGCTGTTAGATACATCATGTCTATGAGAGGCATTATAAAACAATATTACTTCATATTAACCTACACCTGGGTGTTAAAATATAACGTTAATATATTAAAATTAATTTCTTCATACTTTTTTTTTTTTACATTATATCTGATGTAAAATAAGTGACTGTATTATTTAGTAGATTTCACAATGATATCTCTCTCTCCTCACAGTTGCTAGGTGTTAGTTAGCTAGCTAGCAAAACAACAAACATACCCGAGCACACTTTAGCACCTGATACAGTGACACGTGTTACTGACCTGTGATAAGTTGGAAATTCCGAGGAGAAAACAGATCGAGTCGAGGATGTTGGACTTCCCGCTGCCGTTTAGGCCGGTGATGGCGTTAAACAGCGGGTCGAAGCCGTTAATTTCCGTCCTCTCCGCATACGACTTAAAGCCCTCTAAAATGATAGACTTTATATACATCTCGAAACAGGTCCTGTTGCAGTGTGTTCCCAAGCAAAGGCGGTAAAATCCGACACGAGACAAAAAATATATATATACAGTATATCACGGCTTCTTTACTCGGGCTTGGACGACTCGCCTCCGCGCGTGAGCTCTCACTCCAAACTTAAAAATCGGCGCCAAACAAGCCTCAGCGGCCGTTGTTCTTCTTCAGTGGTGTTTCCGTGACTTGCATGTTGAACGTTCGTACTGCCACCTACCGGGTTTTTTTTTTTTACAAGCAAATGCTACAAGCAAAAAATTTTTTAAAAATAAAATACATAAATAAAATAAACCTCATTTATCATTTACATTTAGGTATTTGGCAGACGCTGTTATCACTCACTCTTTTACAATTACCTTTACTTTTTCACTCACTCTTTCCCTTTACACTGATTGTCTGTCTTCTTCTTTGTCTTTCGGCTGTTCCCTTTCAGGGGTCGCCACAGCGAATCATCTGCCTCCATCTAACCCTATCCTCTGCATCCTCTTCTCTCACACCAACTAACTTCATGTCCTCTCTCACTGCATCCATAAATCTCCTCTTTGGTCTTCCTCTAGACCTCCTGCCTGGCAGTTCCAACCTCAGCATCCTTCTACCGATATATTCACCATCTCTCCTCTGAACATGTCCAAACCACCTCAATCTGGCCTCTCTGACTTTATCTCCAAAACATCTAACATGGGTTGTCCCTCTGATGAACTGATTCTTGATCCTATCCATCCTTGTCACTCCCAAAGAGAACCTCAACATCTTCAGCTCTGCTACCTCCAACTCTGCCTCCTGTCTTTTCTTCAGTGCCACTGTCTCTAAGCCGTAGAGCATTGCTGGTCTCATCACTGTCCTGTACACCTTTCCTTTCATTCTCGCTGATACTCTTTTATCGCACAACACACCTGACACTTTTCTCCACCCATTCCAACCTGCCTGTACTCGTCTCTTCACCTCCTTTGAACACTCTCAGTTGCTCTCGACCGTTGACGCTAAGTACTTAAAATCCTGCACCTTCTTTACCTCTGCTCCCTGTAGCCTCACTGTTCCTCTTGGGTCCCTCTCATTCACACACATGTATTCCGTCTTGCTGCGGCTAACCTTCATTCCTCTGCTTTCCAGAGCGTACCTCCACCTCTCCAAATTTTCTTCCACCTGTTCCCTGCTCTCGCTACTAAGCTCCTAAGCACTTCCATACCTCCACAGGTATGTCATCAGGACCAACAGCCTTTCCACTCTTCATCCTCTTCAACGCCCTTCTCACCTCACTTTTACTAATATTTGCTACTTCCTGCTCCACAACAGTCACCTCTTCTACTCTTTGTTCTCTTTCGTTTTCCTCATTCATCAACTCCTCAAAGTCCTCCTTCCATCTTCCCATCACCCTCCTGGCATCTGTCAGTACATTTCCATCTCTATCTTTAATCACTCTAACCTGCTGCACATCCTTCTCATCTCTATCTCTTTGCCTCGCCAACCTGTACAGATCCACCTATCCCTCCTTACTGTCCAGCCTAGCATACAAGTCCTCATATGCTCTTTGTTTGGCCTTTGCCACTTCTACCTTCACCTTACGGTGCATCTCCCTGTACTCCTGTCTACTCTCTTCAGTCCTCTCAGTGTCCCACTTCTTCTTAGCTAGCCTCATTCCCTGTATACACTCCTGGACTTCCTCATTCCACCACCAAGTCTCCTTGTCTCCTTTTCCCTTACCAACACCAAGTACCCTCCTACCTGTCTCCCTGATCACATTGGCTGTAGTTGTCCAGTCAACTGAAAGCACCTCCTGACCACCCATAGCTTGTCTCAACTCCTCCCTAAAGACTACACAACATTCTTCCTTTCTCAGCTTCCACCACTTTGTCCTCTGCTCTGCCTTTGTCCTCTTCACCTTCCTCACCACCAGGGTTATTTTACACACCACCATTCTGTGTTGTCTGGCTACAATCTCCCCTACCAACACTTTGCAGCCACTAATCTCTTTCAGATTACAACGTCGACACAAGATGTAGTCCACCTGAGTGCTTCTGCCTCCGCTCTTATATGTCACCCTATGTTCCTGCCTCTTCTGGAAGAAAGTATTTACTACTGCCATTTCCATCCTCTTTGCAAAGTCCACCACCATCTGTCCTTCTACATTCCTGTCCTGAAGACCAAACCTGCCCATCACATTTTCATCACCTCTGTTCCCTTCCCCAACATGTCCATTGAAGTCTGCACCAATCACAACTCTCTCACCTCTGGGGATGCTCTGCATCACTTCATCTAACTCACTCCAGAATTTCTCCTTCTCTTCTAACACACATCCTACCTGTGGAGCATAACCACTAACAACATTGAACATCACACCATCAATTTCCAGCTTCAGACGCATCACCCTATCTGATACTCTCTTCACCTCTAGGACATTCCTTACAAACTCCTCTTTCAGGATAACTCCTACTCCATGTCTTTTCCTATCCACACCATGGTAAAACAATTTGAACCCTGATCCTAAGCTTCTAGCTTTGCTACCTTTCCACCTGGTCTCCTGGACACACAGTATATCCACCTTCCTTCTCTGCATCATATCAACCAACTCTCTTGCCTTCCCTGTCATGGTCCCAACATTCAAGGTCCCTACTTTCACTCCTAAACTCTTGCCTTTCCTCTTCTCTCTCTGCTATCGAACACGCCCTCCTCCTCTCCTTCTTCGACCAACAGTAGCCCAATTTCCATCGGCACCCTGTAAGTCAACAGCACCAGTGGCGGTCGTTGTTAACCCGGGCCGCGACCGATCCGGTATGGAAATTATATTTCTGATTCGCATCATTGATTTGGCAAATGTTTTATGTCGGATGCCCTTCCTGACACAACCCTACTGTATCTATATGAATAAGAGAAAGACTCAAACCTCAAGCTGAAATAATAACTATAACACTGATTACATTCAAGCTGACCAGCTCCTTTTTAGCTTTAACCTTTTAACTATTTCTACAAATTAATTTCTCCTTTATTTCAGCTAGTTTAAAATAAACATATAAAATCTTTAAGAAAGTATGTGAGTAACTGAAACTTAATCGACAATATAGTATTAGTATTTCATTCATTCATTCATTTCATTTCATTGCCCTATTGTGTGTGTTATGTTTCTGAAGACCAACACCTTTGTGTGTGTGGTATTTCCCAGAATGGGTCATTAAATTTTAAAACGAATGTTATGTAACCTTCTCGTACTACTGAAGTGAAGGTCAATTATTAATAGTTATCAATGCGCAACTCCTTGGCCCTCTTCCAACATTGGTCTACACACAACATTGACTCTTAATTATCCTCCACTTTCTGATTTCCTTCTTAGATTTGAAAGAAGGCAGTATCCTTTAATGGATGTGAACAATCTGGGAAGATGTTGCTGTTGTTGTTTTATATGGAGTTCTCAACAGTGATACATTTTAAAATCTCATGAACGAAGGAAGTTTTATATATCTGTATCTTAAACTATTTGCCATTGGGTGACCGGATAATAAACAGTACAACAAAGATTATGAAACTTTTTTTTTCTATAATTCTGTATTTCAGAATTATAAACCCCACAGCATATACTGAACTTCAGGAATATAATACTTTTTATTTCAGGACCAAAAAAACAGTTACATTATAGAATACATTATAAAATCTTCTACACTTTCCATAACCATCATGGAATATACTGCATATTGAAAATATAAATGTAAGAAGTGTATGGAAGCTTTAGAGTATATTACCAATGAAGAGTCTGCCTTTTTTTTTTAATATGAGCATGTTTCTTTTTTTGTGAATCAAAACATTTATTTAAAAGTGTTTTTAAATACAAGGGTGTGTCAAAAGTTATTCACACTTCGGTTCTATTAAAATTTCTATTAGTGATCTCCTTTGTACACATTGTACAACACTTTGTATCCAGTATGGAGAAAGTGTTTGGATATCTGCAAACTAAATATTACTGATATTATAAGTAAGATGAAAGTTTCTTAAAGAGAATCATTAGTGGTGATGAGAAATGGAGGCACGAGCCTGCGAGGAACCGACATAGTATGGAACAGAAACATCCTCAATCACCGACCAAGAAAAATGCTCCAAGTAAAAAGATGCTTACAGTTTTCTGTGATTCTCAAAGACCAGTACTGGAACATTATCAGAAAAAAGGTTCAACAGTTCAACAGTAGTCATCACAGTGAGATGCTTATTCAAGAGCTGAAGCCTAAACTTCAGATTAAACGCAGAGGACTGCTGATCTTACATGACAATGCACGTCTGCACACTTCTGTTGACACTCTGCAAAAACTTAATTTTGAGGTGTTAACGCATCCTCCCTATAGTCCTGAACTTGCTACATCAACTTTCATGTGTTTGGTCCCCTGAAAGCAGAACTACGAAGACGAAGATTCATTTCTGATGAAGAAGTGAAGACAGCGGTGCATTTGGGGATCACAACATTTTTTTATGAGGGAACACAAAAGCTTGACAGAAGTGTATTAAAAGGCAATGAGATGAGATGTTATGATGTATTCATCTTTTCTCAAAGTTAGTTAAAATCAATTTTTACAGCCAGAATGCGGATAATTTTTGTCTTTGCCTTCGTATATCCAAAAATTGTACCAGGTACACTTTTGCATTAATTAATGCAACTGATAATGGCATTATGAACTTGTACCTCTGAAACAATGCCATTTTCTAGCACATATTTGATTGTCTACTTATATATTTAAGGAGGATATCAAGGCTATATTTTAATTTTTGTATTAAGGCTTTTGCCTCAGTTAATATAGTAGCTGCATGATTCACTCCACTGAGATCAATATATTAGTCGTTTATTCAGTGGTCTGGGAAAACCCACAGGAAGACTCTGTGGCTGGATTTAACAGTTTGGCCAAGAGCCAAAAAAGACAACAAATTGGATTGGCTAAAATGAGGTTTTGCGATCTATAACATGCTCTAACACATCTAATTTAAGCAAGCATAAATATAATTCATGAATATAGTGTAGAATTGATTCATTTTCCAAACTTAGGAACCTAGGCTTTCTGGATATCATGATAAGTATAAGAAGGCAGTTCAACAAAATGCTGATTGTAAATAAAGGCGAGTATAAGCAAAGTTTTCATGGGGATATTTATTATGTTTTATATTTTATTTATGACATGTTCAAGTAAAGGTAAAGGAAATCAATACATTGCAGTTGCGTTTAAACTGACACTGTGGGAATTAGAATTCCCATATGGTGGTAACCCAGTCTGTACAATGCTAGAACTTAGATATTGAGATACTGTATGTGCAAAAGACAACAAGGTTCAGTTCAGGAAAGCCTGACGTTTTTCTTTTTAATTCCACCATGTAAAAGGTTTTCCCAGTAGGAGACTCGCTAATCACTTTCCCAAGTATGCATTCCGATGATGGATTTGTCCATGTTATTGGAGTCCAAACGTTCAAACCCATATTTACAAAGGTACGGGACACAAGGAGAGACACACCAGGTTAAAGGCATAGAAGCAGATCCGCATTAGAACCATGCAGTCACCTCTGTTCGAATATATGGACGTCGGCTTAATGTATGTCCAGTCAAAGTTCCGAAGATGTAATTCAGTGTGCTGATGTGAGTCACTAAGAGCAACCAGACAGCGGGCCAGACAATACTTTGCAGCACAGTTTATTGCCTTCACAGGACGCACCTTGTCGAAGTGCATCAGAAAGCAGGGATCGTCCTGTAAGAGAAAAAAAGGAAAATAGTGAGTAGTAATTTATTTTGTAAAAAAAAAAAAAAAAAAAATAGAGTAGATTTTGTTAGTTGACATTTTGGTCATTTTAATTTTACCCACAATGTAAGTTTTAGGCCACAATTTATCTCTACAAAAAACGCTCATCTCTCATACAGAACAGCTGACAAAGCTTCAACCATCACACTAACCATCTTATAGATCTCTATCTAGCTGGGTGAGTTCCCACTGTACTCAGAGCATCATCATATAGCTGCATTTAATTCTTTCTAAAGTTTTAGTTCAGTGTTTGCTGTGTCCATTGTTTCTATATTTGATTTCCCATGAATATGACATTGAACACTGCAAAAACTGCAAATAAGAAAATAAGCACTTTTAAGCAAAAGTTAAGACTGAGACCTGACCGTTATCACATATAAGTGAGATTGTTGATTTATTTTATTTCATTTTATTTTATTTCAGAAAAAATGAAAATAGAGAGCACCAATTAAGGAATTAGTGCCAGAATCACTAAATGCATCCCAAACCTTTTAAAAATATATAATGTCCTACAGGGAGAAGTTGTCCTGGAGTAAATCCTTGCAGATTATGATTTAGAGAAAGAAAAGGTATGAAGGTTGAGTCTTTAACTGTTTAGTAAGTTTCTCTGGATAAGAGTCTCTGCCAAATTACTGAATGATTAAGTGATCTTTATATTGTCTTTTTTTTATGCATCTAGATCTCTATGACATCTGAATCAGTAATTAACTAATTATCATGCTCTCTATAAGAGATATAACACAAATGCAAAAAAAAACAAGCTTTAATTATGAACCAGTGTCCAAAACGCATTTCACAAATTTTGCTTTGTTACATTCATCAGAAATATTTTCATTTCACATTGAGATCTGCTGAACTTGAGCAGACATGTTACTGCCACTGAGAAATGTAAAACTATTGCTATTTTATACTACTATATATATATATATATATATATATATATATATATATATATATATATATATATATATATATATATATATATATATACTATATTAGTTTACTAATATAATACTTTAATATATGTATACGTATTTTATTTATCATCTCCTTAATTAACTATAATAGACAATTAGGATAGAGAATATTAAACCTTCCTGCATTTTGTAGTCTCACAATCTATAAGTTAAAATTATTTTATTATTAATAATGAATAGGATTCCATGTTATAAATTTACACAAAATACCATGATGTTGCAATTGCAAAGAAAGTCTACCTACAGTATATGCAGTACTTTGAAAAAGTTTTTATGAATAAAACTCTTAATATTAGAATTTCTTAGGTATTCACCCACTTCTGTGAAACCCATAAATAAGCTTCATTCAAAACAGTTATCATATATCGTAATTAGTTTAATATAGTCCAACTATTTGCAACTGCATTCATTCCAATATAAATACACTCGAAACAAACCTAGAAGTTATAGAACATCAAAGAAAAAGTTCTGTAGGACAATCATCAGAGTTTAGTTATGAAAATAAATTTCTCCAGAGCACCATTAAATGAATTATTCTTTTAAAAAATGGAAAAACGGTAGTGACCAGGTAAATAGAGGAAAAGTCAAAGAACCACCAATAATTCACACAAACAGCATTTAGTACTTATGAATGAACAATTTGTAAATAATTTTGAAAACTCTAATCAAAATTACAATTAAATAAAAAACATAAAATACACTGTAACACAAAAATACATACCAGTTTGTAATGTATGATGATTTCAAATGTGTTAATACCAGTATATTATTCAGCCAAATCTATTCAATTCAATTTAACTCAATTAAATTTTACTTATATACTTTTTAACAATGATGAATATGGAAATGTGTATAAATCAGAATTGCCGGTTGTCAAATTTGATAAAATTGGTAGACTAGTTTCATTTTATTTTTTACCATTACAGTACATTTTTTACAGACTGTAACCAATTAGCATAAGGTTAGCTACATATCTACCCTTTACCTTAAGGTCTGCATATAAAGTAAAAACAAACATGACCAGAGCTTTACATTTTGATTTATAAGTACAGTATTAGATTTTTAGTACTTTTTTATCTTGCCACCCTTATTTGTAATTTTAGAAAAATATTTGATGATCAATGACCTGAATTTTAGTCAATATATTCAACTTTGTTTCAGCAGTCTTTGAAGTTCAGTGACTTTGTTATGGTTGTTGTATTAATTACATTGTTGACGTTGTTGAAGTAGGAGTTTGAGTGGTTTGATTGGAGTTTCAGTTGTTGAACAGGTGATATTTTTTGCGATGGTGTTTGAGTGGTAATGATGTTTTTTAAATTTAGTTTAAAAAACATCATTTAGTTTTTGATGCTATATAAAAAGTTTTTGAGTTGTTGTGTTATTTGAGTGGCATTTTAAGTTGTTTCGAGTTGCAAGTATGTTATTAGGTGGTGTTGGAATGGTTAGCATGACGTTTGAGTTATTTAAATGGAGATTGCTTTGTCTTTCAGAATAAGTGATCTCTGATTTATTTAAGTGGTTTGTGCTGTTTTGTAGTTTCTGTTTGGAGAGAGCTTTAATTGTTTAAGTAGTTTTGAGTTGTGATATTGAGTGGTGTTTGGATTGTTTGAGTAGTATTTGAGTTGCTTTGTACTGTGCGGATTTACATTGTGGTTGATTTGTTTAGGTGTTTGAGTTGTTCTAACAATATTAGAGTTGTATTTGAATTGTTTGGATGTTGTTTGACCAGTGTTCACTGGTTGTCGAGTTTGGCTTACTATGTCAGGGTCTCTCCCATCAAGAAGCCTGAGTTCTTCAAGAGCCCACATCTCCGTCCTCACATACTGGTCTTCCAGTCCGATGCGATGGGATTTCTTATTTTTGATATGACGCACTTTTTCACACTGCACCACTGAGATCAGTACTTGTTTGTTCTTAGATACTGTGCACAAAAATACAAATGTCAAGTTTGATCCAGACATTATTTCCCTTTATATATTAAATTCAAACTCTACAGGGGCTAATCAGCAGGGCTGGGAAGGATTTAAATAAATATCTAATTAAACATGTTGACAGTGAATTAATCAAAATGTATATCCTTTTATTTTAGGCACCTTATTTAATATATAATAATTTAAGCAAAAGAGGTTAAATCTAGAACCCTTATGGTTCTACAGTTTGTCCCATCAGATGAACTATTTTTATGTGGAATCCTACAAAAGACTATTTCTATATCAAAATGGATTGTTCTGTAATGTAAATGAGCAGAAATAAAATTGACAAAGATTTAATCATTATCAAACACCATCATACACTTTAAGCACATACTGTAAGAGATCTGGACTAACATTAACGTTCTCATGCACTGATGGAGCATTAATGCTTGTAATATAGATAGGCTACAAAAATTTTCCTGAATTAAGGTGTCCAATGAAATAGTTCACGCAGCAGCTATTATTCATTCCATTCTGTTTCTAAGAAATATGTAACCAAACACGAACACTTACATGTAAAGACAAATCTAATATTATCCTTATCCTTATCCGTCATCATTTATAGTATGAATGCAAACCCAGGCGTCTTACCGGACACACAGAGGAAATGTCGTCCACTTTTTTCTTCCTCAATCTCTATAAACTCCACCATTTTCTGTTTTTCTGGTCTGAACAAGACCCGCTGCATCTCTTCTCTGAGCAGTGATGACATCTCTGAGAAAAAAAAGAAAAAATATATAAAAAATAGTGGAATAAATTTGAATGACAAAAGCAAAACGAGCTTTGCTCCAGCTTCAGATAACTGCGTGTTGTTATGGTCCTGCCTCTTGTGTTCCCTCACACCCTTCTCTTTCTCCGCTCGCCTGAGCTTCATAAGTTATCAAGTAGCATCTTCCCCTTAACCCTCCATTATAAAAGCACCAGTTGCTCTGAGACCACTCAGAATATTTTTGTGGCGCTATCAACCATAAAGATCCAATTTGTAGTCGATTTACGAATGCATAATTTATGTCTATGAAAATTCATTCACACAAGTGCACACCCACTCTTCCACTCCTTAAAAGTGTATCCACACAAACTCAGAGGCATTTATTATTGTTGGGAAAAGATAATCAATAGCTTCCTGTGTGAAGATGTCAGATGCCACTGAACAGACGCCAAATAACCGAGTTTCAACTGGAAAAAAGCACTGTTTGTGTAAGGAAAGCCAGAGAGTAAAGTGCCATAGGAAATCCTGAGAGATTCGACCAAAGTGGTTTCACTTTATTTAAAATGGAAGAAAAGCGCTCGCATACAGTACATACCCCAGCAAAGAAGTAACCTCGTAAGGAACAATATTCACATACGGAATGAACTGTTTATTAGGGTAATCTTTTGAAAGCAAAAGTAAGCAATAAAATAATGTTCTGTATGAAATTACATTTGGGACATCGATAAGGGAATAATACATTTTTCTGTATTCCAAGTGCATAAAAAACTGTCAGTATGACAGATCCTCAACCTCAGCTACTCTACATCACTCAAGGAGATAATACGTCTCGAAATAGATATTTTTTTTCCCATGCAAAATGATTATTATATTTTTTTTATACCTATATAAATATCTTTAAATCTATTTTCCTCACATTATCTCACATTGCTGCATGTCCATGTGGTCTTGTCTGTCCAGCAAGCATCTTTTCTGGCTGTGTCCTTGTCCTTATATGAAAGTAACAGTACAGTATGCATGTGAAAGAATAACTTTTTTTTTTTTTTTTTTTAAGAAGCCATAATGACAAAATAGGTCATACAGTACATAATATACTTTAATCCATAGAAATTGGTCAATTTTGTGTTAGGGATGGCATGGGTGTATAGTTTATTGGGACTATGTTAATGTACAGTGAAGTAAATCCCACTAACAATAATGTAATCTATTCTTGCCCTCATATAATCCAACCATAACTGTAAAATGCAGACACCAATGAGACATGCAATAAAAGAAAGACATATAAAAGAATCATTAAAAAATACATGTCTTTATGTACAAACTGATATATTATACAATATCTATGAAACCGTATGCACTGTAGCTTATTGTATAAAATTCCTGTGTTATGCTGCTACAGCATATGAAATATAAGAATACTCACCTTTTCCTGGTGATTTTCGACTGTTATCTACTTAATCTTTTCTTACTGAATTTGTGAATCAATCATTCTAAGAACTGTGTAAATTTGTATCAGTACTTCGCTTCTCCCTGCCTTGATGTTCTGATGATGCCTTTTACAGACAAACACCACGCCACACCGCAAACACCAAAGCATTTCCAATGCTTTTAACATAGTAGTACGTTTTTTTTCTGCCTTTTTTCTGCCCACAAAGACTCGGCTGGTAAATGGCTCTGAGTGGACACATGTTTTTGAAAGCCTTTAACATCATAAAATGATCCATCACAAGTTTCCTTTGACGATTTAAAAGGCACAAGATAAATAAAAATACATTCAGGTCCTAAGTATTTGGACAAGGACACGGTTTTCCACCAAGATGTCCACCAAGTTCACTGTCACCAACCACACCAAGGATCAGGCAGTCAACAAAACAGCCGAAGCTGTCCTGCTTTTGGGCCAATTGTATCAAGAAACTGCAAAATCCATAACATACAGTAGGAAGAATCCAAACATGTCCATACCATCCTTAAGAGTGTTTGAACAGGATCATGAAGATAACATGAGATAAAAAGAAATTCCAAAGTGTACTTACTTACAATAACCATGTCCACTCATCAACAGGCTTCTCTCCATTTTATTCGGCAGATCCCCAGGGACCCGTGTCTGAGCTGGTGACGTGATTGCTGCGTAACCATAGCCACAAGGGTAGAGGTCAAATACAGTATATTTATGCAGACACCCCAGTATTTACTGTCAGCTCAGAGCAGGGGGTCCAACCAATATAGCTGAAACTTGTGTGAGACAGCACTCACATAGGTGTGAGAATGGATGAAGCTTATATTCCCACCTTTAACCTCACAGTTACCCCAGAATCTTATTTGGCACGTAGAGTGGTACAGCATCCCTCCATAGCTTATTTCTCCACCGATTTTAATATTAATGGTATTTTTACCTACAGATTCACACACACACTTTTTTTTTTTTTTTTATTTATTTATTTGAGAAAAAAAAGAAGGGACAATACATATTAATGAACATTTTCACAAATGTAAATATGTCAGATTATAGCCTAAGGCTAATTTCCATCTGCAGTCCCCCTGGCAGGTTGGTGTTACACACAAATTAATAAATACATACAGAGCCATATATACAGTTTATATACAGAGAAACAAAGACAAAAACAGTGATCACATCATCATAACAAACAATAACAACAAGAGTGAACAACAAAGGACAAAATAGAAAACCAAAAAACATCAACTGTATTACACACACCAGATTTACACATGCTCTCACTGATCTGGTATTGCACTGACCCAAATTACACCATTCTATATTACACTAACCCGCATTACACTAACCCTTATTAAACAACCCATATTAAACTGTCTCTAATTGCACAACCCGTACTACATTAATAATTGCATTCCTTTTTTATAATCCACTAACTCTGTCTTACGTCTAAACATGATCACATGTTTGTATGTCCCTCAGCCACAATTTTAAATGACTCCTAAAGGTAGGAAGACTTGTACTTTCCCTCACTGACAATGGAATACTATTCCAAGAGCTCACTCCCTGATATGACAGGACATTCTGTGAAAAGGAGGTCCGCCTAAATGTCAATTCACAATCACCTCTTATAGTGGCTCTAGTCACTCGAGACCCGGCAACACTACTAGACTTTTGTTTAATAAAATCACTCAATGGTGGAGGCGCCAGACCGTATAGAACCTTATAGATTAGACAGGCTGATTTAAATAATTTGAAATTAGCAAAATTTAAAAACTTGTATTTATCTAAAATTCGACAATGGTGGTATGACGAAGGTTTCTTATCTAATATTTTCAATGCTCTTTTGTAGCACACTTCGATTGGCCCAATAACAGCATGACTCGTATAGGACCAACTCGTGATACAGTACTCAATATGAGCCAGTATCATAGAGTGCAGGAATGTAATCGCTGCTGTATCCGTTAATGATGAGCGAATGTGTCTAAAATTCTGTATATTAACATTTACAATTTTCACTATTTTTTTAACGTGTTTTTTAAAACATAATTTCGAATCTATTAGCACTCCCAAATACTTAAATTCCTCAACATTAATTAATTCTTGTTCACCCATGCGAACTTTTACTCCGCCCACAGTTGTTTTAGATTTACAAAAAAACATTGATACAGTCTTTTTAACATTAAGGCACAAGCATGAATCATTCAGCCATTTTTGTAAGTCATCTAAGGCTAATGAAAGCTGATGGGCTGCATCATCAGCACTTTTAGCTTGTGTAAAAATTACCGTATCATCTGCATACATGATCATGTCCACATTTTTACACACATTGGGCAAATTATTAACATACAGTGAAAATAACAGGGGGCCTAAAACTGATCCCTGAGGGACACCTTGCTTACAGTGAAGATAGGGTGACTTTCTATTCTTTATTTGCACACATTGTTTTCTATTTAATAGATAAGACTGTATCCATTTAATGGTTTGATTACTAAAGTTAAATGTTGACAGTCTAGACAAGAGCATAAGATGATTCACAGTATCAAACGCACATTTAAAGTCAACAAAAACAGCCGCAACATAACTATTTTTATCTAAATAAGACTTCACCTTCTCAACAAACACACAGACAGCCGTTTCAGTTGAGTGTAGAGATCGAAATCCGAATTGCATAGAATGCAAACCCGGATTGGAAACATTAAGATGTGCAATAATAGAGCTAGCGACCCACTTTTCTGCTACCTTTGAAAAGATAGGGAGTATACTTATAGGTCGATAATTAGCAGGATTTAATTTATCACCCGATTTATATATTGGTATGACATTTGCCACCTTCCAACTCAAAGGGACGACTGCCTGCGTGATTGATAAATTAATAAGATGGGTCACAGGCACCAAGATACACAATTTATAATGCTTCAGAAAATTGGTATCAAATCCAAACACATCCCTTGCTTTTGAACTTTTCAATTTAGAGATTATGTTTTCTACTTCATTCTCTGTGATTATTGGAATATTAAACTTTGGATTTTTTATTAAGGCATCCATATGGAGATCGGTGGATCTGGAGTAATGCACCAGCTTTAACAGGATAAAATATTCAATACTGTACTGTACATGGAAATGTAGATCAATCATTCTTTTATCTTTGTGTATATATATATATATATATATATATATATATATATATATATATATATAGTATATATGGTACTATACATTTACACACAGCGATAGCACAGGGGTAGTGGTGCCAAAGTGCGTGTTCGAAATCTTAAAGACTTAATTGTTCTATCCACAGTTTTAGAAATATATTCGAATATCATTTGAATGAACAGCCACAACTATGTTTGATAAATCAAAGCAAAACATAGTTGTGGCTGTTCATTCAAGTGATTAAACAATATATCTCTGAAACTGTATGCAATACTAGTGCAGCTAATAATTCCAATAAAATTCAAAATAACATTTGCACTTTGAGGATATAGTGGTTAGCACTGTCGACTTGCACCTCCAGGGTCTGGGTTCGATTCCTGGCCAGGTTTGATTCCTTTCTCTGCGTGCATATTCTCCCTGTGCTATATGGGTTTCCTCCCACAATAGAAAGACATGTAGGTTAGACTAATTGGTGTTCCCAAATTGCTTGTACTGAGTGTGCCCTGTAAAGGATTGGCGCCCTGTAAAGGATTGGCACCCTGTCCAGGGTGTACCCCTTCACAGCACAACTGTAAAGGTTTTAAGTTTATGTATTGGTATTTTTTGCCATTGCAGCTGGTGTAAGGAAAATTATCCCAATAAAAATAAAAGATGACCGGCTTTGCACTTTCTACAACCTGTGGCAATTTGTCAGACATGGCTGATACTGTGTATAGCATTTTGTAAGGAATTTTATCTTTCCATCCATTAGGGCAGGGCAGAAGTGTTCACCTTCCTTGAAGTCGTCTTTTTACATCTTGAAAATCCAGAAAATCCAGTTGTTATTCGTTGCTTACTCCCCAATGCTCCTATAAATGGAGGAGGACGTTTAAGGCCCTGGACTTACGCCCGCTGCATTTTCAAGAATTGTAAAAGAGGACTACAAAGTCCCAGACATTACTGACATTAATCAGCATCAAACCAAATTCAAATGAATTTGTCACATACAGTACATGACCATACATAGTCTGATATGCAGTGAAATGCTAATATGACTGTTCGTGAACTACAAAAAAATGTAGGATGGATTAGAAAGACAGACTTTAACCTGCAGTGGGATTTTTTTCTATTGAAGTTAGATCACAAGTATAGTTTGCTTGGAAGGGTTGCCATGACAAAGCATATCGCAGTTAGATTAATTACTGTAATGTAATGTGATTACACATCAGATGGTAGACAATTCACTTAACAAGAACACGCAGGAGGCAGCAACATTATGATTGTATCTTCACTTTTCTGGCTTGTCACAATGCATACATTGAAGAAAATATGACAGGAGTAAAAAATGTCTTCATGGCCCGTACGGGGATCGAACCCGCGACCTTGGCGTTATTAGCACCACGCTCTAACCAACTGAGCTAACCGGCCTAGATGCAAAGTTACCTGCAATAATCGTACACAAATATAACCATATAATAACCTCATACAGTATTAAAAAAAAAAAAAAAAATAATAATAATAATATATATATATATATATATATATAGAATTTCAAAAGAACTGAAAAAATGTATAAAACTAATCTTGGATTAACTTTAAACAAAATGTCTATGTCAAGTCAAGTAAGCTTTTATTGTCATTTTAATCATATACAGTTCAGTACATAATGAAACAAAACAACATAAACCATAATATTGCATCTCTTTTCTACGCATATGGATGAGAGCGTCGATCGCACCCCCCCCCCCTCTGACCCCTTCACTTTTAATTTACAGAGGGAGAGATATTTACAGCGATTTTCTCTGAGCAAATTAATAATAATTTCCATGAATGAAAAGGAGGAAGAAGAAAAGGTGGAGCTGAAAGTTACGCGAAAATAAGAAAAAGCTTTAGAGGTAAATGCTGTGAAATGCTTCAAATGAACAGATTCTGCCTATAACTGGTCAGGGACAGCGAGGCTGGATCCAGCAGCCCACCACATCCCACATCATAATACACTGGCTCATTAAAGTGGAGATTAAATTTTAAAACTTTTTTTTAAAGGAAAGAACAATAGGACAAAGAACATATAAAACTGTATAAAGACAATATTTTCAGTGTCCAGTAGCACCAGACCCAGGAGGCTTATAAACAGTTTGACAGCAAATAACATCTCGGAAGTATTGTGATTTATTTATATATTTATTTAAAAAGATGCAAGAGAATACTGGCAAAATGTATAATTTACACTGTAAAAAAATTCTTGCTACTCCAACTAAAAAATTTCTAGTGACCTGTTGCACCTAAAATTTTTAGTTGGCTCAATTTAAGTTGTGTAAACTATTTTGTTTTTGCTGTGCTGATTACCTCTAAATGTACACACAAATTGAAATAAAACATTCTGTCAACTAAATGTTCTATGCTGAATAAACATGCCTAGTTAGGCCAACAAGCAGTCTCAAATTGAAATATAATGTTGTGCCAATTAAATGTTCCAAGTTGACTGAAAGGGACATTTTGAATTGGAAATTATGCTTGCATAATTATAAAATTTACATCTTAAAGTTTACTTGAGTAGGTTATTCACTGTAGCCACATTTCAAATAACATGACACATTCCTCTAAATTTGAATATTTTTTTAATGTAAACTTTAAACACCTGTTAAAGACTATCAACATTGATTAAGTGCAATCCAGCTACTCTTTCAACAAATAAACAAATGCTGCATTGTTATAACAAAATATGCAAATAACATTCCAAAATGCAAGAATGAAACTGTGCCCTTAACATTCATGTTACAAAGCTTACTAATATCACACTCAGTCAAAACAGTATACTGGATAAATAGACTTCTGCTTTGAGGAACAAAACATACTGATATTTCTCAGTAAAAACGTGCAGTGGCTTATTTGAAAATAAAATATTTGCTTTAACTCAGAAATGGTTTAAGATAAAAAAAAAAAAAAAAATGTTGTGAAATAATTTTGCCAAGCTCCAAGATTGTTTGCAGATGCAGTAAGCACTGTTTCCCAGATATTCTCCCTATAATACCTGAAATACAAAAAGAAAAATATATGAATAACTAATTAAGTAACCGTTTGTAGTTCAAAACAATTAAAAATCCTAGACAAAAAAAATGTCCGTTTAGCCATTATAACCGTTTTCAGACACTATAAGGTTAATGAATGATGAAGGAGTGAGAACATTAAGCTCCCTCAGTGCCGCACTAACGCGCCGTCTTTTTCAAATAGCCTTTGAAATTATCAGTCATTAAAATGAATAAAATGTATGTAACGTAAGTAAACTTTAGCGGTTTCATAGATTAACATTAATGTCAATGTACATACCATCTGAAAAAATGCGTTAGGAGCTGAAACGAGTGCATTGTCAGATAACTACTGTAACACTCCAAATTATATAAATAAACACTCGAAAATATAATGTTCTAAAGCTTGCTGCTGGATAATATATATGTTATAAAGATAAAATTGCTGATTACTTTGCAGGACAGTTAGTTTCCATGAAGTACTCACCGGAAGAAATAGCGGGAAGTTCGAAAATTCTGGAAGAACGCTTTTGCGCATGCGCAGAGGTCCCTCTTGTTCGTCCAACATAAAATTGTTTGTGTGCAGTTAAATGTTTCATGAACACAGTTATACTCGTTGCCTTGATGAAACTTTCGTAGTTGAGTAATGAAATTTATACAATCATTGAGAAAGCATATTTTTCTTTTTTGACACCAGCATTATATTAGCCCAACATATATTTCTTTTTTCCAACAACTATTTTCAGGATTTATTTTTTACAGTATACAGACTGCTTCTTTGCATTGTCTCTTATTGAGTCTAGGGTGCTAAAAAGCATTCATCAATGAACATTATTTATATCAGTGTAAAGTTTGATGTAGAGTATGATTTTGAAAGTGCTATAACTCCAGTTTCATCCCAGTGGAACAATCTGACTGTGCAGTGCCATGAAAAATACTTTTTCCCCTTTATGATTTTTTTTTCCTTCGCATATTTGTCACACTTGTATGGGTGGAATTTCACGTGATCGACGCCCTCATCCATATGCGTAGAAAAAAGATGCAATATTATGTTTTCCATCATTTTTTATATATTTGCGTACTGACTGGTGGTGGCAATAAATTCAATTCAATTCAATTTTATTTGTATAGCGCTTTTAACAATTGTCATTGTCGCAAAGCAGCTTCACACAATCAAAAGAATTTAAGTTTGTATGGAATGTGAATGTGTATGAATCAGAATGATCAGATTGTCCCTGGTGAGCAAGCCGAGGGCGATAGTGGCAAGGAAAAACTCCCTGAGATGGTAATAGGAAGAAACCTTGAGAGGAACCAGACTCAATAGGGAACCCATCCTCATCTGGGTGAAACAGATAGCAGGAAATGATCTGCATTTATACAGTGTGTTAGGTGGCACGAAGCTCAGTATAACAGTTGATGTTAATTGATGTTAATATGGAGTCCAGGTAGTTATTGGAGACTCAAGTAGACTCGTAGGAAATTCAGGTCTTGAACTATCGAGCGACTGCAGCCAAGTCAAGTCCTCAGAGAAACAGCTGTCAACATCAGTCGAGGCCAGACCCGTCTTCATGGTAGAGTGAAACCGTCCCCAGACACCAGACGCATCCCAAAGAGATAAAGGCTTTCAGAAGTACATGTCCACTTAGAGTCATTTCCTAGCTGAGTCTTTGTGGAAAAGAAGAGAGTCAGAGAGAATAAAGCGGTGAGGGACTATTAGAATCAACCCAGACAGAAAAAAAAATCCACTATGTTAATAGCATTGGAGATGTGGTGTTTAACTATAAATGAGCCTCCATCTTTGCAAAACCACAGGATCATAATGTCAACACTGCTGCTTTCTGGACAGACCATTCTGATGATTTGAAAGCAGAGTAATGGATGTCAAAGCTTATATACCTACCAGTCCAAGCCAGTTAGTTGGAACTAATAAGGGCTTTTAAATGAGAGGTGAAACGTATTCAAGAACCTCAAGCTAGTCCCACATATCCCAGGAAGTTCAGGCAGGGGGTTCCAACCTATTGCAGGGCACAGGTATACACACCTACACCCAATCACACATCATTTCTTTAACCTCATGGCACATGTGTAAACATAAATCATTTTATTTTCTTGATATTTCAATGCTACATTGTGTATTGAACCATTGTATGTAAGCTGTATTTGAGAATGTGTTCCTAATGTGTGATAAAGGCCAAACTTCTTTTATGAGCTACTCGATGAGTCGTGCTCTTGGAGTAATAGGAAATATGGAGTGCCGTGTTGTAAATAAAAATAAAAATTACCAGCAGTTTGCCACCTCAAGCACTACATACAGAGAGGAAGTGCAGAGGCTAATGGGCTGGTGCAAAGACAACATCCTGTCTCTGAACCTCGATAAGACAAAAGAGATGGTTGTCGACTTCAGGAGGACACGGAGCAACCACTCTCCACTGAACATCGACGGCTCTTCTGTAGAGATCGTCAACAGAACCAAATTCCTGGGGGTCCACCTGGAGGAGAAGCTGACCTAGTTTCTCAACACCAGCTCTCTTCACAAGAAAGCCCAACAGTGTATTTTCCTGAGAAGGCTGAGGAAGGCCCAGCTTCCATCATCGATCCTGAACACCTTTTATAGAGGTACCATCGAGAGCATCCTGAGCGGCTGCATCACTGTCTGGTTTGGGAATTGTGCCATCTCGGACCGCAAGACTCTACAGCGGATAGTGAGGACAGAAGAGAAGATCATCAGGGTCTCTGCATCCTCAAAACCACCAGCATTGTGGCTGATCAGACACACCCCTCTCACACTCAATCTTCACCCTCCTGCCTTCTGAAAAAAAGGTACCAAAGCATGAGGGCGCACACTATGCAACAGCTTCTTTCCACAAGCCATCACTGGGGGACTGAACTGATTAGCACACACGCATACACTGATCAACAACCATCTAACAATTGCACACAACAACCTGGAAATGCTCTTTTGCACAATATTTGTTATTTGCACAAAAAAAAAAAAAATTTCTATTTCTGCACATTTGCACGTGCACTTTATGTGGTCTTTTTCTGTAAGATAGTTTCCAGCAAGTTAATTTATAATGTTAATCTGTTTTGTCTAATTATGTTTCTTAGTTAGTTAGGTAGTTTTTGTTAATTTATGTTGTAAATGTAAAGTTGGTCCTGGAGGAACGTTGTTTCGTTTCATCATGTACTGAACTGTATATGATTAAAATGACAATAAAAGCTTACTTGACTTGACATAGACATTTTGTTTAAACTTAATCCAAGATTACTTTTATTCATTTTTTCAGTTCTTCTGAAATTCTATATATATATATTTTTTTTTACTGTCTGAGGTTCCAAAAGCTTTTAAAAAACATATTATTGTAAAAATGTATGTAATTATAAATATTAAGTTCTGTAGGAATATTATTATATGGTTATATTTGTGTACGATTATTGCGGGCAATTTTGCATCTTGAACAGTTAGCTCAGTCGGTTAGACTGTGGGGCTAATAATGCCAAGGGCGTGGGTTCGATCCCTGTATGAGCCAGCAGGTTTTTCCCCATGACATATAATGAATAACTGTCTGCTGCACAGACAACTGAGATTGAAAAAATAAACCAAGTGGTTTTATCATCTGAAAATGTCTGTGCAGACTTGCTTCTTGCTAATGTTATTATCTTGCATAAAATTATTATTATCTAGTATCCACTATTTATTATTATCACTAATAATTATTCCTATTATTATGCTAGTATTATTATCTTGGTAAGATTAGTGTCTTGCAGGAAAGTATTATCTATTGTGGAGTTGTGGAGTCATTCACAAAAAAATGTGAAGCTGACTGTTGACACACCTTTAGCCTGGGATTAAAAATTAAGCTGTAAAAAACTCTACAAAAACTGCTAATTATAGTTGTGCAGTATTATGTACAGATTAGTACACATAAATAAAGACAACAAATGCCATGTCTCTGGGTCTATATAATAATACAGTGGTCACACTATAAATATTAGAATAGAGGATTTAAAACCATAAACTGAATTACTGTAATATAAAAATAATAAAAAGTATACCGAATATGGACAATTTTGTGTATGGTAGAAAAATAATCACACTTCAGTGGATGTTAGGAGTGAATGCAAGTCCCTGTTGCATTGATTTTCACTTTCACCGGTTTGTTGCAGCTGTAACACACTGAAATGCAATCACTTTGCTGTGTTGATTTCCATATAATTGCTGGTTCTTACACTGATGCGCTGGTAATTATATTACGTCTCAGCCTCAGAAGCAAATGCATAAAGACTTCTCTCTTCACAACATGTGATCTTCTAAGTTTGCCTTCCTCCTTTACGGGACTTGTTGCCATTGCTGTCTCACTGTAAAACAACTATGTGTGATTACAGTACCTACGTCCTGAGTACTAGATTATTTGGCACGGTATAAAAAAGAAACACGTATTCACAGTGCCGGCCTGTGGGGGTGTGAGGCCCTAGGCGAGATTATGAAAACTGGGCCCACTGGTGTAATTGTGTATGTCATTCCAGCGCCTGCAATTAAGAATTGTATAAAAAGTCTGTTTTTTACTTAAATTAAATGCTAAAAGGAATCACAGACATAAACACATTTTACAACAACAATATTATTGCTGCACAGGGATTTCCAAATAATCAACAATTTTTTTGGTTTCAGTGCTCTGTGCATAAAATAATACATTTTAATAATTAAAATTGTTACCCAAGTTTATGTATTAAAGTCACTTAATATGAAGCAAATTTAAAAATTAATATGAGAAATAATATGAAGCAATGAAAAAATGTTTAAATCATCTGTTTTAAGACTTTAAACATTGAATGGGGTCAGAATTACCCCAAAATAATAGGAGGATTAAGTTATTAATTATATTAAAGCAGCATAAGACGGTAAAAAATAAAATAAAAAAAATGTTTTGTTGGCCCGTACGGGGATCGAACCCGCGACCTTGGCGTTATTAGCACCACGCTCTAACCAACTGAGCTAACCGGCCGGCGAACAGCTTCACGACGTCCGTCACCATGACATGTGCAAGTGCATTTTTTTACTGATAAGATTTCAGACAAGAATTTAGAACTTCAAACCGGATATTAAACTATTCAAGCGACTGCCGCCATGATACTAAACGAGCAGCGCAAGTTTAGGGTCCGTGTACATTCTATTGATTTGTCTTTCATTATCAAATAACGTTTATCTATCTATTTATTATTTTTTTATTGTATGTATGTTGTTCTGTCCCTACCGGCCGGTTAGCTCAGTTGGTTAGAGCGTGGTGCTAATAACGCCAAGGTCGCGGGTTCGATCCCCGTACGGGCCAAGATGAGAATTTTTCACCGTGAGCATTTAGTCTGCTGCATCACAGGAAATTCCTCCTTGCAGGTCGTTGTCCACCTCTTCTACCACCTGAAGTTAAATCCTCTCAGCTGCTGCTAGCTATCAGTCAGCTTCTCACCCATAAGCTTATTATCCTATGACAGTAATATCTGGACCCATTGACCCTGATTATGTTGGATTTGAGCAACAGTTTTAGATGATCAGTAAATAAAATCACTGGCATAGTTATAGTTTATTCTTATATTACATTCAGCCTCTGAAAAACTCATCTTGGCCCGTACGGGGATCGAACCCGCGACCTTGGCGTTATTAGCACCACGCTCTAACCAACTGAGCTAACCGGCCAATGACGTTACACGTTGTTCCTCACGCGACTGATAAACGCACAGTTCAGTACCAGCGTGGCACGTGTAAGAATAAAAGCTCGCGGTCACAGGGCGGGGCTACACAGCACGACTGGTATGAGATTATTCTTTACCATAGATATCTTGTATATGTATATCTTGATATATGTATATTTTTTGCCGGATGTTTCTATTGTATACTGAAGTATTTTCAGATTTAGTATTGTATACATTTAAGAGTGCCAAAAGCTTTCGTTGATAATTACATTAAGTTTATGAAAAAAGTACTTTTTTTTCTTTTGTTTTTCAAGACCTCTGCAGTTCACCCTGGCACGCTGTCAATCAACATCTGGGCCTCTTTCTATGATCTCCTTTCTGATTTTTTGGAGCATCCAGAAAAAAATCTTGTCAGGACAGAGAAGAGCTAAGATCAACCCTGTGTTCTAAAGCTTTGACTCGTATGAAATACTTGTGATTATACTTCAGTAAATCATAGTAACATCCGACAAAATGATCTACACTCTAAAAAATGCTGGGTTGTTTTTAACACTGTATTAAATGCAAAAAAAATTTAACAGTGGCCTCTTGTATTTATTGTACATTTATTTAAAAGTTTACAAATGGTCATCTTGGGATTATATGGATTTGTCTGACATTTTTGTCAAAATTGAGGTCACATTTCACATTGAGTTCACAAATTCACATTTTCTTATTCTGTGACAATCTATTTAAATTATGTGAAGTTGCGTACATTTTTGGGTCTTTTAAAAATTTTTTTATAAAAAATGGAATGTGCCAACCCAGAAAGAGTGATAATTTTACCCACTGCTTGAGTCAAATAAAATGACCCAGCACTTTAATATTTAACCCAGCTAGAGTGTCAGTTTAACCCACTGGTTGAGTCAGATGAACAACCCAGAATTCTGGGTTAAATGGTTAAACCAGTGGTTCTCAAAGTGTGGGGCGGCCCCACTAGTGGGGAATACAGACATGACAGGTGGGGCTCAATGAACGGGAGGAAATTAGTGGAAAATAACAGGAAAGTACCTATTCTAATTCATGCTTTTCTTTATTGATAATGAAGATCGTACGCTCAAAACTAAACAATCACACACAAATAAATGGATCATTAATACAAGTAAATTTAAAATAACATCAGTTGTGGGCCGGGAGAAAAAGTGGAACCATAGTGGAACAATAACGGTTTAACGTCGGACAAACTTGAGCAGCGCTGCTCGAATCACAAACCTGCGCGAGCCACTGGGCAGCGCTGCGCGACTCTGACAGAAATAAACCGCGCCGACCATCAAAATACATTTTACCCCGCTGGGATGCGCACGTACAAACCAGGCATGGCAAGGCGGAAACAATATTAAACAGTCCTGACATTTTAAATAAATTGTTTTTAAATAAAACAGTGAGTCGCGCAGGTTTGTGATTCGAGCGGCGCTGCGCGATCCATCGGGCTGCACAAATAAACCAGATCATCACTGCGCTATCCAGATAGTCGCGCTGCGCTGTATTTGCGCAGATATTTGGTTCAATCGGTTGCCGCGGTTTCGTCCCACTTTTGACGTGTTTGGCTTCACATACACTTCGACAATGGAAGAAGACGCTGCAGCAGCAGTGAGTTTACTTACATGTGACGAAACCAACAACGAGGAGATTGTAAAGAAAAAAAGCTGCATCGTCTGTGGTGTGGAATTGGTTTGGGTATAAGAAAAGTGATACGAATGAAATGAACGTGATTTGTAAAGTACACAAGTGCACTGTTTTAACAAGTGGTGGAAACACGTCAAACCTTTTCTATCATCTGAAATCCAAACGAATATGGCCAAAGTAAAAAGAATGCGGCAAACCTCAGCAATTCACAGTTTAAATAAAATTACATAAAAAATTATGTAAAACAATTTCTTTGTGTTTTCATTTTTATTTATGCATTTTCAGATACAAATTGCTATATTGTGATATATATCGTTATCGAGTTAGAAAATTGCTTCTACCGTGTTAGAAGATTTTGGTTATATCGCCCACCCCTAATGAAGCGTATCTTGAGCTTGGGTTCATGGTGGTGATGGTGGGGGCAGAAGAGAGACCCGTGTGTGTTTTGTGTCTTAAACCGCTGGCAGCAGACCGCATGAGACCCAACAAATTAGGAAGACACTTAGAGACAACACACTCCAGTCACGTTAATAAGCCACTAGACTTCTTTCAAAGAAAGCTGGAAGAATACAGACAGCAGGATAATCGCATGGTAACATCTGAATCAGTGGACAGCAAAACACAAATTGCTTCATTCAAAGTTGCATACAGAATTAGCCAGTGCAAAAAAACTACAAACGATTGCTAAGCAGCTAATAAACATGGGGTCAATTATGCAAAGATAAGTGACAACGTAAGCCTTGTAACAATTGCACGTGTATTTTATCTTTTTTTAACTTGGTGGTGTTTGATCGTATTGGTTTAGGAATTGATATTTCAATAAACAGTAAACTTGGCCGATTTCATTATTATTTTGTTGACAAGTGGGGCTTGAAAATTCGCTCACCCCATTAAGTGGGGAATGACAGAAAAAGTTTGAGAACCACTTGGTTAAACCCAGCACTTGGGTCAAAACAATAGTGACCCAGCGGCTGTGTTAAGGTTGGGTTGTTTTTTTAATCCAGCAGTTTTAAGAGTGTAATAACACTGAAGTAGCAGACTTTATGAAACTAAAAAGTTCTTATCCAACACAAATCTGGCAATGGGGATATGAACTCCATTCATCATATTTTTCTTTTAACTTGTATTGTGGCTTATATATTAAATTCAAAGAAAACCAACTAGAGGTCCAAAACTTATCTTCACATTCTCCAGCTGATTTCTGAAATCCCTGTGTACATGTGTGGCAACTGTTGTGTTTATGGAAAGTCTTGGAGAGAGAAATTATTTGCTGATGAGTTGTACAAATTAGCTTTATTTACAGAAATTCTGGGATCCAATAATTCTGATTATATACAGATGTATGTTTAAGACTGAATGTTCAGGTTAGTGGCTAATAATGCCAGCATTAACAGCAAAGAAAAACTGAGACTTATTAAAAAGAATTTATAATCTAAAAAAAGCAAAGGAAAAAACAGCCTTTTTCTTTATTCGAAACAGAATTCTGGAGTAACAATTAATTAGCATGTTTCTTCTGAGGGTTTGAAACACTGACCTGTGAAACATTACCTTTGAGATATTGTGCTTGAGAATCCATGAAAAAAAATTGAAGGAAAGGAAACAGATAGAACATTTGTACCAGTCTCAGCATGTACTGTACTTCTTCTAATAACTTTTTATGACGTTCTTCAACTTTTAGTTTTTTTGTCTCACGTAAGGACAGGGAAGATGAGATATTCAAGACTGTACATACAAATGTACTGTACATAAATCACTGTATCATTGTACTGTATTTCAGTACTTTATATGTTGTTTACAAAAAAAAAACCCAAAAGATGACACAAGATACAAACAGAGAGTCAAACATTTAGACAGCATTTGCAAACGATGCTGTATATATCAGTCTTCGCCTCTTTTCGACAATTAATGAGCGGGCAAAAAATCTGCATCCATATACTGTACAGTGCTTCATAGAGGTGCCGATTTTCTTTTCCATGAACTGGTTTGCTGACCATGATATTACTGTGCTTGATTGGCCAGCTAACTCACCTGACCTGAACACTAAAGAGAATCTATGGGCTATTGTCAAGAGGACGAGGAGAAACAACCGACGCAACAATCCAGACGAGTTGAAGGTTGCTATCAAAACAACCTGGTCTTCAATAACACCTCAGCACGGACTGGTAGGGCTGGTCGCCTCTACGCTGTGTTGTATTGATTCAGTAATTCATGATAAAGGAGCCCAGACAAAGTATTGCACATATAAATTTACATATTTCTGTATTTTAAATACTTTTTGATTAATCTTCCAATATTTTGATTTTTGATTTCCCTTAACTATATGCTGTAATAATCAAACTTAATAGAAAAAAAGGATTGAAATCTTTCACTTTAAAGCTAGAATATAGAATATTAGTTTCACTTTTTAAATTAAAATTACAAAAGAAATAAACATTTTCAAGATATTAACATTTGAAATGCATTGTACACTTTTTTTTTTAGTTTCATACCCTTTTGCTTCTTTCATGACCATAATAATAATGATTTAAAACAGATATAAAAAAGTGACAGTACTATAGGGGTATAAATGGATTAAGCAATTTAGATGAAAATTGTTTGTTTTTGTTTTTTTATGGGAAGCTGTATTTAATGTTGTGCTTTTGCTGATCAGATTTAGCCACGTTCTTAAAGGCACCCTAAAGCTGATTAGGTACGTTTGACTGGCATAGAACATAAAGGCAATGTTCACTAAGTCCATTACCTGGAAACCGATCGTCAATTTTTTTTGGATGTTTTTACATCCAACCGCAGCTTAAAATGGACTCTGGATTTGATTTTGTAGCTCTAAGGTCAGATAGGATTTAGATCAGCCTCACATTCCCACTCATCTGATCTTCAGGCTCCATATTTTCACCCTAAAAAATGAATCAGAGAACATCATCGTTCCCATGTCTCACAAGACCTCCATTGACGTAGAGTAAACTGTTGCACTATTAGAAGACCGTGATGCTGGACTCCCTGATGGGGGAGACAGAGAGAGACAGAGAAACAAAAATAGACAGACAAGTATATGTACAACAGGGAGAGAAATGGGAGGTGGATTTGCAATCATCCTTATTATATAAGTTATATGTTCCCACACTGTTAGATAAACCATTCCTTCTTGCTTTCGTCGATGGTCTCAGTGAAGTTGGGCTCAGTGCCGATGATAGTTGTGTCCGCTGATTCAGAACACTCGTCCTCCTTGGACTCGTTGGTGTGGTGAGTTCTCTTGTGACGAATCATGTAACGAATCAGGAGCACCAGCGTGCACAAGATGGTAAAGATCACCACAGCTATAATGCCTGCATCGAGAAAGGGATATCAGTAGGCAAGGATGAAAGGTGACGCTTAGCGGCTCTCGTATATGAAAGACACATACAGTAAGGTGTAATACAAACCGGATTCCAAAAAAGTTGGGACACTAAACAAATTGTGAATAAAAACTGAATGCAATGATGTGGAGATGGCAAATGTCAATATTTTATTCAGAATAGAACATAAATCACGGAACAAAAGTTTAAACTGAGAAAATGTATCATTTTAAGCGGAAAATATGGTGAATCAAAATGTCATGGTGTCAACAAATCCCAAAAAAGTTGGGACAAGGCCATTTTCACCACTGTGTGGCCCTTCTTCTTACAACACTCAACAGACGTCTGGGGACTGAGGAGACCAGTTTCTCAAGTTTAGAAATAGGAATGCTCTCCCATTCTTGTCTAATACAGGCCTCTAACTGTTCAATCGTCTTGGGCCTTCTTTGTCGCACCTTCCTCTTTATGATGCGCCAAATGTTCTCTATAGGTGAAAGATCTGGACTGCAGACTGGCCATTTCAGTACCCGGATCCTTCTCCTACGCAGCCATGATGTTGTGATTGATGCAGAATGTGGTCTGGCATTATCTTGTTGAAAAATGCAGGGTCTTCCCTGAAAGACATGACGTCTGGATGGGAGCATATGTTGTTCTAGAACCTGAATATATTTTTCTGCATTGATGGTGCCTTTCCAGACGTGCAAGCTGCCCATGCCACACGCACTCATGCAACCCCATACCATCAGAGATGCAGGCTTCTGAACTGAGCGTTGATAACAACTTGGATTGTCCTTGTCCTCTTTGGTCCGGATGACATGGCGTCCCACATTTCCAACAAGAACTTCGAATCGTGACTCGTCTGACCACAGAACAGTCTTCCATTTTGCCACACTCCATTTTAAATGATCCCTGGCCCAATGAAAACGCCTGTGCTTGTGGATCTTGCTTAGAAATGGCTTCTTCTTTGCACTGTAGAGTTTCAGCTGGCGACGGCGGATGGCACGGTGGATTGTGTTCACTGACGATGGTTTCTGGAAGTATTCCTGAGCCCATTCTGTGATTTCCTTTACAGTAGCATTCCTGTTTGTGGTGCAGTGTCGTTTAAGGGCCCGGAGATCACGGGCATCCAGTATGGTTTTACGCCCTTGACCCTTACGCACAGAGATTGTTCCAGATTCTCTGAATCTTCGGATGATATTATGCACAGTTGATGATGATAACTGCAAAGTCTTTGCAATTTTTCGCTGGGTAACACCTTTCTGATATTGCTCCACTATCTTTCTGCGCAACATTGTGGGAATTGGTGATCCTCTACCCATCTTGGCTTCTGAAAGACACTGCCACTCTGAGAAGCTCTTTTTATACCCAATCAATTCAATTCAATTCAATTCAATTTTATTTGTATAGCGCTTTTAACAATTGACATTGTCTCAAAACAGCTTTACACAATCAAAAGAATTATTTAAGATGTATGGAATGCAGAGGTGTCAAGTAACGAAGTACAAATACTTTGTTACCTTACTTAAGTAGAAATTTTGGGTATCTATACTTTACTGGAGAAATAATTTTTCAGCCGACTTTTTACTTCTACTCCTTACATTTTTAAGCAATTATCTGTACTTTCTACTCCTTACATTTTAAAAATAGCCTCGTTACTCTATTTTTTTGATCAGAACGCGCAACCCCCCCCCCCCCCCCGGTCGCATGATAAGAGCGCGCACAATGCCCGCCCCCCCCCCCCCAATCGCATGAGAAGAATGTGCACAACGCACCAGAAAGCGAGACCTTAATGCTTTTGTCGCCCCTCACGGTACTTTTACTTTTATACTTTAAGTAGTTTTAAAACCAGTACTTTTAAACTTTTACTTAAGTAAAAAGCTTAGGTTGATACTTCAACTTCTAAAGAAGTATTTTTGAACCCTAGTATCTATACTTCTACTCAAGTAATGAATGTGAATACTTTTGACACCACTGACGGAATGTGAATGTGTATGAATCAAAATGTTCAGATATTCCCTGGTGAGCAAGCCCGTGGGCGACAGTGGCAAGGAAAAACTCCCTGAGATGGTAATAGGAAGAAACCTTGAGAGGAACCAGACTCGACAGGGAACCCATCCTCATCTGGGTGAAACAGATAGCAGGAAATGATCTGCATTTATACAGTGTTAAGTGTTAGGTTCAGCTATAATAGTTGATGTTAATTGATGTTATAATAGTTGATGTTAAAATGGAGTCCAGTAGTTATTGGAGACTCAGATAGACTTGTAGAAAGTTTCAGTCCTGAACTATCGAATTGTCAAGTCCTCAGAGAAACAGCTGACAACACCAGTCGAGGCCAGAACCATCTTCTAAGTAGATAGAATCATCCCCAGACACCAGGCACATCCTAAAGAGACACACGGGGCATCCATGCGACGAGACCTCCAACCAGAAACGGACTGGCAACAATCATGTTGCCAATTAACCTAATTACTGTTAATTGGTCTTCCAGCTCTTCGTTATGCTCAAATTGACTTTTTCCAGCCTCTTATTGCTACTTGTCCCAACTTTTTTGGGATTTGTTGACACCGTGAAATTTGGAATCAACATATTTTTCCTTTAAAATTATAAATTTTCTCGGATTAAACTTTTGATCTGTCATCTATGTTCTATTCTGAATAAAATATTGACATTTGCCATCTCCACATCATTGCATTCAGTTTTTATTCACAATTTGTTTAGTGTTCCAACTTTTTTGGAATCCGGTTTGTACTTCCTACCTCCGATTATTGCTGAATTCCTGTTCACCCCTCCTGATATGACCCTCTCCTCATTAAAGGGGAAACCATCACCTAGGACAAAAAATAGTACATGTCTTATTAACTCCTCACCATATCAGCAATTGCATACATTAAATCAGTTATACAATATGAGTCCCTGTTACTATAGAAACAATATTTAAATGAGTTCTTTAATATAAACCATTCAGCTTGACCTACTGTAAGAGCTTCTTTTATAGAGAATTATTCAACACCTTCTGACCAATCAGAAACGAGTATTTCACATTGCTGTGCATTCATGCACTTATTAATCAACGTCCTGGGGGTTTCTTAGGAAAGCTATTGCTATGAGAGGCTCCCGTGGTGCGAATGCAGATATTTCTGCATGCAGCTTGGATGGAGCTGACATTATAAAACGCTCTTCTCAGCAAATGCAAATGCCGCAGTTATTTCTTTTGTAAGCCGAGTTATAAATTTAGCCTGCTCGTTTTTACAAGCTCTAGTCATAATAAGTAAAAACGTCTGGACTTGTGTTCTTTACTCTTCTTCAGACTGCATAATAAGAATTATTATATATATTTTAATATTAATATATATATATATATATATATTTAAATATTGGGTTACCTCCATTCAGGTGCCAGGGTTGAGTGGCGGTTGACATTGGCAAGATGGATTTGACCAGGTTGCCCTGGTGTGAGACTGGTGGAGCGAGTGGTGAGTGAAAACGCTGCCTTGAGAGGACACCAGAATGGTGCTTTATGAAGATTTCCCAATCAGTCCCCAGTAATCAATATAGCCAGTTTCTGCAGAACATAAAGAAACAGGAAAGTATATAGCAAATATTGTCAACTTGTCAATCACATAATCAAAGTCGTATAGTATTACATTATTACAAGTAATTGTAATTATAATTATGTTAATTTTTTTCTTTCATCTGTGCTGTCTGTGCATTCAATAAATAAATAAACAAAAAAAAAGTTAATCACAGTAATCATGCAAATACAGTATAGCAAACGGTGGGTGAATTCCCCTGTGGATGGACCCACAACAACACCAACAACAACAACAACAACAACAGGGCACCAGTCATCAAGAGGGGCAATTTAGTGTGTAATTGTGTGTAATTTGGCTACCTGCTTTTTTTGTGCGGCGGACAGAGGAAACTAGAGGAAACCCAAACAAACAGGGGAACAACATGAGGAAGAAAAACATGGCACTGTGCCAACCTTTTTACAGGTGAAAGGGTCCCTCTAAGTGCCACCCTACACATGGCGCGATGGATACGCCCCACCCTGGAGATATATCTGTCATTTCTATGGCAATTGCTTATGGGTTTGTGTTGTTAATGTATATCTGAGCAACACCTATGCCACCCTCATTACAATTTATTAGTTAAGGAATTTTATTTTTTATAATAATAGGGTCTGTCACTGTGATCTGCTCATATGGACCTTGCTCAATGGTCCATCAGCTACCCAAACATCCCTGGTTCCTTCATAGCACTTAATGTTTTCTGTGATTTTCACAATCTGTTCTAAACAGAGAGAAAAATCTGATCATAAAAATGAAAAGCACTCTTGCACACACAACAAAGAAACAAAAGTTGTCTCTTTGTTTCTGGTTTGGTTTCCAGTCTGATTTCCATACATGTAATCTATACACCACTGATCAATTCCTGAAAACTATCTTTAACTCCTCAATACAACCTAAACTACATTATCAACGCTGATGCACTTGGTTAAAAAAAGGAACCCTTCCTTAGGGTGCGGCTTAAATTTCTCCGGCCACATATTGATTCGGCTGCCCTGGGATGATGCATGTTGTTGTTGTTGGAACCCTGTGCTGCTTTCTCATATCTCCCTCAGACTCGGAATAAATCTTGCAGGATTTCAGTGAAATATATTGCTTGTCCAGTCACACATGCAGACATGTTACCTAATCCAGAGAACTGCATCGAGCTCTGCAGTGGACTGAGTCATCATGGTATGTGAGGTAAGTACAGAAAAACACATACAGATTCTATTATTTTGTTTTTACTCTTCATCTGATGGGCATCCACGGTTTCGTGCTTCTGGAAGGAGTCTCCAGTGAGAGTAGTTTGTAAGAGTCAAGCATAAAGCCATGACTGCTCAAATCAACTTATGCATTATTTATTAATGCATTATATATATATATATATATATATATATATATATATATGTCCAACTCCATTAAGAGTCTTCCTAAATCTCTTTTTTCTCTTTTTTGTTCACCAGACCTGTTTTTTTTAAGTATTACTCATTCTTTCCTCCACCAGATTTTAAATACAACGAGTTCTGCCTTAAAAGCAGATATCACCGATCAACAAACAACAATCTGTTCCTACAGTATTTGTTATCAGCCTTTATATGATTTACTAAATAATAGGCAAAATTCAGCAAGAACACCAGCAGATCATTTACTCGTCATTACCCACAGAAAGAACAGCATGCATTATGAAATCCAAATTAATCAGTGTCAGGAAGCTAGAAAGGCAAGGCAGCAGAATGTTGCTAACGCTATCAATCTCTATGCAGCGATCTGGCAGACAAAACACTTGCTCAGCATTGATGTCAGTCTGAGGAATTAGACCGCTTCGTTTAAATGTGTGTGAGCTCCCCTGATGTTACTTCTCAAGTAAAAATAGCTGACATGCTGGTATTTGTATTATGTTTTTAATAATAAGGAAGATGTAGTTCATGGCTACAAAGTCCGTAAATCATGGAAACATTTTTTTTTAAATAAGTGAAAGAGAGATTTCAATCGTTGTGGGTATAGCAAGGATATGACTCATTATCTTTCACTTTGCTTCAAACTCATTCTCACTAAATAATTAACTGGAGGCCACAGATTAAATCAGAACATTCTCACAATATATTAGGTTCTGGGCTCAAGTTACAAAATTAGGCATAATTATTAACTCGTGGCCTCGTTATTTTGATCTGTGGCCATGCTTCATTAAAAATAACCAGCGTGTCATTAGAAGCTCTGTAAAATACTGTCAGTCTGCTTAAATCCATATATACATATATATTGAAATGACTGGACTGACTGGGGGGGCTTAGTGGCTCAGTGGTAGGTTTGGCATCAGGGGGAATTGCATCAGGAAGAACATCTTGTGTAAAACGTATAGGTTGTATGCAGATTGGATGGTCTGCTCGACTGGAAAAGCAGAAAGACTAACAACATGGCTATCAGGGTATCCATCCAGCCTCCTACTGTATATCATCCTGCTTATCCTGCTTAAGACTTCAACATAGCACCCCATCACTGGGCCTGGAGTAGCTCAGTGGCTAAGGCATTGGTCTATGGTTCTGAAGATCCCAGGTTCAATCACCAAGTTGCCACTTTTGGGCCCTTGAGCAAGACCCTTAACCCTCAACTGCTCAGATGTGTAATGAGATAAAAATGGAAGTTGCTCTGGATAAGAGCGTCTGCCAAATGCCTAGATGTAGATCACTAATACTTGGTCACTTAATATGCACAAAGTGAGTCTCCTTATATGGAAATTTACAAACTCCAGATTTTATTCTGAATTAAAAAGTTTTCATGAAAATATTTTCTCTTTGTCTGTAAATTCTACTGAAAAAAAAAGGATTTCAAACATTATATTGATCATCTCCTAAACAAACTGTTACTATAGAAACAACAATGTATTATACCATGCTCAATATAAACAAAATATAAAAATCATGCTCATAAACCAGCGATTTTAAATTTAGATGTCAGATTTTGTGCATTTGTATAAAAAATTTATAAACTTCTTATGATCAATCTGATATGCGAATTCAACAGGGCTATGGTATATAATAGCCATCAAAAAAGAAATATTATTAAAAAAAAAAAGGCTTTCACGCATGTAACATGTGATTCAACATTTTATTCATCCTACACATGCGTGCCTTTGGCCTAACAAAAAGCCCTACATAAACGAAATGTATGGTTATTGCATTTGAGTAGCTCTTATTGCATTTGAGGCAGCTAGGGTGTTAAAATGGTGGTTAATGAGATTCAAGGTCAAAAGCAGCTCCAAGCTAAGAGGCTGATCAGGATCGATACGCCAGTGGAGCACTGGATCAGACAATGCATCAAAAAAGGTCAGGTTAAAAAAAAAAATTTCAGCTTACAAGATTTGCAATTAAAGATGAATTCATTAGCTGAAGAGCGTTCATTAGGATTCATTGCTGAATGTATTATTTTTAAAAAATTGTGAGTGAATTTTAAAATAAGAATTTGCATTTGAATTAGCTTGTTATACACGAAAGGTTAACTTTGTTTTAATAGTGTGTCTAAATGTTTTGTCTATTTGTCTATTGTCAGACTTGAATGATTCAGATCATCAAACTTATTGAAATATTACACTAGGATAAAGTAAACACCCTTTGGCCCTATGAGAAAAAGTGATTGTCCAGTAAAAAACAAAACAAAACCTGAGTTGAATTTCACTTGCCACATCCTGACCTGATTGCTTTCAGACCTGTGAATCAAGAAATGACTTAAACATGTATTAATCTGGAGAGGGCTACAAAGCCAAGGCTTTGGGACTCTAGCAAACCATGGTGAGAGCCATTATTCAAAAATGGATAAAACTTGGAACAGTGGTTCCCAGGAGTGGCCGACCTACCAAAATGACTCCAAGAGCACAATGACGACTCATCCAGGAGCTCATACTGTCAAAAACCCACAACAACATCTAAAGAACTTCTTCTCAAATTTGCCAAAAATTATCTTGATTATCTTGAAATACCCAGGACTTTTAGGAGAATATTCTGAGGACTTTTAAGACAAAAGTTATACTTTTTGGAACAAACACAGTATTTCATAACAAGAACATCATACCAGCAGTCAAACATGGTTGTGGTTGTGTGATGGTCTGGGCCTGTTTTGAGCTCCAGGACTTGGATGACTTGGCCTAATTAATGGAACCATAAACTATGCATTCATCCAGAAAATCCTAAATGAGATGCCTGATGAGAGTTTCTGGCCATCAGTTTGGGACCTCAAGCTCAAGCGCACACCACAGGTAACACACCACAGCGTCCACCTCTGAATGACTTTAACAGGTTAAACCCTCCAATGTGACTGAATTTAAATAATTCTGGAAAGAAGAGCGGACCAAAATTCCTCCACAGCTATGTGAAAGACTTGTTGTGAAAGTGCCTGATTGCACAAACTGTTATCAGGCTTAGGGGGCAGTTACTTTTTCACATAGGGGAAGGCAGGTTTGGACACCTTTTTTCCCCTTAATAAATTAACTTAGCATAGAAAAAGAAACGGTATTATGTATTTATTCTGGTTTTATACATAAATTTGGATTGGTCTTGAGTGGTTTGATTCAAATCTTGTGACAATGGAGCAAGAAAGTTGAAAAATATTTTCATGATACAATTGTATCTCAAAAATCATTCTGTAGGTGCTTCAGGGTGCTTGAGGGACATACACCAAAATTACTATAGAGGTAGCTGTGACTATTATCTATTGCCAAATTTCATAAAAAGCATGCAAAGTGTTCTACAGGCTGCCACAGGTTAATCTGTGTAACATAATAATAATATTAATAACAAACAGAAAAAACAAGTGGAATCATATGGTTGCAAACAATAGAGTGGATACACAGCTCTGGGGTTTGTCCATTAATATGAAATGACAAAGCGACAATTTATGCTGCATTTCTGAATGTGACTTTTACTGTTGCTCCTTCAGCCCAATTAGTTTTTTTAAACAAAGTTCCTAATTTTTGGACAAATTCAAATAAATTATATATGTGGTTTTTTTTTTCTTTCTTTCTTTTTTTTTTTACACATGTTTAGATGAGCATGGTCACATCAGCACTTTTGCACTCACCACTGCAGAGGTGAGCGAGAGAAAAAAAGGGGAGCAGAGAGAAAGGCAAGGTTAAAAAGGGGTGCGATCAAAAGGGTTGCCATGGAAACAAATGGAAGTTTATGCACCACGAGTAGAGAAATGGAGCGAGAGAGCAAGAGATAATGAGGAACGCGGCATCTCCATCATCCCCATCGACAATAAGCGTTCGTTTCACACTCACGTTTTTCTTTTGCCTGTCTTATCGTATTCTGGGGTGGGAGCAGGACATGAGAGGAGGGGGGGAGGGGGCAACAAACCTGGGGATTGCTGCCTGCCCAAGCAAGAATAGATAGAACAGTGTGTAAATTATATATATATGAGACACAGGAAAAATGGCACAAATATGGTTAACATAATGGTGAGAAATTGTTAAACATGATGAGAAACAAATAAGGATGAATCTATAAAAACAATATTATTAATTAATATAGTGTGTGTGCGTATCTTTCTAGCAACCTTCTAATGAGGCTTTGATCATCCTCATCTCTTGCTCTTACACGCACACGAGGTCTGAGCAATGCAGGACAGCTGCAGAGCAATCCCTCACACAGACAGCATCAACCATTAGTTCACAGCTGTAGTACATCCACCCATACACAGAGAAGCAACACAGGTGCATACAGGAACAAATGACATGCAACACAAATCATCTTCATCATCAAGTCATAATAGAAAGCGAGCATACCTATACCACCAGCTCGTAGCAAGGTAACCTCTCAAGTAACCTGTACGTTTCTATCCTCCTCCACACCATGTCCTGCGCGTGCATATGTGTGTGTGTGTGTGTGTGTATATGTGTAGCGGCAGCTCCCATTCAGCTTCTGCAGCTGGAAGAAAACCTGGACAGCGGACGGCACCTACAGCCTGGATCTGGAGTCTATCCTCACCAGCTGATTATATCAAATCCAGAAAGATCGAATCAAGATGCCAGACAGAGCAGCTAAAGAGGATCTGCATGCTGTAGTGATCTGGATGCAATGTTATTAAACTGACATGATTTATACGTTGTTGTTTTTTTCACCATCTGGATGCCTGCAGGGGCAGGTGGGTGTTGAAGCCAGGATGCATTCCTGCAAAGCACCCACATTAAATATGCATAGTATGATATACAATATTTATTTCTAAACATTCCCATAAATTATGTTTGTTATAGGAAAATATCGAACAATTAGGTGGTGCAATGTGGTCCGACCTGTAGCTGTTGCTATGCACTGACATTATGACGAATTTAGTAGGTACCCCCTTTTGCCAGAGTTACTGTATGACCCGTGTGTTCTGAAACCTTTCTATCGGAAACACCATTAACCGTTTCCTCAATATGAGCTACAGTAGCTCTTCTATTAGATTGGACTACATGGGCCAGGTTACAGCTACCCTGGTAAGCATTATGGAGTGTGAAAAGACAAACGATGAGATCACATAATGAGTTGAGAAGATCAATGTGAAGCCTATTCAGTCCACTGATGAACAATACCCTAGTTATGCCTATGTCTGGATTTTTATGCAGTTCTGATTTCATTCCTTTGTAATGTAGCTACGAATGCTGAATCTTAATGAAATGTCTCACTGAAATGAGCGAACTGCTAGTGTCTTACGATCCGCCACGCCTACTTCGGTCAAAGGATGCAGGCTGCTCATCAGTACCGCGTATTATGAAAACTACAGCTGGGGGCAGAGCTTTTTCTTACAAAGCCCCAAAATTATGGAATAGTCTTCCAAATAGTGTTCGGGACTCAGACACAGTCTCAGTGTTTAAGTCTAGGCTAAAAACCTATTTATTTAGCCAAGCATTTTAAGCATTTACTATAAATAGATTTGCCATAAGGTAAAGGAGCAGATCTGGGGGACTCATGGACGTAGAGTATTATGGTGAACTGGTATGTTTAGATGCTGTCTTCCTCAGTCTCATTTGATCACTCAGGTTTGTTGATGGTGAGGTGATTGTTTGCTTTACATCTCAGTTCCCCCTCATGTTTGTGTTTCCTTCTGGCTCTCCCTTTTAGTTATGCTGTCATAGTTAGTCCTGCCAGAGTCTCTGCTTGCACTCTACAGTAAATATACATTCACATTAGACATTGTGACTGTGACCATACCTAATTGCAATCTCTCCTCCTCTTCTCTTCCTCCCCCTCTTTCTCTTTCCTCTCTCCCCCTGTCTCCCCCTTTCACTCTTTCTCTCTCTCCCTGTCGAGCTACACATGTGGTTCCTGAGCTGCCAGTGATCCAGACTCCCTCTGCCCTCCGGACCTGTCTGATCCATCCTGGTGCCCGGTTTCTGGTTGGAGGTCTCATCGCATGGATGCCCCGTGTGTCTCTTTAGGATGCGTCTGGTGTCTGGTGATGATTCTCTATACTTAGAAAATGGTTCTGGCCTCGACTGGTGTTGTCAGCTGTTTCTCTGAGGACTTGACAATTCGATAGTTCAGGACTGGAACTTTCTACAAGTCTATCTGAGTCTCGAATAACTACTGGACTCCATTTTACATCAAGTATTATAACATCAATTAACATCAACTATTATAGCTGAACCTAACACTTAACACTATATAAATGCAGATCATTTCCTGCTATCTGTTTCACCCAGATGAGGATGGGTTCCCTGTCGAGTCTGGTTCCTCTCAAGGTTTCTTCCTATTACCGTCTCAGGGAGTTTTTCCTTGCCACTGTCGCCCTCGGGCTTGCTCACCAGGGAATATCTGAACATTTTGATTCATACACATTCACATTCCATACAAACTTAAATAATTCTTTTGATTGTGTAAAGCTGTTTTGAGACAATGTCAATTGTTAAAAGCGCTATACAAATAAAACTAAATTGAATTGAATTGAATTGAACTTACTGATGAAATAGTGACAGCACATGGGTGTGCACTGAAGACTCCTGATCCCTGATGTATGCTTCCAACATGGTACACCAAGGAGGAGGTGTTTTATTCATGAGCCTGAACCTTTCATGCTGACGTCAAGGAGACACAAAGGCACTTTATTGTCTCAACTGTGAATGTGAAGGTCTGTCAAGGCTGACTGTAGACCACTGAGACAATTAGAAAAGTAAGTCTAGGTCTCAAGCGAGCTAGTTCTGTTTCTCAAACTGATGCATAAGATTTCATATTGAAAAAGAAGGGCTCTGGTGTTTGTAGCTTGTTCACATACCAACCTCTGTCTATATAATAGACAATACCAAAGTTTTTTTTAGTTGTCTCACTCCAAACTGAATGTCCTCAGGCACATGTGTATGTCTTCTTACATTCAGTCTTATGAAATGACAAAAAAACATATGATATCTTAGTGCAATAAATAATCTTTTCTAACATTTCATTACTATCTTAAATTAACAGCAGTTGAGTTGAACATACAAAGCTAGTATCAATACACTGGGTTACCAGGATTAAACAAAATCTGAGACAAATTTGGATAATTTCCATTCAATAACTCTATTGAGTATAAATATAGCGGTTCTGTTGTGTCTCGTGTCGCAAGTTCAGTGACGCAGTAATGACAATTTTCTCCGGCCAATCAGTAACCAGCAGAGTTTACACATCACGTTTTGGTAACGGTTCGCCGCGCTTGGAACCTCGGCTGAGGTGGTACTGAAAACAGGACCAGGTACCATGTACTGTTCCTAGTGGAAAACCCCCCAAAAGTGAGCTGAACTGAACCGTGTCGTGCCGTACTATGCAGTGGAAAAGCGCCATAACTTGTCTGTCCCTTTCTACTCCACTCAGAACATTCACAGAGAGAGCAAGGGGCAGCATGATTCTTTCCCCAGTGGGCTTCTATTATCACTTGTTGCAGTTCCAATTTTAGACCACTAGGGGATAGGGTGCAGGTAGGTGCATGGGCATGTAGATTAAAAGTGGTTAAATAATATTTTAACAGATTTTAAGGTGAAGCAACATCTATAAAGATCTTGAGTATATGTGTTTCCGAGTTTGTGGAAAAGATGTCCAGCTCCTGAAAAGGTTCCTGGGATAGAAACATTACCTAAGACTCAAACACTTACATATAAGTGAAAATTCCTCTAGGTCAGATCCATTATGATAAAGTGGTTTGTGATCCTCACTATGTACTCTTCTTTAGATAAGCATTACTCAGACATTATTATTATTATTATTATTATTATTATTATTATTATTATTATTATTATTATTATTATTATTATTCATTCATTTATTTTCTATACCGCTTTATCCTGTATTTAGGGTCGCGGGGACCTGGAGCCTATCCCAGGAGACTGGGATAGGCAGGGTACACCCTGGACAGCGTGCCAATCTATTATTATTATTATTATTATTATTATTATTATATAAGGATATTATTTGATTCAGAGATTCATTATCGGTACAATGAGAATTCCTGGCATTCAAACAGGAATGTGGCAAAACAACCACTAACTGGTTTGCTGACCATGATATTACTGTGACTGATTGGCCTACAGAATCAGTTGCTGTGCCAGTAATCATTACTTGTTGATGATTATTACATCTTTCAGCAAAGAAAGAAAGGTGAAATACCAAAGATTACATTAGTAAATACAGATCCTCCAAAAAGTGCCCATGTCTTTGGAAGTTTTCCAGGTTTATTACTTTTCAACATTGAACAATGGTCAATAAAATATGGCTTTTTGAAAAATTTTCAGAAATAAATGTCAAAATGCAATGAGGAGACAAGTGAGGGAGGGCACCAAAACACCTACAATTCCTCTGAAGGAGTTTCAGCTGGTGAGATAGAAAAGCTTGTGCATACAATAACCGTTGTGTAGATTCTTCACCAGTCAAAACTTTATGGGAGACTGGCAAAAAGATAGTCACTGTTAAAAAACATTCATATTAAATCTCAACTGTAGTTCACTAGAAGCCATGTGTGAGACTCTGAAGTGAACTGAAAAAAGGTGTTTGGTTTGATGAGACCAAAATTAGAGCTTTTTGCCCATGACAAAGAGGCTAGACGCTATGCTTGGTGCACAGCAAACAGATTACTGCACATTATTACAAACACGCAAACTCCACCCTAAAGCATGGTGATGGCAGCATCATGATTTCAAGGTGCTTCTTTGCAGCAGGTTCTGAAGAACAAGACAATGTTGAAGATAAACTGAAGTTAGGCAAGTATAGGGAAATTCGGGAGGGGAAACAGAAATGGTTTATGGAACAAGGTGAATGTTCTGGAGCGACCAAGTCGGAGCTCAGAGCTCAATAAAATTTAGAATTTGTGGCTGAACTTGAAAAGGACTGTTCACTTGTTCAATCCCTGTTCAAGATGAAAGAAAAGAACAAATTAATGTTTTGCAAAGAACAAATTAATGAAGTAAAACCAAGTGTCCAGATGTGCAAAGCAGACTGAGACCCATCTACACAGGTTCAGTGCAGTAACTGTGGGCAAAAGTGCATCTACTAAAAAATACTGATTTGAAGGGGGTGAATACCTTGTGCAAACATGAATTTTCATAATGAAATTAAATTAATAAACCTTATTTTGTTGAAATCCATTTTCACTTTAATACTAATTTTGTAGAGCATTCAGTGTTGAAAAGCAATAAATGGGCATATCTTCCAATGAGATCTTCAAAGAATGTGAGATATATATATCACATTCTTTATATAACACTGTATTAGGAAACATTACCACATGAGTATTGAATTCAGCAGGTTCAGAGTGTTTGAAAATTGTAAGTTAATTTTGTTGACTAGGGCGCCATCTGCTGGAGCTCTGCTTCTTTTTCACTTAAATCAACATGTACTGTACAACCAGTAAAACATATAAAAGATCCCTTGTCACTTTAAAACTGAATATTGATGTTTTTCCAGTGGTGTCATATATGGGATGTGATAACAGCTTGATTAGAAATGGGATGTGGACAACAAGTGTTCAGCTCAGTAGGCTACTGTATATGAAATGTTGATAATCGGTGTGTGCAAATGCAGATATTCTAACAGGTCTGAAGTGTATGCTAGAGTTAAGACACACTTATGTCTGCATAAATGTTTTGCTAGTTTAATTGTAATTAATGCAGAACACATGGTAGTATTGAGTAATTTGCTCGATGATGAATAACTGACTAATAAGTGTATCAGGTTCTGTGTATCATATGTGGCATGTGAGGGGGTAATGGTGTAATCTATGCTCTCCCTGGTATCAAGAGATCTGTGATCACTATGGCAAAGAGTCAGTGTTCCTTTAAAGCTCTGATCTAAAGCTGAGCTCAGCATGATCTACTAGATAATAGAATAATAATTAAATTAACCAACTTTCAGCTTTATTACATTCATAAAGGTAGCTACAGTTTGGATACGAGAGCATACAGCCACTGTGAGATCCTTCTTCAACGTATTAAGCTGGTCTGGGAGATAAATAGGGCCGTTTTTTTATTATAAGTATTTAATTATATATTTCATTAACTTCTTCCCCATGAGGACACTAAAAGGATTCATTTATTTATTAATAATTACAGAGCGACCGAATGGGCCAATTTGTCAGTTTAATGTCTGTCTAGTCACTTATTATGTCACCACACTGAGGGAGTTTCTCAAGTTGATAAATATGGGGCTAATGTGGGTTGAGTCAGAAGGCTAAAGTGCTTGGTGATGTCAGTTGCACTCATCGTTGTACTGCTGAGATGTTTTTCTCATACACAATTTCCATCACATGAAACTACAATATAAATGTGGAACTACATTATAAATGTGGCCAGTGCTTACTCTATTTAGCAGATTTCATTATGCAATCAGCAGTGGATAAGGAATATATCACCGTGGCATGTGGCGGGTGTCTTGATCTGTCGATCTTGACACTGTTGTTGGCTCCCATTGTATGGTCTTTTAAAAAATAATAATAATAAAAGAGAAACACATTCTCCATAAATAGAAAGGGCAATTTGTCCTACTTTAAATTCTTACTCGTCTTTAATGACTCCAACAATGATGTAGTGGCTCAAATATGGCTGGACTTGCTGTCTATCCTGTCTTATGCTTATTACAGCATCAATCACTCGATCAACAAGTATAGTTTTTATCTCATGAGAAATATTATTCATGCTTATTCTCCTGTTTTTTTCTATGAGTTAATGTGCAACTTAAATATATATCTCATTTTGAAAACTTAGAATATAAAGTTAATAAGTTATAAGTTTTTTAAAAGATCAGTTCTCATATATTATAGATTAATTACATGCAAAGTGAAATATTACAACCTTTCTTTGTTTTCATTTACAGTCCATGGAAATAAAAAATCCAGTGCCTCAAAATATTGAAATATTTTGTACAGGAACAGTTGTTGCATAATTACTGAAGATGTCTGTGCATGGTGGCTCTTGATGCACTGACTCCAGCCTCATTCCATTCCTTGTGAAGCTCTCCCAAGTTCTTGAATTGGTTTGTTTGCCATCTTTTTAAGGCTGCAATTGTGCCCGTTTGCTTGTACACCGTTCCCTATCACCCTATTAAAAATAACCAGATTAATCAAATTTCCTCAATTCAATTTCCTGTGCTTGGTTGGTTTCCTCCCACAGTCCAAAGACATGCAGATTGGGTTAACTGGCATTCCCAAACTGCTCATTGTGTGTGTCTATGTGTGCCCTGTGTATACCCCCCTATTGACCAAATGACAAAAACCAACCATCCCCTCTGTAAAACCACCATCCACCCTTACCATCACCTTTAAATTATTAATGCTGTGTATTATGTAAAATTTCTTATGAAATAAAAAAATCTCTTTAGGTATGACCATCTACGAACTACAGTATAAATAACGGCGATTACCCAATCAGAATTCAATATTGCAACACACTGCTCACAAGATCACACAAGTTTATAAGTTTTCGCGCTGTTCGGATTTTTGCAATGGCCAAGAGAAGAGTTCAAGCACAGCTTTTGACGTATTTCAAAAAGAAGAGAACTGAAGATATCTCAGCAGAGATGCGATAAAAACGAAGGATTCCATTTTAAAAATGACTGACAGCTTTAATGATTATAAGAGACGAGTTCTTTTATCCATTTTATTCTCAATTTAAAGAAGATGTTTTGTTTTTTTCATTAGAGTTTGTACTTGGGTACAGAAGTGCATTTTAAAATGCCCCAGATGAAAGTTTTTTCAATTGTCAAAAATTATGTTTTTTGATGGCTCCAAGTTGATCTAATTAAGCTCATACAGTATTTTGTTAATAAAAGTGTTCTTACAGAATTTTTTATATTTCTCAATCATATATACTTTTACTCAGTCGGTCTTGATTTAAACATTCATAAAAAATTTGATGTGTAAAACAGTGAGAACAAAGTGCTATTGTGCCTGCTACAAGGAGTATTAATATTAGAATTTTTATTTATAAATAAACAATTGTGTAGAAACATGACAAATAAAAAGAGTATATAATGTGATTTTCAAATAGAAGAAGGAAAAAATGACACAAAACCTAATGAAAGAACACAGAACATAATATGTTTCTCCATAAAATACAAACCGGATTCCAAAAAAGTTGGGACACTAAACAAATTGTGAATAAAAACTGAATGCAATGATGTGGAGATGGCAAATGTCAATATTGTATTCAGAATAGAACATAGATGACAGATCAAAAGTTTAATCCGAGAAAATGTATCATTTTAAAGGAAAAATATGTTGATTCCAAATTTCACGGTGTCAACAAATCCCAAAAAAGTTGGGACAAGTAGCAATAAGAGGCTGGAAAAAGTAAATTTGAGCATAACGAAGAGCTGGAAGACCAATTAACAGTAATTAGGTTAATTGGCAACATGATTGGGTATAAAAAGAGCTTCTCAGAGTGGCAGTGTCTCTCAGAAGCCAAGATGGGTAGAGGATCACCAATTCCCACAATGTTGCACAGAAAGATAGTGGAGCAATATCAGAAAGGTGTTACCCAGCGAAAAATTGCAAAGACTTTGCAGTTATAATCATCAACTGTGCATAATATCATCCGAAGATTCAGAGAATCTGGAACAATCTCTGTGCGTAAGGGTCAAGGGTGTAAAACCATACAGGATGCCCGTGATCTCCGGGCCCTTAAACGACACTGCACCACAAACAGGAATGCTACTGTAAAGGAAATCACAGAATGGGCTCAGGAATACTTCCAGAAACCATCGTCAGTGAACACAATCCACCGTGCCATCCGCCGTCGCCAGCTGAAATTCTACAGTGCAAAGAAGAAGCCATTTCTAAGCAAGATCCACAAGCACAGGCGTTTTCATTGGGCCAGGGATCATTTAAAATGGAGTGTGGCAAAATGGAAGACTGTTTTGTGGTCAGACGAGTCACGATTGGAAGTTCTTGTTGGAAATGTGGGACGCCATGTCATCCAGACCAAAGAGGACAAGGACAACCCAAGTTGTTATCAACGCTCAGTTCAGAAGCCTGCATCTCTGATGGTATGGGGTTGCATGAGTGCGTGTGGCATGGGCAGCTTGCATGTCTGGAAAGGCACCATCAATGCAGAAAAATATATTCAGCTTCTAGAACAACATATGCTCCCATCCAGACGTCATCTCTTTCAGGGAAGACCCTGCATTTTTCAACAAGATAATGCCAGACCACATTCTGCATCAATCACAACATCATGGCTGCGTAGGAGAAGGATCCGGGTACTGAAATGGCCAGTCTGCAGTCCAGATCTTTCCCCTATAGAGAACATTTGGCACATCATAAAGAGGAAGGTGCGACAAAGAATGGGAGAAGAATGGGAGAGCATTCCTATTTCTAAACTTGAGAAACTGGTCTCCTCGGTCCCCAGACGTCTGTTGAGTGTTGTAAGAAGAAGGGGAGATGCCACACAGTGGTGAAAATGGCCTTGTCCCAACTTTTTTGGGATTTGTTGACACCATGACATTTTGATTCACCATATTTTTCCTATAAAATGATACATTTTCTCAGTTTAAACTTTTGTTCAGTGATTTATGTTCTATTCTGAATAAAATATTGACATTTGCCATCTCCACATCATTGCATTCAGTTTTTATTCACAATTTGTTTAGTGTCCCAACTTTTTTGGAATCCGGTTTGTATGTTCAATTATTATTATTATTATTATTATTATTATTATTAGAATTATTATTAAATAAATATTATCATTATTAAATTCCTCTCATAATGTTTATTTGAAAAATACAATTGATCCATGATAAAGTGAAGTATGACAAAGTTACAACAAAACATGCATTTGTGTCATATTTTGTAGCTTAACTGCTATAACATGTATGGACTGTTATGTTTAATGCTTTGTATCCTAATGAAATTGTTTCCAAAAGCTTTAAATACGTTGTCTAGAGGTTTATCTACATGTTATCATTTCTATGATGAAATATTGCAGCAGCATTATTGAAAAGCTCTACATTTGTCATTTATTATTAAAAAAATGAATGCATTTTGAATCCACATCATAAGCCCTACAGAGCTCCTAAAGGGACATTTGATAAAAACTAAATTAAAAAAAGGTATGAGAGTTATGAGATAATTATCATTTTGGGGGTTCCATATAGACATAATTTTTTGCATTTTTTTGTGCAAATCGTGCATTATAATTCGGCATTGTCAATACATAACATTGACAATGTCAGTAAACAGTGTCAATAAATAAATGCAGCATTTAAATATAAGTTCTTTTCTCCACAAAATGAGTTGTTCTTTTATCTATCAACACTTGGATGTCTACAGGACGTCAACATTAAAATTAGGTAACATACAAACAAATAGGGTGTTGACTCAGACGTTGTTACACACATACAGTATGTTAACAGAACATTTTTGTTATCTACAGTATACAGCATTTTGTACAACACAGCTGGTTTACAGGACTCAAAAGCACAGTCTGTTTTACTTCTGTTTCTCATATAAGTTTGGAGTTCTGTTTTTTTCAGTACAGTAAATCCTCTCCTGTTGCGGTAGGCTCCTCTGGTTTTTTGGTCTGTATTTTGGGTAGATGAATTTTGCTCGAAGCAACTACCAGGATATTGGCTCCGTGTGAGGCAGTGCTGGCAACACAGAGCCAAAATGAGAATCCCAGGTTCTCTTCCAAAACCACAAGGGTGAACAGATTTTCCTGAAAGTTCGCTACTCGCTCCGTTAATCGATGACACCGAACTGCTGCGATGAAACAGGCGAAGCCAAGAGAACAGAACAGAGCTGTGGAAAAGAGAAATGAGATTTTGAGAAGTAAGATTTTGATGCAGTGGATTATATATTAATAAAAAAAGATAACGTCTCGGGTTACATTTCTGTAACCCTGTTCCCTGAAAGGCGGGAACGAGATGCTGCGTGAAAACGCTATGGGAACCAGTTTGTCGCGTTGCCGGTCGTTGAAGCATGCTGTGAAAACACGCCAAAGTTTTTGGCTATATATAACCTCGACAGGTGACGTCATCTGATTAGATGTAGGTGGAGGTTATAAAAACAGGTGAGCCGGCAACGACCTCAGATTAATTTGTCTGAACAGCCGTCCGGTCACGTGGTAGTGCGGCATTGCGACGCAGCATCTCGTTCCCGCCTTTCAGGGAACAGGGTTACAGAAATGTAACCCGAGACGTTCCCTAGCAAGGCTACACTCGATGCTGCGTGAAAACGCTATGGGAACGAGAATACCAACGCCGCCGCACTACAGGTGTCTGGACCCCAAGGTTGTGTAGCGTGTGCGCACAAAGCCAAGAAGGTCTCAGAGCTATGCCTGGGCAGCTAACTCGGGGGCAGTGAGCCCGGAGTAGCATGAACATCCAGATTTATAAATGTAAGAAATGTGTGCGGGGAGGAACCAACCCTTCGCGCCACACAATTACTGCAGGGGATACCTCCTGCTGGTGAGACTGGGATGATACCCTGGTTGGGTGGGCCCTGCTTCCCAGAGGCGAAGTGAACCCACGCGCCTCATAGGAGAGGGCAATATGCGTCTCCCACCCAGTATAGTGGCGCTCTGACTCACGCCACTAGCTGATGCGGTGGACGTGAATCTGAAAAGCACATACTGGATAGTAAGTGAAGTTTCTCCTGCTCCGAAGCTGTAAAAGGCGGAGGACAGAAGGCTTCAACAATGCAGCTAAGAAAATCCTGAGGGTACTAGGGCACAAGCCCAAGGACAAGCTTTTACTGCAGAAGCTCCAGCACTGAAACATTTTGGCAGTGGACTGGGTCTACCTGCTTGGCACACACTTGTTGCAGGGGAATACCTCTTGCTAATCCAATAGCTGAGGCGATCCCCTGGTTGAATGAGCCCTGATTCCTAGAGGCGAAGTGAGCCCACGCGCCTCATAGGAGAGGGCAATAGCATCTCTCATCCAGAGCATGAAGAAGTTGCTCTGACCTACGCCACTAGCTGATGCGGTGGACGTAGATCTGAAGAGCACAAGCTGGACACAGCAAGTGAAGTCTCTCCTGCTCCGAAGCTGTAAGCGCGGAGGACAGAAGGCTTCAAAAACAATAGGGTGCCTGTTGGGTTTATAGTTTAGCTTTTGGAAGATAGTTGAAAGAGGATGCAGTTACGCACGTCCTGAAAGTGCTAGGGCATAGGCCCGAGGACGGAAACTCCAGCACTGAAACAATTCGGCAGTGGACTGGGTTTACCTGCTTAGCAGACACTTGCTGCAGGGGAATACCTCTTGCTAGTGCAATAGATGAGGCAATCCCTTTGGCTGAAAGAGCCCTGATTCCTAGAGGCGAAGTGAGGCCACGCGCCTCATAGGAGAGGGCAATAGCATGTCTCATCCAGCACATGTAGAAACTGCTCTGACCTACGCCACTAGCTGATGCGGTGGACGTAGATCTGAAGAGCACAAGCTGGACGCTACAAGTGAAGTCTCTCCTGCTCCGAAGCTGTAAGCGCGGAGGACAGAAGGCTTCAAGAGCAATAGGGTGCCTGTTGGGTTTATGGAGCTTTCTGAAGATAGTTGAGAGAGGATGCAGTCACGTACGTCCTGAGAGTACTAGGGCACAGACCCGAGGAGGGAAACTCCAGCACTGAAACAATTCGGCAGTGGACTGGGTTTACCTGCTTAGCATATACTTGCTGCAGGGGAATTCCTCTTGCTAATGCAATAGATGAGGCAATCCCCAGGGTTGAAAGAGCCCTGATTCCCAGAGGCGAAGTGAACCCACACGCCTCATAGGAGAGGGCAATAGCATCTCTCATCCAAAACATGTAGAAGCTGCTCTGACCTACGCCACTAGCTGATGCGGTGGACGTAAATCTGAAGAGCAGTAAAAAGGCGAAGCATATCTTAGAAGGCAAGAGGTCCGCCTTGCTACATGAACATCTCTCCCTGACTACTTCGGAGTGGGGTTACCATTCCCCGTGTGTCAGAGATAGACTGGACAGTACTACTGCTCCCGCATCCATGCTGGAATGTAAATCGCTCTGAGGGACAGGAACCTGGTGCGCTAGCTGTTAGCGGCGCGAGCACAGTCCGCCCTGGCGATAATATATGAGACTGCCATAGTGTTGTCCCCCGCACTAGGACATGGCAGCCTCTCAACTGCTGGAGGAAGTGCTTTAGGGCCAGAAATAGAGCCATCATTTCGAGGCAATTGCTGTGCCATGCGAGAAGATAGCCTCTCCAGCTCCCTTGGGCTGGACAGTCATCAGAGACCGCACCCCAGCCTATGAGGGAAGCATCTGTCGTTAGCCTCAGCGACGACAAGATGAACTTAGAGTGGGACCCAGAGTAGAGACCGGGGTCTGAACCACGTAGAAAGGGTACGAAGCACCTGGCGCGTAACCCATATTGGGGATTGGCCCTAGTGATATCCCCTGGTTCTTAGCCACAACTTAGAATGCTCTCATGTGCAGAAGGTCCAAAGGTGTCACCGTGGATACAGCTGCCATGAGAGCTAGGATGTCTGAAAGTGATGGTCACTTTCTGGTCTAGCTTGTTCTCCTTGAGGGTGTTGAGAATGGGTTCGATACGAGCGGGAGACAGCTGTGCCCGCTTACGACGGAATCCCATATAGCACCCAATGTGTTGCCCTCTGCACAGGAAAGAGCACGCTTTCGTGGCGTTGGGTCCCAGTCCTGAGGACAGAGATGAGCTAGGACGACATGCTGATGTCGAAGCACTAGCCACCGGATGCCCTGGGACTCCCGTAAGAGCCAGGGCTAAATCCGTGCATTTTGTGTGTGTGCGGGTGAGCTAGACCAATGGAAGGACCCGATACTGGTAAGCTTCGCCCCCGAAAGCGAACCTCAGGATCTCCCTGTGTTGTGGCAATGTTTCTGTATGAAAGTAAGCGTCCTTAAATCGATTGTCAGAAACAATCGCTTGGTAGGGTTGAGAGCAATCACCTTAACAGTCAAGAACTGAACTGTATTCATTGATTTTCAGGTAGCGGGAGAGCCCGCAGAATCTGAAATATTGGACGCAGCCCCCGTTCCTCTTGGGAACCAAGAATACCGACTGTAGTAGCCTGACTCACTGTCTGGTGGGGGAACATGTTCCATGGCCCCCTTCCCCGGCAGCCTGTCAGCAGATGCGCACTTTCTGGTTTCATGGAAGTGGAGGCCACGCCATTGAAAACACAGAAGGTGAAGTGAGAACTGAATCCTGTAGTTCCTCTCTCCAGTGCTTAGTACCCAAGGAGATATACTTGGCAGTAGCTTCCACGCTGCCAGTTTCTCCTAAAAGGGCAAAAGTTTCGGCAGCTTGGTTAAACGGGGGGGGGATGTTAGATGTTCGGCATCCTGAAGCATGGCAGGAAAACCGAAGAACTAACAGCCTATTGGAGACTGGTGTTGCCCGAACACCAGTGGTGGCGGAGCAAAACACCGACCTCCTGGGGGTGCCAGGGAGAACACATATTCGTTAAAAAGGAATTCTGGGTGCCTTTCCCTATTGGGGGGGCCACCCCCATTTATTTTATACACGCATATGTATATATATATATATTTTTTTTAAATCAGTCTGACCTCCTGTGTGCAGTGCAGCACCAAGCTGACCCACTGCCTGAAAGCTTTTCCCTCTAGGGCAGATAAAAGTCTACACAGCTAGAAAGGAAGTATAAGCTTACCAGGGAGGATGATGTCCCAGGAGAGAGATAGCCTGTGAAGCGTCTCTGCTATCTGGGCGTCATCATACAATGCCGCGTTTCCATATCGACTATATTTAAATAAACAAATAAGTCGATGGCATGAAAAACACAGCATGAATACAGCCTACTCCATGAAAGGGTTAACTCATATGAAGAGAGCTGAGAGGGGGTGGGGGGGGAGAGAGCGCGTCATTGAGGCTCCGCCCCCCGGCCACCCGACAGAAGCTGCCGTCTACTGCTTGTTTTAGTGCTTAAGGCTATTTTCATCTCCGGTAAAAAAGAGAGGAATCCTCGTGATGACAGCGCGGAAGAAAGGAGTTTTCTTACCTCCGTCTGCCGCAGCTCTGTCAGATGCACGAGTTTTAAGCCAGGAACGCGCGGCGGCTCGCAGCTTCTCACGGAATGCGCGGCGCGCGCAGCACTAGTCGAAGCAGTGTAGAGATCGCACTCCGATATGGATTATCACACACGGAGGGATTTAAACTCGTCAAATCGGTGAGTTAAACACCTTCCTATTTTGCTGGTTTATCACAAGCACGCTTCACAACAAGGCTGAAGACAAATGATCTGAGGTCGTTGCCGGCTCACCTGTTTTTATAACCTCCACCTACATCTAATCAGATGACGTCACCTGTCGAGGTTATATATAGCCAAAAACTTTGGCGTGTTTTCACAGCATGCTTCAACGACCGGCAACGCGACAAACTGGTTCCCATAGCGTTTTCACGCAGCATCGAGTGTAGCCTTGCTAGGGAACCATAATTATTGCCACCCATAATATTGTTTAGTCATTGAATTAGTGTCCTCTTAACTTTTCTATTATTAATTGACCTCACTCATTCATCATCTACACCGCTGTATCCACTATAGCCAATTTGGGAACGCCAATTAGCCTAATCTGCATGCTTTTGAACTGTGGGAGGAAACAGGAGTACCCGAAGAGAACATGTAAAACTCCAAGCACACAGAGGGTGGAATTGAACCCAGACCCTCGAACCACGAAGCTCCTGTGTCACTGCAAATTCAACCTATAAATAAGAAACAACCGGTTCTAAAGATCTAACGAATCTGGGTGAAAAAAGATGTAATTGTATTTGCCCCAGATACACTGAGGAGGATCATGGATGATGTTTACATATCAATAGTGACATTACTTTTATTGCTGACTAAATATGAACTATGTAAAGAATAGACTATTCAGAATCTATCAATAACCTACCTGCTATGAAGTTCCAGAGATAGAGGCCTAAAGGTCCTTTGATGGACTGATAAGGCACTTTTCTGGCGTTGTAAATGCAGAAGGCCAGACTCACCAGTGCAAAGCCAATAGCAAAGAAGAGGAAGAAGATTATGATCATATGAAGACCATTGTTGATTTTTCTAATCAGTTTTGGGAAAACTAAAAAAATAAGAGAAAACATTACATTACAATACATTAAAAACACAGATTACTATAGATAACTGACTATCATGCCCATATATGGTCCTTTCCCAAACTGTTGCCATGAAGATTAAAGCACAGAGTTATATTGGATGTCTTGTTATCTTCAGAACATTAGGATTTCCCTCCACTGGTACTCCTTGCATGACAATAGTAAGCTCCATAAAAACACATGTTGCCAAGTCTGAAAGCCAGACCATCTCACTTAACATTATTGCCTAAATGTGGCTTTTCCACTTGTTCTGGACATTCTTGGATACTTATGGACATTGCACACCTGCACATTTACACATATTTCTATAAAAAATTTTTTTGCTTGTTGCACATAAGACACTTTTATGTAAGACATTTTCATGCATATTTGCACCCCCCCCCACCTCCGAACATTTCTATTTAAATCCCACTTCATCTCCATACTAAAGTTTCTATGTTTTTCTATATTTATACAGAAAATCATTTATATATTGAGTTTCAAGGTTGTTACTGCCGGGGGTGGTGGTGGGGGAAAGGCTCCCACTCCCTATAAAATGCTCCCAATGGCGTGCATCTCAAATAGCCTCTGACAATCAAGTCCAGCTTCTGACCTTCTAGTGTGGCTTAACTACTAAGCCCGCGAAACTGTTTCTACTGACAGGAGAAGGGCCGAAGGTGGTTTACTGGCGCCTAAAACGCTTCGGGCAGGTGGGGCTCGTCAACCTTGGATGGTAGCTCACCTAGGAGAAGGCAACTCTGATTTCAAACCTCCGCTGCCTTGCGGCGTACCCTCTTATGGGAAAGGCTAAGGGAGTAAACCCTGACAGAAAATCTGGAACTGGAGTCCCTAAGACGGCTTGACATTGTATTGTCAATGCCGGCAACTCCTGCGGCGCAGCTGAAGCCAAGCTGTATTGACTCTGTCTTTCCATTGGGTCCTTCAGCTGTGAAGAGAGGGGGGGACTGCTGCGTGGGCAACAGCTGTCCCTCCATATCACCCTGCCCAGGCTCTGTAGCTCCACTGGAGAGGACACTCCAGCGTCATCGCAAGATGTCGACTCAACACGGGAGGAGGCAGTTACCGGTTATAAGCTCAACCGATTGGCGAAGGAAATGAGCGCCAGGGGTCTCCTTCGACGGTGGGAGAGGCCATCGTGCCTCATTGGACAGCTACCGCCTGCCTCAAGCTGGGCAGCCCCCAGTCAGTTAGGTGCTGTCCCGCCATGGCCCACCTGCCCCACTGGGTGCGTGGGGATTAGAGAGGCATCTCTCAAAAAGTGGGCCACAAAACACTCGCACCTCCCACAGCAGGCACAGAGAGATTTCTCACCCTCCGGCTGTCAACGTCTTCTGGCCCAGTCAGCATTCTCAGTGTGTATGCCCCAACCCTCTGCTCCACTGCCGAGGAGAAAGATCGGTTCTACCAGGCCGTAGATGAAGCGATATTCAGGATCCCCAGCACTGAAGGCCTTTACCTTCTTGGAGACTTCAACGCAGGAGTAGGAGCTGACCAAGAGGCTTGGCCCACCTGCCTCGGAAGCTTTGGGAGGGGAAAGATCAACGAAAATGGCCAGAGACTGCTTGAGCTTTCCTGCCACCATTGCCTGTGTGTGACTAACACCTTCTTTAAGTGCAAAGAGATCCATCAGGTGTCATGGAGGCACCCACTCTCCCGCCATTGGCACCAGCTTGACCTCGTCATTACTAGAAGAGCGAACATTGGCAGCGTCCTTCTCACCCGCAGTTACCATAGTGCAGACTGCGACACTGACAATGCCCTCGTGGCAAGTAAGGTGCGCATAACGCCGAAGAGATTGCACCACTCAAAGAAGAAGGGTCGTCCACGCATCAACAACAGCTGTGCCAGCAACCCCGAGAAAATCCAGCAATTCATCAGCAGGCTGGAAGATGCTCTCAGAGAGGGAGTGACAGCAGATGACACCATTGATGCCAAGTGGCCACGTCCGCCATTAGTGCCTACAGAAAGAAAGAAAGGAAGAACGCTGACTAGTACGAGGCCCACTGGGAGGAAATGGAACCCGTGACTGAGGCTAAGAGGAAAGCCCTACTGGCTTACAAGGCCAAGCCCAGCCCTAGTACACTACAAGCCCTACGGACTGCCAGGAGCAAAGCCCAGCAGACCGCCCGTTACTGTGCCAACACCTACTGGCTGAACCTCTGTAGCAGTATATAGGCAGCTGCTGATATAGGCAACGTAAGAGGGATGTACGATGGCATCAAGAAGGCAACAGGCCCAACCTCCTCCAAGACCGTCCCTCTCATGTCCAAGACAGGTGAGGTCATCACTGACCAGGAAAAGCTGATGCAGCGATGGACCGAGCATTACCTCGAGCTGTACACAACACTGAACATCATAACAGACACTGCTCTTAACACCATCCCAGACCTGCTAGTTAGGGAGGAGCTAGACACCCCACCCACTGTGGAAGAGCTCAGCAAAGCCATCGACGGCCTTGCCGGTGGGAAAGCACCTGGGAGTGACGGAATCCCTCCAGAGGTCCTAAAGAGCGGGAAATCAGCCCTTTTACAGCCACTCCATGACCTCCTCTGTCTCTGCTGGGATCAGGGTTACATCCCTCAGGACATGAGAGACGCCATCATCATCACTTTGTACAAGAACAAAGGTGACCGGAGCGACTGCAACAACTATCGGGGCATCTCCCTCCTCAGCATCGTTGGCAAAGTGTTCGCACGTGTTGCTCTAGCCCGCCTCCAGGCCCTCGCTTCCTGTGTCTATCCAGAGTCACAGTGTGGCTTCAGGGCTGGTTGATCAACAGTGGACATGATCTTCTCACTACGCTAGCTGCAGGAGAAGTGTCAGGAGCAGCGGATTCCACTCTACGTCACCTTCATCGACCTCACAAAGGCGTTTGATTTGGTCAGTCGAAGCGGACTTTTCAGCTTGCTGCGGAAGATCGGCTGCCCCCCACACCTGCTTGCAATGGTCATGTTGTTCCACGATAACATGTACAGCACGGTTTGCTATAACGGCGCAACCTCCGAGGCCTTCCCAGTGAGCAGTGGAGTAAAGCAGGGCTGCGTCCTCGCGCCTACACTCTTCGCCATCTCCTTCTCCATGCTCCTCCAGTACGCCTTTAAGGATTGTAGCGAGGGTGTCTACATCCACACCAGGTCCGATGGCAAGCTGGCGCCATTCCAAGATGGCGCCGGTGAGGTCGGCTGCCGTCACGACTGCTCCGACCACCTTTTCTTTGATTTTAAGTTAGTTTACAGTGTTTTAAAATTGGCAAAATCACCACCATTGAGTACATGGTGTATGATAGAGTATGGTATGATAGGTATGGTATGATTAGGTATGATAGAGACACTCTTGTTTCTATTGGTATACAATGTACTCACAATTCAACGTTTTTAACTCCGGATCCGAGCTGGCCCAGTGAGATCCTGAAGGAGAACAAAGGACACGACACAAAGCGGCGGCGGCAAGGGACACGAGCCGGCATCAGGAACAGGCTGAGAGCCCGTGCACACCGCACACCTCTGCCCAGCATCCTGCTCGCCAACGTCCAGTCACTGGAAAACAAACTCGATGACCTCAGAGCCAGGATAAAGTTCCAGAGAGACATTCGGGCCTGCAATCTCCTCTGCTTCACCGAGACATGGCTGAACCCAGCGGTACCGGACCACGCCATACAGCCGGCCGAGTTCTTCTCGGTTCACCCCATGGACAGGATGCGGGTGCAACAGCGCATGAACAACAGCTAGTGCAACAGCGCGAGCGTTGTTCTTTTACACGCTCCTGCATACCAAATCTGGAACTACTGTCCATCATGTGTCGCCCTTTTTATCTTCCACAGGAGTTTACATTGGTCATAATCAGTGCCGTTTATATTCCACCACAAGTGGACACGCGAGCTGCATAAGGCACTTTCACAACAACAAACGCAACACCGGGACGCTGCGCTCATTGTGGCGGGGGACTTTAATGGTGCCAACCTCAAACGTGCAGCGCCGAACTTTTATCAGCATATCACCTGCCCCACCAGGGGCGAAAGGACACTGGACCATTGTTATACTACGGTCAAAGACGGTTACAAGGCGCAATCTCGTCCAGCGTTTGGAAAATCTGACCACGCCGCCATCTTCCTCATGCCAAAATACAAACAAAGGCTGAAACAGGAAGTTCCGGTTCAGAGGGAGGTCGCGCGCTGTACGGACCAATCAGTTGCCGCGTTACAGGACGCACTCGATGACGCAGGCTGGGACATGTTCAGAAACAGCTCCGATGACGTCAGCGTGTTTACGGAAGCGGTTGTGGGATTCATTGGGAAGCTAACGGATGATACCATGGAGAAAAAGACTATCAGAACGTTTCCCAACCAGAAGCCGTGGGTGGATAAAACCATCCGCTACGCTCTGAGATCTCGCACCGCCTACAACACGGAACTTGCGTCGGGGGACATGGAACCGTACAAAGCTGCGTCATATAACGTGCGGAAGGCGGTGAAAGAGGCGAAGCAGAGTGACTCTAGGAGCCTGTGGCAGGGATTAACGACAATTACGGATTATAAAGCACCAACAACCGGTATGACAAACACGGACGCGACTCTGACGAACGAGCTCAACACTTTCTATGCTCGCTTCGAGGCTGCAGCTAAAGACGCTAGCGATGCTAATGCTAGTGGCACTAACGGCTGCAGACAGGAAGATATTGCCAGCACCGGAAGCGCGTTCATCATCACCGAGCACGATGTGAGGAGAGCCTTCAAGAGAGTGAAAATCAGGAAAGCAGCAGGACCAGACGTCAGGCATGTCAGGCTGTATTCTCAGAGCCTACACAGTTTTCACTGATATATTCAACATCTCTTTATCTCAGTCGGTGATCCGCACATGCTTCAAAGAGTCCATTATTGTTCCTGTTCCAAAAAAAACACATCCTGCTTCTCTCAATGACTATCGCCCTGTAGCCCTGACCTCAGTAGTGATGAAGTGCTTTGAACGCCTGGTCAGAGACTTCATTATTTCTTCACTACTGGACACACTGGACCCATTACAGTTTGCATACCGCACAAACCATTCCACAGACGATGCAATCTCAAATCTTCTCCATACATCACTCACTCACCTGGACACTAGAAAAGGGAATTATGTAAAAATGCTCTTAATCGACTACAGCTCTGCATTTAATACCATAATTCCCTCCACACTCACCTCCAAGCTGGAGCACCTGGGACTCAGCTCATCTATATGTCGGTGGATCTCCAATTTTCTGACTGGCAGACCACAGGCAGTAAGAATGGGCGGACATGTCTCAGCCTCCCTCACTCTCAGCATTGGAGCCCCCCAGGGTTGTGTTCTGAGTCCCCTGCTGCACTCTTTGTACACCTACGACCTACGACGAACTCACATCTGCAAGCTCGACCATATTTACGCATCTAATCCTTCTCCGGAGTTGTACAAGCAGCGCATTGATTTACAAACAGAATTTGATCTTCTTTCAACGAAAGAAACAGAACGTATGTTGTTACAGACTCGGGGAACATATTACGAATATGGTGATAAATCAAGTAGATTGTTAGCACATCAGCTAAAACGACAGACTGCCTCACGCCTAATACCGCAAATTAAAAATGACTTAAATATTATCACTACTGATCCCATGGAGATCAATGCAGTTTTTAAATCATATTACTCCTCCCTTTATTAATCTGAATGTCTTAAAGATTATATAAAATTGGATGATTTCCTTCGAAGCATTGATATTCCTGTTATTGATACAATCTCTGTAAGGGTCTTGGACTCTCCATTATCTCTTGAAGAAATCATAGTTTCAATTAAGGCAATGCAGTCTAATAAAGCTCCAGGCCCAGACAGTTTTCCAATTGAGTTTTAAAAAGCTTAAAAAGTTTATAGATAAATTGGCATCATTGCTTCTTGGTGTGTTCAATGAATCCTTAGACCAGGGCTCATTACCATCTACTTTTAACCAAGCCTCAATTGCTCTTCTTCTTAAAAAGGGAAAGGATCCCCTTCAGTGTGGATCATATAGGCCACTATCATTGCTGAATGCTGATGTTCTGGCTAAAGTAATTGCATCCCGTTTAGAGGCTGTATTACCACATGTTATATCTGAGGAGCAGACCGGTTTCATAAAAGGGTGGCATTTGTTTTTTAATACTCGTACACTTTTTAATATAATTTACTCCAAACAAACATCTGTATCCCCTGAGGTTGTAATTTCACTGGATGCTGAGAAAGCTTTTGATAGGGTTGAGTGGGAATACTTGTTTGCAGTATTAAAGAAATTTGGGTTTGGTGATATATTTATTTCTTGGATTCGCCTTCTTTACAAATCCTCGCAAGCTAGTGTTCATACAAATGATATAAGCTCTGATTATTTCACTCTTGGGCGTGGTACCCGGCAGGGCTGCCCACTGTCACCACTGCTTTTTGCCCTTGCTATTGAACCATTGTCTATTAAGCTTAGATCTTCTCTTGCTTTTAAAGGTATTACTCGTAATGGGTTGGAGCAAAAATTATCCCTATATGCCGATGACTTGTTGTTGTATGTTACTGATCCTGCAGCCTCTATTCCTATTATTTTAACCATTTTGGATAATTTTGGTTCTTTCTCTGGGTATAAACTAAATTTGCATAAGAGTGAATACTACCCAGTTAATAATAGTGCTTTACAACTTCAGCATCTAAACCTGCCTTTTAAACTCAATTGTTCAGGCTTTAAATATCTTGGTATTACAGTGACTCTGGTATTGTGGTACTCTTGGTATTACAAGTCTTGACTCTGGTACTCTTGGTATTACAGTGATTAATCTGACCTTTCTCATGCCAACTTTTCTTCTCTTATTTCCGATGTGAAATCTGATATTCAGAGGTGGAGCAATTTGCCTCTTTCTTTAACTGGAAAAATCAATGCAGTTAAAATGACCATTCTTCCTAAATTTCTTTATTTTTTTCAATCACTCATTCTTTGGGCTGGAAAACCTCCTAGAATCCGTAAGACCTTACTACAGAGATGTAGACTTAGTGGTGGACTAGCTCTGCCTCATTTTCAAATTTACTACTGGGCTGCACATATTCAAAAATTAAACTTTTGGATAAACTCATCTGAATCCCCATGGTGCAAATTAGAGTTACTGTCTTGTAAACCATCCTGTCTATTAGCTCTACACTGCACTTCATTTCCAATCAAACCCTCTCAATACACTGATAACCCAGTGGTACTCAACACACTAAGATTTGGTATCAGTTTAGACGGCACTTTAAATTTGGATCTGCGTCAGCAATGTGTCCATTGCATAAAAATTATTTGTTTCCCCCGTCACTTTTAGATTCAGCATTTTTATCATGCCACGACAAAGGCATCACAGATTTTTATCATTTGTATGAAGATGGAGTATTTAAAAGCTTTGCTAATCTGTCCTCGGAGTATGATCTGCCCGCAGCTCATTTCTTTCATTACCTGCAAGTTCGCAACTTTGTAACCAAGCGCTTTCCTAATTTTCCTTCTATACCTTCCAAGCAGCCCTGGGAGAATCTGATCACATTTAATCCATATCGGCGAGGTGTGATATCAAGAATATATCATTTTATTTTATCTTTTGGTGATTGTAAAATCTCTAAAACCAGAGCTGCTTGGGATAATGAACTGGGATTGCAGTTGAGTGAGGAATGTTGGGAGAAAGCTATAGACAGAATACGCTCCAGCTCTTCATGCGCCCGTCTCAGTCTTATTCAGTTTAAGGTTTTGCACAGAGTCCATTATTCCAAATCAAGGCTAGCTGAAATATTTCCTGATGTTGAGGACAGATGTGACAGGTGCCACGCCTCTCCCTGTAACTTACTGTAAGTCACATGTTCTTTTTGTGCCCAAACCTGCACAACTTTTGGACAGGTTTTTTAAATCTCATGTCCACTATACTTGGGGTACAGTTGAAGCCATGTCCATTAACTGCTATATTTGGCATTACAGATGTTTCAGTTTCATTAAGTTCTGCACATAAAGATGTCGTCGCCTTCTCATCTTTGTTGGCAAGACGTACAATACTTTTACACTGGAAGTCCGTTAATTGTCCCTCAATCTCTCAGTGGATTAAAGAGTTATTTTTTCTTAATATAGAAAAGATAAAACTGAGAGGCTCTAATAATATGTTTTTTCACAAATGGCAACCATTTATTGCTTATTTTGCAAGCTTACAGGTACTGCCTGAATGATTATCTGGACTGGGTCAAACATCGGAATGTATGTACGACCAATCTAATTCACACAGATTAGTTTGAGCCGAAGGATGCTAGGGTGTGTGTGTGTGTGTGTGTGTGTGTGTGTTTTAGGGTATGTTCGGGGTGGGTAGGGAGTTTTTTCTTTTTCTTTTCATCTAATAATAATAATACATTTAATTAGTTGCTTTCGATATGTTTATGTATGTTCAATAAAAAAATAAAAAAAACATTGACTGGACAATCATGGACACATTCATACACACTTGCACTACATATTTATATATCTGGACCATTGCACAAGACACTTTAATAAGTCACTTTTTATGCATATTTGCACAACCACTGCCACTTTCAAATGTTATATATATATACAATTTTTTTTATATATATTTCTATATTTTGTAATATTTTTATCATGCCCTTACTTGTACAGTTTATCTTACTAGTTAAGTTTATTTTCTTTAGTATCTCTTTTTATTCATATTTATTCCTTACGTATAAGTTTTATTTTATTTTATTTTTAAGGTCACTGGCGATCGTATAAGCATTTCACTGCATTTCGTACTGTGTATGTGACAAATAAAAATTTGAATTTGAATTTGAAAGCTCTACAACATATCCCGTCTCCGTGCCAAGACCAAAGTCACATAGGTACTTATCCGTGAGCTGCTCTTCGCTGACGACGCAGCCTTGACATCGCACACCGAAGACGGACTTCAGCAGCTCGTCACATATTTTTCCCACGCATGTAAGGAGTTTGGACTGACCATCAGCCTGAAGAAGACCAGCGTCATGGCTCAGGGCACAGTGATTCCCCCAAACATCGCCATTGATGGACACACCCTAGAGGTTGTCGGGAACTTCACCTACATTGGGTCCAATAGCTCCATCGACTCTGAGATTAACAGCAGAATCGCCAAGGCAGCCACATACATGGCCAAACTGAACCACCGAGTGTGGAACAATTCCAGCTTCACTGAGCAGACCAGACTGCGCGTCTACCAAGCCTGTGCACTCAGCACTCTCCTCTATGGCAGCGAGACATGGACCACCTATGCGAGACACGAAAGGAAACTTAATAGCTTCCACATGAGGTGCCTGCGGCGCATACTACAGATCAAGTGGCAGGATAGGATCCCCAACACCGAGGTGCTGGAGCGAGCCGACATGAGCAGCTTGCATGCATTTCTCAGTGTGAGATGGTTCAGGTGGCTCGGCCATGTCAAGAGAATGGATGCAGGCCGCACTCCCAAAGACCTCCTCTACGGTGAGTTGACCGAAGGCAAAAGGACAATAGGGCGCCCAAAACTGCGATTCCAAGACGTCTGCAAGAAGGACATGAAGCAGTGCTCCATCAACCCCAACTCATGGGAAAGTCAAGCAAACGACCGCCCAGCCTGGAGGTTCACAGTCAGGCAGGGTACATTGTATGCAGAGGCTGAGCGAAACAAGAAGATCCGGGCGGAAGCAGAGGCTACAACAGTTACAACAGTCATCCGCCTTCACCTGTACCAAGTGTGGATACAGTATACAGAAAATCATTTATTTTTCCATATTTGTACAGTTAGGTTTTTCTTTATACTGTGTATTTCTATAGCTAGGTTGCCTTATATTTTTTTCTTATATATTTTTTTATATTTGGTCTTATCTCCTATATATATATATATATATATATATATATATATATATATATATATATATATATATATATATATATATATATATATATATATATTTCTTTCATTAGCTAAAGTTATTTTCTATATTTTATTTCTTATTTCATCCATATTTATTTTCTGTTAATATTCTTTTTATTTTCAAAGTCACAGGCGGTCGTTTAAGCATTTCACTGCATATCATGCTGTGTACTGTATGCGCCAAATAAAATTTGAATTTAAATTTGAATTTTTTCATTTGTTAAAGGAAAGGGAAACAAAATCTGGAATGGCATATCACTATTATTATCCAACTAAATGAAATTAATAATAACTATAGATCAGTGGCAAATTGCTAGGATACAAGCAAGATGAAATACATTGTGCAATGCTGTTACTTCCGTAACAAACCACTTCAGTTTCTATCACACAATCCCAATTATTTTCCAACAGTGTTTAATAAAATTTTACTTCATTCTATTTTTAATATTCTGTCTGTAATGTAACATGCTCAGACATGCAGATCATCATAAAATTTCAATTTATCTGCAAATGTACTGTATATGATGACATAATCTGCCACCTTCTAGGCAACTTTTTTTTGTAGCTTGGTACTTTCTCCTGAACATTACTGGCACATCTGGTGGCAACTTAAAACCTGTTTTCTTTCTACATTTTTAAACCACCTGACAAAAATGGTAGCTGCTGGGTTTCAATGGTGCATATTTAATAAGAAAAATCCTCACTGTAGATTTTGAAACGACGACTTCCGAGGCCACATTTCCGTGTTTTGCCACCTTGAAAGAGCCCGTAGTAAATATCTCCGGTGAACTGCTCAAGCTCCGGATTCGAGGCGTTCACCAGATCAACCCCGGTTTGACACAGGACGGTCGCAGTGATCCAGCGCTCGGTGGAGAGCGCCACGACCAGGAGCACCACAGAGCCGATACTCAGTATGGAGCCTACCGAGAACACGATACGCTTCCACACAGTCGGCATCACTACTTTCACATGCACCGTCCCGCCACATTCCTTCTCAGTGTGTCACACAATACTGCCATTCGAGACATTGACTCCTGAAAAAGTAACGGATAGTCCACGGGTAGTCCATAAACGCTTCCTTTTGTGGTGTTTTGCTCAGGTAAATAAGACCAGGAAAAGTCTGAATAAGGAAAAAGTGAAATATAGCTTAAGGCTAAGCTGAAGTAGCTGAGGTGAAGACGCAGAAACCGAAGCTGAGCCGGGTCAAACCTAGCTCTCTCGCTCTCAGATGGAAACCTTATACTTTAGCTGCTCTACAGTTCCAAGCCAGGGGTTTTAATGCCCTCAGCCACGCACACAAACAAAAACACACACAAACATTGCTATCCCTAAGCAGACATTTGGTCCTCACAAAGAAACACATTTTTGTTTTTCATCATTGTGAGGACCTTTAATTGACATATGTATAATGGGGACCAGACAAATTTGTTAAAACTTGGACTTATGGACATTTAGTAGATATAAAAACATCTCTCTCTCTCTCTCTCTCTCTCTCTCTCTCTCACACAGACACACACACACACACACACACACATTCTCGTCCCTATCTGCACAAGATATAAAACATTTATGTCTTTCGATAATTGTGAGGACCTACCTGTACAGTATGTGCTGTATAATGGGGATCTGACAAATTTGTTATTTGAACATACATTCCTATCCATTTGTAGGTATTTAGTCTCCATAAAAGATATAAACACATATCCTAAAACACACATTTTTGTCTTTCTGTCATTGTGAGGACCTGCCATTGGACCAGACCTGAAATTTGTTAAAAACCTGGAGAAATGGAAATTTATAAGGTATAAAATCTCTCTCTCTCTCTCTCTCTCTCTCTCTCTCTCTCACACACACACACACAAACACACACACACACACACACACACTCTCTCTCTCTCTCTCTCTCTCTCTCTCTCTCTCTCTCACACACACACACACACACACACACACACATACACACACACACACACACACACCACTTGTCTTCTGCTTCATTGCACAAATTTAACACAACATAGCCAACGCACAGTTATTATTATTCACCCTTCAGCTCATTCAGCGCACAAGCATAACATCTCATACATTTCACATATTTCAGCATCATAACCTTGTCAAATGGATGATGAAGATAAAGGTCAGAGGTAAGTGGTTCATGGCCATGTGGTACAGGGAGATACTTCACCATACATAAAACTGGCTTTCAAGTGAAATATCCTTTAGCACAAGGAGTGTGTTAGTAACTGTCCTGCTTTCTTATCCTTCACCCCCGAAAAACAACATCAAGTTCTACCACTATATACATCCAGGCTAAAGATATATCACAGTGTTTACAATTTCCTGTGACAATACATTTCAATGCTTGAAGACATCAGGCAAAACAGTGAACTTGCTCTGACTTGTGTCTACCAGCAAGAAAGTTTTCCCAAATTCCCAAAAGTGATGTTGTTATTAGAAAAAAGGTGAATGATTTGGAGTATCTATAACAAAGATCTTCTCCTGAATTAATATAGACTGAACGTAAAATATATAGATATAGACTTTTTTTTTTTGCCACTTGGCCTCTGTACACCACCACATTCAATTTAAAATTAAACACTCAAGATGTGAGTAAAGTCAAGACTTCCATTTTTAATTCAAGAGGTTTCAAAAAGTGTGCCATTGGTTTGATAAAAGCGTGCCATTATCCATTCAGGAATAACAGCAATTTATACACACACACACACACACCATTTTGGGAGCTACATAAATTATGAAACAAATAGCTGACAAACAGTTGCATGGCCAGGTGTGGCCTGTTCCCTCGTTACTCCATGACTAATCAAGCAGATAAAACGCCTGGAGATGGTTCTAAGTCTTACAGTTGCATGGTAGTAGCCAATACATCAATTTGATGTAGCAGTCAGGTCATAAATAAACACCAGTGACCAATTCCATTGGCAGTCACGCTCAAGAAAAGAAAGGAGAGATTAGGCTTTGCCAGTCATTATGGACTGATGACACCAAAATGAACAATGATGGGAAGAGGAATGTATGGAGAAGAAAAGGAAACAGCTCATGATCCAAAGCTTACCACGCCATCTGTCAAACATGTGGAGGCAGTGTTTGGCATATGTGTGTATGACTGCCAATGGAATTGGTCACTGGTGTTTATTTATGACCTGACTGCTGATAAAAGTAGCAGGATAAATTCTGAAGTGTATGCCAATGCTGCAGAACTGATAGGATGCCACTTCATATTGCAGATGGATAATGACCAAAACATAAAGTGAAAGCTACTTAAAAGCATGCTTCTCACTTACTGAAAACAAGACCCAGAAACAAGCAGCAGTCCAACCAGGGACCGCGGAGGCCAGTGGTGACCACTGTATTTATTCCCAACTGTGGTAGGACCTCCAGTCAACATTACACATGCACATACACCACGGGTAATTTGAGAACACCAGTTAGCCAAATCTGCATGTCTTTGGACTGTGGGTGGAAACAGGACAGACAGAGGAAGCCCACCAAACACGGGGAGTATGTGCAAACTCACGGATCCCAAGGTGGGAATCGAATCTAAACCCTGGAAGTCCAAGGCGATAGTGCTAACCAATACACCATCGTGTTGCAGACGACGACGTGAAACTGTGAAAAATATATAGTCTAGGTTTATTGCATCATTTGTGAATATATGTCCAACATTATGCCTTATTAAGATGATTTGCTATATTATACAGTCCTCGTTGCTTTGCACAGATCCTCATCTAAACTATATTAATGAAGTGAAATAAAGATTCACCTGGAGACCAAATTATTCCGGTTATTATAAATTAACCACAGTTAAAAGGCAAATAATGAACCGAAAAACCACCTTGAATATGTCAGCACATTGGAAATAATCTACAAGTTGTAGCCTTTTAAAGAAAAATAATTCTTTTGATTGTGTAAAGCTGTTTTGAGACAATGTCAATTGTTAAAAGCGCTATACAAAAAAAACTGAATTGAATTGAATTGAATTTTGGCTGCTTTAATCACAAGAGGGAGACATTTCATCAATGATCCTTTCAGATTCCTCAATAATCTTTTGCTTTTATGCATTTCAACAATTTATATCAAAGACAAAATTTTTATACCAGCAGCATTGACAGTAGTGCGAGTTGTGATTCAAATAACATATTTATATCAATATCACAACAAAGCCAGGGACTTTGGAATGGCAGTCGCTCCACATGATATGATAATAATAATAATAATAATAATAATAATAATAATAATAACAACAATAATAATAGTAATAATAATAATTAAAAAAAAGCGTGTAATGGGTAATTTGGTAAAGTTTTCTGAATGGAAATGTTTGTTTACCGTTTATGGAAAGAATCTACATTGTCAGCACTTTGTCACGGTTAGTTAGTCCCCCCCCATGGGAAAATCTTTAGGATAGGCAACTTTGCAGTTTTCTACTTTCTGAGGAACATGAAAACATGCATTACAAGTTTAAGAAAGGACAGTGGGGGAAAAACATTGGCATTTATAACAACTGTTTCTAGCAGCCATAATGTAAAGGAAAACAGGAACTGCCATTCAGCCACTAATGCTCCACAACATTAAATGTAATAGCATCACGTACCAGCCCAGCACTGATTATCTTCCTCCTGGTAATACATTATCATTTCTTTAGGTAGGGATTTGCATGATTGATGTTTCAAATAAAGACCTACAATAACTGAACAATGTTATACACAAATTATACACAAAAATACACAATTTATTCTTTCATTTTATTCCAGGATGTGCTGTTATTGTGCAATCCTCACCATTTCAAATTGATTCCACTTTTATCTTACAGTCTTTTATTCCGGACTTCATTCATTCATTCATCTTCTATACCGCTTTATCCTTCTATTCAGGGTCGCGGGGGGCCTGGAGCCTATCCCAGGAGACTTCGGGCATCTAGGCGGGGTACACCCTGGACAGGGTGCCAATCCATCGCAGGGCACACACACATACACACACTCACACACCCAATCACACACTACGGGCAATTTAGGAACGCCAATTAGCCTAACCTGCATATCTTTGGACTGTGGGAGGAAACCGGAGTACCCGGAGGAAACCCACCAAGCACGGGGAGAACATGCAAACTCTATGCACACAGAGACGGGAATCGAGCCTGGCCAGGGAATCGAACCCAGACCCTGGAGGTGCAAGGCGACAGTGCTAACCACTACACCACCGTGCCGCCTATTCCGGACGTATTATTTAATTTTTTTTTTTTCTCTGTAATTACAATGAATCATTTTAAATCATAAAATACAATAGCACAATAAGCATTCTTTGACTATTGCAATTGATCTAATATAATATTATTTTTAAACTTTAGGACATGCCCCATCAATGCCCCCTTGATAAACAACTTTTTTTGTGTGTGTGTGTGTGTGGTTACAGTGTTTTATAATATTGATTGACCAGAAGAGCAGGAGCGGTGCCTGCTAAGCTAACTGTACAAGTCAAATGATTGGACTTGTGGTTTGGCAGTAGTGTAAGGGTTTAATGCATGCTGGAATGTGTATTAATGCTTTTTAATGCAGTTACTGTAGGAGAAAAGTTATAAAAGCTTCTAGATGGTTCTGTGATAATGTAAACAGACCAATATAATTACTCTCATGACTCTTTGTACTGATGTACTGTACCCTTGGTCACTTTTACCACCTCTTTCCATATACCTTTTTCTTTTCAGGTTACCAGTCTCCCTCATCGCTCACCTCATCATTAATCTTTATTTTAATTAATTATCTACTAGCAATTTGTATACATGTAATTAACCATAATATATCATCATTAGGTAATAAAATACAAACCTTTTTTTCTGGTTGGAAAACTGGACAAACACTATTTTGTGGTAAAGATATGAGAACTCGGTCTTGTCCGATGCAGGTCAAATGAGTTCACAACATCTATGGAAAGGACAAGTCAAAGTGGACCACAAAACCGATACGCTCTCAGTCCGAGGGCATGTAAACACTTAAAAACCACTATACAACACACTATCCTATACCCTGATTATATTGTAATGGGATGTTGCCTCTGATGGCTTTGGATTTTGGTAGACTGGGGTCTTCTGCACAGTCAGCAATAAACCAATGGGGCAAACTTCATTAGGTTAGCATTATCCTCCATTAAACTAGCTCTCATCATTGGCCTCTTTCCTCAAGCATAGCTTTAGAGTGTAAACATGGAGGTGAAAGAGGGATAACAATGAGACACCAAAAGCTTTCTTGTCTGGAAGGGGACCTTCATGAGTTCATCTTTATCATCACAGTGAAGGTAGAAACTGTCCAACACATTGGATGTGTCCACAGTGAAATAGCTGACAGCTTGAAGTGATGTGAAATTAAATATTAAAAGCAAGTTCATTCAGCATAGAAATGCCATGAACACACACACATACAAAAACGAGAAAACTGTGAATCTGCAAAGAATTCGCTTCACTAAAATAAACAGTCCTAATGCAAAATCTGTTGAATTCTCATGCCCAGGCTCAGTTGTCAGTAGGCAGATTAATGTGAAACAATATAGTTGTTGTAAAGGATAGCGTTTTCTGATGGAAGGGGGGAGGGAGAAGTGATCATATGCCCAAAGAGGTTATAGTGACTCACTGCAAGAGAGTCAGGCAGTGAGTCAGCATCTTCATATTTCTTTTGTGTTTCCTCTTTCTCTTTCAGCCATATGCATGCGGATGTATAGATACACAAACACTCACGAGCCATAACGTCCCTACGTACCCCGTGGGGCAAAAAAGTATTTAGTCAGTCACCAATTGTGCAAGTTCTCCCACTTAAAAAGTTGAGAGAGGCCGGTAATTTTCATCATAGGTATACCTCATCTATGAGAGACAAAATAAGAAATAATTGGTAAATTCCTCGGTAAAATAAGTATTTGGTCACCTACAAACAAGCAAGATTTCTGGCTCTCACAGAGCTGTAACTTCTTCTTCAAGAGGCTTCTCAGTCCTCCACTCGTTACCTGTATTAATGGCATCTGTTTGAACTCGTTATCAGTATAAAAGACACCTGTCCACAACCTCAAACAGACACACTCCAAACTCCACTATGGCCAAGACCAAAGGGCTGTCAAAGGACACCAAAAAACAAAATTGTAGACCTGCACCAGGCTGGGAAGACTGAATATGCAATAGGTAAGCATTTTGGTGTGAAGAATTCAATTGTGGGAGCAATTATGAGAAAATGGAAGACATACAAGACCACTGATAATCTCCCTCGATCTGGGGCTCCACGCAAGATCTCACCCTGTGGGGTCAAAATGATCACAAGAACTGTGAGCAAAAATCCAAGAACCACATGGTAGGACCTAGTGAATGACCTGCAGAGAGCATTTACAGGTGCATTCACACACTATGTGCAATTTGGGAAGGCCATTTAACTTAATCTACAAGGCATTGGACTGTGAGAGGAAAACGGGGTACCCGGCGGAAACCAATCAAGCACAAGGATAACATGCAAACTCCATGCACACTGAAGGTGTGCAAGGTGACACCACTAACCCACCATGCTGCTGTTCTTCAAAATATGGCACCTAATGTAATGTCAAAAAAGTGTTGCTTCAATGTGTGTGTGTGTGTGTGTGTGTGTGTATTTAGACAGGGATCCTACACAGACCATGCACAGATAGCAGGAACTACCTTTTGTTCTTGTCTGTGGATCTGGGTTAGTATTTTGCCCCACAATACGTTGCCACCCCGGTGATCTAACCTGGCTACCCTCCTGAGACCCGGACTCTACTGTTGTGTACATTGCAATTTCTGTTTCTCTTTATTTATAACTGATAACTATACATTTAATCAGTGTCTTCAACCAGGAAGAAGTTTGGCAAAATAGTTGTACCTAACAGTCCTAATATGATGATGGTACAAGGATATAGATATATATAGACAAATATAGTTGGGAGAAAATGTCATGTCCTCTTATGAGGACATTCAGGACACTCAAGAGGATCATGTTTGGCCACGCCTCTTCATGAGGTACTGAGGTACAGTGGTCTGTTTGAGAGGGAAACCCAAACAAATGCAGTAACCTATCAGCATTCTTACACACACTCCTCTACAGACGATACTGACGCAGCAAACCGTCACGTCATCTCTCATGGCCTGAGATGAGATACTGAGTTACTTCTTTTCTTTTTTTTTCCCCCGCACGGTCAAAATGTCGTAATGAGTCACAGATTTAAGTGAGATTTGGAGTGAGACGAGCCAAAACCGGACACTTAAGCTAATGAAAATCGAGAACACTTTCGTCCAGGACGACGGTTCAAAACCCTCATTTCCGGGAAGTGCGCGCGCGCGCACGCACACACACATACACAGTAACCGGCTGTCCGAAAACACACTCCTCTATAGGCTGAGCGCGAGCTCAAGGTTTAAGACACACGCGCGCACGCACGAACGACACGAACGCGCGCGCAGCTGAGAGGAACGCGGCGGAGAGCGCCGAGAGAGGCGCGAGCGCTCTCACACACACACACACACACTCTTCCGTACATGGGGTAAAAAAGATGGCACGCGCTTGGATTCTCTTCGCGGTTACACTTTTATTCACCTTTCCAACAGGTAAGTGTGTGTCTTTAATACATACTACTGAACTGTTTTGTTTTTAAAGTGCTTATTTAAATGCGCTTATGCTATTAAATATATATATACACATCTAAATATTGTACTACAGTACATTTCCCCTTTCCTTATCCCTGTCTTTTGTAATATTTATATAATATATTTGTGCATACTTTTTTTTTTGTTAATAATGCATGCATGCATAAATATATAAAAAAAAAAATTTGGGGAGGGGGGATTAAATGCGCATCAACAAAAGAGGGTTATCCTACAGTGCATTACCTTTTTCTTCTGATGGTGTTGTTAATAGGTTTATTCCTGCAATAAAGCTAATTGGAGCTCTTTGTCTCCCCCCAAAAACTGATGGGAATCGACGCTTCACCCCTCGGTGTGTTTTGTCAATAATTGAACAGCTTGTAATTAGAGACCAAGTATTAAATGAAGTGCACGCATCCACGAGCAACAGGGTTCCTGTATTAACAAAGCAATAACGAGAGGCAATGGGTTATAGTTTATATTAAAAAAAAAAAAGCAGGTTTGCACTTAGCTGTCAGTCAGTAGGTTTGCAAGGTGAGGCGTCCGGACTTGCTTACCTACCTGTATTTTGGCCAGTTTTCCCACTTGACATTTGCATAACGGCAGATGTCTGAGGGGATTATTTAAGACGCATGCAACAGGTGCAGGGCAGGACAAGCAATCCACATAACACCTTTTTTAGGGGGGGTTGAGAAATGAGTAATCACTGGCACTCAATAGAGGGAGCTTTTAATATTTTAACAAGGTGACTCAGATATATTAGGGACGCTTTTGAATTTCCATATTGTCTAAGCGATTTTGCTATTAATGCATTAACAAGACAATATGCATTGACTTAGCTATACTTATAAAATCACAAGACTTAGACAACTGATTTTGTTATGTTTTTCACACATTTTTATATAATTTTAGTCCTTAATCTATAAAACAAAATGCTCCTATTACTATATTTTCTTTGTTTTTTCAAGCCCATATGGCAAATGTTCACAATCAAAAGTGAAATGTTTTCACAGGCTCGTAACAGTTATGCAAAGTAGAGGATGTTTTTCTGTCAAAAGAGTCAGATTAGTTTTCTTCCTTTTTTGCATAATGCAAAGATAACCTGTGGTTATGCAATCAGTCAAGCTCAAACATTTTGCTGAAGGCATTCATGTTAACTTGAAATCGTTTGATGATTAGAAGTTGTGGAAATGCAAATGCACTAAACGATTAACTTTGTGTTACTATTTAAATTACCATCTCTTTCCTTGGATGCCTTTTTTTTTAATAAATTTTTTTACAGGATTGATTAACAAGAGGTGGCACAGTACCTGCACATACCGCCTCAGGTCTATGTGCGTGGAGTTCAGACAAAGCTAATTAGCGATTCTCAAATTGCCCGTAGTGTGTAAATGCGTGTGTGTGTATACAGTATGTGTGCCATGCAATGGATTGGCACCCTGTCCATGGGGTACCCCGACTCATGCCCTAAGTCTCCTGGGATAGGTTTCAGGATACAGGATAAAGCAGTATAGACAGGGACTGAGTGAGTGAGTGAGTGAGTGATTGGGTAACAAGACAAAAAAATTCAAACTGTCTTCCGGCTTTGGAGAATTTCCAGTATGAGAAAACCTAAAGTTATAATCTCTGACACTGGAGACTCCTTCCGAAAACATGGTGGTGCTTCAGCTATTAGGAGAATCTTGAGCGCCTGCAATTAAACAGAAAGCAATTAATTGAACAGTGCGTTCTTTTTTATAGGCTTGTTCAAGCCAGTCATCACTCCTAGTGTTCCTCATCTGGTCATTCTAAAAGGTGGCCAGTTAGAGCTTCGATGTGAAGACAACACAAGGTTCTATGCCGGCAGATTGCGCTGGCACCGTGACAAAAGCAGGAGGGTCGAGGGAGAACGAATGGAAGATGGAGCCACTGTTATCAACCTCACATCCATCCAGCCACAACACATGGGCCGCTACACCTGCGAGAGCACTCAAACTGGAGAAAAGAGCTCCATCTACATTTATGTCAAAGGTGTGCATGGATTTGCTTTATATGAGACGCCAATATATACTTAGAGCCTGGACTACTGCCCAGTTCTTTCCACCGGGTTCTAGGATTAAGGGCTGAATCAAACTTTTCAAGACTGTTGACTAAAGGTTGAAACCACACCTTGGTATGGCTCTAGAATTTTTCTCCGTTGTGTTTGATTTAACTTGACGGTATTTTTAAAGTTTGCTTTGCAACAGGGGTAATGGAATTAGTGTGTTTGCTAAACAGCGCCTGCTTAGACCCACTTTAGAGAAAAGTAGGTATGTCAACATTGCAGATGTTCCTAATTGGCTACTGTACCATATTTGGTTTTACACTTTTGTACTGAATGTAGGATATATTCTGTGGAAATAATGGACAGTTATGTTTTTTGAGATGGGGTAAGATTTCTAGACTGGTCACATTAATAAAACAACAGGGGCTACAACAACAAAAGACCACATTGGATATCCATTCCTGTAAGCCAGTATATCCCCCTGTTTTTGGTCGACAGGAGTGAAACCTAATGCGACCCTTCGGTTGCTGTTGCATACCTGCTTAAAGGTTATGCTTTTCTGCTCACCACTGTTGTAAAGAGTGCCAAGTGGCATTTCTGCCAGCTCGAAGGAGTCAAGATGGGTGTGGCTTCTTGATTTACACCTGGCTTTCAGGCAAAAAAATTCCATGTACAGTATACTATATGGCCATGCATTAGTAGGTCACATGACCTTAGTATCAGCCAAAACATAGTATTGGTGAGGATTTTATTTTATAATTTTTTATACATATAAAACAGGAAATGTTTGTGCCAAAGAAGCTCCTTCTGAACTTTATGCAACATGGAAGTGACCAGTCTTGCTTCCCTAAAAATTTCAAGTTGCTAACTTGAGCCGTTTTAAAGAGACGATTTTATATGTGCCTCAAAAATGGCCATTATTCAGCGTCTCACTTCAAGCAATATTAATTTAAATACCAAATTATTCATATTTCTTTATGAGTATTGATACTAAAATTGGAGTAAGCTTCTAGAAACATATGACCTATAAAAATTGTTGCTTAAAGCATTCAATGCAAAATTAAGGATTCCTTCCCAAAAAAAATCTGTGGTGTCCGTAAGCATCTCAAATTCATGTTGCAATATCTTAACTTTTTTTTTTTAACAAATGTATTTTTTTTTTAGGTTTATGTCTTTTTATATGGAATCCAAATTGGCCAAGTTTCATCTGAATGACAATTAAGATCATTGCAAGATTAGAATTCAAAAAAGTTACGGACACTACACCTACTGTACAGTACAGTAGGTGAGACACTTTTTAGCACCAATAACATGTTTTGGCCGTATGCATATGTAAGACAAACCTGTGCTAAACTTAATAACTTAAGGTGGAAGGAAATCCTGGAAGGGTTGTCCTTAACATCATCTATGGATATTTTATTTATCATAGTATTTTTTTTTAATACTTGGTATATTTTTTTAAAATGATGTCAGGGACAACTGAAAAGAGTGATCATCTTTATGATGAAGAAAACTTGCAGAGCCGCCTTTCTAACTGGATATAATGCAGTCTTGGCAGGTTGAATGTACAGTATATGACATGGGTTCATTTTTACAGAAAGCTGAATAGGGCATGTTGTGTGTGATTACACATTAACTTATCAAACAGATGAAGCCAATTTACGGGAAACTTTTTTTTGCAAAATGTATTAGTGCAAAATATACAGTACTATACTATTCTATACTATACCCTACCAGACTTTATGCTGTATACTACACTTGACCGGTCCATTACAGAGTGCTTAGTCAGTGACAGCACCAGAAAATGCTATCTACAGCACTTAGGCTTGTGTCCAAGGCTTGAGAGTTTGTCAAGTTGCAAACTAAGTTTGATTGTTTGATAAGGAGCGTGCTTTAATTTCTTGAGACACTAATGTAGTACCATGTAGTAGTGCATGAGGTTTTGAAGCCTTATAGATCTAATGATCTTAATCTAATGGGGTATTTCATAAATACCCCCCCCCCCTCCTTTCTCCCTGACAGATCCGGAGAGCGCATTTGTGCGTTCCATGTTGAACGGCTTGCTAGCGAAAGAGGGCGAGGACTGCACTCTGCCGTGCTTGGTGACCGATCCAGCCACAACCCATCTGTCACCACTGACCTGTACTGGCACCGCTCTGCCAGCCGACCTTTCCTTCACGGCTGACCCGCAGAAAGGCATCATAATACATAACATCAGCAAGGCGTTCGAGGGATGCTATGTGTGCACTGGTCTCATGGGTGGAATGACGGTGAAGTCGAGCCAGTACGACGTGAACGTGAGACGAGGTCTGTCGATATGCTAATACAGAGAGATTGAGAGAGAGGGAGTGTGCTTTCCAACAACATGTTTATATGCAAATTCGAAATTTGCACATTGTTTGGAACAGACAGATAATTGATATAATACCCGAATGGATTTTTGATGAGACAGACAAGATGATGTAGTAAATCGGAATGGAAATGCAAGGCAGCATTTCAAGCATGTTTTATTCCATAGTTTTTGCCACAAAATTGTTGATTCAAAACATTTATGGGGATATGAAATCAATCTAAATAAATTCATCATGTACGTTATCGTTGGGAATATTTTAAGAATTCTAGGGACCGCTACTGGCTGGGATCTGTTAAGGTGCAATGCAAGCTCATCAAAGTTTTTATAGATGTCTTATCAGACATATGACATTTTACTTGGGGAAATGGAGAGAGTGTAGGTGTGCTTAACCAAGACAGACATGAACCTCTGTGAGAAACAGGAACTAAAACATAGATTCAGACATAAAGTGGCATTATATTCTAACAGATAAATAGTCAAAAGTGTAGACACAGTCTTGTGTCTTGGCTTAATCTCAAATGTATGTTTGTTCTAACAATTGCCTTTTTTCATTATGAATACAAAATAAATGAACAACCTCAGGAATTATCACATGTTTTAACCAACCAAAAATCTGATGCATGTAGCCCCATAATTCAATTTCAATTAAAATCTATTTCAATTCAATTTTCTTTATTAGAAGGAGCATCCTAATGTAAACCATGCGTAGATACAGTTTATTTATACATTTTTTTTTTTTTACATTCTTACATTTTTAAATACAGTGGAACCTTGGATTACGAGCACAATTCATTCCGGGGGCGGGTTCATTTTCCAAAACACTCATAAATCAAAGCAAATTCCCCCATAAGAAATAATAGAAACTCAAATTATTTGTTCCACAGCCCCCCAAAATAAAATGTTTTAAATAATGAATGCAAAATATAAAGTAAAAATAAAACTAATTAACCTCCACTTTACCTTTAAAAAAAGTAAAAACAAATCTCGACATATAAGTTTTATGCGCGAAGCTCTGTGTGTGTGTATGTGTATGTTTGTGTATGTGTGTGAAGCTAAAGTAAGAGACCCTCATCTCACACAGTAACACTTTCTCCTCTCTTAAATTTTACAAACACACACACACACAAACACAAATGGAAAGACTGTTTTACCAGAAAAAATTTGCAACAACTCTCGCATGAGCGCACGCTAACGGAATCACTGCAGTAAAGTAAAAATAAAAAACAAATGAACCTGCACTTTACCTTTGAAAAGAATCACAACAGAGCAGTGTTTCTGTGTAGAGCAGAGAGTGTGTTTGAAGGCGGGAGGAGGAGGGGGGGAGGAGGTGTGTAAAGGTGGGAGGAGGGGTGTGTGTGAATGGGCATGGGTCAAAGGGTCAAATTACGCACGCGCACACATAACGGCATGCTGACAGAGGGAGAGACAGAAAATGGATCTTTAACCTCTATATTGAGACTTTCTTTTGCTTTACACACATGTGTGTCATAAGAAACAGTACACAAAATAAAATATGTTTTACGCACACATGTGGTCACAGTTTTATAGTAAACAGTACACGCGTACACGGATGTTGATTACAGCAGTGAGAGACGCGCACTAAGACCCAGCAGCGTTTCACTGCATATCATAGTGTGTGTGGTTGTGTAGGTGAAAAATAAACATTTTAATTTGAAATAGATATTAACTAATGTTAAGTAATAGGAAACAATCAGCACCTTCTGACCAATCAGAATCAAGAATGTAACAGCGCTGTGGAATTCATTAAACCCCTGTGCTACATGATGATTCATGTGTGTGTGTGTATTTAGAAAATTTCAACATTGATCTTTCATCCTGTGGAGACAATATTATATACTGTATATATTGTGTGATTTTGTGTGTTTTTTTTGAACATGTAGTTCCAGAATCTGTACCACTAATAAACTTGTCCAGATCAGAAAGGGTGATCCTGATAAAGGGTGAAACATTCGAGCTCATCTGCACCACATCTAACATCAACCATGACTTCAGTTTGACATGGAGCTTCCCTTCAGGAGTGGTAAGATCTCGACAGAAAAATCTACCTTGAATTACATTAACTATGTTTGTAACTAAACATTCGTTACATGTAGTGATTTTGGTGCGAGATAGAATGACGTAATTGGCGCCGTATTTTCTTTATTCCTGTGAGAGAGTAGCGGTTGCGTCTAGTGATGATGTCATGGTGGACAACATCATGGAGCATTGTATTGTAGGTAGTGGTCGCCCTTGTTTTAGGATACACTTCTTCAAAGAGAAATCAAATGGGAGAATAGCAAGATTTCTTACACAGAAATAAAAAATACTGCTTAATATAATAAGGAAAAAAGTATAGATATTTTTAATACTTAAAATGCTTGCTTTGGACTCTGTTATGGCTGATCAGTATTTTAGGGATGGGAATCACCAGTGGCCATTCGATATCATATTACTATCATACTTAGGTGTCGATTCGGTTTGTATTGCGATTTTGTAAGTATTATGATTTGAATAAACATCACAATTCGAAACAAATTTTTTTTTTAATGCGCGCGAATTTGTGAATAGTTCCTCTATAATCCTACCCCCTGTAGGATCATAGAGGAACTGCAAAATTTTACCACCTTAAGCGCAGACATATATAAATAAAAAAATTAAAGATTAAATAAATAAATAACCTATGGTGGTCAGTGTGGTGATGCATGAATTGCCACAAAAAGAATATATGCATTTATTTATTTAACATTTTATTTGTACCTTTTTGCTTTTTATTCTGAAGTTTCAGTACTCGACGGTTACGCTGGAATTTTACGTCTTTTAGTTCAATAAAATCTTATTTGTATAGCGCTTTTAACAATTGACGTTGTCGCAAAGCAGCTTTACGCGATCAAAAGAATTATTTAAGTATGTATGAAATGTGAATATGTATGGATCAAAAATGATCAGATTGTCCCAGATGAGCAAGCCGAGGACGACAGCGGCAAGGAAAACCTCCCTGAGATGGCAGTAGGGAGAAACCTTGAGAGGAACCGGACTCAACAGGGAACCCATCCTTATTTGGGGGAAAACGGAGAGCAGGGATTGATCTGCATTCATAGTGTATAAGAGTGGAAGTTCAGTATAACAGGGTTTAAGTTAATATGGATTCCAGTTCGTTATTGGAGGCTCTGATTGACTGCAGGAAACACTAGTCCTGAACTCAAGTCCTTCCCGTTGGGTTAATGCTCCATTTATTACAGCAAAGTTTGCATGTATTTACTCAGCTTTGCACTAATCAGTATTAAGTTACACCAATAAAAAGATTTAGATTCGTGCTAGGTAATTCCTCATGTCCAACGTATGACTAACACCTTGTGCTACGATCATGTTTGATAGATTACAGGATCCATGGGGCAGAGGCAGAGTTGTTCCCAGTAAGCAGTTGCTGTGTGTGTGTGTGTCTTCTGGTTAAACCACTCAGTGTGCATGTCTTTGAATTCTGTGTGTCTGAAGTGTAATTAAGAGACAAAGTCAGGATGACACTCTAGCATTTTATAGGCTGGTGTCAGGAAATGTTGCTGATGGTGATGTTTGTCCGTCTTACAGCTAGTAGTCACGGCATATTTGTGACCTGGCCAACATGAGTCGCGCCGTTGTGTTTCCATGGAACCTCCATTTTTCTAGACGGTTGTGAGAACTGTTATGGCTACACAGCAAGCCATTAAACACCCCTGTAACAACGTCTACCTCCATGTGTCCTAAAGTGTCAAAATGGGTTGCACCCGGACGCCACAATCCTATTCTCTTTTGCTAGTGGAAATTGGTGGACTCAAAAGTTCCAGAGCTGCAGCTAAAGAATGTATTTTTTTTTCATGGTGGCATTAACATTAGGAAGCTGATTTGTTTGAGTTGAGTGTTGATGGACTTAAGGACTAAAGTGCCGCTGCATTACTCTCTTTAATTAGAGACGAAGCAAGGTCTAAAACCCATTGGCGCAACTGTGGGCAGGTAGTCAGTTGGCATTGTGGGTAATCTCGAAATCTGTTAAATGTAAAACAAACCGACATGTCGCTGAAAAAGCATATAAGTTCTGATGGTCATATGTTAATCACAAAGCCTACATTGCAAGTCATTTCAGGACATGACAGGACAGAACTTTCATCGTAACCTCCGAAAGGTCTTGTGGTCTTGTGGTTTCAGAATGCACTGGAGTCACATGCCTCTCACATCTTGCCTGGTTCCTGGGGTTACAAGCGCTTGTCTACACTCTCGATTAGTTCCGCAGTGACGAGCGACTCTGGAATTTATCGCTGCCAAGCCCAGAACGAGAAGGGTGTCTCCACTTCTACCATTCACCTTGACGTTTACGGTAAGGAACAATAGCCCAAGTGTGCATGTGTGTCAACGCAGCATTGTTTTCTTATATTACACATGAGCAGAATGAACCACAAGTTGGCTCATATACTGTATCTGCGTGTCTCATCTAAGGCTTTTCGCTCAGATTGTGTTGGCATGTTACAGAACGTGGCTTCATTAATGTAACCGAAGGAGAGAACAGGGCCGTGGATGTGCGAGAGGGAGAGAGTCTGACGCTGCGAGTGGAGATGACCTCATACCCCAAGCCAAGCGCTGAGTACTGGTCTTATAATAACCAGGAGCTCAAAAACACCTCTGAGCACGTTATCACACTGCGTAACCAGCATTATAGGTAAACACACCTAAATACTGTATACACTTTTTTTTTCTTTTAAATCTTTTATTCTGATTTTAACGTTATTAATCCATTTGTAGATACATCAGTGAGCTGAAGTTGGTTCGTGTCCATGGCTCTGAAGGTGGCATGTACACTTTCTCAGCCAGTCATAATCACATGTCTGTCAATAAATCATTCTTCGTCCACGTCAATTGTGAGTTAACAGGAGAAAGGGAATAGTTTTCTCTTCTCTTCCCGTATCCTTCACTCTGTCGTGTTTCTTATTTATTTTTTTGACATGTGGTATAATATTATAAGCAGGGTATACTGCACATGCCGGTAATGTTCCTCCTCTTCTGTTTCCTGGCCAGGCAAGCCGATGATCGTGTCTCAGGAGGGGCCGATTGATGGACAGGTGAAGTGTGTTGCATCGGGATACCCTGCTCCGAAAATATCCTGGTACTACTGTGAACCCAGACACACACGGTATGAGTCAAATGTCATTATCAGACTTCACGCCGTGATTATGGGGTCATTTAGTTTTCCAGGCACTGTCAGAAAATTTCCCCATAGAAAAAAATTGTCTGTGACTGCATTTTTTTTTTAAAGGTGCCATATATTATATTATTAGGTCTCAGAGTTCCTGCAAAGTGCATCTGTTAATGCTTAAGATGAAATACACCTCAGGACCACAAACCATAGGAGGGGTTCCCTCACCTATGCGCCTTTTCAATATTAAAATAGCAAAAGAACTAGGGAATGCACATTGCAGTGAAAAAGTATTTGCCCCGTTCCTGATAAAAAAAATGTTTTTCCGCACATTTGTCACACTTAATAGATTGAGCTCAGTGCCCAAATTAAATTTTAATATTATACAAAATCTTTCTGAGGGGAAAAAAAGTCTGGCCCTTTGTGAAAAAGTAATGGCCCCCCTTTGCTGAATCATGGAATAAATTGTGATTTTGGAACGCTGAGTTAATGTATTTGCCAAACCCAGGCCTGATTACTGCCAGATCTGTTGAATCAAGAAACCAGTGAAGCAGTTAAAAGATCGAAAAATCACAATCTAATCACAACACAATCTAAAAAAAATAAAAAATCAAGGACAGATGAGAAACAAAGTAACTGACATGTATCAGACTGGAAAGGGTTACAAAGCCATTTCTAAGGCTTTGTCACCTTTTTCAGCGAATTACGGTGAGAGCCATTATCCACAAATGGAGAAAACTTCCCAGAAGAACCAAAATGACTCCAAGAGTACAATGACTATTCATTCAGAAGCTCATAAAAGAACCCAGAACAACATCTAAAGACCTGCAGGCCTCAGTGTCCTTAGTTAAGGTCATTGTTCATTATTCAACAATAAGAAAGAGACTGGGTGAAAATGGCATACATGGGGATTGGACACAAAAAGAACACAAAGACTCGTCTCATGTTTGCCAAAAAAGATCTTGATTATTCATAAGTCCTCTGGGCAAATATTTTGTTGAATGATGAGACAAAAGAGTAACTTTTTGGAATGGAATGCGTGCATCCTGTTACATCTAGCATAAAACTAACACAGCGATTCATAAAAAGAACTCAGTGGTAAAAAGAAGGCAATTGGACTCCGGTTCAGAAGGTCCCAGGTTCAAATCCCATGACCTCCAAGTTGTTCCTGTTGGGCTCTTAAGCAAGGGGCCCTTGAACAAGGCCATTAACCCTCAATCAGAGGTATAATGAATATCGCTTTGGCTGTGGGCATCTGCCTAGTGCCTAAATGTAAACATCATACTTACAGTGGTAGTGTGATGGACTTCTCTGCAACTTCAGGACCTGGGGCTGATTTTTTTTTAGATAAGTATATACGCATCTTAATGTCTGTAAATGACTACAAAGGGAATTTTACATACTGTACAGTAATGGGTCCAAAGTTCAAAGTAGCAACCACAAGACATTATAATAATTTACTTACATTTTACTCAAACTTATTTATCCAGGCTAACATCAAACAATGGGACAACTAATGAGCAAGCTGAGGGCCGATGTTGGCAAGGAAAAATCCATAAGATGGCAATAGGAAGAAACCTTGAGAGGAACCAGACTCAACAGGGAACCCATCCTCATCTGGGTGATAACAGATAGCAGGGATTGATCTGTAGTCATACTGTGTGTTAGAAGGTTGGACGTTCAATATAACAATAGATGTGTTTAAGTTAATATAGAGTCCAGTTTGTTATTGGAGGCTCAGGTACAAAAGTGTTTGTTGGAAACTTAGTCTTGAACTCTGTGCATCAACCGAGTTCCAGACCATCTTCAAGTGGAAGAATGACAGTACATACATCCATTGTGTACTTTAAAACATTTGGATAATGAAAATTCATGTGAAATATAGAAAGTATTTCATAAGCATATCTGTATATATAATAATAAACAAGATAAACAAGGTAAAGACGAAGACAAGCTATGACATGGAAGTGTATGTTCAGAAATATACGTATGTAATTGACAGGACTTTGGACAAAACAGGATTTATACAAAATACTCAAGCGCAATCATGAAATCGATAAACATGATCAAGCAACAAGCCAATAAGGACAAAAAACCAAAGCAAATTAATGTGGCGGAATATAAACGCGAGGTCATAATCATAATCATCATAACAGATGAGCCAAGCGATGGAAAAGGATGTTAAATGGCATTTTAAATGGATTCGGACATTATTACTGTACAGTATACTTGAAAATCCATCATCTCCTTTCAGATGCTCTCAGCTGATGAACGCTACGCAGGAAGACGAGGACACGGCCATAGTGACGATGCCAACGTCAAGGTTCGGCCGCACCGAGGTGGAGAGCCGCCTCAACGTCACCAAGGGGAGATACCACACCCTGGAGTGTGTGGCGACCACACAGGGAGAACAGGCCTATACACTCTTCTCCATCAGTGGTGAGCTATACAGTGCACATACTCTGCTACACTGCACTACACACACACATACACACTCGTACACATTACAGTAATGGGAGAAAGATGAAACTTTTATTATCACCCAGGCAAGCACTCAGTTCAGGTCATGCTAATCCCTTCTTTACTTCTCAGACACACGTATAGCACTCAACAGCTTTGCAGGGATTATTTTTGTGCAGAGTGTGCACAAGTACAAGATTTGTTACCACACTAATCTCTTCGGAGAGATGCCCACAAACATGTGTGACCCTATACAGGGGTGGGAAATTATAAATTCATTAGCTAGACCACCGGGGCAACTGGAAGCTTTAATGTGCTGCACGGCTTGCTTGCCTGGAAACCTAATTGAATCGGCTAAAGATTGGAAGCTAGCATAACGCAATAACGTCTGTAGCTAGTTAAAAGCATACACCCTATCGTCAGGAGATCCAGAAAATCCATAGATGGGAACCAAGAGGGAGTAAAGTTGACCAGGTGGGAGGGATGGAATACTCTCTCTCTCTCTCTCTCTCTCTCTCTACTGTTCTGTTGATTAGGGTAGTAGAAACTAGCCAGTCGCCAGGATCCGCAAGTTCAGGTATGCGGAAGAGGGCACACAGCTATTTCAAACTGAAAATCAAGTATGTGAACTAAACACAATATTATTATGTGTTTGTGTTTCTCCATGCAGAACGCACAGTTCCTCATAAGCTCTTCACCCCACTGCTGACTGGAGTTGTAACAGCTTCTGTAGTGCTTATGCTATTTCTAATCGTGCTTCTCTACAAGTACCTGCAGGTAAATATATTTATAATATATAATAATAATAATAGTAATATTAATAATACTCATCATTTACATAAAAAAAGAAGAAACAGACTGAATCAATCAGAAAAGTGGCACGGTGGCGTAGTGGTTGTCACTATGGCCTCGAACCTCCAGGGTCCGGGTTCGATTCCCGCCTTGGGTCTGTGTGCATGTTCTCCCCGTGCTTGGTGGGTTTCCTTCCACAGTCCAAAAACATGCAGATTTGGCTAATTGGTGTTCCCACATTGGCACCCTATCCCACGTGGACCCCACCTCATAGCCAAAGTCTTCTGGGATAGGCTCCAGGCCCCCCTGTGACTCTATACAGGGATAATACAGTATAGAAGATGCAAAAATAACAAGCGTAAAATACAGGAAAATCTGCAGTTAATCTTTAAATTGGTTTCATATCAATATCCAATTCAGTTACATTGCTTTTTTTCACAAACCTTATGCAGTGACGTGTAAAAGATATGTGCCATATGAAATCGATGCCTCACAGAAGCAAGCCATCTCCTACATATAACATATAAAATATACTAATTAAAGATAATACTTTAAGTGCACATAATGTTTAGCACTGTAAATATGATTAGATTCTGTTGAAAATCCAATCTTAACCCCAGGAATGGAATTCCCTGACGTCGATCGTCTTACTCACTTCCCCACTCTTTGATTTCACTGCAGAAACCCAAGTACGAGATCCACTGGAAGGTGATTGACAGTATCCATGGCAACAACTATACTTATATCGACCCCACCCAGCTTCCCTACGATCCCAAGTGGGAATTTCCACGAGAGAGGCTGCGGTTCGGTAAATTCAATTCATCCAATGTAAATCCAAACGAACTGCCTTACGCTCCGGAACTCTTATAAAAGATTTGCGTGTTTGTGTTTGCGCGCAGGGAAAATCCTCGGAGCCGGGGCGTTCGGGAAAGTGGTGGCAGCGACGGCGTATGGTCTGAGCTCACCTGACACAGTCACCACTGTTGCTGTGAAGATGCTCAAGCGTATGTATCTTTGTGTGTGTGTGTATGAGTGTGTGTGTGTGTGTGTGTACACAGACATAGAGGCCATTTTTCACTCCAGGAGCCCTTTCCACTGATTCAATTAACTCCACCCAATGTCTACTTACCGATTTCTCCTTCTTTTGTCTTTGTGTGTGTGTGTCACATTATGTGTGTGTGTGTGTGTGACCACAGCCAGCGCTCATTCCACTGAAAAGGAAGCTCTGATGTCAGAGCTGAAGGTTCTCAGTTACCTCGGCAACCACATGAATATTGTCAACCTGCTTGGCGCCTGTACTGTAGGAGGTGAGAGGTTAATGCGTTCAAAGTTCAAACAGAGTTCAAAGACAGTTTTTTTCATTTGGTTATTCAGGGAAAGCCAGCAGGAAGAAATACACAAGCAGATATAAACACACACACACACACACACACACACAAGCCCAATATACATTTAACTACTCCTTCCATTCCTGCCAGACTTTAACCGCACGCCTTTAACCACGCCCCCATCTCAGCATGTGTATTAATAGGCTATTAGGGCAAAACCTCGTTTATTTGTAATTAATATATACCTTAAGGCAGATTACGAGGGTTGTAGACCTTTATCGTAATGAACTTTTAGAAAAGACAAATACATAATTTTTCTACATCATCTCATTGCTTTTCAATACACAATACACCGTCTATCCACAAGCTTTCGTATTTCACCTATTTAAAATGTTTTTGCCACAAATGCGCCGCTGTCTTCACTTCTTCATCAGAAGTGAATCATGCTAATCGTAGTTCTGCTTTCAGGAGACCAAACAGGTGAAAATAAGATGGAGCGAGATGAGGACTAGAAGGGAGGAAGCTTTTATACCTTAAAATTAGGTTTTTGCAGAGTGTCGACAGTGTGGGCAGAAGTTTGCGGACGCCCCTTGGATAGCGAGCCTCTGTACCCAGTTGCACCTAGGGTTATGTCTGATAATGTTCCAATACTGGCCTTTGAGAATCCCAGAAAACTGTAAGCATTGATGAATTTTCCAGCTGATGGTTGACTTTTTAACTTTTTCTTAGTCGGTGATTGATGATGTTTTCATTCCGTACTCTGCCGTTCACTCTCAGGCTCATAGTGATGAATCCGTGTTCTGATCCTCCATAAGAAACTTTCACCTTCCTTAGCGTATCACTCCAAATTTTGTTGGATCCATTTTTGCCTGCATCGCAGTTACAAATGAACTGATGCAACACGTTCACACCTGCACAGCAGTAACGGGGGAGACAGTAGCCTTGAACAGAAAGCACTGATAAGACCAATAGAAGTTTGAATCTAACCAGAGTGTGTAGCATTTTTGACTCACCGTCTTATTTTTGTATTTCTTGAAATCAAACTCGATAGCGCCACAGGTGGTTGTAAGAAAAATACTCAGAATTAAATAATGAAGAGAGGCACAGGCAAAAAAATTTTTTCCAGTGCACATGGTACAGTACATTCATGCAGTCTCGATGACAGTCCTGCCAGGAGATAACACTACGATACACATACCGTAGATTTGATGAGGCTGACATTTCTCAAATACAATCAGCAGTAATTAAGACTCTCAAATTACTGTATCTGCACTGTTGTGAGATCTTTGCTGAATAATTGTGAAATTTTTCTCTCTGAACCAGGCCCGACTCTGGTGATCACAGAATACTGCTGTTACGGCGACCTGCTGAACTTTCTAAGGAGAAAGCGGGATGCCTTTTTTAGCTCTAAAACAGGAGATGGATATTATAAAAACCTTCTAAGTCAGACACAGTTTTCAAGGTAAAGACCAATGTAGATTTATTCATTAATCAGATTTTTCAGCTTTCACTGATATTTGCATATAGACATGTTAAACTTTGGGTGATCAAAAGTATTGGAACACACAGCTTTTTTTAAAACTGAGGAAAGAGGGGAAAATGAATCCATTAGCAGTAAGCTATTGCATAAGCATTTGTTTATTTTTGTATTTTGCACTGGTGGTGCAAGGTGACTGCGCTAACCACTAAGACAAGACACTTATTTGACAAGACATCAAATAAATCAGCCAAGGTGCCAGCAGTTATTTTCTTGAATCTATTTCAAAAGTATCAGTTCTAATACTTTTGCTCAGCCAAAAATGGCATGTTTTAAGTTATTCAGCATGTCTAGGTGTACATATCAGGTGATGAAAGCTGAAGTTCAGATGTACTTTCTCATATTTGTCTTTGGTCTCAAACCCAAATATCATCATATAGTATTCTTTGTATAGTGAAAAAAAAGATTTGACCTTGCTATTCCAATACCTTTGATTGCGGACTGTTTATCTTCGTATTATTGCAGTTTTGTATACAGTGTGTATATTGGTATCTGTGTGTGTGTGTGTTAGGGAAGACCCAGAAAATGGCTACATGCCCATGAGGTCCTATCAGAAGAAGTCTAGTCAAACAGGTACTGTAATGTCGGATACATCAGTATAAAATGATTTGATTCTATATCTGATGAAAGTTTTTTTTTCTTTCTCTCAGAATGGACTGATGATAAGGATGACTTGTCCATTGATACTGAGGATCTGCTCAGCTTTTCATACCAAGTCGCCAAAGGCATGGACTTCCTCACATCCAAAAATGTACTGTAAAAAGCATTTTTAATTGATTTTATTCCAAATCGCAACTGGATCATTTAACAAAATTTATAAATTGTGTACGGACAGTGTATCCATAGAGATCTGGCAGCAAGAAACATTTTACTGACTAAGGGTCGGGTTGCCAAGATCTGCGACTTCGGCCTGGCTCGTGACATCACCAAGGACTCCAACTATGTTTTGAGGGGAAACGTGAGTCACTTTCTTTTATTCTTCGCTCTCCTTATAGCTTTTTATATACATTATTGGTTTACGTCTGTCCAAAGGGTTTTCAATTCAAAAATGGTTTATTATAGATTTTTAAGGCGTGAGAATCTCTTTTATACTTCGATATCTTTGCTCACTGACACCATGACACAAGTGTGTATTGACATGTTTGCTTTACAGGCACGTCTCCCAGTCAAGTGGATGTCTCCGGAGAGTCTGTTTTCATGTGTGTATACGTTTGAAAGTGATGTTTGGTCCTACGGCATCTTACTTTGGGAGATTTTCTCTCTAGGTATTTATAATTTATACTACAGTATGTAATATAATATCTTGTAAACTCTATATATTTATAGGACATGCTGTAAATGCTACTTTGGAAATGGGATTGGGTTTTACTCAAGTAAATGTATTAGAGAGGCACGATTTGATCAAAAATGTTTTCAATATGTACCTATTAAATGTTCATTTTAAATCTAATGTTAATGAAATTATACTATTAAAAATATCATTTTGTATAAAAAAATAAATGTTCTATATAAACATTTTCTAATCAACTCAAAATTATATAAAAAATAAAATTTTATTTTAATTATTGACAAGCTTCTCCAGTGTGTCTGTTAATGCTGGTGCTGAAAAAATGGTTTCCCCTGATATGAGGTCACAATAGGAAGAAAATCTAATTGGTCAATACAAAAAAAGAAAAAGGACAAAAAAAACAAGAGAATGTATTTTCTCATGTTTTGTGTTTGCACTGGAGACCCATATTAATGTCTAAAAATGACATACAGTAAAACGACTATTTAACGTGAAAGGTTGCCTTCAAAATGAGTTCAAAGTAGCATCCAGGTTAATGGCATAAGGATTTTAAGACATTCTAATAATTTACTAATGCTATTACTGACACATATCGTGATTGTAATATAACCTGCGGGATTTAACTATTAAATGTAATTTAGTGTTCAAATTTATTTATTTAGGCTAACAGAAAACAATTGCTAGCTGCAAATGATCTCATTATATTGTCAATATTCATTTCTCAACCTAAAAAAGTTGAAGAAATATGAACAAATATTCAAATTATTGACGATCTCTATATAAATGCCTGACTATTCGTATATTACATGCAATAAAATGCTAACTTTTGCTGTTAAATAATTGCACAGATCTGAATTGTGATTACGGATTTTATGCGTTTAATTGTGTGTGGATCAAGAATTTATGGAAAATTACTAACATTTTTAATAATCGACACCCAGCAGCAAGACCTGTGCGTTTTCAATGTATTATAAGTCAAGGCTTTTTTACATTCAATAGAATTTCAAATACTGTACCTGCTCTGGCTTGTTGACCCATCAAATGTAGCTAACGCACAATCTAGGTTTTACTATATTTATAGTGGATGTGCTTCCAAAACAAATATAATAACGATTCATCATCACTCACAGGTAACAGCCCATATCCTGGAGTTCCAGTCGGTTCCATGTTCTACAAGATGATACAGGACGGCTACAGGATGAGTGAGCCAGAATTCGCTCCAAGTGAAATGTAAGGGACTGAGTTGTCCGTGAGTTTAATACTTATGAATGTATGCCGCTTGCACATGTTACAGAATTTCTTTATATTCAGATCTGTCTAAATTATCTGAATCTTCTGGATCTGACTGTTGGGATTCACAGCTTCTCTATTCACCATGCTTATTATTTGTGCAACGCACAGCTTGATTACTCCACTTTATCACCAATGGCGTTGCCTTTATGCCTCAATAAATTTGTGTGTTCCGATGTCTCAGTCATAGTGCCGTCAATTACAGTACAATATCACAACTGATTGTTTGTATCTCTAGCTACGAGGTGATGAGATGGTGCTGGAGCTCTGATCCTCTGAAGAGACCAACCTTCAGGAAATTGGTAGAGAGGATCGAAATGTTGCTGTCTGAAGCCACCAAACATGTAAGTGTTTTTATGAGTGGTACAGACATTTGCACATTTTCTATGTATGTAGAGCAACAAGATGATTTTAGATTTTGTCAGTTACACAAATTAGATATGATGTAGTAAAACACAACAATTAGCTAGACTGGTTCTACTCATACAAATCCTGTGGCGAATGTGGTCAGACTTTTCTTCAGTTCCCTGATCGAAATTAGTCCTGTTTAGAGGTGCAAAAAAATGTAGAAAACGTCATGCTGTGGTTTTAAATGTACCATCTCATTAATGGTGCTGCATACTTACCAGCCACTTCATTAGGTATATCTGTTGAACTGCGATATCTAATCAGCCAATCATGTAGCAGTAACCCAATGCATCATATGTCATGTAGACATAGTCAAGACGTTCTGCAAAAGTTCAAACCAAGTATCAGAATGGGGAAGAAAGGTGATTTAAAGTGATTATGAACATGGTAGGGTTGTTGGTGCCAGACAGGCTCGTCTGAGTATTTCCCAAACTGCTAATCCACTGGGATTTTCACGCATACCCATCTCTAGGGCTTACAGAGAATGGTATATTATTTTTAAAAGCAACAATTACCTTGGCGAAAATTATCTTGTCTTATTGATGCCAGAGGTCAGAGAAGAAGCCCAGACTGATTTAAACTCATAAAAAGACAAGAGAACCTCAAATAATCTCATTACGTCCAAGATGCTAAAGAGCATTTCTGAACGTACAGCCTTTTAAACCTTGAAGAAGCTTGGCTACAGCAGCAGAAGACCACAAAGGATGGCACACTTATCAGCCACAACACAGAAAACTGAGGTTACAATTTACATAAAAATAGAAGATTGGAAAATCATTGCTTGGAGAGATAAGACTCAAATTCTGCATTTGATGGTAGGCTCAGAATTTGGTGTAACCGACATGAAAGCCTGGAGCCATCCTGCTTCGTATCACCAGTTCAGGCTGCTGCTGGTGGTGGTTTGATGGTGTGGGATATTTTCTTGGTACGCTTTGGGCCCCTTAGTACCTGAGTACTGTTACTGATCATGTTCGTCCCTTTATTATCCCAGTGTACCCATCTTTTGATGGCTACTTCCAGCAGGATAATTTACCATGCACCAAAGTTAAAATACCTAATGAAGGGGCGGGTGAGTGAATATGGAGACACTGTAAACCCAGCAATTTTTTCTCCCACACAAAAGGTATACCTGAATCTCAACGCTAATGGAGACAGAAGTATCAGCGAGTCATCGGATTGTCCAGGTCTGCAGAGAACACCGTCTCAGAGGCTGAGCTCAGTGGACAGCACGACAGCATCGACCCAGCCTCTACTGCTGGCCACCAACGATGTTTTTCTGGAACACGAGACTTGTTAAGAGCCAATCACTCCCCTGCACTTCAGGTCCACTCACACTTTGTTTAGTTTTTTTTTTTTTTTTTTTTTTTACACATCCTTCTCGGGTTATCCATTTTGGTTGGGACCAAAAACTGTCTATAGTGGTTCACTTCATTTCATCAATATGTGCAAATGTACAATTTTATCAGAATTAGTGCAAGTCATACTGTATTTTACCCGTCTCTTTCTTTAAAGAGTAATTACACCCCCAATATATATTTTTTTTAATTCATCAGTTCAAACTGAAAATGAGAGAGACTACACCCTTACCTGTATCTACTTACCTTATCCATTATTATACAATGGAATATAGTATGAAATACTGAAAATGACATTACCTCTTAAAATGCTACACAGCACTGCGGTTACGTATGTAACAAATGTAGTGAAGTAACAAATGTAGTGAAGTAGAAAGTACAGATATTTGCAGTAGGTTGTATGGAGTAAAAGTGAAAAGTATCCACTCTCAAGTAAAAACTGTACCGTAAAAAAGTAAATGTACGTAGTTACAGTATCTTGCACCTCTGCCACCTACCTGTGAACGTCCCTGCAACATTGGTGAGAAGTTTGCACACCAACTATAACCACAACTTTGGAGTGACTTTGTAGTGCTAATCGAAATAATATTTTGATAGTCAAGATAATATAAATAGCGCTATAGTTGCTAATCAGCAGAAAGATGCAACAGTCAATGCTAGTACTCTGTTGTGTATTTATCGCTGTGACTTTTATAAACAATGTAATTATGTGTAAACACATCTGACTCTACGCGGACTCACTAGTCATCACTAGTGCTAAGGTGATTATTTTCATATAGCAGCATGTACAGAAATATACTCATATAGCAATTTGGCGACAGTTGTAATTTACAACTTAATTAGCAGCATGTCACATTTTTAGCAAATTTATAGTTACATTTTGTGGAACGTCCATGAGACAAGGTAGCTCTGGTTATCATTTATATTGTAGAAGCTCAACTACCTCCCTTTTCCTTTCCCCCCTGAATAAACAAAACATAGTTTGATATATTACCTGGAAACTGGATAGTGTAAGTGTTACCCACATTAATTAAATACTGATTAAAATTTTACAGAAGTAAAACAAAACAAACTAAAGAAACCCCATACATTTTGCTTACTTAGACAAAATTTTCATTTTGACGCTTGAAGCACTAGAAATATGAAAACCTATTATTTTTGTTGGTTAAAAAGAAATAGCTAAACATTTATCAACTAAGCTAAACATGCGTGTTGAGTCATTTTTAGGTTTATGCAAACAGCCACTGTTATGATTTTGCCAGTTACCTTAACTAGTTACGTTTTGTACATTAGTTTGATAGCTTAGCTACCTTCTTTAGTCAGGTAAATTAGCATGTTTCTCATTAGCACTAGTTTTGCTTTCTTGGCTAGCAAAACCATTAGCTAACCAGCAAGATTTTCATATATTGCCCATAGACTTAGCAAGCTAGCTCGTTTCATCGGTTAAAATACGTTTACTTTATACTCTTGAGTAAGCATACTTGAGAATGTTTTAATGCAGATACTTTTGAGTTTACAACAAATAGAAGTTTTGTATTTGTGCTTCAGCTTTTATTTAAGATTTTGAAACAGGGTAAACACTTGCACTACATACAACTTCTCATGACTTTTCCAATTCTGGTGGAGAATCTACAAACTTCTAAACGATCTCTCTGTTTCAAAGCTACTCTGTCACTGTCTCTGCTGTCGCAATTCATTACTAACATTAAGCTTTATACGCATGATTGCTATTGATAACGAGCGTTCCGTCCATCTAGCAAAAATTCAGCAAATCAGCAGAGAGGTGACATGAACTAACATCAATCATGGGTGTAATTACTTTTTAAGAAGTACTCATTAAACAACCTAGCATATAAAATTTGCCTCGCATGGCCATTTTGGCTATCCAGTGTAACTGTTGATATGTTTATCCACATGCAGCTGGATTCCATTTCACCATATTGATCTATCGCGGGCGGTATTCCAAGTGCATGAATAGCTGAGTTCACACTATCTTAAGAGTCAGCCCATTACCCAATATTCAATGTAGTCAGTCACCCAAGCATTAGATAAATATCATTAGCCATACCGAGGATTATGGAGATTAATGACCAACTGTCATGATGACATCATCTTGTAAGTAGCGAGTCAGTCCATCAAAGCTTGGCAATGTGTTTAAATCTTTTGTGGATTAGTGCTGTTTTATCGATGGTAAATATGCAGAAATGTCTCTGAGGTGTCTTCAGTGCTTGGCTCCTAGATTTTTCTGTGTTATTAGCAACTATTCAGTGAAAATATTTTTTACTATATCTTTATTTATTTGATCCGTCATATTCCTAAAGTGTGTTTTATGTGTGTAAAGGGGGAAAAAAAGCCCTTTTCTCTTAGTGCCTGTGGTATTACAAAGTTAAGAATGTAACAATAAAGTGATAAGTAGTACTTAAACGCTTTGCTTTCAAAAAATTTTTTTATTGTTTTTGCATTGCATGCTAGCATTTATGATTTATTTAATAAATGCTACAAGAATGTAAATGAAAAACTTTGAAACTGAGCCTCTGAACAAAAGCGAGTGCGAGCAGGAAAATGTTGAAATGTTAAATGTTAATCATTTGTGTGTGGTTGAAGATTTTTTTCCCCTGCCGATAGCTTGTAACGTTCGGAACGAGATCCTTTAAAGAGTCTGTAAATATGTTTTGAAAGCCTTGAGGAAGAACTTTTCATGTTTTGATAGAGACTGAAAATAAAACAAGAATGAGTACAGATTTATGTGTTTTAATATGGACAATTTTTCTGCCTATAACATCCTTTAAGGCTGCTACTTTATTAAAACATTAATAAAAGGCACATTTAAGACAAAGTGGGACTTATGATGAAATTTCTTGTGAATGAAGGTAAATGCAGTAAAATATTTGAAAATTGATTAATGACTTCACCAACTTGTGGAAGAGACGTATCTGTCTGTAGGAACTGACAGATACCACCAATACCACTTGCACGTTACAGGAACTTGGTTGGAAGTTATTGCCACATTCCTGACCTTGCTTAAAGCCATTACCACACGTTTGGACCGTTGTAGGAGTTCCTGGGAGGCCAGCGTTTCAGACGTGAAGCAGTTAATCAGATAATGATTCCAGCTTACTGAGAAAACTTTCTACCTTGATGGTATCCATGCTGGGATAAGTTCATTAGTGTAGCAGGGGATCATATAGAGGAATAAAGCAAGATTTACCTCTCATAATTGTGCCGTGTTATTCAGTACAATCAAAGTCCCGGTTTGACTTGAACATTTACATTTAGGCATTTGGCAGACGCTCTTATCCAGAGCGACTTACATTTTTATCTCATTATACATCTGAGCAGTTGAGGGTTAAGGGCCTTGCTCAAGGGCCCAACAGTGGCAACTTGGTGGTTGTTGGTTGAACCTGGGATCTTCCAAACTGTAGTCCAATGCCTTAACCACTGAGCTACCCCTGGCCCTTATATATTTCCCTACAAACATGTTGGAATGATTTTTTTTAAATGTTTTAAACGCAACTAGGATTTCTGTAACGATCAAGTTAGATATCAAGTTTAACAAAGGGCTGTGAATAAAGGAACAGATAAAGACAATATAAATGTTCAGTATAAATTTTATTTATTACATGTTTCATTTAAATGCAAATTAAATCAAACAACCTGATTCTCTTTTCACTTTGGAACATGATGGGGGTGTGCCTTTACAGGAAAACAATCAATGATGGAATGGAGTAAAGTGGCGTTAATGTTATCACCACAAAGTTGATTAGTTTGCATTTAATTCAACTTATACCACAGCAATTTTTTTTTCAACTATTACAATTTTTAGTTACTGAAGTATGGCACATCCATGAAACGAGTTAGAGCAAAATAAACCATATTAACCAATTATATGTTTTTTACATCCACTTAGGGCAGAAATATACTTGCTTTAAACTACATATATGCGCATAGACTTGCGTATCATGCATCCATGTCAACATGCAACTGTCTGACTGGAACCTCCGGTTGCCCCAACTGGAATCCTCCAATAACATGTTTAGTCTGTAGGTAAATATGTAGACAAATACACTCTCGGTTGACTACCCGAATGCATAGTTCAAGGGCAAGTATGTTTCCACCCTTACATGGAATACATGCTCCTGTTTTAAATTGTTTCTACAGAAATGAGAATGTCATGGAATACAGTAAGTCCCCGAACGAACGAGTTCCATTCCGGGAGCATGTTCTTAAGTTGGATTCGTTCATAAGTCCGACAAAGTGAGTCTTCAACACCTTTGACACAAATGTACAATGTAAAGCATAAAAAACCCAAACACACAGATTTGGTGTTTTGGTTCCGCATTTTACTCTTGCGAGACTTGCTCATTTAAATTACAAGGGGTTTCCCGGTAATGCAGAGCTGACCTCGGTTAAAGGCAGCCCAAGAAGACGTCAGGGGGAAGACAACTCTAATGCTGTTTGCTGCGCGCTTGAACGGACGCCATTTTATCTCAGAGCTGTATTGGATTGAACTCGTTGAGGTGAGGATTATTCACCATCAGGACAGCTTTACAGGACAGACATTTTCTATCAACGTGCTCCTCATTGAAACCCGAAAAAGGCTTATTTCTCCTGCACCCAACATAAACACACATACAATATCCCGGACACAAAAAATATCGTATATAATTGTAAATAATTTTTTAAAAATAAAATTACCCCCCAGATTTTCTCCCTAATTTAGTCGTGTCCAATTCCTCCCTGTCACTAGGGGGCTCCCACATTAGGGCTACCATTACCACTCAGTCGGGAGGGCCGAAAACTATCACTTGTTTCCTCCGAACCACGTGACGCCAGCCGACCGCATCTTTTCAACTGCTCGCTTACGCACCATTGGGGCGGCTTAACACTCGGAGGACAGCACTATCGGCTCCTTCCGCTTGCGTGAGCTCACAGACGCTCCTAATTGGCTGTAGAGCCGTGATAATGTGGGAGCACTAAGTACCCATCATCCCTCCCCTCTGAGAGAGCTTGGCCAATCAGCTCTCTTTAGACCTCGGGCTGTTTTTTGTACAATTCACGTGAGCAACATGTGCAATTTGTTCGCATTTACAAATGTTTATCGATCCGCGGTCCGTTCGTATCTGCGCAAAAATTCGCAACTCAATTGTTTGTAAGTCGGGGACTTGCTGTATTAGAAATCATATTCATCAGAGGTGCTGTTACAGACAACTAAGGAACACTTTCTAACCGATCAGCATGCAACATTTTCCAGCGCTGTGGTATAAAGTGCTTAAGTCAAAAAAAAAAAAAACAGTTTTACTCCCTAGAAATTGTTACAATTGGATTTAAAGGGTTTTCCTAGGCCACTAAACACATATTAGCAGCAATGCACTGGATGGTAAGTCTTCACACAGTATGATACTGCCAAGACAGGGTGAGAGGATGACACGACCACACCCATAACACTGACATGACCTGTGAATGAATACTTTTTTTGGCATCAAATTGAAATTCGTATGACATAACAAACCAAATTACGATGCTACACTTCGGTTTACGGATCATAAACAGAAAGTGTGCGCTTACGACTAAGGTACAGTAATGCTAATGCTACATTCCTCCCTTTATTTTAAGGCAATGTGTGAGAAAAACAAATACTGGCTGCCTGACAGCTAGCTAGCTTATTGACAATTGCAAATATGCACTCATATTTAAAAAATCTGCAATACAAAGAAATCTTTGTACAGTACTTTTGGGTTACATTTTGTGAATAGTGTGTCCATTAACATGTTTCAAATACATGTACAGACTTTGCACTCGACAGCCACTTTGTTAGGGAAACACAAAGCATCCAGTGAGAGGCGACGGCCTTAAGATTGTGTGCTTTTCTGCTCGGCACGGTCGTAAAAAGTGCTTATGTAAAAATGTTTAATTTGACTGGATCTGCTGCTCACTGGATGTTTTTTTTTTGCACCATCATGTATAAACTCCAGCAACAACCACCATGCCATGGTCAAAGTCACTTAGAGGACATTTTTGCCCACACATTTCACATAACTGTGACATGAATGACTGATTGGGGAATTGCATGAATTCCTATTAAAGTGGCTGGTGAGTGGTACACAATGCAAGGTGTCAGAGTCGACAAATCATCTTTGGTGCTTATAGGGGGGGGGGGACAAAAAATGAGAAAAAGTTACAACACCATACAAAACATACATAGTGTTGAGTCTGAATATAATATACTATAATGACTTTTAGCAGTACATATTCATGTTTGGAAGTTCATTTAGATACAATGCATATAGTTCCACACGGCAGTGATAACGGTCTATATTTTACAAAAAATAAAATCACTTTGGATTTTCTTCTAGAAAAAAATAGACGTTTGACTAACAGGGATTTCTGAGGTATCGAGCTACCAAATCGGTAAGGAGCGTCCTAATGATATGAAGTTACTGCAAGGCAAGAACTGATTGGTTATCGCCTGGGTTGACGCACAAACCCGTACAGCAATAAGGGAAGAGGTACGAACTTTTAGATTCTAGCTATAGACATTCACGTCCACACACACACACACACACACACACACACACACACACACACACACACACACACACATACAGTATATACAAAAACACTAAAACACAAGAAACCCAGCTTTGTTTAAAATATAATTTATGTTGCGCAAACAAGAACTGAAAGTCAGCATGGTATTCGTGTATGTTGTGTTCGTTTCAAAAAGATTAATAAAACAATTTTTTGCGGATGTTTTTATGTGTTGCAAAAGTGCTATCCGTTATATGATCTAGTTTCCATTAAATCTGGAAATAAGCGAACCAGCGATCTTGAATAACCATTAATACCAATTTATATATATATATATATATATATATATATATATATATATATATATTTTTTTTTTTTTTTTTTTAAGAGAGTCCACACACCACAATCTAAACAAAAGGTCCTGGATACCTAAATTTCTTGATTTTTTTTATTTTCTTTTTTTGGTGATCTTTTGGAACCCTAGAAATCCCGGAACAATGAGACATTTTAAATAAAAGCCACAAATCAGTTTTTTTTCCCCATTTTCGTTTTTTAAACGATAAACGTACAAACACAACATACACAAATTCTAACACCTTTACGCATAATCATGAAAAAGCACATGCTTTGAATTAGACTAATGTGGTCTTTTGCGTTATTCATACAAATGACGTGTTGAATATTGGAGCAATTTTAGTTTCCAGAATCGTTCTCCGGTGCTATTCAAGCAATAACATATATGATTATACATATATATATATATATATATATATATATATATATATATATATATATATAAAATTATAGATAATTATATATTCTTTCTTGAATTGTATTTATTGTTGCACATTTGCCATATCTAAATGATTGAGATCATTAAATTTTAACATTATACAAACATAACCTGAGCAGTTTCTAAAAGATCATTTAATTTATTAAGGGGGAAAAAAGCTGTTTAAACCTACCTGGACCACTGTAAAAAAAAGTGATTTTAAATCATGAACGAACTGAGATTTTTGGAAAGCTCAGTTAAATTTCACTTGCCACACTCAGGGCTGATTACTGCCACCCCTGTTGAATCAAGAAATCACTTAAATTGAACCTGTCTGTCAAAAGGAAGCACGCTGAAAGATGTCAAAAAGCAATGGGTTGCAAAATAATTTCTAAGGCTTTGGGAAATTACTTTTTCACATAGGGCCAGGCAGTTTCGGACAGCTTTTTTCCCCTTAATAAATGAAATCATCATTTAAGAACTGAGAAAAATTTTTTTTTAAATAAACACGAACGTTCAAATACTTTTTCATGGCACTGTGTGTGTGCGTGTGTATAAATTCCATGCACGTTTATAGAGTCAGGACTCACTCTTTCAACATCCTATGTATTACATACATACACATTAAAAAACTATAATTATTTTCAAACCAGGGCCATTTAGTGTGTAGAACCACATTAAAGTGAAACCTCGGATTGCGAGTAACACGGTTTACGAGTGTTCCGCAAGACGAGCAAAGACTTTTAATACATTTTGATTAGGAAAACGAGAAAGTCTTGGTTTACGAGTACCGAGTATCATGTACTGTATCACACATGCGCTTCTTGTTTTGAGCCAACGGTTTTTCTCTCTCTTGTGCTGCGGAATTGTGGGTAATCGTCTCCCCTGCTGGGTCTTAGTGCACGCGCGTCTCTTACTAGTATAATCAACATCCGTGTACGTGTGTACTGTTTACTATAACACTGTGACTACGTGTGTGTGTAAAACATCTTTCATTTTGTGTCTGTTTTCGTTGTGTGCGCGTGTGTGAAAAGAGTGGAGTGTAAGGAGTGCAAACTGTGTAAGACGAGAAGGGGAAGAGGGGGATAGGCTCCTTACACACACACACACACGCATACATTTTGCCTGCACGCACAAACAGAGACACTTATCGGTCTGGATTTAGTTTTACTTTTTGTTTTAAAGGTAAAGTGCAGGTTTATTTTATTTTTACTTTATATTTTGTGTTAATTATTATTGTGTATTTATTTTTTTGGGCTGTGGAATGAATAATTTGAGTTTCCATTATTTCCTATGGGAAAATTCGATTCAGTTTATGAAATACCCGTTTCCGGAATGAATTATGCTCGTAATCCAAGGTTCCACTGTTCTTGCTATAATATACAACTCATAACAAAAAAATTGTAATGAGAACAAATCACAATTGTGAATATTATAAACTAACTAACTGTTGGCACTTAAAAGACTGAGAACTACATTTCTTTTGTGGAATAGAGGTATGTATAAAATATGTTAAAAGGATACTTTCTCAAAAAGGAGGAGCAAAATAGAAGTCTATAAGCTATTTTTACCTTTTAGGCTGAATAATAAAAAAAAAATCTGTCTTAAAACACCACCACCACCATAAAAAAATGACTGGAAAAATTCGTACTGTATAAACAAGAACTTAAACTAAGAGCTAATACTTTTTGGGCGGCGTACAGTATAAAACTTTGTCACTTTGTTCCTTTATGGTTGGATATGCACATGCTTTTGTACACACATCTATACAGTTAATAAAAGCGAAAGACTTAAAATTTCCTTTTCATCCAAGATTAAATTGTATTCCTTAAATAAATTAGAAAAGAAGTAAAGAGAAATCAATTTGAATACCGCTGATGCCCACCGCTGTTATTGCTGTGGAATACTGCGAGCTCTGTATCCCCGCTCTGGTGGTATTTGGTTCAATCCTATTGCTGTAGAGCTCTATTACGCTGTTCTCATTTTTACCCCTCAGGTATCTCTCGAGATCAATGTCTTCTCCGGTGTCACTGCGTCTGTGTGCTCGAGTTGTCCGTCTGGTGAGAGGATGAAGTTTTGGACGGCTTTAGACTGTGAGGCTTCAACTGCTGTTGTGGTTTTTGCTGTGGTGGTTGTTGTGCTGTGGCGAACGCACCCTGCTGCTGAATGGGGAAAGCCTGCAGAATGAGCTGCGCGGACTGGTTGCTTTGCAAGATGTGGGTTCCCTATACAGTAGAAGGAAAAAACAAAACAGACCCTCAACGTGTGACACTTGACAGACAACCAGTTCCCTGGGAACATTATTTCACCATGGTGAAGCATGGTGATGGGAGCATCGTGTTCAAATTTACTCTTAGTTGCTTCTGTGATTAATATCCTCTTTAACTGCTTGTTTACTCTTGGTTGATTTGGTCTAGGCAGGCTGGCTGTTGTGCCTGAACGGATACTTGTCCCAGACTTGATTTTTTACTTCCTCTGTGTTTTTTGTTTTTTTTTGGAGGAGGGGGGGGGGGGGGGGATTTTTAACTAATAATTAGTCCTTGACCTTTTGGTGGATTTTATTACTAATTTCTTTCTAATGGAATTAAATAGTCTGTCACTTTAGAGCATATGTGTATGCTCTATGTGTATGCACAGCTCTTTTAAGATCTACCCACAAATTTTCAATGATCAGGGGTGATCTTCAGCCTCTTGAGGTATTCCATAGTGGATTTTGTGGTATGTTTAGGATCATTGACCTGGTGTAGAAGTCATCCTCTTTTCAGCTTTTTTTTTTTTTTACAGATGGCGTGATATTTGCTTCCAGAATTTGCTGGTATTTAGTGGAATCCATTCTTCCCTCCACCCGTACAGTGCTTCCTGTGCCACTGGCTGCAACACAACCCCAAAGCATGATAGATTCACCCCCATGCTTAATAGTTGGCAAGGTGTTCTTTTCATGAAATGCTGCTCCTTTTCTTCTCCAAACATGGCTGCAGGTTTTTTGCAGTCAAATAGGGCTTTTGATTTGTCTTTCTGACCAGCATATGAGCAGTTCTCTCCAAGAGTTTTCTTGGTTTTCCAGATCTCATCTTGACCTCCACAGTTCCACTAAACTGCCATCTTAATTACATTTCTCACTGTGAAAACTGCAAGCTGACAATGCTTTGTTATCTTCTTGTAGCCTTCTCCTGCATTGTGGGCATGAAACCTTGTAAAGAGAATCCGAGACTCTGGAACTTTTAGGGTGCCCAACCTTTTGCACAGTGCCATAATAATGTTTTTATTTTTGTTCAATTGATGGCATAAGAAGAAACTATGCATCAATGTTTGCTGAAAATATTGTGCATTGTTTCCATTTCCAAGAGATTGTGTTAACATCTTTTCAATTAAAAAAATCACCAAAATCTGTTATTTATCAAGGGGTGCCTAAACTTTTGCAATTTTATTTTGTGCTACCTGTAGAAATGGTTGCTGTTGCTGAGGCTGTGGCAAACCCTGCTGCTGCTGCGAATCAGGTGGCACGGCTATCACCTGTGTCTGGCCCTGCGGCTGTGCGAACGGGTTGTAAGCCGTCACAACTTGGCCCATAAACATTGTTGTGGGAACCATTACGGTACTGCATGCCATGGGAGCGGTGACTAACTTGGTGACCAATTGCTGCCCTGGAAACCTGGACAGAGAGAGAATTTGTGAAAATATTGTGCTGTAGTTGTTTTGTATTGAGATGGTCTATTGCATGTAGACATATTGCATGTAGGATTTGTGTATTGTGTATGCACATGTACCTGTTGATTGTAGTTACTTGGCTGATGTTATGTGACGGGGTGCTGGGGATTTGAACGACACTCCCGGTGCCTGGCTGACTGACCATCATTGTGTTATACATCGAACCCTGCTGAGAGAGAGACAAGAGTTTAAAAGTTTAAAAAGGAAAGCAACCGCATAAGCAAAGACAACCTCTGAAATGCTTCTTCACCCCGACACCATTAGCATAATGACGTGCTATAAGGAAGAACGAGGGCAGACAGATGTAATGACGTCATCCTTACCTTAATGGATCGGTCAGAACTAAACACAACAGCGTGAGTGAGGTCAGTTAAAATGTTTTAGAGCCATTTGGTACAATATTATTGAACTGAACTGAAACAATTACTCTCTTCTTCAGCACTCTTCTTACTCTGCTGCTGCTAGTACATTCTATTCTCATCAGAAGTGAATCTTCGTCTTCGCTGCTTTCAGGGGAACAAACAAGTGAAAGCCCGATGGAGCAAGATCAGGACTATACGGAGTTTTAAAAATACAGTGGAACCTCGGATTACAAGCATAATTTGTTCCGGCAGCAGACTCGTATTCCAAAACACTCGTAAACCAAATTTAATTTTCCCATAAGAAACAATGGAAACTCAAATTATTCGTTCTACAGCCCAAAAAAATAAATACATAAAAATAATTAACACAAAATATAAAGTAAAAATAATGTATTTAATAAACAAATTAACCTGCACTTTACCTTTAAAAAAAACTTAAAAATAAATCCAGACAGATAAGTGTTTTCGTTGTGCGCTGTGTGTGTGTATATGCGCGCTCATTCATTACACTAACACACACATACACTCTCTCTCTCTCTCTACTTTACAATTCCCTCTCCTCTCGGCTACAAACAGAGGAAAACTCTTCTCTGTCGCGATTGTTTTCAAAGGTGAGGAGCTGATTAATTTGTTTTTTGTTGTTGTTGTTTTACTTTAAAGCAGTGATTCCGTTAGTATGCGCTCACACGAGTGCAGAGGTGGAAAGAGTAATAAAATTTACAAGTACAAGTAAAGTTAACATTATAAAAATCTACTCAAGTAAAAGTAAAAAGTATCTCATTAAAAAATTTACTCAGAGTAAAAGTTACTTTTTATTTATTTATTTTTTTAACAGCGGGGGTGCGGGATGAGGCATTCTAGCATAGTTCAAAAAAGTTGAGCAGATATAAATCTCAAACTAGTTGTTTTTAACTGAAGGAACACCTTTGCATAATAAAGCTGTTGTCTTTCTTGTGCTTGAAAATCAAAGTGGTCACTTAAATATGGTGTTACGTCCCAGTCTAGGACTATACAGCAAAAGAATGGTTCAGGGTTCTATTTTAAACTGTAGGGAAATGGTGGCATATGGCAGAAAGAACTAGATTAACTGATGAAATAATGAGGTTTGTATACAAAGCCCCACCTACACCTATAAACCATTGTCGCCACGGTTGACCTTCAGTTCGACAGCCGCTCTTCGCCGAGCGTAACTGTGAGGCGGGGCAGCATTGTGTTATACCTCGTTCCTCTCCCTCAGGGAACCGAGGTTATAGTCATAACCATTCGTTCCCTTTCAGTCGATTCACTCGGTACAACACATATTGTATGGGACATATATGGATTACAAGATGGCGCCGGTGAGGTCGGCTGCCGTCACGACTGCTCCGACCACCTTTTCTTTGTTTTTGTTTTTTAAGTTAGTTTTCAGTGTTTTAAAATCGGCAAAATCACCACCATTGAGTATATTAGGTATGATAGAGACACTCTTGTTTCTACTGGTATACAATGTACTCACAATTCGATGGTTTTAACTCCGGATCCGAGCTGGCCGAGTGAGATCCTGAGGGAGAACAATGGACGCGACGCAAAGCGACGGACCCGAGGGAAACGAGCTGGCGTGAGGAACCGGCTCCGAGCCCGTGCACACCGCACACCTCTGCCTAGCATCCTGCTCGCCAACGTCCAGTCACTGGAGAACAAACTGGATGACCTCAGGGCCAGGATAAAGTTCCAAAGAGACATTTGGGACTGCAATCTCCTCTGCTTCACCGAGACATGGCTGAACCCAGCGGTGCCAGACCACGCCATACAGCCGGCCGAGTTCTTCTCGGTTCACCGCATGGACAGGACGCAGGACTCGGGGAAGTCAAGGGGAGGCGGCGTGTGCTTAATGGTGAACAACAGCTGGTGCAACAGCGCGAGCGTTGTTCCTCTTACACGCTCCTGCACACCAAACCTGGAACTACTGTCCATCATGTGTCGTCCATTTTATCTTCCACGGGAGTTCACATTGGTCATAATCAGCGCCGTTTACATACCTCCACAAGCGGACACTGAAACTGCCTTATGCGAGCTGCATGAGGCGCTCACACAGCACCAGACACAACACCGGGACGCTGCGCTCATTGTGGCGGGGGATTTCAATAGTGCCAACCTCAAACGCGCAGCGCCGAACTTTTATCAGCACATCACCTGCCCCACCAGGGGCGAAAGGACACTGGACCACTGTTATACCACGGTCAAAGACGGTTACAAGGCACAATCTCGTCCAGCGTTAGGTAAATCCGACCACGCCGCCATTTTCCTCATGCCAAAATATAAACAAAGGCTGAAACAGGAAGTGCCGGTCCAGAGGGAGGTCGCGCGCTGGACGGACCAATCGGTGGCCGCGTTACAGGACGCACTCGATGACGCAGACTGGGACATGTTCAGAAACAGCTCCGATGATGACGTCAGCGTGTTTACCGAAGCGGTTGTGGGATTTATTGGGAAGCTAGTGGACGATACGGTGGAGAAAAAGACTATCAGAACGTTTCCCAACCAGAAGCCGTGGGTGGATAAAACCATCCGCGACGCTCTGAGATCTCGCACTGCTGCCTACAACACGGGACTTGCGTCGGGGGACATGGAACCGTACAAGGCTGCGTCATATAACGTCCGGAAGGCGGTGAAAGAGGCGAAGCAGCGCTACGGGAGAAAACTAGAGTCACAGCTTCAACAGAGTGACTCTAGGAGCCTGTGGCAGGGACTGAGAACAATAACGGACTACAAAGCACCAACATCCGGTATGACGAACGCGGACGCGACTCTGGCAGACGAGCTGAACACATTTTACGCTCGCTTCGAGGCTGCAGCTAAAGACGCTAGCAATGCTAATGCTAACGGCGCTAATGCTAACGGCGCTAATGCTAGCGGCGCTAACGGCTGCAGACAGGAAGACACAGCCAGCACCGGGAACGCGCTCATCATCTCCGAGCACGACGTGAGGAGAGCCTTCAAGAGAGTGAACACCAGGAAAGCAGCAGGACCAGACGGCATCTCAGGTCGTATTCTCAGAGCCTGCGCAGACCAGCTAGCACCTGTGTTCACTGAGATATTCAACATCTCTTTATCTCAGTCGGTGATCCCCACATGCTTCAAAGAGTCCATTATTGTTCCTGTTCCAAAGAAACCACATCCTGCTTCTCTCAATGACTATCGCCCTGTGGCCCTCACCTCAGTAGTGATGAAGTGCTTTGAACGCCTTATCAGACAGAGAGTTCATCATTTCTTCACTACCCGACACACTGGACCCACTACAGTTTGCATACCGTCAGAACCGCTCCACACACGATGCAATCTCTCATCTCCTCCACACATCACACACTCACCTGGACACTAGGAAAGGGAATTATGTTAAAATGCTCTTCATCGACTACAGCTCTGCTTTTAACACAATAATTCCTTCCACACTCACCACCAAGCTGGAGCACCTGGGACTGAGCTCATCTATATGTCAGTGGATCTCCAATTTTCTGACTGGCAGACCACAGGCAGTAAGGATGGGCGGACATGTCTCAGCTACACTCACTCTCAGCACTGGAGCCCCCCAGGGTTGTGTTCTGAGCCCCCTGCTGTACTCTTTGTACACCCACGACTGCGTGGCCACTACCAACTCCACCTCCATCATCAAGTTTGCTGACGACACCGTCGTGGTCGGACTGATCACCAACAATGATGAGTCGGACTACCTAGAGGAGATTGGAAATCTGGAGAACTGGTGCCAGAGGAACAATCTCCTCCTGAACGTCAGTAAGACAAAGGAGCTGATAGTGGACTTTAGTACAAAGCAGGAGAGGAACTACCAGACCCCCGTCATCAACAGGAGCCCAGTGGAGAGAGTGGACAGCTTCAGATACCTCGGTGTTCACATCACGCAGGACCTATCATGGTCCTGTCACATCAACACCGTGGTGAAAAAAGCCCGGCAGCGTCTCTACCACCTCAGACGCTTGAGAGACTTTAGACTGCCCTCCAAGGTGCTCAGGAACTTCTACTCCTGCACCATAGAGAGCATCCTGACGGGAAACATCACGACCTGGTTCGGGAACAGCACCATGCAGGACAGACGAGCTCTACAGAGGGTGGTGCGATCAGCCGAGCGCATCATCCGCACTGAGCTCCCTGACCTGCACTCCATCTACAGCAAGCGGTGCTGGGCTAAGGCCAGGAAGATCATGAAGGACCTCAGTCACCCCAGTAATGGACTGTTCTCTTTGTTGCGGTCTGGGAAGAGATTCCGCTCCCTAAAGGCCAACACAGAGAGACTGAGGAGGAGCTTCTTCCCGCAGGCGATAAGGTCTCTCAATCATCACACCTCCACACAGGACTAATAACATCTTTTAAGCTCACAACACTGACTGGACAATCATGGACACATTCATACACACTTGCACTAAATACTCATACATCTGGACAATTGCACATGTCACCTTTCATGCATATTTGCACAACCACTGACACTTTAATACCATATTTCTATATTTTTGCAATATTTTATTATGCCCTTATGCACAGTTAATTTTACAAATTTTACTAGTTAAAATTATTTCTTTAGTATTTCCTTTTTATTGATTATTTATTTTACGTACAAGATTTATTTATTTATTTTATTTTTTTTAAGGTCACTGGCGGTCGTATAAAAGCATTTCACTGCATATTATACTGTGTATGATTGTGTATGTGACTAATAAAATTTGAATTTGAATATATTCACGCCCCGCCGAGCATCTACCAAAGTCAGGCACAAAAACCCTGGTAGCTACTCTACTGCATCATGGACCCCGCAGAGAGGACTGAATGAGCCACCGAGGGGGTCGTTATATCAAACGGAAATGGAAGAACCTTACGCTCTTGACACCATTGCTCAAAAGCTTGCCACTTGTAAGCATATAAGCCTCTCGTAGACGAAGCCCGAGCACTTTGAATTGTCTCAATCACATTTGGGGGAAGCCCTTTATCTATCAGATTGGACCTTTCAACAGGTAAGCATACAAGTTCCACAGCTCGGGACGTGGGTGCACTACCTCTCCCCCTGCCTGATACAGAAGGTCCCTGGGGAGAGGAAGTTTCCATGGCTCTGCTGCTAGCAGGCTGACTATCTCTGCATACCACAACTTCGCCGGCCAACGAGGGGCCACCATGATTAGTGACAGGCCCTGCTGGCGCACCCTCTCTGTGACAGGCAGAATCAGTTCTACTGGAGGAAAAGCATACAATAGAGCTGGGGGCCATGAGTATGCCAGCACATCGATCCCCAGAGGGGCATTGTGGTCTGTTATGGAGAAGAATAGCGGGCAGTGAGCGTTCTCCTTTGATGTAAAAAGATCCACTGCTGCCCTGCCAAAGCGCTCCCAGATCTGAGCTACCACCCATGGGTGTAACCTCCATTCCCTCACAAGCGGGCCCCCTTTGGATAGAAGGTCCGCCCCCAGATTCAGGCGCCCTGGAATGTGAGTGGCCCTGAGTGACAGAAGATGAACACTGGACCAGAGCAATAGAGAGTGAGATAGTTTTAGCAGTGGGAGTGAGCGAGTCCCCCCTTGTCTGTTTATATACGACACCACTGTTGTGTTGTCTGTCCTGATCAGGACATGATGGCCTGTCAGGGTCCGACGAAAATGCCTCAGGGCTGAAAACACTGCTAACAGCTCCAAACAGTTGATGTGAAGCCTGCGCTGTTCCTGTGACCACGCCCCCCTGACCGCGGAGCCGTCGCACAGAGCGCCCCAGCCGCTGAGCGAGGCATCTGTTGACACCACTTTGCGAAACGACACCCTGCCTATCGGAGAGCCCTGACGTAATATCCTGGGTTCCCTCCAGGGCAGAAGAGCTGTCATACATGACGGTGTCACTGTCAACCTCCTGTTGAGGTGGTGCGCCGCACATAGGTCGGTGAGAGCGCACCCAGCGCTGAAAAGCGCGCATGTTCAACAGCCCGAGAGGCACCACAGCAATCATAGACGCCATCATTCCCATTAACTGTAAAAACACTCGGAAACGAAGTTTGTATTGCAACTGAAACAGAGCAAGGCAGCGCTGAAACACAGCTATTCTGTGCTCTGAGAGACGTGCTCGGCTGGTAACGGAGCATATCTCCAGACCCAGGAATTAAAACTGTTGACTCGGAGTCAATGAGCTTTTCTTCATGTTTATTGAGAACCCTAAAGTCTGAATGTAAGACACAACCGGCGCTGTTTGTTTCTCCGCCTGCTCGCCTGAGCTCGCTATCAGCGCCCAATCGTCTAAATAGGCCAGTATGCGAACGCCCCTCTCCCGAGGAGGAGACAGAGCCGCCTCGACGCACTTCGTGAATGTTCGGGGAGCGAGCGACAGGCCGAACGGAGCACTAGGTACTCGTAGGCCACGCCCTCGAATGCAAACTTCAGAAACTTCCTGTGGCGCGGAAATATCGCTATATGAAAGTAAGCGTCTGTGAGATCTATAGTAGTGAACCAATCCCCAGGGCATATTGCATTTAGCAGCTGCCTCAGTGTAAGCATTTTGAACTTGTACGTTCTTAGAAACGTGTTCAATATTCTCAGATCCAAAATAGGACGCAGCCCTCCCCCTCTCTTCGGAACGACAAAAATAACGGCTGTACCAGCCTGAGTTCATTTCCGAAGGAGGAACCACTCCAATCGCCCCTTTGCTCAGAAGAGAATTTATCTCCTCCCGAAGCACCACTGCTGTGGCGTCCGACACCACTGTGTTTACAACGGAAGAGAAGCGCGGTGGCATTGTGCGAAACTGTAGTTGGTAGCGACCGTGTTTTGCACCCATGTCGAGACTGCGCATGCGCGCCACTCGAGGATGTGGGAAGCCAGCCGGCTCACCCTGATCTCTGAAAGGGGTCTGCTGCCCCCTGGCGTTCTGCCAGAGTGCAGCCTCATCAATGAAACTGGGCTTTTTTGCTTTGCAACATTGCAAACAGGAAAACTCTTTATTGGTTTCAATGAAACGTTCACATTGTTTACAAAAGGCACACTTTTTGAGGCAATCAAACTGTAAACATTGGGGGCACTTGCTGTAAGTCCCTGAAAATTTCTTAACACGCCCCAACCGGGGTTCATAACTTGAACATAAACATTTGTGTGTGAGGGGGGGGGGGGGATTGTGCTTGGGAGACTGTGTTAGGGAAGTGCAGCGCCGTTTGGGACTGACTCCCTGAACATAACTTAGCGGCCTCTTGGGCGCCATTGGGAGAGGAGAAACAGTGTCTTCCTGCTGCCAGAGCTCCCCTCCCTTTGAAATCTGAGCTAGGAGGAGTGAGGATTCTTCCTCCTAGTCGCTGAATCCTTCCGGAAGCCCGGTGGGGGGCCCCTACTCCAGGCCAACTGCCGTGGGTTTTGCCCGGGAGGTTGTTGCTTCACCGGCCGGGAGCTCAAGCTGGCTGCCGGCGGTGGTCTTTTCTGAGGTGGCTGCGGAGTGGTCATTCTTCGAGCCTGTTTGGGCTTCACCTCGCGTCGCGGGATGATATCTCGCAACGCTTCAGCTTGCTTCCTTTTGAAGTCGAACCTTGCCTGAATGGCATCGAGTGACTGGCCGAACAAACCCTCAGCAGACACCGGTTCATCCAAATAGACGGCCCTGTCTCTATCCGGGAGGTCAGAGAGCGTGAGCCATAAATGCCTCTGTGCTACCACTGCGCTAGCCATACCTCTCCCGAGGGAAAGAGCCGCACAACGAGACATGCGTAGAATGTAGTCTGTCGCAGTCCTGACCTCGTTAAGCAACGCACATAGTGGGCTCTCCTGAGGCACCAGTGAACCGAGCTCCGCCAAACACATTGCCTGATATGTTTGGAGCAGCGTAACAGAATTGAGCGCACGAGCAGTGCCCGCTTGAGCGCGGTAAATCTTCTCCAGCTGGGCAGAGGAGAATCTGCAGTGTTTGGACGGAAGAACAGTAGGACCAGACACTCCGTGGTTTTGCGAGGGCGCCAAATAAGCAGCCAGAGATGGCTCCATCGGCGGTGGGCTCACTATTCCTGCTTTTTCAGCTCCGTCCAATTCCAAAAACTGTCCGTAACCGGGTACTGATACGCGGGTCGACAGCGACTTGCTCCATGACGACGTTAGCTCGCCGACAAAGTCGGGAAACATAGGCAAGCAGTTCTTAACTGTCGTCGGTTCAGGAGGGAGAAAAAATCCCGCGAACCTTGACGGTTTTTGAGCTGGCTGTGGGGAGGGCCACTCCACCTCCAGCTTTTCGGCCGCTCGACGGTAGAGGGTAAAGTGTCGTCCCGTGCGGCTAGCGCATTAGCAGCGGAGCTCTGGGCGAATGGCAAGAGTTCATGCTCGTCCTCCGACAAGCCGTGCATCCCTAGGCCGATATCGAGCACGTCATCGTCCTCGAAATCACGCTGATCGGTGCCTGGCTGCTGGCCAGTGCTGTAGGAGAGCTCACGGTCCTCCGACCCCTTGAAATACTCCATTTGGTCTGCCCAGCTAAGCGCGGGGACTTCCGAAGAAAACTCCTCGTCAGCAGACACAGGCGAAGCTGGGACTGCTAGTCCGGAAAGGAGGGGGTCTTGCTGAGCGACTGTATTTTTTCCCAGGGTTCTTTCCACGAACGTGACCCGTCTTTCCAGCGTTGAACCCCGGAGCTGGCGACAAAGCGCACATGACTCAGGCTCAGCTAGCGCTCTCCTAGCGTAGAGAATTCCCAGACAGACGGGGCACGCCTCGTGCTGGTCCTTCTCGTGCAGGGAGAAGCTGCACTCCTGAGGACAGGGGCGAACAGCGGACTTCTTCTTTGCCACATTAGCTTCCATGCTCATGTCGGCTAGCACTGTTAGCACAGCTAAGCAGGAGCCACCCGAACAGAAACGTCGCTAATGTTATGACTGACAGGGAACTTAAAGTCAGCGCTCCGCGGGTAGACGACTCACCAAATGAGGCTGTTGTCGCTAACACCAACAGGAACAGTTAAGCTGATTTAAGCACTGTCGTGTAAGTAAATGTAGAGTTGACTAGCAGCACCTAGAAAACTCTACGGAAAGGTGTTCACAGCGAGGTGAAGAGCGAAAGAACTGAAGGTCAACCGTGGCGACGATGGTTTATAGGTGTAGGCGGGGCTACACCTACGTCACCACAGGTTTGCCTGCCTTACGGCGTGAATAAAGGTGGCTTCAGCCAGGACACGAGAGGGCGTAATATCCCATACAATATGTGTTGTACCAAGTGAATCGACTGAAAGGGAACGGGACATTTCTTATAACAGGAAAAGGATCGACGAGCTAATGCTGCTCACCTGTGCCAGGAAATGTGCCCTATCTGGCTTTAGTTGTCCCCATTGACAGTGTTTTAGTCACCGGGTAAGCTCTCGCACGCATGCGCGATCGCAGCGCGAGGGAACCCGGAAGTGACGTGGGGTCACATGTACCGGCAAAGCCGGAACCGGCGAAGAGGCCGGCACGGAGAGATGTACACAGCGCGCTGCATTTTGAGAGAGTGTTTGTATGATAGCCAAGCAATATTTTCCACTGCAGGGATTATGCTTTTCTGGACACTCACGATTCACCTCTCATTCCGTTTCTCGACCTCCCGGATTTAACATCTTTTACCGGTGAGATTGAGCCATCTCTCCAGCTCATCATCTCATACACCCGGCAATATCTCAGACACTGGACTACCATACACACACTCACTCACTCGCATACATCACACACACTGTTTATATTTGTATATATTTTGTATATATTGGTTTGTGGTGCACCGTGTTTGTTTATTTATTTAGTATAATACACATTGGTTTAATTTAATACAAGTTCTTGTGTCGCGTCTTATATTGTCCCGCCGCGGTTGCGCAATACCGGAAGTATTGTTTATCAGCCCATATTTTGATTCTCGACCCCGTAGCAAAGTAACTAAGCGGTTTTATAAATCCAAGCGTGTCAAAACAAGAAGCGCATGCGTGGTACATGATAATCGGTACTCGTGAACCAAGACAACGCTCGTTTTTTAAGTAAAAATTTATCAAAAATCTTTGCTTGTCTTGCGGAACACTCGCAAACTGCGTTACTCGGTAATCCGAGGTTCCAATGTAATCGGAGTGCGGAAAATTTTTGACTCACCCTGGTATATTTTGCTATCGACTACTTACAAACAGCTTTTAATAAAATGACAGTATTAACAGCGTGTTGAACCTGTGTGAGGACGGAGCCCTTTGAACTCTGCTGTTGGAGAGGTGGAGCCTGCTGCTGTTGGGAAGGCGGGGCCTGCTGCTGTTGGGGAGGCGGGGCCTGCTGCTGTTGAATGCCTGGATGTGTCCCTCCTTGGGCGGAGCTTGTGACACTCGGTGCTCCAACTTCAGCTTGTGGGCCTGAAGCTCTACTCACCGGAGGGAGCTGCACACTGACCCCAGGCGTTCCCTGCTGCAGGTACATCTGCAATAAACAACAACAACAATAAGATACCACTCCTAATTAGATAAACTAATTCCAACATTGTCAAACAGAAATATATAGATGACAGCACAGCCAATTTATAAGCTCCCGCTGAATAGTTACTGGATCCAACTCACAACCTGGAGTCAATAGTGTTGAGCTTTACTGCTTCACCACAAGGGAGAGACACTCACTCATCGTCTATACCGAATTATTCTGTATTCAGGGTCGCGGGGGGGTGGGGGGTGGGGGGGGGTCTTAGAGCCTATCCCAGGAGACAAGGCAGGGAGAACTCTGGACAAAGTGGCAATCAATAGACACATATACAAGCAATTTGGGAACGCCAATTAGCCTAAACTGCATGAAACTGGAGCACCCGGAGGAAGCCCACCAAGCACGGGGAGAACATGCTAACTCCATGCAGGCAGACCCGAGGCAAGATATCGTTGGTTAGATCCCCGAGTGATGCTGTAGCCTCTCGCAACCGGAGGTCTAGAGAGAGCTGATTGGCCGCTCTCACAGAGGGGAGGAATGAGAAGTACTTAGTGCTCCCACATTAATCTACAGCCAATCAGGGGCGTCTGTGAACTCAAACAAAATATGCAGTCAGTGATGTCACATGGTTTGGAAGAAACACGTGATAGTCTGCGGTCCTCCAGATTAAGTGGTATTAGTAGCCTTAATGTGGGAGCCCCCTAGTGGTGGGGAGGAATTGGATACAACTAAATTAGGGAGAAAATCTGGGAAGAAAAATATAAACATTGAAAAAAAAGAAGACTAAAGTTATTCAAAGCAGATCACTCACCAAGTGTGAGAGTGTATGGTATAACATTAATAACGATATGGTTAGAATACCAAAGGTATTGTCTTTAATCAGTTGTGAATATAATGTCATTTATATGATGCTCCACTATCTCCACGTTTTTATGTCAGTGTTGCACCACAAGTTATTGCAGATGTACCAAACCACTGCAGGACATTTGTGGAAGCCATCATGCTTAGGTGTATAAATCAGCGAGTATAAATCAGCCTTTAATTCGCACATTATCATTCATGCAGAGGATACGAAATGAAATTAACCGATAATGAGTCTTCAGGGGAAATTTCTTTTTTCTCTTTCCAAATTACAGAAGCAGTCACCTGCCAGTTCCCACTGCCTCCACCACACAACACTACATGAGCTTCCTCAGAAACACCTACATCCAGTTATCTTACACTGTGTAGAAGGAAATCAAACATCCATGTCACATAATAAAACATAGCGTGGCGTAGTATAAATACAACCACTTTAGCACTAGGTGTAGAATTCGTTTAAGTGAAGACATACCTGAAGGCCCTGGCCATGGACCTTCTGCAGCTGCTCGTGGATTTGCCTGAGCTCTTCCTGCTGCTTTTTAATATTGGCCTCGATCATCTGCGTCCTCTGTTCCAGCTGCTCCTTCAGATGCTGCATGGCATTCAGCTGGATAGAGTATTGCTACACACACCACACACATATACACAATGTACAGTATACCCTATTATAAGGCTGATGGAAGTCAATGTTACCATTCAAACCACATAACATTAACCATCAATTATACAAGGGTGAGTCAATAAGTATCCGCACTCTGGTTATAGAATTTCTTTGAATCAACTTTTATTAAAAGAGAAATGCATAATTTTGCAACATGATCTCTTTTTGCGTTTCAGTACACTTTGTTTGTCTGTCAACAAGCTTCCGTATTCCCTCATTAAAAAATGTTTTTAGGCTGAGCTGCGAGCCACGAATGCACCGCTGTCGTCACTTCTTCATCAGAAGTGAATCTTCATCCTCGTAGGGCTGCTTTCAAGGGACCAAACAGGTGAAAGTCTGATGGAGATCAGGGCTACTGTATATGGAGGATGCTTTAACACATCAGTTAAAGCATCTCAGGTTTAGTCGACAGTGTGGGCAGAAATGTGTGGACGTGCATCGTCATGTAAGATCACGACGCCCTTGTATACCAGTCCTCTGCGTTTAATCTGAAGTGCATTTAAATAAGCGTCTCACTGTAAGGAGCACTGTTGATTGTTGAACCTTTCTCTGGATAATGTTCCAATACTTCTGGCCCTTGAGAATCCCAGAAGACTGTAAGCACTGATGAATTTTCCAGCTGATGGTTGACTTTTCCATTTTTCTCGGCCTAAACAGCAACGACTGGGGAGACAGTAGCCTTGAACGGAAAGCACTGATAAGACAGTGTGGACATTTTTGACTCACCCTCGTATACACAGACATCATCGTGAGCATCCAAAGCTCATTTATGCCTGAGGGGACCACAATCTGGTCCGATTGCATAGAAAAGCCAATATAGCACAACTGAACATAAAATTAGTGCAGGCCACCAACCCGGCCTTGAAAGTCCCAAACTTTTCAAGCATCCCTGGGATGCACCAAACAAACAAGTCCAATCCATGGTGGACCCACCCCACAACCTACAGCACAATCCTACCCAAAGAGTCTAATACAAACCCTCAATCCTGCGGAGTCTATGCCCTATGGGGTCAGAACTACCCCGGTGGCGCAAGGGGAACCAACATCAAACTGTGCATAATGTTTTGGGTTGTAATGATGGCTGATCAATGTATTTTCTTGACAGTAAAATACTCTTTGGTATTGCACTAGACTACCCAAGTCCCTTAACGACAGTATATGTGCGGATACATTTGGTTTTTCAAATATAAGTAAAAATCTCCTTATCAGTTTAAAGAGAATGCAACCAGAATGAAAATGACTAGATGCATCACTGACTATGATGCTGTGGTCCATAAACCAGTGGTATGTAAAAAGGTATTGCACATATATGCATTAAAACTGATTATGATAATGATATGTGCAAACAGTTGCTACCTCTGTATTATTTTGAGGTTGTTGCTGTGGTTGCTGTTGCGGCTGCTGGTTAACTTGAGAAGGAGAACTTGCAGGAACATTCTGGGGGAAGAAAAAACATTTTTTTTTTACAGCTTTTCCAAAAATCGATCCTAGCTCATATTTCTAGTCTATTCTCCTCTGACAATGTCACAAAGCTAGCTGGAAATAAATTTTATAAAAGGATCTGAAAAAAGACTCATATACTGAGCATGTGTATTCTAGGAGGAATTCCAGAAATATGTTAGAAATTCAATAATACAAGCACGATTCGATGTGTACCTTCACCTAGCATTTTAATCAACCATCAAAATCATACAGTCACTGTGACTTCGTAATCAAGCATTTGCATAGAAATAAACACATTTCTCTATCCTGCTAAGCCCTTGAAATGAGCCAGGCAATTTCATATTGATTCAGGGAAAATTACAGCACGGGGGAAAAAAATGAGCAGTTTTGCATATCATGCATTTGTGATTAGACGTTTGTATGAAAGAGTGTTTCAGTGCAAGTTTGCATAAGAGACCCGAGTCCCACCTGGGTGCCGAGCGAGGAACGGCGCTGTATCGTCATGTCAACAGTGCTGGGCTGAGGCGGAGTACTCACGTCCATCTGCAGCTTCGAGGGAGTGGCTGAGATAGAAACGGGACACGACTGAAAGGCCTGAAATTATCAGATCACTGGCTCTTCATTAGCCACGGCAGGTTTAAATTTTTATCTCTGTCTCATAACTAAACTCCATTTACACTCCCATAGACAGCTTTCTGGTCTTCTTGTTGCTTTATTCTTTTAACATCAAAGGATGTCGACACAAGCAAAACCCTGGGCTCAAACCAACAGACATTCGGACGTATCAGTTGTTCGAAGAGTCACTCCAACAGTACACACCTGAGCAAGAAATAACACCTGCCAGTCGTGCGTTCCAATATTTTTGATCACATTAAAAACATTATTTGTAGATTTTTTTTGGAGGGGGTGGGGCATCGTGGGTTTTAACAAATCAGAAAACTGAAGTTCTGATTTGTTAAAACCCACATTGCCACCCCCCAAAAAAACAAAAACAAATAAATAATAATAATAATAATAAAGAAGAAAAGAAGAAATTCTGATCTGTTGTTTCATATTCATCTTTTGATCTCAAACCAAAAAGTCTTTAATTTATAGCAAAAACAATGGAATAGGCCTTGCTGTTCCAATACTTTTGGGTTCGACTGGATGTCATCATGTCATCACTGGATGTAATGCAATTAATTTTTTTATTTACTTTGTTCTAACTAACAAAATGGTCTTAAAAGCATGTGGCTAAAAACACTATTTTTGGTAATTTTTTTAATGCTGTTATTCAACAGTAAATAAAGATATTAAAACAGGAAATTAATATCTAACCAACATATGCAGCACTTACAAGTGCACGTGCTGTCTGACATGGCTGTGCGTGAGGACTTGCGGGAGCTGTGCGAGGATGTGGAGGGCGTGCGGCTGCGATCGAAGCGCTCTAGCACCTCCTTTAGGCTGGAGGTGTTCAACTGGGATTCAGAACCAGAGTCCTGAGACTAAAGACAATAAAGAGAAATAAAGAAAGAATATGTAATTAATTCAACCAAAAGCAGTCTGCAATCTGTCATTAAGCTCGTTAGTATAAATTAAGCATTGATTAAAATTTTTGTTTATTGACTCTCATCTCACCTTGTCTACTGTTTTCTCAGAAGGCGTCTCCTCAATGCCCATCTCTCTCCTCTGCTCCGCCCGTACTTCAGCATAACTAAATGCAATCAATTAAGGGATATTAAAAGGGGGGGGAAGATACTAATAACGTTAAAGACTCAGGAAAAGAGAGAAGTTGCACCACTGAGAAGCGTATGTATAATACGTCAATCTCAATGATCAGTGAATCTCTGGTAGTCCTGGGATTGGGATTAGACCCTCAACAACTAAGCTATTCCTGGCCTTCACACTTCCCAAAAACACCTGACTTTTCACACGTCCTGCAGAAGGGACAGCATGGCCAATAAGTCCGAGTTCCTCAGAGAGCTTCTCCTATCACTTGTCCCACAGAATGAGCCATAAGGGTCTTGTTCACGGCCTCTCCAAGCCATTTATATGCTCGTTCACACTTCAGCAGCGCTTCCAATGTTCTACACCTCACAGATCAGAATCAGAAGAACTACTTATCCATTATCGTCAGGTTTCCTTGACCACTGATGGAAAGTACATTTGTCTCTCAACAAAGCTTGTGCTAGAAACTCCCAATCAGACTTCATTGTTCACCTGATACATCTCACCGCCAACTGATAAGCAGTTGACACACATCAGGCTCTTTCTTTAGTGTCCAAAACATGACTTGCTGTTTTGGACACAAAAGGAAGAGGATGCTCTGTCAATTGATTATTTGTTGGCGGTGAGATTTATGATAAAGGTGAGGTCTGATGATTAACTCCTAATACCCACTATTACACATAACATTTGGCTCAAGATATTCTGGTACCAAGTAGGCTTATAATAAAAATGTTTGATAATCTGTGGACAGAAGTCTGATAAAAGTTCTTGAATTCAGATCCAAGAGGCTAACAACAACAACAGTCAAGAGCTTTCCGTCTTGTATTCCTTCAGCCTGGTGAGCATCCGTAAACCAGACTCAAGCCTATCTCCTGTGAGAAGAAGAGACACCAGAGCCCATACTATCCGTTACTACATCTAGTCCAAACTACAAAGCCAGTTTCCACTGCAAGAGCCATTGGTCCACTGCCAACTGGCATCGCCACCACCCTTTTACCTTTCATCTTGAAAGTGTTGAGACCACAAGTTCACCAGGTGGTCTGTTCTTCAGACTATTTACACATCCCCCAAGGGTACAGTAAGTCTTGGTAGCCACAATGAAGTCAGAGGACACTTTGTCCTTGTTTGTCCACAAGTCCCCTCACCATGACATATTCACATGTATACTTTGTATACTGTATGGTTAACGTGCAAACCTTACCTGACAACGGTGTGTGTGCACACAATAAACTCAGGCCGTGAGTTCCACTGGTGGTAGGTGATGTAGTAATGAGTCTGGAGCCAGATCCACTGTTGGCCTTTGGTCAGGAATCGATAGTAACATGACTTGCCCTTTCCAAACTGCATCACTGTACAAGGTAGTAATAATATACAAGGGTGAGTCGAAATGATCCGCACTCTGGAGTAGAATTTATTCAAATCACTATTTAGAAAAGACAAAATACCAAATAATCGAATAGCTTTTCAATAAACTTCAACCATTCTCTCATTTAAAAAAATTATTTAGGGCCTCAGAGTGGAGCAGTGCTCGCCCTATCATCGTGAGATCGCTGGTTCGATTCCCAGGTGATACTGTAACCTCTCGCAGCCGGAGGTCTAGAGAGAGCTGATTGGCCCGAGCTCTCTCAGAGGGGAGGGACGAGAGGTACTTCGTGCTCCCACATTAATCACGGCTCTACCGCCAACCAGGGGCGTCTGAGAGCTCACGCAAGCAGAAGGAGCGGATAGCGCTGTCCTCCGAGTGTGTTACGCCGCCCCCAACGCTGCATGCGCGAGCAGTTCGAAAAGATGCGGTCGGCTGACGTCACATGGTTCGGAGGATAAACGTGATAGTCTTCGGCCCTCCCGACTGAGTGGTGGTAGTAGTAGCCTTAATGTGGGAGGAATTGGACACGACTAAAGGCTGAGCTGCACTTCTTCGTCAGAAGTTACTCTTCGTCCACGTAGGGCCGCTTTCAGGGAACCAAACAGGTGAAAGTCCGATGGAGCGAGATCCGGACTATAGGGAGGACGCTTTAACAATTAAAAACCAAAATTTTTTTTACAGAGTGTCGACAGTGTGGACTTCAATAAGCGTCTCACTGTAACGAGCACTGTTGAGTGTTGAACCTTTTCCCTGATAATGTTCCAATACTGGTTCTTGAGAATCCCAGTAAACTGTAAGCATTAATGAATTTTCCAGCTGATGGTTGACTTTTTCTCTGTCTGCGATATTGGTTGAGGATGTTTACTATACTCTACCATTCACTCTCAGGCTCGTAGTGATGAATCCATGTCTCGTCACCAGTAACGATTCTCTTTAAGAAACTTTCACCATCCTTAGATTATTGGCTCAAATTTTGTTACCAGATGCTTCTGTTTATGCTCTCAGCATCTGGTACACCCTCAGCGCAGAGAAAAACAAATCAATGCATGCTGCTCTGCTTTCGCGCACATCGAAAGAAGCCATGGGGTCTCCATGTTTGTCGTACTAAAGTTACAAATGAACTGATGCAGTAGCCTTGAACGGAAAGCGGTTCGACAGATGTTTTAATATGACCAGAGTGCAGATCATTTTGGACTCACACTTTATATATATATATATATAATGTATATAAAATACTTTACTATATATAAATGCAGATGATAGATAGTTTACTCACAATGCTCGTGACATTTAGCCAGTGACTCCAGGTCGTCTACATGATAGTAGTCGTAGCCTGACGTCCCTAGTACCTCAAATGGGAGATAGCCAATGATAGGAGGCGCTCTGGAAAATTATACACAAATATAAAAATGATTCTTCAATCCTAAACAAAGGAGCAAACCGAACACAAAGAAAGTTAGCTCGTTACCTGTGATCTAAGAGAAGAAATTTCCACTCTAGACTGTGTCTAGAGGTAAACTCTTCATTGGGCTCCTCCACTGTACACATCTCCTGCAGACAATTAATCAATAGACGCTAAGCAGACGTGTACCTGTGAGAGACATCATCTCCTGCAGAGAGTCAATCAGCAGTCGATATGCGCTAAACACGAACGTGGTAAAGCCCGTCGTAGACACATGATCAGTGATCAGTCAATGAGCTGAGCCCAGATATGCTCAGGACGGGTGTTACGGACTATAATTAATCCTCTTTTCAGGTTCACACGTTCGCAACATTTACTCGTCAATAGTTAACGAGACCCACAACAACTTAAAAAGCCAATTAAACCCAGGGATCAATACTTCTCAATCAACAGAGAGATAAATATACCGTTTTAAAACGTTAAGTGGAAAAATCCACATCAAACGCACAAACATGACAGTTAAAAAATATCTTGCCTTAATGAACTGAGGCTTGGCTAGCCGCACCGTTGCTACAAAACACACGTGATCGTCGAAGGCTGGGCGCAACGACCGCTGGAGAACTCCTTCCAGACCGTTCCGGGTTATACGTGGCACTGTGACAGAAAGAATCAAGAGTTACAAATACATGTTATAATAAAAAAAAGTGTCATGGTTATTTTTTATCTTTAACTACATAGGACAACATTTTTTTTTATTGTCAGTGAAGAATTGGAACAAAATTGAAGGTGTCAAGAAACACATTTCAACATGCAAACCACGGACCCTGGTAAATATATTGTAATCTCCTTGTTGCACTTACAAGGGGCGTTCAAGTCAAACCGGGATTTGTGATAAACTTTTTGGTGAATAAGAATGTAATGCAGTAACCGTACGGCGGCCTCCGGGTGGCGCAGTGGTAAAGTGCTAGTTCAATTCCCTCTCGCTGATTGGACGAGCTCTCTCAGAGGGGAGGGATGAGAGGTAATTAGTGCTCCCACATTAATCACGGCTCTACAGCCAATCAGGGGCGTCTGTGAGCTCACGCTAGCATTAATGTGGGAGCCCCCTAGTGACGGCGAGTATGGTGGCGATGATCTTGGCCGAGGCGGCTCGGAGCCCACTGCAGTCGTTCCTGTGAACATTCAGGGAGTGGAACATCTGATCCTTGAAAATCGACAGATATCATATGCGGAAGAGACGCATCTGTCTCTGTGAACCATACACACCATCATTCACCAACACCACTTGCACCTTGGGAGTTTTTGCCACATCACCCATATATTCCTCACCTCGCTCCATTACCATACCATTTCCACATCTTTGGGGACCTTAAACGGGCTCCTGAGAGACCGGAGCTTCAGATATGAAGCAGACAGACCGATCATTGCTCCAGCATATTGAGAAAACTTTTGGATGGTGTCCAAGAACTAGTGAAACACTGGGATGAGTGCATTAGTGAACCAGGGGATTATATAGAGAAATAAAGAACATTTTTACTCTCTCATAACTGTGTTCTATTATTCAGCACAATCAAAAGTCCTGGTTTGACTTGAACGCCCCTTGTTTAAACCTAAATGACATTAAGGAAGCATAATTCATATTACTGAAAGAGTCAGCATTTGGAAACGTGTATGTTTTATGAAGCTGTCCTACAAGTCAGGTCCTTTCGCAATGGCATCTGTTCAGTTTTAAAAACGCTTCGTCATGCTGGGTTTGGTGTCCACTGGCACTTTGTTCAGCACTAATACTGAATTTGGAGTTCGTCTCCATAATTTCTCTCCAGCCTTTGGTCTTTTCAAGTGCTGTGACTCCGATGGAAACGGCGCCAAATAACATTTTTTTATCTTGTAACCAAGAGTTAAAGTACTACAATATCCATTATAGAAATTATTATTATTTCCTGTAGATGTTTAGTAATCATTTTGCACATTTTACACTCTCTGGAATGCAAATCAATGTTTTTTAATGAAACTTTTGTAAATCTAATCTAATGTAGTCTTATTCAGCTCGGGAAACTTTCCTAAAATAAAAGACTGATTGAAGACCAACGACATGAAGTGTAAGCAGTACTCACTATTACTGAGTGACTTGAAATTGCCAATAAATCTGACGTATTCATACACAGGCGGCTCTTTGGGGTCCATAGAGCCTCGGAGCATGTGGCAGCAAAACTCCAACTGGCCCTTAGCTGAAAAACACACAACAGGGCATGTTGTTACAGGAGTCAGGTATCAGCTCTGGACACATCTGTACTGAAAATCAGATTTAACCAGTTATTACGTCACTCACTCCTGAGGTATTCCGGGCTGAGGTTCTCGCCTTCGGGGTGTGAAGAGAGGGCTTTGCATACGTCACTGTGCTCCCCGACTGGAAGAAAGTTCAGCAGGTTTTGATCCACCAGATCCGACTACGGGGGACAACAGTAGACACGTCTAGCCTGGGTAGGAGGGAACACATCATGTGACGGATAAACGCTTGAACACTTACCGGGAGGTGACCGAGTAAGGATGTGACACTTTCAGAGACATAGAGGACATTTCCATCCGTCAGGATAGCGAGGAAGAAACCATCCATCGCCTGAGAACCATAAAGCATGGTGTTAAAAAAATAGCTATTTTTTTTTTATATACAGTACATTCATACGTCATGATTTAAAAAAACAAAACAAACCTCACCTCCAGCATCAGCTGTGTGAACTCCTCGTTGCTGAGAAACGAGGGCTTCCAGTCCTGTCTGATCTCACTCGACTCGGACTGTGCTGCAATTTCTGGAGAAAAGCAAAAAAAAACATTTCCCTGCTTTTATCAAAACACTTCGGCAGCAAATTCCAACATTATACTAATTAAAAAACAGAGTCATTAGTACTGTAAATATGATTAATGTGGAATATATACGTGCCAATTTCAAGGCAATGACACTGGAGACTCCTTCCAAAACTGTTGAATATTTCTTCACTAAAAAAGTTTGCCATTGCAATTCTAACACTGTTCATGCACAGCATGTCATGCAACGTTCTGGCCAAGTTAATTATTATTATTATATTGGAACTGATCTTAGAAAAAAATGAATCGGCACCTTCTGACCAATCAGATTCAAGCATTCAACAGTGATGTCATAGAAACAGCAAAACTGTGATACGGAATCTAATGATAAACACTGATTAGAAGGCATGCTCCGAATGCTACAATTACGCACTATCCAATAAACAAGAGATCAGTTATACTGAACATTATGAGGTCCGTTCGAGTCAAACCAGGACTTTCTGGTGAATGCATAAAATCAATTGACCTTTAAGGAACACTGCGAGCACAGTATGGAGATGACACTCTTCGCCAGGAGTAAAAGGTTTGAAGGGTGCAAACATTTTATTGAACGTTGTACATTCATGAATGACGATCCCATCCAAGGTGGCTCTGAGCTGTCTGGAGTCGTCAACTTTCAGCAAGTGGAAGCCCTTGTTTGATTACCAAAAGCATTCTGTTTTTGCAGGACAATATATAATGCATCTCCTACTGCCTACCTCACCATTACCTGAGACATTACGGTAGCTCAGCTACGTGTTATTCCACATTTCTGGGATATTGAAAGAATTCCTGAGATTTCAGACATGAAGCAGTCAGTCCGATCATAATAATAATAATAAATTTTATTTAATGGCACCTTTCATGGCACTCAAGGACACCTTACAGTCAAAGTATACGAACAATGATTTAAAAACTAAACAGACAGGAAAACTGCATTACATAAAAGCTTGTCTAAACAAACAGGTTTTTAGACGAGATTTAAAAACTGGGAGACTTGGACTGTTGCGGACCTCGACAGGAAGTCGGTTCCATAAAAAAGGTGCCGCAAAACCAAAGGCTCGAGACCCCATAGTACACGTCTGTGTACGTGGACGAACGAGTGTAATTGCAGAAGCAGACCTTAAATCACGCGATGGGATATGTATATCAAGAAGGTCCAAAAGATATGAAGGTGCAAAGTTGTTTAGTGCTATGTAGGTTAAAAGTAGAACCTTAAAATCTACACTGTATTTAATAGGGAGCCCATGCAGATTTTGCAAAACGGGAGTGATGTGTTGAAAACTAGAAGTTTTGGATATAACCCGAGCAGCAGCATTTTGTACTAACTGCAATTTATGAAGTATTTTTGAAGGAAGCCCATAAAATAAAGCATTGCAATAATCAATTCTCGATGTAACAAGAGCATGCACAAGAATAGCCGTACTCTTCGTTGAAAGGGCGGGACGTAAACGATTGATATTCCTAATATGAAAGAATGCTGAGCGGGTAACACTATTAATATGGGCTTCGAATGACAGTGTTTGATCAAAGATGACTCCCAAACTTTTGACGTGGTTGGATAAAGGAACATTAAGATTGCCAATTAAAACAGAAGAAATGTTTGCCTTTACTAATGTTGATTTTGTGCCGCTAAGAAGAATTTCAGTTTTACTATTGTTCAATTTAAGAAAATTGCTTGAAAACCAAGCCTTTAACTCTTCAAGGCACTCAACAAGAGCAGAAGGGAGAGACATCATAGAAGGTTTAGAGGAGAGATAGAGTTGGGTATCGTCTGCATAACAGTGAAATTGAATGCCATATTTCCTAAATATGCTCCCTATTGGAAGAAGATAGATAAGAAACAGGAGAGGTCCTAGCACGGAGCCTTGAGGGACACCAGTGACAACTGGAGTAGTGGTTGATTGAAAAGTGGTTTAATTTGTACAAATTGTGTGCGATCAGAAAAATAGGAATGAAACCAAGAAGGGGCTATACCAGTAATACCAATAGATTCCAATCTGTTCAATATTATGGTGTGTGAGACAGTATCAAAAGCGGCACTAAGATCAAGGAGTATAAGAATCGATAAAAGTCCAGAATCAGCAACCAACAGCAAGTCATTTGATATCTTCACTAGCGCGGTCTCAACACTATGTTGAGAACGAAAGCCAGATTGGAGCCTTTCAAAAAGGCTATTACTGGATAGTTAATCACGGAGCTGGGAAGTAACAATCCTTTCAAGAGTTTTAGCCAAGAACGACAAATTTGAAATAGGACGATAGTTGTCGAATTTACTTGAGTCAAGGCCTGGTTTCTTGAGGATTGTAGTTAGCACTGCAGTTTTAAAACCGATGGGAACAATACCGGAAAGAAGTGATGCATGCATGTCTATAATTAAGGAAGATAAGAAAGGTAAACCAATTTCAACTAAGTGAGTCGGTAGAGGGTCCAGTTGACGTGTAGCAGATTTAGATTTATGTATAATATAACAAACTTCTTCCTCAGTTGGTAGTATAAAAGTAGAAAAGGTCAGGCGTACTGACAGACATATATACACACACACTCATTCATACTGAGTTTTTTCATTCACACACTATGGGCAATTTGAGAACACCAATTAACATAATCTACATGTCTTTGGACTCTGGGAGGAACCCGGAGTACCCGGAGGAAACCCACCAAGCACGGGGAGAACATGCAAACTCCATGCACACAGAGACGGGAATCGAACCCCGACCCTGGAGGTGCAAGACGACAGTGTTAACCACTACACCACCGTGCTGCCTAATCTTATAACTGTGTTCTGTAATTCTGCACAATCAAAATTCCCAGTTTGACTTGAATGCCTTTTCAGCTATGTTGCTTCAAGCCTATGCATGAAGTCCTTCAAACACAGTCCTGCAGATATTCAGTATTTTACACAACAGATCTGAACATGAAATTAAAATGAAGTGACATGTCAGACAAATATACAGCCAAAAGTTCTGGGGTTCAGAAATGTATGCTTGATGGTGACATCACAAAGCCTATTATAGTAAGTAAGGATGCATTGTTCTTACCTTTTACTTATCTGGTAATTAATAATTAATAATTGATTAATCCATAATAATTAGATGCACATTTCCTTCGTAGTTAAATATTGATAAATAAAATGTATATTGATTGATAAAAAGATTTATTCTAGTGCCACAGTTTAGTTATGAAAGACACATTAATGAAGCCCAAGTATTTTTAAACAAATAAGTAAGTAAACGAATAAATAAATAAGTAACCACACTAGAAGGATGTCAAAAATACAGCTTATTTCACTGGCCTAATTTTAAAAACTGCTAAAAATACAACTTCTAATACCGCACATCACCTGGATTCTAGTATACAAGGTAATAAGAGTTAGGAACTACGGAGAAATATTATGCAAAACATCAACAGTTCTGAATTGGTTCAATAACTAAAGGCAAATAATCAGTTAATGGTTAATCATGAACACGGTGAGTACTAGGAAGTGACAGGACCTGATACACACCGAAACGTCCCAGTCAGTTCCTAGGAATTAGACACACTAACGCAATATTTAAATTTTAGAGAATACTGCAACGTCTTCCAACCTTCAGAAAGCTCCAGAAGCCTGTTCGTAATGAAACATAAATCAGGCGTGCAGACTGAGTCAGCTTGTTTTTTTGGATTGAATTCTACCTCACGCTGCAAGTGCTTAAAAGCATCAAGCAAATAAATGCAAATGTACTTCGAATGGAAAAAGCACAGTGTGTCCTTCAGCTACAGCACTCAGAACACAATGGCTGCGAGAAGATCCAACTCTCAATAAGTACTCTAAAACATTTTACTCATTATCTGTTCAAACCGTGTGTGTGTGTGTGTGTGTGTGTGTGTGTGTGTGTGTGTGTGTGTGTGAGTTCGACAGAGATGGGATGACTAACCACATTGGAGAGAGAAATTTTAACTGATTCATCATTGACATACGTCATCATCTGAAATCAGCGTCTCAAAGATGACATCATTTATTTACAAAAAAAAAAAAAATCTATTTAATCATAAACTTACAGTGATTTAGACCAGTGTGTGTGTGAGAATTTGTGTGTTACCTTTGTGCTTGCGCAGATAGTCGATGCTCTTCTGTAAGATAGTGGACTTGTCCATCCTGCGTGTGTTGGCAGGCAGTAAGGTGCCGAGTTCCTTGATGAGAACATTGAACTGGTCTCTCCTCCTCTTCTCCGATTTGTTCCGGGAAACGCTGAATCACAATCAATCAATACATTTAATGATTTACAATTTGGGAATCTGATGTCAAGGAGCTCCAAAAAGAAGCAACAGTCGTACCGTTTGGCTTTATCCCGCTCATCCTCTTCCATCAACTCGTCAAAAACGCTGCCATCATCCCTGTGACACAAACATCTCCATGAAATACTGTGTATTTGTGTACCTTTCCAGAAAGACATAAATGATAAATAAATAAATAAATAAATAAATACTTCAGCAATATTTATGACTACATAATTATGGTACTGTGTTTCAGCTTTAGCCAAGAGGTTTTTTAAGTTTCAGCTTTAGCCAAGAGCTTTTTTTTTGGGGGGGGGGGGGGGGGGCAGCTTGCTAACGATCAAAATACTTCTGAAATTAATTCTTTAAAGTAGTCATAAAAACCGCCATACTGAAAAAAAATGCCAGCTTTCGCAAAAAAATAAAATAAAAATGTCATGCCCGACACCAAGACTGTCATCACGCTGCAAAACCCATCACCCATGACACCTGAACATCACCTCTAACACAATATCAGTCATGACAAAAAAAGTAATATTTGACACCAAAAAGTAATCTGTGACACTAATGTGGTCATCTCATGGCAAAACTGTCATCTCCGACATCCAAACAGCACATGACATAAAAATGGCAGTAGTCACAATGAAATCGTCAATGACCCCCAAAACACTATTAACGATGACATAAAAAGGCCACCAATGACACCAAAAAGTCATCAACAAAACCAAACAACACCATCAATGACACAAAAAACCACCATCGATGACCCCAAAAAAGCCATCAATGACACTAAATACCATCATGTCATCAACAAACCAAAAAACACCAACGACACCAAAAACACCATGCACGTCCCCAAAATGCTATAAATGTCACAGAAAAAAAAAAAAACTATCGATGACACCAAAGAAACATCAACAACAACCATAACAAATGTCACCAATGACCCCAAAAACACCGTCAATGACACCAATAAGTCATCGCCTATAAATACATGTCACACCCAAACACCATCTCTTACACAAAGCAATGTTATACTGACAATAAAATATGTCATTTGCCATCAAACTGATACAAATATTTTATCAGTGGACAATTGGAGATTATTATAAATAGAATTTACATAATTTTAGCAGAATTGTTAACGAAACAATGTTTAAAAATCTGTTGAATTTTTAAGTTGTCTGAAAGAAAAATCTGAGATTTATAACAAAAGCAGTAAAATGTATAAACTGCGAGTCAGACCAGCAGGCACACAGGACTGTGTGAGACAGGCTCACCTGTCTGTGGAGCTCATTGTGATGCTTCATGAGTCAGTCTGTGGACGACACACTTCAAGCATTGGGAAGACATCGAAAAGAGAAATGAAGGTCCTGCAAAATAAATAAATAAATAAACAAAATAATAATAATAATAATAATAATAAAAAACACACATACATATCAAATGGGACACACACACATACTGTATATAATATATATATATAATTTTTTTTTTTTTTTTTTTTTTTTTACATATATATTAAAATAAATAACTGCTGAATTATCTTTCACTATTAGACATGATGGTATTCTTCCTTACCTTGTCACCCTTTTAACAAGGTCTTATTGTGTGTGCACTTTTAACCCCAGCTGTATTTTTAAGTGACAGGTCAGTTGTTGAACACACATTTGGTGACACCTGGCTGTTCTTCTTGGAACCTTCTGGGAAAACACAAAGCGTGTAATAAAAGGTCATTGAGAATGGTGGTGTACAATGATAAGAAAATGTTCCTAATAGTGGCACAAAAATATAACTGACTAATGATGACAGCTTATTGCCATTTCACATAAGCTGTGGAACTGAAAATAAGTGACAAGAAACCTCTGTTCAATATCTGTTTTTAACTTTTATACTGTATGTACTTTTTTTTATTAATGTTCATCCTTGAAATATTAAAAACAACAAACAGATTTCACTTGTTTCAAGGTGGAATTTTCCTTTCAATCCAAAAAGAAAGTTGTGAACGCTTGGTAGCTATTAGCTATCATATGACAGTCCTATTATATAGATAAGGAAGTTAAGGCCCATAAGGCAGGTCATCAGAAATTCATCATTACATTAATAGATAAATTAAAATATTCAACTCTGACACCAAAGCTATCATCAGACACCAAAACCGCCAACATTAAGTCCAAAACAATAATCAGATACCAACACCGTCACCATTGACACAAACACCGTCACCATTGACACCAACACTCATCATCAAAACTATCATCACTGATAGCAAAACCAATATCAGATACTGTACCAGTGCTGTCATTAATGACATCTGAACTGTAATCATCAACACTTGCACCGTCATCACCATCACCAAAGGTATGAGCAAACAAAAAAATTGTCAACCCTGGCAGCAAAAACATTTAAACAATGCAATAATAAGATACTAACACTGTTATCACTGAGACCGAAGCAATAATGACACTAAAATGGGCATCACTGACATGAATGGGACACTAAAGACATAATCAGAGGTGGAAAGAATAATAAAATTTTGTACTCAAGTACAAGTACTGTTAGTTCAGTGAAATTTTACTTAAGTACAAGTAAAGTTACCATTATAAAAATCTACTCAAGTAAAAGTAAAAAGTAGCTCATTAAAAAATTTACTCAGAGTAAAAGTTACCGAGTTACTTTTTTATTTTATTTTTTTTAACAGCGGGGGTGGGATGAGGCATTCTAGCGTAGTTCAAAAAAGATCAGCAGACAGAAATCTCAAACTTGTTGTTTTTAACTGAAGGAACACCTTTGCATAATAAAGCTGTTGTCTTTGTTGTGCTTGAAAATCAAAGTGGTCACTTAAATATGGTGTTACGTCCCAGTCTAGGGTCATACAGCAAAAGAATGATTCAGGGTTCTATTTTAAACTGTATGGAAATGGTGGTATATGGCAGAAAGAACTAGATCCAGTCATTAACTGATGAAATAATGAGGTTTGTATATACACACACACACACACACCAGGAGGAGGATCAGATTCAGGGTGGACCCAGGCCAAAATAATAAACAAAATGGTATTTATATTTAGTAGCTAGATTACCTGCAAAAAAAAAAAAAAAACACAAATAAAAATCCAGGTACCTTCCCGGACTCCCTAAACCAAAAACAGTGAAATTATCTACAAATACATACAAAGACCAACCAAACCAAAGGGACAAAGCAATAATCAAAATCAATTGGAGGCAAAAAGTCAAAACCGGAATACACAACCAAATATCAAAACACCAAAATCACAACCTCTTTCCTCTTTCCCGCGTCTCTCTCCGGTTTATATATGGTCGCGCTAGTCGATGACGTCACTCAGGGCGGAAGCGACCGTGTGGAAGGTCAGGTAGATGCCGATGTCAGAAAACCTGGAGTGGAGTCTGGAGCGGCGCGCGACCAGGACATGATACACACACACGGCGCAACGGAGCATTTATACAAAGCATAATATTTTTATTATTTTAGCATTTTCATTCATTTATTTTTTACTCAGTAGCGAATATGATTTAAAATGTAGTGAATTACAATACTTCAAACAAAACGTACTTAAGTAAAAGTAAAATTACAGATTTTTAAAACTACTTTAAAAAGTAGAAATACACAAAAAAGCTACTCAATTACAGTAACGCGAGTAAATGTCATTCGTTACTTTCCACCTCTGGACATAATCAATCACCAGTACAGGTGTAATAAATTCTGCAACTATCCCTGCCACCGACACTGTCATCACCGACACCATAGTTGTCCATCACTGACACCCAAACACTCACCACCAACACTGTCACCACCGACACCAACACTGTCAACACTGACACCACTAGTCATGAGTAGATTTGCTGTCCTAAATCCTCACTAACTGACTAGGTGTCATCACTTACACTATAAGCGTCATCGATGATACCAAAACCGGCTTCGCTGACATCAAGGCCATCACCAGACACCAAAACTGTCATCACTGTCACCAAAGCCATAATCAAACACCAAAAGTGTCATCTTTCATTTTTTAACACCAAAGCCAACATCAGACACCAAAACTGTCAATGTTAACACCAAAGACATAATCAGACACCGAACCTGTCTTCACTGACACCAGAACTGTTGTTATTGACACCACTACATGACGTCATGAGCAGGCTTGCTGCTCTGCAGGGCATTACTTTTCTCCAGAAAGTTATATATCCTTACTTACTGGCTAGCTAAAGCTGCGAATAATAATAAAATAATAATAATAATAATAATAATAATAATACGCGATCAGAAAATTACACCCAAATACGAAAAAGCGCGCCCTCGCGCGCGCCCCCACTCACTCACACACACACACACTTACTCGGGTTTATAGTGAGAGCTCAGTCCCCGAATGTAGGTCAGCAGGCCTCACCGTCACACGCGACCGGAAGCGCCTTCTCAAAACTAAGTGCTCGCGCACTGCACGGATTTACCTTTAAGACTCATTAAAGCTGCTTTAATACTGTGCCTTGACTCTCTGAGGCCAGTAGGCGTTAATGCTGAGATTCGGAGACGATAATCATAAATCCGCCAGGCCTGAGCTACTTTATGATGCTGTGTGTTTTTTCCTGTGCGTTTCTGTCATGCGCACGGAAAAGTTCCGGGGCACAATTTTTTATTACTGCTCTAATTTGACACACCGCGCGTTTAGAACAGGAGTGAGATCCAAATAGGTTGTAACGTCTGACTGTAAATTAGTATTGCTAATACTTGGAGAAATACTGCTAGTTATTAAACGCATCACTGTTAGGATATTGACGTTATTCCGTTAACTAGTATTTCAATATTTAGCGATATACGTTGTGCGCATGCGCACTATGATCACTCAGCACATTTACTTATAAATAATAATAATTGCAATAAACATATATGATTTTCAACTATGCGGGTTTTTTTTAATTATAGCTCATTTAATTTCTACATTCTCATGTTTTATTTATCAAAATATATAAACGTCTAAAACGTCGCAGGTTAATGACGCAACCAATACTGCGTCCTAACTCAAAGGGCTGAATCCCAAACCGCTGTTTTCTCCCTATGTAAGTACACTACTAATGTAGTAGATTTAGGTACAACTGTTACAGACTTTATAGTGCACTTTATTTTTTAAATGGTGGATATTTGGGATTTCGCCAAGGGCAACCTTCACTGGAGCCACGAGTGGTGGCTCAGTTTGGAGTCACGGTTGATTTTGTATGTATGGTGACAGACAGGTTGCTTAAAAATGCTGCCGAATTTTAGAAAAGCTTTTACTTTGGGAATACAAATACATAATTCTCGACTTTTTTCTGCTTGTCAAACGAGTACCAAAAAAGTAAGTTTCACATTTTAAACGGTTAGTCTTATACCACCCGATACGATATTATCCCGATAATGCGGTGTCAATACGATTCATATCGCGATACCATGAGTCATCATTAACTATATATACATATCCCGGTTCGATATTACATTGTTTTATCCGGTGTTTTTACAGTTTAAATAGCTGGAATCTTTTTTTTTTTTTTTTTTTTTTTTTTTAAAAGATGTCCTAACTCAAAAGTTTTATACTCTTATTAACTTAATTTTTTTTTACAACTGAATTGAACATGAGGAATTAAATGTCGCACGTTCCTTATAACATTAGTTTAAAAAACCAAGCACTGTGTTTAATCAATACCCTCTAACTTCAAATACAACAGTTTAATATTTAACTTCAAATTAAATAAAAGAAAACAGGCTCCATTGTTACTGAGCAGCATGTCTCTGTCATCCACGTCATTATTATTCCTAAACAAACTTAAAACTTAAAAAACTTAAAGTTTTTCTTAATTCCTACCATGGAGTGTACCGCCTGTAGGATTATAAACGAACAGTGACATTTTACTTCCTGAAATGTCTCCAAAATCTCAAAACTCAACTTGAATATACCTTTGGCGAAATTTAAAAAGGCAAATCGGAAGCGTTTAACATTAATGATATTTGATAATGTAATAATCTTTTCATATGATGTACTGTAAGTCTGCACTCAAATCCCTGTGTGATTTTAAATGCTTTAGGTGATGACACTTTCAATTGTCTTATTTAATATTGTTTTACTGTTATTTCCCCACCCAATTTAATAAATTTATTTCTTGTTTGATTTTTGTGTGGTGACCTTGGCTGACTCGAAAGGTGCCTATATAAATAAAATGCATTATTAATTTAATTTTTATTGTTATTAATAGGATGAAAAACAGCCAATTCTGGTCATTGGCTGATCGACCGGTGCATCTCCATTATAAATGTATAAAAGAAAACAATTTTGGAGGCAGTGTGGAGATACGTGAATTGCCATGCAAGGATATTAATATTTAGCGAAACTGATAGTGATTTGTTTGTGTTCCAGGGTTTAGTTCTGGGTGTGTATGAAAAAGAAAAAGATGACAGCGTGTGTCTGACCGAAGCGGCTGCTGCGTTTGACAGATCCGTATCAGGAAAACTCAGTGAGATTCTGTCAGTGTAAGTAAAAAAAAAAATAGTATTCAAGTTCAAGTCTTGAACTTGAATACAATTTTTTTCAAGTGTGTTGAAATAATGTTTTTCGAAAGTTGATACAGCGGTGCACTGGCTGTTGGACGATCATCATTTCTCTCCACTGCTCCTCAGATCTGGACCTCCTTTAAAGAAGGGAAAGAGCCGGATATTTTACGGATTACACCAGGTACTGTATCTATGAAATGCATCACTTTTACTTCTTATACTCGTTATGCCTGATTTGTTGTTAGTCGATGCGTTCCCTTTATGATGATACCACCTTGATGAAATAATCACTGTGTCCTTCTTTCCCTGTGTTATCCTTCAGAGGTTGCACAGTTGTTACAAAAAAAATTTATAAAGTAAAAAAAGATGAAAAAGAAATGTGATTAATTCTGAGGGACAGATTGTCTGACTTTAAAAGTATTTTTTTTAACATATCTGGCATTTTCAGCATCCAAAGTTGATTTTTATTCTGTTATATGTTATTTCTTTTGTATCAGGACTTCCCGAGTGTTGCAGTTGTAGGTCTTGGCCAGAAAGGAGCAGGAGTGTGCGGGAAAGAGCACTGGGATAATGGCAAGGAGAACATCCGAGCGGCTGTAGCAGGTACTTGTTTGTACCTTCTTCACAATAGTATACGTTAAATCAACTTGAGTAAGCATCAGAGCCCAGACAAGGACAGCTTAAACTCCTGAGCTGACAATACCTTCGAATAAGCACCAGAAAACATCATCATATCCAAGAGCAGGAACTGTACATCTGTACATTTTTTTTCTTTTCATATATATATATATATATATATATATATATATATATATATATATATATATATATATATATATATATATATTTTTTTTTTTACAGTGGGATGCAGGCAGCTTCAGGACCAGGAGATTTCTCATGTGGAGGTGGACCCCTGTGGAGACAGTCAGTCAGCAGCAGAGGGCGCAGTGCTCGGTCTGTTCGAGTACGATGAGCTTAAAAGCAAGAAGAAGACCCGGGTCACTCCGAGACTGTACCGCAGGTAATAATAGTATTGTGAGTAAAATGGCGATGTGTGATTTCTACAAGAAGATAATCAACGACACCAGGTCAGGTCATGCTTTCTTTCTTCTTTTTTTTTTTCCAGTTACATGTAATGCAATACATATACTGTCTGTTCATTCGTAGACAGCATATCATAGGGGGTGTGTGTTAACTTTGCAGTGGAGATGATAAAGCGTGGGAGAAGGGCGTTCTCTACGGAGAGGGGCAGAACCTGGCCAGGAGATTGATGGAGGCTCCAGCCAATCATGTTACGCCTACAGTTTTTGCCAACACAATCGAACAGAAGCTGTCTCCCTTCTCAGACAAAGTCACTGTCCATAAAAGGTATCGAACAACGAACAGTGCGTATATTTTAAGTTTTGTGATATTATTAAATAGGGATGCAACTAACGATTATTTTGATAATCGATTAGTTGGTCGATTATTATTATTATTATTATTCGATTAATCAGATAAAACTAACCGCTTTAATTTGATGTTTTGCTTAACTATATATAACCATAAATCAGGATATTATTTATGTATAAAAGTAAACTTTAAAAAAATGCAATAGCCACATAGAGTTTAATGATCTTTAATTTTGACATTTAAACCTTATTTTATGTAAATCAACATTTTTGCTTTTAACAATAATTGCAGATGGCAAGTTGACTCTGTGTGTGTGTGTGTGTGTGTGTGTGTGTGTGTGTGTGATATATATATATATACACACACACACACACACACACACACACACACACACACACACACACACACACAGAGTGCCCAACTAATCGATAACGGCATTCGTTGACATCGAATTTCATTATTGTTAATTATTAGTTGTTACAGCCCTACTATTAAAAACTCACTGTCTCTTTTTCGCAGAGCCGAGTCATGGATCGAGGCCGAGCAGATGGGAGCGTTTCTCAGTGTGTCCAAAGGCTCAGACGAGCCCCCAGTCTTCCTGGAGCTGCACTACACTGGAAACCCAGATTCCAACCAGGCTCCTTTAGTACTTGTAGGCAAAGGAATCACTTTTGACAGGTGACATGATTTATAGTGTCTCATTTTCACGTTATGTTTTTTTTTCTTCTTTCTTTCTACTCATGTTTTTTTGATCAACTCCCATGTACCTCAGTGGTGGAATCTCCATAAAACCCTCCTCTGGTATGGATGCTATGAGGGCCGATATGGGCGGAGCTGCGACGGTGTGTTCAGCCATCGTCACGGCAGCTGCTCTCAAACTGCCAATCAACATCATAGGTCCGCCCACATTTTCATTCTGACTAATACGTTTAATTCTGTTTGTGAACTTTATTCGCATTAAAAGTTTATTTGATTGTTTTGTTTTAGGTTTAACCCCTCTCTGTGAGAACATGCCTAGCGGAAAAGCTAACAAACCAGGAGATGTCATAAAGGCGAAGAACGGCAAAACCATCCAGGTGTTCCCTGTCGTGCGACTAATTGACCAATTCACAATCAGAAAATGCACAGATTTGTTGATTTATCCTGCATTCTTTGTTCTTCTTAGGTTGATAACACTGACGCTGAGGGTCGTCTGATTTTGGCTGATGCCCTGTGCTACGCTCATAACTTCAACCCCAGGGCTATAGTCAATGCCGCTACTCTTACGGGTTTGTACTTTCTCGCACATTTTCTTTCTGAAAAGGTAGTTGGCAGTTTATTAGGTAGATCCTGACCTAATTCATGACTAAATACCTGCTTTTGAGTGGATAATTTTAGATAGTGTTCCCCAGTGTATATTTGTACACACATCCTAACTGTGAATGTTTACAGAAACAATGTAGTGTATTTACACAATCTTTTTCTCCCCCTGTTTTGCTCCAGGTGCTATGGATGTCGCCTTGGGTTCTGCTGCTACTGGTGTCTTCACTAACTCTGACTGGCTTTGGGAGCGGCTGCATAAGGTGATTGTAGGGATTATAGTCAATCTGGAGGGTCAGTTAGAGCAGCTGGTGTGTTTTTATGCAGCAAGGCCAGGTGTGAAATGTACATATTTCAAGTCACATCTCCTTTTGGTGGTCAGTCAAGATGATTCCTCGTGCTCCCAGAACCTGGCACATAAGGAAGGAAAGACTCCATAGATGTGATAACCTGGGGCCTCATGTACAAAGACTTGCATTGAATTCATACTAAAACATTGCGTACGGACAAAGCTGTAAATGTGCGTACGCAGTAAAAAAAAATCTGATGTATGAAACACTGCGTATGCGGAATCCCAATTAATAAAAAAAAAAAAAAACGTAGCTGGAATAATATCTTTAAATACATCACTCACTAAGAAGCCACCCATCGCGCACCCTGCCACCTTGGAGCCTCATCCCAACCATGCTGTTTGTGAGGATGAATGAATCATGGGATGACCCAGGCCACCTTGCCACAATATTTGTTAGGTGCATTTGAGCAGGGCCTGTTCTAGACCAGACCATATGGGAGGGGGGAGGGGGGGCCGGATTGGCGCGGTCAGATCATGCAACGGGGCGAGGGGGGGCCGGGTTGGTGCGCGGTGATGTAGTGTAGTGTCCCTTTTTAGGCAGATTTTTCCGCTAACCCAGATCATTTTATCAACTTGTTATAAATTCATTTTCTGAGTATATTAACATGTGCTTCCTTAACATTTCAAATTTTTTATTTGAGGGGGAAAGACATTTATTTGAGGGTGCGCTGCCCCCTCTTGTCCCCCGTAGAACCGGCCCTGTTTGAGCATCACATATTATTTGCACATTTATTGAATTGTTCACGATTCACGTATGCAAATTCGTCTTCAGATGGCGCCTTTATAGCAATGTGCGTGCAGTCGATGGCTCCGATTACATTAGGAAAACCGGCGATGGCTGCAAATTGCGCTTTAATGTTTGGCTGGTCAACTGCATGGTATGGAAACCTTATATACCTGCTAGACATGCGGGTGATCCCGTCCCATACAGCTGGCACTGCACGGCTCAAAGACGACTGGCTTAACCCCGAGCAGTCTGCCAGTTCCCTTTGGAAAGAACCAGTTGCCAGGAAACCAAGCGTTGTCAGCACCTGTAAGGGAACGGGTAATGCGTGGCTCCTCGCTGTCTCTCTTTCCAAATTTGGACCCAACTCAGCACAGAGCTCCAAGAGGATAGCTCTTGGAAATCTGAAACTGCTAATAAGCAGTGGTGTCAAAAGTATTCACATTCATTACTTGAGTAGAAGTATAGATACTAGGGTTCAAAAATACTTCTTTAGAAGTTGAAGTATCAACCCAAGCTTTTTACTTAAGTAAAAGTTTAAAAGTACTGGTTTCAAAACTACTTAAAGTATAAAAGTAAAAGTACCGTGAGGGGCGACAAAAGCATTAAGGTCTCGTTTTTTGATCATGCGACGGGGTGGGGAGGGGGATGCGTTGTGTGCGTTTTCTTATCATGCGACCGGGGGAGGGGGGGGGGGGGGGGTTTGCATAAAAATAGAGTAACGAGGCTATTTTCTATTTTTAAAATGTAAGGAGTAGAAAGTACAGATAATTGCTTAAAAATGTAAGGAGTAGAAGTAAAAAGTCGGCTGAAAAATAATTACTCCAGTAAAGTGTAGGTACCCAAAATTTCTACTTAAGTAAGGTAACGAAGTATTTGTACTTCGTTACTTGACACCTCTGCTAATAAGCCAGAAATCATCATGTGCCAGAAATCACTGTGATCCCTAAAAACGCGTTCCCTTCGGATTCAGCCATTGACAATGTCCTCTAATAAGGCCAACACTGCCGTTGCCATAGACTAAGGGTTGTATACATTTGCAAATGCTTTATGTTCTAAATCATATAATTGGTAGATAAATATTGTGTCAATTAACCCATTTTATCAATTATAAATGAATAGCAATGTTTTTCACATGTGTTGGTGCGATACTTTGTAGTGTGCAATTTAACATAATCGCCTCTAGGAGTCGCCAAAGGAAATAAAACAAACACACACAAGAAATACACGTACGCCAGACATGAAGTTGGCGTGGAAGAACGCACATTCTCACGTTAATTTCACTGTTAGTTAATCCGACCGTGAGCGTGAAAACTGGCGTAAGTAAAGTTTTTGTGCGTACGCAGCGTTGATACATGAGGCCCCTGGTCATTCAGTGCGTTCAGGTTGCCAGCTGACTTCATTTTGTTGCCTCATAATATTCCTGAGCCTACTGTCCAACTGAAGCAACCCCAGATCATAACGCTGCCTCCAGAGACGTGTACAGTGGACACTATATGCATGGTGCATCGTTCTGGATCAGTGTCATGTGTAAATTGGATCTATTGACATTCTTTCTATTCATGCGTCACCACACTGATTCGAAATTTGAAAACAATATATAGCTCTGGGGTAAAAAAAAAAAAAAAGAGAGCATTGCAATTTACTCCAGAAAACATATAGAATACCATCAAGAGGAAGATGGTTTATGACCATGCATCAAGCAAAGTTTGCTTTTTTGCAAAAAGAGAGTGAAAAACTGTGGAGAGTCAAACCGCATGAAAGCTGTAATTACAAATCGAGGTTATTATTCCACCAAATACTGATTTCTTAATGTTTTTTTTAGCCAAAGCATTACTTATTTAGCCGGGGGAAGTGTGAGGCATAGGAATCAAATCTATTAAAGAAAGTGTTATCGTTTGCACGATCCACATTCCCCTCAATAGCCTGCCCGTCTGTCTTATAACCAGCGATTCTCCTCGTGCCCCTCCACACCTCTCTCGTGTTGTTCTGGTTCAGCCTTTGTTCCAGTTTTTTCCTGTATGACTCTTTCCCCTCTTTGATTTCACCAGTTAGCATTCTTTGAGCCGCCTTCGCTGCTTCATTATCACCAGACCTAAAAGCATTTTCTTTACATTCCTAACCCAATTCCCATCAAATCCCATTATTGTTTTTTTTTTATTTATTTTTATTTTTTGCTTGCTCCAGGTTACTTCCGAAACGGCCCAGACAGTGTAGCGGGTTTCTTTCTTTTTTATTATTATTTTTTTTTTTATCAAATGCACCTCATGGTCTCTCCACAAGGGGGAGGCAGATAGCCATTAATCTTCATGTCGAATGTATTTCTGTTTTATTATTATAATTGTTTTAATAAATTCGCTATATAAATTTTTTTATAATGAAAAATAAAATTAACTCTAAGTTTAGAATTTATACTTCTGAACGTGCTGTCAAACAAACATTACTTAGATCTGCGAAAAACGGCTTGAGGGTGAAAGAGATGCCATTAAAAGTGCAACATAAAATTCATTAAATGAATAGATGTACTGTATGTACAGTGTCAAATGTATGCATGTACAAATTGAAATGTTTGAATTCAAATAAAAATTTTGTCACATACACAGTCATACACAGTACGGTATGCAGTGAAATGCTTATTATTAAATTCTTCCAACTATTAAAAGATATGCAACTTGCACAATCAAGTACACACACGCCCATGATGCTGCATTAATAATTTTCAATAAATATATTTATATACTGTAAATAAGTTACGGTTTGGGTTTCACGGCTGATATTTGTGTGTGTTATTTGTATTTCCAGGCAAGTGTTATCACGGGAGACCGGGTGTGGAGGATGCCTCTGTTCCAGCATTACACCAGACAAGTCACAGAAAGTGCTCTGGCAGACTTGAACAATGTTGGAAAATATAGCCGGTACCTCTGCTTTTTTATTTATTTATGTTTTTGTTGTTATTTACACAAGCATGACGCCCGTTCTAATGGAAATTTGCTGTAATGTCAGAAAAAAATAAAACTCTGTGGAATGTGCTGCTGTTGGAAAATAATCATCTTTACACAGTAATGTATTCTACCAACGAACTGCTGATTGTTTGACTTTAACACTTCAACAGAAAACTGTACTTCTAAATTGTATTCATAAAAGTTTCATTAGATCCTGTTTGCTATTTCTGAACAGGTCGGGCGGTGCATGTACAGCCGCTGCGTTCCTGCAGGAGTTCGTAACGGCTGGGCATTGGGCTCATCTGGATATCGCCGGGGTGATGTCCAACAAGGATGAAGTGACCTACCTGCGGAAGGGAATGTCCGGGAGACCCACGAGGACGCTCGTCGAGTTCGCTGCTGCTTTGGCATCCGAGTCTTAAAAAGTGTCCAAGTTAAAAATTCCTAACGTTTTTTTTGGGCGGGGGGGCAAAGATTATCAACCTCTTGGTAGAACATGAATAATTTTTTCCCCAAGTATAGAAAGTAGTCAAGGCAGTAGATAATGATGATCATGCCAGCAATTGTTCAAACATGTTTTATCATTAAAATTGCATTTTGTAACAAGTCCTTCACTCATTCTATTATTTGTGTCTAATGTCTGGTTTAGCTGGCTTCAGACAAAGGATAATAATCAATAAATGTTTCTTAATGTCGAAGTGTTTGTTCTGCTTGCGGCGTTCAAGTCAAAGCGAGACTTTTGATTAAACAGAATAATAGAATAGTTATTAAAGTAAAAAAAAAAAAAAAAAACTCCCAGTACATCATATCAGAGTACCTGCTTCACATTTTGCTGCAGTATTGCACTTAAAGTCTTCCGTAAATGTCAGTTTTTAATTAAAAAGTCAAGCCCTCAAAAGTCCTGGATTGACTTGAACACTTTTGCTTGTATTACAAGCAACTGAATTTCAATCCAAAGCAGTTCATCTGTGCTTTTGTCTTCTCACATTTACTCTCGCTGTGTCATAACTGAATCTCACAATCAGTGACCAATCAGTATTGAGCGTTTTAGCTTCATGACCAGTAGGTGGCAGTGCAGAGACAGAACCTCAGGACTAATCCAATGTTCATGCACAAGGAACGTGCTAAGGATGCTGAAGCCTCTTAAATGCTTTATGGGTACTGTGTGTGTGTGTGTGTGTGCGTGCGCGCATGAATGCCGCTTAAAGACATTGTTCTGGCTGGTCACGCCATAAGCTGATGGGGAATTTGTGCAATAAACTGTTAATCTGTAGCAAAGCTAACACGCTGGTTTAAACAGTCACACACACACACCTTGGTATGAAGCTGAAATATGTGCTGTGTCTTTCTACAAAACTCAAACACTATCACTTTTAGTTCTCGTATTGTTATTTACAAATAGCAACTGATTCATATGTGGTATTAGAGATGAGTTTCAGGTTCGACAGCGGAATCAGAAGTGTGACGATTAATTTCAAACATGTTCTGCAGCTTAATTACTTAAGTAACTTCATTACATTAATTACGTTCTGTCAGGTATTTCAGGCCCTTTGAGTCACCGTATATGTGTGTGTGTGTTTAAATCAGCAGTGCCTCATGGTAACACGCCTATTGTTCAGAAGTGCAGCCAAAGGACAAGGCCAAAGAGATAAATCTATTTTTCAGCTACACTGTTTTAATGTTTTGGGACAACACATTAAACAACAGTTTTCAATGACATTTGATAACTACTCCAGTACAGTGTGTGTGTTTGTGTGACTGAGGTTGTGTTATAGCGTATATGTCTTGGTGTTGGGTTTAAAACGTCATATGCTCCGTTACGCATGGACATTAGTCTCGACTGTTTGACCTTTGTGCGTGTGAGTGGGGCGGGTGGAGGGGGCAGTCTCTTTACACTAGTTTGAAACCGATTAACATTCTAACAGTCACTCCCTAATCCGGATCCTAGAACAGGATGAAACCGAACATGAGAACGTCCCGTGTATAACCACATTAGTTATTTTCTTATAAAAAGCCACCTTGAACTGGACGTTCTGTACGCGGTGTAACCCTCACGCCTCCGCGCGCACCAACGCACACGGCTATATAGTACGTTTTCGGTTCGTACGGCAGAGGGCCGGTGTTTCTTGATGGCACTGAATCTGAGGTGTGTTGTGGAGCTTTATAGCACTGATACACAGCATTACAAGACGAGCGAACAGGAGGTGTGTTGGCCTACACTAGGGGTGTACAGTACATACATATACAAAGACACGATCCTGAGAGGAGATACCAATAGAATGTCTCTCTCTATCAGTTTGGCTCTTGTCTGTCAATATGTTTCTTCCTAGGAGTCTCTATGTTTCTTTCTATATGTCTCTCCATACTGTATATCTCTCTAAGTTTGACAACTTTTTTTTTTTTTTACTTTTTATTAGTTTGTCTGTCTCTCATATGTCCCTCTATGTGTTTCTCTATGTCTCTCTGTCTGTCAGCTTCTTTTACTCTCTATATTCTCTTTCTATGAGTTTGGTTGTTTGTATCTCTCTCTCTCTCTCTCTCTCTCTCTCTGTCTGTCAATGTCTTTCCCCATCGGTTTCTTCACCTCTTTTTGTTCGCCTCTCTATATGTCTGTACACATCAGTTTCTTTCTCTCTGTATATTTTCTGGCTCTCTCTGCCTGTATGTCTTTCTTTCACTTTGTCTCCCTGTATTGTTTTTTGTCTCTAAATTATTCTCTATAGTATGTCTCCCTACAGTATGTGTCTGTCTCTCTCTATGTCTTTCCCTATCAGCTTCTTTGTCTCTTGTTAATTTGTATCTTTCTGAGTTTTACAGTATTGTCTCTGTGTATGTCTCGCTGTGTCTCGCTATATGTCGCTCTATCAGCTTGTCTATGTCTTTCCCTATTAATCTCGTTGCCTCTCTCAGACAGTTTATAAGTTTATTTGCCTCTCAATATATCTGTCCATCTATACATCAGTTTATTCGTCTCTCTACACGTCTCTTTTATGAGATGGTCTGTCTCTCTTCTTCTAACTGTATGTCTTTTTTTAATTCTCTCTCTCTCTCTCTCTCTCTGTATTTCCCTATGAGTTTTTTGTCTTTCCATATGTCATATGTCTCTCTCTGTCAGGGTGTCTGGCTCTCTATGTATGTCTTTCCCTATTACTTTTTTTTTTGCCCTTTTCTATGTTATGTCTCTTTCTGAGTTTGTTGGTGTTTATGTCTGTCCATATCAGTTTCTTTGATTCTCTACACGTATGTCATTGTGTGTCTGTCTCTTTATATGTGTCTCTCTATGCCTTTCTGTCAGTTTGTCTGGCTCTATATTTTTGTCACTATAAATATCTTTGTCTCTGTATACAGTATGCATGTCTATCTGTCTCTCTCTGAGCTTAAGGTCTCTATATGTCTCTCAATGTGTTTTCTAGTTGCCTTTCCCTCTTTACCATTCTATGAGTTTGTTTCACTTTTTTCTTTGTCTTTATTTACCAGTTTGCCTGTCTCTATACAGATGTGTAAAAGTTAGTGACCCCTTCTTTTTGTGTAAAGACCTAATAAAGATCAACTTGTGGGTCTTAGTTTTAGGCAAATACAACCTCATATGAACAACTTTTTTTGTTCAATTATTTTATTCAATTGTTCCTCATCCACCTCCTTCGTATAAAAAAAAGAAATATGACAAAAATAATACAATCACAGACCCTACATTAAGGTTGCGAGGTAAAACCTCAATAAATTCAATTTCAATTCAATTCAGTTTTATTTGTATAGTGCTTTTAACAATTGACATTGTCTCAAAACAGCTTTACACAATCAAAAGAATTATTTAAGTTTGTATGGAATGTGAATGTGTATGAATCAAAATGTTCAGATATTCCCTGGTGAGCAAGCCCGAGGGCGACAGTGGCAAGGAAAAACTCCCTGAGATGGTAATAGGAAGAAACCTTGAGAGGAACCAGACTCGACAGGGAACCCATCCTCATCTGGGTGAAACAGATAGCAGGAAATGATCTGCATTTATACAGTGTTAAGTGTTAGGTTCAGCTATAATAGTTGATGTTAATTGATGTTATAATAGTTGATGTAAAATGGAGTCCAGTAGTTATTGGAGACTCAGATAGACTTGTAGAAAGTTCCAGTCCTGAACTATCAAATTGTCAAGTCCTCAGAGAAACAGCTGACCACACCAGTCGAGGCCAGAACCATCTTCTAAGTATAGAGAATCATCCCCAGACACCAGGCACATCCTAAAGAGACACACGGGGCATCCATGCGATGAGACCTCCAACCAGAAACCGGGCACCAGGATGGATCAGACAGGTCCGGAGGGCAGAGGGAGTCTGGATCACTGGCAGCTCAGGAATGACATGTGTAGCTCTACAGAGAGAGAGAGAGAGAGAGAGAGAGTGAAAGGGGGAGACAGGGGGAGAGAGGAAAGAGAATGAGGGGGAGGAAGAGAAGAGGAGGAGAGATGGCAATTAGGTATGGTCACAGTCACAATGTATAATGTGAATTTATATTTACTGTAGAGTGCAAGCAGGGACTCCGGCAGGACTAACTATGACAGCATAACTAAAAGGGAGAGCCAGAAGGAAACACAAACATGAGGGGGAACTGAGATGTAAAGCAAACAATCACCTCACCGTCAACAAACCTGAGTGATCAAATGAGAGTGAGGAAGACAGCATCTAAACATACCAGTTCACCATAATACTCTACGTCCATGAGTCCCCCAGATCTGCTCCTTTACCTTATGGCAAATCTATTTATAAAAATGCTTGGCTAAATAAATAGGTTTTTAGCCTAGACTTAAACACTGAGACTGTGTCTGAGTCCCGAACACTATTTGGAAGACTATTCCATAATTTTGGGGCTTTGTAAGAAAAAGCTCTGCCCCCAGCTGTAGTTTTCATAATACGCGGTACTGACAAGCAGCCTGCATCCTTTGATCGAAGTAGGCGTGGCGGATCGTAAGACACTAGCAGTTCGCTCAGATACTGCGGCGCGAGACCATTCTGCGCGAGATCAATCTGTGAAGAAGAATAGCATGATCAATAGTGTCAAAAGCTGCACTGAGGTCGAGTAATACAAGCATAGTTACACAACCCTGATCAGAGGCCAATAGGAGGTCATTTACTACTTTAACGAGTGCTGTTTCTGTGCTGTGATGAGGCCTAAATCCTGACTGATACAGTTCATGTATGCAATTTCTATGTAGATATGAGCATAGCTGCCCCGCTACTATCTTTTCCAGAATCTTAGAGATAAAGGGGAGGTTTGATATTGGCCTGTAATTGGACAGCTGACAGGGGTCGAGGTCAGGTTTCTTAATTATTGGTTTAATAACTGCTAATTTAAAAGATTTTGGAACATAACCAATGCTGAGTGAGGAATTAATTATTCTCAACATCGGTTCTGTTATTACTGGTACTATCTGTTTAAGAAAATGTGTCGGTATAGGATCTAATATATAGGTTGATGAATTTGCAGAAGAGATGAGTGAAATTAGTTCATTCTCTTCAAGAGGAGTAAAGTATTCTAGGTTTGAATCTGACATGGCTAGGTTAACATCTGTATCAATTACATTGTTTGGTTTCAAAGCCTCAATTTTATGCCTGATATTTACAATTTTATTATTAAAAAAGTTCATGAAGTCCTCACTATTGCATGATGTTGTTGTGGAGATTTCTGTAGTGGTCTTATTTCTGGTTAATTTGGCTACGGTATTAAATAAAAATCTAGGATTATTTTTATTTTCTTCTATAAGAGTGGAGAGATACGTTGATCTAGCTACACTAAGAGCTTTCCTATAGTTCAGGATGCTCTCTTTCCATGCTATTTGAAATACCAACAATTTAGTTTGACGCCATTTACGCTTTAATTTCCGAGCAGTCTGTTTTAAAGTGCGCGTGTGATCGTTATACCAGGGAGCGAGTTTCTTATCTCTAATAATTTTACTTTTAGCTGGAGCTACATTATCTAAGGTACAACGAAGTGTCGACTCTAAATATTCAGTCGCCTGATCAAGTTCTGTGGGGTCAGACGGTGGCCTAATCGAAGTTGGTAACTCTGGGAGATTACTGATAAAACTCTGTGTGGTAGTTGATGTGAATGTACGTTTAATACTGTAGCGCGGTGCTGTGCGTACATTATCACTGTGACACACTTGAATGGAGACAAGATAGTGATCTGAGATAATTTCAGACAGTGGAATTGTGAATACATTTCTTATAATTAATCCGAAGAATATTACTAAATCTAAAGTGTGACCTGCTTTATGAGTGGGTCCTACTACACACTGATTTACACCTACGGAGTCCAGTATGGATATAAATGCTGTTCTCAGAGGGTCTTCTGGATTCTCAAAATTAATGTTAAAATCTCCGGCAATTAACACTTTGTCTACAGAAACGACTAGGTTTGAGATGAAATCCGCAAATTCACTAAGAAATTCAGAATACGGCCCTGGAGGTCTGTAAATTATAATTAGTGGAATCGACTGAGCTGATTTAATATACTTAAATACACTTATGTTACTATAGAGAATTTCAAATGAGTTAAATTTGTGTCGGTGTTTTTGTACGATAGACAGATTATCATTATGAATAACTGCGACGCCTCCTCCTCTACCAGTTAACCGAGGCTGGTGTATGTAGCTGTATCCAGGAGGACTAGCTTCATTTAGAGCTACATACTCGTCCTGTTTAACCCATGTTTCAGTTAAACAGAGTATATCAAATGCCTGATCTGTGATAATTTCATTAACAATAACCGCTTTTGATGCGAGAGATCTAATATTTAACAATCCTATCTTCAGATCAGAGGTGCCGGCTGCGCATTCAGTATGATCGGAGTTTGTGGAGTTTATGTTAATTAGATTATTGAAACAGACTTTCTGAATCTTTCTACATTTTTGCTTAGATCGGGGAACAGACACAGTCTCAATATGGTGAACCCTGAGTGACGACTCTATGCAGCTAGCAGACGGTTGGTTTAGCCTGTCTGTCTGCTCCCTGGCCTGGGCTCTGGATTGTCACCGATTAACTAGACCTCTACTGAGACTATGAGCTATACTACAGGAAATGAGAGCAGCACCTTCCCGAGTGGGATGGACACCGTCCCGCCCTAACAGGCCAGCTTTGCCCTCAAAGGTCTTCCAATTATCTATGAAGCCCACATTATTTTCGGAGCACCACCTGGACATCCAGCGGTTCAGCGACCATAACCTGCTGTAAGCTATGTCACCACGTCTCATTGGGATGGGACCAGAGCATACTACTTCATCGGACATCGCCTTCGCTAATTTAAACACCTCTGTAAAGTTATTCTTACTAACCTCTGACTGATGAAGGCGTATATATATATATAAATAATGAATGTGGAATCACGACTGAGGTTCACGAAACTGCCACAAAACAAAAGTTATGGAATAATGTACTTAGGACAGATAAGGACAAATTGGAGTTGTTTGGCCTTACCGCCTTGCACCATGTTTGGCAAAAACCAAACAGCTTTTCAGCAGAAACACCTCATATTAGGGGTGATCATTTGGGCTTGCAGTCATTGAGTTGACCATGAACTTCTTTGTATTCCTGAGTACTCTAGAGGAAAATGAATGGTCTAACCAAAAAGTGCAGAACTCAACCCAATTGAAATACTGTGGTGGGACCTTAAAATAGCTGTGCATAAGCAAATGCCCAAAAAACTTTAATGAACTGAAGCATTTTTTGCTTTTACCTTAATTTTTGTAAAATAAATAATGGCACTGTGAAAAAAAGGTGTTTGTTGTTCATCTGAGGTTGTATTTGCTTAATACCTGTTACTAACAATTTTTTTTTTTTTTTAATAATTTTTGTTTAACACAAAGTAAAAGAGAGGCACTAACTTGTAAACTTGTTTTTGAATTTGTTTGTCTTTCCATATGACTCTATCAGTACAGTATGTCTGTCTCTCTATATGTCTATATATCTGTGTCTCTCTCTATCAATTTCTCCCTTTCGGTCATAATCTCTATCTCTCATTCTCTCTGTCACATTTCCTCCTCTCCCTGTTTGCTCTTGTTCTGTCCGTCTCCTTTTCTCTATACTGTATCTCCATTACTGTCTTAGTTTTTGCTGCATCACAACTATTTCAAAAGCATGACACAGTAATTAGAGATGCTTGAGGCATGTCATTTTCCTCCTACCTTTTTCTCTGTGTAAAAAGAAAACACCCTTTCAAAAAATTAAGAAGCACTTCCCCTCTCTCGTTCACTTCTCTTCTTCTCCACACTGATATTCAATGCGACTAGTGTATTAGGGTGTGTTGCAGGTATTGTAGGGGAACAAAAGGGCTTTTCTGAGGGGCATTTGTCTCGTTTCTGTAGTTCACACAATCTGCTTGTTGTGGAATTACTTTTCCTTCAGGGGAACAAAGATATTTTGCTTTATTATTTATCATCCCTGCCAGGTTTCATCCAGGACCCAAAGCCAAAGAGTTAAGGAGGTGGGGTTCTTGCTTAATCCATAAGAGTGCAGACCCAATTCTCAATTCTAGGGGTCGAGCCAGGCTTTTGACTCTTTGTTAACTTTGAGCCATTACTGTTAAACAATATGGTTACATTCGCAGTAGTTCTGCTCTAGGGTAATTAGTGGTGCTTGGAAAGCATCATTATTATTATCTCACAGACTTATAATTATTTTAATTTTTTTATTCTTCTTCAGTACAAATGTTTGGCGCATAACTAGTTCCTCACCTAACAATATTAGTATGTCACTAGCATGATGTCAACAATATTAGCATGTTGCTAGTATTATTCTACCTATATTAGCATTTAGCTACAGTAATAACATGATTAGCATGTTGCTAGTGTGATTAGCATGTTGCTAGTGTGATTAGCATGTTGCTTGCATTATTCTAAGTATATTAGCATGTTGCTAGCAACATCAGTAGAATGTCGCTAACATAATGCTAGAGTGATGTGCATGTTGTTAGCTTGACTCCACTATTCTTCAGAAAATGTACCTCTCTCGTTCATAATTAAAATCCCAGGATCCCATTAAGCCACAACTTGCATATCTTGTCATTAAAATTTCCATAGTAACTGTCAAGTTCTCTAGGAATTTGCACATCAACTTCTGCGTCTAACTCGAAAAAAAAAATCCATTAGCCAACTACAGTGGACACAGGGATCAATTCGGAATCACTTTTTAATTCTTGTGTTTGACATCGTAGCAGGTTACACAACAATCGTTCAAAGTGGATTCAACTAGAGTGATCTAAAAACCTCAAAGAAAGAGGTATATCACTACTGTGAACAAATACAACAACAAATTAGTTTAAGTAAGGACAAATACACATTCGTCTATAATTCCTAATTGAGTCAGGGAAGGAGTCTCCAGTGTCAGCACAAAAAATTAAAAAACGTGTTATATCCGATAATATATGTATAAAAGTATAAAAGATGCCGAATGTGATGTCCTTATTATACAGTGAAAAATAAATAAATTATATATATACATATAAAAGCTACACAATATTTAGAAATCAAAACACTATGATAGTGTTACTTTAGATTCCTTAGTACAGTGTTACTTAGTACAACTATAATTAATTGTATTGTGGATAACTGTGGATTACTGACTTTCGCAACACACCCTCACACACACACTTTATGAGGTCAGGGTGAACTGGGTAAAACTGTTATTTTGAGGTTGTGATGGCTCAATTTGTACTTCCTTCTACAGAAACTCCAGGTTTGTGAGAGAAGTATAAGTGTCTGCGTGCAGGTCTGCGCGCGTGTGTATGTGTATGTGTGTGTGTGTGTGTGAACTGCTAATATTGTTAATGCCAATGTATGTTTTTGGTCTTAAACAGTCTTAATTTATGGTTTAGTGCTTTCACCTAAATTTGTGTGTGTGTGTGTGTGTGTGTGTGTGTGTGTGTGTGTGTGTGTGAAGTGCTAATAGTATTAGAGAAAAAGCATGTTTTTGGCATTAACAGTTTAAGTTGGTGTATTAGTACTTTCACTTAAATAAATGTGTTTGTGTGTGTGTGTGTGTGTGCGTGTGTGTGTGCGTGCGTGTGTGTGTGTGTGTGTGTGTGAGTGTCTGTGTGAATGTGTGAGTGGAATGCTGTTTTGGCTGTTGTCCAGGTTGAGCGAGGATAGTGTTTCCAGTGCAAGTACCTGGAAGCATTCAGGTTTAGTGAGTTTCTGTACAACACACACACACACACACACACACACACACAATGGGAATGAGTTGCACCAAGCAAAGTGACATGAAACTAAACATTTCCTGGTACTGTATGTTTCAGTCTTTCACACCACACACACACACACACACACACACACACACACACACACACACACACACATCAGACACCTCATCCATACATTTAGTTTTTTTTTTTTATTATTAATATTGATTCTTGTATTTATTTTGAAGTCCTTTGAGAACATTCTAGAACATTCCTTCCTGATCCTTCTATTAGTCTTATTCTTTCTTAATCAGATGAGAGGAATGTGCAGATTATGTCAGTGAGAGGCAGGTACTGAGACTAGTGCTAATTACTCTCTCTCTCTCTCTCTTTCTCTCTCTCTCTCACACACACACACACACTCCCTCTCCCTCTCTCTCTCTCTCTCTCACACACACACTCTCTCTCTCTCTCTCTCTCTCTGGCTCCCTCCATTCTCTTCAGAGGAGAGAAGTGCAAGAAGGAGCGTCAGCACAGACAGGGAAGCGAAAGAGTTCAAGAGGCAGAAATCAAAACAAGAAGAAGAAGAAATCTCTCCTGTCGTTCTTGTCATCAGAGCTCGGTTTGTCACACGACTCCGAAAAAGAGAGGGAAGATGAAAACGGCTGGATTACAGAGCTGCTGAATGAGACTTCGACTCTGACAGCTACTGAACATTACAGGTGCGACATTCACTTGCTTTTTTTCCCCTAATCTCCTCTACTCAGGTATGTTCTCTCTCTCTCTCTCTCTCTCTCTCGCTTTATCTATCTTCCTCACTCTCTTTAGCCACCTGCTTTTCTTCCTTGTGTTTTTTTCTTCGCTGTACAGATGGTGCTGAGGCCCTGATGACATCTTTGACCTTATTTATTATGATAGTTACAAAATGACCCCTCTCTCTCTCTCTCTCTCTCTCTCTCTCTCTCTCTCTCTTTTTCTTACTGTCTTTCTTTTTTTCAGTTATAAACTCCTTCAATATTGTGAAAAGTGGGTTGAAAGTTTCTCTCCGTTTTTGCTTGAGTGTGTGTGTGTGTGTGCATTGTGTAACTGCACTCAGAGGGTGTGCTGTAATTGAATGTGTGTGAAAGAGTTGGGTTTCACACACCACACACACTTAGAGATGGCTCAATCGAAGAGGGGGGAAAAATACGAACCCAAGACAGAATGAAAGAAGGAGCGATGGAGAGTGTCGTGATCAGACACTGTGTGTACGGAGTATCAGTGTGACCTTGGACTGTTCTTTTGGGGGGGGTTTCCCCTTGTACAGTATGTGTATACACATTAGACCATATCACTGAACACACACACACACATATACATACATACACACAAGTCTCAAAGATAGTCTTTAATTTGTTTAGGAATTAGAAAGCACAGCTGGTAGTTATTTTTTTTTTTCCCAAAAACTTTTTTTTTGTTTGTTTGGATGTTTGTTTTTCGGAATGACTCTCCGTCGTCAGCGCAAAATAGCTGAAGTGTAAAAGGAATTAAACACCTCCTTATTCCAAACCCCACCGCTGATTATTCTCGGAGAGCTGTTTTTATCCTCATTTACGCTCAAAGAATCCAAGTATACTGTCGAGCAAGTGTTAGAAGTTGCGAGCTTCAGTCCTGCTGTGTGTGAGACAGACGGAGAGAGAGAAAGAGAGACTGTATATTTGAGTAAGTTCTTGCTGTTGGGTGGAGGTCAAAGGTCATAGCCAAGAGGCAGCATCCAGCCGTTTGCTGTAGTTTTCCAAAACTTATGGAAAGTGAATAAGAAGTGTGTTTTCCGATGGTTCTTGTTTGTGTGTGTGTGTGTGTGTGTGTGTGTGTAATCAGATGACTCTAAGAGGGTCACCTTATTTTAGTGTAAATAATACAATGTTAAAACATGCATGTTTGTTTCAAAACAAGTTGAGAGAACAGGTTTTGTGTGTGTGTGTTTGAGAAAGAGAAAGAGAGAGAGATGGAGAGAGACTGCGTGTGTGTGTGTGTGTGTGTGTGTGTGTGTGTGTGTGTGTGTGTGTGTGTGTAGGTTGCTGTGACAGTTCGCTCTGATTGGCGAAGACAAACCAGTTTCTACTGTCTTTGTTTTGATGCTTATCAGTTCTCAGAAGTCAGCACTTTTAGGTGTTTGTGTATCGATTGTACAGTTGTGTAAAAGTGTGTGTGTGTGTGTGTGTGTGTGTGTCTATACAGTATACATTTGTTAGAAATACTGTATATATACAGTAGTATTGAACTTTACAAATCTTCCTCTTTAAAACAAAACTTCTCTAAAAGGACTTAACTTTTTCTCACTCCTTGTGACACACACACACACACACACACATGCGCACAAGCAGAAAGAGACAGAGAAACACTGGGGTCACTTGTCCGTCTCAGGTCTTTCAGTCATATGGTTGGTCATGTGACCTCCTCAGCATGACTTTAACCCTGACAGACATCTGGACGGCTGTGTGTGTGTGTGTGTGTGTGTGTGTGTGTGTGTGTGTGTGTGTGTGTGTGTGGTGTGAGTGTGTGCGTACATGCATTTGTGTGGGAGACAGCAAGACAGAAACAGGATCTCTTCTCTTTCCCTTCTGCTTTTCTTCCCATCATCGTCTCTTTCTCCATCTCTTTCAAACACACACACACACACACACACACACACACACACACACACACACACACACACACACACACACACACACACACACACACACACACACCTCCAGTTCAGGGGAAGAATGCATTCATTGTGAAGAGAGAGTACAGGTATGTAGTGTGTGTGGGTGTGTGTGTGTGTGTTTGAAAGAGATGGAGTTTGATTGGTGGTGAGTTATTAGGGGAGGAGCTGATTGAGTTTCAATTTTGTGCACACATGCATGCACACACACACACACACACACACACACACACACACATTTCCCTCAAATTTTTCTAGTCTTTTTAATGATTTGCATAAAAAAACACAACCTTGCTAATTTAATCATCCACTTCCAGTCTCTAATTTGTGTAACAACATTCTATTTTCAAAGTGACCTCATTGATGGATACCACAATCTCCCTAAAAATAAGGAACACAAAATGTTTCTTTCTTCGTCATGTGATCTTAAGGAAATTATTATGATGACCATAACTTCCTGGTGAACATGTGCCTTCTGGAAGAGGGGTGAAGTTAAAAATCTGAAATATGCACATGGGCAGTTGTGAAGGAAAATGTAGCTATGCTTAAAAGGTTTAGATTTTTTTTTATCTTTACTTTACATACAAAGTAATATCAATGCAACAGGAATAGCAACACATTCATGGGGTCACCCCTTACACTTGGAATACTAGGAAATACTAGGAAAAATGTAAAACTATTTAATTAAAAAGTATGCGAATGTATCACAAATAGAATAAAACGTAGCTAGAATTTTTATTACAAGATTATTATACATCAAATATAAGAAAATCATGCTTATTTGTAGGCAATTATTAATTTACAGATATATTGTTATTATCATATATATTTTGTCTCCTTTAAAGAAGCAGAATTATTTACCAACTAAATACACATTGTTTTAAGCTTAAAATCATGACAAATAAGACAGCACAGTGGCCTCGCACCTCCAGGGGGTCTGCATGTTCTCCTCATTGTGGGTTACCTCTGGGTACTCCGGTTTTCTCCCGGGGTCCAAAAACATGCAGATTAGACTGATTGGCCTTCCCAAGTTGCCTGAAGGATTGTGTGTGTGTGTGTGTGTGTGTGTTTGTGTGTACTATTACATAGTAAAATAATTTAACTTTGCCTATATTCTAGATATTTTAACTTTCTTAGGCTATTTAATCACCTTCATCTATATTCTAATACAAATCTATGCTACATATGACTTATCTGTGGTAGGTCTAGTCAGCTGACAGATGATAAATGTTGGAGCTTATTCACCACAATTGCGCAATATCATCACGATTCAGATTACAAGCAAATTTGCAAACCAACATGTCCTCCTTTTAGCTAAAAGAGTACTATCACATATGCAGGATTTAGTCTTTTGAATTGAACCCTGGTGTGTAAACATGAAAGCGCCCTTAAAAGAAATTCTACCTTTATGTAGCATATGCGTGAGGTGGAATTTAAAACCAGGCACATTTGTCCACTTAGGGAATGGTTACAATTGTTGAGTCTGAATCCAACATGAAAATGATTCTTTTGCTACTTGGTTTCCACACAACTTACTGAGCCAAAAGGAAACTCCAGCGTAGACCCGTGTATAGCTAGAAACTTACATTTATACCTAATTTTACTTAATTCATAATTAACTTGTCATAATTTACTTTACATGCATTGTTCTATTTAAATTATCTTGTCAGTCAATATCACTAAAACTAAGCAAATAAACAAGATACTTGACTTGTCATCTCTGTGTGATCCTTAGGAAATTCACATGGTTGCTACTTCCTGTTGAACATGTGATTTGTAAAATATTCCAAACGTTTCATATTTCAGTGTTTCAATACTCCTCCCAATTTGTTTCTTACTTGGTTTTGTTTATTCTGCACATGACTAAAGGAACCACGAATGGCTGAAACATGAATCTCTCGTGCATCTCATATGTTGGTAAAAAAATATATACAGTACACACCCTGGTGTTCAATAAATAACTAATAAACAGGAAATTAGCAAGTTTTCTTAATCACAATATTTTACATAACTTTAACAGATACCAACTCACTTTTGATGTAAGACAGATGTGAAAAAAAAAAAAAAACTATCCCTTTAAGGGAAAAACCATACCAGGATATGAGTCAAGTGGAATGAACAGTACATATACAGAAAAGTCTTAGTGTTAAATTGAAACACTGCAATTACACTACTGGAGTTAAGTAGAGCTCTTCAGGTCCCAGTTATCCTGTATAATCTCTAACCCAAGTTATGATAACTTAACTTAAGTTCATTACTTAAATTCAAGTAAGATTTTCCAATAATGTGTCTGCACATGATCTTAACAATTCACACACTCGGTCCTCCAAGTGAGGTGGAAAGAAACGCAAATGTTCAGCCTAAATATCGAACAAAAATGTCTTTAAATCCTATAACAATTTCGTTATTTACAATTTTATAATTTTTAATAAAGAAGTAATTATATTAATTTACATTCATATTAAATGATCCAGTATAATGTTAATCATTTTGATGTTTAGTTGCTTTCCTGTTGTCACTGTGTGTGTGTGTGTGTGTGTGTGTGTGTGTGTGTGTGTGTGTGTGTGTGTGTGTGTGTGTGTGTGTGTGTGAATTTAAGATGTATCAAATGTTCTATGTATTTAAAAAAAAACCAAGGACACAGGGAGCCTTTAAACTGCAACAATGAAAAACATACTCTACACTGATTCTCTCTCTCTCTCTCTCCATCACAAATAGTCAGACATTTACATATTCACATAAATACACAGACACACAAAGTGACACACAACTAAATACACAAAAAAGACACACAAGCATAAACACAAATAAACACACCTACATTTACAAATACATACAGGAACACCACCACACAGTGACATAGAAACATGCAGAACACCAAGCACACACACACACACACACACACACACACACACACACACACACACACACACACACACACACACACACATCAGATGACCTTGACTCAACAGGTTCTACTGCAGCATCAGACATTTTTCCTGACTTGCTGTACTCAAGTGACACTAATGCACATGCATGTGTGTGTGTGCGTGTGTGTGTGTGTGTATGAGTGAGTGTTCTAAATAGTTCTTCTAGTATAGCAGACAGGTAAGGTTGGAGTTGGACCAGATTTTCCAGTTTCCTACTTTAAATAATGCAGTCTGACAAAACCTGGAGGCACACATACTGTATATACACACACACACACACACACACACACACACACACACTTTGTCCTACATCCTACTCTATGGTTCATCTTTCTCTGATTGTCCAGCAATGCTGTTCATTCATTCATTATGAGGGCGGGCCTGTGCGCTGCTATGACAGTGTACAGTAATAAGGATATATGAAAAATTTATGACCTTAATGTAGCACTATTTCATTACAATTAATGGCATGACATAGAAGAACTTTCCGGGTGCGGCCTTTAAATATGAATATACAGTTAAAGAACAAGCGCGCAATTTGGGCAGCAGAGATAAGTTTCATTTCATTTCATGTGTTTTTGTTACTAGGATGATTAGTGTGTGACACTCAACTGCTCCAAGGCATTTTAAATGTTTGGGACATTAAAGTGTTCCTGGGAGGCCAGCGTATCAGATGTTTCAGATGCAGGTAGTCTGGTAATGTCTCTTCTGGTGCACTGAGAAAACGTTATACCTTGTTGTGAATGTGTGAAACACTTGTTAAGTGCATTAGTGTAGTAGGGGATTATATAGAGAAATAAAGGTTGTGTTTTTTCCTCCGATAACTGAGTTCTGTTATTCTGCAAGTTGCTATCATACTGTACCATTCCACCTCTTAGTCATTCCTTTGTTTATACAGTAGATAAGCACAATGTGACCGAGATCTGAGGTGTGAAGTAGCAAAGTACAAATACTCTCTGAACTTACAGTAATTCAGATTTTTAAGGATCTGTATTTTACTTCAGCTTACGTTCTACCACTTTTACTATCGACTATGAACAATACACCAGTACATTAACATTATAATTAATTTCCTCCAAATCAGCATAGTTGAATATGAATTTCTTATATACAGTATTTTAACAATATACATGTGACATAAAATGTTTTTTTCCTTTGATGCATTTAACAAACTGACTTTTTTATCATTCAAATAATTCAAATTTACAGGTTAAAATTGTAAGTTTATAATAAATCAGAACGTCAACATTTTTTATGTTGATTTTACTCAACTATATAAGGTTTGTACTGTAAATGTACTTAATTCTACTTAAGGAGTAAAAATCTTTTTATTTATTATTATTACAATTATTTATTTTTGTTCAACTAACATGTTTTACTTGAGTGGAAATTGCACCTCAAATTTAAACATGTTGATAGTTGAATAATTTTTTGTGTACTATTTATTCAGTGCTAGAATCATGCTACAGTAGGTAGCATTTGAAAGGATTAGAATGAAGCTGATACTCTTAGTCAGCCTTAGCTAATGTTTCCCCACCATTCTTGGTGAAAATTTATTTACCATCACTATAATAACTGTTTCATTTGAAATGCTTTTTTGAATGTTCGTACTTTAAGTAACTTTAATTATATGTATTTATATGTAAAAACAAAATCGTTTCATTACATAAAATCCTTACTCATTAAGGAATATGCAGTATATTTGTTCAATCATGTATGTACGCAACGCTTCTAGAAATACAATAGTGATTATACCATTTTTGAAACCAGACTTTGCTCCTCATTAAGGTTTGTTTACACTTTAGTCAAGCTAGCCTAGTTTTATGGCTTACCCATAATACTCATGGTGAGGTTTTATGATGTTGCCATAGCAATTTGAAGATTAACCCGCAGGATTTTCTTCATTTCAAGGTTCAACTCGAGAGGTAGATGTTCCCAGAGTTGCGTTTTCAGCAGGGCTATGGTGCATATGTGCGTAAGTGTGTCTGTGCATGTGTGCTTACCCATTTAGTCCTGACCGGCCACTTGGGGTCAACGTGATCAGCCAATGACCTGGAACAGGAACTCAATTTGACCTTTATAATTTCCTGTTAGTCCTTTCTTTAAATGTCCTATATTTAAGCACTTTTTTTTTGTTTTCTAACACACAAAAACGCATACACACACGCAATAAGTAACTATTTAGGTAAAAGTTGAATGTGTATCCAAGAGTGACCATCATCATATGACTCTTGAATGACTCAGAAACTGTTTGGCTGTTTAGAACTCAGTTGTTATTTACCAAGTGTACATACTTAAATACACGTTTTCCCCTTTATCCCATTGTTGAGATTTTGTTTTGGTGGCTGTTTTTACATCTTGAACACTGTTAAAATGTATTGCTAGAATTTAAGCTTCCTGTAATAAGAAAATTATGAGCAACAAGGTGGAATGTGTTAAAAAACTGGTGACATCTTGGAAACTGATATATATAAAGAATCTAAATAAAGCATCTAAGATACAACTAATCATAGTAATGTTTTAATAGTAAAACATTTACTTTTTAAACATTTATAATTACAGTTGATGTAGAACATCCACAAAACAGGTTAGTAGTCTTATTATCACTTACATTATTCACTTATAGACAAAGACATTTTCTTACAAAAATGATTCCTGTCAAAAATATTAAAGATTAAAAATCTGTGTGCGATCAGCACCAGAAATTCAACATTCAGTCAAAATTGACAATAACGTTGACTAACAGGACTGACTTATTGATCATCCAGCTGCAGTGTAGTTTCATTGAATTTTCAGAAGATTTATCGTGTGAAATCAGGGAATACCAGGAGCAGGAACTGGTATTCTTGGCAAATCCAAAACATCTGGCACTGTTTGCTTGTGTTGCACCAAGTATTCCTATTTGCTAGCGTTGTCTAAATGAGGCATGATAGTGTGAAGACCAAATGCACAATCAGAATGTTTTTCTCACTTTTTAATACCAAGACGTCAGTTGGACATAATCACATGACAAATTTCGTGCACGGTGACCCCTTATGAAGATGCGAGTTATCCATAGTAACTGTTACCTGTGCTCTTAATGTGACACGGCAATCAAAGATTTTTGGGTTGTTGTACAAATTTGCGTATAATTAAATTTTTTATAGTGCAACATATCTTTTCTCTACGAGTATACAGTAGCAGTTATAAACTTTCCTTTTCCAGCTACTCTTCTTATACAGTAGTTGTAATTTAAGTACTGTAAATACCATCTAAGGTGCTGTTATGGAAAATAGAAAATATTTCAACCTACTAATCAATCAAATTTAGGCTTTCAACAGCACACTAGTAAAGAACAAATGAAATACTCTCAATTTGAACACAACCTTAATTTGTTCTAAATGTCGCGATTAAGTTAATTATCTAATCGTTTTCAAGTTAAGATGAGCCGAGTGAAGAGTGTCTTGATAGTGTGTTCGAGTAACAGAACACGAGGAAACAGTGCTAATATTAGAAAATGCCCTTTGTCTATACAGTGTTATGATTTAACAGGAATCATTTCATGGATGATATGTGATAGTGTATCTAACTAAATAGGAAGTGCATTGTGTAGAATTATGAGTTAATCAGCTATAACATAGGAATAAGTTAGTACTGTTGACAATAATAATAGTAATAAAAGTATTTGCACTGTTTCTGTTCACACAAGTTTTTTTTAAGCTGATAAATTGACCCTGTTCTAGTGCAAAATTAATGAACTATGCTTTTCATAATAGTCAAATATACTCTTGAGCATCTGTATTTATCACAACTTTCACTGCAATCTCTCTCCCTCTCTCTCTCTCTCTCTCTCTCACACACACACACACACTCTATTTCACTTGTTCTCATGCTTTATCTCTCCTGTCACACCCAAGAACTTTGTTCTCTCTAAATCCTGGAAGGAGAGCGCACTAGGTAGGAGGGGGCACCTTTTCTTTGCCCCACCCCGCACAAGGATTGAGCAAACACTTCACCGCCTCCTACACACACTCCACTCCAACGACTTACCGGCCGTACCAGTGTGTCCGTGTGTGTTGAGAGAGAGAGAGAGCAATCAGGTGAGGAGGCTAGAGATCAAGAGGGTGTGCTTGTGTTTGAGGTGGCAGCACAACACACACACACACAACATTAAGTGGACACACAGGTGCACCTGAGGAGGCAGGTACAGTGTCACAATTATTTTTTCTAGTGGTGTGTCTAATTGTTTATATGGAAGGATGCAGTTGACATAACCTCAGGCATTTCCAGTTAGAGTGTGGTGTGTGTGTGTGTTCTGGTTTTGTAACTACATTAATGTTTGTGTATCCTTCCTTAACCTTCACGTACAGGACAACTGGTGGTGCTTAAGTTGCTACGGTTGCCAACCTGTGTGTGTGTGTGTGTGTGTGTGTGTGTGTGTGTGTGTGTGTGTGTGTGGGAGAGAGAGAGAGATAATGTGTATGAGTGCATGAGTACATATATGTGAGGTTTTTTCCTTCTTGGTCTTTGGACTCTACAGCTTTTGCCTCCCATGTTTACTGACAGGGTGGGCCCAGAGTGCGTGCATGCACGTTATCACAGACTTACAGGGTATTATATGATTCAACAAAAAGTGTATTGAGAGCTAGACGTTACAGTTTGATCACCAAAAAATGGTTCAAAAAATTTAACACAAAATAAAGGAACCTGTGTGCCATGATTACCCATCATGCAACTAAATTTGAAAAGATAAAGAGGCGGAAATTTCAATCCCACATTTTTTCCAATATGACCACATGTTATTTATTTGGTAAGTTTCATATTTACATGATGCGAAGGTTCTTTTACCCCCATAAGCTGATAATTTTTCTATAACAGGAAGTGGTCTATAACTCTTTATTTCTCTTATACCGTAACAGTTTGTGAATGACTGTGCAGGTTCCCTTTACCACTTACCCCAAGTTTTTGGCAGAGCGCATTTTGATTCACTACAGTATATTGAACTGAAAAATGTGTTGAATGTAACCTGATTAAGCCATCTCTACCACTCGGTTGAGGTATGATATGATATGCTGAAAAATGACTAGGTGTTGCTGTCTTTTTAAGTAGTATGGCTTAACGTTTGCTCTGTAGCACTGAGAAGTTCAAAAAAAAAGTTTTCAAAAAGAAAGTTCAAAAACATTTGTGCTCTTGCACCACCACACAGAAATATACCATTTGTGTGGGGGAAGGATTTTTAAATATATTGATACTTTTACCATGAAATGACATCTCAACCATTTGGAAAAGATTACCGAGGGGGAAAAAAGACAATGTATTTTTTTTTGTCTGTGTGTGTGAGGATGTTAAACAATTAAATATAGAACAATATTCTTTGATTGTTTGATCCACTTATAGCTATGTTTGTTGGGGAAAATTCTCAGAAACAGCTACATTGCTACATTACTTCACTTCACTAGCTTCATTACAAAAATGGCGCTCCTTACAAGAAGTATTTTCAGAAATATTTTCTTGCCAAAAACAAAAATTTAAATGGTACATTTTTCAATACTATTTTTGTTTATTCTGACAACATTCACTTCCCTTTTGATACCTATATCCTCATCTGATCTGATTTTTTTTTTGTTGTTGTTGTTTTTTACCATTTAGCCTAATTTACCATTTGCCAAATATACCAGGATTCCCTGTACAATTTTTCATCACCGTGTGCCAAAATAAAATTCTAGCAACTATCTTTGGGGCTGACAGTTGTGATTTATTGACCTTACGATTTGTGGAAAATCTGTCAGTCCTGCACTCCTGGAAAGCAATGCAAATTTTGGGAAAAGGTGAAGATGAACTGGTTATTGAAAGTGAAGTGAATGTTGTCAGAATAAACAAATATAGGATTGAAATAGGATTGTTCAGGGTTCGAAAGAGTTTAAGCAATACATCCTAGATGTGCATTAAATTACTGATGAGATGATTGTATAAATATGACTGACAAGGACATACTGGATGATAGAAAGTCAGGAACGCTTGATCGATGTAAACTCCAATGTTATACATGTATAGACTGGAAGTCTCCAGTGTTAGAGCTTTTGCAAAAAGAAAAAAAAAGATGTTTTACAACTTAGGATGTATATATAATGTAAACCAGTTTCATGTTTCCTTTAAAAAAAGGTCCTTGGTAGAAAGGTTAGACCTTTGGAACCTACTGCACACAAAGCATTTTATAGGAGTTCTGGCAAGGTCAGGAGTACCGAGTAGTGCAAGCTTTGTTTGACTAAGTCTAGTCAATGAAATGGGTCATGTCCAGGACACTTCCCATGAGTTTAATTAGTTAAGAAACAATTAAAGTTTGCAAAACAGTGCGTCACTTTCACTTCGATACAGGTGAAGCCATTTTTTCTGCCCCCAGCCAATCAGATCATCTCTCTCTCCTCTTGGCTTGACCAAGTCCGAGGAATGTGTGTGTGGCAGGTATGTGCTGGGAAGACAGGTGTGTGTGCGTGCGTACACTTTCACTCGGCTTTAAACAGGCTTTATTTTTTCTTTAATTTTGTATTTCCTCCTTCCTCATTTACTTGCACAGCCAAAGGTTTCTATTGCTGTTATTTCGTCTGGTACTGTGAGTAGTTGATGATTTATAGGATTTTGTACTAGAACATTTATTGGAATGTTGATAGCATCTAGGGGAAAAAAAAATCTAACTGTTAAACTCCATCTTGTAACAGATTGCCTGGAATAACTGGAATATAAATACAGTCTCCATCACCAAAACGGCATGGAGGCCTTATTTACTTTATAAATCTGTCCAAAACTGTGTAAATGTGATTTTCTCTGCACAGTGAAATAAATAATCAATTTGTACTGTAGGATAGTTTTTTTTTTTTTTTTTTGCTGATGCACACTTTAAAAAATCCTAGCGCTTGACGTACAGATTTTTTTTTTTTAAGAATAACCTACAGGTTAACGAAAGGTTTTACAATTGTACAACCATGTACCCCAGTCAAGCTTTTACAGCTAGAAGGAAATATGGATTAATATTCATGTATATTATAACAAATGAATCATGTTTTACTTGTCTGGAACATGGCAGCGCTAGTTTGCTAGTTAATTCAATTCAATTCAATTTTATTTGTATAACGCTTTTAACAATTGACATTGTCGCAAAGCAGCTTTTTACACAATCAAATTAATTATTGAAGTTTGTATGAAATGTGAATTTGTATGAATCAAAATTAAAAGCTTGATAGGTGATAAGTTATGTATGTTAAATGGAATGAGGTTGTTATTTCCTTATACAGTATAATAGTTGTAGGAGTGGTACTGTAGTATTTGTTAGCAACAAAGTTTCTAATAAAGATCATTTCTAATAAAAAAATTATTAAATAAAATTTCTTACCAATTCATACTTGACAGGTAGACTCCAGACATTTAAGTAAAACATTATGATGCATTTTAGCTGAAACCCATTGAAAGTGACATAATATAGGAGATTAGACCTGGGGGAAATCCGATCTTTAAAATAAAGGAGTTAACATGGTCAATATAATAAATTTACTTACATTTAAAAAAGGAAGTCCAGTAGAATTAGTGCCAAATATTATAAACAGCTTGACTAAAATTTGGCCCCCAAAACAGTAATGCACTGTTCTGACACCTTTCTATCACAACCAGGGTTAACCTTTTCAGCAATTTGAGGTCTTCTGTTGGCTCCCACTACACAGGTCAGTCAGCCTTCACTCCCCATGTGCATCAGTGAACCCTAGGCCACCCATGACCACGTTGCTGGTTTCCCTTGCTTGGATTACTTTTGGTAGGTCCTGACCACTGCAGACTTGGAACATCCCACAAGGCAAGCAGTTTTGAACTTGCTCTGACCCAGTTGTCTAGCCATCACAATTTGGCCTTTATCCCAAATCCTTACACTTGTGTATTCCAATGCATCGACTTCAGAAAAAAAAAAATTACTACTGCTTAATAATATATTAATTATAATGCAGGTGCCGTTGTAATAAGATACGGCATATGATATTGTGATGGGTAGAGAAAACTTCTGTTCTTGCTTGAGGGATGTTTCCAGTGTGCAGTGGTCAGGACCTACCAAAAGTTGGCCAAGAAAAGAAAACCAGTGGACCAGCAACAGGGTCATGGGTGGCCAAGGCTCACTGGTGCATGTAGGTAGCAAAGGCTGGCCCATGTATTCTGATCCAATAGAAGAGCTCCTGTAAGTGCAAATTGCTTAAAAGTTTAATATACTGCACATACTGTACACACAATGTATATTTCACCCATGCTGCTGTTGCTGAATCAACACATAATTTGCTGCATAAGGGAACGTTTGGTAAGTTTTGATGACTAGCCAAAATGATAGTTAATGTTCAGGTTAGATAATGTGTACCTGACAGTGAGGTGCAAAGCTTAAAAAGTGGCTAGTGTTAGTTAGCCTTTTAGCCAAAAATGATTGGTAGGTTGTAGGTTAGAGAGTAGAACCCAAACGAAAGGTTTTACAATTGCACTATGTACCAGTCAAGCTTTTACAGCTAGTAATATTAATTAATATTTGTGTATATTCTAACAGATTATGTTTACTGGTCTGGAACACAGCAGCGCTAGTTAAGTACGTTAAACGGAATGAGTTTGGTATTTCCTTATATAATAGGTGTAGGGGTGGTAATATTGTTAGCAACAAAGTTTCTAATAAAGCACATTGTCTTTGTGTCGTGAACAAAAAATAGCGAGCAAGTTGTAGTGCTAAGGCGAAGTCTAGCTAGCGGTTTGGTTTTCTCTTACAGTACACGACATAACGGTCAACAAGTGCAATGCTAGACTTTATTTTGGTCTGGTTGATCAGTATTTTCACATACCTCCTGATGTTGTAAAAAGATTGCCTATTATACGTACGCAGTGTATGATAACTACCTTCCTGTATGTATATGTACTAGTAGCACCTACTGGTTGAGCAATAGCAGTCATATAGCAGTCACATTTTTGATAGTGTGAGTTCAGAGTGGCAGCTGCCACCTTTGAAATAAGCCTTGCCAACCATTGCGCTATAGAGCAATCAGAACGCTCCCCCCTGAGTCTTACATCAGTGTAGACACCAGCAAAGTCCCGCTTTGACCAAAGTCTCACACTGACATAGAGAAGTAATGTAAGAGCTACGCAAACTGTACTGTACTTCTCCTCTTTCATGGGACCACAGCTGAAAAAATACAGCCTTTTAAACAGATGTGGAGAATGAGGCCTCGTTTCCTAGAAGTGTGACCCGATCTCATGTGGACACCTAGATTAGTGTTATCACACGTCGTAAAAGACAGAGTTCCTTTAATAAGTAGAGAGATAACTCGGCTTGAATGTTAACACGATCATGAGGTCGAAGGTGCCTGCAAACTTTAACCTGTACGTACATCCCTGAATGTTCTGAATGGAGAGAAGTGAAGTAAGAGTGTGTGTGTGTGTGTGTGTGTGTGTGTGTGTGTGTGTGTGTGTGTGTGTGTGTGTGTGTGTCACCAACATGATCCACATAGCAGCTTTAAAACACTCATTGTTAACATGAAGGAGCTGTTCTTTTATCACTGTACAGATTAAAGATCACAGATTACAGTATCCTAAACTTTGACCTTCGTTTCTCATTCCCTGTCCACCTGTCAGTCTTCCTGTTTGTCTGGCACTTTCTCGCTGGTTGTGTCTCTTTTAGTTCTCTCTCAGTCTTTGTTCTGTCTTGTGTCCTAGTTTCTGTCTCATAGTGTCTCTCTTTCTTTCTTTATTTCTTTCTTTCTTTCTTTCTTTCTTTCTTTCTCTGTCTGTCTATCTCTACTTCTCTCTGCCGCCTTTTGATCCTGAAAGCCCGCCACATCCTTCACTCCCCCCCACCCTGCTTTCTTGTCTTTGCCGTGTGCACTGATGTGTGTGTCTCTCTCTCTCTCTTTCTCTCACTCGCTCTCTGTTTCTCTCACTGTCTCGCTCTCTGCGTTATCTTCACTGTAATGAATGGAAAAATTCTACACACACACACACACACACACTACATACACATGCGCGTGAGAAATGTTAATGCTTTCTATTATTACTTTTTAGCCACTGTGTGTGTGTGTGTGTGTGTGTGTGTGTGTGTGTGTGTGTGTGGGTGTGTGTGTGGTATGTCAATAGTTCGAAATAGGGAGAATAAGTTGAAATAAGTCATGTGACATTTGTATTTTGATTCGTGTGAATGATAAGTGATGCGAGTGTGTTGTTGTGAGTAGTGTGACCCTGAGTGTCTCAGTATTAGAGACTGCAGTGTCTGACGGTGTGTGTTTGCTTCTCCTCGCATCCTATCAGTGCTTTAGAGCTGGAGGTCAGCATTGCTCTGCACTTTCATTTCTCTTTTTTTTTTTTAAACGAAACTGTATAGAATAGACCAGTTCACACTCTCTCAATCTCTTTACATTATTCATTTTATCATTTCATTTATTTCAGTATTTACACAATTGGATTGTGTAATGAATTGTGGAAATAATGGGACAAACAGGCATGCTTCAGAAAAAAGTCCATACAATTTTGTCTTCAATCTGAAAAAAAATGATCTAGTCAGAGGTGTCGGATTTGTGTGTGTGTGTGTGTGTATCCGTGTCTCGTATCTGTTTCATCTGCAGAGAGTCAAAGATCAGCTCGTTGTATCAGTCATTGCACACGGTCATAAACTCATTAACTCCTCACAGAGTGTATCGCTCACTCTCAAGTTAATTATCCTTTAAAGTAATGGCAGTAAAGCAATAACGAGTACCAGCTTCATGACACCTCACATGATTCAGATACAAATCCTGAGCGCTGCACATACACGCAGCAGTAAAATATTGCCTTTTTCATCCTATGAGGTGGGGAGGTGCTTAGTGGGGACTTGGAGTCTGAATAAATATTTCCTTCAAGAATGAACTCTCGCTGTCTCTCTCTCTCTCTGTCTCTCTCACTCTGTCTCTCTGTCTCTCTCTCTCTGTCTCTCTCACTCTGTCTTGTTTGTCTGTATGCATTTTATATCTTGGTGGGGACCGAATGTTCCCACAAGGTCAGAACTCTTAGATATTCCTCCTATCCTCGTCGTGACATTCGGTTGGTCCCCACCAAGCGACTGTGTGTTTTTGTTTTTTTTATTATTATTATTCCTTCATGTTTTTCTTGCAAATGTTTAATGCCTGTAAAACAAGTTCAGATTCTGTTATTATTTCCTAGGTTAGCTGTAGTTCATAGAGCCATTTAGAGTCCCCTGGTCCCCATAAGTCAAACTTTTTCTAGCCGAAATGTGTCATTTTTGTTACTGAGGTTGAAGATTTAAATTGTTAAAATTGTATTTAACTCTAGGTGTAGCATTACATTAATTAGCTGCATTATTAAAAATTCTGTCAGTCGAAGGTCCTCGCAAGTGGAGTATGACAAATGTGTGTGTGTGTGTGTTCATGTGCAAGTAGGCACTGATTTGTGTGGAAGTTAATCATCCACCTGCTGCTGCTTCAGGTTTCTCCCTTGCTCTCTCTCTCTCTCTCTCTGTGTCTTTCACTTCCAGCTGTTCCTACCACATCTTAACGGAACAGGGACCGTAACAGTTTCACTTCCAGAAAATACCGACAAATATGTGTGTGCTCACACACACACACACACACACACACACACACACACACACACACACACACACACACACATCCTGCACATCCTTCCAGTGCACAACCTCTTCTTTTCTTCGACCTCTTCAGATCTGCTGAATTGTAATTCATTCTTCCAGGAACACACACACAAACACACACACTTATATATATATATATACACACACACACATAGAATCAGTTTAATTATTAATTTTTTTAAATGACAAATATTATTAATACTCTCAGTACAATTTAACGGTTGAGCCAATTTTTCTGAGTAAAAACCTTTTTTTATGTCACAAGACATTTTAAGCAACATCTTCAGCCGAGTAGGAACGGGGACTCTGACTTGTCTATCCATCAGTTGTCTCGTGATTGGTCAGTCCCTTTACTCTTCCTGTTTCTGCCTGGCCTTGGGCCAAGATACTGCTTTTCTATCTATGTGTGTGTGTGTTTGTGTGGAGGAGGAAGTGTGTGTATGAGCTTTGGGTTAGTTCTGCTGACTTGTCTATTATTCAGTCATCACACGCAGGCAGTCACATGCTTTTACAGTGCACCTCTCGGAGCAGACAATGAAACTTACAGGTACTTATTTTGTGTGTGTGTGTGTGTGTGTGTGTGTGTGTGTGTGTTAGGGATCAAGATATATGTACTGTATGAGTGGATGAAATCTTGTAAACCTGAAATGATTACTTATTGCTAACCTTTACACCGTTGCCTTTTATACTTTATTGTTCTGGCATGACCATGGAGAAGTAACTGTGTGGAGAAGTAAGTGTGTGTGCGAGAATGAGCACTGTGTTTTAACATGTATCTGTGTTTATTCCAGGTTAAGATATGTGTGGGCCGTTGGGTCAGCCCACTTGTGTTTGTATAACCATGGTACTATTACTAAGCAGCCTAACGTCCTCACGCTCAACAGAGGCGTCAGCGTCTAGCTCTCTGATAAATCTCAGCAAACACTTTAAACAAATACTAAAACTGCCATTAATACCAAGCTGCTGAACAGCGTGAATTCTTTTCAGTGACAGAAATCATCTGACTGACTAATAGTTGGAATTTGGAAAGTTCACCTTGACCTTTGTACAAATTTTCTATTTTCTGCTGCTGTGTCAGGACAAATCCAGACCAAGGGATTTGGGTACTTTTGGGGATTTTTTCCGTTCTGAACAATGCAGGTCAATGCAGCTTAGCTGGTGATATTAGACGGCTTTAATTTGGGAACAGGATTTAAGATTTTTATTTTTTTTGTGTGTGTTATGTTTTGTTTTATGAATGTGTGTCTGTGTGTAGTGTGAAGGGGCCAAGAGAAGGACTTTTATTATATTAGCACTGTGTTGATTTATGAAATTGTTTTATGAGTGTGGCATCAGCAGGAAAAAGTACTGCTACTGTGGGAATAATTCACTTGTTGAAGGTGAAGTAGTAGTGGAGTTTTAAATTACGCATGTAAGAGCCAGAAAGTGAGCTGTGCAGAAGTAAATACAGTACCACTTTCGTTATTAATATGTTCAAAAGCAAAATAATGTTACCTGGTTAGGTGCTCAAATTTTGTTTTACTAGTTAGCTAGCTCATTTCAACATGCTACTGTACATACTTAGCTCACACGTTATCCTGGGCGCTACCTGTCTGTAAAAGAAAATTGGAGCCAAACATCAAAGTGACACTTTAAATTTAATCCAGTGCTTTGATGTTGTCAAAAAATAAAATCGATATCTCTATAGTATAATGAAGATATCTCTATGGTATATACTGTGATCACAGTAATATGGTTCATGGACGTTCTCCACAACATTAAACATTCACAGTTATTTTTATGAAATCTAAGACAATAGCCCAATGATTCTTTTTTTTCTTTTTTTTTTTTACCAGACTCCAGCTCTGATTGGAAGCTTGTGTCAGAATGACAGCAGAAGACTCTGCCTCTGCCGTCACCATGAGTAACTCTAGTCCCTCCTCCAAATCTAACCCAGCCAACAATCATCCGATCCTGCACGGATCCATTCTAGATGGTGTCGCTGGAGCTCCTAACGAAGCAGCCCTGTTGGCTCTGATGGAGCGCACGGGTTACAAGATGGTTCAAGAGAACGGACAACGTAAATATGGTCCGCCCCCTGGCTGGCAGGGCCAGTCCCCTCCACGAGGTTGTGAGATTTTTGTCGGCAAGATTCCACGTGATGTTTATGAAGACGAGTTGGTGCCGGTGTTTGAGTCAGCTGGTAAGATCTATGAGATGCGTCTGATGATGGACTTTGATGGGAAAAACCGTGGCTATGCCTTTGTCATGTACACTAAGAAACACGAGGCGAAGCAAGCTGTGAGGGAGCTAAACAACTACGAAGTGCGGCCTGGGCGATTGTTGGGGGTCTGCTCAAGTGTGGACAACTGCCGGCTGTTTATTGGTGGAATTCCCAAAACCAAGAAGAGAGAAGAGATTCTGGAGGAAGTCTCTAAAGTGACAGAAGGGGTGTTGGATGTGATTGTGTATGCAAGTGCGGCAGACAAAATGAAGAATCGCGGCTTTGCCTTCGTCGAGTACGAGTCCCATCGTGCGGCTGCCATGGCCAGAAGGAAACTCATGCCTGGGCGTATTCAGGTAAGACACATTGCATTGCATGCAAAACAGCTTGTTGAGACGTCTGATCATAAGATAACATTATCTCCAGTCAGTGACACCTTTAACGATAGTGATTAATGTTTTAAATGATGGAAGCCCGGTGAGTTTGGTAGCATACCCCGACATTCGAAGGTCATCTCTTTAAAAGTTCCACAGTGTTAATATTTTTGTATGTGCAGCTCTGGGGTCACCAAATTGCTGTCGACTGGGCGGAACCAGAAATCGACGTTGATGAGGACATCATGGAAACAGTGAAGATCCTGTATGTGCGCAACTTGATGATAGAGACAAGTGAGGAGACCCTCCGCAAGACCTTCAGCCAGTTCAACCCGGGCTGCGTCGAACGAGTGAAGAAGATCCGTGACTACGCCTTCGTGCATTTTACCAGCCGGGATGATGCAGTGGTGGCTATGGACAACCTGAATGGTACAGAAATCGAGGGCTCATGCATTGAGGTGACGTTGGCCAAGCCTGTAGACAAGGAGCAGTACACCCGCTACCAGAAAGCATCCAAGGGAACCGTGAGCAGTAGTGAAAGTACTCAGCAAAACTATGTGTATCAATGTGATCCCTACACCCTCGCTTACTACGGCTATCCTTACAACACTCTCATTGGACCCAACCGAGACTACTTCATCAAAGGTTGGAGACAATTCATTATTCTTTCTTTGTGTTTCCTTCTTAAAGTGTGGAAAATTTATCCATCATTTCTTTTCTTTTTTTTTAATCATACCTATTGTGGCACTAATGCAGTTCCATTTTACAACAATCACAAAGTAACTTTAGTGACTTTGCCTATTGCTCAATGACCTAAGTATTATAAAGTTTCAAAGGTTTATGCTGTTTCTGAGCTTCCTGTGTCAGGCAGTTTGACTCCACATGTACTCAACCAGCCCACATTTGAAGACAATAAATCACATGAACAATTAGATAAAGTTACCAAAGAGACCTTTCCTCTGACTGGTTACTTGTCAAGTTTTGAACGGATTTGTTAGCATGGTGAAACTAATAGTAAATCTAGTCATCATTCCAAGTGGTGTGACATGTTTCAGTGACATGTTCTTTTAAGAAAACCTTAAGGCTGGTTGAGTATCATCGGTTTTAGACATGCATGGAACTAAGGAACAGCTATGATCCTGAGACGGTATAATAATGAATCTGGTTCTCTGGGGGAAATCTGTGCTGTTAAAGGCATTTCCTGGCTACTAATCACAAAGTATTGACCCCCCCCCCCCCCCCATGTTTGTTTGGTTGTTTATTTGTGAAATCCTTTGTTTGATGGGTTGAGCAAAGAGCTTGATTTCACACCGAAGCGCATTTCCTTAATCTTTGATGTCATACTCGCCATTCTTCAATTGAATGAAAATCCAATCTGTCCCATATCATGTAACATTTTAACACATATCCAGCTACACCTCCTATTCATTGTTCATCATTCCACTTCAGTAACTTCTTTATCCTGGTCTGGGACACAGTACCCTTCGACCTACTGTGACGCAAAACCGCTCTAAGGAAAATAATAATAAAAACAATTATAATAAATTTAAACAAAATAGATATGGAGTAAAAAAGAAAAAGAGATAAAAATAGAATCTATCACGATCTACTGAAGAACGTTTCTGAAGAACGTCCCCTGTCGTTTGTATTTCAAGCAGGTACTGTACGAGGCCGTGGCCGTGCTGCAGCCGCTAACAGAGGCCCAGGGCCTCGTGGCTCATACCTCGGTGGCTATTCCGCCGGTCGAGGCATTTACAGCCGCTACCATGAAGGAAAGACCAAGGTGCCGGAAAAACCATATGAGCTCATGCCCAGTCTGGAGCTGGCAGCTGTTAATCCAGTGGGCATTAAGCCTGGCACAAGTCAGTGTGACACCTAAAAGCATACACACACACACACACACACACACACATAGTCAGTCAAACCCACCACTCTCTCTCTCAGCTCTCTCAATTTCTAATCCCAGGGGCAGACTTTAATTTCATTGGATCGATTATATGAAAATTGATTATACCAAATGCAAACTTAAGATATATCAAGCAGAGAATGTGCCTGGCTGTGCTGCCCCCTAGTGGAATGGAGTAGAGCAGAGAAACACTAACTCCAATATTGCTGCCTGTACAATTCCGATTTTCCTGATCTTTTATAAATCTTGCTCAATGTGTTCTTGACAGGAAAGTGTTTGATGCTAATCACTTTGCTTCTTTACTCTTGCGAAATCAGTTCTCCTTTTGAGAATGTTGATCCCTCTGAGCTTTTCTAACGCTTTCTATGGCGACGAGTAAACCTGCTGATCCTAAAATCGAAATTAACGCCATGAATGAAAAGACTTTTTGTTTGTCGAAACAATGGGGGGCCATGTGTGTGTGTGTGTGTGTGTGTGTGTGTGATAATCTTAAGCCAAGTCACCTGCCATAACTAAGAACAGGTTATGTAGGTCTCATTTCCTTTCATTTTCTCTTTGTCCCTCGCTCACTCTCTTTCTTCACGCCACTGCTTTTGTGTTTCTTCGTGTTTTATTGTCGACGTGCGACTGTAGCGCTCTCTACTCCTTTTACCTTTGTAAACCCTATACACTTTACATCATGTCTTACCTTACAAGCATTTTTTATAGCGTACTATAATGTGACAGTGAATGGGGGTGGACAAATCATAGTTACGAAAGGGATGATTTAATTTCTAAAAATTTGATTGACCAATCCACTTTTGTTGTTGTTTTATGTCTGGAAACCACTATGGCCTTCTTTATTTATCTCGAATATTGTTAATAATAAATTAAAGAATGAATAGAATATTGTATTTGACATATTTTTATTCTTGTGGTTGCCTTGCAGTATTGTTTCTTCAATTCTGTTACAGCGTTTCTTATAACACATCATTCGGAATGAGTTTGCTAGCACCATTCGTAAATGTGTATATACCTATACATGATAAACTTATAAAAGTGTACCTTTTTTTTGTTAATTGCTTTAATTTGTTACTAAATCTACAACATACAAGGAAATTACATGTTACAAGCAAGCTAGCTAGGTAAATGCATTAACTAGCTATGCATCTCAGGAGCATAAGATAATTTAGCCAAAGTCATGTTTGAGTGACGCAGCCGTAAAGCGCTCGCCCTGTCATTCGGAGATCGCGAGCTCGATCGATTCCCGAACTTTCTGTAACGTCCCGCAAGCCAGAGGTCTCACAGCTGATTGGCCGAGCTCTCTCGGAGGGGAGGATAGCGCCGCCCCCAACGGTGCGTGGAGCGAGCAGTTCGAAAAGATGCCGTCGGCTGCCGTCACATGGTTAGGCGGAAACACGTGACTGAGTGGTAGTTAGTAGCCTTAATGTGTGAGCGCCCCTAGTGACGGGGAGGAATGAGACACGACTAAATTAGGGAGAAAATCTGGTGGTTTCTTTTTTTTCTTCTCCCCTACACTGTATAGTATGATCTTATGATCTCTCTGTGACTGTGACACAAACAAAATGTTTCCACATACAGTACCTGCCACTTCCTGATTCTAAAAAGATCATCTGTCACCTGGCCATGTTAATTAATCCGCCTAGTGCAAACATTTCTCCTGGCATAACAACGATAACACCTCAGATGACGTGTCCAACTGTTTCTGCTTACTGTAAATTCAAAATAAAGCCAGAAATCTGACTACTGATTCGTCCACTCCTGGTGTTTAAGAGTATTTATGAGTTTTATACCAAATCCTTTTTATCAAATTGTGTCGTGTGTGTGTCGTGTGTGTTTGTGCAGTGACTCTGCCAGCTCTTGGTGCGCAGTACCCCACTGTGTTTTCTGCTGCACCTGCTGCTACTAAACTGGTAGAGGATGGGAAGATTCACCAGGTGGAGCATCTGATCAATCCCCTCGCCCTCCAGCACGAACATTCCGCCGCTCCCTCGGCTGCTGCCGTCATTCCTGCCGTCTCGACACCTCCACCCTTTCAGGTACAACAGTGATAATGCTCTGATTTTAGTGTTTACTAAAGCTGGACAAACACTGAGATATTTAGTAATGTGCTGCTGGACTGAAGGGTGATTTTAGGTCGAAGGTTTAAAAAAATTTTTTTAAGGTGTGGCCATCGATAATAATTAACTAGAGGATTCAAGTTGTAAGTATGACATCATGTGTCATGGGTTCAAGTTACACAAGTTACTTTGTTGTCTTGCATCCAAACCATAATTAATCATAATATATTTAGTTACGGCTTTAAAACATCTCAACAGCTCTACAGTATATCTGTCCTGACATCTTAGATCATCAAGAATTTCCATTGCTAAATAGTGATTCGTACATGAGCGATAAGCCGGTTTTATTGTCCCGTTATTGTGCTATCACCATAAAGGTTATTATTATTAACAGACTTATTCAAGGACGTTGTTGACGTGCATTGAAAAATTTTCCGTTCCAAACCTCTCAAAGGCTACTACATGTTAATATAAACTGTTGCACAATTCTGTGTTAAATAGCGGTAATGTTAAATGTTAGCGCGTACTGTATATACTGACTGGAAAATATTTTTGTGCGGAATGTACTGCATACACAATGCAAACAGATCAATGCAATCATCATCATCATCATCATCATCCAGTAGCAGTTTTTCTATTTTGTTGTTTTGTTTTTTCCCCACAATAATTGTACTGTATTATAGAGACGGTCATGTACAGTATGTTAAGACGTTTTTACTTTAATGAAATTAAAACAGCTTGCCTGCTGTGGACTTTGATAACATTATGCCAATGCTGTTATGGTAAAACAATTAGTGATCATCAGTGTAGTGCATTGCAGCTCGAAATGTTCAAAAGTTAATGTTGATTATTTTACAATAACAATGTTGTTTTTTTAATTCAGGAACATCCATGAGACAAACATATTTAAAATAAGGCCTGCTCTTTCTCTCAGGGTCGTCCCATCACTCCTGTGTACGCCGTGGCTCACAATGTCCAGCGGATCCCTGCTGCTGCAGCCGCCGGTCTTTATGGTGCGAGCTACGTGCCGATTGCTGCTCATGCCAACACAGCCGCCCTGGCCGCGCTGCAGAAGAACGCAGCCGTGGCAGCTGCCGCGTACGGAGGTTACGCTGGCTACATGCCCCAGACCTTCCCCACTGCCACCTTTCAAGTGCCTATCCATGATGTGTACCCCACCTACTGAGATGCCTTACGCCTTTGTAAACACTCCAAACCATAGCATGACATCCATGTGGGATACAGTAAAGCATCTGATGTCTGGAAGAAAAAAAAACCCCGGAAAACTTTAAGCACATATAAAACAAAAGGTTTTCTAAACTAACCCACTAACTTAAAAAAAAAAAAAAACCTATAATGTCTTTTGACTACATGTTAGAAGTAACATTTTAACCATTGTTAATTTGGAAAGAATTTATAAACTCAAATTATAATAATAATGCCTCTTAAAGCTTTAATTATGTTCTGTTTTGACCTTTAAAAACCTGTGAGCTCTAATGCGCAAAAATTTAACTATAAAAAAAAACCTGTGCATAATCCTTAAGCCACTTCAATATTTATTAACCGTTATGAAAAAGTTACTAAAATGTCACCACTTTCAACTTTCTTGCATCTTTAAACTTAGACATAAGAAAGACTAAAGACCTGCTGTTTGTGATGACTACTTTTGTACTAATGTAACTCCAAATTCATGATATCAAATTATTTTTAAAAAATGTAATGCATACAGGGACGTTACCAAGCTCTATATCTTAACCTGTCGGTATAAACGAGTGGTTCTTGTGTGTGTGCCCTGCCGAGCAAAGAGCGAACAAAGCGGTTGAAGGAATAAACAACATTAAAGCTTTAAGAAGCATCGATAGTACTTTTTTTTAAAACACAAAGCCGGCGTTAATATAGAGACTAGACGTTTAGTTGCATCCACTGTCCCGGACCTGCTGACTAGAGACATAAAACTATCAAAACGCACTGACCTTGAGTCACTCAACACTGACCCTGATTGTCTAGAACTACTGATCCCAATGCTATACTCGTTCAGTCAGGCATGACTGCAGTGCAACTCGATGCATGATTGAATCTCCATGGACCAAGAACTCACTGACAAGACATGGACTGGACCCACCAGTTGTTCTCTGCTGGTATCAGTGCGCATGCTACTTCTGTCTGTTTCTCCTTCCTGATCTCACTTCTGATGCAGTCTCATCTCAAGCTCTACAGTACGTCCCCTCGGACTAGACTCACTCCCAGTCAAACATGAGAGGTGACTATTTCTACAGTATGTGCTAAGCCCCCTTTTTTAAAAAACAAAATTACACTGAGTGCCTTAAGTGTTAACACTCCTAAGATTACACCAGCATTCATTTATGACATCTCAAGTGTACGGTTTCTAGATTATTATTATTGGTATTATTATTATTATTATTTTTTCATGTTGCACTAATTGATCTAGACTGATTATTCTGCGTGCCTTAAGCACAAAGTCCCTTTTGTATTTCTTTTCAAAAAGGAAAGCTTGTACATGACAACTATGGTATTGCTGTGAGAGTCCTCGATGCAAATGATCCTACTTTTATTGCTCAACACTTCCGAACTTCCTGAACCTTTTCGTCTCTGAGAATGTGACGAACACTGAAGGAACATTGCTGTATGAACGTTCTCTACTAACCTGAAATGCAAGATATTTTCTCTACGGCGTTAAATAATTTACAGAAAGAAAAAAAAAACTAAAACAAATATAAGGAAAAAAAAATGCTAAACTGCTGAGCAGAGACCTGTGAAGGATAATTTTATGGACTTGATTTGATGTTTTAACACACAAACGGGGTTTCCGAGTTTTTTTTTTCAAGTGTTTTTTTGTTGTTTTTTTAGACGATGTTTCCTATTCTAACCACTAGGTTGCCTTAGTAATAAGTATAAAACCTACTAACTAATACTTTTAACTCTTTTCATTTGATATTATGACTATATCGGTTTATCTTTTATTATCAGTTTATTAATAGGGGCATGTTTGATGCCCATTTAGTTCACTGTTATTTGAAGGCTTCCAGATGTGCTTTCCAGATGTGCACGCACTTGACTTTTTGACGTGTGAATTTTCTCTTATTTTATTGGAAGCTGGAAACGAAGCCAAAATATGACACACACACACAAAAAAGAAAGAAAGAAACACGGGATGAGAGACTATAACTAGTCTATAACTAGACTATAACATGTGTGTTTAAGCGCTCATACACTCCATAGCCTTAATACTGTATACCACATTCAAACTCATAGCAACAAACTGCAATACCTCCTTTAAACTAAAGTATTTTTTTAAACATGAAGATCCAACAACAGCATTTATTTATTTGCAGGATGACCAACATGCCATTTTGAATTTGCAGGTTGGTTTTTCTGAATGCAAAATTAAGACTGAAGAACGTTTTTTTGATGTATATATTTTTAAATATATACAGTAACTTTGATCCGATCAAGCCTTCCAAGGCCACACTTGACCTGATTGATTTGATCTCTGTTTAGGATTTTGATTAACAAATATATGATGTATATTCGGCTGCTGGTGGTCATTTTTCATAGGGCGCGATCATGAAGAACGCTTTTTGATATTTATTTCCTGGCTGCAGGAACTTACGCATAGAGGTGACTTACAGTATGACATGACACAGAAAGACAAACTGATGTCACTGGAGTCGATGTGGCATGTGCAACCTATTAGCTTGTGTCACCTTATGTGATTTATATTATTGATTTTTTTTCATCTGTTCCTCCCAAGTACTTAACCGCAGGCTAGGTATTAAATACGATGCTCTACAACATATACATTTGTAGGTTTGTAGCTACATGATAGGTGTTCAGTCAAACCGGAAAAAGGTTGCCAGCCAATGGAGTCAGACATTATTCGGAGCAGACAGGGTTAAGGGCCTTGCTCATGGGCCCAACAGTGGCAACCTGGCGGAGCTGGGGCTCGAACCTCCGACCTTCCGATCAATAGCTTAGTAAGTTATAGGACTTTTCCTGAATTGAACAAGCATGCACTAGGGTTTGTTTTTTCAGTAGTCCATTTGTGCTCCACAATAGCCTACTTTCATACATTGTAGACCTTTTTGAATACATTTTAAGATCTGCTAGAATTCTCTCAGTTCTTCAGAATTTAGTCGCTCTGTAATTAATAAAACCTAAAGCGGAACCAGACTCAAAAGGGAATCAGTCCTGCTCCGGATCACGGTATACTGTACAGCACCGAGTGTGATCTTGTGAGACAGGCATGAGACAATCGTCATGAATACAACAGCAGTGTTCTAATCAGATCATTTTGATAAGCTTTCTATCGATTGTGTCGTTTCAGTGGATTTTTTTGTTGCTACCCAATAATGCAGTTAGCTTTCGGAGAGTCGGACGCTTCTTAGATCCGAGCGTCCAGGATAACACCCTAAAGTTGTTGAGGTTTTATCCAGGCTTTTTCATCACGAGATGAAGGCGTGAGTGTACAGTACATTGTCATACAAACTGCTCTGAATGGTCTTTTGGAGAAGTTTCCACGGCTCTGAGATGTAGATGTCAGTGCCTCGATCTAACAGAAGCTCATTCTTGACGCTTAAAGTGTGCACAGAGGTCGTGACCTTGTCTAGTTATACTGTAACAACAAAGTGTGTTATATCGTTAACAAATATCTCCTTTATCTGTCTTTCTCTTTCCATACTAAAGGTGAAGGATTCCCGTGATCCTGTCATGGTTTTAAAGGTGTTTTTTGTTTTCTTTTAGTTTTAGCTTATTGTTATTAATATTGTTAATATTGTGGTTATTTTTATCATGACAGATTGTGTGCTTTTTTTTTTTTTCGTATAACCTGTGTGCTAAGACTGAGTCACACTGGCAACTCATAAATCCTTACACACACACACACACACACACACACAAATGAGGTTGCCCTTGTGTGTATTTGTATGTATTTGTCCATATTTGTGTGTGTGTGTGTGCGTGCGCGCGCGCGTGTGTGTGTGTGTGTGTGACCTCCCTTTTCCACATGCTTGTTAGAATCTTTTATCTTGACCGAAACCATCAGGATATATTTAATATATACAATGCATTATATTTGTGTATGAAGTAAGAAGAAATCCTATAATATATTTGAAGTTAATGTTTTTCTCTTTCTTTATATGCAACTTATAATTTTTTTCGAAACTTTTTTTTTTTTTTTGCCAAAGTGTTCTCTAGTATGAATTGTTAGTCTTAAAAAAGAAGAAGAAAAAAACAAAAAAAATAACAGTTTTTTAACTTTTTCTTTTTTGCTAATATATTAGATACAGCTGGCCAGTTTTAACTGAAAGTGGACCCAAAGGTGTCACACCTTCAAGTTGCTTTGTATCACGATCATTTCATTAACACTAAGTAGTTTTGTAAGTGTTTTTGTTGCTGTTGTTGTTGCTAAATGAAACGAACAAGACATCTAAGGTGGTTGAAGAATTATCTTCAGAGATATCCCTTTATGGAGCTCTTTTCTATCACACTGTATTTGTAATAGACTTTGCATTATTGTAGGCTATTTATAGTGGTTTAGCATTTGAATAAAGCATTTTCAAAAAGAGAACCGAACGATTCTGTTATATTATTGCTATCGTCTCGTGCTTTACCCTTCGGCCGCATAAACACCTTGTGTTCTGGGATATGGATCTTCTGTATCAGCTTTGCACATCTCTCACTCATCGTCTTTACCGCTATACAGGATCGCGGGCGACCTTGAACCCAGACCCTGAAGTTGCAAGGCAACAGTGGCAACCAGCAAGCCACTCTGCCACCTACTCATGATTTTTTGTTCATTCAGCATTCTACCAGGTGTGTTGAAGTCAAAATGCGACTTCTGACTGTACAGAATACCAGAAAGTAAAAACTGGCTTTATTTCTCTATATAATCCCCTGCTACATTAATGCACTTATCTCAGTGTTTCACTAGTGCTTGAATACCATCAAGGTAGAATGTTTTTCTCCGTACACTGGAGCCATGATCGAACTGCCTGCTTTACATCTGTAACGCTGGCCTCCCAGGAAATCCTCTAATGTTTTAGTCTGATTCTTGATAGGACTGATGTCTGAGCCATCGGACATGTTCAGGATCCTGGATCGGAGCACTCCAGTGTAGCAGTACAGTATGCTTAGAGTCATCAATGCTTAGCCAAATCTCTGCCCAGTCTCAGGTTTCCTTCCAGCATTGCCCTGTATTTGCACTGTACACACAATGCTACCACCACAGTGTTTTACTTATAAGCAGTGTTGGGTTTCCGCTAGACATAAGACATCCGCAGCCAAAAACATCCAGTTTTGGAGTTCTCAGATCATACTGTACTGTATGTTTCTTATCAGAATTTCAAGCCAGACTTTACAACATCCATAAAGCCAATCTTTTGTAAAGCGTCTTCTCCTATCTAAACCATGGATCACTCCAGCCTCTTGATTGCTTTTGGGATTAATCCCTTCCTTTACCCATGAATGACTGTGGATGAGTGTGGTCCTGGTGGTGATGTTTAACATTTGGGATTTTCTCGGATTTCTCTAAACTTTGCCTTTAACCACATGATGATTTTCATGCGAAGCCTTCCAGAGGCTTTATTTACACTGTCATGTGATATCTTATTTGCAAACCTCAAATATTTGGCAGGACAATAGTTTTTTTTATGATTTGCAAAGCACTGGAGCAGCCATTTACAGTAGATGACGAGAGGAATGTGATGAGATGTTTAAAATAACATATGAACACAAATGTATTCATCGCCCTGTTGAAAACAAATCCAGTTTGGACTGATGCGCTATCTACCAGTTGGTACAAAACAGGAAGAACTGGTTGAACTGGTACACCATCTTTGCGAAATACTAGAACCAGGTAGAAAGAAGAAAGTTAAAACAGACTTATTTTAAGTACTAAAAGGCAACAACATTCATACAATTTACATACTGTAATACAAGTATACAAGTACATGTGGCAAAATATGTTTTATTGTCTTTAAAAAAAAATATTCACACTCAAGAGCCATCTATCATGCAACGCCAGCCAGTCACCCTCTTCCCCATATGTGTACTCACAGACGAACACAATTGGCTGGATTGTCAAGGTGAGAGAGAGAGAGAGAGAGAGAGAGAGTGTGTGTGTGTGTGTGTGTGTGTGTCACCCTCCCACCCAGATAACAAGGCCAATTTTGTGCTCTTTGCTCCCAGGCATGAAGGCTTTTGGACCCTCCTAATTCAACAATAAGTTAAACGCTTAATTATGGGTAATTATGTGTAATTAGCAAAAAGTCTTTGTACAGTATAATATCCCTGTTATTAGTATAATTTGTGTTAATTGCTCATCTTTTATGTTAACATAATTATTAAGCTCCCTGATGTTATTTAGCCATTCAGCCACAAGATGTCACCAAAATCTTTAATTTTATACTAATAACAAAAATTTTATGAATTCTATAGTTTCTGTCTATTTTATTTATAATCTACTTTGTATACAATAGAAAAAAAACAATGAACAATTTTCCCCCTTACATTTTAATGTGCAGCATTTTGAGTGCATTTCAGGATTTTAAAAGAAAACCATTGGCAAAAACAATACTACTGCTAATAATAATAATAATAATAATAATAATAATAATAATAATTGACAACCTCATAATCTATGTATTAAAGTGCAACAGACAGATTTATTCAACAAAATTTAAACCTAAGTCTGGACTGTATGAAATAAAACAAAACATACCATTCCCAAACTGTACACTAGGTGTCGCCAAAAACCCTTGTTAAATTGCATTACAGGCACCATATAGGTTTTTCTTACTTCAAAGAACTGGTGCTCAACAACAAGCCCTCATACAACCCCTCAACATACTGTGGTGAGAGTAAAAAATTGAAAAGGGATTGTTAATGGTGAACATTATTCTAACAGTCAGTTTGAACAGCTTGTCCTGTCTAATTGGCTATCCGTAATCTTCTGATGATTGATGTAAGATGTCCAAAATAAAAACTTTCAATTTACAAAAGCATCCATCTTTAGGTGCCATATTAAAACTTGGATTCATCTGAATAGTAATGTAAATGTTCTCCCAGTAGTGGTTCCAGCCCTTCACGTGAGCTGTACGCTCTGACAAAACATGCAGTGACTCCAACAACCACCATCACCACCAGCACCACAGCCACTATCCCAATAGTAATTATCTCAGAGATGGTATACGGCCGAGCTGGAGGAGAAAATAAACAAAAAAATTTAATACAAATACGTTTAAATACAAAATACAGATACATTCAATTCAATTCCGTTTTATTTATATAGTGCTTTTAACGGTTGTCACTGTCACAAACAATCTTTATAGAATAAAAAAAATAATAATTAGGAAATATGCATTAATTAAAATGATCATTTTGTCCCCAATGAGCAAATCGAAGGTGACAGCGGCAAAGGATAACTCTCCAAGAATGTACTGTATGTTATAGTTTTTCAGTGCTTAATTTCTATCATGCAGCCTCTATTGCTAGTTTCATAAATCTTCACTAGCTGTACAGTACGTATGCCTGGTTAAAGTCCTAAATATGTGTCTTTGTACTTGTTTTTAAACCTAAAGTGGGTGTGGATAAATACAGAAGTGGAGATTTTTTACATACTGTTTCTGAAACACGACTTTTTCTTTAAAACTCTCTCAGAGCGGGATTAGTTTTCTTTGCACCAGCCTGTGACATTTAGCCAGTGGTGTCAAAAGTATTCACATTCATTACTTGAGTAGAAGTATAGATACTAGGGTTTAAAAAGACTTCTTTAGAAGTTGAAGTATCAACTCAAGTTTTTTACTCAAGTAAAAGTGTAAAAGTACTGGTTTCAAAACTACTTAAAGTATAAAAGTAAAAGTAACGTGAGGGGGAAAAAAGCATTAAGGATAAAAGTTTAGGCTGCGCCACGGGCCTATATACTGCACTAACACCTCATTTATAAAAAAAGAAAAGAAAAATGTGTTGTTGTTTTTTTTGTTGTTGTATTTTTTAACGACCATAGAGATTTGGGATACTGTATATGGCAATTGAAAAAGAATGCATTTTAGTACAATGCAAACACATTAAAGAACCATGTATGTGTACTACTGAGCATTAACATGTTTCATGGAGAAGAAGATATGATAACTATTTGCCTATAAGTATTGTAATGGTGCAAAAAGTCAAACTTCAGAGGCATGTCATCAGTAACCTTTATTGGAATGTAAATGTACATCTAAGCTTAGCTGCAGGAATCTGTGAGGGCAACATACAAGAAAATTAGTGTACCCAGGGCAGGCGTGTATATATATATACAGTGGTGTGAAAAACTATTTGCCCCCTTCCTGATTTCTTATTCTTTTGCATGTTTGTCACACTTAAATGTTTCTGCTCATCAAAAACCGTTAACTATTAGTCAAAGATAACATAATTGAACACAAAATGCAGTTTTTAAATGAAGGTTTACGTTATTAAGGGAGAAAAAAACTCCAAATCTACATGACCCTGTGTGAAAAAGTGATTGCCCCCCTTGTTAAAAAATAACTTAACTGTGGTTTATCACATCTGAGTTCAATTTCTGTAGTCACCCCCAGGCCTGATTACTGCCACACCTGTTTCAATCAAGAAATCACTTAAATAGGAGCTACCTGACACAGAGAAGTAGACCAAAAGCACCTCAAAAGCTAGACATCATGCCAAGATCCAAAGAAATTCAGGAACAAATGAGAACAAAAGTAATTGAGATCTATCAGTCTGGTAAAGGTTATAAAGCCATTTCTAAAGCTTTGGGACTCCAGCGAACCACAGTGAGAGCCATTATCCACAAATGGCAAAAACATGGAACAGTGGTGAACCTTCCCAGGAGTGGCCGGCCGACCAAAATTACCCCAAGAGCGCAGAGACGACTCATCCGAGAGGCCACAAAAGACCCCAGGACAACATCTAAAGAACTGCAGGCCTCACTTGCCTCAATTAAGGTCAGTGTTCACGACTCCACCATAAGAAAGAGACTGGGCAAAAACGGCCTGCATGGCAGATTTCCGTGGCGCAAACCACTTTTAAGCAAAAAGAACATTAAGGCTCGTCTCAATTTTGCTAAAAAACATCTCAATGATTGCCAAGACTTTGGGGGAAATACCTTGTGGACCGACGAGACAAAAGCTGAACTTTTTGGAAGGTGCATGTCCCGTTACATCTGGCATAAAAGTAACACAGCATTTCAGAAAAAGAACATCATACCAACAGTAAAATATGGTGGTGGTAGTGTGATGGTCTGGGGTTGTTTTGCTGCTTCAGGACCTGGAAGGCTTGCTGTGATAGATGGAATCATGAATTCTACTGTCTACCAAAAAATCCTAAAGGAGAATGTCCGGCCATCTGTTCGTCAACTCAAGCTGAAGCGATCTTGGGTGCTGCAGCAGGACAATGACCCAAAACACACCAGCAAATCCACCTCTGAATGGCTGAAGAAAAACAAAATGAAGACTTTGGAGTGGCCTAGTCAAAGTCCTGACCTGAATCCTATTGAGATGTTGTGGCATGACCTTAAAAAGGCGGTTCATGCTAGAAAACCCTCAAATAAAGCTGAATTACAACAATTCTGCAAAGATGAGTGGGCCAAAATTCCTCCAGAGCGCTGTAAAAGACTCGTTGCAAGTTATCGCAAACGCTTGATTGCAGTTATTGCTGCTAAGGGTGGCCCAACCAGTTATTAGGTTCAGGGGGCAATTACTTTTTCACACAGGGCCATGTAGGTTTGGATTTTTTTTCTTCCTAAATAATAAAACCCCTCATTTAAAAACTGCATTTTGTGTTTACTTGTGTTATCTTTGACTAATAGTTAAATGTGTTTGATGATCAGAAACATTTTATGTGACAAACATGCAAAAGAATAAGAAATCAGGAGGGGGGCAAATAGTTTTTCACACCACTGTATATATGATATATATATCATTCCTTTTACCTTCCTGGCTGGTGCTTGGTTGTGACATTTCGCTCGAATCTTGAGTCTCTATCACGGACAGCTTCGTCTACTTATCACAACCTTATCAACCGAAAATGCTAATTTATTCAAACCTCCTTGCTGGAGTGTGTGATGTGACGTCATGTGCAGGTGCGATGGATCGCGTACCAACCAACAGGGTGTCGGAATGGTATGTTTATACTTCTCATCTGTAACGTCCTTTGGTATAGAAGAAAATAAAGATCACATAGACAAGCGGAGTTGTTAGCGAATGTGCCGTTTACTTTTTTGTTCTCTCATGCGCATGCCCAGTGACAGATTACACACGCTTAGTTACCTCGTCCTGCTCGACGTGCTTACAGTACGTGCTTACAGTACGTCAGAGTCAGGATGCTGAACAGAACTACATGCAAACACTACATCATCCAACCACAATCAAATTCGCTCCATCCGGACAGCACGATTTATCCGGATGTTTTTTTTGTTTGTTTGTTTGTTTTTTGAATGACAAGCTGAAAGAAAATAGGAGTAACGAGGCTATTTTTAAAATGTAAGGAGTAGAAAGTACAGATAATTGCGTGAAAATGTAAGGAGTAGAAGTAAAAAGTCGGCTGAAAAATAATTACTCCAGTAAAGTATAGATAACCAAAATTTCTACTTAAGTAAGGTATCGAAGTATTTGTACTCCGTTACTTGACACCTCTGCATTTAGCAAATTATACACTAACTTGTAGTCTAATATAAACCATCTGACCCTGACCAAGCAGTTACTAAAGATTAATAATTAAACTTGTAAATGCATAATGCAGCAATTCATCTTCATTTTAATGTTCTTTTTTTTTATGTAAGCTCCATATGTTAACAGGAAGTACAAATAATTTCAAGTATAAGACATTATTGTAGTTAATGGTAGAATGTAGTGTCACTCACTTGGCCACTGGACTTCATAGGTGTATCCAAGACTGTCAGATGCCGAGACAAACATTTCCGCATTTGTGACTGGTGGCCAGAACGGAACCATGTTGTAACGCCAGTTATGACCAATAGGAGCTTTTTCTTTGGGGTAAAACACTGTGCCTAAAACATACAAAGGATGTGTAATGTGTGTCCATTTGGGCAAGTGTTTATTTTAATTACACACTGAAAGAGCCCATATGCACTCAATCAGCCAACCGTACAGTGTGTGTGTGTGTGTGTGTGTTTGTGTGTATGTGTGTGTGTGTGTGCGTATACATACTAGGGTGGTGTCTCTGTAGCCACTCATCAAATATGGCATCAGTAAAACAGTGCAGCAGGACAAAGATGGGGTCATTGGGGGACACATGAGTCTGGCCACCTGTCCCGTTCAGGAAAACATGAGCCAGGTTGTGTAGACTGTGCACCCCTGGGTCATAGTTCCCCTTGGAGGTGCTGTATCCTAACAACACACACACACACAGTATAATTCTACACGTATAGTTGTGTCTATTTTTCTTTTTACTAGAGTCCAAAGAACAGTTTCTTATATTATTAAAGCTTTTAAAGCTGTCTGTTTTACCTTCAATGGTATTCCTAAAGCTTGAAGAGGAGGTGGAGTAATACGGAGGTGTATCAAATGTGTTAAGCTCCAGGCAATCAATTACATCTTGATTTTCAGGTAGTTTCTGTACGATCGGCTGTGCAGCATTCCCACCAGGATTCCTTCTGATTGGACCGCCTTCTGTACCTGCACACACACACACACACACACACAAACACACACACACACACACACACACAGATTTCCAATTCAGATACATTTATCATAACATAAAGGTATTGTACAGTATATGCCATATTGTTGACATGTACTGTATAACCGTTATTTGGAGCCCTCTAGTGATTACAATGTGAATTACAACTCCTATGCAAGCATGACTGGAACTAAGAAGTACAAAGGACTCATCGTCTTTGTCTATACCACTTTATCCTGTGTACAGGGTCGTGGGAGGGTGGAGCCTATCCCAAAATCTTAGGGCACGAGGCGGGTTACACACTGGATGGGGTGCCAATCCATCACAAGGCAGACACACATATACACACACTCATACACTCACTACAGACACTAATTTGCATGTCTGCAAACCGGAGTACCCAGAGGAAATCCACCAAGCACAGAGAGAACATGCAAACTCCATGCACAAATACCAGAGGCGGGAATCGAACCCGGAATCTGGAGGTGCATTCCAACAGTGCTAACCACTACACCATTTTTTACATCATTACAGACAGCTACTAGATTAAGGGTGGCTTAATCAAAGTACAAGGCTGAGTTATCATCTTGTGACTGTGGCTCCATCTGGGTAGCTGGAGCCTTATATTCCACAAGTCATGAGAGGTTCCTTCTACATCATCTTTCTCTTTTTCCTCATCTTGTTAAGTTTTTTGACAAATGATGATTCATGACTTGCTTCTTGCTAATTTAGAAATTTCCATTGTTTACGGTATATGTGTGTGGTGTGTGCACACTTAGCATGATTAATGTTGTTTTACTATATTTCTACATAAGAATCTCAAGTAATATAGAGGGAAGTGTGTGTGTGTACAGTACAGTATGTCTATTATGCACTAGCACATACACACGGCTCTGTGTGTGCTGCATTAAATCTCACAAATATTTGATGTGTGTGTGTGTGTGTGAGAGTTTCACACTGTTACAGATGGTCCCCTGTGTTTCATACTCCTCCACGTCCTCGCATATCACTCTCCACTGAGAAAACACAGAGTTAGAGCTAATGCTGTTCATGTCAAAGCTGCTCCTGGCTCCAAGCAGGTCATCTGTGCAGATATCACACTCGTTTTTTCCACTCGCAAAGTTCCAGTACGGCAGGGCGAACGTCCGGTTCCTGAGCATGTCCTGCATTACAGAGAGGTTATGTGTAGAGGTGAACGAGTTCATGATTCCAAAACTGTATGTACAACCCGATGTCATTTCAACATCTTTCATAGCTCAATTTGACATTTTTCCGGTAGGCAGTTCTCTGGGGGAATTGATTTTTCACAGTATGATGGCTAACAGGAGCATGTTTATACTCTGTTTGTTTTATGGCAGGTACACCTGCACCTTCATGCAATGATCTGATCAACCAATCATGTGGAAGAAGCACATTGCATGAAGAAAAACAGAAAGAAACACAAAGAACAAGAGCTTCTGTTAATGCTATGGCATTGGTTTTGTGTTGGTGCCAGTCAGGCTGGTTAAAGCATTTCAGTAAACTTTCATGCAAAACTATCCAACCAACCAGCCACCTAGGAACCTCTGTAGTCCAACGGCAGCCATTGTATTCATTCTCATTTGTTTGACCTTCGGCCACCAGTCACACATGCATTCACACACTACGGGCAATTTGGGAACGCCAATTAGCCTAATCTTTAGATTGTGGGAGAAAACCAGAGAACCCGGATGAAAATCCACCAAGCATTGGGAGAACATGCAAATTTCATGCACGCAGACCCGACACGAGGGTTTAAGGCTAACCACTAACCCACCGTGCTGCCATTTCATGCAAAACCTGTTTTGAGATTTTACACAGAGTGGTGTGAAAAACAAAAAACATCACCTGTATATCACTCTCTAGTTGCAGCAGATGGAACCGGTGCCATGTAAGGAATCCTGGACCTTTATGAGAAAAATCCACGCCTCCGAAGCTATGCTGTCCCGAGCCCATGTACGTCTTCCTAACCGAATAGTAATGAGTCCAGACGAAAAAGTTGTAGATTGTGATGTTTTCGCATTGGACAGTGTTTCCATCCGGGCCGAAGAGCTCCTGATAGCGTCGGGTGCAGATAACCAGATCAGGATGGACCGCCCTCTTGGCTTGATCCAGAACGTTCATGAAAGCCCTTTTCTCCTCTGGAGACATCTGCATGATGTTCCGACGCACTGGTTTTACAGTGACACAGGTGTGAAGGATAAACACGGATCATGTAATGTACAGGGAACCAGAATCAGGATTTATTGTTTAAATGTAAGGTAACATGTATGTATGTATGTATGTACAGTATGTATGTAATATGTATGTCTTGCCAGGAGCATAAAATCAATTCTCACCCACACGGATTCTCTGATCACAGTTCGCTCCAGTAAGCCCATATCTGCACCGTCCACAGTTGTACCCGCTAAACTTTTTGTTACACTGGCAGCTCCTGTTAAAGAAGCGCAGCGGCCATCGTTCCCGATCGTCCCGTCCATCGTGAGGATACTGAGGACCGTGTGGGCGCAGGTCAGCGACGACTGGCATACACTGACCACGCCTGGTCCTCACTCCACACTCATCATTGGCTAGATTGGTGGGTGATGGACAGCAGGTGCCACTACGCAGGACCTCGGGTGTCACGCACTCGCGCGGGAACTGCGTCCGGGCGATCACGATGTACACGCAGAGTGAAAACACACTCTGCCACATACTGTGTACATGCAGGATGTCGCACTGTTCGAACACAGAACCTTTAATTTAATTAAGTCTCAAAGTCAAATATGGTCAGACAGTTACTTCTTGATCCTCAAACTCACAGTGTTACACAGCATGGTTTTACACACACCACAGCTTTGGTGTTACAAGGGTGAGGGTGAGTCAAAAATTATCCGCACATATTAAATCATCCGTTATATTAAAACGTCAGTTGGTCTTATCAGCGCTTGCGTTTCAAGACTACTGTCTCCCCAGTCACTGCTGTGCAGATGTGAAAGTTCATAAGTCAACCATCAGCTGGAAAATTGACGCTTACAGTTCAACAATCAACAGGGTTTGTTATAGTGAGGCGTTTTTGAAAGAGCTGAAGCTTAAACTTCAGATTAAACGCAGAGGACTGCTATCCAAGGGTGCTGTGATCTCGCATGATGTTCGCACAATTCTGCCCACACCGTCGACACTCAGCAAAAACTTTATTATCAGATGTTAAAGCGTCCTCCCTATAGTTGTGATCTCGCTCCATCAGACTGAAAGCAGCCCTATGAGGACGAAAAGTCACTCATGAAGAAGAAGTGAAGAGAGCGGTGTGTTCGTCGCTTGTTGACTGATGGACAAAGTGTATTGAATAGCAATTCATATTTCTAATATATTTATCTTTGCTAAAAATTTATTAAAATAAATTCTACAGCCAGAGTGCGGATAATTTTTGACTAACCCCTTTGTGTTCTGATTTTTCAGAAGTTGTTAAGAGAAACACTCCAAACTGGATTTAATTCTTGATATGGCATGAGTTCCTCTAAGAAGTTGTTTAGTGTGCTTAGAGTTAAACCTCAAACTTTAAAAGTTTGAATATATAACTAACGTGTCTTACAGACATTCTACTAAAGTAATAAAACATTGCAAACTGCTTGGAGATTGGTGTTAAATCAGTTCCTAAACATTTTTTGTCAATTGCACACACACACACACACACACACACACACACACACACACACACACACACACACACACACATACACACATACACACACTGGTTAATTACTTACAATTCGTCATAAGTTCCTTCAAAACTATAAATAATGTGAATTGTAAATAATTTCATGTACCTGGTATCAGGTTTCTCTCGCTCTGTTTGTCTCACTGCTTACACGTCTACAAATCCACTGAAATGCTTTATATCCCTTCCCTCATGACTGCACTCATCTCGCTGATCCCTTCATCTCGTGATCAGCAGCCGCCAGAGAGAGAGAGCGAGAGAGAGAGAGAGAAAGGAGTTTTTGTTTCCGTTGCTTCTCACGCCAACAGAATCAGATTTCAGATATTTTGGAGGCTGATATAAATTTGTTAAAAAGAGCAGGTCAGTGTAAAGTGCTTACAGGAAGAAAAAAGAAAAAAGGAAAAAACAATAACCAAGAACGGTTTTTCATGTAGTACAGTATGTATAAAAATAACTAAGTTCTGAAAAATCCTGTACGATTCTATTATTTCAAACCGCTTAAAAGAATTTGTGTCTATTTAATGTCACGCACTTCTTTAGCCACAGCAACATATAAAACTGTACAAATCCAGACCATATCATGAGTGATTAAGTGTTTAAAGTAACAAACTGGCACTGTATGAATGAGAAATTAAACAAATGTATTAACACTGACTTAATTTAACATGAGTCCTTTGGTGAACATGGCTGGATTTTACTTTTAAATGAGTGATATTGTTCCTCTGAAACTGGTCAGGTACGGGGAGGGGCGGGGGGGGGAGGACTGGACTAAAAACGAGAGGCAAAAAAGTTTTTCAGGAAGCTTGGATAACGATTCCACAAAACTGCATTAAATATATTACAATAAAATCTGCATTTCTGTCAGCAAAACATGAAGAAATAAGGGCGGCTCAAGAGTTTTGCACAGTACCGTATACACTATGTTGGTATATTTAATATTAGTGCAACTTTGCACCCTGATAGTGGAAAAAATTGTTTACAATAATAATACAGTTCAAAAGGAATCCATAAATTAACAGATGTGTGAAAGTGAGTGTGTCTTTGCTTAACCTGTTAGCCTTACTGAGAAAGAATTGTGTTTATTTTGCAGTGTACTGTTTTACAGGCTCTGGATAATATAAATCAAACATAACATACTTTATTTCGATCATTTCAACGTTATCCATAACACAGGTTTAACATAATAAAGTCTTGGAACACTCTTATTATACAGTATACAACATTTTGTATATACAGTACAGTAAGATTTGCACTAATTTCTATTAACATAGAATAATACATAAAAACACTAAAGTAACACGTATAGAATTGTGAAGTGTTTAACAAATCCAAACTATTTTTCAAAAGAAATCCTTAATGTTTCATTGAGCTGTTAAATAAAAAAAAACATATCACACTTAAAACCATAAACAAAATTTATAAACATTCACTAATTTTATTAACTATTTACATGTGTGACTAATCTTTTTAAGTATCTTTGCATTAAAAAAATGTCTGGGAAATGTAAAATTTCTATTTTTAATTATATAAGGCTTTAGGGGCGGTGGTACAGTACAGTAGGTTTCTCTCCTGCCATGCGGAAGGCTTGGGTTCAATTCCCACACGATGCCCAAACCCCTGGCACTGGACTGCAGTGCCGGTCACAAGCCCGGATAGAATGAGAGGGTTGCGTCAGTAAGGGTATCCGACATAAAAAAACTGTGCCGAGTTGTTATGTGGATCAGATGGTTGGCTGTTGGAACAACAACTACATAAGGTTTTGAAAACAACAGGCTTTCTCGTAGTGAGCGTACAGTATTTCCATCCCAAATACCATTCTAGCATTTAAAAAAATGTGACAGAGAGACAATTTGATGAATGAATTTAAATGACACTGGAAGACACTTCACCTATTTCTAAATAAAAAAAAAAGGACAATATGAATTTACTGATTAACTAAATTGTGTTGACTTAATTTCCTCTTATGTTAACAGAAATGTCAAAATTTGCTAGTGGGGAAAAACACCCTCTCTATTTTTATGACTTTCCAGAATTCCAAAATATTGCACCAACAGGTTCTGACAGGTTTTCCCAGACTGTGATGCAAATCCACTATCTAGCATCTCCAAACTTCTGATTGATAGTGTCATCTAGACTTATAAATCCCCGTCACAGTAAAAGAAACAGACATACAGTATATTTGAGGCAGTAGTGCTGCAACAGTGGCTCTTAAAGAACAGAAGTTCAATGATTGGATGAGTTCTCCACCATAGATTGTGTGTGAATCGGTGTCATAGCCAGCATCTCTTTCTGGATTTCAGAGTGCTCTGGGAGGTCATCCAGCATAGTCCTATAAACAATAAACACCATGAGGAGGTATGAAATGGTCCACGTGTGTGCTTCTGTGCGCAAATCATATTTCTTACATCTGTATTTTTGTATGTACAGTGGATAGAAAATGATGGGTTTTTGTTGTAAAAAAAAACATAGACCAATATAAATCTAATCACCTAGATTTTGACAATGCATCTGACAAAATGTGTTATGGTCTGAAAGGAGTGGAAACAGGAAAAGCCCTAGTGTTCAATTAATACTCTGCAGTCTTTATTCACCAATCAACTATAACATTTAAAGGACTGACAGGTGACAAATGAATAACACTGATTATGTCCTTATATTGACACCAGTCAAGGGGTGTTATTGGGTCAAGGGGTCAGTTCTAAAGATCCAACAGTCTTTAACAAGGGTCACAGTGTGATGGCTAGAAAGCTGAGTAAAAGCACCTCCAAAGCGTCAGGTCTTCTTGGGTGTTAATAGTATGCAGTAATTAGGATCTCCCAACGGTAGCCCAAGGAAGGACAACTGGTGAATTGATAACAGAGTCGTCCAAGGCCCCTTAATCCACATGGAGAAACAAAGACTAGCCTGTTTGATCCAATGCTCAAAGAAGAATGTAGCACAATTCCCTGTTTTTTATGAAGGTGAATAGCCACAGAATGGTCAGAGTGCCCATGCATCAGACCTGGACCTTGAAGCTATGGAAGAAGGTGGCCTTTTTGGTTTGATGATCATATTTTCTTTTACAGTACATCATGTGGATGGCTAGGTGTGTGTGTACTTGGGCAAAGGATGGCTCCATAATGGATTAAGGGAAGAAGGCATACTGTACTTTAACATGTTACTTTAACATTTACCAACTACAACAATTATTGCAGACCAAGTATCCCCTGGCCTCTTTCAGCAGCCACCGTAAAAAATGATTTATGAATTGCTTGAAGCCTTCAAATTCCCCAGATCTCAATCTGAACTCAAAAAGCTCAATCCACGGAGGCTGCATCATCTTACAACTTACAGGTCTTAAAGGATACATTGCTAACTGCTGTGGTGAAAGATACCACAAGCACACCTTGATACTGTAGGTCTTGTGGAGTTCCATGCCTTGAGTTGTTTTGGTGACACAAGAGGTACCTGAACAATATTAGTCATGTCAGTTTTATTGTTATGGCTGATCGTTCCAGTTGGACACTAATAAATTCCAGAAGTGTTAAATCAATACGTTGGGTGGTAAATCAACACTGCTGTGTAAAATGTATTTGTGGTACAGCAATAAGATGGCTCATCACCCACAGCCACAGTAAAGCACGGGGTGGTAGCATTATAGTGCTGGGTGAAGTGTATTATTAATATCTCTAAATACCTTTTAGATTGACCATAAACATGCAGCCCTCAGTTAGGCAGCTGAAGGTTCCAGCACAATAACAAGCCAAAGCTCAAATGCAAAAAATGTTTCTCACTATACAGTACGCTATGTGTATAATTCAACTTTGCGTGTGTGTTAGGGAATCAGAACGGACACAAGTGCAGGTCTCCTTCAAGATTTTATTGGTTGCAGATATGCCTTGACTCAGACAGAAAAGGGAAAAAATAAATAAATAAATAAATAAATAAATAAAAATACAAAAATAAGATCAGGAACAAGCTGCACTGCTTTCTTCTTTTCTTTTCTTTAAAGCAAAACCCAGGCGCGCCAACGTCCCAAAAGGGGAAAAAACAAAAACCACTCCGTAGAGGAAAAGGGGCCTTAACCAGGAGACGAGGCTGTAGTTCCTTTGGCGGCCAGCAGGGGGCGATAGGACCGAAGTCCGCTGAACTGCACGGCCGCGAAGAAGAGCAAGAGCCGGCCGGCTGCGGGACGGGAAACTGCAGTGCAAATTCAGAAAAGAAAAACAGGATCCAGCCTGGGTGCAAAAGGACAAAAAACCACGGGAGAGAGGAGGGAAAAATAGGTGGAAAACAGGACCGACGGATACTGGCTTGGAGCCAAAATAAACTCTACATACAGGACTAGACAGAACAAGAAACGGACAGGCGATACAGCTAGCGACATGGGACAACGATCTGACACAGGACGATGGACAAGAGGGAATAAATAGGGCGACTGATTACAACGAAAACGAGGGGAACAGGTGAGTGAAATCATCTTGATAGAGTGATAGGGAGGAAGTGGGAGGGATGGTGGTGATGTCACAGACACGAGCACATGGCGAAGGATCAAAACAAACACCATGTGCTAGAATAGACATGTAAACACTGGGAGAGAGGAAAGGAGAAAAGAAAAAAGATTTAAATCTTAAAGATCAGACCGGGGTCTTGACAGTACCCCCCCCCCCATGGGCGCCACTAGGCGCCCCCAGGGAGGGGCTCACCTCGTCGTCGACAGAGGTCCACGACCAGCGCCCGATCCAGAACATCCCGGGCCGGAATCCAACTCCTCTCCTCTGGACCATAGCCCTCCCAGTCCACTAGATACTGAAAACCCCGACCTCTGCGACGGACGTCCAGCAACCTCCTAACAGTGTATACTGGGGAGCCATCCACTAGACGAGGGGGAGGGGGGGTCGGAGCAGAAGGGGCAAGAGGTGAGGAATACACAGGTTTAACCCTAGAAACATGAAATACTGGGTGTACCCGACCAAGCGTGGAAGGAAGCTTGAGCCGGATCGCCACTGGGTTCAAGACCTTTGTGATCCGGTACGGACCAATGAACTTGGGAGCCAACTTGCGCGAGACCACCCTGAGAGGCAAGTCCTTGGTAGAAAGCCATACCCTTTGACCACAAACATAGTTAGGGGCAGGAGTCCGGTGGCGATCGGCCGCGGCTTTGGTCCGTCTACTAGTCCGGGCCAAGACCTCCTTAGCCTTTCTCCAGGTGCGCCGGCAACGTTGGACAAAAGCCAAGGCAGACGGGACTGCCGCTTCGGGTTCCTGTGAAGGGAACAGAGGGGGTTGATAGCCAACAGAACACTGAAATGGTGACATACCTGTGGCAGAAACCGGTAGAGTATTGTGGGCATACTCTACCCAGGACAACTGTTGACACCAGGAGGTCGGATTGTGGGATGCCAGGCAGCGGAGAGCACGTTCCAAATCCTGGTTAGCCCGCTCAGACTGCCCATTGGTCTGGGGGTGGAATCCAGATGACAGACTCGTTGAGGCCCCGATCTGTCTGCAAAATTCCTTCCAAAACCGAGAGACGAACTGTGGGCCCCTATCAGAGACCACGTTTACCGGAAGACCATGAATCCGGAATACTTGGTCAACCACCACCTGAGCAGTCTCTTTGGCGGAGGGGAGCTTGGGGAGAGGGATGAAGTGGGCTGCTTTGGAGAAGCGGTCCACCACCGTGAGAATGACGGTGTTGCCCCTTGACTCGGGGAGGCCCGTGACAAAATCAAGAGCTAGATGTGACCACGGGCGGGCGGGGATGGGTAATGGGCGAAGAAGACCAACGGGAGGCGAAGGTGAACTCTTGTTCTGGGCGCAAACTGAGCAAGCTGCCACGAACTGCCTGACATCCTTGGTCATGGTGGACCACCAAAATCGCTGACGGATGGAGGCCAACGATCTCCGAACTCCTGGGTGACAAACCAGTCTGGATGAGTGACACCACTGGATGACTTTGGAGCGCAGTCTCAAAGGGACATACAGCTTGCCCGCTGGAACCCCTCTGGGTACACGGCACTTTTGCAGGGCCTCCTGAACCTCCCTCTCGACGTCCCATGAGAGCGCAGCCACCACCATGCCCTTGGGCAGGATGGTGTCGACGGAGGTCTCCTTCTCAGGGGTCTCAAATAGCCGAGAAAGGGAGTCCGGTTTGGTGTTTTTAGACCCAGGCCTGTAAGAGAGTGTAAAATTAAAACGGCTAAAGAAAAGGGACCAGCGGGCCTGTCTGGAATTTAGTCTCCTGGCCGAGTTGATGTATTCTAAATTCTTGTGGTCAGTCCAGACCATGAATGGTTGGACTGCGCCCTCCAGCCAGTGACGCCACTCACCCAAAGCCAGTCTGACTGCCAACAACTCCCGATTACCTATGTCGTAATTCCGCTCAGTGGGGTTCAGGCGGTGGGAGAAGAAGGCGCATGGATGCACCTTCCCATCCCGAAGAGAGCGTTGTGACAGGACCGCACCAACTCCAACATCTGAAGCGTCCACCTCAACAATAAACTGTAGTTCAGGATCTGGAGTAGACAAGACAGGAGCAGAGACAAACCGGGACTTTAATTTATCAAAGGATTCCTGGGCCTCATTACTCCATTTAAACAGTACCTTTGGAGAAGTGAGCGCTGTTAAGGGTGCAGCCATCTGACTGAAGTTCCGGATGAAACGCCGATAAAAGTTGGCGAACCCCAGGAACCGCTGCAGAGCCTTCCGAGAGTCAGGAGTTGGCCACTCAGCTACCGCCCTTATCTTAGCAGGGTCGGCTCTGATCTCACCCGCCGAAATCACGAACCCCAGGAACGAAACCGACCTTGCATGGAAGACACACTTCTCCGCTTTCACGAATAGTTGGTTCTCCAAAAGCCGTTGCAACACCTGGCGAACATGCTGAGTGTGTACCTGCAAAGAGGGAGAAAATATCAGGATGTCATCTAGGTACACAAAGACAAATCGATTTACCATGTCTCTCAGCACATCGTTGACCAGGGCCTGGAAGACAGCAGGAGCATTGGTCAGACCAAACGGAAGGACCCGGTATTCAAAGTGTCCCGTGGGTGTGTTGAAAGCTGTCTTCCACTCATCTCCCTCCCGAATGCGGATAAGGTGGTAGGCATTGCGCAGGTCAAGCTTGGTGAAGACCTTGGCTCCCTGCAAAAGTTCGAAAGCTGAAGACATAAGAGGGAGGGGATACCTGTTCTTAATGGTAATGTCATTCAGCCCACGATAGTCAATACAGGGACGCAGGGAACCATCTCTCTTCTTGACAAAGAAGAACCCCGCACCCGCAGGAGAAGAGGAGGGGCGGATGAGGCCGGCTTTGAGTGATTCGTTAATATAGGTGTCCATGGCCTCTCTTTCCGGACCTGAAAGGGAATACAAGTGACCCTTGGGCGGAGAAGTGCCTGGGAGGAGCTCAATGGCGCAGTCATAAGGGCGATGAGGAGGCAAGGACATGGCCCGGGACTTGCTGAACACCAGCCGCAGGTCGTGGTACCCCGCCGGGACCCCGGACAGATCAGCAACCTCCACCTGCAACACAGGACAAACAGAACCAGAAAAAGGGGCAGGACCAAGACAAGAAGCAAGACAATTTTGGCTCCAAGACAGGACAGAATTTCCAGACCAATCAACGTGAGGGCCATGTTGTACCAACCAGGGGTGCCCCAACACTATAGGAGCACTAGGGGAGTCCAGAAGGTACAACGTGGTCTCCTCACGGTGATTGCCTGAGACCACTAGGCTAACTTTGGGTGTCTGGTGAGAAACAGTAGTAATTAAGGTCCCATTTAAGGACCGGGCAGGGATAGGTTCAGGCAAGGGAATAGCTGGAATACCCAAACTTGCAGCTAACGAGCGGTCCATAAAATTGCCCTCAGCCCCTGAATCGACCAAGGCCGAGCATGACTGTGAAGTCTCCCCAAACTGAACTAAGACAGATAAAAGTGTGCGAGAGGAGGGGGATTGTAAAAAAGGAATAGCGCTCACCAGGATCCCCCGCTTCACTGGTGAGCCTTGGCTTTTGCTGGGCAGGCTGCGGCAAAGTGGCCTGGCTTGCCACAATAGAGGCACAGGCCTTTGGTCAGACGCAGTTGTTTTTCCTGGGGTGTTAGACGGAGGCGTCCCAGCTGCATGGGTTCAGGTTCTGGCAGGTCAACGGTCGCCACAGGGGCTTAGAACCCTCCACCCTGCTAGAAGAACGGACCATCCGGCGCTGGTGCCGACGACAGAGACGAGCCTCGATGCGGAGTGCCAGGTCGATGAGGTCTTCAAGGTCGTGGGGCAGGTCATGAGTGGCCAGTTCATCCTGGATATCCTCCTCGAGCCCTGCCCGAAACATTGCCCGACAGGCGGCCTCATTCCAGTCACAGGAGGCTGCTAAGGTCTTGAACTGAATGGCAAACTCTGTGACTGAGCGACCTGCCTGACGGAGTCGTGCGAGCTTGTCTGCTGCTTCCTGTCCTCTGACGGACCTATCAAAAAGCTTCAACATCTCCTGTCGAAGCTCTTTAAATGAGTCACAACATGGGGCTCTGGACTCCCAGACAGAAGTTCCCCATTCACGGGCCTTGCCTGTAAGAAGAGTCAAAACAAATGCCACCCTTGTCTCTTCTGCTGCAAATGTGCGCGGCTGGAGGGCGAACACTACCGAACATTGTGTCAGGAAGGCTCGGCAGGAGTTAGGGTCCCCATCATAGGGAGGTGGGTTGTTGCAGCGGGGCTCATGATCGTGACGTGAGGAGAGGTGGACAGAACCTGCTTGAGCGGCCTCCCGCTGGAGTTCCTGGATGCGCGCCGTGAGGTCTGCCACCTGGGTGGCGAGGAACTCGACCTCTCTCGTGGTGCTGGTCAAGCGGGTCTCATGCTGGCCTAGGAGTACCCCCTGTTGGGCTACTGCTGATCTGATGGGGTCTGGACCTGCTGTGTCCATGCTGGTCAGATCGTTCTGTTAGGGAATCAGAACGGACACAAGTGCAGGTCTCCTTCAAGATTTTATTGGTTGCAGATATGCCTTGACTCAGACAGAAAAGGGAAAAAATAAATAAATAAATAAATAAATAAATAAATAAATAAAAATACAAAAATAAGATCAGGAACAAGCTGCACTGCTTTCTTCTTTTCTTTTCTTTAAAGCAAAACCCAGGCGCGCCAACGTCCCAAAAGGGGAAAAAACAAAAACCACTCCGTAGAGGAAAAGGGGCCTTAACCAGGAGACGAGGCTGTAGTTCCTTTGGCGGCCAGCAGGGGGCGATAGGACCGAAGTCCGCTGAACTGCACGGCCGCGAAGAAGAGCAAGAGCCGGCCGGCTGCGGGACGGGAAACTGCAGTGCAAATTCAGAAAAGAAAAACAGGATCCAGCCTGGGTGCAAAAGGACAAAAAACCACGGGAGAGAGGAGGGAAAAATAGGTGGAAAACAGGACCGACGGATACTGGCTTGGAGCCAAAATAAACTCTACATACAGGACTAGACAGAACAAGAAACGGACAGGCGATACAGCTAGCGACATGGGACAACGATCTGACACAGGACGATGGACAAGAGGGAATAAATAGGGCGACTGATTACAACGAAAACGAGGGGAACAGGTGAGTGAAATCATCTTGATAGAGTGATAGGGAGGAAGTGGGAGGGATGGTGGTGATGTCACAGACACGAGCACATGGCGAAGGATCAAAACAAACACCATGTGCTAGAATAGACATGTAAACACTGGGAGAGAGGAAAGGAGAAAAGAAAAAAGATTTAAATCTTAAAGATCAGACCGGGGTCTTGACAGTGTGTGTGTGTGTGTGTGTGTGTGTGTGTGTGTGTGTGCTCACTGTTCGTCAGTCTCTGCATTTGCATCCTCCTTAACAGCTCCGATTCCATTTTCACACACTTTCTCAGGGCCTGTGCACCTGCAAACACACATTGGATATAGAGTACAAAATCGTTCACTTACGCACAATGAGGAAGTGATTAAAGAACGTTCTATACTGTACATGTACAGTACACGTGCTCAAACCTGCTTCTTTTACTCCTGCATTTCAGGATGTAAGTAACAGTGACGAGGGTCTGCAGAATGAGGAAGAATGCTATCGCTATCGCTCCAATCTTCCAGGCTTCCTGTTTTGAAGTGGGGGACTCTTGAGAGAGAGAGATAAAATGAGAATCAGAGAATGAGAGCGACAGGAGGAATATAAGAAGACCAAATCAAGTTTTGTACACATGTTTTCCACTAGACACAACAAGAATTAGACGTGTACTGTGAGTGTTTTTGGTAGTGCATATTTGTGCTTATTATATATACGTGGTGCGTCTCCAGGCTCCTCCGCCAGTTCAACATTTTCTCCAAGTGCTATATCCAGAGTTGGGAAAGGAGGGAGCGCGGGCATTCCGGTGCCAACTGTTGGGACATCCTGGTCAAGCACTGGGTGTCTGGACGTCACAATGTCATTCAGCTCATTAGTCTCTCGCATGACGTCTACAATAGTACAATAATAGGTTTTACTATTATTTTTAAAAAGGAAAACTGGGAATACAGACAAGACCTTTCTGCATGGAATAATCTTACAACCTACTGTAGTTCTCATGCTCTCAGAATTACTCATGATTTCAGTCTTGCAATATGTCCATGCCATCAGGGAAGAAAACGCCACAGTTGTAATTACCTGGTCATTCAGGACATTCAGGTCATCATCTGACTTAATTTTATTGCCACATAATGTTGCTCAGCCTAGACTTGATCAACTGAAGCAGAATTGAATTCCAGTATTTAAAAGTGCAGAAATATAGTATGATGTATACAGTATTATATGTCTATATCAATATATAATGTACTGTATAGCAATACATTTAGCATTAAAATATTTTTATTAAGTTTTTCCTATCCTTAAGTGTGTATTTTTTAGCTGACACATATATAAAATTGTCTTATGCACACCATTGATTCTGGTGGACACCATCAATGTTTTCTGTGGTTTTGGTGTTTCTGAAATGACCTCTACTATGACCCAGGGGAGACATTTAGCATAGAGATGAAAATTACAGCAGTGAGGTGAGACAAGCACTGAAGGCCATACGCAGAATCCTAAATGGTCCTTGTATATCAGATACACACAATTTATACAAGTCCAGTATTAAGCCTAGCTTGTAGTCCAATCCACACTCATGTACTGTATGTATTTTTAACCAGTATTTTCAGGGTCCCAATTTAACTAGAATATACATTAAGGTATATTAAAGTGTGAAGCTTATCACTGTAGACTAGTAGAATTTTAGACAAAGCTAATGGACCATCTAGGCTAGTAGTTCATTACGTTAAATATACTCTTGCAAGGTTGCAGAGGTTCCAGACCTTGGGTAAAATCTCAAACCTTGGTTAAAAAGAGCAATAAATTAATATTCATGTTGAATGTATTTTGTGCTCTGTAGAGTTCAGAGATTTAAAGCATTTGAATGTCATTTCCACATTTTCTTATCTCCTGTATTTGCATACATAATATTCTGTTGTTGGTGTTAGGATTTGTTCAGATTTTAAAAAGCCTTTATACACTTAAATGTATGTCGTCCAGGTTATGTTCTTTATATTATTATATTGTCCTGCATTTAATCAGTCCATTCCATTGCATTTAATTCTCTAGAACGAACAAGTTGACTTTAGGTGTCCTATTTCTCCACAGCTGGAATAAACAAAAGAAGAGCTTTTTGAGGTCGAACCTTACATTTTGTCTGTATACAGTGTCTCTCAGGAGATTCCAAGCAGAAGAGGAATGAGGCCAGCCCCCATCCCATAATGGATATCGTACATACTGTAAGGGCAAAGGGCATACGGTCTAATGGGAGACTAAAATGTCTACTCAGCGTCAAAATGATGTCCATGAACCTTAGATTATTGCATGATGCTTGCCTGGGTTTAGTTCCAGTGCACTGGGATTTGGATAGCACAGGACACAATAAGAAGGTTTAACCTTTGATGCAGGAGGTGAGATACTGTACTGCACTGAAGCCCATTGACCAACATAAAGCCTTGTTGAGAAAGTAATTGGGGCACAATATGTTTACCACATTTATCCTTCATTCATTCATTTTCTATACCGCTTAATCCTGTGTTCAGGGTCGCGGGGGACCTGGAGCCTATCCCAGGAGACTTCGGGCACTAGGCGGGGTACACCCTGGACAGGGTGCCAATCCATCGCAGGGCACACACACATACACACACTCACACACCCAATCACACACTACGGGCAATTTAGGAACGCCAATTAGCCTAACCTGCGTATCTTTGGACTGTGGGAGGAAACCGGAGTACCCGGAGGAAACCCACCAAGCACGGGGAGAACATGCAAACTCCATGCACACAGAGACGGGAATCGAGCCTGGCCGGGGAATCGAACCCAGACCCTGGAGGTGCAAGGCGACAGTGCTAACCACTACACCACCGCGCCGCCCTTTACCACATTTATTCATCCTTTAATTTATTCATTCATCCTTAGTAACTGCTTCATCCTGGTTAGCATTGATTGATTAGCAAACAACTGATATGTTTATACTTTGAAAAATGTATCATGAAAAGTCTCATTATAAGTCAGACCACTAAAGCATTAGCGGTGGTAACTTTATGTACTGTAACATCTAAAGTTTACTGAATCAACACAATTTAAATAACACTTGATTTGCTCTGAAAATTAGCAAAGCAAGCTAACTGTATTAGCTGGAGACACCAGCTCTAACTGCTACTCTGCAAAACTTCATATTTCTGTGTAATTCCTTTATACACATTAATGACATATACTATAAACTGTAGGATATATTAAAGTTGATTAAAGTTTTTTGTGTCAAGCGGTAAAATGCTAACATTTTGAGTGGTGAACTGAGGAAAAGTCTGACTACACATACTGTACCACAATACTGGTCGGTGGAATCATTCCCACCAGTCTTTTAGACTTGTCACTTGAAGGTGTCATGGTTCCCCAGTGAAAAAAAAATACACTTTAGTGTATTACAAATATATTGAAATCCTCAATAATACATTGCAAATATACTAACAAAACATTGTACCATCAGTTAATATATAAAAAGTATACTAACATCATGCTTTTACCAAATTTTGGAATTAAACTTTAAATATACTTTAATATAATTGTATTATAGTACACTTTCTAAAAATATATTATTGGAAAATATACTTTAAGTGAAAGGTTGGTCTAATTTCCAAAGTATACTTATTTAAACTTGTTTTTCAATGTATTTCTGGGTATATTAAAATCACTAAATCATTGAAATCATTGTACAAATGTACAGAAAGTATACATTAGAATACAATTTTTAATATACGGTAGTCTCAGTATATTATCAGTTAAATTTAAATGTACTTATTAATATGTACTTATATGTAGTGCACTACACTCTCGTGCGCACGCGCTTTTAGACTCGTTTTTGCACGCTGAATCTCTATCCCTCGCACGCGCAATCTCAAACTCGTTCTTGCGCGGCCAGGTGTAGCTCAGTGGTTAAGGCATTGGACTACAGTGCAGAAGATCCCAGGTTCAAACCCCGCAACCACCAAGTTGCCACTGTCGGGCTGTTGAGCAAGGCCCTTAACCCTCAACTGCTCAGATGTGTAATGAGATAAAAATGTAAGTCGCTCTGGATAAGAGCGTCTGCCAAATGCGTAAATGTAAAATCACTTTTGCCGTTCAAGATAATTTATGTGTGTGCACTCTCTCACTCTTCTGTCTGCCCCCTGTCATAAAGCGGCACTTAGGCCTTGTTCACACGGGCGTTAAATTTTTGGATAAACGAAAAATTTCGTTTCTCTGAACGTCCTATACGTTTATGTTGCGTTTTGTACTGTAATGCCGCTTGATTGACTTCTACACTGACGTTCATTTGTCTCTGTCTATCGACAGCCTGCAGCCCAAATTGTAGTTTGTGTGTTTAACCTGTAGGGGGCAGTGTGTCGGGAAGTGGATATGAAAGCCCTTGTCGTTTTATTTGAGGTGCCTCCTTTTAATATGGACCATTTTGCTATATTAGACATTAATCTTATTGTTTTAAACATTCTAATTAAATTATTATATTTTTATATAATGTATAAAAATATTTTTTTAAATAATACGGCGACGTAGGGAGAGAAAAAAAATCGCCGCCGCTACTGGGTTCACCCACCGACTGCACAACGTCGGATTAAAGGAAGTTTTTTGTGGTTTATGAAGAAATGCGAACATTTCCCTGCAAGTTTTATTTTTTAAGCATTTTATTTTTGCCTTTTTTTCCACATTTCCCTCTGTATAGCATGTAGAATCATGGGATATATCCGGTCCTCCGAAGCGTAAAATGGGCGCGGAGAAAACGAACTAGACACGGTTTCCTTGTGTTCGTTGGGATTTGAACGGCAAGAAAAAGCTGCATGCAATGTTTTTTTTTAACACCGTATAAACGCACAGCCGGACAAATGCATGTCACCAAAGCCCATGTGAACACCGTCATTGACTCCTATGTGTAGAAAACCCTCAGCGCTTCATCCGCGGTCACCGGACGCTACGAACGGCAGAAAAACGGTCAATTTTAACGCCCGTGTGAGCAAGGCCTTACACAAACTGCAGCAGCGTTGTGAACTCTGCAACTATTCCAGCCAACCGGAGACTAGAATCTGCGCCCCACCAGCCAATCAGAGACCGGAGGCGGGCAGATTCGGACTGTCCGTTCTCTGATTGGCTCCCCAGGTCTCCACTTCTAGTTTGAATTAACGGCTGAAGCTGCATCATCGCGTGCGTTTGATCGTATCGTTATTATTTTATTTTCATCGGCACAAGGTAAATTTAACGGTTTTTGTTAGGTAATTTGTCATTAAGTACATACTTTAATCTGTAGTTTGTATTGTCTAATGTGTTGTTGTTAATGTGTTCTGTACTTTGCTTGTGGTATAATGGCTCTGTAGCTCTCGGCCTGTTTTCAGTCTCTGTGTAACAGAATCAACACACCAGGTTTAAACTAATACTGTACCTGTAGATTCTAATACTAATGTCTGTCTGTGTTCACACAACAGTTTATATTTTAGTTTGTGTGTTTGTAAAACAACCTGACTTTTGTTGAGCACAAATAAACTACTGTATAGTAGTGCTTTTTTGTAACCTTGTGCAAATTAAATCTGTTGAACTCATGAATAAAATCTGCCTCATAATTACTGATGTAATGCTTTTCAAAAACATGTTATTGTGTAGAAAATACATTTATCATTTGTAAATTATCCTAAACACTTAATGTACTGGTAACACATTTGCAATACAGTAGTATAGAAGGTTGTGTGTACTGTATGATACAATAAAGTATATTTGTATTAACCACAAAGTGTACTTTTTTAGTATTTGTAATTGGCCAGAAGTATAACAGCATGCTACTGCTGCAATAAGAATATACTCATAGTACATTAATCATGTATTTGTAATACAGTAAAAATAGCTGTAATGTACTTATAATACATTAAATATATACTTAAAATTTATTAATTATTGTTAGGTATGTACGTTAGTACACACACAGCCATATACTTTAAGTGTACTAAGTATACTTAAAGTTGTTCCATTTTAGCACACAAAAGTATACTTAATACACTTAAAATTGTGCTTTTGTAGAATTTAATTACGACTTAAATACACTTAGTACAAAATTAGTTGTTCCAAAATAGCAAACTTCAAGTATACTAGTCATTAGTCTGGAGCAAGTACATTTAAGTATGCTTTGGCACGCTAGGATTTAATATACTTAGCATACTTTTTTTTTTTTTACTAGGGTTAATTTGCAAAAAAAAAAAAAATAAATAAATAAAAAAATTGTTTACCACTGTAGTACAGCTAGGGACTGTGGAACCCAATGGTGACCATTGTATTTATTCCCATTTTTACGACCATGGTAGGACCTCTGGTCAACATTCACACACTATACTGTAAGCAACTTGGTAACAGAAATTAGCCTAATCTGCATGTCTTTGGACTGTGGAAGGAAACTGGAGAACCTGGAGGAGGAAACCCACCAAGCAAGGGGGAGAACATGCAAATTCCATGTGCATAATAGTAAATAATGCAATGGTGCAAGGCAACAGTGCTAACCACTAAGCAACCGTGCCACAAGTTTCATGTTAGGCAAGTTTAACAGTCTCCCTAAGTGTACTGTTGGGTGATTGACTCAGTTACCTTGTTCCTGAGAAGTTTTCTCCGTTACTTTCAGTACTGGGATCAGACTCCACTTCTGCTCCTCCTACAGTCTCTACTAACTCTTTGCCAACATGAGCTGCTGCTTCTCCATCCACATCTTCCTCCTCAGTCCTAACTTCAACCACATGTCCTCCAGCATCTACTAAACCCTGTTCATCTTTGCTCTGTTCCTCTTCAACTATTATTCTCTCTTTTAAGTCATCTCCTACTAGAAAATGCTTTTGGTCTTGATCAGGTCGTGGTTCTCTTTGTTTAGCCAGCTCAAGCAGCCCTCTTTCCTGGATCTCTGACTCTATATCTGTCTCCACGTCTTTCTCCCGCCCATCTTCTATTTCTAATTCGGCAATTCGATTAGTGTTTTGGGTCTGCTCATGAGCTTTTACCAGCTCTGACTCAACCTGCTCGTGCTTTTCCTCATCTAGTCCTGCCTGCTCTTCTCGTTCTGCTTCTGGTGTCGATTCAAAAGACAGAAATTGGGATGCATCCAGTTCAGTCTGCTTTCCATCCCTGGGGCTTGTGTCTTCTAATTCAAGCTCAAATGATTCTTTTGGATCTTGAGTTGGCTCCGCTAGGTCCTGAGGTAAATTTAGATCTGAATCCTTGACCTTCTGTATTGATTCTTCAGCTGACCTATTTAGTTGGTAAATTGACTCAACAGGTTTTTCATCTGGTTTTTCATCTGGCAGCAGCAGCATTTGTTCAGATGAGTTCAGTTTTGGGTCAGCTTGCTCCTGCTTTGCATTCTCTTCGCTGAGGGTTGTTGTTTCTTTATCTGCATGGTTATGCTTCACTGCAGGTAATCCATCATCTGTGTCATCAGCTGTCGCTAGGGGCTTGTCTGCTATGTTCTCTTGTGGCCCTAGTTCTTCCACAACCTGTTCAAAAACCGCTCGTGCTGCATCATCCTTCGAGATCTTCACAGCCTCCATAAATGCGGCTCTCACTGCATCCATGACATCACCCAGACTTGGTAGAGCAGATTCAGGGCTGGGAGAGGGGACTGAAGGGGGTGAGAAAATATAAGCGTTTAATGCTATTTCAGGTGCAATGGCTTGAATGAATCTCTCTCTATACTGTATATACAGTATATATATATATATAGGGGGTCAGTGGTAGCTCAGTGGTTAAGGCATTGGATTACAGTTCATCCCTGGTGATCGCAAATCCCATGACCTCCAAATTGTCCTTGTTGGGCCCTTGAGCCAGGCTCTTAACCCTTAACTGCTCAGATGTGTGACTAGATAGCCAATAGTCACCCTGGATAAGGGCATATGCCTAAATGTCATGTAAATATTGTGGCACTATTAAATTCACAAAATGGAGACTCCGGAGTTTTTCTCCCTGGGAATGTCTTCAGGACAGAAGACTTTCCAATTCCCAGTCTTAAGTATATGCATATCTTTTGCTTTGTTAACACAAATGATAATCTACGACATTAATTAATTAACCAATTGCAATTCTTGGCAAATTATTCCCAATTTTTATAATATATTATAAAAAATAATTTTAACTTATTATATATATAATAAAATAAAACACTTCATTTAGAGAAAAACTTCGGGATCATATATTTTCACTTCTGAATTAATTATTTTCTAAAACAGCAAGCGCCGAAGTGTTAACTTGAAACATCGACTCTAATATCAAAACCAGTATATGTGTAGGCACTCCAGCAATCATTCTGGCTAAATCATTTGTACACTTATTACTGCAAATGTCTGGGGAACTCAGTAGTGAACTTAGAGAGCCAGGTTCAGGCTACTGAAATCGATAAAAACCCTTTGCTGTTAGCACAATAAATACTCATTTGAGATGTAATAACATGTCCTGTTATAATGAAGGATGTTCATAAACTACTTTATTGGAAATGTATATTTTCATTCATAGTGAACATACCTTGACCCTGGCATAGATGTAGCAGCAAGAAGACTAACAAGCCTTTATAGACACGAAGTTCCATTGTTATAGACAGAAGACGTCTTCATGTAGTTCTTCGTCTGATGAGAAAGTACTGTACAAATGCTGTCTCCTGCCGTCGGTCACTCAAGTAAAGATCTTTTTGTGGTTTGTAGTGGAGATAAGGTGGTGTGACTTGTTGGTCATTCACAGTTTGCTTGAAACTTTGCTCCAGTCTGAAAAAGTCGCACACTACTGCAGAATGCCATACAGGTCCCAGGCCAGGCCACAGCGACATGTCACACTCCTGCTGCAAGACTTATTATAGCAATTATAAGCAAGCTGTGAGGTTGTCAGGGCAATATGCTTAGATCAAATGCCAGGAAAAAGAAAAACTGAATATATAAATTCTCCAACACAGTTTCCCAGAATCAATTTAATCATTCGAGAATGGGTTAATATTTTTGTACAAGGACATTCTTCAAGGAAAGGTGAATTTGCTGGAGATCTTAAGTCAGCACTGATATGGAGAAAGTGGACATGATAATCTATGAGTACATTTCGTATACCAGAAATAGGAAAGAGCTAAACTTGTGTACTGCTTCCAGGGATAAACATGGGATATAGACCCTGAAAACATACAACGGAAATTCCGTATGGCTGTTTAACATAATTTCTGACAAAGCAGACTCTCTGGTAAAGTGAGAGCTATTTTGTCTGTGATAACTCACACACTGGTATTTTGTCATTTTGGGGGGGAAAGATTTTACCAAATGATAGATGTGTAGAGGCCTGAGAAAACTGTTAACTGCTCAAAAATGTTGAACTCCCTTTTGCATGTACACAGCCCTACCAAAAAAAAAAAAAGAAAAAAAAAAGGCACCCATGCAAATATTTAGTTGGACTCCATTTTAAAAACTATATTATTAAAATTTTGTTTTTATTATACTGTACGTTGACCATGGCATTGTTTCAAAAACCTCATTACAACATTTGTGATTAGAGTTTTTGCTTGAGATTTTGTATTGGTCACAGGAGAGGCGAAACATGCTGTAAAATCCTGTCCCAGGACATGACTCCAAAGATGAAGACTCTGTCGTGGTGACTCGGTCCTGAAAAACCCTGGATCCATATCGTTGTCTAGACCCGACCAACTGAAGCAACCCCAAGCCATAACACTGCCTCCATAGGCTTGTACAGTGGCCACTATGCATCACTTCATGTGCTTCCCTGCTCACCCTGACACACCCATAGGGTCATTCTGGACTCATCAGACCATTTGATCTTTGTCCATTGCTCCAAAGTTCCATCTTTGTGCTTCCTAACAATTTTTTTCCAATTCATTTGAATACACAGCAGTTTATTCCCAATCCTGAAAAGTCCTTACTTTCACTATTAAATATATGATTTCTAATGTCAATTGTTGATAATGCATCTTCACCAAGCGTTTAAAGGATCTTCAAACATAGTCATTCATGATTTTTTTTCCCCTGGCCACATTTCTTCAGGGAAGTTGGTGGTTCAGCACCAGGGTTCTAGTTTTTCAATAATGTCTTGGAGAGTTCTTAACCCAATTCCAGGAATTTCAGCAATTCCCTTTGTTGTTTTCTTTGCTTGATGCAGACCAATAATTCAATCCTTTTGAAACACAATATCTTCTGACTGACTTCTGAGTGTTTAAGAAATGAGAAGCTACTCACTTCATTAATTAAGATTAAAATAATCATGGCCAAATGAAACATATTATCAGTGCAGTAATTAACTAATCAAAGTATTTGTTGGCATCTTAGTTCCAAATGGTGACTTTTTTTGTTTGGCCAGGGTTCTCACCGTCACTATTTCCCAACTATATACTACCAAGTTGTAAACTTTACTAAGTTTAAAGTTTAGCACAGCAAAAGAGTTCTCACTTTGACAGTCAGGACTATCAGATTTAATATTTTATTCCTCCTATAGGAAACAATGCTCAGGAACTAACACTGGAGGAACTTACTGTATAGTGGAACCTCAAGACAAGCATTTTCCATTGCAGCAAATGCTTGACAAGTTGTAGGTTTTTTAAAGAGGAAATAAAGAGTACCAGTGAGGGAATATAAACCTTACAGCCGGCACTGCTGTCTGAACGACTATTACAGAGAATGAATCTGACCGATCTGAATCAACAGCATTCAACAACACTAAATTATTTTCTCTGGAGTATCTCGAATTGTTATCAGATGACTCAGCAGTTATGGTGCTAATGCTGACGACCAGAATGGTGTAAGTTAGACTCCTAGCACTCTCATACAGACTTTACAGCCCTTAAACAAGCACTTTAATAAATCCTCTGCTACATGCTTTAGTTGAACTCTGCCTCAGATGTAAATTGCCTTCAATAAAAGTATTTGCCAAATGAATAACTGCAAAATGCATTTTTAATATCTACCCTTGCAGTGCGGCTTGGTACAGTACATGACTAAAACACTTTGCACGGCGTTCCATTTGAACTACTACTCCTCCTTGGGTGTGTTTGTGCGTGTACGTGCGTAGCTGTCTGTTTGATGTACTCAAGGAGGTATCTAGGACATTTTTTTGGGTCACAAACTTCAGAAGTCCATCATGTTTCCTTATTCTCGTATGTAAATCCAATGAGAAACAACAGCGGCATCATCTACTCTGTATAAAGATTCACGCTTAAGTTATTTACGCCATAGAGAAGTTATCAAAGAGAAGAGAGTGTGAAGATACATATGCAGTCTTCTGTTTCTGATGTTTCTATATGTGCTGGTTTAAAGAGTTATTTACATGATAAGAATAATTTCATAATTATTTTGTTATTAGAATTGATTTTTCTATGAAGTTGAAAGACTGTAGACATGGAATATGTAGCGTGGAATATTGTGTAAAACCGGTGGCGTGATGGTGCAGCGGATAGCATTCGCGGAAAAAACGGTCCCGTCCTTCGTGTTAAGTTGGTTGCAGAAAATAGCCTTTAGGTTGAAGAAGGCTGATATAACCAGCGCACGTTCATGAAACCGGCTTGTAAGGAATGGGATATGACTTTGAAGCAGTCGTGTGAACTCAAGAAGATACCATTTTGACCATAGAGTGGGAGAAGAAGTGGGAGGGAGTAGCATTAATCCAAATTTGGAGCAAAGTGCATCGAAAATAGCACTTTTGAATGCCACATCCCCCGCTGAGCCTCTCTAACAATGCCAGCACAGGCGCAAATTGAACTCTGACTGCTAAAATAGGACGAATGTGAGAAAAATAAATGGGGGGCGAAGAAAAAAAAAAAAAAAACAGCAGACGCCACAACCAAATTAGCAATGCGGCAATGTTCTCCAATGTTCTTCTATGAAAACTGACTGGATATAAAAATGACTTTTTGTTTGGACATTGAAAGCCCAGATGTTTGATTTTTATCCATTATGTCATATTAACAGTGTTAAACACTATGACCTCTCAACCTCGCACCTCAAGGATTAGGGGTTTAAATCTCACCTCTAGTCTGTCTGTGTGTGGCAGTAATTTTCCCCGTGCTTGGTTGGTCCCCTCTGGATCTTCCTCATTGTCCATAGGCTTGGCATTATCAAATTGCCTGTAGCGTGTGTGTGCGTGTGCTGTTCTGAGCAATGTACTGTAACTTCCCCTTACAGCAGTGACTGATGGCATGTGAAGTGCCATCTGCAAGGGTCATCTGCAACCTTGGACCAAGCCAGTGATGGCTTGAATGGATGGATGGATGGAATAGTGATGGATGGTTAGATGAATGGATGGATGGATGGATGGTTGGAATAGTGATAGATGGATGGATGGATGGATGGTTAAATGAATGGATGGATGGATGGATGGATGGTTGGAATAGTGATGGATGGTTAGATGAATGGATGGATGGATGGATGGTTGGAATAGTGATAGATGGATGGATGGATGGATGGATGGATGGTTAAATGAATGGATGGATGGATGGATGGATGGTTGGAATAGTGATGGATGGTTAGATGAATGGATGGATGGATGGATGGTTGGAATAGTCATGGATGGATGGATATAGAGATGATGTCTAAGAAAGTTTTTTTTTCTCAGCAGAACTAATATTTTAACATTATTTCTATCAAAACAATAAATTAAAGTACAAACTTTTGAAAGAACTGTTGAAAGAAGACAATGCCATTACTCTGCTTTCTAAATAAAACACTTATAGAAGCATTATGTAAGTTCGTGCCTTTATCAATATTTCATTACCTCAGGTTTTGATGTTGCTACAGTTCTGTCTGTTTCGTGACGGTCCATGAGTGTGTGTGTGTGTGTGTGTGTGTGTGTGTGTGTGTGTGTGTGTGTGTGTGTGTATGTGTGTGTGTGCATGTGCGGGTTTCAAAGAAAAAAAAGACCCTGAGGTTGAAAGAGAACATGTCCAGTATGACCTTGTGGAAAGACACAGAAACTTAGGCGAGAGCTTGAGGGTAGACAGAAAGACAAAATCTGTGTTCCAATACTATCTTTAACACACCCTTATCGACTTTCTGTCAACACGATTTCTCCTTGGGGAATTTCCATTTACACGTTAAGGAGCCATCCCAGTACATTATTAGCGGAAGTGAAGTTTGTTAAATTGCGTGTTGCATGGTATTTAAATTAACATGACAAGTACAAATATGTACTGTATATGTGTTTTATGTCAAATTCTTCATTGCTTTCTTTTGAAAAAGAAAAATCCACTCAAATTTGTGAAGGTCCAGCTTATGTCTGAATTTATAACCAACATCAATGAATGCTGACAACCGCTCTTTTTAAAGCTTAACAATGGATTATTAAGTTGAGCTATGAATTAGAATTTCTTTTGTTGCCTAGTGGTGTTTTATGCTACCACTTGAGACACATTTGTGTGATGAATAAACATATCCTTCTGTCCACTTGTCTTGGTCAGTGACACTGCAGCATGTCCTTCTGGTGAGTAATGGCTTTTCACCACAAACTAGTCTGAAACATGGCTGTTTCATTCCAACAACAATCTTCAGTTATGACGGAGGTTTACTGAACAGCTGCTGAACAGCTGCTGAAGTTACATGGAGGCAACAAATTATTACCGCAAACTGAAGCCAAAAGATGTATTATCAACTATAATGACAAAATGACAACCTGAGCGAGACATTTATTTGAATTTTGGAATGAAACATAAAAACAAATTAAGTCACTGATGCTGCAACATGGTTACATTAGTCTGTATAATCATTATAAGTGAATTCTCAAAGTAAAGAGAGTTTACTTACCAATAATCTCCTTGTATATAAGAGTAATATAGGCCTCTTCCAAACGGTCAAGAAGTCCGTTCATGGTAAAATTAAGCAACATCACGCAAGCGCAAGCACTGTTGCATTGATGTATGTTGTTGCATGGCTGTGATGCAATCATAGAGATAAGGCTACATTCATCATGCCCGTGCTGCTATTCAGTACAACGGCATTCCCTCAAGTATGATATTGCCTTTATACAACGATAACTGTTATATAAGTGTCAGTATATTTGCAAACATAAAGAACATGAATAAAAGAAATCACAAAAAGTGCTAACTTTGGCTTAATATCCACTTTATTTCTCATTGAGGGAATACTATGAGGGTATTCTGTTTAAAGACAAAAAGAAACATCCGGTGGATTTTCATTAGCATAGTATGTATACCTCAACGGGATGGTAGAGATGGCTCAATCAGGTTAGGTTCACCGCATTTTTCAAAATGTTTTCTAACAAAAGGTTAAGAAGAACATTACAGGGTTAAGCAATGTATCTTAATAGCTCAAGTCATTCAAGTTTTTTTGCCACACCATAATAATTTGTAACTTCATTTATGGCCTCAAAATAATCAATTACTTTGACACGTCTTGCTGAAAATAAGTATTATGTCATCTCATTGGCTTCACAGACTTTATAGATTTTTTTTCCTTTTGATACATTTTAACTAGGGCCGGGACTCGATTAAAAAATTAATTTAATTAATTAGAGGCATTGTAATTAATTAATTGAAATTAATCGCATTTTAATCGCATATAAATATTTGACCTGAGAGCAGTGAGAAGTAAGTTTTTTCATATGGATTTTTAGTATACCATTGAATAATGACTGAATACATAAGCTTAAGCAACAGAATATTGTTTATTTTTGTTCAACCAAGTCCAACAGACCAGTGCAATATTGCCATTAAGTGTAGCAATAGAATATTTAGAAATATAGTAGCCTACATTTCAGAAATTCAGGTGCCCTACTGTATAGGTAGGTAGACCTTCTGTAAACTGTTTTTTTAAGTAAAACACAATACTTTCGAGTACATTCAGAACATTGGAAACCCTGACTATTAAACCCTGACGCTTCCATCCATTCGTTTTTTATAACAAAATTTCCCGTCCACAGGGCCAACCAAAGCGTCTCATCAGCATCTTTGTCCGTGTTCACTGTGGTTCGTTTTTGTCTGAACGCTAGTTGGTGCTCCAGTATAATCGGTCCGCCGAAACTCATCCAGTGAGAAATGTTCTGCGGTGCAAAAATAAGTGAGATTAATATGCGTTAAAAAAATTCAACGTGTTATTTTTGTGTAATTAATTAATCTAATTAACGCGTTAAAGTCCCAGCTAACATTTAACATCTCCTTGAGACCTCGACAATTGTGGGCGAGTTTGAGTGTGTTAGCAACTCCACTATGCACTCCTCAACGGATGCTGCAAATGGCCACTAGCGTGCAGCAGTTGATCTGTCGTGAGATGTTCGTGAGGCAAAGTGGGCGTAGGCGTTTTTGAAAGTATTATGGGGACTCAGGGAAAATATATCAAGGACGAAACGGAGTGAATCGTGTGTCTGATTGTTCAACAGAGGGCAATCATGTGCTGCTTAAAAGGCGTGAATTAAACTCTGTGCATAGTCACCTTTCAACTCGCTTTTATTCTGAATGAGAGAGAGAGAAAGAGATTCTTTAAAGTACCTTCTCTTAGGCAGAATTGGGTCAGGCTGCCCCGAGGGCCTTAATAGCATCTACCTACTACTAGCAAAAAGCAGTGTGTGTGTGTTTGTGTGTGTGTGAGAGAGAGAGAGAGAGAGAGAGACTGTATTTATACAAACCCAGTTAAAATAAGTATGAAAACCCTGTGATTATTTATGTTACAGTATAATCAGATTGATAAGAGAGAGAGAGAGAGAGCAAACGAATCTTCTTGTTGGAGCACTATGGCACAGTTCCCTAGATAAGGATATTCATCAAATGTGTTTGCTCTCTCTCTCTCTCTCTCTCTCTCTCTCTGTCACACTCACTCTGATATTCCCTGGTGGACTAATTACAAAGAGAAGATGAAGAAACTTCACCAGTGATTTCCCAAAGAAAGAGAATTTGGGGATGGAAGGGGAATCAAAGCAGGAACTAAATAGTGCTGTACTCTATAAAAGAAGAAAGAAGGTGTGTGCGTGTGTGTGTGTGTGTGTGTGTGTGTGTGTGTGTGTATGTGTGTACATTAATACTGCTGTGTGCTAAGCGTAAAGTATGATGGTTATCGTGGGTATTTTATGTTACATAGAGGTAGATTTGTGCTCCCCATCCTGCCGTGTGTGTGTGTGTGTGTGTTAGTGTGTGTGATTGCATATGTGTAATTATGTGTGTGTTTGCGTGTGTATGTGTGTGTGTGAACAGAGGCTCCTGTGTGTGTTTTCTGGCACAGAATCTTATGAGAAGTGAGTCTTTCAGTGGGGGATCCAACACCTGCAGTCTCAGCTGTATGGTGATCAGACACACACACACATACATACACACACACACACACACACGCAAACACCCCCATAGGAACACTGATTAAAAGGACGCGAGGAGTGTGTGTGTGGTGTGTGTTTGTGTGTTTATGATCATCTAATGCACAAAATTACTCTCCGATGATCATTCTTGAATACATCAGCTAAAAACAAGACATTTTTAGCAGTTCGAGAAACTCTCCTGTGAAACTGAAATATATCACTGTCTACTCACACACCATCTGCTTCAATTTTTCAACCTGTCAAGACACCCAATATTTAATTTAAATAATTGCACATAGCCGCTCCTTAGACGTTTTTGCAATGTCGTCATCCTTATTACCGTGGCGAGCCAGTGGCTTTGACAGAGAAATTCGAGCTAAATTTAGTTTTAAATAGTGTAATGGGTTTGCACTGGTTTCAGAACGATAATCAAAGTGGCAGCAGTCTTTTTCCAGATGTTGTGTGTTTGACATACAGGGTACTAGAGTTATTATTGCGCCTAGTGGTCGGAAATAAGAACTGCACTACATTGCTCAAAGGGATCAATTGGGGCAGAAATTGTGCTGCCCCATGTTTGGGACAGGAAAGTTGTTTTATGTTGTTGTTTTTTTTTATTTATACAAAATAGGGAAAGCTGTAAAATATGACTCCAAGATCTTGTTTTACTGCAAATAATCAGAATTTAATTTAATGTATTTTCAAATGTGTACATCAATAATGTTATGGTGTAATGTATGATGGACATCATGGTTATTGTATGTTAATAGAAGTACATTTGTGCTCCCTGTTCTGCTGATTGTATGTGATTATGTCCGTGTGTGTGTGTGTGTGTGTGTGTGTGTGTATGCCATACAAAATCATCTACACAAATTCATTAAGCAACTGCTCAAATTTACACTTATAAAAAATAAATACATTTTGCATATTGGTCCAAATTGTGGCATACCTAGTATTTTGGAAAAATATATTTCCAAATTATTTCCTATTATAAAGTAAGAGGAGGATTATTAAGGGGAGCAATATACAAGAAAAGGACTCTCTTTTCCAGAGCCTGGGTTTTAGGCTACATTCAGGTCTTTGGTTTGATTTGTTGAGAATAATACTAACTGAAAACTTTGACACAGTTTAATGAATGTACATTAAAAAAACAAGCAGCCAGACAGTTGATGTCATTGACTCAACTGTCTATTAATGAATTACTCAAAAAAATTGAGTTTGCCTAAAGTGCAAGAAAATCAGCAAAAACTGGTGCACAAATTTTAATTCGTTTGTGATATTCTGGAATCAACATAGGGTTAAAATCATCATAATTATACATACCGCATTAAAATTAGACATACAGTATTGAAATTATACATACGTACAGCACATCTAATATTTAGTTCAACGTCTCTTAACATGAATTAACTTAGCAGCCACGTTTTGTAGATTTTGGTGGAATTCTGGTTATATATTAGACCACTCTTCTTTGCAAAATGCTAGTGTTCAGTTAAATGTGTTGGCTTGTGTCTTGGTGGCTCCTGACCATCAGGACAAATCTTCCTTCAGCTAAGGGCGACAGTTTGGGTCTTCTTCCAGACTCCACCTCCCAATAACTTTGAACCCTCGAACCAGGTGGTGTGAGGCCGCAGCACTAAACACTGTTCCATCATGGTGCCAAGTTGGATATTTATTTGTTTAGTTATTGCATTTGTTTTAGGCTAGCATAACTGGTGAAGAAAATAGCTGCTTAATTTGAGGACAGATGCTGTCTCGAATTGTTACTGGAATAATTTTTTGAGAGCAATATGAATACTTCAGTGTGCCATGGGGCAACACATAAGGTATGAATAACAAGGGTCTCTCTTGTAGGGGCCTGGTTCCTAACCCAAGAGACCTTTGGGCAGGAGGCAGGTTACACCCAGACCAACCCAGGGTACAGCCTGGCCAGTACGCACACAAACACTATGAGCAATTTTTGGGAATGCCAGTTACCTAATCTGCATGTCTTTGGACTGTGGGAGGAAACCAGAGTACCCGGAGGAAACCCACCAAGCACAGGGAGAACATGCAAAATTCACACACTGACCAAGGAAGAATCGTGAACCCTGGTCTGAGGTTTAGGGACACAGTACTAGCCACCACACAACATGTGCCACCTGCCTCTCCTCTAACAAACCAAATTCAGCTAAAGGATAGGGAGGGTAATGGATATGTGTGTGTGTGTGTGTGTGTGTGTGTGTGTGTGTGTGTGTGTGTGTGTGTGTGTGTGTGTGTGTGTATGCATGTGATCAACTTTGACCTCTCACCTCTGTAAAGTAATAGGTGTCTGTATGTATGTGTGTGTGTATATATACACTCTCTGACCTAATGACAATCAATACCTCTCTTCTGGACCTAAGAGCAGAGGTGTCACACACCGTTTTTTTGCAGATCAATATTCTCAACCTTCTCATCCTTTGAACATTAAGAGTGTATTATCTGGTTTGCTGATGTTTTTGGATTAATCTTGATTGTATGCTAGTTATTTAAATACGAATATGTGTGTGTGGGCATGTGCGTGTGTGTGTGTTTCTCTCATCCATTTGTGTTTCTCTCATCCAACCCTCTTCCTACCATAAATTAGGGGAGCCCCTGAGGTGAACTACGTATACGACCTAGTTTTCACATTCTTTTTCTCTCATTTTCACTTTCCCTCACACATACACTCAAACACTTTCATGAGAATGCATACATGAATATGCATGTTTGTAAATGCCAATATTTTGTGGAGAGAGTGTTAGGTATGAGATTGCATGCAATGTAATCTGTATATGTATACAGGATAACACATGCAGAGTGCTATCTTAGGCTTGGGAATAAACACTATTATTCAAATGAACATGAAATATTTAGCAACTTTTCCTGCAAACTCACTACCGCAAAAAATATAAACGGATAGAAATACATTTAGAGAGAAGTAAAAAAAAAAAATCTGGGTTCACTACTTTATGGATATTTATACATGTAATTCAAGTCCTGAGACTGAGAGGCGTTTGGTCACAGCACCACAAAGTGGTGATCTGTGATTGGACATTAATGGCAATGGTGCTCAGTAATTGGTTGTGGATAAAATAGTGATTAGTGAATGATGACAAGCAGTGATTGGTTGTTGGGAACAATGCAATCATTTTGAATATCAGTTTATTTTAGTAAATCAACTCCCTTAGTGTTTATGATGATCATCAGTGTGTTGATTTAAGTAAACATGTTCTCTCAAATCTTATAATCAGCACTTGCCACTATAGGCTCTTTAGAAATAAAGTCAGTAATAAAATAAAATAAAAATCCTCAAAAAGTCAAGAAATGCAAAACAAGTTTGCAGCACTGTCCCGTTTGTTCTTTCAACACAGTGCCCATAGTAAAAGTTTTCTTCAGCCATGTCCGAAGCTCAAGTTCCTCTATCCCATGATCGTCTGTTGCACTGCAGCTTTCAATCTCCATTTATATACCATCCATACATTTACGACCAAACAATCCAGACTGTATTGAGTTCATGTTTCACCTTTAAGTTTAAAGCAATTCATCTTTAAGAACATTGGTGGTCAGTAATTGGTCACTGGGAGCAGTGGTCACCAGGGATTTGGAATAATGGTGATCCTTGTTTAGCTACAGTTCTGATATGTGTTTGGATGTTAGAAAATGGTGGTCAATGATTGGTACTAGGAAACAGTAATGATCAGTTTTTTTTTTTTTTACCCAATAGTGATCAGTGATCAGGTTGAAGGAACAATGCTAATTGGAATTTGAATGGTCAGAAAGACCGAAAGTGATCAGTGGCCACACCATGAGTTTCTCATCTTTTATTCCCATAGCAGCCAATGACACAGAGGTATTCTTTGCAGCATGAGATGGTGTATTGTCGTGCATGAAGTTGATTATGTTACGGAAGCCACGGTTCTTCTTTTTGTACCATGGAAGAAAGTGGTCAGTCAATATACTTTGCAGAGGTCATTTTCACACCTTCAGGGACCCTACAGGGGCCTACCAGCTCTCTCCCCATGATTCTGGCCCAAAACATGACTCCAGCACCTCCTTGTTGACATCGCAGCCTTGTTGGGACATGGTGGCCACCCACCAATCATCCACTACTCCATCCATCTGGACCATCCAGGGTTGCACGACACTCATCAGTAAACAAGATTGTTTAAAAACTTGTCTTCATGTATGCCTGGGCCCACTGCAACCGTTTCTGCTTGTGAGCATTGATTAGGGGCCGAATAGTAGGTTTATGCAGAACTGCAAGCCTCTAAAGCATCCTACACCTTGAGGTTCTCGGGACTCCAGAGGCACCAGCAGCTTCAAATACCTGTTTGCTGCTTTGTAATGGCATTTCAGCAGCTGCTCTCTTAATCCGATGAATTTGTCTTGAATTTGAATTTGTCTTGGAAACCTTCTTCATTCTACCTTTATCTGCATGAACCTGTCTGTGCGCTGAATCAGACAGGTTTCACACAACAAACTGAATCAGACAATCAGATTGTACTTAGTTCATGTTTCACCTTTAAGTTTAAAGTAGATAATTTGAGTTTAATTGAGGCCATGAAAGAGATGTTTTTACTGAAACCAGTAATATTTCATGAGAACAGTCACTAATTGTACTGTATGGTGCTAGCCATGCACATGTCACTCAGTATAAAGGTTGTCAAACTGGGGACCGGAGTAAAATATTAAAAATAAATATAAATAAATATAATCCAAATATATCAAGCATTGGAGTGATTATTTAAACATGCGCAGTAATATTTGTGTTCCTCAACTTTCCATTTACAGAGCAGAAAGGGAATCGAACAGATCCTGGAGTTTTACACAAACTTCTAGTTTGTTTTATTTAGTTTGTTGTGTGAAACAAACTGTTTTATCGAATTAATATTGAAATCATCATTACAACCATTAAAATTATTATTGTGTAAATATATAAGCTGAATAAAACTACTTCACTCAAAACTGTGCAAAGTGATTAATATGTAGATTATTAATTGTGGAAATGAATAATAAAGTGAATGGATTTACAGTAGTGGGATTTACTCGTGTGTGTGTGTGTGTGTTGCTGTGACTTATGGTTTTTGTTTAGCTAATTCCGCATCCTCCTCGTGTGTGCCTGCTCGTGCGTGCTGCTCGCGCGCGTGTACGCGTGCGTGCGTGTATGTGTGTTGGTGCGCGCGCGTCTTGCCATATCGCTCTCCTCTTCCTGAAGCGGTGCTCCGCTCGCTCGCGCGCGCGCCTCGGCACTCCTTTTCATCTTTTATTATAGTGTGATATTTTCTTATCTGGATATTAGGCTTACACACTGCCTCCGGTCAGTCAAACTAGTTTCGACTCCTGATAGTTTTTTTTTTTTTTTTTGCACTGTTGTCTCCTGCTCGGGACGAAGAGAGACCAGGACTCCGCTTGGACATTCTCCTTCCCCAGACTTCTCAACGGGACATTAGGGTAAGTGCATCACAGCACTCTCCTGTTTCAGTACTTACTCACTATTGCAATGATTCAATAGCATCAGTTTTTAATTCACTTCATGCAAAAAAGAGTTCAGTTTATGTATGATGTAAAAGCAGTTGTAGTGCGTGATGTAGAAGAGATAAATACTGTAGATAGATAGATAGATAGATAGTGAATGCACACGCATGTCCCACTTTTTTCTCCACTTTTAAGGGTTCTGCAATTCATCTCTGGGGCCTCATGTTGGATTTTGCAATAACTCTCACCCTCTTTAATAATTAGGCACCTTAATGGCTCATTGCATAATTTCTCACTTTTTAACACACCTCCACGTGGATTCCTTGCTGTATTTATTCATTTATTTGTTTGCTTGTTTGTTTGTGTATTTGTTTGTTTTTTATTTGTTCTAGGATTTGGCATTGTGTTGCATGACCTTATCCATCATTTCGACAAATCTAGATTGAACTTAGTTTTTTCCAAGAGTTAGGAATGACATGACTGAACTTGGAGTGTGTGTGTGTGTGCATATGATTGAAAAGTGACATGCTGTACACTACCTGTATCCCTAGCAAATGCACTCTGATGCACTCTTACACCATTAAATATATTTGCTTTATACATTTTGTGTATGATGAAAAAGCAATTGTACTGTATGATGCATTAGATAGATAGATAGATAGACAGATAGATAGATAGATAGATAGATAGATAGATAGATAGATAGATAGATGCACAGGCATCTCTCACTTCACTACTTTCTCCACTTTTAACGTGTTCAGCAATTGGGTCCTCATGTAGGATTTTGCAATAAGTTGCAATAAGACCCTTTTTAATAAATAGATACCTTAATTGCATAATTCCTTACTTCTTAACACACCTTCACTTGGATCCCTTTATTTATTTATTATTCATTCATTATTTGATATGATTGAACTTGGAGTGTGTGTACAGTATGTGTATGTGTGTATGTGTGTGTGTTTGTGTGCACATTTTATTTTTATTTATTTGGCACCTGTATTGTTAGCAAATGCACTCTCATGCACTCTTTCAGAAGCGTTACACCAGTACATACCCATGTGTCACAATAGTGTCCTAAAGAAAGACATTATTTTTTAAAATAAAAAAAATCAATGCATTGTACATTTATTAAACATAGTAGATTATACAATGTTATAAATTCTGATATGATGCTATGAATAACTTGTTTGCACTGTTCTAAGTGAAAATATATCACTTTTTAAACATGTGTCAGAGAGTCAATACTACATATACTGTAACAATGTATAAACAATGCTACTCCTGCCTATCAATATTATATTTAGTTTTTTAGTGAAGGACGATGTCATCCTGTTTGACTAATATGATTTGACTGAAAATTGATTATTGATTGATTTCATGGACTGTTACTAGATTCAGAGAAACAGGATGGTCAGTTGTCCAAGGCAGGCGCTTCTGGATAACAAAGTAATTGATATTCGAGTCAGGATTCAAAATGGCCGACAAAACATAACATTCATTCCACAGTTCATTCCAAGGGCCCGGGATGTTAGATGGGCTTTCTTTTCCCTTTTAGGTTCCTTCGATTCATTGAACAACAACTAATGATGTTACAGCGCATCCATCCACTGGAAACTCCAACAGTGTACAGTATATCTACTGAACATGGATGCTGTAAAAATGAGGAAAATGTGTAAAATTTTTGCTTGTATTATATTAAAGCTGTAGCGCCAATAACGCATAAGCATACATATATACTGTAAGATAATACTCTCGGAAATGTACCAAAATAAAAAAATAAGCAATGGGTTTTCCCAATCATTTCTCAAGGGTTTCCTTAAACACCATGGCGATTTAAATAATGCACTCTTACGCAAAAGTGAGCAAATCAGCGAATCGTTTTTGGATAACTGATAAAAAAAAAAATAATAATAATAAAAATAAATAGATAAATAAACGATTTAGGTCTGACTGTAGCCAACTGTATAATAAATCACCCCCCCAAAACCAGAGACCTCAAACCTTAAACCCCCTGCATTCAAGGGCTATCTCTCCTTCTTGCTCTGATAAAAAGAGAGAGAGAGAGAGAGACAAAAGCAGAACACACACACACACAAACACACACACTGCTAGGATGACTTAGACTCTCTCACCTTCATATTGACACCTCATCTGTTATCATTAGGCACAGAGTCAAACAACTTTCTCGAGATGCGAGTGCGAGAGCGTGTGTGTGTGTGTGTGCGCGTGTGAAAGAGGGAAAAAGAAAGTGGAGGAAGATGGAATTCGTATCTGCACGTCTAAATCTTTCTGTGTGTGTGTGTGTGTGTGTGTGTGTGTGTGTAATGTATATCTTAGGGATCACTGTCTGTATATGACTGATGGAGCTGGATCATACGAAGGCACACACACAGATAGACAGGAGATTTATGGCCTAGTGTATGGACTTGACTTGACCTTTGAACTGGCGGACAGAATCAAGAATGTTCCTGCCACACAAAGTAAAACTGCTTTAATTAGATTGTTCATTATATACTAGTTTGGTATTATAATAATTATTAATCTTCTTATCCCACATTATTATGTGTCTATGTGGATGGAAATATACAGTATATTAGAAATACTTTATATTTATATGTACAACTTCACGTAATAATATATGCAGTATACATTATGAGTAGATGAGTACCAGCGTATGTTATGTGAAATAAGTAAGGAATGAAACAAAAAGCGGTGTAGTGATGAGTGAGTGAAACATTAGGTATGGTGCATGCTGCTTAAGGAAAATAATCAACGACTTTAGGTTCGATTTTTCTACTCAAACTGGGGAAGAAACAGCACAGGAAACATCACTGTATTATTTTCATTAGGGACATCCGCCACAAAGACATGAAAGAGCGAGGACATGAAATATAAACCTGACATCACAATCAGCAATTAATATAAAATGTCGTAATTGTATAATCATGCGATCATGTGATAACCTTCGTCTCTCTCTCTCTCTCTTTTCAGATCGCCTCTGTGGGAGAACGTTGAGGTGAGTGAGTGAGTGAGTGAGTGAGCGAGAGAGAGAGAGATGGTATTTTTACTGTGTGAGTGGAGAACGTTAACGAGGAGCAGGGTGTGAAACAGGAAGGTGATAAATAATGTAAAATAAGTAATGCTTGACACACACCAAGGTGATAATTTGATGTTTGTTCCAGATCTGAAAAGACGAACAGACGCGAGAGATTTGCTTTTAGGCAAACCTAATTGTACTGTGTGTATACTCTATAATATACCTACTGTATTTTAAAGAGGAGAACAAGAGTACAGTATATACTGTATAGTATATAAGAACAAGAATATACTATATATACTGTATTCTTGTTCTCCTCTATAATTGTCTCTGGAACAAACAGCAAACATAATATATATACTGTACAGTATAAGTATTAGGTTAAGTAGAGGTTTTAGGTTAAGAATATATAGATTCTTGTGTGTTGCTTGTTTTTTTTCCTTCTCCTTTCTATCTTTCGGCCCAATGCGGTCGTCTCAAGGTCTCCGTGTGGACATTTTTAATATGTCTCTCAGTTTAATGTCCATTGAGATCAATAAAACACCGCATTCGAGTAAAGCTTATTCTGAGTCTTGCTCACACACACACACACACACACACACACACACACACAAATACACAATTGCTTTGTGTCCTTTTGTCTCTTTCTGAATTTCTGTATAACTTGCTTGCAAACATTCACAATCTCCTCATGTGTGACAAACCTTCAAACCTTATACAGTATAAAGCCTTGTATAACCGTGATTACAAAAAAACTGAACTTCATGCACTCACTCGCCATCTATACCGAGCTATCCTGTATTACTGGTTACCGTGGGCCTGGAGACACTTAGGGCACAAGTGGGGTACAACCTGGACAGGATGACAATCCATTGCAGGCCACACACACACACACATCTACACACTGCAAAGTAGCAAGGTACCAATGACAGAATTTTTTGGGTGTGTCAAGCTATTCTACGAGGCATGTTCAAGTCAAAGCGGGATTTGTGAGGAAATTTATTGTACATTTACATTTAGGCATTTGGCAGACGCTCTTAACCAGAGCGACTTACATTTTTATCTCATTATACATCTGAGCAGTTGAGGGTTAAGGGCCTTGCTCAAGGGCCCAACAGTGGCAACTTGGTAGTTGTGGGGTTTGAACCTGGGATCTTCCGAACCGTAGTCCAATACCTTAACCACTGAGCTACCCCTGGCCCATTATTGTGAATGAAAGCCTGGAACACCACTTGCACATTACACAAACTCTCTGTATGTTATACCCATACAGTCCTGACCTCTCTCCAATACATTTCCACATACTTGGGCTATTAAAGGAGCTCCTGGGAGGCCAGCGTTCCAGACATTAATCAGGCAATCAATTAGGCAATTCTGCATACTGAGAAAACTTTCTACCTTGATGTTATCCAAGCACTAATGAAACGCTGGGGAAAGTGCATTAGTGTAGCAGGGGATTATATTAGAGAAATAAAGGGAGTTTTTTACTTTGATGATCATGCACAATCAAAAGTCCCGGTTTGACTTGAACACGCATTGTATATTCTTTATACTCTTAGACATACTGTGCATTAACACATACTGCACGAGAAACCCAGAATGCACTTAAGTATGAATCTCCAATTTGTGCTGACTTGCTACACACACACACACACACACACACACACACACACACACACACACACACACACACACACACACACACACACACACACACACACAGACAAACATAATTTCCTTTTATTGGATGTAAAATACCCAGAAATGACTAGAGCCAATCTTTAAATCAAAACACACATATTTCTGGAGAAATCCTCAGCAAACAACATTTAAGTATTTATGCCGCTTTCTTTTTTTATCCCTTCAAGATGTTCATAATGGTTATACCATGTCTTAAGAACACATTTTGCCAAAGTGTACGCAACAAGAACGAACATTTTATTAATATGGAAACATAATATTCAGGTTATGTGTGTATGTTTACACTGAAATACGTGATATATTGCTTTTGTGATGTGTTTAGTGATTTAGGTGCTTATTTGTTGGTTGAGAGTATACAGTATCAGTCAAAAGTTTGGACTCAGTTTTGGATTTATAGAGCAAAAACTGTGAAACAACGCCAACAGTCAGTAGACAGAAATCACCAATTAAACGCAGAAATCACCAGACGTTTACATAGCATAAGTAGCGGATACTGTGTATCTCAATATCAACTGTTCAAAGGAGGTTATTGCATATTTTGGCCGAATTTGGATTTGTTTTATAGTATAGAAAGAAATAAAAATCAGGAAAAACCATGTAATTAGAAGGTGTGTCCGAACGTTTGACTGATTGTTAATGATCTCAAACATAAAGGAAAAAAAAAAAAAGAAACACCCAGGTTTCTCAGTTAGCTCCCAGAAACTAAAGTAAAGAGATTTATTCTAACTCAGCATTTTCCAACGAGGTCTGATGTCACATTAATGACAAAGTGGAGCAAACTCTGGAATCAAAGCTTCGGAATGCAATTTAGCAATGCTTTTGGTTGCTGGTGTTGACGGTTTAGCATGGATGATGAAGATCTGTTGGAGCAGAGTGTACCGATGACAAGGTGCGAGAGCTGGACTGAATGAAAGATTAAATTCCCTTAGTGTCTTCGAGCTGAAACGAGGCATCTCTTTCATCACATAATCAACCGGCGTTGTGGGCAAAGAAGCTATTCGAAGTGAAAACAGACCAACATGATGATGAAAGAAGTATGAAACTATATTAAAGAGGAAAAACTTCCAAAGATTAATATGCAATAAGATTAACGGGCAGGGCGGATTTTTCCTTTCCTTTCCTTAAGCAATATTATAATTGTGGCACTTGTTTCTGAATTAGATCCAGTATCAGTCTTCTGATCTCATAGTGCATAGATTTTTATGTATAAATATCACAGCAGGCTTTTCACACAACACTGACTGTATGTTTCATTACTTTTCACTTTTTTGCCTTCGCGTAGAAAAAAAAAATTATATTTATATAGGGTTTTTGTAAAAACACACAATCACGAGTGTGGGAAATGGAAACCAGAGTAAGGTATGGATTTAGAATATGGCTAGCTATGCATACATAATACATACTGCATGTCACTATGGTGACATGATTCCACTACAAGAGTCTGACTCAAAGTCCTTACCTCCCTTGTCTACAACAAATAGATAATAATATATTTATTCTTTTTGACCCTCTTAACCTATTTATATCAACCGTCCCTGGTTACAGTGATGGCCAAAAGTATTAAGGCAACATACTGTATGCCATTTAGCATACTGTAGTTCTCCCAGCGCACAAAACAGGTGATTCCACTACTTATTTCTAACCTATGTGGTCGAAGATTTGGTGATAATTAACTGCAAAACTGGAAATGTGACAATGGTATTTACCGTAGCTTCTGGAGCCATGGGCTGAATCAGCTCCAGACCTAAAACCAATAGCAAACTTTTGAACAATGATGAAGAAGGCAGTAGCACTTCTGTTTATGATCTTCAGGAAGCAATCAAGCAGCATGGATTGAGCGAGTGAGACCAGAGGAATGCAGAGGACTTTTTGATTCTATGTCTAGCCAGATCCAGATCCATTTTGAAGAATAAAGGACTTCAAATGACTGTAAATATTAATTGTTGTACTGTATAGGTAGTCCCAGACTTACGAACATTCAGGCCAGGGGTAGCTCAGTGGTTAAGGCATTGGACTATGGTTCGGAAGATCCCAGGTTCAAACCCCACAACCACCAAGTTGCCACTGTTGGGCCCTTGAGCAAGGCCCTTAACCCTCAACTGCTCAGATGTGTAATGAGATAAAAATGTAAGTCGCTCTGGATAAGAGCGTCTGCCAAATGCCTAAATGTAAATGTAAATGTAAACATTCGAGTTACAAATTTGCGCATATACAAACAGACCGCGGTCCTACGAACATTCGTAGATGCGAACAAAGCACCGAAGTAGCGATTTTTAACTGTAAGTGAATGTTTAGTATATTGTACTGTATGTGAGTCTGGGTGAGGGTGTGGGACAAATTAGTCATCCTCACCAGTTTCAATGAATCAGTCCAGGAGCACGATGATAGAAAATGTCTGTCCTGTACAGTGAATAATCCTAATTTCGAAAAATACTCAACAAAACAGAGTTCACAGTCAAATACAGTGGAAAACAGCTCTAAGACAAAATTATGGCAGTGTGGAGAATGGGGACAGATTTAGGCGAGTGGATTAGTATGATTTACACTGTATATTCCTGTCAAAGACTCACTTTGTCGGACTTAGGAACAAATGCAACTTACGAATGTGCTTCCGGAACAGAACACGTAGTCTGGGACTACAAGTATAGCAATTCTATTGCATGAAATTACAAACAAATTTACATCGTCATCTTGATTGTCATTATTTTTAAAACATTGAATTTCACTTTATGTCCCAATACCTTTGGTGTTCATCACAGATTTATGTAAATTCTTGGGGTTATTGGCTCACTAACATTAGCTGTTACCTGCATTTCGCTGTGAACATGTAGACCTTGCAAGACTAACACTTAACATCTTTGGGTACATGAATGGGCATTGATTACAGCATTGGTTCTCAACCCTGCTCCTCGAGCACCACCTGACTTGCACATTTTAGTGGCTCCCCTGTTCTGTCACACCAACTTCAGGGTGTTAATCAGCTGATTAGTTTAATCACGTGTGCTGGGAGCTGGGGAAACACTGTTCAGGGCAGGTGGTCCTTCAGGACCAGAGTCGAGAACCACTGGATTAGAGTCAAGACTCCCGAGTAACATAACCTTTGGTGTAACTGTTTTCCCTGCCTGCATTCTAATCACAAACTTTAGAACATTGTCTTCTCAATCACTTTTATTAGCTGTGCTTTTTGGTAAAAGCGAAATGTTGGGCAAATTTACAAGGCTGAGGGAGATATAGGTTTTCTTTAAGTGGGGCGATGATTAAAGGCATTATATTGTGACTTTAGTGCCAGGAGTGGAGAGCAATAAAAATGCTTTATATGCTGGTAAATGTATAGGCCCTACATCAGTGTTGGTGAACTCAAGCACTAGCAAACCTGACATACACTCCCTGCGGTGCACAGAAATGGCTCGGTTTTGTTTGCCCAATAGCTTTGCCTTTGGCTCTATGTCTGCATCCAATTATTTCTTGGAATGCATGCATACAGAATCTGCCTCTGGTATGATATATGATTCAAAGGACTAAAGGAACTGATTTAGTCAGGCATATAAAGGAAAATCGACCGCAATTAGGTTCATAACAAATGTGTGAGCTTCAGTTTAGCAAAATATTTAAACTTATTTTACTGACAACTTGGTCTAATTTTGCTTTGGCTGCTTGCTTCCTACATTAGCCACAATGCTGTGAGACGGTCAGATAGTTACACCAGTGGGGCACTCCTAATCTGTAGACACAAACAGGCCCATATTGCCATCCAATCTGTCTCGCTCATCGTCTCTTACTGTAGGTCTCTGAGCAACTTACTGTAGCACAACTGCATTCTGGAGTCCAATATTTGTTGTCTGCACTGCTTAAATTTCTCATTCATATGAATTTAAACATAGTGGAGAGTGAGAAAATAAGCTCTTGCTAACACTGGACACTTTTAGGACCTGGTAGGATTGTGATTGGTACTTTTTTCCTACTGTATGATCCAAGACATACAGCAGCTTACAGCGCATCCCAGTTATACAGTATGCATATACAGTGGTGTGAAAAACTATTTGCCCCCCTCCTGATTTCTTATTCTTTTGCATGTTTGTCACACAAAATGTTTCTGATCATCAAACACATTTAACTATTAGTCAAAGATAACACAAGTAAACACAAAATGCAGTTTTTAAATGAGGGGTTTTATTATTTAGGGAGAAAAAAAATCCAAACCTACATGGCCCTGTGTGAAAAAGTAATTGCCCCCTGAACCTAATAACTGGTTGGGCCACCCTTAGCAGCAATAACTGCAATCAAGCGTTTGCGATAACTTGCAACAAGTCTTTTACAGCGCTCTGGAGGAATTTTGGCCCACTCATCTTTGCAGAATTGTTGTAATTCAGCTTTATTTGAGGGTTTTCTAGCATGAACCGCCTTTTTAAGGTCATGCCACAACATCTCAATAGGATTCAGGTCAGGACTTTGACTAGGCCACTCCAAAGTCTTCATTTTGTTTTTCTTCAGCCATTCAGAGGTGGATTTGCTGGTGTGTTTTGGGTCATTGTCCTGCTGCAGCACCCAAGATCGCTTCAGCTTGAGTTGACGAACAGATGGCCGGACATTCTCCTTCAGGATTTTTTGGTAGACAGTAGAATTCATGGTTCCATCTATCACAGCAAGCCTTCCAGGTCCTGAAGCAGCAAAACAACCCCAGACCATCACACTACCACCACCATATTTTACTGTTGGTATGATGTTCTTTTTCTGAAATGCTGTGTTACTTTTACGCCAGATGTAACGGGACACGCACCTTCCAAAAAGTTCAACTTTTGTCTCGTCGGTCCACAAGGTATTTTCCCAAAAGTCTTGGCAATCATTGAGATGTTTTTTAGCAAAATTGAGATGAGCCTTAATGTTCTTTTTGCTTAAAAGTGGTTTGCGCCTTGGAAATCTGCCATGCAGGCCGTTTTTGCCCAGTTTCTTTCTTATGGTGGAGTCGTGAACACTGACCTTAATTGAGGCAAGTGAGGCCTGCAGTTCTTTAGATGTTGTCCTGGGGTCTTTTGTGGCCTCTCGGATGAGTCGTCTCTGCGCTCTTGGGGTAATTTTGGTCGGCCGGCCACTCCTGGGAAGGTTCACCACTGTTCCATGTTTTTGCCATTTGTGGATAATGGCTCTCACTGTGGTTCGCTGGAGTCCCAAAGCTTTAGAAATGGCTTTATAACCTTTACCAGACTGATAGATCTCAATTACTTTTGTTCTCATTTGTTCCTGAATTTCTTTGGATCTTGGCATGATGTCTAGCTTTTGAGCTGCTTTTGGTCTACTTCTCTGTGTCAGGTAGCTCCTATTTAAGTAATTTCTTGATTGAAACAGGTGTGGCAGTAATCAGGCCTGGGGGTGACTACAGAAATTGAACTCAGGTGTGATAAACCACAGTTAAGTTATTTTTTAACAAGGGGGGCAATCACTTTTTCACACAGGGCCATGTAGATTTGGAGTTTTTTTTCTCCCTTAATAAAGTAAACCTTCATTTAAAAACTGCATTTTGTGTTCAATTATGTTATCTTTGACTAATAGTTAACGGTTTTTGATGAGCAGAAACATTTAAGTGTGACAAACATGCAAAAGAATAAGAAATCAGGAAGGGGGGCAAAAAGTTTTTCACACCACTGTAGAAATATTATTTGTGTTACAGTATTGCACATATATTACCATACCATTCTGAACTTCCATTCACAACAACATAGTGCACACCATGTGGCCACTTGTAGCATTTGAAACTATGAAGGTAAAACAGTAGCAAAACCCGAGAGCTTGCAAATTTGAATGTGAGAACTTGTAAAATTAATATTTGTATTTCGATTTGCACACATAGACAATCCTCAGAACACCTGTGTTTTGAATTCGAAGTTGCAGATTAATAGTGACAAATGTCTAAAGTGTCACTCACATAAACAAAATGAAAGGCACAATTGTGTACTACACATTTATCTTTGCGCTTTACTTCAGTTTCGCTGTACAACCACAAGTCGGCGCTCACAACCTCTCAGATCTGGCAGTACAACCTCAAATCCCAGCGCTCTGACTTTTGCTACTCATTTTGCGATATTCCTGTAGCAAAACTCACTTGTGCACTTGTAAACGCCAACTTGAGAGTAGAGCAGAGTCGGGGGCGGGGCTGGGGTGGGAATGAAGTCATTTTATTGGTCGATGCCTCACCAATGAACAACGCCAGCCAGTGAAGTGGGACGTTTTGTGCGCGATGATGTCACAGACTACGCAGAGCAGCTCGCGCCATTTCGGTGGAATAGTTCATTGGTGAGGCATCGATTACTGCGAGATCTGAGAGGTTGTGAGTGCCAACGTGTACAGCGAAACTGTTGTACAGCGAAACTAAATTAAAGCACAAAGATAAATGTGTAGTACACAATTGTGCCTGTCATTTTGTTTATGTGAGTGACACTTTACACATTTGTCACTATTAATCTGCAACTTCGAATTCAAAACACAGGTGTTCTGAGGATTGTCTATGTGTGCAAATCGAAATACAGTACAAATATAAATTTTACAAGTTCTCACATTCAAATTTGCAAGCTCTCTGGTTTTGCTACTGTTTTACCTTCATATGAAACGAGGTGCTGCTTGTCAACAGGTAAGGCAGGAAACCACCAAGGGCTCCAGGCCAGTAGGGGGCCCTAATGGGTGACAAGCATTTCTTATTTAACATGGTGAAAATAGTGTTAAATTTGTACTATGTTGCCAGTGTTACGCAGTCCTCTAAATCTTGTTATATTACCTCTGCATACGAATTTAATATGTTCCGGAGTTCTTAGGCAGAAATTTAATATAACGATCACATTTTCCCATAGGGAATAATGTAAATGCACATAATTCGTTCCTTCTTTGTCTTTCGGCTGTTCCCTTTCAGGGGTCGCCACAGCGAATCATCTGCCTCCATCTAACTCTATCCTCTGCATCCTCTTCTCTCACACCAACTAACTTCATGTCCTCTCTCACTGCATCCATAAATCTCCTCTTTGGTCTTCCTCTAGACCTCCTGCCTGGCAGTTCCAACCTCAGCATCCTTCTACCGATATATTCACCATCTCTCCTCTGAACATGTCCAAACCACCTCAATCTGGCCTCTCTGACTTTATCTCCAAAACATCTAACATGGGTTGTCCCTCTGATGAACTCATTCTTGATCCTATCCATCCTTGTCACTCCCAAAGAGAACCTCAACATCTTCAGCTCTGCTACCTCTAGCTCTGCCTCCTGTCTTTTCTTCAGTGCCACTGTCTCTAAGCCGTAGAGCATTGCTGGTCTCACCACTGTGCTGTACACCTTTCCTTTCATTCTCGCTGATACTCTTTTATCGCACAACACACCTGACACTTTTCTCCACCCATTCCAACCTGCCTGTACTCGTCTCTTCACCTCCTTTGAACACTCTCCGTTGAGAGTGTTCCAGAGCGTTCACTGCTTTCCAGAGCGTACTTCCACCTCTCCAAATTTTCCTCCACCTGTTCCCTGCTCTCACTACAAAGCACAATGTCATCTGCAAACATCATAGTCCATGGAGACTCCTGTCTAACTTCATCTGTCATCCTGTCCATCACTAGAGCAAACAAAAAGGGGCTTAGAGCCGATCCTTGATGCAGACCCACATCCACCTTGAACTCTTCTGTCACACCTACAGCACATCTTACACTTGTCTTACAGCTCTCATACATATCCTGCACCACTCTAACATACTTCTCTGCCACTCCAGACTTCCTCATACAACACCACAGCTCCTCTCTCGGCACCCTGTCGTACGCTTTCTCTAAATCTACAAAGACACAATGCAACTCTTTATTACCTTCTCTGTACTTCTCCACCAGCATCCTCAAACCAAATACTGCATCTGATGTACTCTTTCTAGGCATAAAACCATATTGCTGCTCACAAATTCTCACCTCTGCCCTTAACCTATCCTCCACTACTCTTTCCCACAGCTTCATTGTATGGCTCATTAGCTTTATACCTCTGTAATTGCCACAGCTCTGCACATCTCCCTTGTTCTTAAAAAATCGGCACCAATACACTTCTCCTCCATTCCTCTGGAATCCTCTCACTCTCCAAGATCTCGTTAAACAAACTAGTCAGAAACTCTACTGCCACCTCTCCTAAGCACTTCCATACTTCCACAGGTATGTCATCAGGACCAGTGCCTTTCCACTCTTCATCCTCTTCAACGCCCTTCTCACCTCAGTTTTACTAATATTTGCTACTTCCTGCTCCACAACAGTCACCTCTTCTACTCTTTGTTCTCTTTCGTTTTCCTCATTCATCAACTCCTCAAAGTACTCCTTCCATCTTCCCATCACCCTCCTGGCATCGGTCAGTACATTTCCATCTCTATCTTTAATCACTCTAACCTGCTGCACATCCTTCCCATCTCTATCTCTTTGTCTCGCCAACCTGTACAGATCCACCTCTCCCTCCTTACTGTCCAGCCTAGCATACAAGTCCTCATATGCTCTTTGTTTGGCCTTTGCCACTTCTACCTTCACCTTACGGTGCATCTCCCTGTACTCCTGTCTACTCTCTTCAGTCCTCTCAGTGTCCCACTTCTTCCTAGCTAGCCCCTTTCCCTGTATACACTCCTGGACTTCCTCATTCCACCACCAAGTCTCCTTATCCCCCTTTCCCTTACCTGATGATACACCAAGTACCCTCTTACCTGTCTCCCTGATCACATTGGCTGTAGTTGTCCAGTCAACTGAAAGCACCTCCTGACTAGAGACCTCCCGCAACATTCTGTCCCGCTCACGCCCGCTCACGCAAAAATATATATTATTTTCTCCCGCTCCCGCCCGCAGTATTCAAGTTTTGTCTCTCCCACCCGCAAAAATCCCGCAGGTAAAAATTTAAGTAGTTTTATTATTTTTTTTAGGAAAGTGGCGCTGACCAGGGCGGGGGGGCGGGGCTGGGGGGGGGGGGGATGGGGGTAGCACGGCGCTGAGCGGGGGGGGGGGGGGGTCCTCGGGGAGCAATTAAGTATAGAACTGCTACTGAGTAGATAAATAATACAGTATTTGTTTAAAAATAAATCAATTTTAAGATAATTCCATTTTGCGGGAGTCCCGCGATTAATGTTATTCTCCCGCATCCCGCACATACATGAGGACCTTCCCGCCCGCACCCGCATTCACCCATCAAATTTTGTCCCGCGCCGCACGCCGTGCGCTGGGTCCTGTGGTACTCTCGCGGGAGTGCAGGTCTCTACTCCTGACCACCCATAGCTTGTCTCAACTCCTCCCTAAAGACTACACAACGTTCTTCCTTTATCAGCTTCCACCACTTTGTCCTCTGCTCTGCCTTTGTCCTCTTCACCTTCCTCACCACCAGGGTTATTTTACACACCACCATTCTGTGTTGTCTGGCTACACTCTCACCTACCAACACCTTGCAGTCACTGATCTCTTTCAGATTACAACGTCGACACAAGATGTAGTCCAAGAGTGGAGGCAGAAGCACCATCATGTCACCCTATGTTCCTGCCTCTTTTAGAAGAAAGTATTTACTACTGCCATTTCCATCCTCTTTGCAAAGTCCACCACCATCTGTCCTTCTACATTCCTGTCCTGAAGACCAAACCTGCCCATCACATTTTCATCCCCTCTGTTCCCTTCCCCAACATGTCCATTGAAGTCTGCACCAATCACCACTCTCTCACCTCTGGGGATGCTCTGCATCACTTCATCTAACTCACTCCAGAATTTCTCCTTCTCTTCTAACACACATCCTACCTATGGAGCATAACCACTAACAACATTGAACATCACACCATCAATTTCCAGCTTCAGACTCATCACCCTATCTGATACTCTCTTCACCTCTAGGACATTCCTTACAAATTCCTCTTTCAGAATAACTCCTACTCCATTTCTTTTTCCTATCCACACCATGGTAAAACAATTTGAACCCTGATCCTAAACTTCTTGCTTTGCTACCTTTCCACCTGGTCTCCTGGACACACAGTATATCCACCTTCCTTCTCTGCATCTTCCCTTCCCTGTCATGGTCCCAGCATTCAAGGTCCCTACTTTCACTCCTAAACTCTTGCCTTTCCTCTTCTCTCTCTGCTTTCGAACACGCCTTCCTCCTCTCCTTCTTCGACCAACAGTAGCCCAATTTCCACCGGCACCGTGTAAGTCAACAGCACCAGTGGCGGTCGTTGTTAACCCGGGCCGCGACCGATCCGGTATGGAAATTATATTTCTGATTCGCATCAATGATTTGGCAAATTTTACGTCGGTAATTTGAAAAAATTACGTCGGATGCCCTTCCTGACACAACCCTCTGCATTTATCCAGACTTGGGACTGGCACAAGAAGACACTGGATTGCTCCCCCCCATGGTTGCATTGCACATAATCCGTTCCAGCCACCCCAAATCTTTACCGATATTACCAATTTCCAACACTATAATACTAATATTTCTGCATATAACATTTAGAATAGACATGTAAATGAAAAACGAAACTGAAAGCGGCTCCTTTTTCTTCTTCTTTCATTCTTGGTACCCATACCCATAGCAAAATGTTGTTGCTCAGAATGAGCTTTTTCTTGTCTCATGAGATGAATTGAGCTGTCTCATTACAAGCTTGACATTGTCTTTTGTATTTCTCCTAAACCCCACTTAGAAGAAACAAAGAGACATAACTGAGACACAAAGCGAGACATACTTTTGAGAAACATTTGAGAAATTCAATTCAATTCAATTCAATTCAGTTTTATTTGTATAGCGCTTTTAACAATTGACATTGTCTCAAAACAGCTTTACACAATCAAAAGAATTATTTAAGTTTGTATGGAATGTGAATATGTATGAATCAAAATGTTCAGATATTCCCTGGCGAGCAAGCCCGAGGGCGACAGTGGCAAGGAAAAACTCCCTGAGACGGTAATAGGAAGAAACCTTGAGAGGAACCAGACTCGACAGGGAACCCATCCTCATCTGGGTGAAACAGATAGCAGGAAATGATCTGCATTTATACAGTGTTAAGTGTTAGGTTCAGCTATAATAGTTGATGTTAATTGATGTTATAATTCTTGATGTAAAATGGAGTCCAGTAGTTATTCGAGACTCAGATAGACTTGTAGAAAGTTCCAGTCCTGAACTATCGAATTGTCAAGTCCTCAGAGAAACAGCTGACAACACCAGTCGAGGCCAGAACCATCTTCTAAGTATAGAGAATCATCCCCAGACACCAGACGCATCCTAAAGAGACACACGGGGCATCCATGCGATGAGACCTCCAACCAGAAACCGGGCACCAGGATGGATCAGACAGGTCCGGAGGGCAGTGGGAGTCTGGATCACTGGCAGCTCAGGAACCACATGTGTAGCTCGACAGAGAGAGAGAGAGAGAGAAAGAGTGAAAGGGGGAGACAGGGGGAGAGAGGAAAGAGAAAGAGGGGGAGGAAGAGAAGAGGAGGAGAGATTGCAATTAGGTATGGTCACAGTCACAATGTCTAATGTGAATGTATATTTACTGTAGAGTGCAAGCAGGGACTCCGGCAGGACTAACTATGACAGCATAACTAAAAGGGAGAGCCAGAAGGAAACACAAACATGAGGGCTCCCTGAGATGTAAAGCAAACAATCACCTCACCGTCAACAAACCTGAGTGATCAAATGAGACTGAGGAAGACAGCATCTAAAACATACCAGTTCACCATAATACTCTACGTCCATGAGTCCCCCAGATCTGCTCCTTTACCTTATGGCAAATCTATTTATAAAAATGCTTGGCTAAATAAATAGGTTTTGAGCCTAGACTTAAACACTGAGACTGTGTCTGAGTCCCGAACACTATTTGGAAGACTATTCCATAATTTTGGGGCTTTGTAAGAAAAAGCTCTGCCCCCAGCTGTAGTTTTCATAATACGCGGTACTGATAAGCAGCCTGCATCCTTTGACCGAAGTAGGCGTGGCGGATCGTAAGACACTAGCAGTTCGCTCAGATACTGCGGCGCGAGACCATTTAATGCCTTATATGTCAAGAGTAGTATTTTAAAATCAATGCGAAATTTCACAGGGAGCCAATGCAGTGAAGATAGGATAGGGGTGATGTGCTCATATCTTCTGGTTCTAGTGAGGACTCTCGCTGCTGCATTTTGGACTAGCTGAAGCTTGTTTATGCACCTAACTGAACAACCAGACAGTAAGGCATTACAATAGTCCAACCTAGAAGTGATAAAAGCATGAACTAGTTTTTCTGCATCATTTAGCGACAATATATTTCTTATTTTGGCGATATTTCTAAGGTGAAAGAATGCTATCCTGGTGATATTATCTACATGAGCTTCAAATGAAAGGCTGGAATCTATAATCACGCCGAGGTCTTTTACTGTTGCACTTGACGGAACAGAAAGGCCATCTAAAGTTACGGTGTGATCTAAGATTTTACTTCTAGCTGTATGCGGTCCTATGACTAGAACTTCTGTCTTATCCGGATTAAGCAGAAGGAAGTTAATTAGCATCCAATTTCTTATGTCCTGAACACATTGCTCAACTTTAGTAAGATGGTTTTTCTCATCAGGTTTTGTTGAGACATATAACTGTGTGTCGTCAGCATAACAATGAAAACTAATACCATGCTTACGGATTATGTTGCCCAGAGGAAGCATGTAAAGGGAAAAAAGCAGTGGGCCTAAAACTGAACCCTGCGGAACGCCAAACTCCACTAGAGAACATGCAGAATAATCACCATTTAAGTCTACATACTGATAACGATCGGTCAAATAGGATCTGAGCCAGGAGAGGGCTGTACCCTTAATTCCTACTACATTTTCTAATCTGTGAAGAAGAATAGCATGATCAATAGTGTCAAAAGCTGCACTGAGGTCGAGTAATACAAGCATAGTTACACAACCCTGATCAGAGGCCAATAGGAGGTCATTTACTACTTTAACGAGTGCTGTGAGATGTACATGAGAAACAGAACTGCATTTGAAGGAGAAGCAAATATAAGAACATAATGAGATTAACGTCAGATATAAATGAGATGCATGAAACACAAATGAGACATACAGTGGTGTGAAAAACTATTTGCCCCCCTCCTGATTTCTTATTCTTTTGCATGTTTGTCACACAAAATGTTTCTGATCATCAAACACATTTAACTATTAGTCAAAGATAACACAAGTAAACACAAAATGCAGTTTTTAAATCAGGGGTTTTATTATTTAGGGAGGAAAAAAATCCAAACCTACATGGCCCTGTGTGAAAAAGTAATTGCCCCCTGAACCTAATAACTGGTTGGGCCACCCTTAGCAGCAATAACTGCAATCAAGCGTTTGCGATAACTTGCAACGAGTCTTTTACAGCGCTCTGGAGGAATTTTGGCCCACTCATCTTTTCAGAATTGTTGTAATTCAGCTTTATTTAACCCATGCTAGGGTTTTCTAGCATGAACTGCCTTTTTAAGGTCATGCCACAACATCTCAATAGGATTCAGGTCAGGACTTTGACTAGGCCACTCCAAAGTCTTTTCCATTTTGTTTTTCTTCAGCCATTCAGAGGTGGATTTGCTGGTGTGTTTTGGGTCATTGTCCTGCTGCAGCACCCAAGATCGCTTCAGCTTGAGTTGACGAACAGATGGCCGGACATTCTCCTTCAGGATTTTTTGGTAGACAGTAGAATTCATGGTTCCATCTATCACAGCAAGCCTTCCAGGTCCTGAAGCAGCAAAACAACCCCAGACCATCACACTACCACCACCATATTTTACTGTTGGTATGATGTTCTTTTTCTGAAATGCTGTGTTACTTTTACGCCAGATGTAACGGGACACGCACCTTCCAAAAAGTTAAACTTTTGTCTTGTCGGTCCACAAGGTATTTTCCCAAAAGTCTTGGCGATCATTGAGATGTTTTTTAGCAAAATTGAGACGAGCCTTAATATTCTTTTTGCTTAAAAGTGGTTTGCGCCTTGGAAATCTGCCATGCAGGCCGTTTTTGCCCAGTCTCTTTCTTATGGTGGAGTCGTGAACACTGACCTTAATTGAGGCAAGTGAGGCCTGCAGTTCTTTAGATGTTGTCCTGGGGTCTTTTGTGGCCTCTCGGATGAGTTGTCTCTGCGCTCTTGGGGTAATTTTGGTGGGCCGGCCACTCCTGGGAAGGTTCACCACTGTTCCATGTTTTTGCCATTTGTGGATAATGGCTCTCACTGTGGTTCGCTGGAGTCCCAAAGCTTTAGAAATGGCTTTATAACCTTTACCAGACTGATAGATCTCAATTACTTTTGTTCTCATTTGTTCCTGAATTTCTTTGGATCTTGGCATGATGTCTAGCTTTTGAGGTGCTTTTGGTCTACTTCTCTGTGTCAGGTAGCTCCTATTTAAGTGATTTCTTGATTGAAACAGGTGTGGCAGTAATCAGGCCTGGGGGTGACTACAGAAATTGAACTCAGGTGTGATAAACCACAGTTAAGTTATTTTTTAACAAGGGGGGCAATCACTTTTTCACACAGGGCCATGTAGATTTGGAGTTTTTTTTCTCCCTTAATAACGTAAACCTTCATTTAAAAGCTGCATTTTGTGTTCAATTATGTTATCTTTGACTAATAGTTAACGGTTTTTGATGAGCAGAAACATTTAAGTGTGACAAACATGCAAAAGAATAAGAAATCAGGAAGGGGGCAAATAGTTTTTCACACCACTGTATTATAGTTTTATTGAACATATAAAAAAATCCTCAATTAACAGCATGCAGTGTAATACATTTACAATTCACACAATATAACAGACACCAGCAAAATCTGGCAAATCAAGACACTAAATAATACAAAATGTCACCCAAGCTGACAAAGATTTTAAATGTCACACTGCTCAACTCAAAGTATGATTTATACAGGAGTTACACAAAGGCCACAGCATTGTGACAATCTTCCAGTGAAAAGAATCAGCCAAAAAGGAAATGAAAAAGGAAAACTTGGTTGCTTGCTGTATGTAAGGGCTACAGGAACGGGACAATGCCAGGAAAAGTCTTCTCTTGGGGTGGATGTCCAGCAAGTTTGTCCAAAGTCAGCAACTCCTGGAGTTACTTAGTGTCTAATAGAACAAAAAATATATATTAAAACATTTGAGATTTACCTAAACACCATTCAGCTACTCCATTCCCAACTTTCCGAAGGTTGAGAGGTGGGCTTGGCTGATTTGTAAATAGCAAGAAAAGAAAGGGAAATCTAGTGCGGGTTAGAGGGGAATTTGGGATTCCTTGTTCCATGTGTTAGAAGCTAGTCAGCTTTGCAGCTTGGATTAACTGTAAAACACAACATGGACAGTTTAGAGACAATTCATAATGACTTAGAAGCAATTAAGAAGGAGACAAAATTATTTCATTTCAGTGTGATTTCTTTAGCCCATGTATAGCTAATTAGATTAGAAAGTAAAGGAGGTTACGTCAGCATAGAATTCAAACGTTAAGGCGTTGACATTTTCTTACTCATGGGATGTAATCTAAAAAAGGATATTATATCAGATCACAAAGGCTTTTCTGGTCAAGAAGCTTCTGAGATAAAGCAATCAGTCGAGTCAGTCTCTCAGGCTGTGAGTGCTTAACAAACTTTGTTAGCGGCATATCGATGCAGAATAATGAAACGCCCGCTAAGATGGTGACAGGGATTCCTTAGAGGAAATGATTCATTGACATTCTTTCACTCGTAACTCACTGAAAACATTTTAAATGAATATTAAAAAAAAAAAAAAAAAGAGTTCAGAAGTGAAAAGGTATGAATCACAGAGTTTATTTCACACCATACTGATGCATTTTGATTAGCATTTGTTCACTTTAAATTACCTAGTTGAGGTTCTCATGGATTGATGGTGTAATTAGAAAGTGATTCAGTGTGTTAGAGGGTGAGTCTATGTGTGTGTGTGTGTGTGCTTAAGATGCTATTAATCTTTCAGGAGAATCCAGTGGAGTCTGTCTTTCATTCGCCCGGCATGAGGCAGCATGTGTTTACTCTCAATTTAGCACAGGTAAGCAGAGAAGTCACTCATATTTATTCTGCTTTCAGAGTTTCTGTTTTTTTTTCCTCCTCCCCACACGTCCACAGACACAAGGCCGCAAACTTTTACTTATTTTTAGAGGCAAACTTTGTTTCTCGAAGACAAGTTTTTCTATTCTGAGCATGTGGAAGATTGTATTGCCATGGTATCTTCAAGAGTGTGTACAGTATGCTTGTGTGTGCATGCTCATAAAGAGTTTTTAGAGCATACTCTGATACATTATTAAAGGCTACTCACAGATGCATCCTACTCTTTCTGGCAGTCAGGCTACGTAGCATGCTAAAAATACGCATTTACCTCATCTGTTTCAGTCCACCGCTATAAATCGCAGCTTTTCTTTCTCTAATACTGTACATGTCCCTTTTTGTAAAAAGAGGACTGTTAAACATACCTCACTGTTAAACGCCTCGTTATTGTGTTTATGTACCAGACTTTTTTTTTTTTTGGAATAATGTATTTATGAATTTTTTTTTAACATTTTACAAACAATTACAAAACAAACATAAAAAAACTATTATGGCTCACCTCTTCATTAAATAAGTGTAAGAGAGAAATGAAAGACACGTGATCAAGATGCTTTACATATTTGTACTTCAACATACCACACAATTCCTTTTTTTCCTATCTCCCAGACTTTTGAATAAAGACATAAAAGAAAGAAAGTTTCTTTCATTATTTACCAAAAAAAAAAAAGAAAGAAAGAAACAACTGTGAGAAAACTATTTACTAAACTGTAAGCATGCCTGCGGGACAAGAGGAACTGAATTAATGTCCCGTTATTTATCCATGGATCACTATTGTACAACACCTAAAATATAGAAATGCAGCAGACTATAATCACCTGCAGCAAGAATCACCATGATTCCTTTTTATGCATATTCAAACCAAGGTGATCATTGGAGGCTCAGTGGTAGGTGTCTTGACTACCATGCGGAAGGCCTGGGTTCAATTTCCACCCAATGCCCAAAACCCCAGACACTGGATGCAATGCCGGCCCCATGCTTGGGTGAAATGGGAGGGTTGCATCAGGAAGGGCATCCGGCGTAAAACCTGTGCGGAAGTTGTTGTGCGGCTCGCATGGTCCGCTGTGGTGACCCCTGGTCGGGAGCAGCCGAAAGACCAGCAACAAGAACCAAGTACTACCCCTATGAAATATGGACTTGTATTTGGATTATCTGTATTCGGACTATCTGTGGCCGACATGTACATCTACTGCTTGTTGAATACAAAAGTCATAGAAGCATGTAAAATGAACCTTTGTTTTAGAAATGGGCTTCAACCAAAGGATTACAGATGCGAGCATGCTTGAGGAGCAAGGTGTTATGGAATGCTGCCACAGGACACAGAGGACTTATGTCCTACTGCTCTATGATCAGAACATATCAAACAAGTAAAAATAAGGAAAGGCGTCCTTTAACCAGTTCTGAGACAACGTTTTCACAATTACTCATTGAATCGGCCAGACGGCTCACTGTGACAAGATCCATCAGCCACCTACTGGCTTCACTGTTCACTGGTTTACTGTTCCCCTTTCAGCCTTTACTGTTGATTGCGTCCCCTGTACTTCACAGAATTCAAAATCTAAACTCGTCATATTTTATGGCCTTTAGATGTGCTTTGTGGCCTTGAATGATCCTGGATATATGGTATTTAACGGATGGCTTTTGACAATACAACCTTTCAGAAAAAGGCAAGATTACTCCATCCATCACATATCCCAAGAGCATGACATAGGATCCCCACTACGTTTACATGAGTCCCTTAAGGCGCCATCCTGAGTACGGCTAAACCTATGACACTAAGAGCCCTATGCCCTTTTATGATCTTGAGTAGAAGGTATTCAACAAGGTGTAGTTGAACAAATACCCTGGAACAAGTCCCTGTTTATTGAGGTGTACAGTATGGGGCAGCCGTTGCCGTTTGTTACAGTGCCTCTCACGGGCCTCATAATCTTGCTACCTCCTTTCTGAAAGGTGGAAAGCAGCTCGATCCACCACAATCCCCAAGAGCTATTGCCCTTGCTTCCCTCACTCCATTTGCTGGAATCCCTTAAGACGCCAATCTTAGTAAGGCTAAGCCTGTGTTTTCTGTGCAATGTCATAGTTACACATTTTACCACCACTCAACTGACTTTGTAGTCTGCTCGTTGGTTCCTCATGACCTTGTGGCATGCAATATCCAGTGAAGACCAATTAATAACTCGGTGCCAACATGTTTCATGTCAGTAGCTATGAGGTACTGTATATCCCATGGTACTGAATGCACTGATGCCCTCTATTGATCGTAAATAGTTTAACACATAGCCAGACGTCATTCAACATTACTCACTGCTTTAAAAAAAAAAAAAAAAAAGATAAAATAACAAAAAACACCCACTAATAGCACTTTCTCTTTGTTTTCCCCTCAGATCCTGTAATTCAGTGAAACAGCATGAAAAAGGTAAGAGATGAAGAGCACCACCATGCATATGCTTTTCATGTTTTGTTTGCTTTTTTTAATAAATGCAAGTAGAAAATGTGAACTTTCAATATATTTGAATATTTATATAATACAATAATAATAATAATAATAATAATTATACAGTAGATGAGGAATTCAGTGATATATCGAGTCAATGATTCTTTTGTGTAGAGATTCATATATATATATATATATATATATATATATATATATATATATTGAATCAGCACCTAGGTATCGGCAATAAGCAATAAGATCGTATTGGCTGGTCTCTGGTGGTTTCATGACTAATAATAAAAGCTGAAGTATAAGAGAGGATGTGGAAAGCATTCGTATGAATGTGTGGTTAATTATGAAATGCTTTATCCATTGTGGTAATATACTTGTACAGTGTGTTTATTTTTATTACTAGAATGTCAGACATTTCATGAAATGACGAGTCTCCTTAATCGTCTTCTCAATCATCTTAAACACTCCTTAATCATCGTTAACATTTTACTTTAACGATATAGGTGTGTTTCAGGTTGAGTAATTGCGCGGCATGCCCATAATGCACCGGGAGAATGTCCAAAGTGGCCAAGACGGCACAATAATCTGGACGCTTTGATTATTGCAAAAGGTCATCCAGATAATTTTCACAAACTCACACCAGATTAACACTGAATGCGGTTTGTTAGGAATTTCTACTCCTACTCAGCCTAGCAGCTACAACAGCAAGCACACAACACCTACAAGGCAGTCTGTTATGACAGGGACAAGGACTGACAGTGCTGTGAAAAAGTATTTGTCCCCTTTCTGATTTCTTTTGCATATTTTCAGAGTTCAATAAATGAGATCATCAAACAAATTTGAATATTACCCGAGTAAATACAACATGGAGTTTTTAAATCATGATTTCATTTATTGAAGGAAAAAAACTATCCAAACCTACCTGGCCCACAATTGCTCAACTTGTTAAATCGTGAATGAATAGTGATTTTTGGAAAGTCGAGTTTTCACTTTCCACACCCAGGCCTGATTACTGCCAGACCAGTTGAATCAAGAAATCACGTAAATAGAACCTGTCTGATAAAAGATCTAAAAGAGCAAAATGATCGAAAGAAATTCAAGAACAGTTGAGAAACAAAGTAATTCATATGCATCAGTCCGGGAAAGGTTACCAAGCCATTTCTAAGACTTCAGTGAGCCACGGTGATCATAAAATCATAAGCAGAGTTTAGTCATATGGCTTTTGATGATGGTGGTCATGTTGCTGGTGGTCTCACTGGACGAAGCCGTTTTCCTAGACGTTTCTCATTCCAGTGCTGAGTACAGAGACATACTGTAAGCGCAGCTGCCAATGCTTTGTCTATTTTGCTGCCAGCAGCCCCTCAGCCCCTTTAATCAACATCTGTAATTGAATAGATTACCGCTTGGTTTAGCAGAATCGTGGGTAAATCTTTCACAGCTCGGTTTATATGCATTGCTGCGAGTGGATGATGCAATGCATGGTGCAAGTGGACCTCTTCACTTGTCTCACGCCAAAATATTGTCAAGTCGAACCGCTATTTGTGGTTTCTCTTGGGACATATTGACAGCCGGGCACAGGATCCTACTTTTTTTATGCACTTTTTCTCTTTCTCTGCCTGATTCTTCATGGTCTGTGCAGGATTTAGCTTTAACTAGGACACCGAGAACCTTTTTGAGTAAGCTGAGTGAGGCTGGCATGACAAGATCTTGGTTAAGTTGAACACCTTGGCAACTTCCATATTGAGCAGATTTGCTGTCTTGGATAGACAGAGCGATTTCGCACCATCCGCCAGGTCTCCTGTTAGTGTGAGAAAGTCTAAGTCACTAACTATGCAACCTTGTATGCCTTGAATTTTTTTTACAAGTGGTGCTTTGACCTGCAAGGATTTCTAAACAGCATGGAGATATACAGTATGTACTGTAGGAACCATTGTGAGAGGAATCCCTTGTACTGTATGTGTCTTTAAAAACCTTTCTGCTGTGGTGATAAGTTTGCACACAGCTTGCATTGCTGGCTGGGAGATGAATATATATATATTTGTTGTCTAATATTATGCTAACGTTAACCTTCAGTGAGCCTGCAGAATGGTTCTTGCTGTGCCTGGCACGTACCTTGTGGAGCAATTTGAAGTGGATGGCAGGCAGCTGATCTTCAAACCAGATGTTTATTTGCTTTTTGGGCCTTGGCAGAGGTTCGAACACTGCACAGGGAAGAATCGCATAGTTTAGCATATAGATGGGCCGATGTGTCACACGTGATCTTCATGGGCCTTATTTAGAAGTTAATAACCCCAGGAAAGCTGTGCTGCTGCTACGTACCTACGTGAAATGTCACCTTGAGCTTTCTTTAGATTTTCCAAGGGTATAACACTGACGCTCAAAGTGGTGTGTAGCTAACGGTCATTTCCGCAAACATGCAGCCCTGACATTTTAGTTTTATTTAGATACAGTAGATCTCTATCCAGCAGTCAGGAAGCAGCTTGTGCTTTTTGTAGATGGATGATGTTACTTGAACAGCTGTAGGTTTTGAAGGTGCATAATGGAGTATAATTACTGCATTTCAACAAGCTCTAACAAAACGCTTCTGTCACACTTTAGCATGTTGGTTGCACCCAAAATAATACACACCTCGGGCCGAACACCAGCGCGATCTTGCGTCACCAATGGCAGGTTTCTAAAAATGGAAACGCACAGACGTATCGTTGTTGATTAAATGATTTTGTGTATATTAATGTGTTTGCTTGACAGAGTAATTAAATGATGTTACATGCTGTAGGTTGCTGGGGGACTTGTTTTTTTTTTTTTTTTTTTTTTTTTTTTTACCTCTGTAGAGTCTGAACATGACTGTGTGCCAGTGTGTGTGTGTTCAATGGCGAGGCATATGGCTGGAGGTTTCCTCTCTCACTCTCTTGTGCACATCAAATTACCAGAGAGAGAGCCAGAGAGAGAGAGAGAGAGAGAGAGAGAGAGAGAGAGGAAGGATGTGAATCAATTCACATCTTGATGACTGAGACTGATAAATGGATTGAGCATTTAACAACACTTTAACCCTATAACACTGAGACACTATATTTCTGTCTAAATGTATTAGATGATTTTTTTTCTCCATAAACCAAACAAAAATTGATTTAGAGTAAGATATCAGATGTTCAGACTCAAAGGTCATTTCATATGTGGATTCTCCGAGTAACCACTTTACCTTCCTGGGCACTGGCTGGACTATATAGTTTTTACATTTTCACTCTGTTTGTCTTGTCATTATGAATAAGAATTTCTTGTTTCTTATTTCTGTTTGTAATGTATATCCATTTCAAATGTATTCTACTATTGTATATGTAATATCGGCTTATTAATCCATCTATCCGTCAACATGCAAACTCGAACACATGACCTGGAGGTGCAAGGCGACAGTGCTGCCCGACATACAGTATTAATTAGGGCTGGGCCGATAAACGATATCATATCGAATCGCGATTTATTTGGTTTTAAAAACGATGAAAAGCTCTAGACATTTTTTGCTCGATATGGATTAATCTAAGAGCCAATCACACAGCAGAACAATACGACAACAGCCAATCAGCGTGCAGCTTGCGCGTGCCGTGCAGGTAAAAGTTAATTTCCTACCGCACTTTGTGAAGCAAACTTGACACCAGGACGACAAAAAATAAATAAAATGAGTGGAAGCAGCGACGAAAGTGAATCTAACCTCGAGTTATTATCCAAAGATGTTGAAATTGTCGACAAAACAGGTAGCACGAACTCCGTTATATGAACGCATCACCCACACGACCACACTGAGAGCATGAAAATGCGGGCCGATGCTACTCCGTCAACTAGCAGGGCTAGCAGTGGGGCTGTACCAAAGCAGATATCGATCGTGTCGTCTTTCGTGGCCATTACACCTTATGAAAGGTGTCCAAAAGGAGCAAGGATATAACCAGGGCCGTTTCTAACGTTCTAGCGAAAGATATGATGCCCCTAAGCACACGAGGCTGAAGTTAGCTCCTTATCCGCAGCTTCCGATTCGTTTGGCTCCTTATTGCGCAGAGTTTCATTCTGCAGCTGAAGTTTAGCTCCTTATTCGCCTCGTTACTAACGGGAGTGTTCACGTTGCCGAATGCTGCGCAGTTTATCAATAAAACGTTATTTTGTTGGCTTAAACCATTCTGGCCAAGCAAATATGAACTATACAACACCTAGCAGGTACCCAACTATATAGTAAAAGTGAAATTGTCCTGGTCCAGATTGATAGCTGCATAATTCATTCCATGTTTGTTGTCACTGCAGCTTAAGACATTATGTCAGTTTATTGTGGCCGTGTGAAATAGACTTCATTTAACTCTGAATTGTGGGATAAAAAGAGCCGTAGTGTGTGTGGTCTAAATGTTGTTTCTCATTATTGTTTAAAAATCTCAAAACATTGTAATTTATCATCACAAGATACTTTTTATCTTCACAAACAAGTATATATTTTTTTAAATAAAAATCTTTGCCATGTAAAGATTCTGAGCATGTGCCTATAGTATCTTAATTTTTAAGGCCAAATCTGTCATCTGTTTTTGTTAATAAACTATACTTTAAAATGTAATTTAATGAACCCTTTAATTTTTGTGGCTTCAGTTTAAGTTGTTCAACATTGATGTTCAATAAATAATAATAGATAGTAGATAGTGTGTGTTGCCTTCAATTAATCAATCAAGTAATGCAGCCTTCATTCAAAAATCTCTCACTTGTGAGCATATTTACTGTACAAAACTCGTCAGTGAACTATGAGGGCAAAAAAAAAAAAACGATTAATCGTAATCGAGTTAAAATGTTCAATTAATCGAGATTTTGATTTTAGGCCAGCCCTAGTATTAATACATTTCTGCAAATGACATAAAAAGCTATATTTTCAACTTTCGTAAAATAAAAAAGAAGCGTAGTGTGAGCATTACACATTACACAGTACATTACACATTACAGCCACTCTGCAGTGAAATGCAGTGAAGTATCTACAAGAAGTGCAAATAGTCGTGTATACACAGTACTATGCAATGCTAATGCTGTAGAGCGAGAATGTCTTGCTATAAAACAGAGTGAAAAAAACATTTAGTGCAGTTTTATAAGGAGATTAGTTTCTAAGTTTGACTCAGCATCCTGCAGAACTACACACAGTTGTTCTCCTCCTTTTTTTTTTTTTGCATGACAGCGTCCATTTTGCTTCTCGGCTAAGGATGCTTTCACACCTACTGTACAGCATTTGGTGCGCACCAAAGGTGTTTGGACCCTCGATGTGAATGCAATCTCGGCACTTTGGTGAGTACCAAATCAATCGATCCGAGACCTGCCTGAAGGGGTGGTCTCAGACCGCTTTATCCGCTCTACTTGGGTACGGTATGTATGGTGTGAAAGCAACCAAACCAAATCTGACGAAATGGTATAGTTTAATGCACTTTGGGTTTAAGAGATTGTGGGTAAAATTCTTTTCACTTCCTGTTGACTCCATAAATTTTTTCAAGCTATCAACTCGTGATGAAATCAAACCGCGGAGAAACGTGGAGTGCCGAAGAAATTAAGTGCCTCTCTGTATTCACATTAAAGATGAAAAATGTGTGGCTGGGCTGTTTTGATCGGCCAACGGATTACCTGATGGATCTGCAGGAAGATCGCCGGCTAATAACAAAATGATCATTCAGGAGGAGGGCACGTCTCTTCTCCCTGAAGTGGCGCATGATGCGCCGTCAGTGAGATGAATAAACCAGGAAGCTGGTTTGGAGTTGCAGCCGCAAATCGTGTTCGAAATTACTTATCTGAAAATAATGATTTGCACGTACAATGTACAGTACTGTAGTGCGCGAGGATCAGCGCCATGAGCTCCAAGCAAAGCTGTTCCTCCATGATTATTGAAAGTGGCGAAACAGACTATTTTCTGAATACAGACTATTTTCTGAAAAAACAGACTATTTTCTGAAAATAGTCTGTTTCCGGTGCCGATGGGCTTCGCGGTCTATTTTGGTTCGTTTAGAACTCTGCATACAGTATGTGAAAGCAAACCGTATCCACGTCTGTTTACTACATTGTAACATTTTTCTGACTGGTGCGAAAAGCACCCTAAAACAAGTTGTCGCTTATATCTATTCATATAATCAGAGGCGGATAGTAACGAGTTACATTTACTCGCTTTTTTGAGTAGTTTTTTTTTGTGTCCTCTTTTTAAAAGTAGTTTTTAAAATCTGTTATTTTACTTTTACTTAAGTATGTTTTCTTAGAAATATTGTACTTGGCTACATTTTAAATCATACTTGTTACTGAGTAAGAAATTAATAAAAAAAAATACTAGCTGAACGAGAAATGCTAAATTTAAGTGACCACTTTGATTTCAAGCGCAAGAAAGGCAACAGCTTTATAATGCAAAGGTGTTCCTACAATTAAAAACAACTAGTTTGAGATCTATATCCGCTTGTCTTTTTTGAACTACACTAGAATCCCACATCCCACCTCCGCTGTTAAAATTTTTTTTTTTGAGTCAGTTTTTAATGAGCTACATTTTACTTTTACTTGAGTAGATTTTTAGACTGGTACCTTTACTTGTACTTCAGTAAAATGTCACTGAAGTAACAGTACTTTTACTTGCGTACCAAAGTTTATTACACTTTCCACCTCTGCATATAACAAAACTGTAAAGTTGGCGTGTCTGTACTTTGAAGATATAGGTGGAAAAATTATTTAGAAGGACATAAAATGAGTAAAACGACACATCAGGATAGTTTTTGGATTTTTTTCCCCGGTCTGTTTGCATCAGGTAAAAACTACTTGACGAATTTTAACAGTGTTTTCGCAGGTGTATTTGGCCGAGCTTGAGGTAACATACAGGCCTCGTTTCATCGCAACCGGCTGATCATTTCATATTATATCTTATCTTTAAATTCTATGCTTCTTATCATGTACAGGGTCGAGGGTGCCTGGACCTTATTCCAGAAGACTTTGAGCATTAGGCAGGGTAGACCCTGGACAGGGTGCCAATCCATCACAGGACACACACACACACACACACACACACACACACACACACACTACAGGCAATTTGGGAACGCCAAGTAGCTTCATCTGCTTGTCTTTGGACTGTGGGAGGAAACTGACCCAGTGGAAATCCACAAATAGCAGGGAAAACAAGCTCAGGGTATCGGACCCTCGATCCTGGATGTGCGACGTACATTCCGTTCAAGGCTACTGTCTCTCCAGTCACTGCTGTGCAGGTGTGAACGTGTTACATCAGTTCATTTGTGACTGCAGTGCGAGCAAAAATGGATGCCTTACTTGTGGTTCGCATGGAAGAAGAGCTGCGTACAGTGATTCTGTTTTTGTGGTCTGAGGGTGAACCTGGTGCTGAAACAGCTCACGGAGGAGCATAATCAGATGCGTTTGGTTATCTGCAAACAAAGTTTCCATCGATACCCTGAGGAGGGGGTGAAAGTTTCACTTTGTCGACACTGCAAAATACATTTTACAGTTTTGAGGTGTTAAAGCGTCCTCCCTATAGTCCTGATATTGCTTCATCAGACTTTCACCTATTTCTTCCGCTCCATTCCGAAATGAAATGAAACGATGAAGATAAAATTGGAACAGATGTTTTACTACGACTGGCTGAAAAGTGCCTAAAGATAGAATTTAAAAATGGTTGTTTATGTACAGTAACAACTTCAGCAGTGACCTCATTTCCCCTCTCGTCTGTTCCAACCACTCAGCGTTCAGCATTACCAGTATATTAATCACCAAGCTGATCATCATCTGCATCTGTTTCTGCATCTTAAGGTAGATGTTTTTTTTTTTTTTTTTGCTTGAATGATTCATTAGAAAAAAAATCACATTCCTCTGTAGCTGCTGAGGTACAGGGACTGGACTGAAAATGAGGAAGCATGGGGAACTATTCTGTAAGACTAGAAAAGATAGCGCCAAAACTTGTGTTGAATCATGATGAACCGTACTTACGGCCAGCGCGTGAAAGGTCTTGACTAAAACAACACGCATGAGGAATCACAAAGGAGTTTTCATTTTCTGCAATGGAAAAGTACTCAAACTAGTTACTTTTATCAGAAAGTAATGCTGTAATGTAACTGATTACTTTTTAATGACAGTAATTTTGTAATGTAATTAGTTACTTTAAAAAGTAATGTCTCCAACACTGGATATACAGTATGAACCATAATATGTGCCAATAATGTGTCGGTTTCAGATACTGTGATTGATAGAGTTGGTCAGGATGCATTCAGTGGTGGAGCGACCAAAGCTTTCTAAGATCTGGGGAGACAGATGAACTTTCTTTAATCTCATCAGTAAGTAAAGACACACATTTTAACTAGACGTAGAGGGTTATGGTGCCAGGACAGATTCTCAAAGATGAGGACACCCAGAAACTTGAGGCCAGCGACATGACATTAGCATTGAATATCTGTGGCTTTTTGATTTTCCCAGAAAGCTTTTTGGTTGTCTTGGGAGGTTGTTGCTGGAACACAGAGCTGCTTTTGCCTGCTGCTTATCAATGTTGATCACGAAATCAGTCTGTCACAAGGAAGACACAAAATGATTGCTTATGCTAGACATCCTCCAGAACCCACACTGGTTAAGCTGTACGTAAAGGATTAAAAGCGCACAGCTCATATATATTCATATATATATATATATATATATATATATATATATATATATATATATATATATATACATACAGGTCCTTCTCAAAAAATTTGCATATTGTGATAAAGTTCATTATTTTCTGTAATGTACTGATAAACATTAGACTTTCATATATTTTAGATTCATTACACACAACTGAAGTAGTTCAAGCCTTTTATTGTTTTAATATTGATGATTGTGGCATACAGCTCATGAAAACCCAAAATCTCAAAAAATTAGCATATCATGAAAAGGTTCTCTAAACGAGCTATTAACCTAATCATCTGAATCAACTAATTAACTCTAAACACCTGCAAAAGATTCCTGAGGCTTTTAAAAACTCCCAGCCTGGTTCATTACTCAAAACCGCAATCATGGGTAAGACTGCCGACCTGACTGCTGTCCAGAAGGCCATCATTGACACCCTCAAGCAAGAGGGTAAGACACAGAAAGACATTTCTGAACGAATAGGCTGTTCCCAGAGTGCTGTATCAAGGCACCTCAGTGGGAAGTCTGTGGGAAGGAAAAAGTGTGGCAGAAAACGCTGCAGAACGAGAAGAGGTGACCGGGCCCTGAGGAAGATTGTGGAGAAGGACCGATTCCAGACCTTGGGGGACCTGCGGAAGCAGTGGACTGAGTCTGGAGTAGAAACATCCAGAGCCACCGTGTACAGGCGTGTGCAGGAAATGGGCTACAGGTTGCAAATTTTGCATGTCATTCGGAAATCAAGGTGCCAGAGTCTGGAGGAAGACTGGGGAGAGGGAAATGCCAAAATGCCTGAAGTCCAGTGTCAAGTACCCACAGTCAGTGATGGTCTGGGGTGCCATGTCAGCTGCTGGTGTTGGTCCACTGTGTTTTATCAAGGGCAGGGTCAATGCAGCTAGCTATCAGGAGATTTTGGAGCACTTCATGCTTCCATCTGCTGAAAAGCTTTATGGAGATGAAGATTTCATTTTTCAGCACGACCTGGCACCTGCTCACAGTGCCAAAACCACTGGTAAATGGTTTACTGACCATGGTATTACTGTGCTCAATTGGCCTGCCAACTCTCCTGACCTGAACCCCATAGAGAATCTGTGGGATATTGTGAAGAGAAAGTTGAGAGACACAAGACACAAGAATCTGCAAAAGGATTCCCGACCAAGTATTGAGTGCAGAACTGAACATAATTATTTGAAGGTTGACTTTTTTTGTATTAAAAACACTTTTCTTTTATTGGTCGGATGAAATATGCAAATTTTTTTAGATTTTTTTTGAGATTGGGTTTTCATGAGCTGTATGCCACAATCATCAAAAGATCAATAATCAGTAAAATCAATAAAAGGCTTGAACTACTTCAGAATCTAAAATATATGAAAGTCTAATGTTTATCAGTACATTACAGAAAATAATGAACTTTATCACAATATGCTAATTTTTTGAGAAGGACCTGTGTATATGGATTACGAGCGTAAAGAAATAATGGAAACTCAAATTATTTGTTCCACAGCCCCCAAAAATAAATATATAAAAATAATTAACACGAAATATAAAGTAAAAATGAAACAAATTAACCTGCACTTTACCTTTGAAAAGAATAGCAATAGAGCAGTGTTTCCAATAGAGAGAGAGAAAGTTTTTGTGTGTGTGTGAAAGCGAGGGGAGAAGGGGAGGAGGAGTGTGTGCATGAAGGCGAGAGGAGGTGTGTGTGTGTGTGTGTGTATGAAGACGCATGGTGTCCAGTAACAAAGTGCACGCTGATACAGTGAGAGAAAATGGACATTTAACCTCTCCAATGACACACGCATACAGACACAAAATAAAATATACAGTAGTATGTTTTACACACACACACATGGTCACAGTGTTATAATAAACAGTACATGTGTGCATGGATGTTGATTATACCAGTAAGAGACGCGCACTAAAATCCATGATACATGATACTCAGTACTCGTAAACCAAGACTTGGTCGTTTTCCAAGTAAAAATTTAGTAAAATCTTTGCTTGTCTTGCAGAACACTCGCAAACCGCGTTACTCACAATCCGAGGTTTCACTGTATATGTGTGTGTGTGTATATATATATATATATATATATATATATATATACTGTATATATATATATACAGTGGTGTGAAAAACTATTTGCCCCCTTCCTGATTTCTTATTCTTTTACATGTTTGTCACACTTAAATGTTTCTGCTCATCAAAAACCGTTAACTATTAGTCAAAGATAACATAATTGAACACAAAATGCAGTTTTTAAATGAAGGTTTATGTTATTAAGGGAGAAAAAAAACTCCAAATCTACATGGCCCTGTGTGAAAAAGTGATTGCCCCCCTTGTTAAAAAATAACTTAACTGTGCTTTATCAAACCTGAGTTCAATTTCTGTAGTCACCCCCAGGCCTGATTACTGCCACACCTGTTTCAATCAAGAAATCACTTAAATAGGAGCTACCTGACACAGAGAAGTAGACCAAAAGCACCTCAAAAGCTAGACATCATGCCAAGATCCAAAGAAATTCAGGAACAAATGAGAACAAAAGTAATTGAGATCTATCAGTCTGGTAAAGGTTATAAAGCCATTTCTAAAGCTTTGGGACTCCAGCGAACCACAGTGAGAGCCATTATCCACAAATGGCAAAAACATGGAACAGTGGTGAACCTTCCCAGGAGTGGCCGGCCGACCAAAATTACCCCAAGAGCGCAGAGACAACTCATCCGAGAGGCCACAAAAGACCCCAGGACAACATCTAAAGAACTGCAGGCCTCACTTGCCTCAATTAAGGTCAGTGTTCACGACTCCACCATAAGAAAGAGACTGGGCAAAAACGGGCTGCATGGCAGATTTCCAAGGCGCAAACCACTTTTAAGCAAAAAGAACATTAAGGCTCGTCTCAATTTTGCTAAAAAACATCTCAATGATTGCCAAGACTTTTGGGAAAATACCTTGTGGACCGACGAGACAAAAGTTGAATTTTTGGAAGGTGCGTGTCCCGTTACATCTGGTGTAAAAGTAACACAGCATTTCAGAAAAAGAACATCATACCAACAGTAAAATATGGTGGTGGTAGTGTGATGGTCTGGGGTTGTTTTGCTGCTTCAGGACCTGGAAGGCCTGCTGTGATAGATGGAACCATGAATTCTACTGTCTACCAAAAAATCCTGAAGGAGAATGTCCGGCCATCTGTTCGTCAACTCAAGCTGAAGCGATCTTGGGTGCTGCAGCAGGACAATGACCCAAAACACACCAGCAAATCCACCTCTGAATGGCTGAAGAAAAACAAAATGAAGACTTTGGAGTGGCCTAGTCAAAGTCCTGACCTGAATCCTATTGAGATGTTGTGGCATGACCTTAAAAAGGCGGTTCATGCTAGAAAACCCTCAAATAAAGCTGAATTACAACAATTCTGCAAAGATGAGTGGGCCAAAATTCCTCCAGAGCGCTGTAAAAGACTCGTTGCAAGTTATCGCAAACGCTTGATTGCAGTTATTGCTGCTAAGGGTGGCCCAACCAGTTATTAGGTTCAGGGGGCAATTACTTTTTCACACAGGGCCATGTAGGTTTGGATTTTTTTTCTCCCTAAATAATAAAACCCCTCATTTAAAAACTGCATTTTGTGTTTACTTGTGTTATCTTTGACTAATAGTTAAATGTGTTTGATGATCAGAAACATTTTGTGTGACAAACATGCAAAAGAATAAGAAATCAGGAGGGGGGCAAATAGTTTTTCACACCACTGTATATATATATATATATATATATATATATATATATATATATATATATATATATATATATATATTATAACGATAATAACAAACTTTATTAATCACATGTAATCCATGACACTCTTGTTAAACACCTTTTGGTTCATGCTTGACAGTGAGGCTTTTTGCCTCACTGTCTCTAATTCAGATTAATTCAGATAACAATATGCAGTGTGTATTTATAGTCTCTCTCTCTCTTTCTCTCTTTCATGCCTCTGTCTTGCTCAGATGTAGTTAGACTAATTAAATGTCACTTCTTTGATGTTGTGCGTGTGTGTGTGTGCGAGTGTCTCACACACTTCCTGAAGTGTGTATCTAAGTGTGAGGGTGCTAGAGCCCCAAACTAAATTTTTATACTACAGTATTAAAATATATACTGTTAGTAAGTAGTTCACTCACTTTCTGTCCCTCAGTATGTGTGTGTGATTGAGAGTGCCGGATTGTGCAGACATCTTTTAGCGTACTTGACTGAGTTCCTGCAAGTGAAGCAGCTTAATGCAGTCTCATTAACATATCGCTCTAGGAAGTAGGCTGCTTAAGTTCTGTGTGTGTGTGTGTGTCTGAATGGAACATGCAAGACTGATTTTTGTTTTTTTGCATTTTGTTCCAGTCGTTGTACTGCAGCTAGCGTCGGTGGTTGGCTTAGTCTTCATTTCCATACATGTAATAAAAGCAGTGTTTTGCTGTAGAATACATTGAGCAGTGAGGCTTAAGTACTGCTACTAATGCTTAAGTATTACGGTTCTGTAAACAAGCAGCTTGTCATGAATTTAGATCTGTAATGAAAACATTTCCTGAGAGTCATCAGACGAGGAAGAGGAAGTAGGATTATAAATCATTTCACCTCTAAAGCTGTATGCTGTACGGTAAGTGTGTAGCGCGGCCACATCAAGGGGCAGTTAATCAGCAGGGGAATGATGCTAGGGCTAATGTTGCTCACCTGCACCGGCCCCAGTCGGGTATTTTCGTCCCCATGGCAACGGTGCGTTCGTTCCGGGGTTAAGCTCACGCGCGCATGCGCAGCTGTGCCGCGAGAGAACCCCGATGACCTATCAGGTCACGTGTGCCGGTATAAAGCCGGAACCGGCATGACGTTCGACACGGAGAGATGAGTCAGCGCGCTGCAGCAGTTGTGAGAGAGAGAGAGCCTGTTTGGACGTTTTGTGAATTACCTTGCCAGATTGCCATTCAGTACCCTTCTCATTCCGTTTCTTCGTTCTCCCAGATTTACCATCATTTCCTGGTGAGAACGAACCGTCTCTCCTGTATACCATCCCATTCATTCAATAGCACGGACTTGGACATTCATACATACGCACTCACACACTCGCACTCACCACTGACATTGTACAGTGGGAGCCACGTCAAACAGCCGCCTGGAGCATGACTGCTCCGTGGCAGTTCCATGAAGGCTTCGTGCATGGAATGTGATCCCCCGCGATGACGCAGTTAACGATGCCCCGCCCCATAAACGCCCCCATGCGCTTTCTAAAAAGATGGTTGCAATGCCGTATAATTCCGCCAGATGGAGCATTGACTGGCACAGTTAACTGCAGTGTCCAGGAAGCCCAATACCGTATCTTTAATATACAGACAGTTCTTGTATTGTCAACATAGTTTCATAAATAGATGAAAAAACAACAACAACAAACCGATTAATAAAACAGATTTGTTAAATCACTCAATACACAGCCCATGATGATTATGCTATTTATTATTTAATAATGAATTAATAAAATTAGTTAGTGAAATATTTTTAAGACATCCTGAAATGATCCTTAAAGACACGGTAGCGGCTGTAATTTGTCTATACCGATCATTGTAGGTACGGAATAAAAGCGCGGGCTGTGTACAGTATTTTATATTACTGTGTATTTTACCTAGTTCCATTTAATATACTGATAGATAATATTTTGCTGCAAAGTAAAGCTCAAAATGTAACGTCTGCTTGGGTTTGTTTTCGTTATATTTTTGATGATGTTTTCGCTGATTTTTTCACTGATAGTCTACAAGTGGCATAAGAGGCAATTAATGGCGCATGCAACCTGGAATAAATATCTGCCCATATGGATCAGTATTTCTTTAGTCATTTAATCATGCATAATGCTCCCCCGTCAAAAGATCTGATGGGGCATTAATCACTTATCACAACTGTGAATGGATGCGGCCGTAGAGACAGATTAAATCCCCATAAACACTTGGAGACAATAGTAAAAAAGTTCCAGAGGGTTAGCGCCTGTTATACTAATGTATTTTTACTGATTTTTTTTTTTACTGCTTATATTTCGTTGGTTTTTACGCAATTTCATGTGTGTGTGCGCACGAGAGAGAGAGAGGATACTCTGACAAGACCAACTTCCGTGTGGCTCCAGTGGCGCAATCGGTTAGCGCGTGACACTTATAAAGCGGTCCAGGTGAAGCAGTGCCGAGTTCGAGCCTCGCCTAAAGCACCCAAAGCATTTTACTGCATATCGCGCTGTGTATGTGACAAATCAAATTTGAATTTGAAAGTAAAGCTTAAAATGTAACTTCTGCTTTGGTTTGTTTTCGTTATATTTTTGATGTTTTCGCTGAAAGTCAAATTGGCATAACAAATTGATTAATGGCGCATAATATCTGGAACAAATATCTGTCCATACGGATCAGTGTGTCTTTAGTCATTTAACCAGCATAATGTCCCACATTAAAGATCTGATGGGGCATCAATCACTTATCACAACGGTGTATAGATGCGGCAGCAGAGACAGATTTAATCCCCATAAACATTCACACTTGAAAACAAAACTAACAGAAGTAAACAGTTCTAGAGTGTTAGTGCCTGTTATCACAGGACAGGAATCACCTACAGGATACTACTGTATTTTACTGCTCATATTTTTTACCCTAGTTTCATTTGGTTTTATGCGATTTCATGTATTATTTGTGTGTGTGTGTGTGTGTGTGTGAGTGCGAGAGACAGCGTGAGAGCGCGTGCGCGAGAGAGGGCTTTCATGCTGATTTATCCAAGGTTACTAAAACCTGGCTTACTACCTATAAAAAATATTTCAATTTAACTCATGGGTCTCAATCACAGATGACACGACAAATTATATACTCTGAAACGTTCATTTGAACATTTAAAAATATATACAAAAACACGAATACTAATGTTATCATGGTGTAAATTATTAACATTAGGTTAGGTCCTGCCCTTAATTAATTCATATTATAATTACTTTTACATAGTATAGTTACTGGACTGACATGACCAAAACTAGCTATTTGATTTAGCCTTTCTAAAATCAACCCATATATCATTTATAATCAGAAAACATAAAACATATGATCTGTTCAACAGCCCATCTGTTTTAATTTAGTTTGTATTTTTTATTATTCATAAGACAACCTTTCAGTTTTGTAAATATTTTAGTTATAGTGTGTTAAGTCTTACTTTAGGTTAAACATTTTTGAGAATTTTACCATCCAGCTTAGATAAATGTTATGTCATTGATTGATAAAATCTGGACTAAGGATATTTTATTATATATATATATATATTTTTTTTTTCCCCTGAGGGATTGCCACCTTATTGTGGTCTGGGGGTTTGCGTGCCTCAACACAATTCAGCAAATACAATACTGTTACTATACAGTAAGGTCAGGTAAAAACAGTGCTCGAACATGATGCCCCCCTCCCCCCACCCCGTGTTGTCTGGTCTAGAACGGCGCTGCCTCTGACCGTCTTTTGTCTTGTAAATGAGTATTCTCACTCACCTTCCAATCCCCCCAGCGCACACACTCTGTTTGTACTGTAAACTGTACTGTAACTGTGTTTGCTAGGGCACTTGGTTATACACAGTACTTTAATGTATGGAACACTTACTTAACTTACTGGTTTGGTTTAAACATTTTACCTTATTCAGCAAAATAAATTCATTATTAACGTATTGAAGTATTTTAGTTAAGGACAAAAACTGTGCTTGTGTTTAGAACTGCTGAACAGCCGAAAACACACACACACCCATCCCCCCGCCAAAAACACACACACAGAGAGCAATTAACACCATGTCATACTCAGGAGCGGAAGGTGAGAAACCGCAATGGAGAATACCAAGTTTGTCGTTGCTCTTTTGGAGTTCTTAAAACCCAAAACATTTATTTATACTGAGAAAAAATTATTATGGGTCACAATCACAAACACAAATACATATAATCAAGTGTTTAACTGGTTTCATTTGTTTCTATGATCAATAATTATTATTATTATTATTTTCAGCCCAACTCTTTGACTATTTAAAACAAAGTTGTGTCCCATTTTTTGCCCATTGAAGTTGTTGGTTCAACTAAACAATTTTTAAATACCCAAACAATCCCCCAAAATTAAAACACGCAAAACATGACTTTAACAATTCAATTTATTCTTCCAAAACTAGTCAAAGTTAAAACAGTAATTTATATAAAACAGATGAATACATGTTGTCTTTTTGCTTAAAGTTCATTAAACTACCCGGATACATCAGCTGCTTATAAGTCTCTATCTATAGTCCTTTTACATTAAAATATTAATTTTTCAAATATCAAAACTATTAAACATGGAACAGTTGAAGTCTTTGTTTCCCCCAAAGTACTGTATCAGACATTTTGCAGTTCTATGTTCAGAATATACAGTAGACCTGATCAAACATCATTCTAAAGCTGTCGGACTGTGACGTCATCCCTCCTACAGCTCCCTCAACAGCTTGTTCAGGCTCCTCCAGTCCTGTAGCTCCAAAAGTCCAGCCGTCAGCCGTCTGACCCCCCCAATCCTCCACAGCGGAGCTCTGCTTAAAGACAACAGGAGAATTTAGTCAGGACAAAGACAAATAAACTTCACAGAACATATAGTTCTAATAAAAATAAAATATATTAATAAACCTATTTACCACAGAGTGTGTAAAGTACTGCTTTGGGGATTCTGTAATGTAAATAAACTGCCTGTGCTAATGTTAACCAGTGAACAGTGTTAACCAGTGAACAGTGTTAGTGTTAACCAGTGAACAGTGTTAGTGTTAACCAGTGAACAGTGTTAGTGTTAACCAGTGAACAGTGTTAGTGTTAACCAGTGAACAGTGTTAGTGTTAACCAGTGAACAGTGTTAGTGTTAACCAGTGAACAGTGTTAGTGTTAACCAGTGAACAGTGTTAGTGTTAACCAGTGACTGTCTGTATTATCGTCTGCATTAAATTAAGCGAGAATTTACTTAATGCGCTTCTCATACAAATAAGTTAAGCGATATAACACTCGTATATGAGCATTAGTTCATCCCTGAAGCCAAACTATAACTTACTGAAGCCCCTCACACACACACACACACACACACACACCTCCTCCTCCCCCTCCTTAACTGATAAACACTTCAGTGTTGTTATTCAGCTCGTTAACTAAGCGCTCGCGCTACCGCGGAAAGTTCCGGACAAAGTGTATAAAATATAAACCGGGTTATGAGCGTTACTAGCTCCTGTACAGCTCCCCTCAGTCTGTGTCCCTCATCAACTGCATCACATTATATTACAGTCACAGAAATAACCTGCAGATTAACTCTTAACCAGAGAATAAATAAGCGCTGAATTTATCCAGACAGCACGCGGTGAGATTCTCTCAGTATTTACAGAGAACACAAACACTCTTCATCGGGTAGTGCAGCTCTTGTAATAGGGACATTAATAGTATTGTCGAAGCTTGAGCATGTTTTTGAGGTAAAGTGGAGTGACATTGTGAGTGTGTGACACTGACAGTAAGCTGTAATATTAACTCCACACTTGGTAAACAGAACATTAAGTTCTCTAAAGTCACATCTGACCGCTGCTGCTGCTGCCAGTGATATTTAAAACAGCCAATAAAAAACTAAACTGGGAAATAAACTGTAAACTACCCCAAACACATTTTATAAAATAAAACATCACTTACCACGAATAGTCCGTTAAGCCGCCATCTTCATCTCTGTAGTTTGGCAGCGTCAGTTCGGCGGGGGTGGAGGCGGGTTGTTAAAATCACGTGATTGCAACTCAGCGCAGCTGGCTTGTTTTAATGTGTTCTTGAGAACGAAGCGCCATCTAGTGGTGGCACCAGGTAAATGAATAAATAGGGCTTGAATGGGCGTGTTTACTGTGAAATCTTGACACGCCTTTCGGCCAGAAAAAGGAGGGGGGATTACGGCGTGCAAAGGCCATTCACACGCCATTCACACTTCAGTCACACTGTCGCGGCTATTTGGTGTGGCTCCCACTGTATATATTTGTATATATTTTGTATATATTGTTTTTTTAGTTGCACTTCATTTGTTTGTTTGTCTTTTGTAAATAATACACTTTGGTTTGGTTTTCGAAGTTGTTGTTGTCACCGTCTTTCCTTGCTCCGCGAAGGTTGCGCAATACCGGAAGTGAGTGTAATCTGCCCGTACTGTATATAGATTTATATACCCGTTTTAGTGTAATTAGCTCTAATAATAATTCTGAGCGTTACATATTGGTGGCCCGTACGGGGAGTCTATTTCTTAGGGTAATTTTCCGGTGTTGTGTGAATTCGTGGAGCAAAATGGACGCTAACATGGCTAGTGCTAGGACTAACATGCGTGCTAATGCTAGTAGGGCCGGGAGGGCCATCACTGTTGCTGCTAGTACAACAAAGGATGATGACTGTGAATTTGTGTTAAGACGTAATCCTATTCCATTGCTTAGTTCATTGTATGTATCAGATAGGCATGATGATAACTTGATGGGGCTCATGTCTAATTTGTCTGATAGTTTAAAATCAATGCGTTCAGAACTTGAGCAATGTAAAGGGGATGGAGTGGCTATGACTGAAAAGGTGGGTGTGTTGGAGAGGAATTTCAGAGACTCCATGGACAGCAGCTTAAACCCCGAACTCAGTTTTCGACAGGCAGTAGACACCAAGTTAGATGAGCTGGAGCGCTACTGCCATGAGTCGCTAGGGAAACTGGAGAAAGCCGTGGCTGACTGTTTCATGCGCCGTGATATCGTCTGGGAGAAGCAGATGAAGAAGCTGCGCCTCTTTAACACGCCCACCGCCCTCAGATCTGAAGCGCACACACCTCGGCGTCTTCACCACCTCCATCTCAACATTCAGCCGATCGCCCAACTGCCGCAACATCAGAGAAGGACAGCCAAGAGAAAGGGAAGAAAGGAGCACCACTGCCCACTTCTACTCTGGCCCAGGCCGGACCGTCCAACGCCCAGCCCCTCTCTGCACCCTCTCAGCTCTACTACGCCATGCCAACGAACGCTGAGCCTCCTCAACCTACCTCGGAGCGGTCAGCCGCCCCACCCAGAGACCTCGCAGAAGTGGAACCTCCACAGTGGGAAGGTCTCCAGGTGGCGCTACTAGCCACTGTGGTGGATGTCGGAGCGACCCAGAACCAGGGCGTCTCCTTCGAACACCACCAGGGGGCGTTACACCGTAAAGTTCCGAGGAAGAAGGGAGGAGCACGCAGTCCCACCAACAAACGTCCAGAAGTTCTTACAAGACTTTCACCAAAAGCCGTCGGGTGGCCACCGGGGGGGGGCTAAAAACACTTCTAAGCCTCCTTGACGTCGCCTGGTGGCCCACCATCCGCAAGGACATCTGGCGGTACGTGGGAGCATGTGAGGTCTGCCAGAACACCCGGAGCGGGGCCAAGCGAACCAGTGGCCAGCAAAGAACGGTCACGCCTGTCGCCCCTCATCCCTGCAAACCCAAGGGAAGATCCGGGAGCTACCACCTGCCAGACCTCACCAGGGGCCGCGGGAGCAGCCCACCACCCAACAACACTCCACAGACCCAACCACCGATTCAGAATCCACCGACATCAGGATCACAGCGGAGGAAGAGACACCCCTACCAACCAGTCAGCCAGCCAAAGAAGCCAGCTACCACAGTTCCCGGCAGTACGAGGCGCCAGAGCTACCGGGCGGGCTGGTTTGGCAACGGACTCCATCTTTTCCATCTGCCCATCAAAAACTTATCAGGTGAGCTAGTGCCCAGTGGGAGGGTCCAGCTAAAAGACTCAAAAAAGAATCAACGGACTGACACTAGGTCTGGGGGCATCCCACATAGCCGAATAAGTGGTTTAGAAAATGCGCTAGTGCGGTTCTCTCCTCACATGCCGGAGGCTGGGGGGGGGGGGGGGGGTCTATGTAGCGCGGCCACATAAAGGGGCAGTTAATCAGCAGGGGAATGATGCTAGGGCTAATGTTGCTCACCTGCACCAGCAAACTGGCCCCAGTCGGGTATTTTCGTCCCCATGGCAACGGAGCTTAATCCCCGGGGTTAAGCTCACGCGCGCATGCGCAGCTGTGCCGCGAGAGAACCCCGATGACCTATCAGGTCACGTGTGCCGGTATAAAGCCGGAACCGGCATGACGTTCGACACGGAGAGATGAGTCAGCGCGCTGCAGCAGTTGTGAGAGAGAGAGAGCCTGTTTGGACGTTTTGTGAATTACCTTGCCAGATTGCCATTCAGTACCCTTCTCATTCCGTTTCTTCGTTCTCCCAGATTTACCATCATTTCCTGGTGAGAACGAACCGTCTCTCCTGTATACCATCCCATTCATTCAATAGCACGGACTTGGACATTCATACATACGCACTCACACACTCGCACTCACTACTGACATTGTATATATTTGTTTATATTTTGTATATATTGTTTTTTCGTTGCACTTCATTTGTTTGTTTGTCTTTTGTAAATAATACACTTTGGTTTGGTTTTGGAAGTTGTTGTTGTCACCGTCTTTCCTTGCTCCGCGAAGGTTGCGCAATACCGGAAGTGAGTGTAATCTGCCCGTATATAGATTTATATACCCGTTTTAGTGTAATTAGCTCTAATAATAATTCTGAGCGTTACAAGTGTGTTAGATGGATGTGTACGATGAGCATCATAGTCTTAATGATTACAGTCTTATGTAGTGTATATCTTTACACTATCCAGGTGAAGCAAGGGTGAGACACGATTTGTTTTGCTGCACCAAAAAGGACATTTCTCTACACGTCTTCATGCATTTTCACCAGTAAAACAAATCATGATGCACTATAACTATAATTGCTAGATAAAAGCTGCCCTGTTGAATTAAGATCTCAGCAATGAAGTATTATAATGCAATGTTGTAGTTTTTTTTTGCTTACAACAATTCAGATAGAAATGAAAGAACTTGAAGTGTGTGTACAAAAACACTCCATTGTCTTCTCAATGAAAGCAGACGTGATGAATGATGAGTACATGAGTGCATTTGTTATAATATGTAAGGCTGAATGGAAAACAGATTCTACTGTAGTTATTTTATGTGATTTCACTTTAATTGCTCTAACTGAACACCAGTTTTGGTGAACCAATGTGCACTTGATGCTCATTTCATCGTTGCAATTTTTGTGCCAGGTCGGTGGATTAATGGTTAGCACTGTCACTTTGCATCTCCAGGGTCGATTTCTGCCTCGGGTCCGTGTGCATGGAGTTTGCATGTTATCATCGTGCTTGGTGGGTTTCCTCCGGTTGCTCCTTTTCTTCACACAGTCCAAAGACATGCAGATTAAGCTAATTGCCATTCTCAAATTGCCTGTAGTGTGTGAATGAGTGTGTGAGTGTCTGTATGGATTGGCGCCCCATGCCTTCAGTCTCCTGGAATAGGATTCAGGCCTCCGTGTACACAAAGCGGTATAGATGACGAGTGAGTAATTTGTCCCTTAATATATCACCTTAATCAATTGCCAGGCAAGAAAATACCAGGATAGTTATTGAAATTTTCACACCAGTATGCAACAACCACGGCAAGTCATTGGAATCACATTTTGATGTTTGATGAAGCTCTTGGCTTGCATCTGTGAAAAGTTCATTCATCATACTGCAGCCACATGACTGGCTCCTTGCATAATTGCATGACTAAATGGGTTCCTAATAAAGTGGCCAATCAGTGTGAGACAAAAGAAAACATATAAGGTTTATAAAAATCTATAAATAATGCGGTGCGTTAATAATACAATAATAAAATAATAAATATGGGCTGTCCAATAGGAACAGCATTTGGTCAGCACATCACTCATCTCCTGCGCGCGCGCGTGTGCGTGTATGTGTGTGTGTGTGTGTGCGCGCGCGCGCGACCGCGAGACTCCCCTCCGCTGCATCCACGCGCGCAGCATCTCTGCAAACAGAGGCAGCCCTCGCGCGTTTTAACGGAAAAAGCGGCGTTTTCTCTTATTAAAAAAAAAATCTTACTAATAATAAAATACAATCAACGTGAAAAGTGGCGACGGAGACGAGAAGAAACACACAGAAAAAAACGAGGATTTAATGCCGGTGGAGATCATCTCGTTTGCCGAGGGATGCGCGCGCGAGACTGATGTGGGTCAGGTAGGAGATGCTAGCGCTTTAAGAGAAAAAAAAAATGCTAACGAACTATTTAAACCGTTTAACCGAGCCGTGAATAGGCGGAGTAGTTTTCACTCTAGTAAATTGTTGATTTATTTTATTTATTGTCATTGCTAATTCGGGTGTAGTCGGCTGTATTCGAGTGGTTGGATTAGCTTAGCATCTCACCACTTTTGTCTCGTGCATCCACAGCGTCCCCCTGTTGTAGCATTTAGCATCTCTTGTCTGTTTGTTTGTTTGTTTTTGTTAACTAAGATTTATGTTTGTCACATTCCTCAATAAAATTGCAAGACAGGTTGTACTGAGGGAGAAATAGTCTGTTTAAGTCAGATAAACTCTTCAAATAAAATATATCTATCTATCTATCTATCTATCTATCTATCTATCTTACTGTCTATCTGTCTATCTGTCTATCTATCTATCTATCTATCTATGACTATTTACAAATTAGGTGACTTCTGAAGGCAATTGGTACCACTGGCTTTTCAGTATTAGAATAAAGGGGGCTGAATACAAATGTAAAAAAAATAAAAAAATAGAAAAAAATTAGTTTCTTTCCACTTATGTGCAACATTGTGTTGGTCTATCACATAAAATCCCAATAACGTACATTTACATTTGTGTTTGTAAGATCAAAGGGTATGAATATTTTTGCCAGACAAGCTATCTATCTATCTATCTATCTATCTATCTATCTATTTGTGAATATACTATACTACTAGTGTGAGTCAAAAATTATCTCTCAAAATTGCTTTGGCTGAAGAACATGTTGTTATTAACCTAATATTAAAAAGACATTTTTCGACATTGCTTACCAATACACTTTGACCATCTGTCAACAAACTTTCATATTCCCTGATTAAAAAATGTTTTAAGCTGAGCTGCGAGCTACGAATGCACTGCTGTTTCCACTTCTTCATCAGAAGTGAACCTAGGTCCTCGTAGGGCTGCTTTCAGGGGACCAATCAGGTGAAAGTCTGATGGACCGAGATCAGGACTATAAGGAAGATGCTTAAAAAAGTGTCGGCAGTATGGGCAAGATCACGATGCCCTTGTATATCAGTCCTCTGCGTTTAAATCTGAAGTTCAGGCTTCAGCTCTTCAATAAGCGTCTCACCGTAACGAGCACTGTTGATTGTTGAACATTTTTCCTGATAATGGTCCAATACTGGCCCTTGAGAATCCCAAAAAAATTGTAAGCATAATTTTTCCAGGTGATGGTTGAATTTTTTAACTTGGTCGGATATTGAGGATGTTTTCGTTCCGTACTCTGACATTTATTCTCAGACCCGTAGTGACGAATCCGTGTCTCGTCACTAGTATTGATTCTCTATAAGAAACTTTCACCTTCCTTATAGTATCGGACTAAATGTTCTTTTCAGATATCCAAACACTACTGTTTACCCTCTTCCATGAGTTGTTTCAGCACCAGGTTCACCCTCAGATCCCAAAAAAATTTATAATTTTACTCTTCTTTTGAAATTATAAACGATCTGATGTTCACACCTGCACAGCAGTGACTGTGGAGACAGTATGGAAAGCACTGATAAGACCAACAGAAGTGTTAATAGATCCAGAGTGCGGAAAATTTTTGACTTATGGCTTATAATTTACAGTATATTCTTCACTGGAGGACATGAATAAAGTATACTGTATAGTATATAAATTTAACTCCTTTAACAGCTAAATAAATCCCACAGAACCATGTATACACTATTTATTAAAGACGAAAATACACTTTTATATTAAATTGGCATTAGATTCAGTTTCGAGATTTGTTATTATTATTGGAAAAGCAAATTTGTTCAGTGACTTGTGACTATTTCTTCCCTCCCATTTGTTAATGAACAACACATCATACTTTGTAAATGGTTACAGTTACATTTAATGATCGCTCCTGTAATCTTGTCATGTTACAGAGAAACGGGAAACGTTTGAGGATGTGGAAAAGATGGGAAAGTTTCAAGTGCAATTATGTAAACCTGCGATTTGTCACTTGTTATTCGGGGAACGAATTATAAAATAACGATGAAGGTTAACTAGAGGTACAGTAGATATTTAGGGTGAAAAATTGTGCACTGTAGTATAAACGTTCGTCCTCATGAGAAGTTTGTGACATTCCCGACTAGGGCTGGGCGATTTGGCCTAAAATCAAAATCTCGATTAATTGAACATTTTAACTCGATTACGATTAATGAACGATTATTTTATTTATTTCTTTATTTCTTTATTTTTTTATTGCCCTCATAGTTTACTGACATGTTTTGTACAGTAAATATGCTCACAAGTGAGAGATTTTTGAATGAAGGCTGCATTACTTGATTGATTAATTGAAGGCAACACACACTATCTACTATCTATGATTATTTTTTGAGCATCAATGTTGAACAACTGAAATTAAACTGAAGCCACAAAAATTAAAGGGTTCATTAAATTACATTTTAAAGTATAGTTTATTAACAAAAACAGATGACAGATTTGGCCTTAAAAATTAAGATACTATAGGCACATGCTCAGAATCTTTACAAGGCAAAGATTTTTATAAAAAAAAAATACTTGTTTGTGATGACAAAAAGTATCTTGTGATGATATATTACAATGTTTTGAGATTTTTAAACAATAATGAGAAACAACATTTAGACCACACACACTAGGGCTCTTTTTATCCCACAATTCAGAGTTAAATGAAGGCTATTTCACACGGCCCCAATAAACTGACATAATGGCTTAAGCATGCAATGACAACAAAAATGGAATGAGTTATGCAGCTATCAATCTGGACCAGGACAATTTCACTTTTACTATATAGTTGTGCACCTGCTAGGTGTTGTATAGTTCATATTTGCTCGGCCAGAATGGTTTAAGCCAACAAAATAACGTTTTATTGATAAACTGTGCAGCTTTCGCCAGCGTGAACACTCCCGTTAGTAACGAGGCGAATAAGGAGCTAAACTTCAGCCGCAGAATGAAACTCTGCGCAATAAGGAGCCAAACGAATCGGAAGCTGCGGATAAGGAGCTAAACTTCAGCCTCGTGTGCTTAGGGGCATCATATCTTTCGCTAGAACGTTAGAAACGGCCCTGGTTATATCCTTGCTCCTTTTGGACACCTTTCATAAGGTGTAATGGCCACGAAAGACGACACGATCGATATCTGCTTTGGTACAGCCCCACTGCTAGCTCTGCTAGTTGACGGAGTAGCATCGGCCCGCATTTTCATGCTCTCAGTGTGGTCGTGTGGGTGATGCGTTCATATAACGGAGTTCGTGCTACCTGTTTTGTTGACAATTTCAACATCTTTGGATAATAACTCGAGGTTAGATTCACTTTTGTCGCTGCTTCCACTCATTTTTTATTTATTTTTTTGTCGTCCTGGTGTCAAGTTTGCTTCGCAAAGTGCGGTAGGAAATTAACTTTGACCTGCACGGCACGCGCAAGCTGCACGCTGATTGGCTGTTGTCGTATTGTTCTGCTGTGTGATTGGTTCATAGATTAATCCATATCGAGCAAAAAAATGTCTAGAGCTTTTCATCGTTTTTAAAATCAAATAAATCGCGATTCGATATGATATCGTTTATCGGCCCAGCCCTATTTCTGGCTCTGCTCTGTTTTGACAAGGTAAGCTACGTTGTGTTTTGTTTTAGTTTATTTATTTTTTTTAAACAAAAACTTCCTAAGAACGGTGAGCCTGTTTGTGTGTGAATACTGTATGTTTGTATGTGCTCTCACATTAGATGTGCAAAGGTGAACCTGGCCCCGGGTCCAGAGAGGAGAGCAAAGGAATGAGGAAGAAGTTTTAAATAATTAATTTCTTTTGTATTAATCATAGCTCACTTAAAGCTTGCACATTTTTAAAGCATGCGGCCACGTCTTATACAATACGTTTCTGCATTAATAATGCACATGGGCCAGCAGCAGCAGCAGCTTTGTGCTTATAGTGCATTTATTCACGTTCCCGCGATGCGATTTATAGGAACTGAGTGACTGAACTTTGTGCATGGGTTGTTATGTGTATATTTAGCAGAGAGTCCTTAAGAGGGAACTTGGTGTTTGAGATGTTCTACTTTAACTAATTAATTAATTAAGCTCGTCTCGGGAGCACTGTAACTATAGGCTTTTATGAAATGGATGGACGTCAGAGGAACCCAAAGAAACTTTTTAGTCACCTGAGCTCAGGATTAAACCAGGACCCAGGAGCTGTGAGGCAACAATAATAATTGCTGCAGCATCCTACCACGTTGCAACACCACACCACCCTAGAGAAGATATTTCCCCCCCCTGTTTTCATCATCTGCCTCTTCCCGCCCACCACCCAGCTCTCCCCTATCATACAACATCTACCACAAGGGGAAGGTTGAAAGGTAATACATGCTCTCTCTGAGACATCCACTAGCCACCCTCTTCCACTTCACAATAACTCAACAATAGTGTGCACACACTTCCGGAAATAAGGACTTTATTGAGAATTCTACGTAAGATTGCAGGTCATGTTTATTTAGTTCTATCATATAGATGGATAGATACTTTATTGATCCAGAAGCAAATTCCATGAACAAACTAAGAGTCCATCTTTATTAATTCCAAAATGATTTTCATCAGTATCGTTACAAAAGACTGATTAAAAGAAACGCAGCCTAGAAGGCTGGACAAAGAGAGAGAGAGAGAGAGAGAGAGACACCAATCCAGTCAGTGCAGAAGCCTAACAGCTGTGGGCGAATGAAAATTAGTGGTGTGTTGGTGCAAGATATGTTCTCTCATGCCAAGCTAGAATTGAATATCTGCTCCACACAATTCTCAATCACACTGATCGTACTGTGTATCACAGTTTTTTTTGTTTTGTTCAATATGAAATTTATCAAACAAGACCAGAGGGACCTCATATTAATAGAGAAAGTGAACTGGACAAATAGTGAATCATTTGCTTTCCCACAGTCAATATTCTGTGTTTTGATGTGATTAGTGTTTTTTGTCATATTCTGAGTGATAACCTAGCGGCGGCCAAACACATCCTCCAGTATGCGGTTTGTTATATGATGTACGTAGATTCCAGGGCCCGTATTCACAAAGCTTCTTAAGCCTAAAAACTGCTCCTAGTGATGAAATTCTAAGAAAATTCTTAGAATTATGACATTTTCTTGGAATTTCCCCCTAAATTTGGGACTAAATCTTAGTAAATATAAAAATTTTTCACAAAACATCTTAGCCCTGAAAGCAGGTAAAAATTGTTAAGAGTAGAGAGAAGGACTTTTAAGAGGCTTAAGAGGACAAAACGGTGGAAAGAAATATTCCCCAAACACTGAACGTAAAGCTAAAAGTAAACACTGCTTTTCTGCCCAGTTTGGTTTTCTAGTTCTTTTACTTCCTTCCATCTCTCTCTGATTGTTGACTATATACTGTACCATCCAGAAGCACAACTTAAACAGATGTCCTGCAGTCATGTAAATTGGTAAAATCTGAGTCATTTTGCGACCATCAATCTGAAATAGATTCTAAGTAATAAAATCAGTACGGTAAATAAATGTAAGAACTTAAATATAGAAATTACTGTGTGGAAATTGGTTGATTCAAAAGTAGACACGTTTTCATAATTTGCCTGTTTTAATTAACTTAAATATATTTAGCCTATAAAACTTTGTATAAAGTAGCCTGTAGTCATGATTATACAATTTCTTTATATACAAACATTATGATTTAACTGTCTGTTCTATTATCATATGTTCTATTTTCACAAAGAGCGCATTTAAGACCTTTAAGACACATTTTTCTATTAACCAATCACAGTCCTTGAATTGCTGCATCATCCCGAGCAACGGGGTCGACCACACCTCCTCACTAAGATAAAGTTTTTTGTATTGTACTTTCCTTCCTCTGAGATGCTCTGAGAAGTTTCCTAAATCACTTTTAGGCTAGGACTCCCAGCTAAGACTTTTTTTTTAACTATGATAGGAGTTCTCTGAGAGAATTCTTTGTGAATACGGGCCCTGGTGTTGTAGAGCAGACAGACTATTTGAGAATAGTAACTTAGTAAAATCCATTAAAATCTCTGAAACTTTAATTTCAAGTTTATGTACTTCTGGTTTGTCATTCGTGTCTTTATGGACCTTGCTCATGTTGGAACAGGAAGGGGCCATCCCCAAACTGTTCCAACAAAGTTGGCAGCATGAAATTGTCCCAAATGTTTTCCTGATAGAACACCTTTGGGATAATTCAGGCCATGTCCACACATAGTCAAGTATTATAGTAAATATGGAGATTGTTAAGTGCTGTTAGAAGCCTCCCTAATCAACAGGGGACCAATAAGAAGCCTAGACAAAACTCCATCACCAGTTGCACTTTGTAGAAGTCCGAAGGGTCTCGTCCAAAACCGCCGTCACTGTCTGCAGGGTCTGTGTGTCTTCAGGGTTTTGTACGATACAGCCGTGAGCTTTGTAGTACATTCAGGTTCATTAACATGATGTGTGAGTAACTGCGTGTGTATGTACAGTACATGCATGTAAAAAGTCCAGTACGCAACGTTAACACAGTCACTGGTTTACTGTACATACGTCCACTATTGCATATAATATCCTCATAAACCACGCTGACGTCAAATCAAAGAGACGAGCACGCAGACAATTACATCATCGGCACACACAAGCTGTCTACACAATAATACCCAGCTATGTATGGACATGGCCTTAAAGCGGAGACTGTGAGACTCGTACAACGAGAACAAAGGTTCCCATAAACACACTCCTAAACCTTATGGAAAGCCTTCACAGATGAGTTCAAGCTGTTTTAGCTGCATAATCATTATAAAACTTATGGATTAAGGATTGGATGTTATTCAAGTTCATATGCATGAAGCATAAATGTGAACTTAAATTGCTTTATCTAACTTGACATAAGAGAAGAAGGAAGAGAAGAAGCCGGCTCTTTTGATTCTCTTAGTAATAGCTGCGGTCTCCTGGTCCACTGTGGTGAGAACGTCCATATCTAGGTTGCACATTTAAACACCAGGTGGCCGAGGCTTCAGTTCCATATGCACTTGCTTTTGTGCTTTAATAATAATGTGCTAATGTAGCCATGTGGAACTTACTCATGCACTTTTTCTTTGTACGCTTCTAAACGAGAAACAGAGTGTTCATTTGCGCGGACCTTCTGCTCGTGCCACACTGTATAACGGAGCTGACGATAGGAAAAACCCTGATCATAATGTCAGAAGTCACTGAGACTCTGAGCGTGTCTGATCTGAACAGGAAGTTACTGACTCGTATCCTCATGAGTTTTATGCTTCGCATTTCCTCCACATGATCAGGCTGACTGGATAATCTGTTGGCTAGCATCGCTTTGCTCCACTTTTTTGTGATTTCCTTCCATTGGTGGTGAAATCGCTGAGAATTCAGTTACAGCAGAGCGAGGAATGTGCTTCATATTCCACACTAGTCGTTCATGGGTCGTTGGGTCGTTCATGAACGATTGGTTCTTTTTAAACAAGTCTTTAACGTGACTCAGAAGAACGAGTAGTCTCAGAGAGTGATTCGTTCATTTTCTGCTGGGTATCGCAAAACCTCTGTAGGTTATGTACAGGCAACAGAAATGAGTCTTTTCGGTCTGAATCGTCCGTCCTTTTCTCACCTGACTCCCATAGACACATAACCATAGCGGTGCAGTAGATTCAAAAGAGCGAACGACTCGGACCGGAAGATATGATAGTTGAGCTGCTCATTGTGTTTATTATATTATGGCCTTAGCTGCATTGTAATATTTTTGTATATGTATTGGTGGTCTATTTATTGAAAATGTAACATTTTATTTTATTTCTGATCAAAAGAACGAAATGAACTAAATGACTCAAAGAAAGATTCGTTCATTTTGATGAACGAGATTCAAAGAACCGAGTCACTAAAATGATTAAAATTTCCCATCACTACTCCACAATCATGTGCTACTCCTGTCACCGTAATGGATGCTTCAGCACGCGCCCATTACATATCATTCCCATTGATTAAAGAAAGGTAGATTTTTATTTCATCAAGCAGTAGTCAGACCTACATCGGTGCACCTGATCCGAGATATAAAACACAAGATGGTGCTTTATCTGCGGATTTACTGTAAGTTCCTGAAGAAAGAATAATTTATCAGTGAGCTCATTATTCATAGTCGTTCCTGTAAATCATCTCCATGATAAGTGCACTCTCTTATAGGTTTTCTGTACAAAAATGAATAAATAATAATAATAATAATAATAAAAAATGAATCAACTCTTTCGTTTTGTTTAACCCATATTAAAGTTAATCCTTTACATTAAAATAGTTGATAATGATGTTCTGGTTCCCGTTCAGACTTACTGTAGATGAGACACATTTTTTTCCCTTCTTTTTTTTCTTTTCTATTCCCATAGGAGCGTTCTGCTGATTTATCACTGACTCCTTGTTCAACTGTAATTAGGACAACCGCCACAATTGTGCTGATGACTCTTGACCATATGATGATGAATATTTCATACTAGTGCAGTCTTTTACTTTGAGAAAAATGAAAGCCTCATATAAACCTGCTACTCATTTTTTTTTTTTCCTCCTCCCTCCTTCCAGTTGTAACTCAAGGACAGGAAATAATTTCAAGCTAATAAACTCTAACCAGTGGACGCTCTGACGGACGCTTGATCATCGATTATTTTCCTATAATAGCATGAAGAGTTTTATTCCTCACTCATCATTCGTTCGCAGAGCGACTCACATCCTCCATCACCCGGCCTGACCCGCAACGTGTAACATCCTTCATCTAAAATGTAATAAAACACTCAGGGTAAACCTATAGCCGCGGATAACTCATTTTAGAGAAGGAAGTCCATTATGTGAAACCTCTTACAGAAAGTTTACAGACAGTGTATTTCCTGCAAAACCACTAGACAAAGTCTCAGCGCACTGATATTGTGTGACTGTCTAGACATGTAATCCTCACAGGGCGCGCAAAGGCATATTCCACACCGCACCGCTCATCACAAGACAAAAAAATAAATCAAAAAGGTACCCTGGGATACATATGTGTACGTATTAACTAGGAAAATAATGAGAGTCTCTTCATTTGGACTTTCTGATTGCTTTCCATTTTAACTGACTGTGTGGTAAAAATTACATCATCATCGTCGTCATGTGTAATTTCCTGTCATCTTAATTTTTTAAATAATAATACGGAATATTTTGAGACATAAAATTTTCATTTGTTCTGTTAAATTTTTAATCAGCCTACTTAATCTACAGGAAAAAAAAATTATTGATTAAGCATTTATAAAGGCCTGGAGAGGAAAGATGGACAGAGACATTGACCCTGCACTCTCTGTCTGTCTCAGCACCACATCAAGCAGTATTTTTATTTTTTTTACATTTTTATTATTTCACAGTGACAAACAGTGTGGCCGTTGTGTTTAAACAGACAAATACAGTAAACAGTACTGACATGCAATTAACTGCCCTACTGAAGCAAAGTCTGAAAAAAACTGGAATGGACTTAACCTGGGTGCTCGTATATATATATATATATATATATAAATTTTACGTCTGGGTTTAATTTAGTTCTCCGTGCTCTGCTGGAATTACCAGTGCCACTTCTTGAAGTCAGGGAAGTGAACAGAAGTCAGCAGAACTAGAACTTTCTGAACATGGGATTTCCTGTTCCTGCACAAGCACACTTGGTTTAAGGGGACAAAAATCTCACAGCTTGTGCTCCTTCTGCACCGGTGGCCAGCTGCTCCCTTCTGTGGGCCTTTGTGGTCGGTCACAGACTCTCTCCAAGCCTTCCTGTCCGTAGCTTGATGTCTGAAGGCATCGTAGGCAGCCAGCGCCATTCTGTGTGATTTTTATTTATGAGTTTAGGAGCGTGTCTCTGCGGTCTGACGCAAGTCGACCCACCAGCCAATGATCCGGCCACACTACAGTATTCAGACTTTTTTTCGGGTGAAGTGTCAGATATATGATCAGCATTTTCTTAACCATGATGTCACGCGCAGGGGGTTGACGTTAAGCTGGTTTTCCTCGCCCCGATAACCAAACCTGCTTGTCTAAATGAATTAAATTAAAAAGGGATGTAATTGAACATACAGTAACAAGTACATGGACTGAGGAGTCCAGCTATCATTTTCGGTTGATCATATTAGCTCCTATGTTTGTTCGAAAGCAGGTAACGGTAACGGTAACGGTGGATGTAGCGATAACTCCCAGCTGAGTTCTCAGTTTCACGGCGGTTAAGTGTTTTAAGACTGTACGCGTTTAAAGTCTTCTGCAAATGCTAATCGTTTTATTTACTCATTACATTCACGAGAAAGTCCATCACACGTCCTGGTTTGACTCGGATACTCTGCTCACAGGATGTGTTTATCAATAGAGACCTCGAAGCACTTATGGAAGTTGCTCTGGATAACAGCTTCTGTCGAATGGACACATTGATGTAAATGTAAATGACTTGCTGATACACATGGGTCACAAAGGCAAAGAAAAAGCACAAATACACACAATCACAGGTTTCTATGGTTGTTTTTGGTTGTTTCTATGTCTAAAATAAAAATAGTAAGCTCATTTTGTGAGTTCCACATTTTTGTGACTTATTCACATATTCTGATAGTGGTAAAAAAATTTACTTTATATAAAAGTAATAATAACTTTTGTTCTACCTGACATATCCGAAAACCCAAATACACAGATTGAAGTCTGAAGCCTCCTCGTTAAGACACACCAGAGAGGCTTTAATATAAGCAAGTATATATATTTTTTACATCGTTATTGATCTATGCTGAGTTGCCACCACTTATCTGTGCTGCCTGGGATTTAAATATCACAGAATCTATAGACTAAATAAATATTCATTCATTCATTCATTCATTCATTTTCTATACCGCTTAATCCTGTGTTCAGGGTCACGGGGGACCTGGAGCCTATCCCAGGAGACTTCGGGCACTAGGCGGGGTACACCCTGGACAGGGTGCCAATCCATCGCAGGGCACACACACATACACACACTCACACACCCAATCACACACTACGGGCAATTTAGGAACGCCAATTAGCCTAACCTGCATATCTTTGGACTGTGGGAGGAAACCGGAGTACCCGGAGGAAACCCACCAAGCACGGGGAGAACATGCAAACTCCATGCACACAGAGATGGGAATCGAGCCTGGCCGGGAATCGAACCCGGACCCTGGAGGTGCAAGGCGACAGTGCTAACCACTACACCACCGCGCCGCCACAATAAATATTCAATACTATTTAAAGTATTTATATATATTTTTTAATCAGAACATGATATAACAATATGCAAATATAATAAAAATGTCTATATACATAAAAGACAAATGTCCTATGAAAACTGAACCATCAAAGATGAACAGACAGATCAATGTATGTTTATTCTTCTTGTGGGAAGTTTAAACCAGTTTGTCTCACATGTTCTGAAACCGTAGAGCTGATAACAAGCAGTGATGTGAAGCACCACAATGAGAAACAATAAAACACATCCACAGCAGACCGAGGTGAGGCCGTGTCAAATACCCGAATGTCACAACATCATGCGGAATTTAATGTAACTTTTGCAGGACATCTGCCTGAACTTTAACCATAAGTGAAACTTTTTGCACCATAATTATAATACTAAGTAAAAGCGATGTTATTCGCAGTATCGGTTACGTATAATAAACCACTTTAAAATAATGTATTAATAAGATACTCACTTAATGTAAACAAACACCTGCACCAATAGATACTGATTAGAAAAGTCAAACTGAATATTTTTACTGGGATTAGTTATTAATATTTTCACCACTGAAATAACTTTAACTGTAAATTTTAACACTCACACTGGAGTTATTTAAGTACAAACATTTTTCTTTATCTGATCTACTTTTTGCATTTCTCAATTCTCTGTAAAGAAGTACAACTTGGTGTAAACAAGGTGTAAGATACTCAACCTTAAAAAATGTAATTTCTTTGTATTAATAAGTTTGACAGAGAGTTCTGCTGTACAGAAGGACAGACAGACATGTACGTGTGCGGCTTCAACCTGAAATAATAATAATATCACTGATTACATTAAAGCTCATCAGATTATTTTTTTAGCTTTAATCTTTTACATTTGTTTTTAACAAGTACTGATGCTAATAGTATATACAATGATCCACAAATACATGGAGGAATCTTTCTTCAGAGTAGTTATTGAGATCATATCTTTCACTATGAAGTTACAGCTTGCCAACGTTGATTTTTATAAATGAAGACAGCCTCAGGTTTGCCTTTTTAAAATTTGTTTATAATTTTTGTACTTTCCTACCTTTCTGTTGTGTTTCATGGATGAACTTCTATTGGAAGAATTTTTTTTTCATCCCCTCAAGAACCATGCCAGCGATTCTCCGTAACCATGACAACCATAAAGCTGACGTTCAGTCTCAGAGCACACTGATCTTGAGCTTCTTGGCCATTTATTATGAGGCTTTTTCTTGACACTGAAGTGTAGTTATGAAAACAAAAATATGGAATGAATAGTATTGTATATATATAATAAAAAAAAAGGTCGGTTATAGGTATTTTTAAAGATTTAAGGTGTTATGACGGTTAAAGTTTCATTCGACTGCGGTTTAGGAGAAGCTCCACCACAACAGCTCTTTACACCCTGTCTATACTGAGTTGGATGGCAGATTTAAACTTGGCAGCGTTTAAAGACTTTGTCTTATACAGTATGCGCTAAAATATACACAGTACTGAAATGAAAAGGCGAACAGTTTTACCTTGTCGTCATCTGTGAGTTTATTTCACTCAGCGAAGTTTGGCCAATAATCTGTTAACTACTAATATCCCTATCTCACCTACGTGGTTTCGCACGGTGGCCGTAAGTATGGTTCATCATGATACACTGCGAGTTTTGGTGCTGTGATTAGGTTTCTTTCTTTCCTCGTGTCGGTCCTCGCATAGTCAAACCGCATAGATGAGATAGGGGTATAACAGCTGGAGTAACAGAGTGGGGAGCGGGTTATCGGGGCGGGGCTTGTAGGATGACTTTCTTACCTATGAGTACTTAAATGGCGGACCTAATGCGTTAGATTACTCGTTACATCAAAAAAGGCTGTTTGTATTGTTTTTAATACATCGGGACGGAACAACCTGTAATTTCTCCCCATGCTTTTTACTATTGGCCTCCTCTGCTTAAAGCCTTGATGTAGCTACAGTATGGTGATTATTGTGTGCCGGTTCCTGCATAGTCCTAAAAAAAAAAGCCGGTAGCCTTTCTGTACAACATTGTTCTACTGTTTCTCCTCAACCACATTTCCTCCTTCACAATCCGTCTTTTCTCTAATTTTATGTAAGATGCAGCTTCTATGATATTTTAAAATAGCTACATCGCTTTCCAATGCGAGGCTAATTTTACGTAGACAATGACATCATGCACATAAGATCAAGGACAACAATAGCTGATTTATATACAGAATCTCCAGAAACTTCACGTGAAAGTTAAGTAAGATTGCCCTCAATGATTTAATGATGGACTTTTTTGTTAAAAAGATTCACGATTAAGATAAAGTCATTGTTTAATAGACAGCATAGTTTAGTTCCATTCGATACACCTGATACAGCAGGAAACTGAGGATACCTTTTAGCTTTAATCTTCACTCTGACTCAAGCGCCAGGAGTTTTGTCTTCACTTTATTTAGAGATTAAGATAAAATCAGCGTCGCAGCGACTTCTTTATGCGTGGGATCATGCAAAACTCGAGACTTGATAAAGCGATAACGCCTCGTTACAGAGAGATGGAAGTCTTACACGATGTGCAGCTGACTGTTTAATAGTTTTTCCCCCCAAATTAGTTCTTTCATTTCTGACTCTTTTTTTTAAGTTCTTCATTAACACCGTCACTTTCCCAGCATTCCTAGCGCTGCACTCATAAAGCTAAGCTACCTGCTAAAGTAATCACTCCACATGAAAACCCCAATAGTTCATCTCTTTTTTTTTTTCAATAAAAAAGACTTCTCCACACACTATTTAATCAGAGGTTTCGTTTTTTTTCTTCTTCTTCTTCTTCTTCTTCTTTATCGAGCCTTGTCCTTGAGCATGGGCGTCCTCGGCTTACAAATTGTCCTACCAGTGCAGCACAGGACCGGAGTTTTAAAGGCCCTCTGTGGAGACCTTGAATAAACGAATAGATTTAAAAAGGAATTGTTATTATTATTATTATTATTATTATTATTATTTGAGGCGAATACACAAGAAGGCATGGATTATTTTTCTCCACCCATGCTGAAGACGTGAATTATGTGTATTTATCATTCATGTCACTTTTTTCGTCTGTGTGTCTTCATACTTCTTCAGTATATGTACACTAGGGCTGCACGATATTAGGAAAATATGCGATATGCGATGTTGTTGAATATTGCGATAACGATATTTCTTGCGATATAACATTTCCCTAGAGAAATGCATTTTTTTAATTATTATTATTGCCTATTTTTTTATTATTTATTTATATGTAATGATGATACTAAAATAAACAGGTAATAGATATTCGTCTGATGTAATTAAATCTAATTCAGGCTAAAAAGAAACTATATGTCAAGGAAGTTGCAAATATTTAGACTTAAACACTATGAATGACTTAAACCCCTCAGCAGATATTCTGACTTCTGGTTTGCTGTTACTATAAACCTGCCAACACAATATGAATTACTTTCAAACATTACTTTTTATTTAAGTGGAACCATAAACTCATCAATAGTGTCTTAAAACAAGAGCATCTTTTAAACTAAATATTCTCTTTGGGTTGCCTGTTTTTTTTTAAATAAAAGTACATATTATTAAACAACAATTAAATTAAAAAAATACTATTTGTCACACACACAGGCACGCGCACGCACGCATGCACGCACACACACTCGCTCCGCGACCGGCACTAGGACTCGGAAGTAATGCGGGCGCGAACCCGGAAGTATAAGAGGAGTAAACAAACCACCGCATACAGCTTAGTCACTGAGTTCGCGCATGTCGGTTCAGAATGTTTACGTTCTGATTCGAGTGTGTGTTTATAGGACGCGGGTTAAATGTGTGTTTTTCCCTTGCTCCCCTTCTGTGAGAGTCCTTAAACTAATTTGCGTGGTTATCCTGTCTACTCACTTGCTTCCACGTTTGGGTTTACCGTCCACGCTACAAAGGGCTAACGGCTAATCGCTAAGTCTTCTGATCATCCCGGGTTAGTTCGCGACAGAATGAAGTATAAAGATATAAATTATATATATATATATATATATATATATATATATATAAGATATAATCGGGTATAAACATAGTAAGGGCCCATCTGATTGGTCGAATTTGTACACACAAATGCTTGGCAAATAAAGTATTTATCGCAACTCTTTGCGATATGGTTATTGCGCATGCCATTATCGCGATGACGATATTTTTTCGATGTATCGTGCAGCCCTAATGTACACCACCACTCAAAAGTTTGGACACCCCTTCTAATTTCATGTTCTTCCCTGATTTTTGTTTCTTTCTACATTGTTGTAAAAGGCGTCCAAAATTTTATAATCTCCTCTGAACAGTTGATATTGAGATGTGTATCTGCTACTTATGATCTGTAAATCCTTCATAACGGCTCTAATCTGAGGTGCTGTTTGAGGTTAAATGGTGATTTCTGAGGCTGGTAACTCTAAATGAACTTCTCCTCTGCAGCAGAGGTAAGTTTTTGTCTTGCCTTCCTGGGAAGGTCTTCATGAGAGACAGTTTCATCATTGATGGGTTTTGCAAAGCACTCGACACGATAATGTTCTTGCAAGAACTATTCCAGATCAGCTGACCTTCATGTCTTAAAATAACAATTGACTGTCGTTGTTGTTGATGTCATTACATAATCACCTAACCGCATATGCGTTATTTAATAGTGTTGAAATCCCCCAGTATTGTTGTAGAATGTAGAAAATAAATCTTTAAACAAAGAAATTTGTAAAGTGATCCCAAACTTTTGAGCGGTCGTCTTAATTGTACATCACGCTTTGCCGCATTCTTTTCATTCTCATTTTCCTGCCGAAACATGAACAAACGCAAACGAAACAAACACAAATCCTATCAGCCCAACACGACCCTTTCACCAAAACAGAAACGAACAGATTAGGACATTTTTTTCCGCGATGCTGTTTTTAAAATTTTTTATTGCGGGTAGGACTGTGTCTTGTAGGCGACGTGGAAATGAGTCAAGCGAAGCCCAATTGAAGCCCATTTTAGCAAAAAAAAAAAAAAAGAAGAAAAAGAGATACACTGTAGGGTTCCTGCAGTTAGAGAGGGAAATGCCCTACTGGGAGTAAATGTAGTGAGTAACATCGTTTCACAGATCTGCGTTTCAAATTCCTCATCCATACAGAATTCTCTCTCTTTTCCTTTTTTTTCTGTTTCATTCATGTGATCGTCCTTATTCGGATACGTCTTCGGACGTTAGAGTTTGAGTCAGCACAAACCCACCCACACACACACACACACACACACACACACACACACACACACAGCTCACATATTAACCTTTGGGAGTGCAGAGAAATGTTAAGACAAATATTAAATATTAGTTTAAAATATTTGTTTTGTGAAGATAATTTGTGCTTGCAAAAACACACACACACACACACACTGAGCACAAGATCTGTGGTGCTAAATTGGTTCAGGGATTACAGTTTAGACGATCTCAGGTTCGTATTGGGCCCTTGAGCGAGGCCCTTAACCCTCAACATCTCAGATGTATAATCAGATAAAAACATAGGTCTCTCTGGATAAGTGTGTCTCCCAAATGTAAATGATGTAATTATAAAAACTTCTGACAGTTTCTCTGTAAACTTCCTGACATTTGACCTGTGATGGTGTTTTGGTGTAGTGGGTGTTATTCACGAGCGGAGGATTTTAAGTGATCACCGTCCCTCTCTCTCCCGAGGGCTCACACGGGGTCTGCAAATTCTAACAAAATCTAACAACATCACGATCACAATGTAACATTCTGCAGCACGCTGTGTCGAGGTGTTGATCCGAGGTCTGCAGTGCCACTCTGAGGAATTCCAGTGAAGGAGTAACGTATATTACAGGCGAACCCCAAACTCAGGCTCAGGTCACTCGGCATCTCTGTCAGCGGTATAAACTTTTAGCAGTCTGTTTTTTTTTTTTTTTTTTTTTTGCACTTGCTTTGTGCAGTAGATCACCTGTGAAAATGTTGCCGCTCAGAAGTTCGGGATCACTTGCAAGTTTATTTGTTTTTGTTTAGGGATTTATTTTCTAATGTACATTCTACAACAATACTGGGGGATTTTAAAACTATAAAATAGAACTGTCAGTTATTTTAAACTTCAAAGGTCGGCTGTTCCGGAACACTCCTCACAAGAACAGTATTGTGTCGAGTGCATTTACAAAACCCTTCAAGCACCGTCTCATGAAGACCCTTCCAGGAAAACAAGGCCTAAACTTAAAGGTTATTTAGAGTCACCAGCCTCAAAAATCATCATTTAGCAAACAGATTAGAGCCGATTAAGAAGGATTTACAGAGCAGTTGTAGCAGACGCAACCCAATATCAACTGTTTAAAGGAGATTATTAGGGCTGTAGCTATCGAATATTTTAATAATCTTTTTATTATTAATAGTATTAATACCAAAAATTGTATTGATTAATCGGATAAAATGTCTTTTACAGCAATGCAAAATATATACAGTATGAGAAACAAAGGTTAATTTTAGAAAATTTTAGAAATCAACTTTTATTTTTTAAATGCATACAGCATTTTATCAAAAATAAACATTGTTATTATTCACAATACAAGGAAAAGTTGACTGAGATGAATTAAGTGCATTACAGTGCCATACATTCTTATTTTAAAACCTTTTCTCAGATGCAAAAACTAAAACTAAAAGTTATTTCAAATGACTTTAAGTATCAAAAAAACTAACACACACATTAAAATAAATAATTATACAAAAACACTTAGTTGTGCAACTTTACTTTAAGAACTAAAAGTTTCTAAATCTACAGCTCAGGCATAACATATACTGTAAGCCTTTACTGACAGTTTCTGTCGTTTTCTCTTGCTGGTTTCTTCATCTCTTGGTTCGCTGATATTTTTATCGCTTCCTTCCATTTTGCAGCTGCAACAGAACGCTCCCTCAAATCAATACACAGCTAACTGTTTGCGTCTTCTTTCTGCTTTGTGGGTGACGTAAGCGCTTCTTCTTCATCAGTGTTTACTGTCGGCTTGCATCCAGAAGCGCGCTGTGTCACGCCAAACAAATAATTGCATAATGCAAGCTTTTAAAATTAATTAAAAGAAGCTTCGAGGCAGAAGATTTTGCTTCGATCATTTTTTGTAATCGAATTACTCAAGTTACTCGAAGAATCGTTTCAGGCCTAGAGATTATTATAGAAAAATCTAATTCGGACGCGAATGAAATAAGAAATTACAGACCGATTTCAAACCTTCCGTTCATATCAAAAATATTAGAAAAAGTAATATCAGCTCAAATATGAACATTCTTGCAGGAAAACAAAATGTGATGTTTTTTGCTACTTAGGAAGTTCACGACCACTTCCTTATGAGAGGAAATAATATGTGAACCAACACTCACGTTAAACCTGAAATCATGGAAATCCTCATAACCCAAAAATGTTCTAGATACTACACTTCTTTTAATCGGATTTCCCTGTCGGGAAAACTGTCCCTGTGTTCTACCTGAAAATATTCCTAGAAAGATTTTTAACACAGTCTAAGGACAGAGTTTGAAGTCATGCAGAGTTCCAAAAGTATCAAATGTTTTTTTAAAAGAATACGGACGCGTGTTAGTGTAAGAAAATCCAGCTCTCGCGCGAGAGAATGTCCAGACTCCTGCGGAGAACAAATCAAGGTGTGGGAGGCGTCTCTGCAGAGCGCAAAGTCGCGCTTGTCAGGAACAAATAAACCAACGTTGATTCGATTTACCTTTATCATAGATAAATCTCGAGCTCTCTCAGTCACAACTGACTTACAGCATTATAAAAAAACGTGGCGAGGATTTCATTGGGGATCAGGACTCGGATCAGGATTTAATTAATTATTTCAGGATTCCCCGTCCGATGATGATGACATCATAGTCTTTAAAGTGAATGACCTTGTTGCTCTGCTGCCCTGAGGTCGTCGCCTCCACTCTGTAACTGTAACGGAATCAAGTGCACATGCTCAGGCTTATTGCTGACCTTTGACCCAGTGATGAAGCAAAAGTATATATGCTAAATATATGTATATATACTCGAAAAATTTTAATACCGTGCCAAAGTTTATTTGTTTCAGTAATGCCACTTAAAAGGTGAAACTAATACATGTATATGAGATAGACTCATTACATGCAAAGCAAGGTAGTTCGTGATTTGTCATAATTGAGATGATTATAGCTTACAGCTTATGAAAACCCCAAATCTAAAATCTCAAAAGAATTAGAATATTATGAAAAGGTTCAATATTCTAGGCTCAAAGTGTCCCACTCTAATCAGCTAATTAAGCCATAACACCTGCAAAGTCTTTAAATGGTCATTCAGTCTGGTTCAGTAGGAAGCATAATCATGGGAAAGACTGCTGACCTGACAGTTGTGCAGAAAACCATCACTGACATCCTCCATAAGGAGGGAAAGCCTCAAAAGTTAATTGCGAAAGAAGTTGGATGTTCCCAAAGTGCTGTATCAAAGCACATTAATAGAAAGTTATGTGGAAGGGAAAAGTGTTGAAGAAAAAGGTGCACAAGCAGCAGGGATGACCGCAGCTTCTTTCACAAGGAGTGGACTGAGGCTGGAGTCAGTGCATCAAGAGCCACCAGACACAGACGGATCCTGGACATGAACTCCTCTTGTCAAGCCGGTCCTGAACAACAAACAACGTCAGAAGTGTCTTACCTGGGCTAAAGAAAAAAAGAACTGGTCTGTTGCTCTTTTCTGTTCTCTTTTATGATTATAGCAACTTTTGCATCTCATTTGGAATCAAAAGGACCCAGGGACTGGAGGAGGAATGGACAGGCACACACTGTAATTGGAGTCCAGTGTGAAGTTTCCACAGTCTGTGTTGATTTGGGGAGCCATGCCATCTGCTGGTGTTGATCCACTGTGCTTCATTAAGTCCAGTTTCAACGCAGCCATCTACCAGGAGATTTTGGAGCATTTCATGCTTTATGGGGATGCTGACTTTATTTTCCAGCAGGACTTGGCACCTGCCCACACTGCCAAAAGCACCAAAACCTGGCTCCATGACCGTGGGATTACTGTGCTTGATTGACAAGCGAACTCGCCTGACCAGAACCCCATAGAGAATCTATGAGGCACTGCAAAAAGAAAGAGGAGAGACCTGAGACCGAACAATGCAGAAGAGCTGAAGGCCACTATTGAAGCATCCTGGTCTTCCATAACACCTCAGCAGTGCCACAGGCTGATAGTTTCCATGCCACGCCGCATTGAGGCAGTAATTGCTGCAAAAGGGGCCCAAACCAAGTACTGAGTACATATTAGGGACTCTCAATTCGATTAATTTTCCCAACCGACAACCGCCGTTCGTTAGCCGAACATTAACCGAACATTAACCGTTAACTGATCCGATTAGAATATTTAATTAGAATTAAATGAAAATAGAACTGAGGAGTGTCTGATTAAATATACAATTTTTTTTTCAGTTTTTATTTTAACATGTGGGAACAACAGCACACAGAACATATCAAGAACAGAATCTGGATTCACACATCGTCAAATTTTCACTCACCTGCAGAGTTTCCGACAACAGAGAAAAGCAAAGTACTATAAATAAAAAGAATAAAATAAATAGGCCTGCACTAAATATTTTTTACATAAATAACAAATTAAGATTACAAAATGAAAACACGCTGAAATACCTTTGAAGGTAAAACATTTTAAACCGTTTAACTGATCAAAATTCCGTTTAACTGATCAGTCAAAATTCATTCTTTCGGTTAACGGTTAATATGAGCATCCCTAGTACATATGCACGCATACTTATACTTTTCAGACGTCCTTTTCAATCCTTGTTTTATTGATTCTGAGATTGTGGATTTGGGTTTTTCATGAGCTGTAAGCCATAATCATCTCAATTATAAAAATCTTGCTTTGCATGTAATGAGTCTCATATATTAGTTTCACCTTTTAAGTTGCATTACTGAAATAAATGAACTTTTGCACGATATTCACATTTTTCGAGTTTCATCGGTATATATTTGACTGTGCTGTAAGGTACATGTGACAAATAACTGAATCTCGATCTTAATCCGTGGTACCATTTTATAGCCAGCATCAGTCTTTGCGGGTTGTGTGTGCGCGCTCTGCGGTTGCCTCAGAGTTTGCAGAAAATGACAACGTGCTAAAATTAGCAGCAGCATCTCTGTCAGACTGTGAATTTGCAGCAGCTGACTGTAATGCAGCAGTCTGTGCGATCTCCTTTACACTTGGAGTCAAACTCCACTCCACTACAGTCATTCACACGTGACCTCTTTTTAGCGCTGGCACGTGACCGACCCACCGAGCAGATAGTCCTGTTCCTAATAAAGTGGCCAAACGAGACAAGCGAAAAAGACATTATGGTGAATTTATTAGTGGTGAATTTATTTATTTTTTTATTTATTTATTTATTTTTGGAGAAACCTGGCTGTCATAGGGAAAAGTGATAAGTTGTAATGCAACCACGCACACACACACACACACACACACACACACACACACACACACACACACACACAGGATGAGTCAGGTCTCTTATGAGAGAGCTATTAGTGCATTACTCTGCGTGTGGGTTTGTGTGTATGCAATTTGGGGATTGAATTAAGCTGGTGTGTGGTTTCCAAATGAGGCAATGTGTGTGTGTGTGTGTGACCTAGTTTTAACACACTCGATGACAGCTACTGTACATCTTCTTTGTGTGTGTGTGTGTGTGTGTGTGTGCGTGCGTGCGTGCGTGTGCAACCCACCCCTTCTACTGTATTACTGAGCCGTTCCTGTGTGAATCCCTACAGAAAATGACACGTGCAGTCTTTCGTCCGTCGCGGTGGTAAAAGCAAAGGGAAGCCTCCGAAAGCAGAGGAGGAAAAATGAAAAAATGGATAGAAGGAGAGGGAGGTAAAAAAATAATAATAAAAATCCGCATCATGCTGATGTCGTGTGACAGGCAAGTTTCTCATGGGAGAGGAGTTACCATGGCGATTCCCCAAGCCCACAATCCATATTTAATGCGCTTCACTTAGCAACTTACCTTTCTCTCTCTCTCTCTCTCTCTCTCTCTCTCTCTCGCATTCGCTCTCACATCTCAGGAAATATTCAGCTTTAACCGTTCTGAGCTCGAGGGGGATGTAATTCCTCCTATTTCTTTATTTTTTGTGCTTTTACACCACAGATACCAAAACGCAATCCGATAAAAGTGTCCCAGAAACACCCGTCAGCATCTGCCCACTCGAGAGAGCTGCTGATCAGATTTTTTTACGCCCCTTTTCCTAAATTAAGAACTGTAATTCCTGGATATTAAACGCAGCAGAGCTCGCTCTCAGTCAGTCTTTTCGAATCAATCCCAGCAGGCTCCACACGCTCCACGCTATACACGTGACTTCTGACAAGAGTGCATTTATTATTATTATTATTATTATTATTTCTTTTTTATTCTCCCCTCATTTCTTTGTGTGAAGCAGCCGTGAAGTCGTGTCTTGTTCATTTCCTGTAACGCCAGCCATTTCAAGAGACTTCCCTCAGGCTATAGAGCGGAGTGAAATCTATCGTAACAAGCCTTCTCGCTTGAATCGCGCCGGTGAAATGATGGAACTCTGTAGCAGGAATCGTTTATAGACAGAAGGAGAAATGATAATGTTTTCTGCATTGTGCTTGTTCATTCCCATTCTAGTGCCAATTTAGTTTGATGTGTGTGTTGTGTGTGTGTGTGTATGGTGTGATTCATATTTTCACCCCCCAAATTTCCCGGATCTAACCTATTATGTATGTTTCGTTATTAATTTGATTATAGGTTATGAGCACCTGCAGAGCTTGGTGATTCAGGAGTCAAGAGACGAGCCAATGAAAGGATGGCCAGAGGTCACATGATCTACAAAGCCACCGTCCAGCTGGTCCTGCCAATACTGCTGAGTGTGCTGCCGCTCACACACTCTCAAAGTTAGTCTCTCTCTCTTTTTTTCTATATCTCACACACACACACACGCAGTGCATTTCACTCCTCAGTGCACTTCTTTAGGGAGACGGCAACACACTGCTGCATGGAACGAATCGATCAGTCCAGGTACAGGAAGTGATGTCGTGCACTTTGGGTTGTGAGTGAAACCGGACAAAAAAAAAGACTTTTTTTCATTTCGTGATTTCTACACACACCTAATCAGTGTCAGAATAGTAGGTGTGTGAAAACAATGCGGCCCCCTAATAATAACGGTATCAGGAAGTGATGTCACAGGTGTTGTTGTTATTATTGTGTAGTATTCGCCAGCATCCCATCAATCAGTCACTTAATCGACACAGTGTACAGGTTCCCTCAGCGTTCCCGTTTTTAAAGGACTTGAGGTGTTTAAAAGGTTCGTTTGTGTGCTTAAGCACTTCCGCGTGGGCGTCTCGTTCGGGACTGGTTCCCATGTGCAAAATCACACCATGTAAAACAGGATGTCACGATTTTGTCTGGCGGTAAATAAATAAATAAATAAATCACCCACTCATTCACACACACACACTGCTCTCGCACACTCTCACACAGTACACACATGCATTGTGTGAAAAAAAAGGACCCGTAGCTCCTTGTTTGTTCTTGTTCAGAGTAGCGGGATGGAGATTAAACGTGAGTGAGCGTCCATCACGTCGTGCTCCTCATCCGCTCACTCGATTAACGCAGCAGCCAGAAAAAAACAAGCAGAGTTCTCTCTATATATTGGAACTGGAGCTTTGGGAGTTTTTACGCTCACCTCGCACCTAGGTTCCTAGGGGTCCTAGGTTCGATTCCCGCTTCGGGTCTGTGTGCATGGAGTTTGCGTGTTCTCCCTGTTTTTGCAGGGAATGTTGGGTGAAGTGAACTTCCTCCTGCAAAACTCCACCATTCGGAACACCAGTGCAGACGTCACTTCCTCTGTGCGTTACCATGGTGACATAAGCACCTCGGATACCTGGTGCTGATCTCTGCTGGATCTCTGCTGCTGTGGAAATTTCACACTTGGGATGTTAAATATTGATTATTTATTGAAACAAAAACTCAAACCATTTTAAATCATTCTATTGAAGTGTATATAAGTTGTGTAGTAATAATTTAAAGATGTACGGAAATGTATTATTATTTAAATTTTTTTACGTCACAACGTGTCTGCTGACTTTCCTTCTTTACAGCTTTTACTCATTTTGAGCTAATATGTTATATCACAAGAAATATCGTTATCGCAGTATTCAACAACAATATCGCATATTTTCCTAATATCGTGCAGCCCTAATATATATATATATTAACAATGCATATGACAAATGAAGAGCACATTGGAAGGTACGACTTGTTCCACTTCAGGTCCGCCTCGTTTCACCCGGACGCCCACTGACCAAACCGGCGTGCAGGGCGGAGTCGCCTCCTTCGTGTGTCAGGCCACAGGAGACCCACAGCCCCGAATCACATGGAGTAGAAAGGGCAAAAAAGTCATCAATCAGAGATTTGAGGTAAACACACACACACACACACACACACACACACAAAACCTTTATTTGCTGCATGGGAGTAAATCAGGATTTTTTTGGAATTGAATTTGTACGCACAACACTCATATTGGCTCTCTGGCTCTTCGAGATAAGCCTTAAAGGTGCCTGCTGACATCTGTTTTTCTCTTTCTCTCACACACATACACACACACACAATACACACACACACACAATACACACACATACACACACACACACATACACACACAGATCCAGGCCCGTTCTAAATCTAAACGTTACAAAGAAATTATATTTTATTGACACTACGAAAGTGAATAATGCCGGAAGTGTGAAATTTGTTTCATCAGCGCTATGGATGTATGTATGGATTGAGTTGATGGATCTCCACCTCACACACACACACACACACACACACACACACACACACACACACACACACCTATATATATATATATATTACGGAAGCACATTGCATTCACAAAAGAAAAAAAAAAGCAGAAATGATCTCATAATTATGAGATGTTATCTTGTAATTATGACTTACTAACTCATAATTATGAAATCCTGATCTCATAATTATGAATATATTAAGTCATAATTATGAGATCTGGAATAATTCCTGTGATTTTTTTTTTCTTTTGTGAATGCAATGTGCTTCCGTAATATATATATATAGGTGTGTGTGTGTGTGTGTGTGTGTGTGTTTGGGGTCACTTTCTAACTCCATGATGGTTCCTGATGTTTATTTCTTTCTACATTGTAAAGTTTTGCTGAAGGCGTCCAAAAAATGCATGAATCTCCTTTGAACAGTTGATATTGAGATGTTTCTGCTACTTCTGCTCTGTAAAGACTTCATAACGCCTCTAATCTGAGCTGCTGTTAATTGGTCATTTTTCAGGCTGATAACTCTAAATGAACGACATTTGGCGCAGAGGTAGTTTTGGTCTCGCCCTTCTGGGACGGCCTTCATGAGAGATGTCCATTTCATTATGGTGCTGGACGGATTTTGCAAATGCACTTGGCAATATTGTTCTTGCTGTCAGGAACTAACCCAGGGGTGACCAGAAGACATAGCGATTAGCGGTTAGCCCTTTGTTGCGTGGATGGTAAAACCAAACGCGGAAGCAACGCGAGTAGGCAGGATAACCACGTTGATTATTTTAAGGACTCTCTCAGAGGGAGAGCAAGGGAAAAACACAAATTTAACCCACGTCCTATTAACACACACTCGAACCGAAAAGTTAACCCAAGAAAGTGAGTACTCACAAAATGGCTGACGAACCGTCTGAACCAACATGGGCGAACTCAATGATTGAGTGATGTGAAGAGCCATCTTGTCTCCTTTTATGCTTCTGGAGTCGCGACCGTACTACTTCCGGGTCCTAATGCCGGTCGCGGTGCGAGTGTGCATGACACTTGCAAGAACTATTACAGAAAGGCTGACCTCTGTGTCTTAAAATAACAACTAACTGTTGTTTTTGTTGTTGTTGTTACGTAATTATCTAATTTCATATGTGTTATTTTATAGTTTTGAAATCCCCAGTATTGTTGTAGAATGTAGAAAATAAATCACTAAACAAAAACAAAGAAATTTGCAAGTGATCTAAAACTTTTGAACGGTAGTGTATATACAGTGAAACCTCGGATTGCGAGTGTTCCGCAAGACGAGCAAATATTTTTTATAAATGTTGACTTGGAAAACGAACAAGTATTGGTTTACGAGTACCGAGTATCATCTATCGCGCATGTGCGTCTTGTTTTTATAAAAGCATGCGTATTTTATTTTATGTCTGTATGCGTGTGTATGGAGCGATATCGCGGACAATATTCAAATGCAATTGCAAATTGCATTTGCAATTGCGTTTCCCATATGTGGACGCACAAAATGTGCCATAATTCAAATGCAATTGCAAACTTTGCATTACCGTTTGCTGTTTCACCTTTGCGAGCGCACACTGACTGCCAAATTTCAAATGAAAAAGCAAACTCCATTTGTATTTCCCAGGTCTTACACGTCATGAACCTGTCAAATTTAAATACCAAAATCAATCACCACGTTTGCTTTTTCACTTTCTCTGCGCCGCGCGTCAAGCCGGCCAAAATTCAAACGCAAATGCTAAAACATTTGCAATTGCATTTCCAACACGTTACACAGAAACCTGTCAATCAGCGTCAGGGGCGGGTCTATACTGTGGGGCGGGATTGTATGGGGAGTGACGTCACTCGCACTCGCCGACCAAGAGGGGGATATTGTTGGAAATGCAAATCTGTCGGGATTGATTTTTACTTTTTTTTTTTAAGATAAAGTGCAGGTTAATTTGTTTTATTTTTACTTAATATTTTCTGTTAATTTATTTTTATGTATTTATTTTTTTGGGCTGTGAAACGATTAATTTGTGTTTCCATTAGTTCTTATGAGAAAATTCTATTTGGTTTACGGGTGTTTTGGAATACGAACTCACTTCTGGAACGAATTATACTCATAATCCAAGGTTCATATATATATATATATACCATAAACAAATGGAAAAAGTCAGATAACCCTAACCCTGTTGAAGATAGAGGTCACGGGTCTTAGAATGTCTGACTCTCTTGCGCCTCTGTTCCATCTCTGCATCTCTCTCTCTCTCCCTCTCTCTCTCTCTCTCTCTTTCTGTCTCTCACACACACACACACACACACACATATGTTGTGTCTCTGCAGGTGATCGAGTTCGATGACGGTTCTGGCTCTGGTTCAGTCTTGCGGGTTCAGCCGCTGCGGACTCCACGTGATGAGGCTATATACGAGTGTGTTGCGTCTAACGAGGCCGGAGAAATCAGCGCCTCCACACGCCTCACAGTGCTGCGTGGTGAGCAAAAACACACACACACACACGTTCATTGATATAAAGATGAGATTTATATATCTAATTTACCTTGTAGGTTTTTTTTTTTATTCAGCTTACTCGGCTACACTGGACTAGTCCATAAATCTTTACGAGGGAGATGTGTGTGTGTTTCCCAGAAGGATCACCGGCGTTAAGAATCATTTCAGAGCACTTTTTGTTTGTACAGTGGTTTGTAGAACAGCCGTAGTTAAAGCGAAGCAGCTTCATAACTCATTACCTCTTGCGTTGTCATCCTGCCTCCGTACCATTCTACAGTGATTTTATGTGACGTGATGATGCAACGTTTGTTTTATAGCGAACGCATGAACGCTGCTTGTTTATTGTGTGTCTGTTGTGTTGTAGAGGACCAGCTTCCTCCCGGCTTCCCGTCCATAGATATGGGTCCTCAGCTCAAAGTGGTGGAGCGTTCTCGTACAGCCACCATGCTGTGCGCGGCCAGCGGCACCCCCGACCCAGAGATCACCTGGTTTAAGGACTTCGTTCCCATTGACACATACACTCACGGACGCATCAAGCAGCTGCGCTCAGGTAAAGGCTCGATTTAGTCTCGGCTCGTCTTCAAGCGACTATAGGACCAGTGAAGTATGGAGCATGCGCTTATAATAATCAGTCACAGAAATGTGTGTGACTCAAATAAAACTTTAAAGAAATTATACAGGTATTCCCCAACTTACGAACATTCGCGTTACGAATTTCCGTAGATACAATACGAACGGACCGCAGTTCTACTTCCTGTTCAGGTAGCTCATGTTTGTTGTACAAAAAACAGACACTGTAGTGTAGACACCAGATACCAGCATTTACAATTACAGTACAGGCCAAAAGTTCGGACATACCTTCTCATCTATCTGTCAAGGTGTTTTCTTTATTTTCATGACCATTTACATTTATAGATTCTCACTGAAGGCATCAAAACTATGAATGAACACATGTGGAGTTATGTACTTAAAAAAGGTCTCTACAGTCACCGGACCTGAACTCAATCGAGATGGCTTGGGGTGAGCTGGTGCTAAACACCTCTGGGAACTCCTTCAAGACTGTTGGAAACCATTTCTGGTAACAACCTCTTGAAGCTCATCGAGAGAATGCCAAGAGTGTGCAAAGCAGTAAAGCTGTCCTGATGGTGAATAATCCTGATTTTGGGAAAATCCTCAACACAAAGTGCTCACAGTCCAATACAGTGGAAAACAGCTCTGGCGTCTGGGACTCCCCTCGCGCTTTAATGGTGAAGACACAACACTGTTACATTTCACTGTGAGATTTATTTCCTTAGGCGCGATTACGATTTTTGGCCACATGATGGCAGTGTATGGAAAGGGGACAGAGATTTCGTGGATTGGTATGCGTTACATTGTATATTCATAGCAAAGGCATATAAGAGTGTTTATCAAGATAAGATGGTCCGACTTAAGAACAAATCAGACATACAAACATGCTCCTGTTCGTAAGTCAGGGACTACCTGTATAGGATTTGATTTCCAGCTTAGTAAAATAGTAAAATGATTTAACAATAAACAGATTTAACAACTATGTATAAACGTTAATCTGGTTAACAAATGGTGACGGTAAGTGATATCTGGAACTAACTTTGTTTCCGAGACAAATCACACGTTAGCGCTGACAGATTGCTGTGATTACAAGATAATACATGTAGGTGTTCTGTTATAGGAAAATATCCAACTGCAGAGTGGTGTGGTGCAGCACCACATGAAACATATTTACTGTCCTGAACATATTATATGACATAGAATTCATTTTTTTTAATTTATTTTTATCTTTGTTTGTTTTCAATCTCAGCAGTCCCAGTCCACCATTAGGGGTCTTTCCTACATTTCCAAATTTGATCCTGACCTGGTAGAACTTGAGAATAGTAGGACATTTCAGATAGTCTGGAGGTTTGTCAGAGATTGGTATGGCTCGTGCATTTTGGAAAATATTTCAAGTAATATTTAAGAAATGCAGTCGCTGAGTAAAGCACGTCACAAAGGCACGTAAGATATTCATAGGTTAATCGTTACTGGTTTTATGTCTCTTGGTAATGGATTGTAGAATTCAAAATTCCAACGATTTGATTTTATATTATTTAACCACATATCTTTCTAAACCATCTTACAATTATTTGTGAGTCACCACATTTCTGCCAAACACTGGTCCTGCTATAAACTTTACCTTTGGCTGGTTAAGATGATTGACTGATGGTGCCTAAACAATGCAGCGGTATCTAACTAGAAGAAAATGTAGCCTTACATACCGTATACTTAACATCATCACCATGGTGAAATTTTTTTTATCGCAAATCCAAGCAGGGACGGAGCGAAAGAACAGATATGATCAGAGCTGGGTAGAGTAGCCAGAAAAATGGACTTGAGTAAGAGTAACTGTACTTCAAAATAATATCACTCAAGTAGAAGTAAAAAAGTATTCAGTGAAACGACTAGTACTGAGTAACTGTCTTATGTGGTTACTGTTATTGTGGCTGATTGGTTAAACGGAGTCATGTGATTATTGTTTGCTGCGTCTGATTGGTGAAACAGTCAGGCTGGAGAGACACCGGCGGCATGTGTAGAATAAATGGTTAGAAAAGTCGAGTGTAGCAACTAGGGTTGTGTACCGAACACCGGTGCCAATACGGCACCGGTACCTATAGAACCGGTATATACCGGACCGAAACAGAACGCGAATTTCGGTGCCTCATTTCGGTGCCACTTAAATGCCTGAACTGTCGATTGAAATATTTGTTCTCTAGATTCATATATTTTTGTAGATTAATCGTTTATTAGATTAAATTAAAGAAATTAAAAGCACAAATCATCCGGAAATGAGAGACCATGCGCGTGAATGCAGTAACTAACGTTACACTCGCTCTGACGGCAGCAGGCAGCCTACCGATAGCTTAGCATGCTAAATTAAACAACTTTCGTTAAAATGCCTAAAACTAAACGGTCGAAAGTGTGGCTTTATTTCACAAGAAAGGATTCCGACACCGCGACGTGCAGCGAATGTTTTACAGCAGTTGCGTGTAAAGGCGGAAACACGTTAAATCTAATGAAACATTCGAGGGCAGACGGAATAAAGTTAAAAGCAGAGGGAGGCACCGTGTTTAACAGCTTGTGGACAACAGCTGGCGCTATCAGTGTGGACGACCCTCAGTCCCAGTCACACCAACTGTAGCAAAAAGGAGTCACCGATTATGACGTCAGCAGCCTTTCCGCAGGTTAGTAGTAGGATAATGTAATGTTAATAGCAAAATGCTAATCTTGCATTCATGCTAACAAATAGTCAAACGATTTGTAAAAAACTAATGTAACATGGATTCTGTTTATAATTATGGCTTTCCAGCCTGTACTAGTAGCACTGCAACAGTGACCCCATTTACCATTGTAAAGAAGGCTATGCATGTCCTGTGCAGGGCAATAAGTCAGGAAAGGTGTCGTATTTTGACAGAAAAGGCAAATATGGTGAAATTTCTGCAAAAGAATTACTAAAATTTGAAGCTTACATATTCATATATACTTTAAACTTTTAATATATTGTTCAATTTTAAGCATACATTTTTTTTTCAATAAAAATTAATTCTTGAGTCATCCACTATAATTTTGTGGCTTAAAAGTATCGGTTCAGGCACCGTTTTGGCACAGGTACCGTTTTCAAAGTATCGATTTGGCACCGGTATCGAAAAAAACCCAAACGATACCCAACCCTAGTAGCAACGCAGTAAGAGTAGCCTTTATTCTTCTACAAATCTACTCAAGTAAAAGTAAAAAGTATGGGGAGGTAAAACTACTCAAAAATGTAACTTGTTACTACCCACCTCTGGATATGATGGGCGTCTCTGGAGCTGTGGCAGTTTGGTGGTACTGGGGCCTGAACCCCCAACATTTTTCAACAGTAGCTAGTCTAGGTGGATGCATTTTGATTCAAGATGTAAGTGTACTATTTAGGGTGGATTCATAAAAAAGTTATCCAAAGCAGAGATAACTTAGATTGTTGTTATCCGACAAGATGACAGTACATGATTGAAAAACGTCTCTCAGTCTTCCAGGTCACTCATACGTGAGCTTTTTCACTTGCAGCTTTACAGTAAGTTTCTGAAGGTGCTTCATGTCTCATCTGTAAGCCTTATTCGGTTTATTTCTGGTCTGGAGTGGTTACTGTAACTCATTAAAACACTTTTGATCCGTGACCAAAAATATACGGGGTGTTGTAGCTCCTCAGTATGTCAGTTGTGAAAGTTTCTACACGGTTCTTACAGTACGTGAGCTGTGACGAGGTTCATGAGTGCGACGTAACCGTTCATGCCTAAAGCTTTAGGCCATGTGATGTCATACATCAGGCAAATGAACAAGAACCATCAACAAGTTCAGTTCGGGAGCTGCTCTAATGATCAGGCTGGAGGTTGTGGGAAAGGCCCCTTACGCAGACAGATTTAAAATAAAAGATATAAAATGCACATTTTTATTTTTTTTTAATCTTTTGCCTTTTTTTATTTGACACTGTTCACCTGCTACAAAAGCATCCTTTTTAAATCTGCTTTTCAAAGTGTGTAAATCTGAAAATACACTTGTGTTAATGAGTGACTAGTCAAACACGATTCTGATGTACTGTATATACGATGGTGAGTCAAAAATTATCCGCACTCCAGTTATTAATAAAACCTTCTGTTGGCCGCACCTTATCAGCGCGTTCTGTCCCGTGTTACGTCAGTTCGTTTGAAACTGCAGTGTGAACAAAAATGGACGTCCCAACTGTTATTTGCACGCAAAAGCAGAGCAGCGTGCAGTTGTACATTTTTTTTTTTTTGTGGTCCGAGGGTGAACCTGGAACCAGACGAGCGTAAACAGAAGTGTTCCGATACTATAAGGAAGGTGAAAACTTTCTTAGAGAGGATCAATACTGGTGACGAGACACGGATTCATCACTACGAGTCTGAGAGTAAACGGAACGGAAACATCCTCGATCCCCGACCGAGAAAAAGTGCAAAAGTCAACCATCAGCTGAAAAATTCATCAGTGCTTACAATTTTCTGGGATTCTCATTTCAACGGCCAGAAATATTGAAACATTATCAGAAAAAAGGTTCAACAGTCAAAATTCTACAGTGTTTAAACCCCTGTAGTCCTGATCTCTCTTCATCAGACTTTCACCTGAGAGCAGCTCTACGAGGACGAAGGTTCACTTCTGATGAAGAAGTGACGACAGCGGTGCATTCGTGGCTCGCACCTCAGACTAAAACATCTTTTAATGAGCGAATATGAAAGTTTGTTGACTGATAAACAAAGTGTACTGAAAAGCAATGAGATTATATCGGGGGGGGGAAATTATGTATTTGTCTTAAATTCTACAGGTAGAGTGTGGATGTTTTTTGCACCTCACCCTCGTATATACGGTGTGTGTGTGTGTAATATATATGAGCTCTGAAAGTTTTCTTTTTTTTAAAATAAACCCACACACAGACACACACACGTACTGTAACTCACACAGTCTCATTCATACACACTGTTCTTGGTGTCAAACTAAAGTTAAGTGACGCGTGTGCTCATGTCTCTCTCTCTATGTTTTGATCGACAGAGTCCTTTGGTAAGTCAGTTACTTTAAGGCACAACACACATGTACACATGTCTGAGATTAACACACACTGCTAGAACAGTAAAACTGCATGATTACGTAATGTTTCACCTAACCTAAGGCACATCACACACACACACACCCACACACACACACACACACACACACACATACTGTATGCACAGAGTGTATTATTAATACACTCCCATCACATAGAGGTAGTCATCTTCACCTTAGTGCTACCCCCGACCCCCACCCACACCCCCCCTTTCCTCCTCACATGTGCTACTTAACTTGTGTCACTCTCACTTTTTCCCTGACTGTCTCACTCAGAGACTCACTCTGTCACCCCCTTACCATCAGAGTATCTACAGATATTCTCTCTCTCTCTCTCTCTCTCTCTTTTTCTTCTATCTATATCTCCTGTCCATGTCTAGCTTGCCAAAGTTTTATTGCTCTTCTTCTTATTTATTTAATTTGAATTGCTGAATGTTCCACTGGATTCTCCCCCTCGACCCCTCAGGCTTCCGCTCCTACTCTGTGGGTGTGAATCTGCCTGTCTTGAGTGTTAAACCACTGTATACTCTATATTACTGCGCGGAAACAAAAATTCCAAGGAACGGACTTCTTCTTCTTACTTTCCTCAAACACCCCATTCCCCTGCCACATACACACACACACACTCTTTTTATTCCTCTTACTCGTATGAAAGTGAAGAGATTATGTAAATAGTGACCCATTTAGCACTTAAGACAAGAAGAATTACATGCCCTTTTCTCCTTTCTTTTTTTTCTTTTTCTTGCTCTTTCTCTCTCTCTCGCTGCACTAACTCTTTTCTTTAATCTCTCATCTTGCGTTCATTCTCACCCATCCAGGGGGTACACCAATCAGAGGTAAGAGTCTAAAAGCTAACCACCCCATTCACCCACCTGTTCCTAATTACTCTTCCTCTCTCTCTATCTCTCTTGCTCTCTCTCTCTCTCTTTGTTTCTCATAATTATCTTCTGATCATCACATTCTGGTTTTCATTGATTAACCCTGTCTGGTTAGGGGGTTGTACAGTATGTATCGTGCTGCACATGATGGTATTATCATGACAAACCTACTGTACTTTCTTGAAGATATTCCTGATTTTATTACTTTTAGAGCAGTGGTCCTCAACCGCCGGGCCACGGGCCGGTACCGGGGCGTGAATGATCTGGTGCCGGTGCTGCACAGAAAGAATGAGAAATATATACATATACAGTGGAATCTCGGATCGCGAGCATAATTCGTTCCGTAAGCGTGATTGTATATCAAAACACGAAAGCGAATTTCGTCCCCAATAGGAAATAATGGAAACTCTGACGATCCGTTACACCAGTGGTTCTCAAACTTTCAAGCCAGCGACCCCTAATTGCAGATGGACAAGGATCTCGCGACCCCCTCTATCAAAAACAAGCAATAAACATAAAAGGCTGTCCACAGTATTTTGACTACATTTACTATACATCACAATAATTTTGGCGTACCTTTCAATGGGAAGCATTTTTGGCAGCACAAAAGCTTCATTTGTGGCCTGATGGTGGCTACAGCTACCCGCATATCATCTTCCACATCATGACGTGAGCTGGATTTATTATATATGTATGTTACAGCGGAAAAATACTGCTCACACAAATATGTAGATCCAAATTGAAGCAGTACATCCACTGCTGCACGGGACAACTCGTGTATTCGGTTGCTACGGCAACTTTGTGAATACTGATACTGATACTGCACTTTATGAATTCTTCCTCATATTTCTGACGTTTCCTACTTTGGTCTGACGGGGTCTTGCTCTTTTGCTTGGTCGATGTTCATGGTTCCGATGACTCAGACAAACAATTTCCTGAACATTTTTAGATTTGCGAATAACAAATGTATCCATCTCGGCAGTTGCGGTTTTCACGTGCAGTTTTGCGCTGTTGCAATAACCAGCGAGTCAGTCGCTGTACAGTGACGTCATATCTATGAGTCGCAATTTTTTTTTTTAACACTCAATTTAAACACTCACACTCAATCAGTAATATCTTTACAAATCAGAAAATATTTATTCATAGCATTTACTTGTAATACTGAAAAGTGTGTATTATAATCACAAAAAACATATTTTTTAATTCCACTCGCGACCCCCAGTTTGGGAACCACTGTGTTACACAACCTGACAATATTCATATATAAATTTTTTTTATGCAAAATATAAAGTAAAAATAAATAAAACACTTTACCTTTGAAAAGAATCGTAGCTGTAGTGATTGAGACCCGAGGGGGGGGGGGGGGGGGGCGATGAGTGCTGTGCAGGAAGACTTTCTCACACACATACACTCATATACACACACACACGCACACACACAGAGAGACACAGGCACATGGACACACGCGCACACACACCAGTTTACAGATAGACTCTCACTAAACTAAGTGCACACACACATACACACACACACACACACACACACATCAAAATTTACTAATAACCAAACCGGGTCACTCGTACTCCGAGGTTCCACTGTGATTTTATTTCCATTTTATTTACTATCAGGTTCCGCTTTTTGAAACATATCTTGATGCTTTTTTTTTTCTTTTCTTGATATATATATATAAATATATATTTTCCTCTTCACTCTCCTGATCCCTCTGTGGATGCGTTCATCTCCTTTAACGAAGCCCTCATTTCATCTTCCAGCAGTTTTTTCCTCTCGGACACTGTCTGTTTTTTTTCCTTACACTTTCTTCATCTTTCTAATCAAACGTATTTTGGATTTTATTCTACCAAGAGTTGTACATGCTATACAGTTTGTTTTGTTTGTGCTATTTAATGAAAGGTTTTTGTCTTTTTCACGTCTTTTAAACTTCTTTCTTAACTTCTTCTTTGTAGACTTTGTGCTTCTATCAATGAAAAGAACTGAATTAATCCCAGTTTTAATTTTTTTATTCCAAACAGCAATTTTCACTGTTTCCTTGTTCTTTTTTCTTTTTTTGCTGTCTATTGTGAACTTTTAATAAATATTCCAGCAAAACAGAAAATTTTTACAATGTTTTACTGAAACACACACACACACACACACACACACACACACACACACACACACACACGTGAATATATGAGGAACATTGCACATATGCACACCAGATTTGATAAATGAAAACAAGACTATCAAATTTGTACTTAAAAGCCATATTCTATTGTATGTTTGTGCTATTTGTGTGTGTGTGTGTGTGTGTGTGTGTGTGTGTGTGTTCAGGTGCTCTGCAGATTGATCGGAGCGAAGAAACCGATCAAGGGAAATATGAGTGTGTGGCTACGAATAGCGACGGGACACGTTACTCAACACCTGCTAACCTCTACGTCAGGGGTGAGTTCATCAGAATCATCTGTACACACGTGTACCTTGTTAATTTACTCACGCTGGTCATACGTTTAGCATCAGATGAACATCCCTGTGGCTTCGAACAGTACGTTGAGTTTGATTCCAGCCTTGGGTCTATGTGTGTGTGTCCTTTTAATGCATTGGAACCCTGTCCAGGCTGTACCCTGCCTCGTGTCCAAAGTCTCCTGTCCAGGCTAAGTGGTGTAGAAAATTAATGAATGTAATTGTAGGTGAATTCATGACATTATTATGTTTGATCTGTATAGGTTTTTATTTCAATTGTGCAATAGATTATTTATATTGCAAAAATATTCGCTGAACAGACACATAGTCACTTTATCACATAATATAATATAATTCTGTCCTATTTATATTTATATTATTATATTATATAGTTTATATCATCGTCTTGTTAGTCTTATTTTTATTTTGTACATACTTCTTTTTTATTAATTAAAAATCTGCTTCACTACTGTTGCACTACTGCTGCAATCTTAAACTTGAATAACATCCAATTCTTAATCCATAGGGTGTAATATGACATTGGCTCCGCCCTCTTTGCAGCTATAACAGCTTCAACTCTTCTGTGAAGGCTTTCCACAAGCTTCAGGGGTGTGTTTATGTGAATCCGTTCTTTCAGAAGTGTGTTTGTGAGGTCGGGGAGACGAGAAGGCCTGTCTTACAGTCTCCGCCCCTAATTCATCACAAAGGTGTTCAATCAGGACTCCAGTCAAGTTCTTCCACACCAAACTCGCTCACCCATGTCTTTATGGATGTAGAAGCTTTGCGCACTGGAGCGCTGTCATGTTCTAACTGGTGTGAGGTTGTTTTTCAGGAGATGGTTCTCGGCCCCTTAGTTCCAGTGAAAGGAACTCTTAATGCTTAAGCAGACCAGAACAATTTCATTCTCACAAAATTGTGGGACCAGTTTGGGGACGGCCCCTTCCTGTCCCAACATGACTGCTCATCCACGCCACGCCTACCCGTCCAACATCCTCACAAATATACTTTTGGACGAACGGTCAAAGATTCCCATGAACACACTCCAACTCTTCTGCGAAGGCTTTCCACAAGCTTTAGAAGCTGTTATAGCTGCAAAGGGGGCGGAGCCAACATCATATTAAACCCTATGGATTAAGAATTGGATGTTCCTCAAGTTCATATGTATGTGAATGCAGGCGAGCGAATACTTTTGGCAGTATAGTGTATACATACTCTTGACAGACATTTTGAGATTCACGGTCCAAACAAACCACTTTGGGATCAGTTTTAACATTTGTTTAAAAGATTTTTACTTCAAACTAGACGGATACCTAAATGGCAAAGTATTGGTATTAAAAGAATTTGTCTCTTTCATTCATACAGTATCTTTCATTGAGTGTTTCACCTCCTCCTACTACTCCACACTGCCTTAAAGCTGTCCTACTGAAATTGTCCTTTACGATAGCAGTCCTGTAAAGGCTATGAAATGGCTTCCAGCAGATTTCTCCTGCTTGAAAACTAAACCAATTTCTTTCTATTCTGAGATGAGATTTTTTTTCCTGTGCTCTTATTATTATCAACTCTCTCTCTCTCTCTCTGTCTGTCCCTGTCTCTCTGTCTCTCTTCTGTCTTTCTTCTGCTTCTCTTCCTCTCTTCAGAGCTGAGAGACGGTAAGTCTTGCGCACACATTTCATCCTAATCCTGAATTTAAACCGTTAATCACTCTTACAGTATGTAGAATTTGCACTGCTTATGTCTAAGCCTATTACCATGCATGATATATTCATAAATTACATTATGTACAACCGATTTTATAACATGCAGAGGATTAAAGTCTGCTAGAACTTTTCCTTCCCCCCCCCCCCCAAACTATTCTAATATTAGGCTTGTTAATAAAGTTGGATGAATCATAAATTATGAAGTGGCACTTTTAGAGAACCACAGCTCTAGAATCCATGTGGCGATGATAACAAGCCCTTCTGTAGTAGACCTGATGACTGATCTGTTATCATCACACTCTGCCAGTTCGAAGGATCCCTCCGCGCTTCTCTGTCCCACCCATGGATTATGAAGTCATGCCCGGAGGCGGGGTGAACATCACATGCCAGGCGCTGGGCGTCCCCATGCCTTATGTGAAGTGGATGCTGGGAACGGAGGACCTGACCCCGGAGGACGACATGCCCATCGGAAAGAACGTGCTAGAACTCACAGACGTCCGACAGTCAGCCAATTACACCTGCGTGGCCATGTCCACTCTCGGTGTTATTGAAACAGTAGCACAGATCACAGTCAAAGGCAAGCTCATCGTTCAGACTGACCCTGATACAGCCGACCTCAATCATTCGGGTTATTACTTAGAACCTTAACTAATAAATGTTTGCGCACACCACAACAATTTAGCAGAAACCAAAAATATCCTCCACCATTTTATTACGCCTTTTTTCGTGGCAGTATATAATTTTTCATGCATTTTAACGCTAAACTATGAAGAACAATATAACTTACCTATTTTGTAACATAAATATTAACGTAAATTTCAATATAAAATATAATACTGTATTCATATTCGTGTGGCTGCAGTACTTCCTGTGTAATTTAAGAGACATATGTCTCGTCCAATCAGCTGTAAGAATGTGATTTGCAAACCACATCTACCTTTTTTGGCTTGTTGATTCTCACCGCTGATTGGACGAGACATGTGTCACTCAAAATATAGTACGTAAATATGAAGTACTGCAGCCACACAGACATTTAGATGTATTTTCATTTAAGGCTTCTTTTCAGTATTTTAGGATTATACAGCACTTTGGTCAACTAAATTGTATTAAATGTGCTTTAAAAATTATTCTGACACTTGATAGTACGTCTTGTATGTCTTGAGTGACATGTGTCTCATCCAATCAGCAATAAGAATTTAATTTGCGAACTATACCTACCCTTTCCGGTTTGATTGAATTGTCGTTGTGTTTTCTCATTTGGTACTTTGTTTCTAGATATGTTGTTGTGTTTTCTGATTTTTTTATATTGTATTTGATTTTGTTATTTTGTTTTCGGTTTTGTTGTTTTGTTTTCATTTTGGTTTTAAATTTGTTATTTTGTTTTCGGTTTTGTTATTTTGGTTTGGACTTCTCAGCCACTGTACTTAAAGTGCCCCTATTATGCCATTTTAAAGGTTGCTAATATTGCTTAATGAGTCTCTTAAAACAGGTTGACATGTATGCAAGGTCAAAAAAAACTTTAGTTTTCTCCAAAAATAGAAAATTTTACCCCATTTCTATAAATTTTTCCTGAATTTTCAGATTTTCTCCCCTAATTTTGGTCGTGTCCAATTCCTCCCAGTCGCTAGGGGCTCCCACATTAAGCTTCTACCGCCACTCAGTCGGGAGGGCCGCAGACCGACCCATGTGACGTCATCGACCATCTTTTCGAACTGCTCGCTCACGCACCGTTGGGGGTGGCGTAACACACTCGGAGGAACAGCGCTATCTGCTCCCTCCGCTTACGTGAGCTCACAGACGCCCCTGATTGGCTTGTAGAGCTGTCATTAATGTGGGAGCACTAAGTACCTCTCATCCCTCCTCTCTGGGTGGGCTTGGCCAATCAGCTCTCTCTAGGCCTCCGGCTGTGAGAGGTAACATCATCACCTGTGGTTCGAACCAGCGATCTCCGGATGATAGGAATTTTTTCAGTCTGTCTCCGTTCCGTGAGCCCTCACTGCTGTGATTGGTCAGATGGCGCGGCCCTTCATGATTGGTCTACAGCGCTACAGAGTGTCGGAAAAACGAAACGTCCATTACCATAACTGAATGACGGCTCTACTGACCCGTCAATACATAGAAAAGATGGCGTCGGTTTTACCGTGTAACGACCAGCTAATTTTATATTAACTGTGGCTACAAAGATTGAGAGGTCTTTTATCTTTGTGTTGGTGTTGCGTTAAAAGGCCGGTGAGCAAAAGGACAAACACAAACAAATAGATAAAGCAAACGTGTATTATACAAAACTAAATAAAGTAAACGAAAAAGGTGCACAACAACCAAACAAAGATATAAACAATACTTAAACTACATATAATAAACTGTATGTGTGCATGAACGCGAGTGAGTGGAAAATGTCCGAAGTCCGTGTTTATTGTATGTGTGTTATCCGAGTATACCGAGTATGGTTCGGTCTCACCGGGGTTAATGAAGTCTGAGAGGCCGATGACGGAGGGTGAGAAGTCCGGGGAATATGTCCAGTTAAAGATAATCCGGTTGAAAAATCTTCACAGATAAACTACAGTATCTGCACTATGTTCACATACAGCTACATGACACACTGCATGAAAGATCATATTTGAAAAAGCATAATAGGGGCTGTTTAAGGGACATGGGTGGAAAAAATTATTCTGACGAAGAAAAAAAAAAAACAGGACATGGGACGCAAAAAGAAAAAAAAACCTGGAGAAGAAATACCGGAGTCAAGTTTTACGAGATTTCGCAAACATTTCCTCGCACAAGATAATACTCGGGTTAGAGTTACACGTGCGTTGTTAAACAGGTCTGGAGAGAATGACTTAAATATAAAGACATTGAGTTTGAAGTCGGGGCTCGCCCTTCCCTTATTTTGGCGCGCTGGAAGATCGATCTGGAAATATGAGTCAGGTGGTCTCGATTTTTGTTCCTCCCATGTCCCATTTTTATTTATTTTTTCCCTTTAACAGATGGAGAAAGGGTCCCCTCACCCAATGTCCCTTTAGGGGCATTGTATTAAGCTGAGTTTGAAATGAAATTAAAGTGTTTTGAGGGCATGTTTGCTGGGATATTTAGGGTTTAAATTATAGAAATTATGCATTTATAGGCAATTTTTTTTTACCACATTCAGAATTCGTGGTTTTTCACAATTTGCAGTTGCTAGGAAACGTAATGCCCGCGAATCTGTTATTTATCAAGGGGTGCCTAAACTTTTGCATAAGACTGTATGAGCTTTAAGCAACTGATGCAAAACCGGTTCATAAAAAGTGTTCGATTTCGGGGCAAAATACGTAGTCTTTTAGGATCGCTCTTATAAAATCATGTACTGGTGGTTGTGATTCCCATGGTTTATAATATACAGTATTAATGTATCTCTCTCTCTCTCTCTCTCTCTCTCTCTCTCTCTCTCTCTCTCCAGCTCTCCCAAATCCTCCAGGAGCTCCAGTTGTCATGGAGCGTTCGGCCACCAGCATAACCTTAATGTGGGACAGCGGGAACCCGCTTCCCGTCTCCTATTACATCATCCAGCACCGACCCGCCTCCTCCCAGGACGCCTTCAAAGAGATCGACGCCGTGGCAACGACGCGGTACAGCGTGGGCGGCCTCAGTCCCTACTCGCACTATCACTTCCGGGTCATAGCGGTCAATTCGATCGGCCGCAGTCCTCCGAGTCCTACGGTGGAAGCCCGTACGGCGGAGCAAGCCCCGAGCTCGCCGCCGCGCCGAGTCAGGGGCCGCATGCTCAGCGTCTCCACGGCGATGGTGCAGTGGGAGGAGCCGGAGGAGGCGAACGGACAGGTGGTCGGGTACCGGGTGTACTACACTTCCGATTCGTCAGTGCAGGTCAACCAGTGGGAGAAGGAGATGGTTCGAGGAGCGAACTTCCTGACAATTCAGGATCTAACACCGAACAAGACCTACTACATTCGAGTCCTGGCGTTTACCGCCGTGGGAGATGGGCCTCTCTCCAGCGTCCTGCACATCATCGCGAAAACTGGAGGTGTGTGTGTGTGTATGTGTATGTGTGTGTGTGAAAAGCCAGTGCACGGTGCAGGATTTGACTGAAGCAAGTCAGATCCTCTATGTCCTCTATACAGCATTTAGTACTGTAGGTAAACATATGTTTGTATGTTCCTTGTGTACATAAGTAGACAGGAATAATTGTTTTCCTCTTTATTTTAGGTGGAGTGAAGTAATTAAACAGCTTTTACATGTTTCTCACTGCATAATTTGTTTTAGATCCAGAAGGATTGATGCAGCCACGCACTAGCAATGCTGTTTGTTTAGTTTCGATGTTTGTGAGGAAGCTGTTTGATGAGCAGAGCAATGTTTATCCATGTGGGACAAAATAAAAAAGTCACAGTTGTCACTTTACCTAAGTGACAACTCTGTTTCAAGCGTATACTGCCATCATGGAGACTTGGGAATTACAAATGTGCCAACGTCTAATGCCTTTTTCTTCTTCTTCCCCTTCCATATGTTTTCGTTCTGCCGTCTCCTTTCCCAGTCCCTTCTCAGCCCACCGAGCTGAAGGCAGAGGTGAAGTCAGAGACAAGCGTACTGCTCTCCTGGCTTCCTCCAGCACACAGCGGCACAGACGCCATCACAGGATATGAGCTCATATACCGGCTCGGAGACCAGCCCGAGCAGGTGGGTGAGCTGCGACACGCTAATGACACACAACAACGGGAAACGTAAATCTGTACATTTATCTGTGGATCAGCATGTTTGTGTTATGATAATGAGTAGTATAACAAAACTAACAAAACTGAATAACAAATTCAGAAACAAAAATGAACAAAATGAACAAATCAGGAAACACAACAACATATCACAACAACAAAATACCGAATGAGAAAAGGCACCGTAGGTATACTTTGCGAATTCAATTCTTAACGCTGATTGGACGAGACGTCTGTCACTCAAGACATTACTCAAGTACTCAGTGGTCGAATTGTAAAAAATTTCAAGGGGGTTGGTGTGGTCAAGTTTTTAATTTTTAATTAATTAATGAATTTATTTATTTATTTATTTTGGGGTGGCGGCCTACAACCAACCAAGAGTGCTTGGTTTACTTTTTTGATGTAACGAGTGATCTAACGAGTTAGGTCCACCATCACCCAAAAACACAAAAAAATGTAATCCGTTATTCAGACAATTTATGTAATCTGTGAGCCAGACAGCAGTCATTCCATTAGTGTGTGTGTGTGTGAACGTCGTCCTACAAGCCCCGCCCCCTGATAAGCCGGCCCTCCTCTGTTATTCCTGCTGTTATACCCCTATCTCACATATGCGGTTTGACTATGCGAGGCCCGATGCGCGGAAAGATGGAAACCTAATCACAGCGCCAAAAGTCGCAGTGTATCATAATGAACCGTACTTATGGTTATTTTGTTTCACACTTCTCCATTGTGATATAGTCCTACTGTAGGTGACAGGACATTCTTGTCCACATTTGCTTTTGCATATTTTAAATATTCAGCTTTAACCGTATTATAAAATAGCACTTGTTTCAGCACATCCCATTATTTAGCATTTATTTATTTATAATGAAATTTATCCAGCAGAGCCTAAATTACAGAGAAAACGTCATGTAATTGTACCGTGTGCAGATTTTTTTTTTTCTTCTTTTTTTTTCCATGAATTTTAATGAATTACACTTGAATAATTATTACTAATGTGTCTTGGGTGCTGAGTAAAGAGAGCAGTGGACAAAAGTTGACTTGAGGATACAGTGGACTGATGGAGGTCAGTCGAATTAGCAAATCAGACTTGGACAAGAATCTTTATACCGATGTTGATCAGAGGATTTACAGCGGCGTCGAGTCATGAAAAATATAAACACGCTTCACAGAGAAAAGCAACATTTTAACTCATTTTCTGTGCCGCATATTTACACAGACAGTCTCACATGAGATTTTGAGTTTTTAATTCCTTTTCTTTTGCAGAAGGTTGTGTTTGAACCGAGCTCCAGCTACGTGCTGAAGAATCTGAAGCCCTTCTCCACCTACGCGTTTCAGTTAGCCGCTCGGAGTAAACACGGCGTGGGGGCCTTCACCAGCGAGCTCAGCATACAAACTCCACAAACCTGTATGTACACACAAACACACACACACACACACAAACACACACACACAGCTTCACAGCCTTATCAGTTTACCACTTCGGGGTTAATTTGAGGGTTTGAAGGGAAAATAATGAGGGTCAGCGGCTTCTGAGGCATCAACAAGAAGTAAAACAGTTTGTTTAAATTGAAGGAGGCATCAACCCAAAGGCCATGCAGCGCCTCCTACGCTGTGGTTTGACACAGATGGGTCATTTCATTTAGAATAATGGGGAAAGGAAAGGGTTTAAGGAGGGAGGAGGGAAAAAGAGTGGCAGAATGGGCGACGGCTCCTGCATGCTCCCTTGAACGGCTCATTTTTGCTGACTGGCCAACCGGCCCCTCCCCTTTCACCCCTTTCCCCTTTCAGTCAGCGATGAGCTTCACCTTGGGCGCGGCCACAAATGGGAGTCCCTCGGCTGGGCGGCTCGAAACTAAAACCCGCAGATCAAACATCGGCATTCAGTTCTGCGCCTTCGAAGACCATGGAGCATGTTACATCACCTCGCTCGCATGACACATTTTTAGTGTCACTACAATCCCCACCCCTTCGCACACCTGGAGAACGGGAGGCCACCTACTTAGTGAGCCTAGGAAGTGAGCGAGGAGCGACAAAAGGTTGAGCGTCCGTCGCTGGCGCACACCGCCACATAGCATGCAAAGTATATCAGTAAAGTTACATTCAAATTAAAGATCCTATGGTACAGATTTGATCAAATGTAAACGAATAACCATTGTTAAACTTGGAGCCAAAATGACCTCACACTCGAGCTGTATGTCTTCGAAAGAGTCTCAACACACCTGATTAAACTCACCGGTGAATTATTAAAGCACTCTCGAGCTGCGTGATGAGAGTTTGAGCTCCCGGTCAGAAACAGCGACTCAGCTTAAGGAAATCTCCACAGCGGCTCTTTCGTCTTCCTAATGGCTCGTCTGTTTGACATGCTGAATTAAAAGTAACAAGAAAAGGCTCCAGGCGGTAGCACACAATGCCAAGCTCATTTCAGCGAGTCTGGTAAATTATGAAGCAGAAGACACAACTAATAGACACACAGAAAAACGTCACGTGGGGCAGAATGGAAAAAGCTCTGAAGTTTGAAGGTGAGTTTAAAAAAGTCAAAGTAATTTATGCTCGTACATGAATTTAGGGATAATTCTGATGTGTCGGTGTTCAGTATCATGTTTTGTGTTGCGTAACGTCACCATATGCCCTCTTGTGGTGAGTCTTAAAGTTGGTTTAGTCTTTTATTTTACGTTCTTGTTCTTGAGTTTAATGACATGAATCCAAATTCTCCTTTGGTTGTGGTTCTCATGATGCTTCACATGATGCCACTATCATTGAACTGATCTGTTTGATCTTTGTGTCCTCTCTAGTTCATCAATCAATCGCCTTCCATTAAAATGTATGAGAAATGAGTTGATGTCCAGATGCAAAACCGGTTCATAAAAAGTGTTCGATTTTGGGGCAGTCCAGATGATGTTGTTGTGTGATAAAGTGCCAGAGTGATGTATGGCGGCGTCGACAGCAGTTATTTCCTCGACACGCACTCGCACAAGCCCATGAAATTCACTTTATTCTGTTATTCTGTGTATAGAAATCCATAATACTGTAAACTCGTCACCGTAGCGACGACATCAGAAACTCAACTCGACACTTTGAGAACCGAGTACAAGCAAAATGTTCCTCATGATGTGATAGAAAAAGACGCGGAATGTTACTCGTATCCATCACATGGCGGAATCAAGGAAACGACCGAACTTCAAAGCAGATGCACAAACCGTCACGTTTACATCATCTGTTTGTTCTGGTTGTGAACCGTGTGACACTAGCGAATTCCTCCAGAAATTAATTTCCTATTAAGTCTGACGCTGATCCGTAGGTAGACATAAAGATCAGGAAAAGAAAATTCAGCTGTTAGATTGTTCCCTCGCTCTTTAATCACACTGCATTCACACCTGGATCTCCTGAGTCTCATATTTGTGGCTGAACAAAATGTGAAAAGTGTTTTTGTTCATTTTTTTTTTTTTAAGTGTTTGCTGTGAACTTTCATGTGAAAGCTGCTATGAAGAGTTCAGCATGGCTCGCCTGGGAGCCTCGGACATCTCCGAACAAACCGTCCACTTTTATAGTAAGATCTCTCAGATTTCTACTGTTCTGATTTCTACTGTTCTGTTATCTGAGGTCATATCTATATATACCGTATATATATATATATATATATATCTTCAGATCTCATACGGCAACGGTCGCAAACTGGATGTAGACGGGCGTCTCGGGCTGCAGCGGGTCGCCGATTTGAAGCCGCAGTCACTCTACACGTTCCTCCTGAGCAATAAAGCAGACGGCGGCGATGGTCTGCAGCACCGCGCCGACGCCATGACCGCTCCGAACCTGATGCCCAGAAAACCTCAGCTGGTGGAGAAGACCAGCTCGGACAGCACGGCGACACTGCAGCTGCCCTCTGTTCACACACACGCCCCTGTCCGGTCAGCCAGCCCTCACGCGTTTACAGTACAGCACACCATGAGTGCACTCAACCCTTAACACACTTAATGATGTTAATGCAGACTAGTAATGAAAAAGCACTTTTTAAAAAACAGACACAAAGCCGAGTCTGTTCAGGTACCATGCTTATTATCCAGTAGTTTTGTCTGTTTTTGTAGCTGAATGATAAAAATAGCATACTTTTCATTCGCCGTCGTCCTTATCATAAAGAAAATGTAAAGTTAATGTTCCACTGATACAAGAAGTCACTAATGAAATAGTAGCATAGTGAGCACATATATATATATATTTTTTTTTTTTAATTATTATTATAATTATTTTTTTATTAGTGCTTGTTATGTTTCTCAGTAAGGACCTGGAGTGGTTTAGGATAAATGCCGTTTTTTTTTTATTATTATTATTATTATTGTTAAGTATGCTATTTTGTGGAACACCTCAAGTAAGTATTGTTTACATTCTATGTCTGGTTGTTTGTTTTGTTTTTTTTAAACACATGTAGGGGTTTCTATATCGTCGTCGTCCCACTGAAGAGGCAGAGAGGAGGAAACTTCCAGAATCCTTGGACTGATCCAGATGAGATAAATTTAGATGAGGTTATTCATCTTTTTATTTATTTATTTATTTATTTATGCACTATATAAATAGTGCCAAAAGAATTGGCTCGTCCGCCTTCAACTTGATTAACATCCGACCCTTAATCCACATTAATGTTGGCCCCGCCCCCCTTTGCTGCAGCTTCAACTCTTCTGCAAAGGCTTTCCACAAGGTTTATGTGTGTGTTTATGGGAATCTTTGTCCATATTCCTCCAGAAGCACATTTGTGTGACACTGAAGTTGGACGAGAAGGCCTGTCTCAGAGTCACCGCCCCTAATTCATCACAAAGATGTTCAAGTTTTATTGTCAGGTGCACAGTAAAGAAACATGTTTCCTCATACAGTGAAATTCTTTCTTTGCTGTCCCCGAATGAATGCCACTAGAAAGTAAAAAAATAAAATAAATATGAGTATAAAAAGAAATGGTATAAAACATCAAAAATAGAATTTCAAAACAGTACATCGGGTTGAGGTCAGGCCTGCACACTCACCCGTGTCTTTATGGACATTGCTTTGTGTACTGGTGCAAAGTCATGTTGGGACAGGAAGCGGCCCTCCCCAAACTGGTCCCACAATGTTGGGACAATGATATTGTCCTGGTCTGCTTAAGCATTAAGAGTTCCTTTCACTGGAACTAAGGGGCCGAGAACCATCTCCTGAAAAACAACCTCACACCAGTTAGAACATGACAGCGCTCCAGTGCACAAAGCTTCTACGTCCATAAAGACGTCCATCTCGTTCAACATCCTCAAAAATGCAATTCTGGAAGACAAAGATCCCCATAAACACACTCCTAAAGCTTGTGGAAAGCCTTCGCAAGAAGAGTTGTGTGACGGTTAACCCCTAGAGGGCGCCTAACGCCCGTTTTTGGTTTTTGTAGTTTATTTGTGTTTGCTAGTTTGACTTCAGTTACCAGTATGCACCTCGGTCAGGTGACGTAAGAAGCTCACCTGAACCGAGGGAAGGCTAATTATGATTTGATTTGTTTCTTTTTAAATAGCCTGACTGAATAGCAGTCAGGCGTCTAGCTTTAGTTGTAATTAGGTTTCAGTTTGTGTTTGGATGTTTGTTTTCCTTTATTTCTGTTTAAATGAATAAAAGGACTTTGATAAACCGTCAGCTCGCCTCCTCCGCATCCATGCCACGCACACACCCCAGACGCAAACAGAGAGGGAAACATGACAGAAAGCTAGACCGTTCAAGTGGCATGGCGGAGGACTTCCCCCTGGATTATTTTTGGGGGGGCGCGGATACCATCTCGCCCGAGCTGGCGAACTGGCTGGAGGACAGCGAGGAAGAGGGGTTTGGTAGCTGGGAGTACTGCTGGCTGGAAGACGGAAAGGTAGATCTGTTCCAGAGCTGGAGGTACAACCAGCTGGCCAAACAGGAGCAGGAGCACGTGCGGGAGAGCAGCGAAGAGGGAGAGGGAGAGACACCACGGAGCTGGGAGAGCTGCAGGCTCGCCATTCGGCGAACGCCATTCAAAGGCGACGCAGCGCGGGGTCACGTGATTCCCCGCACCGGCCGGAAGAGAAGGGCGAGGAAGCCCAAGTACGGCGGTGACGCGGGGGAGAGAGAACCCCAGGCAGAGCAGCAGCAAAAGGAGCTCAGGTGGTGGTTTCCAGAGCCGGAGCAAGTGCGAGAAATACGGGAGCAGGTGGAGGAGATGCAGCGCATGATCCTCCACTTCCGGGACAACCGCGAAGCGGGCTCGGAGCTTTTTCCTCCCTCGCCAACGCTGCAGGAGAGCGCCGTGCACGCTCCAACGCTGCAGGAGAGCGCCGTGCACGCTCCACCGCTGCAGGAGAGCGCCGTGCACGCTCCACCGCTGCAGGAGAGCGCCGTGCACGCTCCACCGCTGCAGGAGAGCGCCGTGCACGCTCCACCGCTGCAGGAGAGCGCCGTGCACGCTCCACCGTTGCAGTCGAGCGCCGTGCACGCTCCACCGTTGCAGTCGAGCACCGTGCACGCTCCAACGCTGTCGAGCCCTGCACAAGCTCCAACGACCAAGACACCTGTTCTGCCGCCGCCTCCCGGCTTCGAGGATAGCGAGCTAGCACGCCAGCAGCCGCTGTCCCATGCACCTGTTCTGCCGCCGCCTCCCGGCTTTGAGGACAGCGAGCCAGCGTGTCAGCAGCCGCTGACCGACGCACTCGTTCTGCCGCCGCCTCCCGGCTTTGAGGACAGCGAGCCAGCGTGTCAGCAGCAGCTGACCGATGCTCCTGTTCTGCCGCCGCCGCCCGGCTTTGAGGACGACGTTGAGCCGTCGAGCACACTGCACGCTCCAACGCCGCTGTCGAGCGCACTGCACGCTCCAACGCCGCTGTCGAGCGCACTGCACGCTCCAACGCCGCTGTCGAGCGCACTGCACGCTCCAACGCCGCTGTCGAGCGCACTGCACGCTCCGGAGCCGTCGTCGAGCGTCGTGCACGCTCCAGAGCCGTCGTCGAGCGTCGTGCACGCTCCAGAGCCGTCTACGAGCGCAGTGACCGCTCCCACGCCGTCGTCGAGCGCAGTGACCGCTCCAACGCCTGCGTCGAGCGCAGTGACCGCTCCAACGCCTGCGTCGAGCACCTCTCCAGCTCTGCAGCCGTCGAGCACCTCTCCAGCTCTGCAGCCGCCGAGCAATTCTCCAGCTCTGCCGCCGCCGAGCACTTCTCCAGCTCTGCCGCCGCCGAGCACGCTTCCAGCTCTGCAGCAGCCGAGCACGCTTCCAGCTCTGCCGCAGCCGAGCGCTTCTCCAGCTCTGCAGCAGCCGAGCACGCTTCCAGCTCAGCAGCAACCGAGCGCTTCTCCAGCCCTGCCGCCGCCGAGCGCTTCTCCAGCTCAGCAGCAGCCGAGCACGCTTCCAGCTCAGCAGCAGCCGAGCGCGTCTCCAGCCCTGCCGCCGCCGAGCGCTTATCCAGCTCTGCAGCAGCCGAGCACTTCTCCAGCACTGCAGCCGCCGAGCACTTCTCCAGCTCTGCAGCCGCCGAGCATGCTTCCAGATCTGCAGCCGCCGAGCACGCTTCCAGCCCAGCAGCCGCAGAGCATACCTCCAGCCCCGTCACCCAGCCTCCTGGATAGGAGGCTAGAGGTAGAACATTGGGTTGGGTGTCCGGGGCCTCCGGTGATGCTCCGGAGGAGCATTTTTGGGAGGGGGGGTAATGTAACGGTTAACCTCTAGATGGCGCCAGAGCGCCATTTATATTTATGTTGTGTTTTGAGTTGTAGTTTTGTTTTCAGTTTCGTTTGGACTTCAGTTCCCAGTTTGCACCTCGGTCAGGTGACGTAGAAGCTCACCTGAACCGAGGGAAGTTAATTTGATTATTGGTTTATGTTTAGTGCTATAAATAGCCTGGCTGGACTCCAGTCAGGCGTCTAGCACCCGTCATTTAACGTTAGTTTGTGTTGGAGTGGTTATGTTTATGTTTTGATTATTATTGAGAAATAAAGGACATTGTTAACCGTCAGCTTGCCTCCGCGATCATGCCTCGCACCCACGGCCGACACAGACACAGTAAGGGGAAGAAACATGACAGAAAGCTAGACCGTTCAAGTGGCATGGCGGAGGACTTCCCCCTGGATTATTTTTGGGGGGGCGCGGATACCATCTCGCCCGAGCTGGCGAACTGGCTGGAGGACAGCGAGGAAGAGGGGTTTGGTAGCTGGGAGTACTGCTGGCTGGAAGACGGAAAGGTAGATCTGTTCCAGAGCTGGAGGTACAACCAGCTGGCCAAACAGGAGCAGGAGCACGTGCGGGAGAGCAGCGAAGAGGGAGAGGGAGAGACACCACGGAGCTGGGAGAGCTGCAGGCTCGCCATTCAAAGGCGACGCAGCGCGGGGTCACGTGATTCCCCGCACCGGCCGGAAGAGAAGGGCGAGGAAGCCCAAGTACGGCGGTGACGCGGGGGAGAGAGAACCCCAGGCAGAGCAGCAGCAAAAGGAGCTCAGGTGGTGGTTTCCAGAGCCGGAGCAAGTGCGAGAAATACGGGAGCAGGTGGAGGAGATGCAGCGCATGATCCTCCACTTCCGGGACAACCGCGAAGCGGGCTCGGAGCTTTTTCCTCCCTCGCCAACGCTGCAGGAGAGCGCCGTGCACGCTCCAACGCTGCAGGAGAGCGCCGTGCACGCTCCAACGCTGCAGGAGAGCGCCGTGCACGCTCCACCGCTGCCGGAGAGCGCCGTGCACGCTCCACCGCTGCAGGAGAGCGCCGTGCACGCTCCACCGTTGCAGTCGAGCGCCGTGCACGCTCCACCGTTGCAGTCGAGCGCCGTGCACGCTCCACCGTTGCAGTCGAGCACCGTGCACGCTCCAACGCTGTCGAGCCCTGCACAAGCTCCAACGACCAAGACACCTGTTCTGCCGCCGCCTCCCGGCTTCGAGGATAGCGAGCTAGCACGCCAGCAGCCGCTGTCCCATGCACCTGTTCTGCCGCCGCCTCCCGGCTTTGAGGACAGCGAGCCAGCGTGTCAGCAGCCGCTGACCGACGCACTCGTTCTGCCGCCGCCGCCCGGCTTTGAGGACGACGTTGAGCCGTCGAGCACACTGCACGCTCCAACACCGCTGTCGAGCGCACTGCACGCTCCAACGCCGCTGTCGAGCGCACTGCACGCTCCAACGCCGCTGTCGAGCGCACTGCACGCTCCGGAGCCGTCGTCGAGCGTCGTGCACGCTCCAGAGCCGTCGTCGAGCGTCGTGCACGCTCCAGAGCCGTCGTCGAGCGTCGTGCACGCTCCAGAGCCGTCGTCGAGCGCACTGCACGCTCCAGAGCCGTCGTCGAGCGCACTGCACGCTCCAACGCCTCCGTCGAGCGCAGTGACCGCTCCAACGCCTCCGTCGAGCGCAGTGACCGCTCCCACGCCTCCGTCGAGCGCAGTGACCGCTCCCACGCCTCCGTCGAGCGCAGTGACCGCTCCCACGCCTCCGTCGAGCGCAGTGACCGCTCCCACGCCTCCGTCGAGCGCAGTGACCGCTCCCACGCCTCCGTCGAGCGCAGTGACCGCTCCCACGCCTCCGTCGAGCGCAGTGACCGCTCCAACGCCACGGCCGAGCACGTCTCCAGCTCTGCCACGGCCGAGCACGTCTCCAGCTCTGCCACGGCCGAGCACGTCTCCAGCTCTGCCACGGCCGAGCACGTCTCCAGCTCTGCCACGGCCGAGCACGTCCCCAGCTCTGCCACGGCCGAGCACGTCCCCAGCTCTGCCACGGCCGAGCACGTCTCCAGCTCTGCCACGGCCGAGCACGTCTCCAGCTCTGCCACGGCCGAGCACGTCCCCAGCTCTGCCACGGCCGAGCACGTCCCCAGCTCTGCCACGGCCGAGCACGTCTCCAGCTCTGCCACGGCCGAGCACGTCTCCAGCTCTGCCACGGCCGAGCACGTCGCTAGCCCGGCAGCCGCAGAGCACGTCTCCGGGACCATCACCCAGCCTCCGGGTCGGGAGGCCGAAGGTAGTACTGTGGGGTGGGTGCCCGGGGCCTCCATCAATGCTCCGGAGGAGCATTTCTTTGGGGGGGAGTACTGTGACGGTTAACCCCTAGAGGGCGCCTAACGCCCGTTTTTGGTTTTTGTAGTTTATTTGTGTTTGCTAGTTTGACTTCAGTTACCAGTATGCACCTCGGTCAGGTGACGTAAGAAGCTCACCTGAACCGAGGGAAGGCTAATTATGATTTGATTTGTTTCTTTTTAAATAGCCTGACTGAATAGCAGTCAGGCGTCTAGCTTTAGTTGTAATTAGGTTTCAGTTTGTGTTTGGATGTTTGTTTTCCTTTATTTCTGTTTAAATGAATAAAAGGACTTTGATAAACCGTCAGCTCGCCTCCTCCGCATTCATGCCACGCACACACCCCAGACGCAAACAGAGAGGGAAACATGACAGTTGAAGATGTTATAGCTGCAAAGGGGGTGGAGTCAACATCATATTACACCCTATGGATTAAGGATTAGATGCTATTCAAGTTCATACTGTATGCATGTGAAGGCCGGTGAGCGAATACTTTTGGCATTAACATAGTGTGTATTTCATGTTTTTGTCATTAATTGTGTATTACACTTCAGTTTATTTAACGTTACAACGTATTTCCTTCAGCTCCTGAGGATGATCAACGGTACGAGTCGATCGGTGCGCTTGCGGAGACAGGCCGACCCGAAGCCGTACATCGGTGCCTACTTTCAGAATCTCCCGTCCGAGTTTAAGCTAGGAGACGGTCGTGTGTATGGAGTGTTCCTGAACCGACAGCTTCTCAACGGACACGAGTACGTCTGCTTCGTGCTGGCCATTATAGAGCTGGGACAGAACGTGAGTCAGTCTGTGTTTATCTCTCCCGCTCTCTCTCTCTCTCTCTCTCTCTCTATGTGTGTGTTTCACTTGTTCTCGTTATCGTAATTATTTGTCGTTTGTTGTTTACTGTAGACCGTGTACTCGACTAGCCCGTTTTCGGACCCCGTGGCTTTCTCAGACATGGAGCCTCAGCCCATCGTGGATGAGGAGGAGGGGCTGCTTTGGGTGGTGGGCCCCGTGCTGGCCGTCATCTTCATCATCAGCATAGTCATCCTCATCCTCCTGTTTAAGAGGTGAAAAGAATAGACAGACGTAAATAGACCGCGTGAACAGACGTAGGAGGGGGAAAGACGTGAAGAACGATTATAGCGCAGAACAAAAGAAGCTTTGAATGGTGTGTAATGGTGTTTTTTCTTTTGTTTGTTTTTTTAACATTCCCTATGTGACCTGGATGCAAATCAGCAAACCAGACAGGTCAGTGAATAGAGAATGAAATTCGCAAGTAAAATTAGTAGACTGACAGGATCTATTTATTCATTCATTTATTTATTTATTTATAATATTGCACATATGGTTTTCTTGTACAGGAAGCGGGCGGAGTTAGAGGGCAGAAAGTGCAGCTTCCCAAGCAGCGGCAAAGCCATGAACTCCCAGCATCCCTCAGACCCTGTTGAGCTCCGCAGAATCAACTTCCCAACACCTGGTAATAAACTTACTTTTTTTTCCTTTTGTTCCTTTTTTCCCCACAGGCTGGTTAACTAACACACACTATACAACCTGATCATGGAAAAAAAGCCACACAGAATAAAAGTTATCGAAGATTTGCTTTCCTTTTTTTTCTAGGTTTGCGTTCCTCTGGTTATCGCCGTTTACCAAGTTAGTTGGGGTTGTTTATTTTTTTCATTATATCGCCCTTTTTAACTCCCATCTACAGTTCAAGACCAGACATGACTAACCCATTCTGAAAACAAAGAACATGGATACACACACACACACAGCAATAACACAAACTCGTCATCTAACGTCATCCATAATGCTGATAAACTGACGAGTGCTAAAACTAAAAAATAATAACTGTAACGCCTGTGTGATGATGATGATGATGATGATGATGATAACCTGTTACTTCTCTCTTACTGCCTGATGAAGAAAAAAGGAAAGCACGCTCATTTCATGTATCAGGAAGTGCCAGTAATTTCAACCATAACCTGTAACGTGTGTACTTTGTCACGTGTGTGTGTTCTTTCCATGGTTCACTCTGTGCTTTCCGATTGGCAGGTATGACCAGTCATCCTCCAGTCCCCGTCTCCGAACTGCCCAGTTACATAGAGAGGAAGAAAGCCAACGATGGTCTGAGGTTCTCTCAGGAGTACGAGGTGAGGTCATGTCATGTTTCCGTCCGTGATGATGACGTTCCTTCTCTCAGTTCGAAATAGCTGATACTCACTGATAATTTTCACCACCAACAATCAAACGGAGGCGCATTCTTGCCCTTCAGTTTTCTCTTTTTAATGGCTCTGGACCTTTTTCCGTGTTTAGTCTATCGACCCTGGACAGCAGTTCTCCTGGGAGCACTCGAACCTGGACATCAACAAACCAAAGAACCGTTACGCAAATGTCATCGCCTACGACCACACCAGAGTGGCGTTGTCTAACAATGATGGTGAGTGTGTGTGTGTGTGTGTGTCTGACCGCTATGGTGTTTTACTATATTATATATTAGAGCTGGGGATAAAATTATACTTTAAACTAAATAAACTAAAAACTAAATTCAATTATAAAAACTAAATGATTTTTTTGTAAAAAAAAAAATATTTATTTATTAATTTATTTATTTATCTATTTTTGAATTCTTTTCCAGATTTTCTCCCTAATTTAGTCGTGTCCAATTCCACCCCGTCACTAGGGGACTCCCACATTAAGGCTACCATTACCACTCAGTCGGGAGGGCCGAAAACTATCATGTGTTTCCTCTGAACCACGTGACGCCAGCCGACCGCATCTTTTCGAACTGCTCGCTCACGCACCGCTATAGGCGGCGTAACACACTCGGAGGAAAGCGCTATCCGCTCCTTCCGCTTGCGCAAGCTCACAGACGCCCCTGATTGGCGGTAGAGCCGTGATTAATATGGGAGCACTAAGTACCTCTCGTCCCGCCCCGCTGAGAGAGCTCGGCCAATCAGCTCTCTCTAGACCTCCAGCTGCGAGAGGTTACAGCATCACCTGGGAACCGAACCAGCGATTAAATTTTTCAATTTTATTTATATAGCGCTTTTAACAATGGTCATTGTCTCAAAGCAGCTTCACAAAAATGAAAGAAAATTTACAAAAAAAAAAAAATTTTGAAAAGAAAATAATTGGAAGTGTGTATGTGTGAGAAAAATGTGTCTAGATAATAATGAGACGAATGAATGAAATGTCTCTGATGAGAAAGCCAAGGGTGACGGTGACGGTGGCAAGGAAAAACTCCCTGAGATGGCAATAGGAAGAAACCTTGAGAGGAACCAGACTCAACAGGGAACCCATCCTCATTTGGGTGATAACAGATAGAAATGATATAACATCTTGTGTGTTGTGCAGGTGACAGTTCAATATGACAGAAATTATTTAAATTGACATGAAGACCAGTTCAGCATAGGGACGAGTGAGTAGGTGCAGAGGGCAGATGAGGTTTGGATCACTGGAAGCACAGGAGCAGCATGTGTAGCTCCAACCATCATAAAGCTGAATCCAGCTGTAGCTGGTCCTTCTCTGGATGCCTCAGGAACCTCACAGGGTCGGCCTTTGTCTACTGAAGCTGGCACAATCTCCCGATGCCTCGGGATGGGTAGAGAAATACAGAACAGATGGGGAGAATTAGCGTAGTTGCCATTCGGGATAGGTGTACTGGAGTATGAGATTATGGGATGAGTTATGTGTATGCCAGATTAAAAAGATGCATCTTGAGTCTACTTTTGAACTGGGAAACCGTCTCTGCTCCCCGAACACTGTCTGGAAGGCTATTCCAAAGCTTTGGAGCTAAATATGAAAAAGCCCTGCCCCCTTTTGTAGATTTTGAAATTCTGGGAACTACCAGAAGTCCGGAGCTTTGTGATCTTAAGGCGCGTGGTGGATTGTAGCGTATCAGAAGACTGGTTAGGTATGTGGGAGCTAAACCATTTAAGGCCTTGTATGTAAGTAATACTATTTTGTAATTTATTCTAAACTGAACAGGTAGCCAGTGCAGGGATGATAATATTGGGGTTATATGATCATATTTTCTGGATCTAGTGAGAACCCTGGTGGCTGCATTTTGGACTAACTGAAGCTTGTTTATTGAGGATGCAGGACATCCACCTAGTAATGCATTACAATAGTCCAGTCTGGAGGTCATGAATGCATGAACTAGCTTTTCTGCATCAGATACGGATAAGATGTTCCTAAGTTTGGCAATATTTCTAAGATGGAAAAAGGCTGTTTTTGTGATATTTGAAATGTGATTTTCAAGAGACAAGTCTAATATTACGCCCAGGTCTTTTACTGCTGAGCTGGTAGTAGCAGTACATCCTTCTAAGCACAGGCTGAATTGTGAAAGCTGTTGTATGCTGGTTTTTGGGCCAATAAGTAATATCTCTGTCTTATCTGAATTTAATAAAAGAAAGTTATTGGTCATCCAATCTTTTATGTCCTGGACACACTCAGTTAATCTAGACAACTTAGGTATTTAATCTGGTTTTGTTGAGATGTATAATTGGGTATCATCAGCATAACAATGGAAACTAATCCCATGTCTTCTAATGATGTTACCCAAGGGAAGCATGTATATTGAGAACAGCAGAGGTCCTAAAACTGACCCTTGTGGGACCCCATATTTCACTGGCATTACACCAGACGGTTCTCCATTTAGATCTACAAAATGGTAGCGATCAGACAGGTAAGATCTAAACCATTTTAATGCCTGTCCCTGAATACCTATATAATTTTGTAAACGATCTATGAGAATATCTATGAGAATACTCTCAGGATGGCGCCGCGGATGGCTGCCTCAGTGTGGAGCTCTCCATTAGTCTTACTGTTTTTGTTAGTTTGTCCTGTTTTTTGTTTCTCAAACGTAATAACTTATACCAGGGATGAACTGCTGAACGTTCAGCAGGACACATCACACAATTTTCAACCACTTTTTGATTTTTCAAACGTTTTACTGAACATTGTAACCGGCGGAGCAGCTGCGCTGTTTAAATGCTTTAAGAAGCGCAGGCGGGGGAAGAGAGCCGGCGCGCTCGTCAAGCTCCGACAGCGCGGCTTTAGAACTGCGCTGCCGAGTATACATCTGGCGAATCTCCGCTCTCTACCCAACAAAATGGACGAACTTTTCCTGCTCTCCAGGAAAAATAAGGACTTCTCAAACTCTGCCGCGCTGTGTTTCACGGAAACCTGGCTGAATGAAGCCATCCCGGAGAACGCGCTACACCTGCCGGGCTTCCAGCTGTTCAGAGCGGATCGCGACACAGAATCAACGGGGAAATCGCGAGGCGGCGGGACATGCTTTTACATCAACGAAAGTTGGTGTACAAATGTGACACCATTGAAGAAGATGTGCTGTCCTGATCTAGAGGCATATTTCATCAACTGCAAGCCTTTCTATTCGCCGCGCGAGTTCACCTCGTTCATTCTTGTGAGTGTGTACATCCCTCCACAAGCGTGTGTGAACGCAGCATTGCAACAGCTGGCTGCTCAGATCACAGACACGGAGCAACAACACCCGGACTCTCTTATAATTATACTTGGGGATTTTAACAAAGCAAACCTCAAACGTGAACTGCCTAAATACAAACAGCACATCACATGCCCCACCAGAGACAAAAATACTTTGGATCACTGCTACACCACAATAAAGGATGCATATCGCTCCGTTCCCAGAGCAGCTTTAGGACTTTCTGACCACTGCCTGGTTCATCTTCTCCCAACCTATAGGCAAAAACTTAAATCTGCTAAGCCTGTAGTAAGGACAGTAAAGAGATGGACCAGTGAAGCAGAACAGGAATTACAGGCCTGTTTTGACTGCACTGATTGGAGTGTTTTTGAAGCTGCTGCCACCAATCTGGACGAGCTCACAGATTCTGTAACATCCTACATCAGTTTCTGTGAGGACATGTGCATCCCTACCAGGACACTTTTAACATATAACAATGACAAACCATGGTTTACAGCAAAGCTCAGACAGCTTCGTCAGGCCAAAGAGGATGCCTACAGGAGTGGGGACAGGATCTTGTATAACCAGGCCAGGAACACACTAACAAGGGCGATCAGAGCAGCTAAGAGGAGCTACTCTAAAAAAGTGGAAAACCAGTTTTCGGCAAACGACCCTGCTTCAGTGTGGAAAGGCCTGAAAACCATCACTAACTACAAGACGCCATCCCCCAACTCTGTAGGGAATCAACAACTGGTTGATGACCTGAATGAGTTCTATTGTAGATTTGAAACTCCCAGTCTCACACCACACTCCTGTCCTAACCCTCTTTCTACACCACCATTATCACCTCTGACAACCACCCTCTCTTCCCCCCCTGCACTCCAGGTCTGTGAAAAGGATGTTCGCCAGATCTTTCTGAAACAAAAGAGAAGGAAAGCTCCAGGCCCAGACGGCGTGACACCAGCCTGTCTGAAATCCTGTGCTGACCAGCTGGCGCCCATTTTCACACAGATCTTCAACAGATCACTGGAACAATGTGAAGTGCCTTTGTGCTTTAAACGTTCCACAATCATCCCCATTCCAAAAAAAACTAAAATCACAGGACTTAATGAGTACAGACCAGTCGCCCTAACATCTGTGGTCATGAAGTCATTTGAAAGACTGGTGTTGGCCTATCTGAGGGACATCACAGGACCCTTACTGGACCCCCTGCAGTTTGCTTATAGAGCAAACAGGTCTGTTGATGATGCAGTTAATATGGGACTGCACTTCATCCTTCAACATCTGGACAAACCAGGGGCTTATGCAAGGGTCTTGTTCATAGACTTTTCATCAGCTTTTAATACGATCATCCCAGCACTGCTTCAGACCAAATTAAACCAGCTCTCTGTTCCTAGCTCTATCTGTCACTGGATCACCAGCTTTCTGACAGACAGGCAGCAGCTAGTGAAACTGGGAAAATTCATATCCAACAGTCACACCACCAATACTGGAGCCCCTCAGGGATGCGTTCTCTCCCCACTGCTCTTCTCCATCTACACCAACGACTGCACCTCCACAGACCCCACTGTCAAGCTCCTGAAATTTGCAGATGACACTACAATCATCGGCCTCATCCAGGACGGTGACGAGTCTGCATACAGAAGGGAGGTCAAGCAGTTGGCTGTCTGGTGCAGTCACAACAACCTGGAGCTAAACACGCTCAAAACAGTGGAGATGATCGTGGACTTCAGGAGAAACCCACCTGCACTTCCCCCACTCACCATCATGAACAGCACTGTGACGGCAGTGGAGTCATTCCGGTTCCTGGGCACGACCATCTCTCAGGACCTGAAGTGGGACATTCACATTGACTCCATTGTTAAAAAGGCCCACCAGAGGTTGTATTTCCTTCGCCAGCTGAAGAAATTCAACCTGCCACAGGAGCTGCTCACACAGTTCTACTCAGCCGTCATTGAATCCGTCCTGTGCACTTCAATAACTGTCTGGTTTGGCTCAGCTACGAAAGCAGACATCAGAAGACTACAAAGGACGGTTCGGACTGCTGAAAGAATTATTGGCACTCCCCTGCCCACGCTGCAAGAACTGTATATATCCAGAGTGAAGAAAAGGGCACGGAATATCACTTTGGACCCCTCACACCCAAGCCACCTTCTTTTTGAACTTTTGCCATCAGGTCGACGCTACAGAGCACCGAACACCAGGACAGTCAGGCATAAGAACAGTTTTTTCCCCCAGGCAATCTACCTCCTTAACAGATAAACATCATTCAAACGGTCAATAAATATATGTGCAATATTGTGTACAACACCACTGTGCAATATACTGTATAATACCACAGACTTCAGATATTGATGTAACTTATTTAAAAGTATCTCACATCGTACTCCATTTGATGTCAACCATTTAAAAAAAAAAAAAAATTTTTTTTTTTTTTTTTTTTTTTTTGCGTCATGCTGTTTTTGTCTTGTCATTTGTATTTTTTGTTCTGGAAGCTCCGTCACTAAAACAAATTCCTTGTACGTGCAAGCGTACTTGGCAATAAAACTCTTTCTGATTCTGATTCTGATTCTGATTGTGATCTACAGTGTCGAATGCAGCACTAAGATCGAGCAGGACTAGCAATGAGATGCAGCCTTGGTCTGAAGCTAAAAACAAGTCGTTTGTAATCTTAACTAGTGCAGTTTCTGTGCTATGATGGGGCCTGAAACCTGACTGAAATTCTTCAAGGATGTTGTTATCCTGCAAGAATGTGCATATTTGAGCTGATACTACTTTTTCTAGTATTTTTGATATGAACGGAAGGTTTGAAATCGGTCTGTAATTTGTTATTTCATTCGCGTCCAAATCTCCGGATGATAGGGCGAACACATTACCACCACTCGGAGCTTTTGAGCCAGTCGATCGGCCACTGACCAGAACCGACTGGAACCGTGTCTGGCGATGGCTCGATCAGTCTCAGATATAAACGATCTCATTACGTTATCAAAAATCATGTGCGTTAAAAGCCTCAGATCTGCCTTTTTCTCTCTAAACTCTGAGAGCGAATTAGTCTCAAACCCCTCTCATTACACACGGTCACACCAGTCTCAAAACACTAATAGCGAACACTAATTAGTTGGAAAAATCGCATGTTTTAGACGCATTCGAGTCAGTGTCAAGTTGAGTCATGAGATTTGAGGCAGTAATACAGTACGTCACCGTTTTTTTTTTTTATCCTTCAGGTTGTACACTCTGTACTTTTCACACTTTTTCATCTCATGTGGTAGGAGTAAATTTTATTTGCCGAGTTTGTTTAGAAATAATAATTATGCTAGATGACAGAGATACAGGCTGCTCAGTAATAATGTCTCAGTCACATTTTTGCTCAGCTTTTCGTTTAATTTTATGTTAAATTAATTCAATTCAATTCAATTCAGTTTTATTTGTATAGTGCTTTTAACAATTGACATTGTCTCAAAACAGCTTTACACAATCAAAAGAATTATTTAAGTTTGCATGGAATGTGAATGTGTATGAATAAAATGTTCAGATATTCCCTGGCGAGCAAGCCCGAGGGCGACAGTGGCAAGGAAAAACTCCCTGAGATGGTAATAGGAAGAAACCCTGAGAGGAACCAGACTCGACAGGGAACCCATCCTCATCTGGGTGAAACAGAAAGCAGGAAATTATCTGCATTTATACAGTGTTAAGTGTTAGGTTCAGCTATAATAGTTGATGTTAATTGATGTTATAATAGTTGATGTAAAATGGAGTCCAGTAGTTATTCGAGACTCAGATAGACTTGTAGAAAGTTCCAGTCCTGAACTATCGAATTGTCAAGTCCTCAGAGAAACAGCTGACAACACCAGTCGAGGCCAGAACCATCTTCTAAGTAGATAGAATCATCCCCAGACACCAGGCGCATCCTAAAGAGACACACGGGGCATCCATGCGATGAGACCTCCAACCAGAAACCGGGCACCAGGATGGATCAGACAGGTCCGGAGGGCAGAGGGAGTCTGGATCACTGGCAGCTCAGGAACCACATGTGTAGCTCGACAGAGAGAGAGAGAGAGAGAGAAAGAGTGAAAGGGGGAGACAGGGGGAGAGAGGAAAGAGAAAGAGGGGGAGGAAGAGAAGAGGAGGAGAGATTGCAATTAGGTATGGTCACAGTCACAATGTCTAATGTGAATGTATATTTACTGTAGAGTGCAAGCAGGGACTCCGGCAGAACTAACTATGACAGCATAACTAAAAGGGAAAGCCAGAAGGAAACACAAACATGAGGGCTCCCTGAGATGTAAAGCAAACAATCACCTCACCGTCAACAAACCTGAGTGATCAAATGAGACTGAGGAAGACAGCATCTAAACATACCAGTTCACCATAATACTCTACGTCCATGAGTCCCCCAGATCTGCTCCTTTACCTTATGGCAAATCTATTTATAAAAATGCTTGGCTAAATAAATAGGTTTTGAGCCTAGACTTAAACACTGAGACTGTGTCTGAGTCCCGAACACTATTTGGAAGACTATTCCATAATTTTGGGGCTTTGTAAGAAAAAGCTCTGCCCCCAGCTGTAGTTTTCATAATACGCGGTACTGATAAGCAGCCTGCATCCTTTGACCGAAGTAGGCGTGGCGGATCGTAAGACACTAGCAGTTCGCTCAGATACTGCGGGGCTAGACCATTTAATGCCTTATAGAGTAGTATTTTAAAATCAATGCGAAATTTCACAGGGAGCCAATGCAGTGAAGATAGGATAGGGGTGATGTGCTCATATCTTCTGGTTCTAGTGAGTACTCTCGCTGCTGCATTCTGGACTAGCTGAAGCTTGTTTATGCACCTAACTGAACAACCAGACAGTAAGGCATTACAATAGTCCAACCTAGAAGTGATAAAAGCATGAACTAGTTTTTCTGCATCGTTTAGCGACAATATATTTCTTATTTTGGCGATATTTCTGAGGTGAAAGAATGCTATCCTGGTGATATTATCTACATGAGCTTCAAATGATAGGCTGGAATCTATAATCACGCCGAGGTCTTTTACTGTTGCACTTGACAGAACAGAAAGGCCATCTAAAGTTACGGTGTGATCTAAGATTTTACTTCTCGCTGTATGCGGTCCTATGACTAGAACTTCTGTCTTATCCGGATTAAGCGGAAGGAAGTTAATTAACATCCAATTTCTTATGTCCTGCACACATTGCTCAACTTTAGTAAGATGGTTTTTCTCATCAGGTTTTGTTGAGACGTACAGTATAGCCGTAATACCATGCTTACGGATTATGTTGCCCAGAGGAAGCATGTAAAGGGAAAAAAGCAGTGGGCCTAAAACTGAACCCTGCGGAATGCCAAACTCCACTAGAGAACATGCAGAATAATCACCATTTAAGTCTACATACTGATAACGATCGGTCAGATAGGATCTGAGCCAGGAGAGGGCTGTACCCTTAATTCCTACTACATTTTCTAATCTGTGAAGAAGAATAGCATGATCAATAGTGTCAAAAGCTGCACTGAGGTCGAGTAATACAAGCATAGTTACACAACCCTGATCAGAGGCCAATAGGAGGTCATTTACTACTTTAACGAGTGCTGTTTATGTGCTGTGATGAGGCCTAAATCCTGACTGATACAGTTCATGTATGCAATTTCTATGTAGAAATGAAGTTAGTTTGTATTGTTTAAATGCTGCACTTGTGGTTTTCAAGTGACAAAACTAATGTTTTACAAGGAATGGGCTACATTTAATTCCTCGTTAAACTTTTTTTAAAGGTTTAAATTTGTAACAAATGTGGGGGAAAATGTAACATAGAATCAGGATTTTTATAGAATTGCAATTTTAATTGAATCGGCACCGAGGTATCGTAAAAATATTGTTATATTGTGGTGACTATTATGTGTGTGTGTGTGTGTGTGTTGTTTGATTTTTTCTAGCGTTTAAAATTTAGTCAATGTTCTTTAATTTTCATCTTCACATCTGTTGCTGGTTGTGTTCAGGTCAGCCTGGTGGTGACTACATCAATGCTAATTTTATTGACGGGTACCGGAGACAGGGAGCCTACATCGCCACCCAGGGACCCATGCCAGATACGATCAGTGACTTCTGGAGGATGGTGTGGGAACAGCACACAGCTAACATCATCATGATCACCAAGCTGGAGGAGAAATCAAGGGTGAGTATACACACACACACACACAGAGAGGGAGAGAGAGAGAGAGAGTCAGCTAACGTTCTAATCATACTGCAGCATAATCAATTCAACACTCGACTTTTGTATTCAGGCTTTGTTGCTCCAAAGATGCTTAAATTAACTCAAGTAACAACAAGGATAAAAGGAGGAGAAAATGAAACAGTGTAGCCGTGGAGCTGAGAAACAATACACTTCAAATCAAAACACACTTTCTTAGTATACATGTGTTCGGTGCACATTTCATGTAGTTAAATATCATAACGCACACATACACACAGGACGAGTCCTCCGTAATAACGGAGTTACAAAAAAACAATATGCAATAAGAGACAAATAATTTGATGACATCCAGAAATGCAGGACATCAGCAAATAAAAATATCTCCAATACAGTGGAACCTCAATTCATGAACGAGTTCATACCCGAGAGTACGAACAAATTGGTTCTCGACCAAAGAATAAAAAATAATCATTTGTCTTTGTTCAAGTTGTCAGTTTTGCTCAGTCCGCGGTCGCATATCACGCACATGGTCAAGGAATATAAGTGCAATGACGTCCGAGATGTATCATCCAAACAGCTTCGAGACAACCTACGAATGATAACGCGATAAATCTCTGGGTCCCAAATCTCTCTGGGTAGATTCTTTGTGAAAACTGCCGCCACATACAAACCTGAGGCCAAGAAATAAAAAAAAGAGAGAGAGAAAACCCCCTGAAGGAGAGCGACAAAAGTATTGTTATGGAAGGCGACTCTGCTTCCAAACATTAACCTCCTCTCGAACTCACACTTCATGTCAGTGAGTCTCCCTAAGAAAGGTGTACCAACAGTACATGAAAATTAAAAATCCGCTGTATTATTTTTGTATAATCAAGGCTTTTTCATACCTTGTTTTATATTTTTTGATATAAACTAAATACATCAAAAGTTAAATGTAGTATATACATAGTTATGGGGAATTAATTAATTTTATTTACATTTATCACTATGGAAATCTGAATCCATAACCCTGGGAACAAATTATGTTCATGAACTTTTTATTTATCTTTTAAAAAATGGAATTTAGTAAATTGTTGGAGACATAGCAAGAAAAATGTCTATGAATTAGTGTAATAATCTTGTGTTTGGTTTATTATATTCTCATAATAGGAAATAGCTCTGTCAGTATATTTTAATTTTCTACGGTTGTAGAAGTTTACTTTATTCTTAATTGTTTTTTTAATCTTCCTCTAAATGACATCCTGTTAATCTCTAAAAATTAAGATTTTTTTATCTTTAGTTTGAGACTGAGGTGAGAGTCGGCCCAGGATTATTTTATTTGAACTTGTACAGTACGACCTTATTATCTTATTACCTCCTATTTCTATAAAATAACACAGACACGACACGACGTTGCTCATTCATATCATTTCCTCATGTGGTCTAGTCAACCTGTCAGCTGTGACTCAGTAGCTCGATATGTTTGTCTGTTGTTCTCCAGATGCCTTCCTATTTCTTCTCCAAGGCAAGATTTCTCTCTCACTCTTTTTTTCACATTTTTCCTGTGCCTAGCATCACGTTTATTGTTCACCTTTTCATTCTGTTTTGAGACCTTTCCTATATTCTACTTTTTAAATCAAGCTGTCCTGGTCTGATAGTCACCTGATCACTGCATGTTAGTGGCGTTAAGACGAACCTTCACGAACAGGTCTAAAGTTGAAAATGCTCTGTGTATATAACCGTAAGTAAATATGAAGCTGAAACTAACCAGGGATTTAATTTAATTTATCCCACAACATAACCTAGTGTGTGTAATATCCACATGAGTCATGACTCAAAAAAAAAAAAAAAAAAAAAAAAAAAATATATATATATATATATATATATATATATAGTATAGTAGTATGTATATATATATATATATATATATATATATATATATATATATATATATATATATACTCAGCAAAAAAAAAACGTCCTCTGTCTTTCAACTGTTTTTACTTTCAGTAAACTTAATGTGTAAATATTTGTATGAACACTAAAAGAGTCAACACCATAAGACATAAACTAAAAATGTTTCACAATGTGTGAATGAAGGGAGGCTCAGAATCAGTCAGTAGCAGTCAGTATCTGGTGGCCACCGGCTGCTTGAAGTACTGCAGTGCATCTCCTCCTCATGGACTGGACCAGATTTGTCAGTTCTTGCTGTGAGATGGAGGGATTGTGTGTTCCTGGTGTGACTCGGGCAGTTGTTGTGGCCATCCTGTACCTGTCACGCAGGTGTGATATTCGGATGTACCCATCCTGTGCAGGTGTTGTTACACGTGGTCTTCCACTGCGAGGATGATCAGCTGTCCTTCCTGTCTCCCTGTAGCGCCGTCTTAGGCGTCTCACGGTGCGGACATGGCGATTTATTGCCCTATAGCCACATCAGCAGTCCTCATGCCTCCCTGCAGCATGCCTAATGCACGTTCACGCAGATGAACAGGGACCCTGGGTGTCTTTCTTTGGGTGTTTTTCACAGTCGGTAGACGAGTCTCTTTAGTGTCCTGCGTTTTTCGAACTGTGACCTTAAATGCCTACTTTCTGTAAGCTGGTAAGGTCTTAACGACCATTGTGCATGTTAATTAATTGATTATGGTTAATTGAACATGCATGGAAAACATAGTTTAAACCCTTTACAATGAAGATCTGTAAAGTTATTTGGATTTGTACAATATTATTGTTGAAATACACAGTCCTGAAAAAGGGCCGTTTCTTTTTTTTTATATATATAAAAATTATCCATGTGTGTGAAATTCACTTTTTTTTTTTGTTCTACAGGATTTTATATAACCTTATACAAAGGAGAATATACAACTTTTAATGATGTGTTCTTGAATGATTTGTAGGCGACACAGTGGCTTAGTGGTTCGCTAAGGGCTTGTGTGTTTATGTTGGTGTCTTCGGTTTCCTCCCACCATCCAAAGACATGCAGATTAGGCTAATTGGTGTCCTCAAATTACCTATAGTGTGTGTATGAGTGTGAGACTGTCTGTACACGTGTGTGTGTGATGGATTGACTCGTTCCCCTTGGGATTGGTTCCAGACCCCCGTGACACCTTATACAGTATATCGATGAATGAGTGTTAACACCTGATGTGATATTCTGGGTTAAAGGTCGTCTGTTGTGCTGTGTACAGAATAAGTGCGATCAGTACTGGCCGAGCCGAGGCACAGAGACGTACGGGCTCATGCAGGTGTCTGTGCTCGACACCGTAGAGCTCGCTGCCTACTGCGTCAGGACCTTTGCACTATTTAAGGTGAACACACACACACACACTGTGTTCTTCTCTCTCGAAACATGCACCCATGACTTCAATTAGACGTCCCTCATGGAGATTTCCTTTGACATATGTGTGTGTGTGTGTGTGTGTCTGTGCTGAGCAGAGTGGCAGCAGTGAAAAGCGGGAAGTCCGTCAGTTCCAGTTCACAGCGTGGCCCGATCATGGCGTCCCTGAACACCCCACACCTTTCCTGGCCTTCCTGCGCAGGGTCAAGGCCTGTAATCCTCCAGACGCTGGGCCGATCGTGGTGCACTGCAGGTGTACTGACTCTCACACGTCCTCACCTCACACCAAATTAAACAGCACACAGTTACAACTGTGATACCTTTTCTTTTTTTTGTTTTTTTTTGATGATATATATAATTAGTTATCTAGGAAACATTTAAATTAAAAATGTTATTGATTGATTAAAGGCCTCATGCCTTTTTTTTGTTCCTGTCACAGTGCGGGTGTGGGTCGTACCGGCTGCTTCATCGTGATCGATGCCATGCTGGAGCGCGTGAAGCAGGAGAAGACGGTCGACGTGTACGGTCACGTGACGCTGATGCGCTCCCAGAGAAACTACATGGTGCAGACGGAGGAGCAGTACGTGTTCATATACGATGCCCTGCTAGAGGCCGTCGCCTGCGGCAACACCGAGGTGCCCGCGCGCAACCTCTACGCCTACATCCAGAGACTCACGCAGGCCGAGCCGCCCGACAACATCAGCGCCATGGAGCACGAGTTCAAAGTGAGTAGGTCTGCTCAGCACATGGCCTACCAGAGGGAGGTGTATACACAGTGGCTTGCAAAAGTATTCGGCCCCCTTGAACTTTTCCACATTTTGTCACATTACAGCCACAAACATGAATCAATTTTATTGGAATTCCACGTGAAAGACCAATACAAAGTGGTGTACACGTGAGAAGTGGAACGAAAATCATACATGATTCCAAACATTTTTTACAAATGAATAACGGCTAAGTGGTGTGTGCGTAATTATTCAGCCCCCTTTGGTCTGAGTGCAGTCAGTTGCCCATAGACATTGCCTGATGAGTGCTAATGACTAAATAGAGTGCACCTGTGTGTAATCTAATGTCAGTACAAATACAGCTGCTCTGTGACGGCCTCAGAGGTTGTCTAAGAGAATATTGGGAGCAACAATACCATGAAGTCCAAAGAACACACCAGACAGGTCAGGGATAAAGTTATTGAGAAATTTAAAGCAGGCTTAGGCTACAAAAAGATTTCCAAAGCCTTGAACATCCCATGGAGCCACTGTTCAAGCCATCATTCAGAAATGGAAGGAGTATGGCACAACTGTAAACCTACCAAGACAAGGCCGTCCATCTAAACTCACAGGCCGAACAAGGAGAGCGCTGATCAGAAACGAGGACGGGCTGCAGAGATCTACAGCTCAGGTGGGAGAATCTGTCCATAGGACAACTATTAGTCGTGCACTGCACAAAGTTGGCCTTTATGGAAGAGTGGCAAGAAGAAAGTCATTGTTAACAGAAAACCAGAAGTCATCCCGTTTGCAGTTTGCCACAAGCCATGTGTGGGACACAGCAAACATGTGGAAGAAGGTGCTCTGGTCAGATGAGACCAAAATGGAACTTTTTGGACACAATGCAAAACGCTATGTGTGGCGGAAAACTAACACTGCACATCACTCTGAACACACCATCCCCACTGTCAAATATGGTGGTGGCAGCATCATGCTCTGGGGGTGCTTCTCTTCAGCAGGGACAGGGAAGCTGGTCAGAGTTGATGTGAAGATGGATGGAGCCAAATACAGGCCAATCCTGGAAGAAAACCTCTTGGAGTCTGCAAAAGACTTGAGACTGGGGCGGAGGTTCACCTTCCAGCAGGACAACGACCCTAAACATAAAGCCAGGGCAACAATGGAATGGTTTAAAACAAAACATATCCATGTGTTAGAATGGCCCAGTCAAAGTGAACTGCTGTTCACAAATGCTGTCCATCTAATCTGACTGAGCTGGGGCTGTCTCTAGATGTGCAAAGCTGGTAGAGACATACCCTAAAAGACTGGCAGCTGTAATTGCAGCAAAAGGTGGATCTACAAAGTATTGACTCAGGGGGCTGAATAATTACGCACACCCCACTTTTCAGTTATTTATTTGTTTGGAATCATGTATGATTTTCGTTCCACTTCTCACGTGTACACCACTTTGTATTGGTCTTTAAATTGGAATTCCAATAAAATTGATTCATGTTTGTGGCTGTAATGTGACAAAATGTGGAAAAGTTCAAGGGGACCGAATACTTTTGCAAGCCACCGTATATATATATATATATATATATATATATATATATATAGGTCCCCGCGACCCTAAATACAGGATGAAGCAGTATAGAAGATGAATGAATTAATACATATATATATATATATATAAATAAAACAAAAAAACTAGAAAAATAAGCACAAACCGAAATAGGTACTGAAAATCCGTCTGAGTCAAATGATAAGTAGGTACAGTACAATGGAAATCCAAGTCTCAAAGCGAATTTCCTGTAAAATCTGCATTACAAGCCGAGTCAAATAAGAGCAACCAAACTTTCCAAACAGAAATCTTATCCAAATCACAAAGCAAATTCTCTACAGATGTGATTTTCGCAACCCAAGTCAATTAAGTAAAGCGTCTGTCTGAACGTTGTATTTACACCTTCCTATAGAGATTATTAGATTTTTTTAATATGAATTGCACACTCATAAGTGCGTTTTATAAATCGCACAGCGCCATCTGTTGAATTTTCAGATGAACTAATGTTTTGTATCAGTTATGGACAAGTTTTGAATTTAGAAGTTTTTTTTTTAAAATAAGGGCGTTTTCCATTTAAACTTTAAAGTAGCTTTTCTACTTTTTAGTATCTTTTCTTTCTATGTTGAGATGAAACTAAGCCTGTGTGTTACCTCCAGATCGGCCAAATAAACCTGTGAAAACATGTTTTATTACTCATCTTACATTCCTCCAAAATTATTTTTCACAAATATCTTCAATGTACAGACACAGGCCAACTTTACCGTTATATATATATATATAAAATTGAGCACAATAGCAATTAAATGAAATATCAAGTGATAATCAGTCCTTTGTATAAGTAAAGTATTATCATACCATCAGTGTCCCTGAGATGACCAGCAGCCAATTAACTTCCCTGTCTCACATGTTACTGACTTCAGTCTCTTACACGCATGTGGTTTTATTATCAGGAGACTAGACTCCTTAGTGTTTGAGAGATCTTTGACCTCTTCCTAATTCTGAATTCCTGTGGGTCACTCAGAGGTTAGCCAACGCGAGGGCACACAACTCCCGGTTTGTGAGCGCCAACCTGCCCTGCAACAAGTTTAAAAACAGACTGGTGAACATCATGCCATATGAGAGCACACGCGTGAGCCTGCAGCCGATCCGAGGAGTGGAGGGCTCAGACTACGTCAACGCCAGCTTTATAGACGGTTACAGGTATGAACTCACTTTATCACTCACAACAACATTAGACCGCCACTCGCAATTAAATCGGTTTTCACCTGTATGATCCCCATGAACACACTCCTAAACCTTGTGGAAAGCCTTCACAGAAGAGTTGAACTTGTTATAGCTGCAAAGGGGGCGGAGCCAACGTCATATTAAACCCTATGGATTAAGGATTTTATGTTACTTACCAATATAGTGTATATAAATAATTATAATAATAATCAGTAGTGAAACATTTCTACTGAACTCAACTCCCAGATATATAAATAATACACTTGTTAGAAATCAGTATCACGTGTGGAGTCGTGTCACTGCAGCAAACCTCCTAAAACTGGATACATATTTAAAATGACGTATATCTATAGTAGAAAATTTTTAATTTTCTAATGAAATTTCACCCTGGATGCGAGCTATACTTTATTTATACTTTACACTCTCTCTCTCTCTCTCGGTCTCTTCTCCCTGCAGACAGCAGAGGGCGTACATCGCCACACAGGGTCCTCTGGCCGAGACAGCTGAAGATTACTGGAGAATGTTGTGGGAACACAACTCTACTATTGTAGTGATGCTCACCAAACTTAGAGAGATGGGAAGGGTCAGTCTCTCTCTCTCTCTCTCTCTCTCTCTCTCTCTCACACACGCAAACTATAATAATTCATAAGTATCTGAAAGAAGCTTAAATGATGCAAATGGTCCGTGTGTTTCAGGAGAAGTGCCACCAGTACTGGCCGTCGGAGAGGTCCGCGCGCTATCAGTACTTCGTGGTGGACCCCATGGCCGAGTACAACATGCCGCAGTACATCCTGCGGGAATTTAAAGTGACCGATGCCAGGGTAACAAAAAAACAGGCGCATAGAGTTTAATATTTCAGTATCTACACATAGCTTTAATTCCAACTAAATTAATTATCCATTAATATTTTATTATGGCAGCGAAAGCAAAATGTCCCCTGAGGCATGAGAATTCTGTTCTCACACACACACACACACACACACACACACACACACATTCCCACTCATACAATCATACAATGAATGTACCTGTTTTTCCATGAATCTGTTTTTCCAATCTGGAATGGTCTAAATGTTTACGCACACACACACACACACACACACACACACACACACACACACACACACACACACAGTCATCCTAACGTGTTTGTGTTTTCAGGACGGCCAGTCGCGCACCGTTCGCCAGTTCCAGTTCACCGATTGGCCGGAACAGGGCGTGCCAAAGTCTGGTGAAGGCTTCATTGATTTCATTGGCCAAGTACACAAAACAAAAGAGCAGTTCGGTCAAGACGGACCAATCACAGTACACTGCAGGTAAGGATGTGACGAAAGGAGACAGTTATTCTTATTCTTGCATTAACAGCAAACACATATTTGACTCAATTCCTGTTCAGGGTTCGTACGGTCATGAAAAACCTGGAAAAGTCATGGAATTTTAAAATGGCAATTTCCAGGCCTGGAAAAGTTTTGGAAAATTAATAAACTCAGAAAGTTTTGGAAAAGTCATGGAAATTTGTTTTTCAAAAATATCCGTGTACTTGAATTTGTTTAATTGATAATATTGGTTTTCAAATTGCAATAATTTTTTCGTTCGGGTGATCAGTCACATCACGTCACATGTTCTCTGCTTGGGGCAACTCCGTTGCAGCTGAGCAAAAATAAATGTCGGGAAATGCCTTTCTAATGCATGGCTTGAGAAAGACCAGAACCCGGGACGAGCAAAATGTAGACTTTTCCATAAAACGTTCGACATTTCGAACATGGGAGAAGCAGCGCTATCTAGCCATGCTAAAGGTGCAAAGCACCAGTCTGCCGCTGCAGCTACGCAACAGTCAGCTTCCAACCCGATCACTGGCTTTTTCACCCAGGTGACTAACGTGGTGACACCCTCTGCCAGCTGCAGTGCTGTGTCCAGAAACGAAACCCTCACTGCTGAGGTACTGTGGGCGCTAAAAGTGGCTAATTCTCACTATTCTTACAAGTCTTGTGAAGACATAAGCCAGCTTTTTCCGCTGTGGCGGGTAATAACTTTAGTCTCACTAGCCACTTTGGCGGGTAGTTTATTCTTTGGTATGACAATATATTTTTGTTGTAGTTTTCTCTAAAGGCATCCGATATAATAAACACATTGCAACATAATATTACGCGCATAAAATGCGCGTGAATGTAATGATGACATTTAATACCTCTCTCTCTCTACACATGTTCACACATCGCGCGCACACACACACACACACACACACACACACACACACACACACACACACAAGCAGGATGAGAATGTTTGCCCCTTTCGCAGGTTATTTACTGATTATGTATAAAAAAGTAATCACTATTAAAATCTATTTAGATTTCATGTTGAATGATAGAAAATACATCGATCGATTGAATTACCTCACACTATAAAGAGTCAACACTACAAGATAGACCAGAGTCCATTGTCCTAACTCAGAATTCTGATATAATAATACATAATGATTAATAATACCTGATAATAGTACACATAATAACACAATAAAATGATAAATGTTCTGAGTTGCTGTATTTTTAATATCAGAATGAGTTCAGTTGTACTGAATCTGTTATTTTTCAATTTCATGTCATAACAGCAATAAGCAGAATATACTGTTCATGTTTGCATGTTTTTATATTGGGAGCGATCTTAACAGTACTGAATACTTGACTACTACTATAGTGATACAGTGTATGCTGTCATTTATAAGTAAATCTAGATATAACGAACATTAACGTATCATGGTGAAGAAAAAACTGCGATTTTCTGGTAACAAAATCGTGGCTAGTAAAAAGGCTGAATGGCGAGTGACTCCGGAAATCCACTAGCCACATTGGACAGTGAGCAGAAAAGTTAATGTCAAGCCCTGGCTCATGTATGTGTAATTTTGGACTGGCTCCTTATTTTAAGAAACTGACTTTGGCTAGTGTATCAAAGCAACGAGTATATGTCACGTTATTTGATGAAATCCAAAAGTGAAGTTGTTTGATGCGGTGAAGATGCGATGTGCTGATCCTCTATTTCCAGTGAAAGTGGAGATATTTAACAGCATTGCGAGGATAGCCAAGTTTAAATAAAGGCTTTTTAAACTTATATTCCTTGTGAGTGCCTCAGAACTACTGTTTATTAAGTCCTGATACCTGAAAAACTCACCTTTGGTGCAGTAGATACTGTAGATGTACAGTAGTCCCCGAATGAACATTCAAGTTACGAACAGACCAAGAAGGAACTACTGCTTAAGGAACTACTTTTACATGGAAGTAGCTCGTGTGTATTGTACAAAAGATAGACACTGCAGTGCACCAGATAACAATATTTACAATTACATACAATATTTTCAGTGTGTAAGTGGATGTATAAAATGTCTAAAGTCCGGTATAGTGTATGTGTTATGTTACAATGTTACATTTCACTGTGAGATTAATTTTTTTAGGCGGTTCCGATTAGAGTTTTTGGGAAAGGGGACAGCGGTTTAGTCAAGTGGATTGCGATGCGTAACATTTGATATTTGTGTCAAAGGTGTACTGTGTAAGACTCACTTACTTTGTCTGACTTAAGAACAAATCAGACTTACGAACGTGCAACCTGGAACGGAAGTTGTTCATAAATCGGGGACTACCTGTACTTTAAACTGTGCTGTCTTATTCTTATATAATTTCAGTGTGTGTGTTTGTGTGTGTGTTTGCAGTGCTGGTGTTGGGAGGACAGGTGTGTTTATCACGTTGAGCATAGTGCTGGAGAGGATGCGTTATGAGGGAGTGGTCGACATCTTCCAAACCGTCAAAATGCTGCGAACACAGAGACCAGCCATGGTGCAGACGGAGGTGTGTCTTCACTTACACACTCGACATACACACATGACTGAGACAGAGAGCAGAAGTTAGAAAACTATCCACAGTTTATCTTATGTGTGTGTGTGTGTGTGTGTGTGTTGTCACAGGAACAGTACCAGTTTTGCTACCGTGCAGCGCTGGAGTACCTGGGCAGTTTCGATCACTATGCAACATAAAGCGCGTCTCCCAGTTCCTCCGGACCAGCAGGACACATGTCCTCCCGTGTAATCTTCAAACTGTCTCTCCCAGCGCGGCTGTCTTTCACACACCGTGTGTACTGAGCGTGCTGTCCAGCTGTGTGACTCAAAAAAAAAAAAAAAAAAAGTCACTTCAGTTCAGATAAATTCAGGGCTATCTTAAGGTTAATCTCAAAAATAATCACCAGAAACTTTAAATCCGGCGCCTGGGAGACGCGTGCTCGAGGAACTTTTACTTCTGTTTCACGTGTTAGGTTTCAAACTTGTAAGAGATTGGGGCTAATACCTAATCACCAATGTTTTTGAGCTCATGCAACTCCTGATTGCGCACACACCCACACACACACACACACGCACGCGTGCGCAGATATGTACACATGCAGAGTGGAGCATTGGCAGTCACGATTTTCTCAAAGGCTGTGCAATACTGAACATAACTGCACTTTGGATTTAAACTCAAAGCACACAGAGCGAGCCACAGTATTTTATTGTAATTGTTACAGTATAAAAAAAAATAAGTATTACTCTTATACACAGTATTCCTACAGTATGTACGGTTTGTGGTGGTCTGGGAAAAGTCAGCTGACAAAAAAAATAAATAAATGAAAAATCAGGTTTTTGTCTGTAGTAAACTTTCTAAAGACATTTCGTCTGTCGGAAAACCGTATTGAGATGATCTTTATCGATGTTGCGTGGGGTCGCCTCACACCACCAGGGTCGAGGGTTCGGATTCCACCTGCATAATAGGTAGATTGAGTTTAAAATTGTCCGTAGTGGGTGTGGACAGGTGGGTGTGCGAGTGTGTATGTGGAACGACTCGGCACCGCATCCAAAAGTTTCCTCCAAAAGAAAGACTCTTTAACGTAAAAAACAAAGCTGTGAATGTTCTTATCGTGTCTAGAAGTGAATCCTGAGGCGTTTTTACACTAACACTGGAGACTCCTTCCTTTCACATGTACTAACCTCGCGACACGTTTTTAAACCGTGCACGAGAAACGGATTAGAATACAGAGCAACATGAATACACACTGAATAAATAAATCTGTCTGACTTATCGCTTTTAATATGTTGGGGAATAAGATTCCTGAAACTTTCACAGTGTTTCATAGAGGGTTTTTTTTTCCCCAGGCCACCACACAAACTAGAGCACATTTACAGTGTGTGTGGTGTTTAACTATGAAGCGTGAGTGAGACACAAATGAAGAAATTTACAAGCACACATATAAATAAATATATAAGTGTATGTACAGTATACGTAGGCGGGTGCGTTTGGCACCTGAGATGAGCGGAGACACCGATTTCTCAAAGTTCACCAAAACCGAAATAGACTGACAGTAACACAGACGATGGTTCTCGACAGTAGTAGTGCCTTATCATAGCGTCCAGTGGTTTGCTTTCGTTCCACTTCTCTCGTGCGAGTCCCCGCATCTTAGGGTTGATGAACCAGGATCACGCGTGCCACACACACACCAAAATTTTAATATCGCTTGGGAATGTACTGTACGTTGAGCGTTACATTCCTCACACAAAACACACATCACATTCACGTTGGTGATTTTTTACAAAGCCATACTTACTGACCAGTCCAAACTGATGCTGCCACGGGCCTTTCGGGAATTATTATTACAAAATCAATTAAAGTGTCGTACAGTATGCATGCACGGTTTTGGATGGAGAAACTATATTTGACGGAAATTATGAATTTTTGAGAAAGTTATTTCATATTTTGTATTAGTCATCACAAGGAATTCTATCGGTTTACTAAATATTACACAAAATCCCTCTTTTTTTAATTGTAATTGTATATCTCGCCTCTTTCGAAGAAGCATGCAGCGTTATAGAAAACTTTAGCTAGTTTGAGGTGCTTTGGCCGTATAGACATCTTCACCTTTTGAGGATTTTCATGCAGGGTTTCTGGTTATATGTAATTAATTATATTTTATTATATTATATTATAATTTGCACTATAAATGTAAAAACAAACACCGGTTTTTCACACAAGCCTGCTGGTTATTTAACATTATTATTATTGTTTTTTAATGAAAGCTGTTGAGACATGTTAATGGTCTTAGTGTGTGTGTGTGTGTGTGTGTGTGTGTGTGTGTGTGTGCGTGCGCGTGTGTGTGGACTACAGCCTCACTATGTGGCGAAACGACACACTCTCTATGCACTAACAAACCATTCCTCATTCCTGGGGTACTGAGCGTTTCTTTTTATCACCATGGTGACCACAATGTGTGTGTGTGTGTGTGCATGTTAACGATATACGACGAATATCTTTCGGTGTTAAAGCTTAAGGAGAATATACACTTTGTAGTGTTTAGTGTTAAATGTTATCCAGAAGACAAGATGGTGTGATTGTAGTTCTCTACGAGAGGACAGGACCACGTTTCCTCAACTGTCCACCAAGAGCCAAAGCCCATTAACAAAAGCTGTGGCTCCACTTTAACCTCCTGAGACCCGGATTGTAACGTCGTCATATTTCTCCTCACAGTTTCTGTTCATTAGCGCCTGGAAATCTTTAATCAGGAGAGGTTTAAAAGAAAAAATATATAACTGTCCCAGACAAATATCATGTCCTCATTATAAGACATTCAGGTCTCAAGAGGTTAATAATTAGGATTTCCTTCTCTTACACAGTGTTCAGTGTGTTTCTCTGCATATAAAGATTTTTGCCATGATGAAACATTAAATAAAAACAATTTAAAAATAAAAACTCTAAACATCAGCGTAATGTTAATTCTACAGATTTTATTTGCATATTTCTAAAAAAACAAACAAAAAAAATCAGCCACTTGTTAGCCTTTTTTTTCTTTCCTGTCTTCCATGCAATGCCAGAAATGCGAACAGTCCATTTTCGAAATTTTAAAAAATAAATCATTGTTTGTTTCATTATGTGATATGACCAAATGTCCATTTTATTGCTTTTTTTTCCCTCTGTAAGAAGTTTCTGCGATTTTTTCCCATCCAGTCGTCGTGAGCACAAGCAAAGGCCTGTCTTCTGTTATTTACCTCTTATTTTGTAGTAAATGTAAATATTTTAGAGAAATAATCTTATGCTTTTTTTATTTTCCTACTTTTGTTGTGAGAAAAAGTCATGTGAGAATACAGGGGTATTTGTGGAATGTTTTTTTTTTTGTTACAAATAAAATGGCAACAAATGTGCAAGTGTTTTTGTTTTTCTCTTTTTACATACATCTAATGGAGAAAAAAAATGCATCCATTCATCTTCAGTAAGTGAGTCACAATCCACATGGTCGCTTGTCCACTTGTGTGGAAATGGAGGACAGAAGGAATAGTGCAGGCTTGTCCCAACAACTAGGAACATGGCAACTTTAATCGCAGACCTTCCTTTTTTTTCTTCTTTTTTTTTTTATCTGAGCAAAAGTATTGGAACAAACCAGTGTTTCACACTTTCCTCTTTTGTTCTTCATCCAGACCTTGGGTTAGGGTTGGGGTCAGGACATTGAAAAATGAAATGCAAAATATATTTTTATGTAAAAAAATAAAAAAGGACTTTGGACTGACAATCCAGGAGTTTTCGATAACTAGGAACTGCAATAGTTGTAGCCCTGAAGACGTCTCTGCGTGGTGGCTCTTGCTGCACTGACTCCAGCCTCTTCCAAGTTCTTGAATTGGCTTCGCTTGACTCTTAACATTGTGTTCTTTCCTTTTACTTGTGCAACTTTTATGACCGGCGGCACGGTGGTGTAGTGGTTAGCACTGTCGCCTTGCACCTCCAGGGTCTGGGTTCGATTCCCGTCTCTGTGTGCATGGAGTTTGCATGTTCTCCCCGTGCTTGGTGGGTTTCCTCCGGGTACTCCGGTTTCCTCTCACAGTCCAAAGACATGTAGGTTAGGCTAATTGGCGTTCCTAAATTGACCATAGTGTGTGAATGAGTGTGTGTGCTCTGCGATAGATTGGCACGCTGTCCAGGGTGTACCCTGCCTCGTGCCCTGAGTCTCCTGGGATAGGCTCCAGGTCCCCGCGACCCTAAGTACAGGATAAAGCGGTATAGAAGATGAATGAATGAACTTTTATGACAAAGTTTCCATGTTTCACCAAAAGTTTCACCGTACCATGAATATGCTTCAGTACACCATACGCTTCAGTTCTTGACACGATGTGGTTTAACACAATGGTGTTCTGGATAAGTCAGCAATGTTCGCCATGTGTGTAATAAAATAAACGAAAAGATGCACAGCATTTACACTGTATCAATAGTAATTTACTCAAAATGAAAATGGAGTAATTGAATATTTTGAGAACCTGAACTTTTTTAATGACCTGTAAGGCAATTCAATAAAATTGAAAAGAAAAAAAGGCTTGAAATACTTCACTTTGCATGTCATGAATCTAGAACATACGAGAGTTCCACTTTTTAAATTAAATTGCAAAAGAAAACTACTTTTTTCAGCTGCACTTTATAGTGAGGATGTGAACATCAGAACTTTCATTCTCGAATACCGTTCAGTGAAAGTTAGTTTGAAAGTGTTTGCCTCTTCCTGATTTTTATTTTTCGCATAAATAATTCAGATCAAACACATTTTACTCAAATAACATGTAAAAACTGCGTTTTATAAAATTATTATTTCTTTATTACAGGCAAACAGCAGACAAAAACTGCCTGCAGCTACGTGAGAAAGTAATTGCCCCTAAACCTAATAACCGATTGTGCCAGCTTTGGTAGCAACAACTGCGATTCAAGCATTTGCTATAACTGGCACAAAAATAAATAAAATAAAATGCATCAATTCATCTTCAGTAATTGAGTCAAGGTTGTACACAATCCACATGGTGTATGAAAATGGAGGACAGGAAGAATGGTACAGGCTTGTCCCAACAACTTGGAACATGGCACCTTCAATCGCAGACCTTCCAGGTAACTGACCTGAGCAAAAGTATCGGAACAAACCAGACAGGACCTCAAGTGTTTGCAACAACCGGCAATGAGTCTTTCACATCGCTGTGGAGGAATTTTGATCCGCTCTTCTTCGCTGAATGGTTTTAATTCAGCCAGTTTGGAGGGTTTTTGAGCATGAACAGCCTGTTTATCTCAATCGGATTTAAGTCCAGACTTTGATTAGGCCACTCCAAAACATTCTCCGTTACGATTTTCTGGTAGGGCGCAAAATTCATGGTTTGATCATTGCAAGTCGTCCAGGTCCTGAAGCTGAAAGGCAGCCCCAGAACGCATCACTACCACCAGCATATTAGACTGTTTTTTATTTATGAAATGCTGTGTTAGTTTTACACCAGATGGAACGGGACACACACCTTCCAAAAAGTATTCCATAGGATATTTGCCCAGACATCTTGGGGATAATCAAGATGTTTTTTGGCAAATGTAAGATGAGATTTTGTGTTAATTTTAGTCAGCAGTGTCAACACCCACACAAGTGAGGTCTACAGTTCTTTAGAAGTTGTTTCTGGGTTCTTTATGAGCTCCTGGATGAGTCGTTTGGTAGAGCAGCCACTTCTGGGAAGATTCACCACTGCTCCGAGTTTTCTCCATTTGTGGATAACGGCGCTCACTGTGGTACGCTGGAGTCCTAAAGCCTGAGGAATGGCTCTGTAACCCGTTCCAGACTGATACACGTCAATTTACCATTTCTCATCTGTATATTTGGATAATTTCAGATCTTCAGATTCTAGTTAAATGATTCAACAGGACTGATTATTTTTTTTTAAATGTGGTTAATCACAGTTTATTCATGCTTTAGTAAGGGGGCAATTACTTTTTCACATAGGGCCAGAAATGTTAAATTTTTTCATGTTCTTTCTTGGTGTTTTCACTACTATTATATATGATTTGGGCTGCATTTGAAAAATGTCCCCATTTCCTCCCCCCAAAACACACACACACACTGAGCAGCGGTTTCAGAATAATAGTCATGTTTACTATGACACTAATGCAGGCGGCAGGTAAAAAGACCACAAAAACATCAGGCACAGATGAAAAACCAAAAATATATATGAAATACAGCTGCATTCCCAGCCTTCTCATCGTTACAGCTCACTGTTCCCGAGCTCTTGTTCCTCCTCTCACAGTGATGGTTTTACCTGACGCCATCCGTCCATGCAAGAGTTTCTTTCACTTGAGAAACAATCAGAATATACAGACACTGCTTTATAGTGACTTTGTGATATATATAATATTCGTAATAGCAGTCAACGTCGGGTAAAAATCATTGTGTATGAATAGATCTGAAGTCTATAAATATCCTCCCACATTCATCGTTTTGTCACTGCAAAGTTCACAACTCAAAGAGAAGGCATCGTCCGTAATCACCAGCGGATTACAAAATGACTTTGTTCCACTCCCAACTTTTTTTTTTTTTTTTTTTTTTACATACCCGTTGCTGCTGCTGCTTTTTTTTATTTACCGAAAAAGGATGGCAAATTAAATCGGCTGCCAATAGCATATCAGTCACTGCATCGTCTAAACCTGTGTTCTAATACCGCGTTAACACTCCCTAGTCGAATTTGCGAATCAAACCAATTCAATTCAGGTTTTGGGGCTTGCATTGTCATTTTCAATTTGATTCGACAGCACTCAAAGGTTACTGCTTGATATTTTAAGCACCTCTATTCCCGACTTATATAATCTACTAAAACGTATTTAATAAACAGTCCAGTAGGCGGCAGTAAACGCACCAAATTCAGAATCGCTCAAAAGCTGAAGGAGGAGCGATAGATAGGCACCATGCAACCTACAACATAAAATAGAATTATATTGTTTAACAAAGAACAGCGTACTACTGTCGATACGGTGAAGATTTCTGAAGAGAAATATTAAAAGATTAAGTGGCGGGTTTGACCTTCCTATCAGAAATCCAGAGCCTCGACCGTCTGGAGTCTCCAGTGTCGGTGCTTTGTAACAGGCAGTTTTTCCGACAAGGCAGATTCTTGACAGCATTTTGTAATAATTGTTGTGGTACAAGTGGAATAAAACTGTTTTCTCTGAGCACCACCAAGTGTTTGAAGAGTGTCGAGATCGAGGCGCTGTTCAGCTTCAGGCTTATTTTAAATCCTACCCACATTAGGTGACAGACATGAACAGGATCGCCTCCTAATTTAAAGGGAACGGTGTAGATGAAAAGGGTGTGTTAAGAAAACATACTGGAAAACAGCCTTGTCGAGTAAAGAAACCGACATGATCAATACTAAAACTAATACTATGTTCTGGTCACTATTACAGTAATCTCTTACTAATCAGCACAATTTGTGCACCTCCTAATTTTTAAGAAAACAGTCAGCAACAGGTATTTCAGTAAAAAAGATAAAATTGATAAAGACATTGTTTTACCCACAACTCCCAAAAAACTCAACAGCAAGTAACATGGTTCCAGAAGTGGCATGAAATCAAAGTCAGTCAGATGATTTTTGTTAGCTTATCAAATTAAAACTATATGTTTTCTTCTTCGGCCGTACCGACGCTCGGATTTCAAAATACTGTTGAAGTTGTACAAAGACATAAATAATAATAATTATAATAATAAAAAAAACTAAAAAATATATATGGACTATAATACAGGCTGTTTATGGTACATGCTTCATTTTGAAATGATGAACTGCCAGATAATAAAAAAATAAAAAAGTGAGAAGAAGTGACACGAGGACAACAGCAAATATACCCCTGAGATTATTAAATATAATCCTTGTACGTACACAAGACGCAGTTTTGTTTCTGCTCTTGGAACGAGATTTGCTTGCGCTACTGAAAACTTGAAGGCACAAATAAACCCCAAGATCGTTGGGACATCGCACTGTGCGGCCGTCGGCTCCGTCCCGATCCGCCTGCACCTCGGCCACGGGACGGGACGGGACAGCGAGCGTCAGTAAACTTCCGCTGTGATCGAAACGCAGGGCGTCGGACTGAGGACGTGGTTTAAGTGAGGAGGAAGAAAAAAACAACAAAAAACTAGGAATACGGGTCGGATTACAATTCGGGTTTTTCTTTTTCTTTCCTCCACAGGCAGTGATAAGTTTAAAGGCCACTATTAACCAAGTCAACTAAGAATGAGGAGATCAGAGCATATTGATATTTTGCATGAAATAAGCCCCGCCCACCGTTTTTAAATTTTTGATCTAATTACAATCGCTATGCTTTTTTTTTCCACATTTTTTTTTTTTGACTCAACACACTGTAGAAAGAGTACACGCTGAACTCTGACCTTCGATATCAACCCAAGATTAGGATTAGAGAGTAAAAAAAAAAAAAAAAAAAAAAATCTCCTATTCCTGGTCACTTGGTGAACATGAGCCCTGGATTTAAGGCCGATAGTCATCGAGAGAGAAAGAAAGAAAAAAGATAAGGGGAAAAAAAAAGGGTGCAGGACTGGAAGTAGCATCATGATTATTGTTTTCTTCTTCTGTGATATTCTAAGCTCTTCGTATTATTGTTCTACCCCAACATATATTTATACATATATTCATTTATATATATATATATATATATATATATATATATATATATATATATATATATATATATATATATATATATATATATATATATATTTCTGAATAACATCGAGTATTATATTAAAACAAGACTTTCTACCCCCCCAAAGGTTATTATGCACAATATATAAATGTATCTTACACGACTATACAAGGTTTAAGTCACAATGATCATTACAGATACATCCAAGCATTCAACGCGTTACCTTTGGTTTGAAGGTTAGTTTACGATAAACGTAAGAATGATGTTTAAAGAAAAAAAAAAAAAAAAAGACGTGCTGCACCCAGTTTATACTCAACCATGTCGATGTGATGGAGATTAAAAAAAAAAAAAAAAAAACAATTTCAAGTTTTCAACACTTTCGCACTATTTTCACGAGTGTGACACAAACCCCGCCCCCGAGTTGCACGACACTGATGTCAGGATATTTCTCACACGTGGACGAGAAAAAGGAAAAAAAAAGGGGCCAAGCTGGGAAACAGTTCAAGTTTCTCAATCAACGTGTGCAAGTCTTTAAGAAAAAAAAAAAAACTGCTACAACTTGTACACCGAGCCACGACTTTCTGAAAGGGATTGCGAAGTGGCGAGCCGAGAGAATCCCCTCCTCCACTCGTTTCTTACGTCTTCTTACCGCACACAGAAAAGCGGTGCTCCACCTGCAGACACGTGTCCAAAAAAAGAAGAAGAAAAAAAAAGAGCATGAAAGAAGAGCTCTTCATTTCCTTTTTTTTTGGCACCTTGATTCTTCCTTGCTCTCGGTCACTCGCTGTCCGTCTCCAGCTCGGTGTCGGACCACTCGACGGGTTCGAGGCGCCCAGTTTGTTGCGCGTACTCGATCACGGCCCGGTAGCAGAAGTAATACTGGTCCCACGTCTGGATGCTGAAGGCCCGCTGGGTGCGCATGCGCCGCACCGTCTGCTTCACGTCCACCGTGCCGATGTCCTCAAGGCGCGAGAGACAGATGTCCAGCGTGCAGAACGTACCTGAGGAAGAAGTGCAGAAACTTCATAAATACTGTGGAAAAGTCTTAGGCACCATATTATATACTGTACCAATTTTGTTCATCATGTCTAAATAATTATGTACAAAATCATTCAGTATTTCCATATAGAACTTTAATAAAAAATTATATTACAGGAGAATATATGCATGGCTGTAAAGGAAAAAAAGATCAGTTTTCAGATGGAAACAAATAACCTGATGTACGCTCCTGGGATTTGCATAAAAATAGAAAGGAGCAAGTGTGACTAAGTTACTCTCCAGATATTTTCCAGCAAGCTCAGTAAAACCTAACAGCTGTTTCACTTATAGGCACATGCAAAAACATGGCATAAGCAAAAGACTTTGTCACAGTCGCTCCTTTCTAGTTTTATGCAAATCCCAGGAGCGTACATCAGGTTATTTGTTTCCATCTGAAAACTGGTCTGTCTTGTACTATATTTCTTTACAGCGATGTATATATTCTCCTGTTATTTATTAATACATTTTTAAGTTACATATGGAAAGAGTGGATTATTTTGTACATAAAAATTGGTATAGTATATAATATAGTGCCTAAGACATTCGCACAGTACTGTATATTAATAAAAAAATAATAATAAGTTATCTGTACATGAACCCACCTGTCCTTCCGATTCCAGCACTGCAGTGGACCACTATGGGAGGTCCTCCGGGAGGTCCCGTCCAATCAGGGAATATCGCCCGCAGCGCCAGCTCCTGCCTCTGCTTGACCACTGCCCGGAAATCCAACATGGCCGATGCAGATTTTGGGACCCCGAAATCCGGCCAGCTCATGTAGAGGTAATGAGACACTTCTCGACACTCGCCCGTCTGTGTGCGTGAGACATGAGGAAAGAATAACAGTTAATAATTCTGTCTATAGCCCGATTCGGACGGGACTAGTTTTACAGGGAGAGAAATTCTCACAGACATCACTAGCGCGCCGGTATTCAGGTTTGTGCACCGATTATGGATGTAGGTGTGGACATGTGGTCTTGTGCAATGCCCACATGCAAAACACAGACACTCCAATAAACACGTAATAAACACGGAGATGTTAGTCCGAATGCGTACATGAAATGACAGACGTCATCTGAAAAAAATTGAAACTCAATCGTCGTTTGGAAAACTAGTCCCGTCAGAATAGGGCTTAATTCTCATAGGGACTAAAACATTTGGCGTGTGCGCTATTAGCTTTACAGGGTGGTGAAGCCGTGTTACACTGAAGATCATCTTCCAAAAAGCAGCACATGCTCAAGTTTTTAATTTCCCATTAGTTCGCCTGCTTTAGATTTGATTAAAACGCGCATATGCTTAATTGGTTTAGTTAGTTCATTAGGTAGGTAGTTTGGTAGGTATGTAGATAAAGGGGTAGTTTGGTTAACAGGTTGGTAAAATAGAGAAGCATCTTCATTTTTTTCTTTTTTGTGTGTGTGGTAATTTATCTATCTTGTGTGTTTATGTATGTTTGGAAAATAAAAAGTTGCAGTTCCTCTATAATCCGACAGGTGGTAAACTACTAAACTATAACTAAACTCAATTAACTAATCTATAAACTATTACTATGGTGACATCCACAGCACATCATTATATATATATATATAAATAAATGGGTTTTTTTTTGGGACATTTACAAAACCGTGATACAGTTCATATCACCACCTCGGTATCACAAGATCATCATATATCACTGTATTTAAAGGTGGTGATATGAACAGGTGATTCCCATCCTTATTAACATGCAGTGGACTCTCGCCATAAGAAAGCACCGGCTTGCGAATTTTCGACTTATGGACCAAAAGTTTCTCTGTATTTTGCCGTCACTTCCAGTTTCGCAAACTTACGGTAGCCGGTTAACTTTTATTTTTGGGTTTATTTGCATTTTGTGTACGATTTAGTGAAGACATAAGACACCATGGTTCTCAAACCCAAATGTGTGTTATATAAAACAGACACTGCAGTGCATAAAATACGTCTGTTCAGAACTATAATGATATTTTGGTGTGTATGTGAATGTAATGGCTTTATAGTGAGTCCCAAGTCCTGTATACTGTGTGAATTAGGGAAGCAGGAGTACTGAATAGGCCCAACACCGATACAGTGAATGAATAAAAGGAGCAGGACGTTAAAAAAAACAATGTCCTGTGATAGTGTCCCAATGGTGAGTGATCCAATGTTGATGTCTCTTTGTGGATGCGGAAGGATTTACAGTCTTATTCAGCACTTTGGAAAAATAAAACTAAATAAATACAGGTCCTTCTCAAAAAATGTGCATATTGTGATAAAGTTCATTATTTTCTGTAATGTACTGATAAACATTAGACTTTCATATATTTTAGATTCATTACACACAACTGAAGTAGTTCAAGCCTTTTATTGTTTTAATATTGATGATTGTGGCATACAGCTCATGAAAACCCAAAATCCCTATCTCAAACAATTAGCATATCATGAAAAGGTTCTCTAAACGAGCTATTAACCTAATCATCTGAATCAACTAATTAACTCTAAACACCTGCAAAAGATTCCTGAGGCTTTTAAAAACTCCCAGCCTGGTTCATTACTCAAAAAATCATGGGTAAGACTGCCGACCTGACTGCTGTCCAGAAGGCCATCATTGACCCCCTCAAGCAAGAGGGTAAGACACAGAGACATTTCTGAACGAATAGGCTGTTCCCAGAGTGCTGTATCAAGGCACCTCAGTGGGAAGTCTGTGGGAAGGAAAAAGTGTGGCAGAAAACGCTGCACAACGAGAAGAGGTGACCGGGCCCTGAGGAAGATTGTGGAGAAGGACCGATTCCAGACCTTGGGGGACCTGCGGAAGCAGTGGACTGAGTCTGGAGTAGAAACATCCAGAGCCACCGTGTACAGGCGTGTGCAGGAAATGGGCTACAGGTTGCAAATTTTGCATGTCATTCGGAAATCAAGGTGCCAGAGTCTGGAGGAAGACTGGGGAGAGGGAAATGCCAAAATGCCTGAAGTCCAGTGTCAAGTACCCACAGTCAGTGATGGTCTGGGGTGCCATGTCAGCTGCTGGTGTTGGTCCACTGTGTTTTATCAAGGGCAGGGTCAATGCAGCTAGCTATCAGGAGATTTTGGAGCACTTCATGCTTCCATCTGCTGAAAAGCTTTATGGAGATGAAGATTTCATTTTTCAGCACGACCTGGCACCTGCTCACAGTGCCAAAACCACTGGTAAATGGTTTACTGACCATGGTATTACTGTGCTCAATTGGCCTGCCAGCTCTCCTGACCTGAACCCCATAGAGAATCTGTGGGATATTGTGAAGAGAAAGTTGAGAGACACAAGACCCAACACTCTGGATGAGCTTAAAGGGGACATACGGTGCTACATGCACTTTTTCAAGCTGTTTGGACTGCATTGTGTGTTAGGAGAGTGTGTACACAACCACTCTACAATGATAAAGAGCCGCCCAGCGATTTTCTTTTCATTTATTAAAATAAGATGCCCCTTCTGAAATCAGGCCAATGTCAAAAGCCTGTCAGTGTGACGTCACACCGACAGAGGCCTCTCCCACTATAGTTGATTGACACTGGTGTTTTAGCAAAGACCCGAGTTGCAGTTTTTTGCTGTAGTGCGGTGGTCTAGTGGTTAGGATTCGGCGCGCTCACGCAGGAGACCCGGGTTCGATTCCCGCTCAAGGCACATGCTTTTTTGCACTACATATTTATAAAGTTTTTCTAAAGTTGCGTAGTAGACAAGGCGAGTCCGCTGTGCTTCGGTAAGCTTTTCTGACACCAGGAGAGACTCAGTCACACACACACACGTTGTCTGTCAGAAAGGTCTCTGTTTATTAACAGCAAAGGATCGGTTTAGATATGTTTGACAAAACGCCTGTGCTATAGACATATGTTACTACAAATAAAAAAAATTAAAAAAAACATTGTAAATGTCCTGGTGAGATCCCGAAAAAACAATGCTTCGCGTGTATGAGGTCGTGGGTTGAATACCCGGCATTTCCATGAGGTAGCTATTAATCCCTCGTGGTCTAGTGGTTAGGACACGGTGCTCTCAGCGCAACGGCCAGAGTTCGATTCCTGGTCTGGGAAGTCAAAATAGTTTTACAACCAGATTCACATGTAAAATTTTACATATAAATATATATATATAAATAAACTAGTAAAATAAACTGTACAAATAAGGGCATAATAAAAATATTACAAAATATAGGGGATATATATATTTAAAAAATATATATATATATTTCCCCTATATTTTGTTATTTTTTTTTCTTTTTATTAATATTTATTCCTTATGTACAAACGTTTATTTTATTTTTAAGGTCACTGGCTGTCGTATAAGCATTTCACTGCATATCATACTGTGTATGACTGTGTATGTGACATAAAATTTTAATTTGAATCAAAGGAGAGGAAGATAGAGAGGTGGAAGGAGACAGAGGGGGAGAGAGAGAGAGAGGGGGAGAGAGACAGTATGGGAAGGTGAGTGTGAATGAACAGATGCAAGAGGAGACAGGAAGATAGCAGCAGGGAAGATTTAACACGTTAATATCAGATCTATGAGGAAGAGAGCAAGAGAGTAGAAATAACTCCTTTATATATAAAATAATTCTAACATCATGTATCATCCTAGAAACCAAGATGGCGCCGGTGAGTTCGGCTGCCGTCACGACTGCTCCGAGCACCTTTTCTTTGTTTTTGTTCTTTAAGTTTTCAGTGTTTTAAAATCGGAAAAATCACCACCATTGAGTACATTAGGTATGATAGAGACACTCTTGTTTCTATTGGTATACAATGTACTCACAATTCGACGGTTTTAACTCCGGATCCGAGCTGGCCGAGTGAGATCCTGAGGGAGAACAATGGACGCGACGCGAAGCGACGGACCCGAGGGAGACGAGCCGGCGTGAGGAACAGGCTCAGGGCCCGTGCACACCGCACACCACTGCCTAGCATCCTGCTCGCCAACGTCCAGTCACTGGAGAACAAACTCGATGACCTCAGGGCCAGGATGAAGTTCCAGAGAGACATCCGGGACTGCAATCTCCTCTGCTTCACCGAGACATGGCTGAACCCAGCGGTGCCAGACCACGCCATACAGCCGGCCGAGTTCTTCTCGGTTCACCGCATGGACAGGACGCGGGACTCGGGGATGTCAAGGGGAGGCGGCGTGTGCTTAATGGTGAACAACAGCTGGTGCAACAGCGCGAGCGTTGTTCCTCTTACACGCTCCTGCACACCAAACCTGGAACTACTGTCCATCATGTGTCGTCCATTTTATCTTCCACGGGAGTTCACATCGGTCATAATCAGTGCCGTTTACATTCCTCCACAAGCAGACACAGACAAGGCCTTATGCGAGCTGCATGAGGCGCTCACACAGCACCAGACACAGCACCGGGACGCTGCGCTCATTGTGGCGGGGGATTTTAATAGTGCCAACCTCAAACGCGCAGCGCCGAACTTTTATCAGCACATCACCTGCCCCACCAGGGGGGAAAAGGACACTGGACCATTGTTATACCACAGTCAAAGACGGTTACAAGGCACAATCTCGTCCAGCGTTTGGTAAATCCGACCACGCCGCCATTTTCCTCATGCCAAAATATAAACAAAGGCTGAAACAGGAAGTTCCGGTCCAGAGGGAGGTCGCGCGCTGGACAGACCAATCGGTGGCCGCGTTACAGGACGCACTCGATGACGCAGACTGGGACATGTTCAGAAACAGCTCCGATGATGACGTCAGCGTGTTTATGAAAGCGGTTGTGGGATTTATTGAAAAGCTGACAGACGATACGGTAGAGAAAAAGACTATCAGAACGTTTCCCAACCAGAAGCCGTGGGTGGATAAAACCATCCGCGACGCTCTGAGATCTCGCACAGCTGCCTACAACACGGGACTTGCGTCGGGGGACATGGAACCGTACAAGGCTGCGTCATATAACGTCCGGAAGGCGGTGAAAGAGGCGAAGCAGCGCTACGGGAGAAAACTAGAGTCAAAGCTTCAACAGAGTGACTCTAGGAGCCTGTGGCAGGGACTGAGAACAATAACGGATTATAAAGCACCAGCATCCGGTATGACGAACGCGGACGCGACTCTGGCAGACGAGCTCAACACCTTCTATGCTCGCTTCGAGGCTGCAGCTAAAGACGCTAGCGATGCTAATGCTAACGGCGCTAATGCTAGCGGCGCTAATGCTAGCGGCGCTAATGCTAGCGGCGCTAACGGTTGCAGACAGGAAGACACAGCCAGCACCGGGAACGCGCTCATCATCTACGAGCACGACGTGAGGAGAGCCTTCAAGAGAGTGAACACCAGGAAAGCAGCAGGACCAGACGGCATCTCAGGTCGTATTCTCAGAGCCTGCGCAGACCAGCTAGCACCTGTGTTCACTGAGATATTCAACATCTCTTTATCTCAGTCGGTGATCCCCACATGCTTCAAAGAGTCCATCATTGTTCCTGTTCCAAAGAAACCACATCCTGCTTCTCTCAATGACTATCGCCCTGTAGCCCTCATCTCAGTAGTGATGAAGTGACTTATCAGAGACTTCATTTCTTCACTACCCGACACACTGGACCCACTACAGTTTGCATACCGTCAGAACCGCTCCACAGACGATGCAATCTCTCATCTCCTCCACACATCACTCACTCACCTGGACACTAGGAAAGGGAATTATGTTAAAATGCTCTTCATCTGCTTTTAACGCCATAATTCCCTCCACACTCACCACCAAGCTGGAGCACCTGGGACTGAGCTCATCTATATGTCAGTGGATCTCCAATTTTCTGACTGGCAGACCACAGGCAGTAAGGATGGGCGGACATGTCTCAGCTACACTCACTCTCAGCACTGGAGCCCCCCTGGGTTGTGTTCTGAGCCCCCTGCTGTACTCTTTGTACACCCACGACTGCGTGGCGACTACCAACTCCACCTCCATCATCAAGTTTGCTGACGACACCGTCGTGGTCGGACTGATCACCAACAATGATGAGTCGGACTACCTAGAGGAGATTGGAAATCTGGAGAACTGGTGCCAGAGGAACAATCTCCTCCTGAACGTCAGTAAGACAAAGGAGCTGATAGTGGACTTTAGTACAAAGCAGGAGAGGAACTACCAGACCCCCGTCATCAACAGGAGCCCAGTGGAGAGAGTGGACAGCTTCAGATACCTCGGTGTTCACATCACGCAGGACCTGTCATGGTCCTGTCACATCAACACCGTGGTGAAAAAAGCCCGGCAGCGTCTCTACCACCTCAGACGCTTGAGAGACTTTAGACTGCCCTCCAAGGTGCTCAGGAACTTCTACTCCTACACCATAGAGAGCATCCTGACGGGAAACATCACGACCTGGTTCGGGAACAGCACCATGCAGGACAGACGAGCTCTACAGAGGGTGGTGCGATCAGCCGAGCGCATCATCCGCACTGAGCTCCCTGACCTGTACTCCATCTACAGCAAGCGGTGCTGGACTAAGGCCAGGAAGATCATGAAGGACCTCAGTCACCCCAGTAATGGACTGTTCTCTTTGTTGCGGTCTGGGAAGAGATTCCGCTCCCTAAAGGCCAACACAGAGAGACTGAGGAGGAGCTTCTTCCCGCAGGCGATAAGGTCTCTCAATCACACAATCACACAGGACTAATAACATCTTTTAAGCTCACAACACTGACTGGACAATCATGGACACATTCATACACACTTGCACTAAATACTCATACATCTGGACAATTGCACATGTCACCTTTCATGCATATTTGCACAACCACTGACACTTTAATACTATATACATATATACTCTATCTACCCTATATTTCTATATTTTTGCAATATTTTATTATGCCCTTATTGTACAGTTAATCTTACTAGTTAAAATTATTTCTTTAGTATTTCCTTTTTATTGATTATTTATTTTACGTACAAGCTTTTATTTTCTTTTTTTAAGGTCACTGGCGGTCGTATAAAGCATTTCACTGCATATTATACTGTGTATGATTGTGTATGTGACTAATAAAATTTGAATTTGAATGTAAAATTATTTTTAACTGTTTTTTAAATATTTTTAACTGTTGTCAAAGCTATACCCCACGTGTGTTGTGAAGACACACCCCACAGAACTGGGGGGCGGGTTCAGTAGAGGTCATTAACATTTAAAGGAGCATGTACTGAAACAGGTTGCTGAGAACAGAGCTACTTTTTACCAGGTAAGTAATGTTTTTTTAACACAACAATTGAGAATTTTTTATTAAAGTATATGACAAACTTTTCATTAGGACCCTAAAGAATCATATTAACCTATGCAAAATTGGGACTGTATGTCCCCTTTAAGGCCGCTATCGAAGCATCCTGGGCCTCCATAACACCTCAGCAGTGCCACAGGCTGACTGCCTCCATGCCACGCCGCATTGAAGCAGTCATTTCTGCAAAAGGATTCCTGACCAATTATTGAGTGCATAACAATTATTTGAAGGTTGACATTTTTTTGTATTAAAAACACTTTTCTTTTATTGGTCGGGTGAAATATGCTAATTTTTTGAGATGCAGGGTTTTCATGAGCTGTATGCCACAATCATCAATATTAAAACAATAAAAGGCTTGAACTACTTCAGTTGTGTGTAATGAATCTAAAATATATGAAAGTCTAATGTTTATCAGTACATTACAGAAAATAATGAACTCTATCACAATATGATCATTTTTTGAGAAGGACCTGTAAAAGCAAGGTGCAGAGTTTAGTCCGAGGCTGTGTGGCTGCGCTACATGTTAGCCCGTATGTCATCACAGTGAGTGAGGGAATTATTGTTCTTAAAATAACAAAACCGAAAACAATAACACAGAAAACAAAATACCTATTCAGAAAACACAACGACAATTCAGTCAAACCGGAAAAGGTAGGTATAGTTTGCGAATGGAATTCTTATTGCTGATTGGAGGAGACATTTGTCACTCAAGACATACAAGCAGTACTATCAAGTGAAAAATCTGTTTTTAAAACAGTTTTTTTTTCTTCCAGTTTTATTATTTTTGTTTGTACTTCTCAGCCATCGTAGAAAACAGGCTGACTGACACACAGACAACCTGATATTATAATGTGTACCTGACTATTATAGAGCTCCAGATGTGAAAGTCTAAAGTCCTGAAACACCTCGATGTGGACATTTCTCACTAGGAAGTACCCGTACTCCTCTGTGCTGCCTGCGTCCAGAGGCCAGTACTGTCCACACTTCACTCTGCCTCGCTCCATACATCTGAGACAGAGAGGGGGGAGGGAGAGAAGGAGAGAGAGAGAGAAGGAGAAAGAGGGGGGGAGGAGAGAGAGAGAGAGAGAGAGAGAGAGAGAGAGAGAGAGAAGGAGAGAGAGAGAAGGAGAGAGAGGGGGGAGGAGAGAAAGAGAGAGGGGGGGGGGAGGAGTGAGAGAGAGAAAGAGAGAGAGAAGGAGAGAGAGTTTAATCTGACCGGAATACTTTCTTATAAATTAATTTTATTTTAAGATTATAATTTAATCTTAAAAATTATATAATAATTTTTTGAATTAAATATCAGTGATGGAATTAAATGAACATTACAAACAGTACAAGATGTGACAGGCAGAAACGAGGATGTTCCAGGACGTTCACCTTGTTGTCATGACTATAATTAACACGACTTGCTCCCACACCATTCGCCAAAAATCACCATAAGTTTTTGGCAAAGGACCTAAAATTAAAAAGACAAACAATAAATCATTATTAAGGTGAACACAAACAATGCAATGTCCATTATTAATTACTGACAGTCAGAGGTGGGCAAAGTAAAAAGGGGGGTGAAATTCCTGTTTTAAATAATCCACACTGTAACCACTGCGCTTAGATAGATCACCGCCGTGCAGGGGGTATAGTTAAGTAAAAGTACAGACATCTGCTGTACGCAGGGCTGATAGTGGAAAAAATTGCCTGAACTTTTTTTCCTACTACGTATGCGACGCACTTTTAACACATAACTTGTTGGCCCCTGGGTCCATTATTGTCAAGTGGCTCTTTTTTAGATATTTTCCTATTTGCATTAAGCCCCCAGTATTATTCAAGAAAATACAGCATTTTCTTCTCCATATGTTCAGTGACTAGATTGACATTATTAGCCCATCTTAGTACAATCACTGGAAGTAAATGCTACAGATGCTACAGCCAAACCAAGACAGGACGGTAAGGGACAATAATAGTACTCCAAATTAGGAGTTGATTAATTAATTGATTATCCTCCGCTAATTTCTTACATAAAGTGACGAGTGGATGGGAGATAGTAAATGACAGGTCAAGCTCAGCAATGAAGGAGCACAAGCGAATTTTTAAATCAGTCACACGATTGGTCATTGAGGGTGGAATATTATGCTGTTATATTCCTGCCACAAATCTGAGCGATTCTGCGCGTGCGGTGTCTCCCTGCTCGTTCAACATGTTCTCCGCGCACGCGTGACTTTTCAACTCTGCCTGCACGCGCATGCAACTTTGTCCAGTGTTACAAAACTGCCACAAAACCAGCCAATCACAGACATCCACAACTGCTGATTGGCTGTTCCTTCTCCATCAGCTGGCAATATCGACCGCATAACGGAAGCGTCGTAAATAAAGGTTGATAAGTAAAGCGCCCGAGTTGTCCGAGTGGAGTTTTAGTCGATGTAGTCTAACAATGAGCTATATGGATAATTAAATAAGTAAATAAAAACACACAACGGACAAACGAAACTGGTATATACTAATACTTAATTGAATAAAAAATAAATACTATATTTGTTTATAATATTTATAAATAAATACAACTTTATTTACAATGCTTCCCTTATATAATTACTTTTCATTTGTATATAATTATACATAATAATATCATTTAAATTTCTTATCATTTTCTTTTGATTTTGTAAAGTTGCGTTGAGACAATGACCATTTTAAAAGCACTATACAAATTATAGTATGCGTTATGCGGTCGATATTGCCAGCCGAGCCTGATTTTTTTCCCCCGCAGCCACAGTACGCCGGAAATCCGGCGTCGTGCCGGAACGCTATCACCCCTATGTACGTTTGAGCCGAGAAAAAGTAAACATTATCCTCTAATGAAAATATGCAGGTACAGAGTACAGATATGTTACATAAGGTCAAGCCCGAAATTATTCATACCCCTGGCAAATTCTGATTTAAAGTTACCTTTATTCAACCAGCAAGGTTTTTATTGGACCGGAAATGACACGGGCGTCTCCCAGAAGATAATAAGACGAAGTACAAAAAATATTTCTCAGCTTTTATTTACATTTGAACAAAAAGTGGCATGTCAAAATTATTCATACCCCTTGCAAACGGTCGCAGTCTGTGGGACAATCCCAAGTTCTCTACCATTTCCAAATAGTCTAAGCCAGTGGTTCTCAAACTTTTTCTGTCATTCCCCACTTAAGGGGGTGAGCTAATTTTCAAGCCCCACTTGTCGTCAAAATAATAACAAAATCGGCCAAGTTTACTGTTTATTGAAATATCAATTCCTAAACCAATACGATCAAACACCACCAAGTTAAAAACAGATAAAATACACGTGCAATTGTTACAAGGCTTACGTTGTCACTTATCTTTGCTGAGCAGCTAATAAACATGGGGTCAATTATGCAATCGTTTGTAGTTTTTTTGCACTGGCCAATTCTGTATGTAACTTTGAATGAAGCCATTTGTGCTTTGCTGTCCACTGATTCAGATGTTACCATGCGATTATCCTGCTGTCTGTATTCTACCAGCTTTCTTTCAAAGACGTCCAGTGGTTTATTAACGTGACTAGAGTGTGTTGTCTCTAAGTGTCTTCCTAATTTGTTGGGTCTCATGCGGTCTGCTGCCAGCGGTTTAAGACACAAAACACACACGAGCCTCTCTTCTGCCCCCACCATCACCACCATGAATCCAAGCTCAAGATAGGCTTCATTAGTGGTGGGTGATATAACCAAAATCTTCTATCACGGTAGAAGCAATTTTCTAACTCAATAACACAATATAGCAATTTGTATCTGAAAATGCATAAATAAAAATGAAAACACAAAGAAATTGTTTTACATAATTTCATTTTTTTATGTAATTTTATTTAAACTGTGAATTGCTGAGGTTTGCCGCATTTTTTTACTTTGGCCATATTCGTTTTGTATTTCAGATGATAGAAAAGGTTTGATGTGTTTCCACCACTTGTTAAAACAGTGCACTTGCGTACCTTCCAAATCACGTTCATCTCATTCGTATCACTTTTCTTATTCCCAAACCAATTCCACACCACAGACGATGCAGCTTTTTTCCTTTACAATCTCCTCGTTCTTGGTTTCGTCACATGTAAGCAAACTCACTGCTGCTGCAGCGTCTTCTTCCATTGTCGAAGTGTATGTGAAGCCAAACACATCAAAAGTGGGACGAAACCGCGGCACCCGATTGAACCAAATATCTGCGCAAATACAGCACAGCGCAACTATCTGGATAGCGCAGTGATGATCTGGTTTATTTGCGCAGCCCGGTGGATCGCACAGCGCCGCTCGAATCACAAACCTGCGCGACTCACTGTGTTTTTATTTAAAAACAATTTAAAATGTCAGGACTGTTTAATATTGTTTCCGCCTTGTCATGCCTGGTTTGTACTTGCGCATCCCAGCGGGGTAAAATGTATTTTGATGGTCGGCGCGGTTTATTTCTGTCAGAGTCGCGCAGTGCTGCTCAGTGGCTCGCGCAGGTTTGTGATTCGAGCAGCGCAGCTCAAGTTTGTCCGACGTTAAACCGTTATTGTTGCACTATGGTTCCACTTTTTCTCCCGGCCCACAACTGATGTTATTTTAAATTTACTTGTATTAATGATCCATTTATTTGTGTGTGATTGTTTAGTTTTGAGCGTACGCTCTTCATTATCAATAAAGAAAAGCATGAAGTAGAATAGGTACTTTCCTGTTTTTCCTCCCGTTCATTGCGCCCCACCTGTCATGTCTGTATTCCCCACTAGTGGGGCGCGCCCCACACTTTGAGAACCACTGGTCTAAGCTGTTCTAAAGCATCTTAATATCCCCGATTCATTGGGAACAGCTGTTTTAATCAGCTCGACAGGTGAAAAACAGAGTAGTACTGACTTAAATCCAATTGAGAATCTGTGGAGGGAGATAAAGATCAGGGTGATGACAAGGAGACCCTCCAACCTCATTTAGCGATGAGTTAAAAATGAATCAGCAAAAATACCAGTGGAGAGACACAAAAAGCTGGTCAGCAATTATAGGAAGTGTTTGATTGCTGTAATAACCAATAAAGGCTTTTCTATTGTTTATTGAATAATTTTGGCATGACACTATTTGTACAAATGTAAATAAAAGATGAGACGTTCTCGCCTGTGTCATTTCTGATCAAGAAAAAACTTGCTGGTTGAATAACTGTCAGAATTTGCCATGTGGGGTCTGAATAATTTAAGTCTTGACTGTATTTAAACACTAAGTAAATATAGTCAATGACCTTCTTCCACCTCTGCTGACAAAAATCACTCTAATATTTACATTTTTAAATGTAAAATAAGTTACTCTCTCCCTATGGCAGAGCTGAGCTTCAACAGTCACCAAATCTGTATGGTCACGATACGATGTACCATAAACAGCTTTTCACATCATCATGATGTGGAAATGAAGGATAAATTTCATGGCCATGAATGAGTGAGGATTAGTCTTATGGGATGTTTTTCGCCTGATTATCCCTGAAGATTTCAGCTACTTTCTGGGTGAAGCATTGAGCATTTCAGAGTTTGTCAAATAGTTAAAGATAACAGATCCGAGACGGAAGGAGGATAACGAAGAGCGGTTTCTTTTTTTACCCTGAGTGGCGATGTATGCATTCGTCATCTTGTAGCCGTCCATGAAACTTGCGTTAATATAGTCTGATGTCTGGAAAGAAGAGCAAAAAACAAAAAAGGTTGCATTTTTCCGTTTTCAGACTTAGTCATATAGAAAGATCAGTCAAAGGAGGTCATACCATATCACATCAAAGTGACACTGTGAATTCTCCGGCACGATGTCTGCCTTGGTGGACAATCCTACCTTAAAGTGCCCCTATTGTGCCATTTTAAAGGTTGCTAATATTGCATAATGAGTCTCTTAAAACAGGTTTACATGTATGCATTACATGTTAAGAGTGTGGTAACGTTAATTGTAAGATGGCGAGCAAGTTGTTCGCGACGTAGAATGTGGGCGGATATTATGCAAATATGTTACGTAGTGACGTGGATCCGTAACAGAGAAAAATTTGAATTGCTAACGACTCGTTTAAGAGAATGTGAGCCGACTTTTTATTTTTTAAGAGAAAAAAAAACTTCATTTATCGTGCACTGTCGGCATCACAGATAGTGCAGATAGTTTATGTTCACATACAGCTACATGACACACTGCATGAAAGATCATATTTGAAAATCATAATAGGGGCTGTTTAAAACTTTTAAAAGTTGCTCTAAAAATGTTATGACTTGCATTGTCTACATTAGCTGAATTCGAGCTAAGTCGAGTGCACGTCCGGGAGGCGTTCGTGAAGTTTTTGCCAACCCATGATACCAACGTTGCATTCGGCATGTGTTCAAAAGCTGTGCGTGTTTTTGTAATATTAGTAACATTTTCAGGTGGCCAGATGATCTGCATTTACATTATTTCTTATGGGAAAATCTTTATCCCATTACAAATCTTTTACTTTATTGACAAAGCACATTCATGAGGTAAACAACCAGACTGCCATTTGTGGATCGTTATCAGGAAATGTTACGGTACGCTAACCTAGTTTAAAGTGTCACATAGTTTTAATCGACATTTAAAAACACACAAGCTGTGACCAAGATTAAAGCAGATGCACTCATCATCCATAACATAATGAACACTCTTTCTTTTTCTATTTTCTAGGTTCCTTGTCTTTTTTGCCAACAAAACAGCTCAGTGCTTTGTGTTTGACACTTTTCTACAGGAACCAGCATTAACCCATGATCTACACTAGCGCATCTATTGAATCGGACTACACGGGCCAGCCTTCACTCCCCGTGTGAATCAGTGAGCTTCGACTACTTTGGTTTCCCTTCATTGGACGATGTTTGCTAGAACCAGACGAGTGCAGACCGGGAACAACGTGTTTTGGTGTTGCTCTGACCCATCACAATTTGGCTCAAAAGTGATTTCTTTATAACTTTCTTTATTTAGCGCCATGCCAGCTTCTACGGCCATATTCATAGCGAGAGTCCTTTTACTATTATTAACTATTAAAACTACATAAAATGTTTAAGATTATACATACACTCATGCACATTTGCACACTTCCTGGACATTCCATTTATTCCATTTCCACTTTTATTTCCATTTAAATGTATTGCTATTTTTATTTGTACAGATAAGTTATTATATTTCTTAATATATTTTTCGAAATGTAATATTTTGTTCTATTTTCTTATGTCTCTATAGCTAAAACTTACTCTTATTTCATTTTATTCCACTATTTATTTCTTGTCAATTATTTTTTTATTTAAGCGGTCGTATAAACATTTCACTGCGTATCGTATCGTGTATGACTGTATATGTAAAAAATAAGATTTTAATTTGAGATTAACTTTTTTCTAAGAACTTTAAAAGTAAAAAGTGGGATTTACTTGTTTTTCAAAAATGTCAACGGAAGAAAAAGTTCCTCACGGGAGTAAAAGAATTACAGTTAGATGGACAGAGACAGAAGGGTTTTTACGTGACGATGAACACTGTGGGGAATTTTCTATTCTAATACACTAAACGCTGAAGATGGTGCTGACCTCATCATCATCGTCGTCGTCGTCCAGTGGGCAAAGTCGGACGCGGGACTCGTCCAGGCAGAGCACGTCGCTGTAACGGTTTTTGACCTGGTTAACTGGTTTCCTGTTGAGACAGATATCACAATGTTATTCGAGCTGATTGTTAGAAAAAAGGTGTGTGTGTGAGAGAAATCTAAGAATTCAATGTCTTTTTTTTTGGGGGGGGGTGACCTCCGGCTGCGAGAGGTTACAGCATCATCCGCAGCATTGATCAGGAATCGAACCAGCGATCTCCGGATGATAGGGCAAGCACTTTACCACTGCGCCACTCGGAGGCCTCAGAGTTCGATTTCTTTGAGTAACTCGATTACAAAAAATGATCGAGCCAAAACCTTCTGCCTCAAAGCTTCTTTTAATAAATTTTAAAAGCTTGCATTGTTTTTGCGCAATTATTTGTTTGCCGTGACACAGCACGCTTCTGGATGCAAGCCGACAGAAAACACCCACGAAGAAGCGCTTACGTCATTCACAAAGCGGAAGGAGATGCAAACAGTTATCGGTGTATTAATTTGAGGGAGCGTTCTGTTACGGGATGCAAAATGGAAAGGAGCGATTAAAAATATCAGCGAACCAAGAGATGAAGAAACCAGCAAGAGTAAATGACAGAAATTGTCAGTAAAGGCTTACAGTATATGTTATGCCTGAGTTGTAGATTAAGAAACTTTTAGTTCTGAAAGTAAAGTTGCACAACTAAGTGTTTTTGTATAATTATTTATTTTAATGTGTGTTAGTTTTTTTTTTTTATACTTTTTTTATTTTAGTTTTTGCATCTGAGAAAAGGCTTTAAAATAATAATGTATTGAACTGTAATGCACTTAATTCTTCATCTCAGTCAACTTTAAGCTATTCCTTGTATTGTGAATAATGACGATGTTTATTTTTGATAAAATGCTGTATGCATTTAAAAAATAAAAGTAGATTTTTTACTAAAAAGAAAACCAAGGAAATTATCCAATTACTCGATTAATTGATTAAATTTTTGGTAGAATACTCGATTACTAAAATATTCGATAGCTACAGCCCTAAATATCATCACGACCTTCTTAACACACTTAACATTAAAGCTGCCTGTATGGTTTTACACATTCATTATTTATATTACTTTCTGACTCTTCATTACTTTATTGTTCACCGACTCATAATCCTCATTATGACATCAATAAACTGACTCGTCACTGTCTCGCATCACCACGTCATTAACACGAAGTATCTAAACTCATCAGATTTAAAAAAGTCAGAGATAAAACATTTGCACCGTGGTACAACAGTCATACTCGCGACCTAAAGAGAGCAACCCGTAACCTCGAGCGAAAATGGAGGAAAACTAAATTAGAAGTTTTTCGAATTGCGTATAATGACAGTATGTGCAGCTATAGACAGGCTCTAAAAACTGCTAGGACTGAGCATCTTAGCCAACTGATAGCAAGAAACCAAAACAATCCCAGGTTCTTATTTAGTACAGTGGCTCGCCTAACAAAACCTAAGATGCCCGCAGAGAGTATCCCATCACAGTTTAGAAGTGAAGACTTTATGGACTTCTTTAATGAAAAAAATCAATAATATCAGGAAGAAAATAATGGAGGTTCAACCTCTAATAGTATCTCACGATCCAGTTCAGCCTATAGCTTCACATTTAGATTTTCACTGCTTTACAGGTATAGGACAGGAAGAGCTGTATAAACTCATCACCTCGGCTAAATCAACAACGTGCCTGTTAGACCCAATCCCAACCAGATTTTTAAAAGAAGTGATGCTTACGGTTGGAGAGCCACTCCTAAACATTATTAATTCTTCATTACATCTAGGTCACGTCCCTAAACCTTTCAAGTTAGCAGTTATTAAGCCGCTTCTTAAAAAATCTAATTTGGACGCGAATGAAATAAATTACAGACCGATTTCAAACCTTCCGTTCATATCAAAAATACTAGAAAAAGTAGTATCAGCTCAAATTTGCACATTCTTGCAGGATAACAACATCCTTGAAGAATTTCAGTCAGGTTTCAGGCCCCATCATAGCACAGAAACTGCACTAGTTAAGATTACAAACGACTTGTTTTTAGCTTCAGACCAAGGCTGCATCTCATTGCTAGTCCTGCTCGATCTTAGTGCTGCATTCGACACTATAGATCATAATATTCTCATAGATCGCTTACAAAATTATATAGGTATTCAGGGACAGGCATTAAAATGGTTTAGATCTTACCTGTCTGATCGCTACCATTTTGTAGATCTAAATGGAGAACCGTCTGGTGTAATGCCAGTGAAATATGGGGTCCCACAAGGGTCAGTTTTAGGACCTCTGTTGTTCTCAATATACATGCTTCCCTTGGGTAACATCATTAGAAGACATGGGATTAGTTTCCATTGTTACGCTGATGATACCCAATTATATATCTCAACTAAACCAGATGAAATACCTAAGTTGTCTAGATTAACTGAGTGTGTCCAGGACATAAAAGATTGGATGACCAATAACTTTCTTTTATTAAATTCAGATAAGACAGAGATATTACTTATTGGCCCAAAAACCAGCACACAACAGCTTTCACAATTCAGCCTGCGCTTAGAAGGATGTACTGTTATTACCAGCTCAGCAGTAAAAGATCTGGGAGTAATATTAGACAGTAACTTGTCTTTTGAAAATCACATTTCAAATATCACAAAAACAGCCTTTTTCCATCTTCGAAATATTGCTAAACTTAGGAACATCTTATCCGTATCTGATGCAGAAAAGCTAGTTCATGCATTCATGACCTCCAGACTGGACTATTGTAATGCATTACTAGGTGGTTGTCCTGCATCCTCAATAAACAAGCTTCAGTTAATCCAAAATGCAGCTGCCAGGGTTCTCACTAGATCCAGAAAATATGATCATATAACCCCAATATTATCATCCCTGCACTGGCTACCTGTTCAGTTTAGAATAAATTACAAAATAGTATTACTTACATACAAGGCCTTAAATGGTTTAGCTCCCACATACCTAACCAGTCTTCTGATGCGCTACAATCCACCACGCGCCTTAAGATCACAAAACTCCGGACTTCTGGTAGTTCCCAGAATTTCAAAATCTACAAAAGGGGGCAGGGCTTTTTCATATTTAGCTCCAAAGCTTTGGAATAGCCTTCCAGACAGTGTTCGGGGAGCAGACACGGTTTCTCAGTTCAAAAGTAGACTCAAGATGCATCTTTTTAATCTGGCATACACGTAACTCATCCCATAATCTTATACTCCAGTACACCTATACCGAATGGCAACTATGCTAATTCTCCCCATCTGTTCTGTATTTCTCTACCCATCCCGAGGCATCGGGAGATTTTGCCAGCTTCAGTAGACAAAGGCCGACCCTGCGAGGTTCCTGAGGCATCCAGAGAAGGACCAGCTCCAGCTGGATTCAGCTTTATGATGGTTGGAGCTACACATGCTGCTCCTGTGCTTCCAGTGATCCAGACCTCATCTGCCCTCTGCACCTACTGACTCGTCCCTATGCTGAACTGGTCTTCATGACAATTTAAATAATTTCTGTCATATTGAATTTTCACCTGCACAACACACAAGATGTTATATCATTTCTATCTGTTATCGCCCAAATGAGGATGGGCTCCCTGTTGAGTCTGGTTCCTCTCAAGGTTTCTTCCTAATGCCATCTCAGGGAGTTTTTCCTTGCCACCGTCGCCGTCACCCTTGGCTTGCTCATCAGAGAAATTTCATTCATTCGTCTCATTATTATCTGCACATTTTTCTCACACATCCACACTTCCAATTATTTTCTTTTCTATAATTATTATTATTATTATTATTTGTTTTTATTTATTTATTTTCTATTATTATTATTATTTTATTTATTTATTTATTTATTTATTTATTTATATTTCTTATTATTATTATTATTATTTTTTTTTTTTATTATTATTATTTTTTTACATTTCTTAAATTTTTGTGAAGCTGCTTTGAGACAATGACCATTGTTAAAAGTGCTATATAAATAAAATTGAATTGAATTGAATCGTCCTCACTTGGAGTAATCGAAGCTTCCAGCGGGCGGCTCCTTCCGGATCTCCTCGTACTCCTGGTAGATGCCTTTCTTCTTCTTGGTCTTGACGTGCTGCACCACTTCCTGCACCGTCATCCCCCCTGGCTCGGACGTATGCACGGACGCCATTCCGAACGACCAGCTCGTCTCATGGACCGGGCTACGCGCCACGGGGGTCGGCCTCGACGACTTCTGAGGGAGGGGCGGGACTCCGTCTCGCGCTTCCGCGTCCTCGTCGAGAAATTCGGGCTCCTGCTCGGCGCCGTTGCCATCCCGCCGGCAGTCACCCGCGTCCCCCTTCGGCGCAGACGGTATTTCCGAGTTGTGTTTGTGGTGAAGGGGTGTGTCCGGGGGCGTGTCCGACTGAGGGGGTGGGGCCTGACGTCCATTGGCGATGTTGGCGTTCGAGCCGAGCGGCGTCACGCCGTTCCAGTGGGCGTGCCTGTGGTTCTGAGGGTTGGCGTTACCGTCGTCGAGGCTGTTCCCGAGCGTCGTGGCGCCCGGATTGGCGTTGGCCGTCTGGTTTTGATCCTGGCAGTAGGAGTGCAACAGACCATCCAAGCAGTCCGTGCTGCCATCAGTGGAGTTATTCAGGGTGGAATTGACACACGACTGGATCCAGGCCATGTGACTGTACTGAGAAGAGCCGCCCAGGTGCTCCGGGAGCGAGCTGACCGGGATGTGACTGGCCAGCTCATGAGCTTTTACTGTACACACCTAAAACAAGGGGGAAAACGTGTTGAACGACATCATCGATCATTGATAAAAATATAAGTAATTAAAGTAAAGTAATTTAAAGACTAGTTTCCCTGAAGTGACAAAAGAACATGACATGATAAAAGAAGCGCCTCATATAAAGTTTGTTTTTATTATAAACAATTTCCTAAACTAAATAATTTCAGCTCTTTTTTCCTCAAACTTTATTTTTTTCCCCCTCTGACTAAAAAGAGAGATATTTTCGGCAGGGTGCCGTTACTTACCCTCTCTCGGAGTTTCTCCCGCACGAAAAGACGCAGTACAGCGAACGGCGCTCGGAACCAGAGTGGCGATGACACGATGAACACGCACTTTAACCTGGCAGGAAAAGCTCCCTGGACCAAAACAGGGCAAGAACGACTGTAAGTGTCGAACACTAAAACCATACAGACCGCTTTCTCTTCTTCACTCGACACGGGGAGGTGGGGGGCGTTTAATATGCTGATTATACAGTACCAGACACTTACTTTAAGCAGGTTTAAAATTTTGACGCAGAGCTCGTAGTCGAAGTTGGCGTAGGTGGAGTTTGTCATGTCGTAGATGAATATGAGTCCGTCTCTCTGGGTCTGAAGACTAAGGAAAGAGGAAACACAAGCAGGGATGAATTAATAAAAAATAATTTTAAAAAAGGCTGTTAAAAATACTTTAAATAACCAGTTTAATGATCAGTCTGGTATAAATACTGTACATGTATATAAATTATAACCAGTATAAATATAAGCGAGTCATCAGTACGAGTTTAATGATGGACATAAGGACACCAGTCTTTGTCTCTACCTCTCTATGGCTTTGTCCAGCTGATAGATGATGGCCTGAAGAACAGCCTTATGGGTAGTGACGTCAGGACGGTGGAGACGGGCGGTGAAGAGAGCCAAGGCTGCACCCTTAGCGTCACGCCCTGGCTACACACAGAAACACACACGTGTGCTTACAGTATAAACATAAAGCATGTGAACCGGAAAGATAAACACAGACACCTACGGCATGAGGAATCAAAATGAAACATCATTATGAAACACTTTTCCTTACAAAGCCCCAAAGTTATGGAATTCAAATTCATATTCAGGACACAGTGTTTATTTAGTCAAGCATTTTTGTAAATAGATTTGTCTTAGGTAAAGGAGCAGATCTGTTGGACTCATGGACGTATAGTATTACGGTGAACTGGTATGTTTAGATGTTGTCTTCCACACTCTCACTGATCACTCAGGTTTGTTGACGGTGAAGTGACTGGTCGCTTTATATCCCGGTTCCCCCTCATGTCTCTGTTTCCTTCTGGCTCTCCTTTTTGTTATGATGTCATACAGTAGTTAGTTCTGTCCGAGTCCCTGCTTGCACTAAATATACATTCACATCATGTGACTGTTTCCATACCCAACTGTTATCTCGCCTTCTTTTCTCATCTCTCTCCCTCTCTTTACTTCTCCCTGTCTCTCTCTGTTGGAGTTCCTGAGCTGCCAGTGATCCAGACCTCCTCCGCCCTCTGGACCCGTCTGACTCGTGCTGGTGTCCCGCTTCTGGTTGGAGATCTCGGCTCACGGATGCCCCTTGTGGTCTTCTTGGGATATGTGTGGTGACTGGAGACGATTCCGCTTTACCACGAAGACGGTCCTGTCCTCAGATTTGTGACTGCAGTCATTCAATAGTTCCAGACTGGACTTTCTTACAGTTTTGTTCCTAAACCTCAAATAATGAAACTGGACTCCATATTAACTTAAACAGATCATCTATTATATTGAACTTCCAGCCTCCTAACACACAGTATGACTGCAGATCAACCCCTGCTATCCGTTATCACCCAGATGAGGATGGGTTCCCTGTTGAGTCCGGTTCCTCTCAAGGTTTCCTCCTATTACCATCTCAGGGAGTTTTTCGTTTCCTTTTGGATCTGATCATTTTTTATTTCATTTTGACATTTTATACACCGGACCATCATTATTTATTTATTTTGATCAGTAAAGCTGCTTTGCGATAACGTCCGCTGTTAAAAGCCATATACAGATAAAACTGAATTTGAATAGATAACCTGTTACAGACGACTCACCAGGACGGTAAATTTTCCGCTCAGCAACTCGGTCCTCAAAGGCTCTTCGTTCGGGTTTATATTGTAGATACCTTCCTTAATCCTGGTATTCTGAAGAGACAAAAGAGACACAGACAAACCAGTTGGAGCTGATCAGATATAAAAGGAGCTTTAGGGTCTTTAGGGTGTCGTCCTGCTGCATCTTTTTTCATGACTTGTGTATATAATCTACAACAATCTATTTATACTTGAGAACGACTGTAAATAATGTCTGGAACAACTACACGCACGTCACAGCAGTGTTTTTTCCCTTCTTGGAATTTTTAATAGACGATTTTAGAAACAGCCAGCGGTCCATTGTTTGGCCTAAAATAAACCGCAGGGTTAAATTACTCGGAGTCGCGTCCTGATCGCCATGATTCACCGAAATTTTGTTTCTCTGGCATTACTAATAGAACCTCAGCCATTCTGGGACGTCTGTGGAGTCCGACGAAATGACTCTTAATAGCATTTTCAGATTGTGTTGTCTCAGCATCCAAGGAATTAGACGCATTACCCATAATGCACTGAGAGAGAGAGAGTCTGTCCCTGTGACAGCCATTGATTTTATTTATTTATTTTTCCCATTGCAATATCACACACAGAGTCTGGAAGGTATTTTTTTTAAATGCCAACTGATTTGCATAAACAAATCTACTAAACAAACAACTGAAAAGAAAAAAAAAAAAGAAAAAAGCTACAGTAGGTAATAACATCCAGCAGTTTCATCATCGGCACGACGTCTTTGTTTACTAACTTTATATCATAAAGTTTGATCATAATTCACTGGATTATTCTGTAGGCTGTGAGGACGTTGGTTACCTTGTAAGCCTGGAAGAGGTCTATGGCTCTGGAGACGTCGAACTTTCGTGCCATGAGGAACTTGACGGCGGTGATCTGGCTGACGAGGGTGGCGTTCTGCGAATGTTCCCGGCATCTCAGCTCAGCCAGGAACTCCTCCACTGCCTGACACACACACACACACATACACACACACAATTCATGAGAGCGGTGTTAATATGAACAACACCTGACCTGCATTCTGCTGCAAAAAATATTTGAAACGAAGACAAAATAAACCCTCCAGGTCACCAGACTCAAAGACATTGGAATCTGTGACTCGACTCTTTCCTGGGACAGAAAACAGGACGGAGACTGATGACTGATCACAAACGAGAGTCACATTAAATAACTTCCTAAAAGTCAAATGAAGACCAGGTCTCAGCAAAGCATATCAACAGTCCCTGGATCCCTTCAGACAAACGTGGCCACACGTACTTACGGTTTTCAGATTTCGTATACGAAAGCATTACACACCATAACGTTTATCAAGAAATCAAGAGATCTGGAAACAGCTAGAAACCCGTATATGTTTAGTGAAATTAATAAACAGCGTGACTCAAACAGAAACTTAAGTTTCTGAACGAGGACGAATGTGGAAACGCTGAGCGAAGTGAAGCCGGCGTATAACTGGCAGGTACGTCGAGAGAAAATGAATCTCGTCAGCATCTTCACTTACGTACATCTCTCTCATGGCACATGAAAACAGCACGCGGCCAATGGTGCAAACATTGTAGACTGTTTTTAAGCGGGTTTTATTTCGGTTAATAAGCAGTTAAGCGGGGTGAGTTCACACTTAGGTTTGTCAATTATGTCAATTAAACTGAACCGTCGCTCTGTTAGCGAGGTCCATGTGAATAAATGTGAACGCTACAATTCGAACCTCTGTGCGCACTCGAGACCGCTAGAAAAGGTGCGTCTCAGTTCACTTCCAAACTAACTCTGGTGTGATTGAAACATGAACAGATCACACCCCAAAGATATATACAATATACACACACACACAAACACACCAAGTCTGCTTATCTGATAACGGGGACTTTGAAGTAATTCGAAATTCTAAACTACGTCAGGAGTGTTAGTCAGCACGGCACTGGACAGGTTTCGATAAAAACAAGGAAAAAAAATTAAATGCCCAACATCATTAATAAATTAAACACTGTCAAACTAAATGCTAAATTTTATGAGTTTTCGATGACAGTCGATACGGACGTTCGCACAGGGGCGCAGGTGATGTTAAATGACGACAATGTTTGCAAAATGTTCAACAGGAACTGTTTTTAAAAACACTCTCGTTTTTGAGCGCAGCCCTGAATAAATACCACGCGATCGTGTGCTCACGTATCAGACACACAGACGCAGGAGCAGGGTTGAGTCTATCAAAGGAAAGTCTATCACTGCTTTTATTCATTTGTTAGTTAGTTTTTCCGAGGGAAAACAAACACTAGTGATGTTTTATTTTTTTGTTAATATTTGGAGCCGTGTGAGTGTTTCTTTGGATGAATATTGTTACACCACTATATATAATTAACATGTATTCTGTTGTCACTTTGGGTCCGATGTTGAAAATGCCAGCGTGAACGCTAAGCGGTACTGGACTACAAAACTAGCCCACAAGTGTGAACAGACCCTCGTGGCCCTCGTTTTTGCGCTAGGCATGAATGATCCGTACGGCTCTCAGAAACGACTGAAGATAACTTTTTGCAGTATGCCACATAATTATTGACATTTTGGGGAAAATGTGAAGAGCGAGATCACGGAAAACACTTGACAGCATTGATGTCGTGTCTAGCCGCGATATACTTACGTTCTCAGGTACGACAGCTTCCATAACTGATTCGAGTACGCCACCTGTTCAAGCGGACTAGGGAACGGCTCCTGAGCGTGGAACGATTGCATTCTCACTGATCGAAACGAACCAGAATATGAAACAGGAACAACAACTTACATAAAACCATCTAGGCACCCTACACCTAAAGTGAATATAAAACCAGTGACAGAAGTGTATACCATGAATATTAAAGACAATCTAATAAATAACACTCCCTTTCTCATCACTGAGCAGAAGAACTATTCAGCATTCACTAAACAGGGTTCAGCACATACATTCAAAAAATATTAGCTCATAAAAGATGTGTCCCTAATGTTAATCTATAAAGCGTTATAGCTGGTTTATGTACATGCATTTGTGTCTAAAGCAACATTAGCAGAAATGTGCTTAACCAACAAGCTGACTGTCTCCATCCCTGTCACGGGCTCAATCCCAAATACCCATCCTGGAAATAACTAGTGCACTAGATCAGCCATTCTTAGCGTTACTGTACAGGCAGCCTACACAGGCAACGGATAGACGTTTATGATTCAGTCTCGCTAAGCGAGCCTCTTAGCAGACATGAGCTAGCGGTTAGCTGCTCCGGGACTGTCAGAAACGCCTACTTTATTTCTAATAAATCTGATTCCGAGTTTGATAAAAAAAAATGTCAGACATTATTTAGCAGCTTAGCTTTCTCCTCCCAGTAGAGCCGTTAGCCTTGTAGCGCGCTAGCTGCCGAACACGGGTAGCTACGCTAACGCGAGCGCTAACGTTAACGGCTAGAAAACAGCCGCTGGGCCGCGTATATCACTACAAACTGTGAGAACATGGTTGATCTTCGGACATGTGAGTTACCGTGCAGCTTTAAGAACCGCTGATAAACCATGAGCACGGAACACGACGGGAGCAATAACGCGTGCACAGAAGAAAAACCAACATGAAGGTGTCTTACCACCTCTTCTTGGGTTGTCAGGGCTTCCGCCATCTTGAAGCCTGAGCAACGTTTACGGGCGCGCCCGCGAGTGTCGTGGACGCGCCCGCACTCAACGCGCCCAAGTGAACGCGCCGCTCATTCCCGAGAAAAACGAGCGCGTCGTACGGCACAAAAAAAAAATACATACAATCATAAAACAACTGAAAACGAGAAAAACACCGTTGTTGGTATTGCTTTATTTTCATAGCAAATAATTAAATAGTGTGTGTGCATACAGAGAGAGCACGCGCACGCACGTGAGATATTCTATATTCTAGAACGTCATACTACGTGATTGTGATAGGTGGCCGGTTAGCTCAGTTGGTTAGAGCGTGGTGCTAATAACGCCAAGGTCGCGGGTTCGATCCCCGTACGGGCCACATTACAATGTTTTGTAAAAGATCGACGTGACCACAAAAAGGGAAATCTATGCTTAAATATCTATTTGGCTTCTATTTCTAACTAGACAAAAGTCACAAAAAATAATGTACTTTCAGAGCTGATGTTTAAAGAACAATAAAAATGTTCATACATTCATTAATTTTCTATACTGCTTATCCTATGTACAGAGTCGTCTGAAGCACTCTGGACGGAATGCCAATCCACACACACACTCCAGGTAATTTGGGAATGGCAATTAATCTAATCTGCATGTTTTTAGACTGTGGAAGGAAACCAGATTACTCAGAGGAAATCCACCAAGCCCAGGGAGAACATGTATAACTTTTTTTTTTTTTTTTTGCAGATTTTCCAAATGCTTCTGAAAGATATACTTTGTCACATGACAAGGGATTATTATATTTGAAGACCGTGGTTGGCACAAAGCTGAAAAGAATAGGCTTAGCGCAGTATGAAGATTTAAATCACATGATTTTTATGCACTTTGCATAACCTTCAATAATAATTCCAGTTTTGTCCAAAGCTGTCATGCATATTTAAAAAACGAAAAAACTAAATACATTTTTTATATCTGAATCATATTTATTTTGTACATTTACAGTCCCCAAAAGCATTTCCCACCCCACAAACAGAGAATCAAACATTTTCAATAAAAAAAACAAGATTTTTATTTTTCACTTTTATGTTCCTCCGTTTGATGCCATTGAGATGATCAGTTTGATCAGTGTATAGGCAGTAAAGAAAGCCAGCTTCTTCTTGTTATTGTTGTGTTTATTATTAATGTGAGGGTTGGGACTGAGTGTAAAAGGTTACAAAAACAAAGAACCTTCTTCTTCTTCCTCTTACTGTTTTCCTCTTCTCGGTTTTGAGCGTTTGCCTCTGGAAATTGTGGAAAAGAAAAAGAGTTTATTAGTTTATACTTAAAATTAACACTTTGGGGGGGAAACTGTATGGCCGCTCATACAATCAACAGCATATAAAATTTCACTTCACTTCTAAGATAGCTAGATTTGTGGCTAATTGTGATATCATGGATGCATTGTTGTTGTTAATCATTTTGTTGGATGACATTGCTGGGCTTGACTGTGACGTTATTTCCCAAATCAAACGTTGGAGTTTTGAGAACATTTGAATGTAGCATTAGTATGGAATTAGCTTTGTTTAAAAAGTTCTTGCCCCTTTTTTTTTAGAATTAGATTTTTTTTAATAATTAGTAATAGAATTTGTACTTTGTTTTTGTACTTTCGTAGCCAAAGTTTTCTCTTTCGCACTTCCATGGCAAATCTCTTCTGTGGGCGGGTCTTACATTGCTGCATCCTCATTGGCCAGTTGTTCTAGCACAGGTCTTATAGTGCTGCTCTGTCATTGGCCATGTTCTGTGGGGGCGGGTCTTATAGTGCTGGTCCCTCACTGGTCAGCTGATTTTGCTGATCAATTTGCTGATTTTTCTGGCCTAAAAGCACTGTAAAGTTTACATTTCTGATTCGGTTGTTGTTTTATCCAAGGGTTTATGATGTACATACAGCATAACAACAACATAAAAAAAAATGTCTCCAGGTAATCAGAAAATCTATATCTAGACTAGACGAAGCATGCATCAGCATGGTGGAAAATAACTCATTGTTATAAGGAATTGTAAATTCCTCATGTTAGTTAAGCATGGATTTAGTTCCTATATACTTTATATAGCTTATTGTACATAAAATGTGCTGATAATTTTTTTTTTACTTTCTCTTCTTCTTAAAAAAAATAGAATCACACTGGACTCAACTTACTGGCCTTCTTGATTCAAAATCACCACTTCTTCTTCTTCACTGTCTGAGATGACCATCACTTCATCTGCAGGACAAAACACACTCAGGCATCCAGACTAACTAAGAGCATTAAGTCGATAGAGCACGGATTAACTCAGAATAGATGCACAGACACAATAACAGACGCAGTACCTTTTTTCTTCTCCGGCTCGGCTATATCGGATGTCTCTTCATCTTCGTCATCTTCCTCCAAACCCCAAGTGTTCTGTAGCCCTTCCCCTACCTGTCCGGTCCCCGTGGCAACAATGACGGGAGAGGGCACGCTAATCAAAAAGTCAAGGAAACAAATACTAGACCGCATTTCAGTCTGTCAATCAAATGAGAGTGCTTCTTGGAAATGAATGGGGAAAGAAAGAGAAAAAAAAAAGATTCTCTGAATCAATCGACTGCTAAAGATACGCTTCAGGAGGCGCGTCCGCTTTGCTGATGATCTCATCAGCCGCCGCCTGGACGTCAGTCATCTCCAGCGGCGTTTCATCTCTTGTCAGGACCGTGATCCGCTCCTTAGCTACGGATTCCGCGAAGCCGAACTTGCCTCCTTCTTTCCTGTGGGTTTAAAGGAGGCAACATATCAGGTTTAAATCTTAAACCTTTCATCCACATGACAGTTCATCAGTTTCATTACTTCCTACACAAATACATGAAATCATGCAAGTCATCATTCAAAGTATATCCTTGCACCAGGTATCTTAATCTAGATTTCTTTGTTTTATTAATGAAAAGAGTTCAGGGTGTGCTGGAAGAGGAGAATCATCATCATACGCCCATTACTGTACCTGACTCGTCTGTCATTTTCCAGGGCTTTAGTGATGAGCTCAGTGATTTCAGACACTTTCACACTGGCTATTTTGCTGCACCTCAAAACCTGAATAAACACACACACACACGCACACACACACACATTTAAAGCTTAAAACAGGGATAAAAACCATAGACTTCTCAAATATTGCCACCTCTCCTTCCATCTTTACTTCCATCTCTATCCCTCTCTTCATCTCTATCATATTTCTCTCTCTCTCTACCTGTATGTACATGCATTTCTCTTTTTCTCACTCTATACATTCCTTACTCCTTTAGTTCATCCACTCTGATGATTCCATACCCTCATCTGTTCATCGGTCTATCTTTATATTCATTTCTCTCTCTCTCTGGTCATTAAATTCCCATCCACTGTACAGTCATCTCTCCTTCATCTCACCTACACCCACCACTCAGTACCTGGTCTTTGAGGAGCATGATGCCTCCACTGGACTGGATGGAGCAGATCTCTCTGTGTTTGTTCATGGCTATGACCAAGAGACCGTCCTTGACCAGCTCCTCCTTCTCACATGGATCCACCAACAAATACGTGCTGCAGGAGACAGAGAGGACCAGGACACGCTTAAACCATCTGCTCGTATTTAAGCCGTATGGACTGAAACGTGCCAAGTCCTAAATGAGACATGTCCTGAGTGCAGCTGTGATGGCGTTTGTTTGTTTGTTTGTTTGTTTGTTTGTTTACCCCTGCTGGAAGAAGGCGAAGCTCACACAAACGGGCATGTGGTAAACACTCAGCGGAACCGGCTCACGTTCTTCCGGGCTGAACTAAACATAAAAGCAACATCTGGTGTAACAGCTGTAAGACTCGTCACTATTCCTCTCAGGTGTCAAAAACATTTTACAACGTTCTATACAATCAGGATAAAGTCGCACTCACCACCGTGATGTCTCGGCCCTGGATGGCGACCTCTGGCCTCCTGAAGTGACAGAGAGCCGATATGGCTGCGATACTCGCCGCATCCATCAAATTCCCGTCATGGTTCAGGATGTGGACGTCCACTCGGATCTGCCACACCTGCCGATCGAATCACACGCAAGACATAATGTAAACATGGAATATGTGACTACTGAATAACCAAAACCGTCACATTAACACAGCGCGTCACCTTTTCTCCCGAGATGACGCACAGAGACTCGGTGTCGATGCATCTGGAGTTCCTCAGACATCTCTCCAGCTGCCTGTTCAGCGTCACCAGCAGCTCAGAATGCCTACAATAAACACTAAAGGTGAGTGCGAATACATGTGACATACCTACAGTACAACAAGGCATTTGAAAGCACTAAAGTGTCGAGTCTGATTTGTCTCCAACAGCTACAGTACATGTTTGTTTTGTGTTCTTTACAGGTTTTGAAGTATTAAAAATATGGCTGCACAAATTCATTTTAAAAAATGACACTGAAATAATTTTGATGCTGTAGTTGGGATTTAAAATGAAATATTACATTAAATTATCTAGATTAACAGAAAATTATTTGACAAAAAAGATTGTTTATCATCAATATTGATTTATTAACAATCATTCATTCATTCATTCATCTTCAATATCCTGTGCTTTATCCTGTGTTCAGGGTAGCGGGGGACCTGGAGCCTATCCCAGGAGACTCAGGGCACTAGGCGGGGTACACCCTGGACAGCGTGCCAATCCATCGCAGGGCACACACGCACTCATTCACACACTATGATCAATTTGGGAACGGCAATTAGCCTAATCTGCATGTCTTTGGACTGTGGGAGGAAACCGGAGTACCCGGAGGAAACCCACCAAGCACGGGGAGACCATGCAAACTCCATGCACACAGAGACGGGAATCGAGCCTGGCCGGGAATCGAACCCGGACCCTGGAGGTGCAAGGCGACAGTGCTAACCACTACACCACCGCGCCGTCATAACATTAACAATCTCTACATAAATTCTTGACTATGCATATATTACTTGTAAAACATTGCAGCCTTGTGTAATAAGATAACATCACTAATTAAATTCTAGTCAATTAACTAATCAACATCGATTGTGCAGCACTCATTAAAATCTACTAAAACTTTCCTAATAAACATTGATTCATTACAGTCCAGTAGGTGGCGGTAGTACGTCAACCCGTCCATAAACTCAAAGGAAGAAGAGTGGAATCCTGAGTTTTTTGTATATTCTGCAAAAGCTGTGGTAATTTTTTCCCCATCAATTTTAAACCATTTAACTTTCATAAGTTTGCCTAATAAAAAGGTTTGAATAAAAAAAAAAAAACTGATTAACGAATCGATCAACAAAAGATTGATCGAATTGCAATATCAATAAAAATTAACGGCTCTAGAAGTGACGTACCTGTTGGGCTGGAAGCCAGGCGATGCCATCGGAGAAAGCTCCAAGTTAAAAAACATCTGGCCCTCGGTGGGACGGGAATCTTTTGGAGGGACCAACTCACACGACACCTGAGCCAACACCCTGAGGAGACACGCACGAACATCACCACACACACAGTTTGTACATACTACACAATATCCTAGAGCTAGGAACTGAGTATAGCTGTTCTGTAGGTGTTTGCTTGTTTCATATCGATTATAACATAAAAGCAGAACATTACCTTGTTTTCCCCAGACTGACCGTACAGCAGCCGAAGTCTGTGCCGAATGTGATTTTAATATTGCGGTAGTCGTAAGTCTGCCTTCCATCCAGGCGCTAAATCCAGACAGAAATTTTTTTTTTATTAAGTCATTTTTGTGAGCTAACTCGTCAAACATTTTGAATTATAAAAATACAACATTAAAAAAAACTTTTTTTTCCTTTTAATTAAGCACAATAATATTGATAATTTCACAATAATTTGTTTAAATTAAATTACACACAGCAATCAGCCAATTATGGCGGCTGGAAGTGGGTGTGATATATTAGGCAACAATATATGAACCTTTTTTCCTTGAAGTTGATGTGTTGGAAGCAGAAAAAAATGGTCAAGAGTAAAGAATTGAGTGACTTGAGCCAATTGTGATGGCTAGACAACTGTCCAACTGGATTAGAGCAAATCCAAAACAGCAGCTCTTGTTGGATGTTCCTGGTCTGAGGTGGTGAGGACATACTGTATCAAAAGTCATCCAAGGAAGGAAAACCCGGCGACAGGGTCATGGGTGGCCAAGACTAAGCGAAGGTTGGTCTGTGTAGTCCGATCCAATAAAAGTGCAAGTGTAGATCAAATTGGGGGAAAAGGTTAATACTGGCTCCAATAGAACACAGTACATTACTGTTTTGGTTGCAGAAGAGGGATCTAGGCAGGTGGTCATAATGTTATGGCCAATTCAATGATATATATATATATATATATATATATATATATATATATATATATATATATATATATATATATACACACAGGTCCTTCTCAAAAAATGATCATATTGTGATAGAGTTCATTATTTTCTGTAATGTACTGATAAACATTAGACTTTCATATATTTTCGATTCATTACACACAAACTGAAGTAGTTCAAGCCTTTTATTGTTTTAATATTGATGATTGTGGCATACAGCTCATGAAAACCCAAAATCCCTATCTCAAAAAAATAGCATATTTCATCCAACCAATGAAAGAAAGGTGTTTTTAATACAAAAAAAAGTCAACCTTCAAATTATTATGTTCAGTTATGCACTCAATACTTGGTCGGGAATCCTTTTGTCTTGTGTCTCTCAACTTGCTCTTCACAATATCCCACAGATTCTCTATGGGGTTCAGGTCAGGAGAATTGGCAGGCCAATTGAGCACAGTAATACCATGGTCAGTAATACCAGTGGTTTTGGCACTGACTTCAGGCATTTTGGCATTTCCCTCTCCCCAGTCTTCCTCCAGACTCTGGCACCTTGATTTCCGAATGACATGCAAAATTTGCAACCTGTAGGCCATTTCCTGCACACGCCTGTACACGGTGGCTCTGGATGTTTCTACTCCAGACTCAGTCCACTGCTTCCGCAGGTCCCCCAAGGTCTGGAATCGGTCCTTCTCCACAATCTTCCTCAGGGCCCGGTCACCTCTTCTCGTTCTGCAGCGTTTTCTGCCACACTTTTTCCTTCCCACAGACTTCCCACTGAGGTGCCTTGATACAGCACTCTGGGAACAGCCTATTCGTTCAGAAATGTCTTTCTGTGTCTTACCCTCTTGCTTGAGGGTGTCAATGATGGCCTTCTGGACAGCAGTCAGGTCGGCAGTCTTACACATGATTGCGGTTTTGAGTAATGAACCAGGCTGGGAGTTTTTAAAAGCCTCAGGAATCTTTTGCAGGTGTTTAGAGTTAATTAGTTGATTCAGATGATTAGGTTAATAGCTCGTTTAGAGAACCTTTTCATGATATGCTAATTTTTTGAGATAGGGATTTTGGGTTTTCATGAGCTGTATGCCACAATCATCAATATTAAAACAATAAAAGGCTTGAACTACTTCAGTTGTGTGTAATGAATCTAAAATATATGAAAGTCTAATGTTTATCAGTACATTACAGAAAATAATGAACTTTATCACAATATGCTAATTTTTTGACAAGGACCTGAATATATATATAATTGAATTTCTTCTCTCTCTTATAGAGATAGATAGATAGATAGATAGAGTGATGTGAAAAAGTATGTATTTACTTATTTATTTTTTTGCATATTTGTCACATTTAAATGACTGAGATCAAACAAAATTTTATATTACACAAAGATAACCTCGGTAAATACAAAATGTACTTATGAAGATATGTACCTATGTGAAAAAGTAATTTTTACACAAACATTTTAATTGTCCCCTTAAATCTAATAACTGCGAGAAATTTCACTGTATTTGCTGTCGCTATGCCAAAATGTTTTGTTTCTACCTTTTTCTCCTGGATGGACTTAAGAAGAAAGACTCTCTCGCAGTTTGATAAAGGAGTTTCCCTCATGTTGCCACCTGAATGTATATACAGTTTATAAATTAAGTCGCTCGCGCTCCTCTTGTAAGCATGAGCAGCCTCCTTGCGCGATTTGATGACGACAGAGCAGCAAGACAAATGGCAGGCAGCAATGACGTAGTCAAGCGTCTGCTTTCTAGCGATATTGTGGCGTGGGCGGGGCGACGGCTCACGACCATCATGCCTTGCGGGAATAGCTCTTGCGTGTTCACCATGAGTGGGACGCTTGTTCTGGTTGATGGCTTCGGCTAGGTTCAGCGTGTGCGCGCTTGATTTTAGGTTGCGTTCTATGTGTGAGGGTGCTGGGTGTATAAATGTAAAGATTCCCTAGCTGATGTTTTACCTGGTGGCGTACAATGTTGCTGTTGAGGGATTACTGCTGCTCCTGTTGCTGATAGTGCTGGAAGGCAGGGCTGTGCTGTTCTGAAACTGTGTGTGTTTTGTTTTTATGTCATGAATATAACAATTCATAATTATGTGGATATCCATATTAGATCGTTTTCGTGAAATAAAAGCCCTCCAGAAAAGAAGTCCTGTACCTTACTTTAAAACAAAACATGTTCCCTAAAACGGTGGACAGAGCTACAGACCCCCTTGTAACACTCTTAACCCAGTTAGCTAGCAGTTAATGACCACCACTACTTGTGCAGTTCATAAAAGGACAGGTCATGTTTGTCAAGCTGTTGCATAAACAGCACGCTCATTTATTTCAATTCATTTGTTGTTATAGACTATAGTGTGCGGCGTGCGCCCTATTTACCCTATTTACTGTTTTGTTACAGTCTGCACCTTCCAATTAATTTGCCTGCTTCTCCTCCAGCTCCGCACCACCCAGCCTGCAGAAAATGCGCGTGTACTAAAGCTCGTACCCGGCTCGTAACGAGCGCGCTCTGCCCTCAAGGGCGAGCATTGGTTAATGGCAGGCATGTGACTGATGCAAGCCAGACCCTTTTATTTATCAAAATTGAGATTAATAGTTACATTTTATTGTTGAGGGACAAAGACAGAGCTCCATACGCTCATACACTTAAAAAAAAAAAAAAAAAAACAAGAAAAGGGCACTTGAGGCATCCTAGAGGAAAGGGGCGGCAATTTGTATGTTCGAGGGTGAGATAAAAAGTTATCTCTACTCTGGCTGTAGAATTTATTTAAATTCCCTTTTAGAAAAGAGAAATGCATCATTTTCTAACCAAAATCTCCTTTTAAAAACATTTTGACCGTCTGTCAACAAAGTTTTGAATTTCCTCATTAAAAAAAAATGTTTTCTGCTGAGCTGTGATCCACATCGCTGTCTTCATTTCTTCATCAGAAGTGAATCTTCGTCCTCATAGGGCTGCTTTCAGGGGACCAAATCACGAAGCACAGTGAAAGGATTTTTTATGGGTATAGAGGAATAGGACAGTTTATACCACCCTTCCTGAAATACACCACTGCTGACGGTTTAGGTCTTGGCAATTAGCACTCTCTTATCACGTCAAATCTCAAACATGCCTCCTCTGAGTCATGTGAAGCATTATCATTTTGAAGAAACGTGCCACACATTCATATGGAGATATACTGTGTTTATTGTACAGTAAATAGGTATTTTCTGGGTTAATTCCTCACCTTTAGCATTATTTGTAGGTAAAATATTGCAGTATTGTACTGTTTCCTACTACACTTAATGTGGTCTGTACAGTAGTTTCAGGTTTCCTGTGTTTGTTGTAATATGTTACTACTCCTCTCGACCCTGAAAGTATTAAGTGACAAACAGGATTTGATGTATTATAGAAGCTTAACTTGACATTCCCGGTTTCTCAATTCTATTCAACTCTATTCTCACAATTGAGAAATAAAGTCAGGAAGGCTACATTTACTTGGGTAGAGCTCCCAGAATGGAAATATATCTGTTGAATGGAAAGCAAAGCTATATTTACTGTATATTAAGTCACAAGAGGACTAAGACATTTTCCTTGGAGCTATGTACTCGACTAAAAACAGTGTTCACAAGTGACACCCAATATCACCACTTCGTCCTCATCAAAACCAGCTACGATAAGATGGCTTTACAGACCAAGTGATACAATGTGGCGACTGATACAAGGAGCCAAATGTGTTCAGTAAAGTTGAGGTCAGGGTTCTACTTCAACCTTGGCAAACTATGGCCTCATGAAGTTTGTGTTGTGAACAGGGACATTGTAGTGCTGGAACAGGTTTGGGCCTTTTTTTCCACAATGGGAAATTATAACACTAATGGCATACAAAAGCATTGTTTTTGGCAAGACTTTGGGGATGAAACGCATCTGTATGGGTCATATGGTCAAGTGAATCACTACAGTGAAAGTTGTTAAGCTGTATTATAAACATGTTATGTGGAACGGTCTGTTAAAATGGTCTTTTGTAAAATGACAGTGAGCAGTGATATTAATGCAATAAAATAAAAGGTGGCCATGTCTGATGTCTTGTAGGACGGACCTGCACAAATCTACACAATATGCTCAAAAGTATAGGACCAGTCACAAGTTTGGACGCACCTTCTAATATGGTCTTTCCTGATTTTTTATTTCTTTCTATTTTGTAAAACAATGCTGAAGGTGTCCAAAATATTCAATAATCTCCTTTGAATGGTTGAAATTTTCTACGTTTTTTGTCAAGTTACAACTACAAATGTAAATGTATTTTATTAGGGTTATTTATTTTCTTTACAAATAAATATCTGAAAAGTGTGGCATGCATTTGTATTTAGCGCTCTTTACTCTGATAGCTCAGTCCTGTGTCATGCCAACAGTAGAACATCCAGAGACCATTCGTGTGTGGGGTTGCTTCCTAGCCAGGGGAGAGGGCTCACTCATAATGTGGCCTAAAACACAGTCATGAATAAAGAATTATACAAAAACATCAACTGAGGGCAACTTCTCCCAAACATCCAAGAACAGTTCGGTGATAAACAATGCCTTTTCCAGCATGATCGAGCACCATGCCATAAGGCAAGTGATTTGGCAGACAACATTTGACAAACAACAACATATAACTTACTAATTTAATAAAAATAAAGTAAAAAAAAAAAACAATTGTTGCTGCACATCAATCTACTGTAGAAAGGGTCATAAAACCATTTCCAAACAGTTCAACATTCCACAGTGAAAGAATATTCACAAGTGGAAATCATTCAAGACAGTTGACAAATCTTCTCAGGAGTCTTGTTTGGCGAAAAGCAAACATACTCACAGTCAAGCATAGTGGTGGAGGGGTGATGATATGGGCTTGTTTTTGTAGCCACAGAACCTTGCAGTCTATGTGAGGCTTTCTGTCAGACAGCTAAAACTTGGTTGTAATCGAAACGATTCCTTTATACGAATTGAAAATGCAAACACAGTTGAACATTTTTCAAACAAAACTGAAAAATTGGTTCAAACAAAAGCAGGTACTGTATGTGAACACTAATGGTTGTACACAGTCTCAGCTGTTTATTCTATTTTATTTTATTTGGTTGTATAATATACATGTTTTTTTTTAAAAAAAAAAAGCCTAACCAGGGACTAGGGCTGCAAATTAGCCATTGGCTAGAAACCTATATGTAGAGCATCGGCTGCATGAAACAATGTTATACTGCATTGTCCCTGTTAAATAAAGTAATAAATAAATAAAATATAATTAGTCACAAAACGATTACTTCAAGTTATTACTGCAAGAGGAGGATGTAAATGCTATTGAAAATCACTGGGTTACTTAGATTTGCCCGCATGCATATATATATATATATATATATATATATATATATATATATATATATATATACAGTGGCTTGCAAAAGTATTCGGCCCCCTTGAACTTTTCCATATTTTGGCACATTATAGCCACAAACATGAATCAATTTTATTGGAATTTCCACGTGAAAGACCAATACAAAGTGGTGTACACGTGAGAAGTGGAACAAAAATCATACATGATTCCAAACATTTTTTACAAATAAATAACTGAAAAGTGAGGTGTGCAAGATGTGCAAAGCTGGTAGAGACATACCCTAAAAGACTGGCAGCTGTAATTGCAGCAAAAGGTGGTTCTACAAAGTATTGACTCAGGGGGCTGAATAATTACGCACAAAACAACCCAACACAGGCTTACAGTATATATATATATATATATATATATATATATATATATATATATATATATATAGAGGCACTCGAAAAGCATTGTTAAGATGCTGCAAGGAGACTGACCAGCCAAACAGAGCAGTTGCAGGGTCTAAGGGAAGTTCACAAGCATAAACTTCTGAAAGAAATTGAAAAACTTCTGACCAGAATTCACCGATTTTAGGGCATGCCCAAAAAAGATGACCAAGCGAACCCTCAGCAGATTCACATTTATTGCAGAGAGAGGAAATAGTGGGATAAAAAGTGTGAACTTTAACCCTAGAGTAGTGCAATCTATGTAGCACCTTGTACTGAATAAGTTGGTGCCTAGCATTAATAGAGCAGGTGTATATATTTTTAAGACACTTTCCCCAGTCTTCCTCAGAAACATGAATATCCAGTTCCTTTTCCCAATCGTTTTTCAGATGATTAGTAGAGACATCTAACTGACTTGTAAAAAAAATCTACAAATTTTGTGACTAACTTTGGGTTATTGAACGCAAGTAAGTAGTTTGTGTAATTCATTATCAGCTGGCAGAGTTTCAAAGTTCGGCATAGTGGAACGAACATAATTTCTAATTTGTAGGTATCTAAAGAAATGCGAAGCAGGAAGGTCGAATTTCTCTTTTAGTTGAGAAAAAGTGGGAAAATTGTTGTCTATATATAAATCTCTCAGAGTGAGTATTCCTTTTCTCACCCAAGCTGTGAACACCGGGTCTAATAATGTGAGGGTTGCCCACTAGAGGGCAGTGTTTATTAGTTTGTAGTTTTGTTCGTAGACTCAGTTTCCCAGAAGGCTCCTCAGTCAGGTGACGTGGATGCTCACCTGAACTGAGGAGGATCATTAGCATTGTTATAAATACCTGTTTGTTCTGGGAAACTGGGTCGAGCATTAAAGTAATTTAATTTCTGTTCTGTTTTCTTCTGGTTTTAGTTTAGTTTGGTTTGATTATAGTTGGCATTTAGTTTCTGGAGCTCTTTAAGTTAAGTTTGTATTTGCTTTGATTTAGTTTATGTCTCTTTGTCTCTGTGTCTCCTAGCAGGATTAGCCTCTAGTAAAATTAGCCTTTTGTGTTTCCCCTTTTGTGTAAGTAACCCCCATTGCATGTTTAGTTATTAGTCTGTTTAAATACTAATGAGGGTGATACTAACATGTTTAGATCTTAGCCTGTCCAGTCTTCATTTATGTCTAGTCTCATCGTCTGATTAGCTCTTAGTCTGTTTAGGTACTAACATCTTTAGCCACTAACCTTTAGAGTTTTTAGTCTGTTTCATACCTAGTCTGCTGTGCACCTTGTCTGTTCATTCCCTTGGGTCTCAGGCTACTGGCCTGTTTAGCCATTAGTCTGATTAGCTATGAGCTAGCTTAGCAGCTAATGTGCAGCACAGCCAGTAGACCTAGCCAAGCCTGTCTTGTTTGTTTATCCCTTACAGGTATAGTCCCTAGTGTTTAGTCCGCTAGTCTGTTTAGTGTGTCTAGTCTCGTCCAGTTTGTATCCCATGTCTGTATTGTGTATCAATGTATGTAATCCCTAGTCTTATGTCTAAATGGTTGAGTTCTGTTGATAGCTTGCTCCAAGTTTAAGCCAACTTCCTTAGTTCATGTTTTGTTCCTGTTTGGATTTTATTATTAAAGACTCTTGTTTCACTGCATCCCCTCTGCGTCTATGCCTCAACACCAAGCCCACAGTCCAACACCATAGCAGAACGTGACAAATAATGAGGGTTTAAAAGGGTTTTAAATGAGGGTTACGACAAACAGGAGCAAAAAAGGAGGTATTTACCAGTTTGAATGTCTTACTAATCTGAGTTATTAATCATGAAGTGGGATCTAACTGCAACTATAGATTTCTCTGGGGCAGCAAATAGCAACGAGGAGAGAGATGAGTTTAAAGCACCATGCTCAGTCACAAGCCATGAAGGGAGATCAGCTATAAGACTATCGGGGCATGGGTCCTGCCAAAAAGTTAAGGCTCTACAATTGGCAGCTCAGTAGTAGTGTTGAAAATTTGGCAAACCTAACCCCCCCAATGACCTAGGCTTACACACATGCAATTTAGATATTCTATGTGGTTTAAAGCCCCATATAAATGACAGTACAATAGAATCCAAAGTTTTGAAGAACTTTTTGGGCAAATAAATTGGTAGATTCTGAAAAAGATACAGAAATCTGGGTAATATCACCATCTTAATGGCATTCACCCGCCCCATCATTGATAGTGGCAGGGTCCTCCACTGTTTCATATTGGTTTTCAGATTTTCTAGCATAGGTAAAAAGATTTTGTATATATCCTTAGGGTTTCTAGATATATTAAGACCCTGATATTTCAAACAGTTTGTGGATATTTTAAAAGGAAGACTACTCATAAAATTTGAGTCTATATTGTTAGTCACTGCCAGAAATTCACTTTTTTGCCAATTTACTGAATATCCTGAGAATTTACCAAATGTTTCCAATAAATTTAACAGGGGTGGAACAGACTGTTCTGGGTTGCGGAGATACAAAATAATGTCATCTGCATAGAGAGAAATATGATGATTAATTTGGCCTAAATTTGGGGGCAATATTAAAGGGTTTTTTTAATGGCAAGGGGTTCAACTGCAATTGCAAAAAGCAAGGGCGAGAGAGGACAGCCCTGCCGAGTGCCTCTATGTAGTAAAAATTGAGATGATCTATTAAAATTGGTTAAAACAGAAGCTCTAGGATGAGCATATAACATTTTCACCCAAGAGGCAAATGTATCACCCATGTCAAATTCTCTAATCACAGGTAAAATGTAGTCCCACTCAATTTGGTCAAACGCCTTTTCTGCATCCAAGGCAAGAACTGCAATACTAGCTTGAGGCTCAAACCTACTATACAAGATATTCATTAGTCGCCTGATGTTAAAAAAGGAGAAATGGCCAGGAATGAAACCAGACTGGTCATCATGAACAATTTTCCCAAAACAATTATTTAGTCTGTTGGCATGAATCTTAGTGAAAATTTTAAGATCAGAGTTCAAAGAGATATGGGTCGATATGATGATGGATTTGTTTCTTCTTTACTTTTTTTTAAAATTAGGGAGATATTTGCCTCATACAAGGACTGGGGAAGCTGATATTTACCAGATGAGTGGTTAAACATTCTCAACAGCAAAGGGGAGAGCGTCTGTGCAAATTTTTTATCAAATTCAATACCGAACCCATCTGGGCCGGGTGCCTTCCCACCCGGGAAAGATTTAATAGCATCTAGTATTTCAGGGATTGTTATGTCAGCATTCAAAGCTGTCTGCTCTGCACACCCTAACTTTGGAAGATGTATTGAATGAAGAAAATTACTTAATGCTGAGGGGTCAGAGCAGCCCTTCGACTTGTATAATTCTTCGTAAAATTCTTTAAATGTATTGTTGATTTCAGTGGGATTTGTAAAAAAAAACACCCTCTTTGTTTGTGATTTTATGAATTGCTCTACTGGCTTGAAGCCCTCTTAGCTGGCGAGAAAGTTAATTTGTCTGGTTTATTGCCAAGTTCAAATTGTGTTTGTTTAACTTTTAACATGTTATTAACTTGGTTTGAAAGAATTGAGTTATATTCCAATTTGAGTGCTGCAATTTCATTAAGCAAGTCCGAATCTGTAGAATCTCTGTATGCATCTTCTAACTGAGAAACTGATTATCAATCTCTAGGAGACGTTTCTCTCTTTGTTTTTAAGACTGGATTCGTAAGAAATATGTCCTCTCAGGACAGATTTTAGAGTTTCCCATAATATCGAATCTGAAACCTCACCTGTGTCATTAAATTTGAGAAACTCAGCAAGCAACTCTGTTAAATGCTCACAGAACCCAGAGTCCAAAAGCAGGTTAGGATTAAACCGCCAATTATAACTGGGCCTAATTTCTGACAGATCTAGGGAAAGTGTCACTGCTGAATGATCAGAAATTATTCTATTATGTTGTTTAATTGATTTAACACATGAAATTATTTTGGAGTCAATTAAAAAAAAAATCTATCCTAGAGTATGATTTGTGAACCAGCGAGAAAAAAGTGTACTGCTTGTCTATTGGATATTTTAATCTCCAGATATCGACAAGGTCAAGGGAGGCCATCAGATCATTTAGTACAATGGCAGAATTAGTCAAGGATATATCAGCACGTGAAGGAAATCGGTCTAAAATAGGGTCTAATACTAAATTGAAATCACCGCTTATTATCAGATGTGTGTTTACAGTGATAGGCAAAAGATTAAAAACTTTGCGAAAAAAAGTGGGATCATCGAAATTAGGTCCATACACATTCAGCAATGTGACATGAGTTGAGGAAAGTAAGCCTGATACAATTACATAACGATCACTGTTATGTATAGTCGATATGTGCTTAAATGAAACAGATTTACGAAATAAAATAGCTACCCCCCTGGCCTTGGATGAGAAAGAAGACTGAAATACTTGAGAGATCCAACTGCATCTCAGTCGTGTTTGTTCAGAGTGCCTAATATGCGTCTCTTGTAAAAATAATATGTCAGCAGCAATAGACTTTAAATAAGAAAAAACTTTGGCTCTCTTAACCTGATTATTTAAACCCCTGACATTCCAGCTGGCAAGGGTGACATTGCCAACTTTAGATAAAGACCTATTACAAGTCATAGTGTATAATATTTATGTATAATGTAGTGGCTACTGTAAATGAATTTGGAGAGATACTAGCCAGTGAAGAAGGTACACAGACACAACACACTACATACACAATGAAGAAAAAAGACACCACCCACCCCTCCCCTTTCAACAGCTTCCCCAAATGAAGCCGGGAAAAAAAAACCCATACGAACAGTGGAACTGCTGGGCAGCCTAAGGAGTGAACGAAAAACCTACCTATCTACTGTAAGTAACCTCAAACCGAGAAACGGGGGCTCCCTCGCAGCCTCCATCCGAAAAATATAAGGAAAGCAATTGCTCAATGAACCTGAGCTACAGATTTAAAACTCTATTAACAGATATAAAACAGTTTATAAAATTATTTTAAAAACTATTTAGACAGATATGACGGTCTCAACATTCACATGTAAACAAGGGCATTAATAACTACATATATAACGTAATCCAATAACAGACCATGAACGATCTATAAATTTCCTTTTTTCTTTTCTCCATATGAGAACATACTCACAGCATCCTATAAAGGCCAGTAAGCAAAAAGATTAAGTTTTTCAGCAATGGTCACAGCACTGAGAAACAATCCCGAACTGCAGATCAAGTAGGGTCTTGCTCTACGACAGACTTCACGAACTCCTCAGCCTCCGGCACCGAGCCGAAGATTTTCTTTTTATTGTCCTGAGTGACAATAAGACGTGCGGGGAAGAGCAATCCAAATCGGACACCGGCCCCTTTTAGCTTCTTTTTCACTCCGTCAAACGTCCTCCGTTGAGAGAACCTCTGCTGTGAAGTCCGGGAAGATGGAGATGAGTACTCCGTCAAATTTTAAAGGGGCATGTCGCAGTATCATCTCTTTGACCGGATAATGATGTATCCTCGCGATCATGATTCGGGGACGTCCTCCTCTTGATGGTAAAGGCCCGGTGCGATGTGCACGGTCAACTTTAATCCGTTCGGTAAAGTTCTAAGTACCCAGGAGTTTGCGGATGAGTTTTTCCACAAACTCGGTTGGACGGCCAGCCTCCACGTTCTCAGGTAACCTCACGATCTTGATATTCGCTCGTCGCGAACGACCCTCGAGATCGTCCAATTTAACACGCAGGGTCTTGTTAACTGCAAGTATTTCCTGACAGGAGGCCTCCAGGTCAGAAATACGGGCTTCATGCTCAGCTTTAGCACCCTCAAGGTCAGCGAGGTGGTTTCAGAAAGTGTCGTTTGCAGCTGAGATAAAGTAGCTTCCAGCGAACGTTCATACCATTGCTCATAGCCTGAATCGCCGATAGAATGACAGTTGAATCTGTGGCCGCGCGAGTATGGGCATCCACCTCGCCTTCATTAGACGGCGGTTTCTCGGCCGGCTGTTTGCCTGAGGAAGTTGGTGAATCGTCTTTCTTGGGTTTAACCCTCTTCATTTCACTACTATATAGTGGCGAGCAAGCTTTCACGATGAAAATAAAATAAAAAACAAATTTGTCGAGGCTTTGAGGGAGCACTCTAAATTTACGTCCACACCATGTGGTGCTCTCTAGCGCCCCCCACGACCACGGTATTATTGAAAAAAATTGTTATTGCGGTACGACGGGATTTACAATACCGTTACATCCCTAGTAATGAGATAAAAAATGTAAGTCGCTCTGGATAAGAGCGTCTGCCAAATGCGTAAATGTAAATCAATCTAATTGCCTTTGGCAAACAAAAACGATTTTGTTCTGTTATTTGTTAGGTTAAACAAATATATTTATGTTGTGAGAACTAAGGATTTTAACACAATACATTGAGTTGCTTTGTCTTCAGACTCTGTTTGTTTAGTTAACTCATAAAAGTGCTTGTGATACTGTAGGTTGCCTTATTATTTTAAGTTATCTCAACTTTTTTTTTTTTTTTTACATTGTATGCAGTATATCAAGCGGTACTTAATCCTAGTGCAGGTTTAAAGACACACATTCCTGCTTTCATTGGTACACAGCAGATTGTGGCTCTGGTCTCACCTGTGATAGTAGCCTGTTTGACTGCTCTCTCTCTACACCAGCGCTGATGGGGACCTCCGGTCTTCGCTTGCCCGCCCTCACCACACAGCTGCGGTAGAAAGCAGGAACATCCTGGCATTGCATCTCTTCCCACTTCACTGAGCCAGGGGTATGATGATCGTTCTCAAAGTCGAAGTTCCAGCGCTGCTCGGCCACCTCCGCACCCATGCACAAGAGCCGGTTTAAGTCCTGCTGAAGCTGCTGGTGGTCAACCGGACCAAAGAGGTTCCGTCGCACTGCCTTGCCCCGTGGCTTATCACCCTCCTCCACTCTGTCAAGCTTCACGTGGTCAAACTGTGATGAAGTCATCGTCATCTTTCTGTGGACAGAGAAAATACAACAAAAAAATTTATTTCAGGACTGTCTTGAAAGTGAAATCTTCATATTAAGAATAGACATATAAAAGAAAACACTATAGTGACTTGGTGTTTGAACCAGTATGTGTGTTCTTCTGTAGAAGATGCACAAGTGTGGCAAATGTCTCACCTGAACTCAATATTTCAGTACAATTTGTCACTAATTAAAGAAAACATTTCATGTACAAAGACTTTTGAGAATCTTGAGGATTCAAAGAGTTGCCGTGGTCTTTCTTGAAAAATTTACCTTATTTCTCCATATACAGGATATGGATTTTGTACGTGAACCCTAAAGTTAATGTTTCCTGATACTGTCACCTACCTGGCAGCATATTGTAACACTACATATAATAAAAGGATGGTATGATATACAATCTAACACCCAGCTGAAGAACCTTGTGACTCTACATTTTATGTTATACATGATCAACCCCCCCTAAGTAACAGTCCTCCAGCAGCAACCTGTGCTTTTTTGCTTTGCTTTCACTTTAGGAAAACACTCGGCTGCTTTTGAAGGCCTCTCACCCCAACTAGGATACTTTTGATCAATTCTGATTGGCCTCCTTAAGGTGCACTGTTTTAGATTAGATTCAACGTTATTCTCACTGTACATGTTATGGTACAAGACAATGAAATACAGTTTCGTCCACTAGTGCAACTGTTTACACCTTATCAGTAAAAACTTGATAACCTATAAAAAAAATGCTTGCAAAATATTAAAGAGGAGTTAAAGAAACGCTGATAAAGATCAGTTAGCAGCTGCTGCATGGAGCATATGATGTTATTACATCCCAAGCACAAAACTAAACATAGGAATATATGTTGAACTAATTCAGCAAATTAAATGCATAGGCATTAGGATTATGTTGAAAGCAGTTACTTGTCTACTTTAATTCCTCATAAATCTAAATTTAGACAAGAATTTTCATGTAGAATTTAGTTTCTTCACATCTGTTATTTTTCAAATTTCTGAAATAGATAAATTGCACCTATAATAAATCTATTTAAATGATAAAATGACAAAACTCAGCATTGCTAAAAAATATTTAAATCTTTTTATCCACTTGTAACCACTGTTATTTATGTGTCATTATATTATACATGTCAATTTAATATCACTTTTTACTTTCTGTGCCTCATGTGGAACAATCTTATTTTTGAACTCAAACAGTGTTCAGAAATATAAATCTCAGCTTTAAGATGACCTTTAAACATACAATTTTATGTTTGTTCTTATACACACGTATAACACTAGCATAGAACCTGTCATTAAAACCATGTTTTTCCCCTTGTTTAAATAAAAACAATGAATGTAATTACAATACACTTCTCTTAAGAGGCTTTTCACATTGAAATTAATAAGATTTTTGGTTTTAGTATAGTAAAGTGTAGATTTATGGGTGTGTAAAAAGATAGCATTCTTTGGCAAAAATCTGATGAGAAACTTGTTGAAATACTGAAGTGGATTTGTTGTGTGTGTCGGTGTGTGTGAGAGAGAGAGAGAGTGCGAGACATGGAACTCAATCTGGATAATCGACAGTTGTATTAAAAAAAAACAGATAAACAGCCTGACATCTGGGGTCCGTTCTTTCGTACGTCGCTTGACACATCCGACATGAACTGACACACCTAAGATCAGATCATCGTGCTAATTACGGTCCGGCTTAGTTGGTTCTTCGAGCACACCTGTTGTTGATGATTAGTATGACTGGATTGAATTGTCTAGGATTATTATGTGTTCGTGCGTTGGTTTAAAAGGCGATATGCATCGACAGTAGAAACACTGATCACAACCACTTTGATTGGTTGACGAAATGACAAAAGAGCGAGCTAAATTTTTTTTGTAACACCTGTTATGCGTGGAAATGCTCACCTGCCATGGATCCTCCCACCACACACACATAATCACAATCAAATATTATATTAGAACATAATATGCGCATTCCTTGCGCATAAGGTTTACAAATTACAAATTACATGAGACAATAAAATAAGCAATATGAAAATAAATATGTTGTATATGGAAAAATAGAAATATTAATATTTTTTCAAAAACATATATAGTTTTATATTGTTTATTTTATAATAAAATTAGTTTCGTCCAATTTTTCTGTATAAAAATAAAATTTTTTATTATATATACATATTTATTTGCACATTCATGACGAACCCCTGAAAAATAAATGTGTTACAAAATAAACATTATACAAGAATTTGTATTAATGGTCTTGATGGCTGTCTCGTGCCTATGGTTTATTATAACAGTAATATCATTTGTTAATAAGAAACCTATGAATTTATGTTCTAATATAATATTTGATAGCGATTATATATAAATATATGTGCAAGATACTTTTCTTTTCCCCTGTGAGTCAGTCCGTGTCAGTCGTGCTCTTTAACCAATCAGATGTGACGTCACCATTTCAACCAATCATAACCCACAAGGAACGCAGCCTTAATCCTTTTATCCATCCATCCATTTGCTTCCGCTTATCCGAGGTCGGGTCGCGGGGGCAGCAGCTTCAGCAGGGTGCCCAGACTTCCCTCTCCCTGGCCACTTCTTCCAGCTCTTCCGGGGGGATCCCAAGGCGTTCCCAGGCCAGCCGAGAGACATAGTCCCTGCAGCGTGTCCTGGGTCTCTTTCCGGTGGGGAACACCTCACAAGGGAGGCGTCGAGGGGGCATCCTAAATAGATGCCCAAGCCACCTCATCTGGCTCCTCTCGATGCGGAGGAGCAGCGGCTCTACTCTGAGCCCCTCCCGGATGACCAAGCTTCTCACCCTATCTCCAAGGGAGAGCCCAGACACCCTGCGGAGGAAACTCATTTCGGCCGCTTGTATTCGTGATCTTGTTCTTTCGGTCACTACCCACAGCTCATGACCATAGGTGAGGGTAGGAACGTAGATCAACCGGTAAATTGAGAGCTTTGCCTTTTGGGCCAGCTCCGTCTTCACCACGACGGACCGATACAGAGCCCGCATCACTGCAGACGCTGTGCCGATCCGCCTGTCGATCTCCCGTTCCATTTTACCCTCACTCGTGAACAAGACCCCGAGATACATAAACTCCTCCACTTGGGGCAGGATCTCACTCCCAACCCTGAGAGGGCACTCCACTCTTTTCCGGCTGAGGACCATGGCTTCAGATTTGGAGGTGCTGATTCTCATCCCAGCCGCTTCACACTCGGCTGCGAACCGATCCAGTGAGAGCTGTAGGTCGCAGGATGATGAGGCCAACAGAACAACGTCATCTGCAAAAAGCAGTGACCCAATCCTGAGCCCACCAAACTGTACCCCCTCAACGCCCTGACTGTGCCTAGAAATCCTGTCCATAAAAATTATGAACAGGATCGGTGACAAAGGGCAGCCCTGTCGGAGTCCTACTCTCACCAGAAACAGGTCCGACTTACTACCGGCAATGCGGACCAAGCTCCGACACCGGTTGTACAGGGACCGGACAGCCCTTAACAGGGAATCCGATATCCCATACTCCCGGAGTACCCCCCACAGGACTCTCTGAGGGACACGGTCGAATGCCTTCTCCAAGTCCACAAAGCACATGTAGACTGGTTGGGCAAACTCCCATGCCCCCTCCAGGACCTTGCTAAGTTTGTAGAGCTAGTCCACTGTTCCGCGACCTGGATGAAAACCACACTGCTCCTCCTGAATCCGAGGTTTGACTATCCGACGGACCCTCCTTTGCAGGACCCCTGAATAGACTTTCCCGGGGAGGCTGAGGAGTGTGATCCCTCTGTAGTTGGAACACACTCTCCGGTCCCCCTTCTTGAAGAGGCACTGTCCCCGATGTCCATGCAATGTTGCAGAGACGTGTCAACCATGACAGCCCTACAACATCCAGAGCCTTGAGGAACTCTGGGCGGATCTCATCCACCCCCGGGGCCCCGCCACCACGGAGCCTTTTGATCACCTCGGCGACCTCAGCCCCAGAGATGGAAGAGTCCACCTCTATGTCCCCAGACTCTGCTTCCTCATCGGAAGGCATTTTGTTGGAATTAAGGAGGTCTTTGAAGTACTCCCCCCACCGACCCACAACGTCCCGAGTCGAGGTCAGCAGCGCACCATCCCCACTGTACACCGTGTTGACCGTACACTGCTTTCCCCTCCTGAGACGCCAGATGGTGGACCAGAATCTTTTCGAAGCCGTCTGGAAGTCATTCTCCATGGCCTCCCCAAACTCCTCCCACACCCGGGTTTTTGCCTCAGCAACCACCGAAGCTGCATTCCGCTTGGCCTGCCGGTACCTATCAGCTGCCTCCGGAGTGCCACCAGCCAAAAAGGCCCGGTAAGACTCCTTCTTCAGCTTGATGGCATCCCTCACCGCCGGTGGCCACCAACGGGTTCTTGGGTACCACCGCAACAGGCACCGACCACCTTACGGCCACAGCTCCGGTCGGCCGCCTGAACATGAACATAGTCCATTCGGACTCAATGTCCCCCACCTCCCCCAAGACGTGGTTGAAGCTTTGCCGGAGGTGGGAGTTGAAGCTCGTCCTGAAAGGGGACTCTGCCAGACGTTGCCAGAAGACCCTCACAATATGTTTGGGTCTACCAGGCCTGACCGGCATCTTACCCCGCCAACGAAGCCAACTCACCACCAGGTGGTGATCAGTTGACAGCTCCGCCCCTCTCTTCACCCGAGTGTCCAAGACATGTGCCCGCAAGTCCGACGACACGACCACAAAGTCGATCATCGAACTGCGGCCTAGGATGTCCTGTTGCCAGGTGCACATATGGACACCCTTATGCCAGAACATGGTGTTCGTTATGGACAATCCGTGACGAGCACAGAAGTCCAATAACAAAACACCGCTCTGGTTCAGATCGGGGGTGCCGTTCATCCCAATCACACCCTTCCAGGTCTCACTGTCATTGCCCACGTGAGCATTGAAGTCCCCCAACAGAATGATGGAGTCCCCAGGAGGGACGTTCTCTAGCGCCCCCTCCAGAGACCCCAAAAAGGGCGGGTACTCCAAACTGCTGTTCGGCGCATAAGCGCAAACAACAGTAAGGATCCGTCCCCCCACCCGAAGGCGGAGGGAGGCCACCCTCTCATCCACTGCGGTGAACCCCAATGTACATGCCCCGAGCCGGGGGGCAATAAGTGTGCCGACACCTGCTCGTCGCCTCTCACTGGTGGCAACTCCAGAGTAGAAGAGAGTCCAGCCCCTCTCAAGAAGACTGGTTCCAGAGTCCAAGCTGTGCGTCGAGGTGAGTCCAACTATATCTAGCCGGAACTTCTCAATCTCACTCACTAGCTCAGGCTCCTTCCCCGCCAGAGAGGTGACATTCCACGTACCTAGAGCCTTCTGCAGCCGAGGATCAGACCTAACCCATGGGTGCAGGCCCGACCACCAGGCGCTCGCCATCGGGCTCCACCTCCAGGCCTGGCTCCAGAGGGAGGCCCCGGTGACCCACGTCCGGGCGAGGGAAAACGTTTTCCAAGGTTTTTACTCATCATAAGAGGTCTTTTGAACCACACTTTGTCTGTTCCCTCATCTACTGTAGGACCAGATTGCCATGGGTGATCCTGCCAGGGGCATGAAGCCCCCGACAACATAGCTCCCAGGATCATTGGGACATGCAAACCCCTCCACCACGATAAGGTGGTGGTTCAAGGAGGGGAGCCTTAATCCTGTTTACATGAAATAAACCTGCTACTGAGCAGGTTCAAGCTTACGGACATGTTACTATGACAACAAATGCGAAAAGTGCATCGAAGAACGAAACAATCCAAGATCAGGACGAATCCACAACAATCAAATCCAGCTAACTGAGTTAGCGAGGTACGAAGAACGGACCCCAAGTCACATGTGGTTTGTTTGTTATTGAAATGAAACGCGTCAAAGACCACGCCCACATGCGACGGTCATAATCACTAACGGCACGAGGCAACATAAGCACGTGCCCCTGCTGGGTAGAATAAGATATTGACTTTAACCGCGTTCGCTTCGTATTATAATAATAATAATAATAATATAATTATATGTATTGGGTGTGTGAGTGTGTGTATGTGTGTGTGCCCTGCGATGGATTGGCACCCTGTCCAGGGTGTACCCCGCCTAGTGCCCGAATTCTCCTGGGATAGGCTCCAGGTCCCCCGTGACCCTGAACAAAGGATTAAGCGGTATAGAAAATGAATGAATGAATAATTATATGTTAGCTCATTGTTATAGTTATATGATGGCGCCGGTGAGGTCGGCTGCCGTCACGACTGCTCCGACCACCTTTTCTTTGTTTTTGTTTTTTAAGTTAGTTTTCAGTGTTTTAAAATCGGCATAATCACCACCATTGAGTACATTAGGTATGATAGAGACACTCTTGTTTCTATTGGTATACAATGTACTCACAACTCGACGGTTTTAACTCCGGATCCGAGCTGGCCGAGTGAGATCCTGAGGGAGAACAATGGACGCGACACGACGAACCCGCGGGAGACGAGCTGGGGTGAGGAACAGGCTCAGGGCCCGTGCACACCTCACACCTCTGCCTAGTATCCTGCTCGCCAAAGTCCAGTCACTGGAGAACAAACTTGATGACCTCAGGGCCAGGATAAAGTTCCAGAGAGACATTCGGGACTGCAATCTCCTCTGCTTCACCGAGACATGGCTGAACCCAGCGGTGCCAGACCACGCCATACAGCCGGCCGAGTTCTTCTCGGTTCACCGCATGGACAGGACGCGGGACTCGGGGATGTCAAGGGGAGGCGGCGTCTGCTTAATGGTGAACAACAGCTGGTGCAACAGCGCGAGCGTTGTTCCTCTTACACGCTCCTGCACACCAAACCTGGAACTACTGTCCATCATGTGTCGTCCATTTTATCTTCCACGGGAGTTCACATCGGTCATAATCAGTGCCGTTTACATTCCTCCACAAGCAGACACAGACAAGGCCTTATGCGAGCTGCATGAGGCGCTCACAGAGCACCAGACACAGCACCGGGACGCTGCGCTCATTGTGGCGGGGGATTTTAATAGTGCCAACCTCAAACGCGCAGCGGCGAACTTTTATCAGCACATCACCTGCCCCACCAGGGGCGAAAGGACACTGGACCATTGTTATACCACGGTCAAAGACGGTTACAAGGCACAATCTCGTCCAGCGTTTGGTAAATCCGACCACGCCACCATCTTCCTCATGCCAAAATATAAACAAAGGCTGAAACAGGAAGTTCCGGTCCAGAGGGAGGTCGCGCGTTGTACAGACCAATCGGTGGCCGCGTTACAGGACGCACTCGATGACGCAGACTGGGACATGTTCAGAAACAGCTCCGATGATGACGTCAGCGTGTTTATGGAAGCGGTTGTGGGATTTATTGAAAAGCTGGCAGACGATACGGTAGAGAAAAAGACTATCAGAACGTTTCCCAACCAGAAGCCGTGGGTGGATAAAACCATCCGCGACGCTCTGAGATCTCGCACAGCTGCCTACAACACGGGACTTGCGTCGGGGGACATGGAACCGTACAAGGCTGCATCATATAACGTCCGGAAGGCGGTGAAAGAGGCGAAGCAGCGCTACGGGAGAAAACTAGAGTCACAGCTTCAACAGAGTGACTCTAGGAGCCTGTGGCAGGGACTGAGAACAATAACGGACTATAAAGCACCAGCATCCGGTATGACGAACGCGGACGCGACTCTGGCAGACGAGCTCAACACCTTCTATGCTCGCTTCGAGGCTGCAGCTAAAGACGCTAGCGATGCTAATGCTAACGGCGCTAATGCTAACGGCGCTAATGCTAGCGGCGCTAATGCTAGCGGCGCTAACGGCTGCAGACAGGAAGACACAGCCAGCACCGGGAACGCGCTCATCATCTACGAGCACGACGTGAGGAGAGCCTTCAAGAGAGTGAACACCAGGAAAGCAGCAGGACCAGACGGCATCTCAGGTCGTATTCTCAGAGCCTGTGCAGACCAGCTAGCACCTGTGTTCACTGAGATATTCAACATCTCTTTATCTCAGTCGGTGATCCCCACATGCTTCAAAGAGTCCATCATTGTTCCTGTTCCAAAGAAACCACATCCTGCTTCTCTCAATGACTATCGCCCTGTAGCCCTCACCTCAGTAGTGATGAAGTGACTTATCAGAGACTTCATTTCTTCACTACCCGTCACACTGGACCCACTACAGTTTGCATACCGTCAGAACCGCTCCACAGACGATGCAATCTCTCATCTCCTCCACACATCACTCACTCACCTGGACACTAGGAAAGGGAATTATGTTAAAATGCTCTTCATCTGCTTTTAACACCATAATTCCCTCCACACTCACCACCAAGCTGGAGCACCTGGGACTGAGCTCATCTATATGTCAGTGGATCTCCAATTTTCTGACTGGCAGACCACAGGCAGTAAGGATGGGCAGACATGTCTCAGCCACACTCACTCTCAGCACTGGAGCCCCCCAGGGTTGTGTTCTGAGCCCCCTGCTGTACTCTTTGTACACCCACGACTGCGTGGCCACTACCAACTCCACCTCCATCATCAAGTTTGCTGACGACACCGTCGTGGTCGGACTGATCACCAACAATGATGAGTCGGACTACCTAGAGGACATTGGAAATCTGGAGAACTGGTGCCAGAGGAACAATCTCCTCCTGAACGTCAGTAAGACAAAGGAGCTGATAGTGGACTTTAGTACAAAGCAGGAGAGGAACTACCAGACCCCCGTAATCAACAGGAGCCCAGTGGAGAGAGTGGACAGCTTCAGATACCTCGGTGTTCACATCACGCAGGACCTATCATGGTCCTGTCACATCAACACCGTGGTGAAAAAAGCCCGGCAGCGTCTCTACCACCTCAGACGCTTGAGAGACTTTAGACTGCCCTCCAAGCTGCTCAGGAACTTTTACTCCTGCACCATAGCGAGCATCCTGACGGGAAACATCTCGACCTGGTTCGGGAACAGCGGGGACAAACACACAAAACATTAACATCCCGACCAAACACAAGAATGGTTTAATGTCAAATTACGTATTATTTAATCTTAGAAGTAATCTCAGCTGTGCCGTGTTTTAGTTTCTTATTCGTGCCCTACTTACGCTCCTGCCAACATATATATACTGACTAGATGTGGCCTCTGACGCTGCTGTCCACAGGAACGATGAGTCAGCGCGGCCGCCATCTTGGGTCGGGGGAAGCCGCGGCTACTCTGCATTAGTTAACATTGGAAGAGAAACTATCAACGATTCAAATCACCTTCATCTGCTTAATTTTCAACCGATTTTCAAGCCGTTTGGTTTATTATAAATGTCAGACATATATTTATGATAGAACATACTGTAGATTAATTAATTATTTTACTTATATGATATAAGTTAAATAATTAATTAATCTATGTTCTATCATAAATACGTGATAGATCATATACAATACAATACTTAGACACACCTACATTCATTCATTCATTCATTTTCTATACCGCTTAATCCTGTGTTCAGGGTCGCGGGGGACCTGGAGCCTATCCCAGGAGACTTCGGCCACTAGGCAGGGTACACCCTGGACAGGGTGCCAATCCATCGCAGGGCACACACACATACACACACACACACACTACGGGCAATTTAGGAACGCCAAGTAGCCTAACCTGCATATCTTTGGACTGTTGGAGGAAACCGGAGTACCCGGAGGAAACCCACCAAGCACGGGGAGAACATGCAAACTCCATGCACACAGAGACGGGAATCGAACCCAGACCCTGGAGGTGCAAGGCGACAGTGCTAACCACTACACCACCGCGCCGCCTACACACCTACATAACTAATTAATTTGTTCTACAATGCACAAAACAATGACAAGGATGCTGATAGTGATATGAAAAAAACATGATATTAGCATGATAGTATATATAAAATATAATTAAATAGATAAATAATAGAGCAAAATTTAAATTAATAAAAGCATGAGTTAAACAAACAAAGCAGGAAAAAAACAATTATGGACTTCCTGACCAACAGACTATTTTAGGATGGGGAACCGAACAGCTGCATCTAGACAGAAATTAAATCATCATAAATCGTCCAAATCTCAGATTTTTTTTTTTTTTTAGTTTTTTGGTTTGTTCCAACTGACAGACATGTATTTATGATCGAGTCCAGAGAAAATTTAAGCTTTTGATATTAATCTACTTCAAAACTAGGTGTAAGTTTATTATTCTTCCACTTCAGTGAACTTAAAATTAACTATTGTTACTTACAGTACCTTAGCCTAGTCTACTGCACACAAAATGTCTACAATGGTGTGATATCCATACTTAAAAATACATGTTAATTAAAACATTTAAATTGTACTGGTTTATTTTGTACATCAGCAAGCCTGCAATACAATGACCCAGCGTAAAATGGTTATATAACACAAAAACAAACATAACGTGCGTACGTAGTGTGAAAACATCTTCCAGTATTTACAACAGCTTATTAAATGATTAGGCTACAGTATATAACACAGGCTAACCATTCTTTGAAAACATCCAGTTCATGAAAATATCTACTACAGCTTCTTAAATGATTACAATGTATAAGACAGTCAAGCATTCTTAAAACGAATGGTTATGACTATAACCTTGGTTCCCTGAAGGAGAGGAACGAGGTACAACACATATTGTATGGGATATCACGCCCTCTCGTGTCCTGGCTGAAGCCACCTTTATTCACGCCGTAAAGGCAGGCAAACCTGTGGTGACGTAGGAGTAGCCTACACCTATAAACCATCGTCGCCACGGGTGACCTTCAGTTCGACAGCCGCTCTTCGCCGAGCGTAATTGTGAGGCGGGGCAGCAATGTGTTGTACCTCGTTCCTCTCCATCAGGGAACCGAGGTTATAGTCATAACCATTCGTTCCCTTTCAGTCAATTCACTCGGTACAACACATATTGTATGGGACATATATTCACGCCCCGCTGAGCATCTACCAAAGTTAGGCACAAGAACCCTGATAGCTTACTCTACTGCATCATGGACCCTGCAGAGAGGACAGAATGAGCGACCGAGGGGGCCGTTATATCAAGTCGGTAGAACCGGACAAAAGTGTGCGGTGAGGACCAACTGGCTGCCGAGCAAATATCACCCACGGACATTCATTTGAACAGCGCCCATGATGTTGCCATAGCTCTTGTTGAGTGTGCTCTCACACCCTGAGGCAATGGCACACCCTTACTGCTATAAGCTAATGAAATAGCCTCCACAATCCAATGGGAAAGCCGCTGTTTAGACAGCGCTTTACCCTTCACTGGACTGGCGAAGCAGACAAACAGTTGGTCACATAAGCGCATATTCACTGTACGATCCATGTACGATCGTGATTTCAAAGTAACGGTAAACCCAGCCTTATGTATGTGCCGAACATTATCCATTACCTCGGATTAAAGATCTGTTCGCTTCACTAGCAGGAGATCAAAGGTTAAGCAAATTAGACCTTTCACATATGTACCTGCAGGTACCTGTACATGAAAATTCACGGAAATACCTAACCATCACGACATACAAGGGAATGTTCGTATACAACAGATCACCTTTGGCATCACATCAGCCCCATCGATATTCCAACGAGCCATGGAACAAGTACTGCAGGGGTTTCCATTCGCCCACTGTTTTCTGGATGACATCCTGATCACAGGAAGAGACGATGCGCACCATTTGTCTAATCTTGAGGCGGTGTTGAATAGACTGGAGAAATGTGGACTTCAGGTAAAAAGAGAGAAGTGTGAGTTTTTCAAAAGCTCATTAGAGTATTTAGGACATATGATCGATGCATCTGGACTTCACAAGTCTGCAGATAAGCTGCGTGCAGTCGCACAAGCACCGGTTCCGGTTAATGTTAGCCAACTCAGATCCTTCCTGCGGCTGGTTAATTATTACGGAAGATTCGTTCCAAACCTGTCCACAGTCCTTCAACGCCTGAACGCAATATTACATAAAGAGGTGAAATGGGACTGGTCTCCAGAGTGTGAGAGAGCATTTCAAGAAATCAAGGCACAGCTATTGACACTGAATGTACTTACGCACTACGATCCAAGACTTCCAGTCCGATTGGCGTGCGACGATTCACCTTATGGGGTGGGAGCAGTACTTTCACATTTGATGCCAGATGGGCAGGAAAGACCCATAGCCTTCGCTTTGAGAACCTTAAGTAAGGCAGAGCAAAACTATGCACAGCTGGAGCGAGAAGCATTAGGATTAATTTTCGGAGTACGGAAGTTTCACACATATCTATATGGACATCACTTCACATTAATGACCAACCATTGTCCACTTACCACCATACTCCATCCACACAAAGCGACTCCCTCCATGGCTGCTGCCAGACTACAAGGTGGGCTCTCCTGTTGGCTGCACATAACTACACTATTCAGTATAGGAGTGCTGACAATCACGGGAACGCAGATGATTATCATGTTTACCACTGCCTGTTCATCACAAAGACAGAAAGGATGCACTGGAGGTTTATTTTATAAACAAAATGGATGCACTTCCAGTCAGTAGCAGTGATATTCGAAAAGAACCCAGGACAGATCCTATTCTCTTTCGAGTGAAGGAAATGGTATCCACAGGGTTATTCCCATCTACCAAAGACCCAGAAAATGTTTTAAAACCTTATCTCATGAGGAAGGAGGAGCTATCACTTTCGCAGGACTGAGTGATTTACACACTGGACACCCAGGTGTAGTAAGAATGAAGGCACTAGCACGTAGCTACATCTGGTGGCCAAATATCGACTCGCAGATTGAGGAAAAATCAAAAACCTGCATGTCCTGTCAACAAAATCAAAAATCCCCAGCCCTTTCACCATTACATCCCTGGGCATGCCCCGAAGCATCGATTACGCTGGACCATTTGAAGGACGCATGTTCTTAGTAGTTGTCGACGCACACTCAAAATGGCCAGAAGTTCTGGTGATGGATTCCACTATCTTTGCCACTTTGTCCGCATCTGTGGACAAAGAGTTCGCTATCAGTATGACAACCTGGCCAGTAGAAACGGGCGCGCAACTGCCGCAAAGTTTTTGTCACACCGAAGTGTCCCGAACCCGTATGCCCGTGAACCAACCCCAACACTCAAAGTCCTGGGTACCAGAAGCTGAAAACACTCGCCAGCGCCGCACGGCCGCTCCCAGCGGCGGTAGAGTAAACCTTCCCGCAACGCTAGGCGGGTAAACTGCGAGTGGAGAGCCTTTGCCTCTAGCCCCAGATGAGCGATCGCGGTATAATCCGGTCTCAGGCCCGCTTTAACCCAACCCAGTACTTGCTGCAGAACCGGATCACCCTCCTGCTCGGCTGCGAGCTGATCATTGTCCAGCTGTGGCACAGGTGAGATGACGGTGGGAGGTGCCCTAGACGAGGCAGTGACTCGGCTGCATGCCGGAACGGTCGGCTGATCACCCCCGGGGGTTCCGGAGGATTGAACGGGAGGGATGTTGTGCATCAGTGGTTCCGGGGGTTGGCCCGCGTCGCAACCGCGCTCCTCGACCCGCTCGCAGTACCGACAACGCGCTTCGCTGCATGGCCGGTGAGATAACGTGTCGGCGTCAGCGTGTAGCTTCCCGGCTCGGTGTTCAATAGTGAAGCTATAGTCCTGTAATCGCTCCAGCCAACGCGCTAACTGCCCCTCGGGTTCTTTAAAACTAAGCAGCCACACTAGCGAAGCGTGATCAGTCCGCAGCAGGAAGGTTTGCCCGTATAAGTACGGCCGGAAATGTTTGAACGACGCGACGACAGCTAACAGCTCGCGCCGCGTGACGCAATAATTCCGCTCGGGTCCAGACAACGCTCGGCTGAAATACGCGACAACCCGCTCTTGGCCACCGGAAACCTGAGACAGTACGGCCCCCAGCCCTACATCGCTCGCGTCTGTGTCAAGGATGTACAACCTCCCAGCGGAACGGCTGGTTCTTTTTAGTCAACCCATGCAACGGACTTGCGACGGTGGCGAAGTCTTTCACAAACCGGCGGTAGTACGAGGCTAACCCGAGGAAAGTGCGCAGCTGCGACACATTTACCGGTTCTGGCCAATTCTGTACTGCAGCGATTTTGTTTGGGTCGGTAGCAATCCCGTTCGCACTAATTATGTGGCCCAGAAACGCGGTCTCTCGACGCAACAGCTGGCACTTCCTAGGATTGAGCCGCAAGTTCGCCCGTCGGATAGCCAAAAATACCACCCGGAGATTAGCTAGCGCGACCTCAAACTCCTTGCCGTGCACCAGCAAATCATCCAGATAGAAGACGCAACGGTTACGAGGGAGGGATATCTGCCAACACTTTCTCCATCAATCGTTCAAACGTCGCCGAGGCGTTGCATAGGCCGAAAGGCATACGCCGGAATTGCCACAGCCCGTGCCCGATCGAAAACGCGGTTTTAGGAAGGTCTTCCGGAGCGAGCTCTACTTGCCAATACCCGCTACGCAGATCTAACGAGCTAAACCAAGCCGAGCCTGCGACATGTTCCAGCGCATCATCTATCCGTGGCAACGGGTATGAGTCCTTCCGCGTCACCGCATTTAACCGCCGGTAATCGACACAAAACCGCCAAGAATTGTCCCTCTTACGCACAAGCACAACCGGTGAAGACCACGGTCCGGACGCTGGCTCAATGATGCCTGAGTCGACCATCTCACGCAGCTTTTGCTCGGCGACAGCCCGTTTAGCTAATGGGAGGCGTCTCGGGTGCAACCGAACAGGAGCTGCGTTCTCAGACACGGTGCGGATGCTAAAAGCCGGCTCCCCGACCTAGTTTAACGGCTGCTGGGGTACGTTGTCCTTGCGCCGCGGGGCGTTAGAGCCGTAGTCCTGCGGTCCCGGGCCTCGGCGTTGTCGCGGAAGTTCGGCGTCTTGCTCGTAGCCTGGCCGTGACGGGTAGCCCTGTCCCCGGCCAGGTTCGCCTCCCGAGCGCCCCCTAGCGGCGGGAGGTAGCTCGGCTCTTTCGCCGCCATGCCCGGCCATGATGGGTTCAGCGCGCTCGGCCTCACGCAGTGCCTCAGCCAGAGAACCGGGTGCCGCCAACCTGACGTCTTCGCGGAGCCGCAGCGGTCGGAACCCCCGGAGGAATGCACGACGAGCTAGCTCTTCCTGCTGATCGTGCTCGAATTCAGGGTAGCCCCACCGCGCGAGGCATCGCACGTCCATCGCAAACGCGCCCAGTGGCTCTGAAGCGGTCACCCACGGTGAAGCGGTCACCTGAAGCGGTCTGACCAGTGGTCACCCGCGCCGAACCGGAAGTGGAGCGATTCCCGCAGCTTCGCCCAATCCTTCCGCTCCTCGGCCTGGAGGTCCTTGAGCATCCGGAGTGCGTCGCCCTCAAGCGAGAGTGCAACGCGGACCGCGATTTACACTGGGGACCAGCCCGCGAGATCGGCGGCGAGCTCTACCTGCGCAAAAAATGCAAAAAATTTCTACAACGGCGCCGTTGTAGAAATGAAGGCGCAGCTGTAAGTCGCCTCGCCAGTTAACGGCGCACGGGGCTTGGTCTGTGGGACGCTCCGCCCCGAGATCCAGTGCCGGGACCCTCATCTCGCTGCTCTGCTTTCGCCGCGCCACCTTTTTTGTGCTGGCACCGTCCGGAAGGTGCTTCCTCTGCAAGAGTTCTGCTGCCACTCGGCGGCCCTCTTTGATCTTCTTCAGATCCTCCGCCGTTCGCTCAAACTCAGAGATCTCCATCCCACTTCTGACACCTGACAACTTTTTCAACGCTAGCAGGGATCTTGGAGGACGAGTGAGCTTGGTGGCTACCCAATGTAATGACTGGGAGTATTTTATTAACTCAGCACAAGCATAAACACACAGGTCAAACACACATACCACATGCTTAAACATGGCCGAAGCCGCTAACCTAAAACCAATATCCCACTCATGGTGAACATAAACATAATGCTGGCCCAAAGCCGGCGGTCGCCAGCCCCGCCCACGCCACAATATACATTTTCTTGCATTTATTTGATTCCTGTTCACGACACTTCGATAAGAATGGCTATATATTGTTAATATAGGCTACAGAGTTGCGTGTGCCTTGTGATTTTTTTCAATTAAAAATGTACCTTGGCTTAAAAATATGGAACTCCAAAGTGTTAAAAATTAAATAAATAAATAGGACATTATGAAATAAATAACTCTATGAATAAATAAGACACATATATGTAATATGAGAATGATATTGTGAAATAATGGAACATATTTTGAAAAAAAGCTAATTATTGTGAAATATATTTACGTATTATTATGAAATAATATTTCATGGTCATTATTTTTCCCAATAACAGAGATTATTGCAGAGGCATTTTATTTAATTCCTGCTGTTTTTATTTCAAAATGTCATTTTTTTCAAAGTCAGTTTTTATTTTAAAATCCCATTTTTCACGATGGCCTATTTATTTCATAATGCGGCTTTTCAGCAGAATGAGTCGTTTTGTCAATCAGCGCCAGTGGGTTGGACCTGCGAGCCTATTGGCTGATCCTTTAACATCGATTAGTTTCCCTGGATACCTGCTCCGCGGACCGCTGCTACAATTCAATTCAATTCAATTCAATTCAGTTTTATTTGTATAGCGCTTTTAACAATTGACATTGTCTCAAAACAGCTTTACACAATCAAAAGAATTATTTAAGTTTGTATGGAATGTGAATATGTATGAATCAAAATGTTCAGATATTCCCTGGCGAGCAAGCCCGAGGGCGACAGTGGCAAGGAAAAACTCCCTGAGACGGTAATAGGAAGAAACCTTGAGAGGAACCAGACTCGACAGGGAACCCATCCTCATCTGGATGAAACAGATAGTAGGAAATGATCTGCATTTATACAGTGTTAAGTGTTAGGTTCAGCTATAATAGTTGATGTTAATTGATGTTATAATACTTGATGTAAAATGGAGTCCAGTAGTTATTCAGTATATATTGCTACAGCTAGCAATAACGTGCTAGGCAGTGGCGGACTGGCCGTCTGGAGCACCGGGCGTTTTCCCGGTGGGCTGCTTGTCAGTGTGGCCGGCCCAGTCAGTACGTACATTTATTTTAAAAATGACGGAAACTATAATATTGCATCTCTTTTTTTACGCAGATAGATGAGTGCGTTGATCGTACGGGCGCCGCCGATAAAAAGTGCGTGTGTTTTTACTATGTAGTATATCACATTATGTATGTACAGTATGTTGCCCTTTATGAGCTGCTGCGCGCGTGAGGAGGAGAGAACAGAGCAGGAGCTCAGCTGTGCTGCTCCCCCCGAAACGCTCTATTGTTTTACCCTTTTCTTTACTTCTACTGTATGTTTTGTATTATAATTTTGTGACGCTGAAAAAGGCTGAAAATGGTTTTGTGCTGAACGCTATTGTTGGCTCTGAGATCTTTTTCCCGGCTATCAGGCCCAAAGCGGCACAGTTTGTGTGCATGTGAATGTATTGTAATCCTATTCCATGTGTGTTCTGAAACCACGCCCTCTTTCACCTTTAATTTACAGAGGGAAAGAGATGGATCCTTTCTCGATACAGCAAATAATGAATAATTGTCATGGATGTAAATAAAAAAACAGCTAAATGAACCAGGTGTTGGTTCATTTTAACTGGAATGTTGGGTTAATTCTACCTCACAAATAGGTTATTATTTTCATGTTTTACAGTGAATCTGTAAAAAAAAATAAAAATACCCATGTCTATTAAACAGTTAAATTACTTTGATATACTGGTTTATTACAAAAAAAAACTTCAAAGTTTTGCAAACCATACATATATGCAATAAACAAAATCCGATTAAATGTTCATAGAAAAAACATTTATTTTTCAAAAGCACAAGAACAGATAATCAACAGTGACATCATTACTATACTATTACTCACAGAGGCAGAATGGAGTAATTGCACAAATAGGCTGAGGCAGCTTCTACAGAGCCAGGATCTCTCTGTGACTTCAGATATCTTTTCTGCAGAACAACACTATCCAGCCCTGGTGTCTCATTTTAACATACAAACACTGTCTATGACTTTTCAGGTAGGCCTCGCTATTTCATAGCAACATTACAGAAAGTCCTATACAGGAGCACACTGCTTTGGATAGTTAATGTCTAAAATATAAAATGCCTTGAAGCACACATCAACCGCCCAAAGTAGTGTGCATTGAACCAGAGCCTGTCGCACCAGAATGACGAATGCCTGAGAGCAGCGCTGGTCATCATCTCCCAACGTCAGGATGTAGGGGTACGGCCTTGACACGTCAGCCTGCTGGAGGTATTACACCATGTTGGTTACAACCTTAGAAAGAAAAAAAAAATTAAAAAATTTTTTGAATAGCAAAGATTAAACTGAATAAGACTATCAATTTAGTGTGTGTAATAGGATTGATACTAAATAAAAAATGACAAAGCTGTCCATTAAGATAGGATATAGGTAACCTGAAACAAAAACATGGAGACCGCTACTACCAAAAATAAAACAGCAGAATAAGCATGGCTTTTAGGATAAATATGATTATTTTTGTTTATGTCAGACTAGTTGATCTTGTGGTCTGCGTTGATTTTAAGCTAATTATCGAAGAAATGTCATAGCTGGGGTCATACTGGCACATTACAATCACCCTAATATTAATACTTGCATCTAGTAGTTATCTGTACAGCTTTGGTACTTTTCCTGTCGTTGGCGCGCTGACTGATAGTTAATTTAGCCTGAGTCATAAACAACTTTGGGTAAAGAGGGCGACCTGGTTAGCTTACATGCAATTACTGATTATTACATTTGCAAAGGGGGAAAGGTGTAAAATATTGTTATAACTCGGGAGAATTTTGACTGCGGAGTAAAACGTACTAGCTAGTGAACAACGGGAGTGTTAGCAGGTCTGCATATTTGCGAGAGGGTCAGTGGTTTGTAACACACCAGCATTTAATTGTCTCAAGCAGTGAGATTAATAAAGTTCTAAAGTGGTTGCTAACGCTAGCAAACTAACTAAATGCCTCCGTCATGCTAGCACTACAGTTAACAGTTTAGCGTTCATTCATCACTTCACCATCTTCGTAACCCTGCAAACATTCTACAGAGAAAGCTAAAAAGCTCAGACATCTTAGCCGTTTCTTTCATACACAGGTGGGGAGGCTAGCAGCTAATCTCAGCTAAATTATCATCCAGTACCTCAGACCAGCCGGAAAGTTTGTGTGTAACCTTAACACGGGAGCAGTAATAAATGTTACATATAGTAATAATTTTTCAGTCAGTTTAACGTCATTTTCCCTTAAACGCCCGAGAAGGATGAACCGTCATCAGCGGTGTGGGAGCTCAACTGCCACCTACTGCATAGAATACGTATTGCACCATTAGACCTAAATCGATACTTCATGTGCTATTACTTACGTCTGAATAAAGGAGCAACCAATCAAACAGCTGGCTCCGCCCTATCGCTCTTGATTGACAGAATGACTCATTCTGCTGAAAAGCCGCATTATGAAATAAATAGGCCATCGTGAAAAACAGGATTTTGAAATAAAAACTGACTTTGAAAAAATGACATTTTGAATTAAAAACAGCAGGAATTAAATAAAATGCCTCTGCAATAATCTCTGTTATTGGGAAAATTAATGACCATGAAATATTATTTCATAATAATAAGTAAATATATTTCACAATAATTAGCTTTTTTTCAAAATATGTGCCATTATTTCACAATATCATTCTCATATTACATATATGTGTCTTATTTATTCATAGAGTTATTAATTTCATAATATCCTATTTATTTATTTAATTTTGAACACTTTAGAGTTCCATACAAAAAAGGTTGAAAAATGTAATGTATTTGAGTTTGATGTTAATTCACTGGCGGGCCACCAGGTGGCAGTACCGCGCTGTATACTATATGTGTCGTATGCACTGAATGTAGTAAAAGAAGAATACCGTTTTCTCCATGCTTCTGTTTCTTTTTCTCAGGTTGTCTCATAGAGGTGGGCGATACTGCAAAATTTGTATCGATCCGATACCGATATTTACAGGGCCAATATCGCCGATACCGATATTTATTTTATTTTTAGCACACAATATAAATTACATCTACAAAATTATAAATTTTAGTCTATAGCCTATCCACAATCCTATAACAATCCTATTGTGTCCCTTCCATGGTTAAATTAAACACACACACACCGTGAATACACACCCGGCGCAGTGCAGTTATTTGTTAATCTTAGTTTTGATTAAATAACATTAATGAAGATTTAAAAATATTATAAAAAAGTATTATTCATTTTTAGTTGTCTATTAATACATTGTTAACAAATGACACTTTATTTGTAAAGTGTTACCATTTTTCAAAAAATACCACAGTTAAACTATGGTTAGTGTAAGCATTGTTAATTTGTGGTTTATATTACCCATGGTTACGTTTTTACAACAACTATGGTGATGACACTTCATGCTGAAGATCCATTATGACTAAAAACATATTGTTTCCCCAGTGTTCGCTACCTGGATATTACTGAGGCTGAAAGGACTCTGCCAGTGACTTCTGTCTCGTTGCCAGGGGGCGGGGCTCTGACTGAAAGATTTACTTCCTGTCTGTCTCTTTGTAGTTCCGAGCTCTCTTTGTCATGTCGTTTTATGTTTGTGTAAGTTGGTGGTGTTACCACAGCGAATCACCTTTTTACAGACGTCGCAATTTGCTGTGTTTTCATTCACAGCAGTAAAATACCTCCACACAGCGCTCCGTTTTTTATCTGCCGACTCCGTGATACCAAGTCAGACACACCGCCCTCTCACTCTCTCTGCAGCTGCTTGTTTTAGGCGCTGCTGAGTCATGTGATGGTTAAGGCAAGAAAACACAGCAGAGGGGGGAGGGGTGGACAATGTGCGCGACGTGTGAAAGGAGCTGCATAAGAGAAAGCGTTATATACAAGAAAAGCCCTTAATATCGATATTTTGACTTTTGGATCGATCATTTTCGATACAACCCCTAGAATCGATAGTATCAATATTAAGGATCGATACGCCCACCCCTATTGTCTCACACAAAAATCAAGTAATATAATAAATGTTAGTTGTGCATATTGATGCAAACATAACAAATATCCTTTTACGACCTGAGGCAGAGGCTGACATAAAAAACACTATTGAAGGCCTGGTAAAAGCATCGGTATTAGGAAGAAGAACTTCTTCTTTGTCTTTCGGCTGTTCCCTTTCAGGGGTCGCCACAGCGAATCATCTGTCTCCATCTAACCCTATCCTCTTCTCTCACACCAACTAACTTCATGTCCTCTCTCACTGCATCCATAAATCTCCTCTATGGTCTTACTCTAGACCTCCTGCCTGGCAGTTCCAACCTCAGCATCCTTCTACCCTTATATTCACACTCTCTCCTCTGAACATGTCCAAACCACCTCAATCTGGCCTCTCTGACTTTATCTCCAAAACATCTAACATGGGTTGTCCCTCTGATGAACTCATTCTTCATCCTATCCATCCTTGTCACTCCCAAAGAGAACCTCAACATCTTCAGCTCTGCTACCTCTAGCTCTGTCTCCTGTCTTTTCTTGAGTGTCACTGTCTCTAAGCCGTAGAGCATTGCTGGTCTCACCACTGTGCTGTACACCTTTCCTTTCATTCTCGCTGATACTTTCTCGCGTACCTCCACCTCTCTAAATTTTCTTCCAGCTGTTCCCTGCTCTCGCTACAAAGCACAATGTCATCTGCAAACATCATAGTCCATGGAGACTCCTGTCTAACTTCATCTGTCATCCTGTCCATCACTAGAGCAAACAAAAAGGGGCTTAGAGCCGATCCTTGATGCAGACCCACATCCACCTTGAACTCTTCTGTCACACCTACAGCAAATTTTACCACTGTCTTACAGCTCTCATACATGTCCTGCACCACTCTAACATACTTCTCTGCCACTCCAGACTTCCTCATACAACACCACAGCTCCTCTCTCGGCACCCTGTCGTACGCTTTCTCTAAATCTACAAAGACACAATGCAACTCTTTATTACCTTCTCTGTACTTCTCCACCAGCATCCTCAAACCAAATACTGCATCTGATGTACTCTTTCTAGGCATAAAACCATATTGCTGCTCACAAATTCTCACCTCTGCCCTTAACCTAGCTTCCACTACTCTTTCCCACAGCTTCATTGTATGGCTCATCAGCTTTATACCTCTGTAATTGCCACAGCTCTGCACATCTCCCTTGTTCTTAAAAATCGGCACCAATACACTTCTCCTCCATTCCTCTGGAATCCTCTCACTCTCCAAGATCTCATTAAACAAACTAGTCAGAAACTCTACTGCCACCTCTCCTAAGCACTTCCATTCCTCCACAGGTATGTCATCAGGACCAACAGTCTTTCCACTCTTCATCCTCTTCAACGCCCTTTTCCCCTCACTTTTACTAATATTTGCTACTTCCTGCTCCACAACAGTCACCTCTTCTACTCTTTGTTCTCTTTCGTTTTCCTCATTCATCAACTCCTCAAAGTACTCCTTCCATCTTCCTATCACCCTCCTGGCATCTGTCAGTACATTTCCATCTCTATCTTTAATCACTCTAACCTGCTGCACATCCTTCCCATCTCTATCTCTTTGTCTCGCCAACCTGTACAGATCCACCTCTCCCTCCTTACTGTCCAGCCTAGCATACAAGTCCTCATATGCTCTTTGTTTGGCCTTTGCCACTTCTACCTTCACCTTACGCTGCATCTCCCTGTACTCCTGTCTACTCTCTTCAGTCCTCTCAGTGTCCCACTTCTTCTTAGCTAGCCCCTTTCGCTGTATACACTCCTGGACTTCCTCATTCCACCACCAAGTTTCCTTGTCCCCTTTTCCCTTACCTGATGATACACCAAGTACCCTCTTACATGTCTCCCAGATCACATTGGCTGTAGTTATCCAGTCAACTGAAAGCACCTCCTGACCACCCATAGCTTGTCTCAACTCCTCCCTAAAGACTACACAACATTCTTCCTTTCTCAGCTTCCACCACTTTGTCCTCTGCTCTGCCTTTGTCCTCTTCACCTTCCTCACCACCAGGGTTATTTTACACACCACCATTCTGTGTTGTCTGGCTACACTCTCCCCTACCAACACCTTGCAGTCACTGATCTCTTTCAGATTACAACGTCGACACAAGATGTAGTCCACCTGAGTGCTTCTGCCTCCGCTCTTATATGTCACCCTATGTTCCTGCCTCTTCTGGAAGAAAGTATTTACTACTGCCATTTCCATCCTCTTTGCAAAGTCCACCACCATCTGTCCTTCTACATTCCTGTCCTGAAGACCAAACCTGCCCATCACATTTTAATCCCCTCTGTTCCCTTCCCCAACATGTCCATTGAAGTCTGTACCAAACACAACTCTCTCACCTCTGGGGATGCTCTGCATCACTTCATCTAACTCACTCCAGAATTTCTCCTTCTCTTCTAACACAGATCCTACCTGTGGAGCATAACCACTAACAACATTGAACATTATCCCTTCAATATCCAGCTTTAGACTCATCAACCTGTCTGATACTCTCTTCACCTCTAGGACATTCCTTACAAACTCCTCTTTCAGGATAACTCCTACTCCATTTCTTTTCCTATCCACACCATGGTAAAACAATTTGAACCCTGATCCTAAGCTTCTAGCTTTGCTACCTTTCCACCTGGTCTCCTGGACACACAGTATATCCACCTTCCTTCTCTGCATCATATCAACCAACTCTCTTCCCTTCCCTGTCATGGTCCCAACATTCAAGGTCCCTACTTTCACTCCTAAACTCTTGCCTTTCCTCTTCTCTCTCTGCTTTCGAACACACCTTCCTCCTCTCCTTCTTCGACCAACAGTAGCCCAATTTCCACCGGCACCCTGTAAGTCAACAGCACCAGTGGCAGTCGTTGTTAACCCGGGCCGCGACCGATCCGGTATGGAAATGATATTTCTGATTCGCATCATTGATTTGGCAAATGTTTTACGTCGGATGCCCTTCCTGACACAACCCTCTGCATTTATCCAGACTTGGGACTGGCACAAGAAGACACTGGATTGCGTCCCCCCATGGTTGCATTATTAGGAAGAAGAACCAGTTGCTGTAATACTCCTGTTTTCACGGTTATCAAGCCAGTTAAAAACAAATGGTGTTTTGTGCATGATTTGTAAGCCATTAATAGCATAACTGAGGATTATCCAGCAAATGTTCCAGATCCACACACACTGCTGACCAATGTCCCGGCGGAAGCCAAATATTTCACTGTAATTGATCTTTGTTCAGCCTTCTTCAGTATTCCAGTGGCTGAAGAGAGTAGATATTTGTTTGCATTTGTCATATGCTGATAAACATTATTTGTACCAAAAATGCCACGAAGGTTCAAACACTCACTGCATATATTGAATCAGGTTTTGAAAGCTGATTTATCAGATTTAATGATAGAAGGTAGCCTTCTCTAGTTTATGGATGATTGTTTTAATATGTTTCGTCATCATTAGAAGCATGCCATGGAGATTCCATTCAAGATATTCAGTAAGTTAGCACAGGGAGGTCATAAAGTGTGTAAAACTAAACTGCAATACTGCAAGCCTGTTGAATATTTAGGGCGGTTGATTTCACATGGTACAATAGCCATAGCACCTACCCAATTAGATGGGATAAGTAAAGCACCGTTGCCACAAACAGTTAACCAGTTGTGCTAATCTAAGTGCTCCAGTAAAATGGAACACGGATGCACTGTTAGCATTTGAATCAATCCAAAAAGAAATGTAGACAGCACCTACTTTGGGTATACCTGATTATACCAAAATGTTCTATTTGTATGTGGCTAACCGAGCTGATGGATATGCCTCAGCTGTGTTGATGCAGGAATCCTGCAGTGGAAGGAGAAAACAGCCCCTAGTGTACTACAGCACTAAACTGGATAATGTACAGTAGAGCAAGGTTACCCGCCATGCCACCAGCAGGGACTTGCAGCAGTATATTATGCATATGGTAAAGCATCTATATTGACTATGGGTTACCCAGTAACCATTTATACACTTCATAAAGTTGTAGAATTGATAGAACAAGGGAAATTTGTTCTAACTCAGGACTGCATTCTAGCATATTCCTCACTGCTCACACATCCCAACATTACTATAAAGAGGTGTGACACACTCAACCCATCTGAATTGATTCCTTTAGCCTATGAAGGAGTGTCTCATGATGGTGTGGCGGACTCATTGGCATTTACTAGGTTACGGCCTGATCTTGAGTCTAAATCAATAAATCATTATCAATAAAGAAAAGCATGAATTAGAATAGGTACTTTCCTGTTATTTTTCACTAATTTCCTCCCGTTCATTGCGCCCCACCTGTCATGTCTGTATTCCCCACTAGTAGGGCGCACCCCACACTTTGAGAACCACTGATCTAACCCAAGTTTTTCAAAATGAACAGCATTTTCTAGCAACAACAGAAAAAGATGAATTTTTGGACACAGTCATCAAAGATATGTAACCCATATGTAACCCATATGTAACTTTAATCGGAGACTTTACTCATTCATATGTTGATGCGTATCTTACATGGCAAAGGATGGAAGACATGAGCCCATAATGAAGTGCTAGTAACCTCTCTTGTGGGCTCCACCTGACTCTCTACGATGCGCAAAGCATCTGGGTTGAAGATTCATATATTACAACAAAATCATATCGACTTTGTACTGTGGGTTCATATTTCAATTTATACATGTTTTATTTTAAGTTATACATTATCCAACTAGTGTAATTCTGGAAAGTCACTGTATTAATTACGTATTTATGTCATGTTATTGTGTTATGGATAGTATAATGCCATGGAGGTCAGTCTTTTACTCTTGTCCTAGTAGTCAAAGTAAGGAATGAGACGTTTGGCCGATACTTCACTAGAGTGCGAATACATAGGTTGGTTATTGATAAAAGCCAGTGACTTGATTTAATCACCAGATTAGTATAAGTGTCATGCACACTCAATCTGCGCCCGGAACTAGGACCCGGAAGTAAGGCGGGCGCCAAACCAGGAAGTATAAAAGAGGTAAACAAACGATGGCTTACCGCTCAGTCATTGAGTTCGCCCGATGCCATTTCGGAATCGTTCGTCAAACCGTGAGTACTCACTTTCTTGGGCTTGCTTCCTGTTTGAGTGTGTGTTTATAGGACGCGGGTTTGATTTGTGTCTTTCCCTTGCTCTTTCTATCGTGAGAGTCCTTAGACTAAATAGCGTGATTATCCTGCCTACTCGTGCACTTCCGCGTTTGGGTTTACCATTCACGCAACAAAGGGCTAACCGCTAAGCTACGTCTTCTGCTCATCTCCGGTTAGTTCGTGACAGAATGACTGAGCCTGCAGTTAACCCAGCGGATTACGCTCACCTCTGCGACGTGGTAGAGGGACACGTTCGGTTGATTGATCGGCTGAATGCCGAGATCGCGACTCTCCGCAGTAGCGTCCAAGACCTTGCGGCCTTGCGGCGCGAGGTGGCGGAGCTGCGGCGCGAGGTCGCGGATCTTCGGCGCGAGGCTGTCAGTCCTCCGGCTGGTCTATCTCCCGTCGCGGTTGCTGCCGTGCCGCCATCTTCACCTTCACCTGATGTATTTTTATCACTACCGGACAAATGGGATGGCACAGATGGGAGATGTAGCGTTTTTCTAACCGCACTGGATCTTGTGTTTGAGTTTAATTCCACCAGATACTCCACAGACCGACTGCGCATCGCTCTCCTCGTCTCATTGCTATCCGGGCAGGCAGCTGAGTGGGCCACGGCGGTTCTTCACTCCGATTCAGACACGGCACATTCTTATAATGAATTCACCAAACAACTGAGACTCACCTTTGAACATCCAGCAGGTGAGGTGGAGACCGACACCAGATTATACCGTCTGCGGCAGGCAGGTTCGTCCGTGAGCCATTACACGGCGGAGTTCCGTACTCTCGCCGTCCAAACCACCTGGGGTGACACCGCTCTCCGGACAACCTACTACGAGGGACTGGCGTCATATATTAAAGACGAGCTCGTGGGAAGAGAGCTACCTGCGACGCTGGAGGGTCTCGTTCAGCTAGCTCTCCGGATCGACCAACACCGAATCTCTCGTCCTAAACCAGCCCCACGAAACCTGACACCTGCCGTTGCATCATCTCCATATACCACATCACGACCATCCACCACCCCCTCTCACGTTCCTGCACCTGAAGCACGACCCACATTCAACTCCACCGTCTCTGGTGCTGTCGGTTCTCCACCACCCGCCGTGGTTAACACGGGAGCCGGGGAACCCATGCAATTAGGGCGCGCCTCCTTGACCGCTGCAGAACGGGAGCGACGATTTAAGGAGGGGCTCTGCGCGTACTGTGGGTCCAGCGCACATCACCGAGCCATCTGCCCCCGTCGTCCGGAAAACGCTCAGACCCGGTGAGGAACGAGGGCAACTCACCGGGTCATCTCCAACTCTCCTCAGTCACCACCCCGACCTCCCGTCTCGCGGTCCAAGTAAGTCTCCAGTTTGGCCACAAACGAGTCAGAAGTGCTGCATTTATCGATTCCGGTGCCGCAGGGAACTTCATTGACTCCACCTATGCCAATAAATTGGGGATAAAACTCGAGGCGTTATCCCAGTCGGTTCGGATCACATCCGTTGACGGTCGGCCCTTAGCCTCCAGCCCCATCACCACTCAGACCCAGCCCATCACCCTAATCATCAACAACCATCAGGAACGGATCCAGCTTCATCTCACCTCCATCACATCACCACCCATCATTCTCGGGTACCCATGGCTGCTTCAGCATGACCCCCTCATCTCCTGGGCCCAGAACCGGATCCTTCAGTGGGGGCCGACCTGCTCCGAGCTCTGCCTACAAGCACCGGCTGGGACGTGCTCTAGGGAGTCCGAGGCCCCCGACGTCGACACCAACGCCATTCCTGCCATGTACCGGGACCTGGCTGAAGTGTTTTGCAGAAAACGAGCCACGCACCTTCCACCCCATCGCCCTTATGACCTGGCGATTGACCTCCAGCCGGGCTCGGTGCCCCCCCGCGGCCATCTCTACTCCCTCTCCAACACCGAGACGCAGGCGATGGAGGAGTATGTATCAAACGCTCTCCGCCAAGGCACCATCAGGCCCTCCTCATCGCCCGCCGCCGCGGGGTTCTTCTTTGTGAAGAAAAAAGGAGATGAACTTCGCCCATGTGTCGACTATCGGGGGCTGAATAACATCACCATCAAAAACCGACACCCGCTGCCTCTTACCAACTCTGCCCTGGACGCCCTCTCCGGTGCCACCATTTTCACAAAGTTGGACCTTCGGAGCGCCTACAACTTGGTGCGCATCAGAGAGGGCGATGAGTGGAAGACGGCCTTCATTACACCCATGGGACACTATGAAAGTCTGGTAATACCGTTTGGACTTTGCAATGCACCCGCCGCCTTCCAGCACCTCATCAATGACATTCTCAGGGACATGCTAGGGCGGTGGGTCTTTGCATATCTGGATGATATACTAATTTACTCACGAACTGTTGATGAACACATCCAGCATGTCAGAGCAGTTCTAAAGAGATTACACGCCCATCAATTGTACTGTAAGTTGGAAAAGTGCGCTTTTCACGAGCGCTCCACCACGTTCCTGGGTTTTGTCATCTCGCCCCAGGGTGTGGCCATGGACCCGCAGAAACTCGAAGTTGTGCGTCATTGGCCCCTACCCAAGACCCTCAAGCAACTTCAACGGTTTCTCGGGTTTGCGAACTTCTATCGTCGCTTTATCCGGGACTACAGTATGGTTGCCGCCCCCCTAACTGCTCTGACCCGACCCTCATCATCCCCTTTCACTCTCAACTCCGTCGCCATCTCAGCTTTCCAGAGACTCTGTCAACGCTTCACCACCGCTCCAATTCTTCTCCATCCAGACGCAAGCAAACCATTCGTTGTGGAGGTGGACGCCTCAGATGTGGGCGCTGGGGCTGTTCTCTCCCAGCGAGGTCCAGATCAGAAACTACACCCCTGTAGTTTCTTCTCCAAAAAATTTGATGCCACTCAGCAGCGATACGGGGTAGGGGACCGCGAGCTGCTGGCCATAAAGTGGGCTTTGGAGGAATGGCGTCACTGGCTCCAGGGCGCCAGGGAGCCATTCATTATCTGGACCGACCATCAAAACCTCATCACCATCCGTAGTCTAAAACAGCTCAACCCGAGGCAGGCGCGATGGGCACTATTCTTTGAACAGTACAACTTCCATCTGTCCTACCGCCCGGGGTCTAAGAACACCAAGGCCGACGCCCTCTCCCGACAGTATGAAGAAGACGTCACCCGGGCGGAACCCGCGCCTGTCCTCCCACCATCCAAAATCATTGCACCTATCCACTGGGATTTGGAGACCAGGGTCCGCCAGGCACAGGCAATGGAGAACGAACCGGCAGGTGCGCCGCCTGGACGTCTCTACGTGCCCCTAACAATGAGAACTGAAGTGATGCAATGGGGCCACACCTCACCCATCTCCGGACACCCAGGCACCCGACGCTCTCTATAATTTATCCAGCGAGCCTTCTGGTGGCCCTCCATGGCCCGGGACATCGGCGAGTTCGTCCAGGCGTGCCCAGTGTGCGCCAGGGCTAAAGACACCAATCAGCCGACCCCGGGGGAACTCCAACCACTCCCTATTCCCCGTCGGCCCTGGTCGCACATTGCCATCGATTTCATCACGGGCCTGCCGGATTCAGAAGGAAAGACTACCATATTGACCATCGTCGACCGTTTCTCCAAAGCCGTGCACCTTTTGGCCCTATCCGGACTCCCGTCAGCCAAGGACACCGCGGAGCTGATATTAGAGCACGTAGTCCGCCTGCATGGGTTCCCCAAAGACATCGTCTCGGACAGAGGGCCCCAGTTCACTGCCCGGTTCTGGAAGGCCTTCTGCCGTCTGATCAATTCCACCTGCAGTCTATCTTCTGGGTACCATCCCCAGACCAATGGTCAGATGGAGCGGGCCAACCAACAACTGGAGCGCTATTTGAGATGCTTCGTTGCCGATCGCCAGCGCTCCTGGGCTCGCTACCTCCGATGGGCTGAGTTGTCTCACAACCTTCACGTCTCCTCTGCCACCAATGTCAGTCCGTTCGAGGTATGCCACGGTTTCCAACCTCCGATGTTCGAACACCAAGAACCGGAGGTTGACGTACCCTCAGCCCAACAGTTGGTCCGCAGGTGTCGGCGGCTCTGGACCCAAGCCAACCAAGCCATCCAACAAGCCAACACCCGCTATGCTGCTCAACATCGCCGCCGACACCCCCCGGGACGTTTGTATAACGTAGGTGACAAGGTCTGGCTATCTACAAAAAATCTTCATTTACACACTGAGTCAAAGAAGCTATCACCCAGGTTCATCGGACCATATCGCATCCACCTCAGAATCAACCCTGTCACCTACCGGCTCCAGCTGCCTGCGGCGCTCCGAATTCACCCGGTATTTCACACTTCACAGCTCAAACCCTTCACTACATCACCCATGGTTCCACCCACCCCCCCTGCTCCTCCTCCCCGAATCATCGACGGTGGTCCTGCCTATACCGTACGCAGGATCCTGAATTCGCGACCTCTGGGCAGAGGCATCCAATATCTAGTCGACTGGGAGGGTTATGGCCCCGAGGAGCGATCCTGGATTCCGGCCCGGTTCATCCTCGACCCCGAACTCATCAGAGACTACCGTCATAGGGTATCCTCCACCCCAGGACCGTCTGGAGCCGGTCCTGGACAGGGGGGTACTGTCATGCACACTCAATCTGCGCCCGGCACTAGGACCCGGAAGTAAGGCGGGCGCCAAACCAGGAAGTATAAAAGAGGTAAACAAACGATGGCTTACCGCTCAGTCATTGAATTCGCCCGATGCCATTTCGGAATCGTTCGTCAAACCGTGAGTACTCACTTTCTTGGTCTTGCTTCCTGTTTGAGTGTGTGTTTATAGGACGCGGGTTTGATTTGTGTCTTTCCCTTGCTCTTTCTATCGTGAGAGTCCTTAGACTAAATAGCGTGATTATCCTGCCTACTCGTGCACTTCGGCGTTTGGGTTTACCATTCACGCAACAAAGGGCTAACCGCTAAGCTACGTCTTCTGCTCATCTCCGGTTAGTTCGTGACAATAAGGAAAACTAGCACATGGATTTGCACTCTAGAAAACAATTAATGTGGGACTTATAAGTCCCAGAGGGGGGAAATGTGGGAATAATTTCAATTTGGTTTTATGAGATTTTACTTACTTTTAAGGAACAAAAGATACCCATCGGAATATAATAGTCATTTTCTGTAGTAAATTTGAGAAGTGCTTTCCTAGGAATTTAAGCTATACATAGGATGGGGAATCTTACGTGCAAAAGCTGACCATATAAGGCCTCCTGGAACGTACTTGCCCAGGAAGGTGAGATATACATAGAATGGGGGAATTTAAAGAAACCCAGCTGGACATCACTGTATACTGAATCAGCTCCATTGTATGGAGTATTTAAACGAAGAGCAGTCAGAGATCAGGTGGATTTCTGCAGTCTCCCCTGGCAGTTATTGCCTGATAAATAAAGGTCGTTATCTTCTGAAACCAAAGCCTGAGTCTTCATTTAATTTCCACGACACCTCCAGGGCAGAAGAGCTGACATGCATGACGATGTCACTGTCAGCCTCCTGTTGAGGTGGCGCGCCGCACATAGGCGGTGAGAGGGCACCCAGCGTTGAAAAGCATGCATGTTCAACAGCCCGAGAGGCACCACAGTGATCATAGACGCCATCATTCCCATTAACTGTAAAAACACTCGGAAACGAAGTTTGTGTTGCAACTGAAACAGAGCAAGGCAGCGCCGAAATGCGGCTAGTGCTCTGAGAGATGTGTCATTGATGGCACTGGGCTTTTTTGTTTTGCAACGTTGTAAACAGGAAAACTCTTTATTGGTTTTAATAATGAAACATTCACATTGCTTACAAAAGGCACCATTTTTGGGGCAATCAAACTGTAAACATTGAGGGCACTTGCTGGAAGTCCCTGAGAATTTTTTAACACGCCTCAGCTGGGGTTCATAACTTGAACATAAACACTTGTGTGTGTATGGGGGGGGGGGGATTGTGCTTGGGAGACTGTTTTAGGGAAGTGCAGCGCCGTTTGGGACTGATTCCCTGAACATAACATAGCGGCCTCTTGGGCGGCATTGAGAGAGGAGTCTCCCTGCTGCCAGAGCTCCTCTCCCTTTACAATCGGAGCTTGGAGGAGTGAGGATTCTTCCTCCTAGTCGCTGAATCCTTCTGGAGGCCCGGTGGGGGGCCCCTACTGGGTTTTGCCCGGGAGGCTGTTGCTTCACCGGCCAGGAGCTCGAGCTAGCTGCTGGCGGTGGTCTTTTCTGAGGTGGCCGCGGAGTGTCATACTTTGAGCCTGTTTGGGCTTCACCTCTCGTCGTGGAATGATGTCTCGCAACGCTTCAGCCTGTTTCCTTTTGAAGTCAAACTTTGGCTGAATGGCATCGAGTGACTGGCCGAACAAACCCTCAGCAGACACCGGTTCATCCAAGTAGACGGCCCTGTCTCTATCCAGGATGTCAGAGAGTGTGAGCCATAAATGTCTCTGTGCTACAACTGCGCTCGCCATCCCTCTCCCGAGGGAGAGAGCCGCACAACGAGACATGCGCAATCTGTAGTCCGTCGCGGTCTCGACCTCGTTAAGCAACACACAGAACGGGCTTTCCTGAGGCACCAGTGAACCAAGCTCTGCCAAACACATTGCCTGATATGTTTGAAGCAGCGTAATGGAGTTGAGCGCACGAGCAGTGCTTGCTTAAGTGCGGAAAATCTTCTCCAGCTGGGCAGAGGAGAATCTACAGTGTTTGGAAGGAAGGACAGTAGGACCAGACACTCAATGGTTTTGCGAGGGTGCCAAATAAGCAGCCAAAGATGGCTCCATTGGCGTTGGCCTCACTAGTCCTGCTTTTTCAGCTCCGTCCAATTCCAAATACTGTCCATAACCGGGTACTGATACGCGGGTCGACAGCGGCTTGCTCCATGACGACGTTAACTCGCCGACAAAATCGGGAAACATAGGCAAGGAGAACGGTTGTCGGTTCAGGAGGGAGAAAAAATCCCGCAAACCAGGATTTTGCCAGGATTCTTTCCACGAACATGACCCGTCTTTCTAGCGTTGAACGCCGGAGCTGGCGACAAAGCGCACATGACTCTCCTAGCATGGAGAATTCCCAGACAGACAGGGCACGCCTCGTGCTGGTCCTTCTTGTGCAAGGAGAAGCCGCACTCCTGAGGACAGGGGCGAACAGCGGACTTCTTCTTTGCCACATTAGCTTCCATGCTCATGTCAGTTAGCACTGTTAGCACGGCTAAACAGATACCAACCAAACCGAGACGTCGCTAATGTTCCGACTGACAGTGAACTTAAAGTCAGCGCTCTGCGGGTAGACATCTCACCAAAATGAGGCTGTTGTCGTTAACACCAACAGGAACAGTTAAGCTGATTTTAAGCGCAGTCTTGTAAAGTAAAATGTAGAGTTGACTAGCAGCACCTAGAAAACTCTACGGAAAAGGTGTTCACAGCGAGGTGAAGAGCGAAAGAACTGAAGGTCAACCGTGGCGACGATGGTTTATACGTCACCACAGGTTTGCCTGCCTTTACGGCGTGAATAAAGGTGGCTTCAGCCAGGACACAAGAGGGCATGATATCCCATACAGTATGTGTTGTACCGAGTGAATTGACTGAAAGGGAACTAAGTGTTTAGTATCCCTGCAACAACACTACCTTACACAGTTTCCGAAATGTTATCCCTTCCTGTTTGTTTTTTTAAATTTCTTTCGTTCGAACATTATATATGTTATAATGTCTACCGTTCAGCTTGTTCACTGTGTAGAGTGCAGGATGTTTAGACATTCTTCCTCCGTCATTAGCGATAATTTTATTTGTGATAGGTGTGTGTTAGTGAGCACTCTGACGGAGAAGATATCAGCGTTAGAGGAGCGCATCCAGACTTTAGAGAGGGTTAGACAGTGTGAGAGCAGCGTTATTCCTGTAGCGGACAGTCTGGGTGCCACAGGCGGAGATAAACAGCCCCCGACTCCGGCATTAGAGCCCTCACAGCGGGGCGAGTGGGTGACGACTCGGCGGCATACTCGTTCAGCCAAAGCTAACGCTAAGGCTAGCCCACCGGAGCACACCTCCTCTGCGCGTCACGTGTCCAACAGGTTTGCTCTCCTCAGTGCTGCACCCGCTGAGAAACCTGAAAGAGCTCTGGTTATAGGAGACTCTATACTGAGACACGTGACATTAGCTAGACCTTTAGGGGCGCCAACGGCAGTGGTTAGGTGTATCCCGGGAGCCAGAGCACCGGACATAGCAGGTAATCTTAGGGCTCTAGGACAGCACAGGTTCTCTAAGATAGTGGTACATGCTGGAGCTAATGATATACGCCTTCGTCAGTCAGAGGTTAGTAAGAGTAACTTTACAGAGGTGTTTAAATTAGCGAAGGCGATGTCCGATGAAGTAATATGCTCTGGTCCCATCCCAATGAGACGTGGCGACATAGCTTACAGCAGGTTATGGTCGCTGAACCGCTGGATGTCCAGGTGGTGCTCCAAAAATAATGTGGGCTTCATAGACAATTGGAAGACCTTTGAGGGCAAAGCTGGCCTGTTAGGGCGGGACGGTGTCCATCCCACTCGGGAAGGTGCTGCTCTCATTTCCTGTAGTATAGCTCATAGTCTCAGTAGAGGTCTAGTTAATCAGTGACAATCCAGAGCCCAGGCCAGGGAGCAGACAGACAGGCTAAACCAACCGTCTGCTAGCTGCATAGAGTCGTCACTCAGGGTTCACCATATTGAGACTGTGTCTGTTCCCCGATCTAAGCAAAAATGTAGAAAGTCCCAGAAAGTCTGTTTCAATAATCTAATTAACATAAAGTCCACAAACTCCGATCATACTGAATGCGCAGCCGGCACCTCTGATCTGAAGCTAGGATTGTTAAATATTAGATCTCTCACATCAAAAGCAGTTATTGTTAATGAAATTATCACAGATCAGGAGTTTGATATACTCTGTTTAACTGAAACGTGGGTTAAACAGGACGAGTATGTAGCTCTAAATGAAGCTAGTCCTCCTGGATACAGCTACATACACCAGCCTCGGTTAACTGGTAGAGGAGGAGGCGTCGCAGTTATTCATAATGATAATCTGTCTATCGTACAAAAACACAGACACAAATTTAACTCATTTGAAATTCTCTATAGTAACATACAGTGGTGTGAAAAACTATTTGCCCCCTTCCTGATTTCTTATTCTTTTGCATGTTTGTCACACTTAAATGTTTCTGCTCATCAAAAACCGTTAACTATTAGTCAAAGATAACATAATTGAACACAAAATGCAGTTTTTAAATGAAGGTTTACGTTATTAAGGGAGAAAAAAAACTCCAAATCTACATAGCCCTGTGTGAAAAAGTGATTGCCCCCCTTGTTAAAAAATAACTTAACTGTGGTTTATCACACCTGAGTTCAATTTCTGTAGTCACCCCCAGGCCTGATTACTGCCACACCTGTTTCAATCAAGAAATCACTTAAATAGGAGCTACCTGACACCGAGAACTAGACCAAAAGCACATCAAAAGCTAGACATCATGCCAAGATCCAAAGAAATTCAGGAACAAAAGTAATTGAGATCTATCAGTCTGGTAAAGGTTCTAAAGCCATTTCTAAAGCTTTGGGACTCCAGCGAACCACAGTGAGAGCCATTATCCACAAATGGCAAAAACATGGAACAGTGGTGAACCTTCCCAGGAGTGGCCGGCCGACCAAAATTACCCCAAGAGCGCAGAGACAACTCATCCGAGAGGCCACAAAAGACCCCAGGACAACATCTAAAGAACTGCAGGCCTCACTTGCCTCAATTAAGGTCAGTGTTCACGACTCCACCATAAGAAAGAGACTGGGCAAAAACGGCCTGCATGAAGATTTCCAAGGCGCAAACCACTTTTAAGCAAAAAGAACATTAAGGCTCGTCTCAATTTAGCTAAAAAACATCTCAATGATTGTCAAGACTTTTGGGAAAATACCTTGTGGACCGACGAGACAAAAGTTTAACTTTTTGGAAGGTGCGTGTCCCGTTACATCTGGCGTAAAAGTAACACAGCATTTCAGAAAAAGAACATCATACCAACAGTAAAATATGGTGGTGGTAGTGTGATGGTTTGGGGTTGTTTTGCTGCTTCAGGACCTGGAAGGCTTGCTGTGATAGATGGAACCATGAATTCTACTGTCTACCAAAAAATCCTGAAGGAGAATGTCCGGCCATCTGTTCGTCAACTCGAGTTGAAGCAATCGTGGGTGCTGCAGCAGGACAATGACCCAAAACACACCAGCAAATCCACCTCTGAATGGCTGAAGAAAAACAAAATGAAGACTTTGGAGTGGCCTAGTCAAAGTCCTGACCTGAATCCTATTGAGATGTTGCGGCATGACCTTAAAAAGGCGGTTCATGCTAGAAAACCCTCAAATAAAGCTGAATTACAACAATTCTGCAAAGATGAGTGGGCCAAAATTCCTCCAGAGCGCTGTAAAAGACTCGTTGCAAGTTATCGCAAACGCTTGATTGCAGTTATTGCTGCTAAGGGTGGCCCAACCAGTTATTAGGTTCAGGGGGCAATTACTTTTTCACACAGGGCCATGTAGGTTTGGATTTTTTTTCTCACTAAATAATAAAACCCCTCATTTAAAAACTGCATTGTGTGTTTACTTGTGTTATCTTTGACTAATAGTTAAATGTGTTTGATGATCAGAAACATTTCGTGTGACAAACATGCAAAAGAATAAGAAATCAGGAGGGGGGCAAATAGTTTTTCACACCACTGTAAGTGTATTTAAGTATATTAAATCAGCTCAGTCGATTCCACTAATTATAATTTACAGACCTCCAGGGCCGTATTCTGAATTTCTTAGTGAATTTGCAGATTTCATCTCAGACCTGGTCGTTTCTGTAGACAAAGTGTTAATTGCTGGAGATTTTAACATTCATTTTGAGAATCCAGAAGACCCTCTGAGAACAGCATTTATATCCATACTGGACTCCGTAGGTGTAAATCAGTGTGTAGTAGGACCCACTCATAAAGCAGGTCACACTTTAGATTTAGTAATATTCTTCGGATTAATTATAAGAAATGTATTCACAATTCCACTGTCTGAAATTATCTCAGATCACTATCTTGTCTCCATTCAAGTGTGTCACAGTGATAATGTACGCACAGTACCGCGCTACCGTATTAAACGTACATTCACATCAACTACCACACAGAGTTTTATCAGTAATCTCCCAGAGTTACCAACTTCGATTAGGCCACCGTCTGACCCCACAGAACTTGATCAGGCGACTGAATATTTAGAGTCGACACTTCGTTGTACCTTAGATGATGTAGCTCCAGCTAAAAGAAAAATTATTAGAGATAAGAAACTCGCTCCCTGGTATAACGATCACACGCGCACTTTAAAACAGACTGCTCGGAAATTAGAGCGTAAATGGCGTCAAACTAAATTGTTGGTATTTCAAATAGCATGGAAAGAGAGCATCCTGAACTATAGGAAAGCTCTTAGTGTAGCTAGATCAACGTATCTCTCCACTCTTATAGAAGAAAATAAAAATAATCCTAGATTTTTATTTAATACCGTAGCCAAATTAACCAGAAATAAGACCACTACAGAAATCTCCACAACAACATCATGCAATAGTGAGGACTTCATGAACTTTTTTAATAATAAAATTGTAAATATCAGGCATAAAATTGAGGCTTTGAAACCAAACAATGTAATTGATACTGATGTTAACCTAGCCATGTCAGATTCAAACCTAGAATACTTTACTCCTCTTGAAGAGAATGAACTAATTTCACTCATCTCTTCTGCAAATTCATCAACCTGTATATTAGATCCTATACCGACACATTTTCTTAAACAGATAGTACCAGTAATAACAGAACCGATGTTGAGAATAATTAATTCCTCACTCAGCATTGGTTATGTTCCAAAATCTTTTAAAGTAGCAGTTATTAAACCAATAATTAAGAAACCTGACCTTGACCCCTGTCAGCTGTCCAATTACAGGCCAATATCAAACCTCCCCTTTATCTCTAAGATTCTGGAAAAGATAGTAGCGGAGCAGCTATGCTCATATCTACATAGAAATGGCATACATGAACTGTATCAGTCAGGATTTAGGCCTCATCACAGCACAGAAACAGCACTCGTTAAAGTAGTAAATGACCTCCTATTGGCCTCTGATCAGGGTTGTGTAACTATGCTTGTATTACTCGACCTCAGTGCAGCTTTTGACACTATTGATCATGCTATTCTTCTTCACAGATTAGAAAATTTAGTAGGAATTAAGGGTACAGCCCTCTCCTGGCTCAGATCCTATTTGACCGATCGTTATCAGTATGTAGACTTAAATGGTGATTATTCTGCATGTTCTCTAGTGGAGTTTGGCGTTCCGCAGGGTTCAGTTTTAGGCCCACTGCTTTTTTCCCTTTACATGCTTCCTCTGGGCAACATAATCCGTAAGCATGGTATTAGTTTTCATTGTTATGCTGACGACACACAGCTATACGTCTCAACAAAACCTGATGAGAAAAACCATCTTACTAAAGTTGAGCAATGTGTTCAGGACATAAGAAATTGGATGCTAATTAACTTCCTTCTGCTTAATCCGGATAAGACAGAAGTTCTAGTCATAGGACCGCATACAGCTAGAAGTAAAATCTTAGATCACACCGTAACTTTAGATGGCCTTTCCGTTCCGCCAAGTGCAACAGTAAAAGACCTCGGCGTGATTATAGATTCCAGCCTTTCATTTGAAGCTCATGTAGATAATATCACCAGGATAGCATTCTTTCACCTTAGAAATATCGCCAAAATAAGAAATATATTGTCGCTAAATGATGCAGAAAAACTAGTTCATGCTTTTATCACTTCTAGGTTGGACTATTGTAATGCCTTACTGTCTGGTTGTTCAGTTAGGTGCATAAACAAGCTTCAGCTAGTCCAAAATGCAGCAGCGAGAGTCCTCATTAGAACCAGAAGATATGAGCACATCACCCCTATCCTATCTTCACTGCATTGGCTCCCTGTGAAATTTCGCATTGATTTTAAAATACTACTCTTGACATATAAGGCATTAAATGGTCTCGCGCCGCAGTATCTGAGCGAACTGCTAGTGTCTTACGATCCGCCACGCCTACTTCGGTCAAAGGATGCAGGCTGCTTATCAGTACCGCGTATTATGAAAACTACAGCTGGGGGCAGAGCTTTTTCTTACAAAGCCCCAAAATTATGGAATAGTCTTCCAAATAGTGTTCGGGACTCAGACACAGTCTCAGTGTTTAAGTCTAGGCTAAAAACCTATTTATTTAACCAAGCATTTTATAAATAGATTTGCCATAAGGTAAAGGAGCAGATCTGGGGGACTCATGGACGTAGAGTATTATGGTGAACTGGTATGTTTAGATGCTTTCTTCCTCAGTCTCATTTGATCACTCAGGTTTGTTGACGGTGAGGTGATTGTTTGCTTTACATCTCAGGGAGCCCTCATGTTTGTGTTTCCTTCTGGCTCTCCCTTTTAGTTATGCTGTCATAATTAGTCCTGCCGGAGTCCCTGCTTGCACTCTACAGTAAATATACATTCACGTTAGACATTGTGACTGTGACCATACCTAATTGCAATCTCTCCTCCTCTTCTCTTCCTCCCCCTCTTTCTCTTTCCTCTCTCCCCCTGTCTCCCCCTTTCACTCTTTCTCTCTCTCTCTCTGTCGAGCTACACATGTGGTTCCTGAGCTGCCAGTGATCCAGACTCCCTCTGCCCTCCGGACCTGTCTGATCCATCCTGGTGCCCGGTTTCTGGTTGGAGGTCTCATCGCATGGATGCCCCGTGTGTCTCTTTAGGATGCGTCTGGTGTCTGGGGATGATTCTCTATACTTAGAAGATGGTTCTGGCCTCGACTGGTGTGGTCAGCTGTTTCTCTGAGGACTTGACAATTCGATAGTTCAGGACTGGAACTTTCTACAAGTCTATCTGAGTCTCGAATAACTACTGGACTCCATTTTACATCAAGTATTATAACATCAATTAACATCAACTATTATAGCTGAACCTAACACTTAACACTGTATAAATGCAGATCATTTCCTGCTATCTGTTTCACCCAGATGAGGATGGGTTCCCTGTCGAGTCTGGTTCCTCTCAAGGTTTCTTCCTATTACCGTCTCAGGGAGTTTTTCCTTGCCACTGTCGCCCTCGGGCTTGCTCGCCAGGGAATATCTGAACATTTTGATTCATACACATTCACATTCCATACAAACTTAAATAATTCTTTTGATTGTGTAAAGCTGTTTTGAGACAATGTCAATTGTTAAAAGCGCTATACAAATAAAATTGAATTGAATTGAACATGCATATGCAGCACAAAAGTCCGGCATCTTCAGAGTTGATCTGAATGCCGAGAAACTTTAGCGCTTCCTTCAGATCCCCGACCCAAGATGGCGGCGGCCCATGTATGCTTAGAGGCCCAAGGCGACATCTAGTCAGTATATATATATATATATATATATATATATATATATATATATATATATATATGGCATTTCATTAGTGGCTGAGTCCGAAGATACACGAATCAAGCCAAATATATCCGAGCTTGTTTCCCGGCCACGTGAAGCGGCCCTTTTGCAACATACGTGTTGTGCTTCTGTGCTGCTGACATGAGTGTATGTTTTATGTTCCACATAAAAGCGCGGGTCAATGAGGGAGGCTCTGCGCGTTCGTTTACGTCATATTTTGAATGTAGTTCTACGTTCAGAAATGATTAAATATGTACAAATGTAAATATTACGCATCCCTCCCTCATGCGATATTAAGGGCGATCTCCCTGAAAGATGATATGGCGATATGATAATTGATCATGGGCCGGTTTCTCGATAACGCACACTAAGACTCTTAAGATATATCTTACGTAAAGTGACAACTTTTCTAAGTGTATTTCTCGAACTGTCCCTTAGGAGTCTTCTTAAGTCGCTGCCTCTTACATCCGACGTTACAAGGCGCTGTCTACAGTGAAGGTCCTGAATTAGCTGACATCAATTGCTCAGGAATCGATTTTTCTCTCCTTTTGCATGACAGCGTTAAGAAAGACGGCATTTTCTATGTAAATTAAACATTACACTAAATTCTTCCAATAACATTTATTTCGACATGGGTTAACTTATCAGTACTAGCATGCGATAATAGACAAATATATAAATTAAATCACCAAACTGTCGCTAATATTTTCATGTAACCTGTAGTGGTGGTGAAATGAACCGGGAATACAATCAAAGTTGATTGACAAACAGCTGACAACACTCTTCACCAGCTTCAGAAACAATGTTAGGCATGTGGTTGGGGTTGTATAGCGCACTTATGGAATGAATACGATGAGATGACAGAGTGGAGGTTTACATGTTTAACATGTGGAAGCTCACGGACCTTGCAGATCTTCGCGGCTGTCGGGTGGTCACTCGATGCGGCTCATGGTGCCTAATACCCCTATCTCACCTGTGCGGCTTGACTCACGGTGAGATGCGATGTTAGGCACCGTGAGCTGCTGCGATTGCCCGCCGACATTCTGCTAAGTTCTGCAAAGTCCACAAGCTTCCGCGAGGACCGTGAAAAAAAATTAAACATGTTTTAACGAATGTCTAAAAACTTTTTCACACGGAAAGATGGAAACATAATTACAGCGCAAAAACTCGCACTGAATCATGATGAACCCTACACTGTAAAAAATTAATCATGGGGCTTGTAATTTTCATAAAAAAATTTATGTAATCATTAAAAATAATGTGCATATTTCATTAAAAAAATGTTTTCTGTGTTTTTTATAATATATTGAGAACATTTCACTAATAAAATTAAGAAATTAATTTTACCTATTTTTTTTTAAGGAAATGAGTGCAATTTTTAGGCTTAATTGGAGGAACCATTTAGTCAAAAATTTTGAGGAAAAAAAGGCTTCATATTTATTTTAAGAGAATTGGCTCAATTATCCGGATTTGATTAAGTCACCTTCATTTGAATCTCAACAACAGCAGTGATCAGCCGCCATTTTGAAGGAACGGACGAACAGTACAAAATGTTAAGAAGTAAGTTAAGCCCCTTACTAATTTTTATATTTTAGTTTGATTTCTTAAATAAGCTCCTTTGTTGTACTAGTGTCAGCAATATAAATTAAATAAATTAAACATTGTGAACATTTCTGAAAACATCCTGTCCGCCATTAGCCGTTAGCATACTTGAGTTTGTTGTAGTGTCAGTCTCCACAGTTCACTGAAACAAGTTTTGGGGAGTTCGTGTTTTACAATGTTACAAAGATATGAACCTAAAAATGGTTTACTGTACAAGTTCTCTCAGGTTTTAGTACAGAATGTGACTATTCCCACAAGAAAAGATGTTAGCATATAATGCTAAACAGTTGATTTCAATGGCATAGAAAATTGTCAGTTACAAACTGTTTTACAAACTGTTTTACAGATCTTAAAACTGTTGTAAATGTTATATACGCTATTTTACACAGTGTTTAATATTTTGATACCAGTGAAACATGAAATAAAAGCATGTTTAACACCAAAATGCATTATGTATTCATTTCATTATAAAATGTTTTTTGTATTATTAAGTAATTCTCCTTAATACATATGAGTACCTTTTGTTTTATCTGCTTAAACTAAAAAAGTTTGTTCCACTAATAATGTTAAAATCATTATGTGTCTGGCTAAATAATTTAGGATGTTTTACATGATTTATTTAAGTAGATTCTGCTAGGGGATAAAATCAAGACGTAAATACTTAAACATAATATGCGCATGGCTAAATAATTTAGGATTTTTTACATGATTTATTCAAGTAAATTCCACAACAAAAAAAAATCAAGCATTAAAAACTGCTTAAAAATAATATGTGCAATTTTGTTACCATATTTTTTTTTAAGTAGATAGCACAAGATTTTTTACAGTGTATAGTTGTGTAGAATTATGGATAAGAAATGGGTAGAAATATTTTATACCCTTAAAAGGTATAAACTACAAGAAAATGAGGAAATTGGATAATAATGAGTAAATTAACATGTATACTATTAAAATACTACACTTTTTTCTTCTTTCTAATTTCTAACATGGACTCGAAACTTTATTATTATAATTATGTAGTTGTAATATAAAAGTTTTATAATATATAAATATAAAAAGTAGTAAACATACTCAAGTCAATTCCTGAATGATTGAAATTTATCAAATAAATAATACTATACAGTGTCAGCTGATACATTTAGATCTTATTGAATGTATAAGTCCAGAATATTACTTAGCATTCTGCAGAAGGGTTTCCATCAGTGCATACCTAAGTGAAATGTCACATTTACATAAAAGCCACCAAAGCAACTTGCATAAACTCACAACTTACACGATACATAAGCATTGATATGTTTTATTAAGAATGTGATTTAAAGATAACGTATTTACAAGGTGAAATATGGTACAAAAGAATAGGAGAAACAATTGGTGAAAATGCAAAAAATTTAACTACATTTCAAACTTGTTGAAAAATAATTTACCTTATATGATTTGGGGTATTACAGGTTATATATGGCTGCCTTTCCCTTGTGTATACAAGGTATCAAGTACTACATAGAGAATTTTGGAAGCCATATTAAAAAAAAAATTTTGACCAAGAATTAAATCAATGATTGTGATTAATAGTGTACTGTTAATTCATTCTTGTTAATACAGCTCTTAACTATTGTTCATAATCTGCTTATAATAATACCTGCAACAATAATACTTAATAGTGCAAAGCTAATACAAAATCGGTTATTAGTTTTTAAACAAATTTTCCAATAATTTAAACTTTAAAAATATTTATGGTTGCTCTGTAACAAAAATTACACATACAATAAAACAAAATTATTGTAAAGCGCTCACACTCGAATAGAAAAAATTATTGAAAACTATCAAACCATTTCAGACTGGCATGAAGTGCATAAACCTGCAGTAATCTAACATTTATTTCACTTAGTCTTAAAAAAAAAAGTTTAAATGGAAGACAGAAATCCATTTAAGCACCAGGACTCGGACCTTCTGTCATGTCGTCCATTAAGGAGGTGAACGCAGATGCAGGGAAAAGCAGACAGAGTTTATTCACAACCAAAAAGGTCAAAGAAGAAAGCAAAATGACCACGTAAAATTCACAGTGGCTTGCAACTGCCCAGGCTGGGTCTGCAGGCGGGCAAATAACCAAACAAAACAAAAGATAAACAAGCTGTTATAAAACTTGCTGAACTTGGCGGATCGAGAGTCCTTCCACCTTGGCCATGACCTTCACGCCAGTCTCTATGCTTTTCACGAACTAAAAAACCCGATCCTGCAGACACCTTTCAGTCCTGGGGTAGACAGAGATACACATATGATTAGTACAGAGACAAACAAGGGTGAGCACAACGGTGAACAGACGAGGTGATACGGGTTCGACTGGAATACAGTAAATAGTGACACACAGGGGTAGACATAGGTGAACTTGATTTAGTGCTAGACAAAGTTAATGGGGAACAGTACACACGCAGACACACTAGGAGGAGACAAAGCGACGGCTCAGTAGTCCGGTGAGCCAGATCTTACTCCCCAGGGCTGAAGTGGCTTGGTCAGTTTAAATAGATGGGTTTTTTTTTCCTGATAATTTCTGGGACAGCAGAGAAAGCAAATCCCAACTTAGGTTGAAAAGAGAGTTGAGTGAATTTGTCTGCAAACTCCACATCTGTAAGGTGATTGAATAAGGAGTAATTATTGTTTTAGTGAGGTAGCTGAACCATCTTCCTCATTAATATATACAGATACAAAAATAGCTGAACTGCTGTACGACATGGTCCCTATCAACAAATATATTAATAACGCCAGAGAGTGATTTAATTAACAACTGTGCCACTCAAGCCAAAAGTGTGATGCTGGTGTGAGCTGGTTAATGCTAGTGGCTTTGTCCCTTTTCTCTGACAGCACTTGGTATTTGCCTAATTGTGGAGCAAATCTTTGGCTAATTACCTGAGCTGCCTTCTTGAAATTAAACATTATGATGATGATGATGCTTAGAAATGAAACACTATGACAGACAAACTCACTGCAAACACGTCTCTGCTATTTATATGCAGAGCCTGGCTTTATAAGTCTCTTATAAACAGTTAGAAACAGTTTTCTATCATTTGACACATATTCAACCCACTGTAATTAAAACACTACATTTTCTCGATAAAGTATTTAGAACTAAAATGGTTAACATAACAAAACTAAAAGATGAAATGCTACATAATTAAAACTTAAAAATTACTCCAAATAAGGTGTTGTGCGTTACTGCTGTTAATACAACAAATATTATTCTCTTTGTCTATACAAATTTACATAGGTCTTTGTGAGACGTAAACAGAATAAAAGTCTCATCAAAAGCTAAAACCCAGAACTAATAATTGTGTAAGAAAAAAAGGCCATACGGGTAAAAATTTACAACAGAAGTTAAAAAAAATTGTTTAACTGAACATTTAAAACCAATGTAGTTTAGGAGAACTGATATAAGGAATACTTAAATATTTTATGTAGTCAGCAAAGTAACTTGTTATTTAAGTTGCAAATCATGCACTGATTGGTAAATTAGTGAAATGTTTACATAAAAAGTATACTCCAGGTATGCAGCAGATGTCAGAGGTCACATACTTTGAGACCTAGCTTCTAAGAAGATTAATGAACTTTTTTTTTTCTGAGAACAATTCTCTTTAACACAAACACAATAAGGCCATGGCTCAGATATATCAGTATAATTCTGGGTTAGCTTTCTTTCTCTTTAGGATTATAAGTGATATGATTTTTTACCTGTTTGAGAAATAATAAATAAGAAGTAGGGTAGGAATGAGAACCTATGCAGTATTATCAAGCGGTACTTAATCCTAGTGCAGGTTGAAAGACATTCCTGCTTTCATTGGTACACAGCAGATTGTGGCTCTGGTCTCACCTGTGATAGTAGCCTGTCTGTATTTGAGCGCTCTCTCTACACCAGCGCTGATGGGGACCTCCGGTCTTCGCTTGCCCGCCCTCACCACACAGCTGCGGTAGAAAGCAGGAACATCCTGGCACTGCATCTCTTCCCACTTCACTGAGCCTGGGGTAGGATGATTGTTCTCGAAGTCAAAGTTCCAGTGCTGCTCGGCCACCTCCGCACCTCGGCCACCTCCGCACTGCTGGTGGTCAACCGGACCAAAGAGGTTCTGCCGCACTGCCTTGCCCCGTGGCTTATCACCCTCCTCCACTCTGTCAAGCTTCGCGTTGTCAAACTGAGATGAAGTCATGGCCATCTGTCTGTGGACAGAGAAAATACAACACAAAAATTTGTTTCAGGACTGTCATAGATTTAACACTAGAAGCGCAGAGTAGCGGTCATTTGACCGCAAGGGGGAAAAAATAAATAAATACTTCACACTCGATCAAATTCCAGAACCCTCCTTTCATGACTTTTCCTAGATCTGTGAACTTAATCACCCAGCATGCTTAAATTTTCAAAATCGCATCAGTAAAAGCCAGTATAAAGCTATTTTGCTCTTATTTACGTGAAATTCCTCACAGCTGCACGGCGGCATGACGTTTCCTGCCTTTTCCAACTTGCGATTCTCATTTCTCTCAACAGGTGGCGCAAGGGATCGCGCATACTATCTATGCGTCATTCAGTGCGTATCTCAGGTTTCATTCCATATATGCAGTTTATTAATTTATATATATATATATATATATATATATATATATATATATATATATATATATATATATGCTTCCGTGAGATATCTACAATTCGCCATTCATTCCCGCATTGATAGTCAGCAATATTTTATAAGGAGATTTAGGGATTTAGCTCTACTTAATTTTATAACGTTTTTAAAAATTCATTAGTTCGTTCATTCTATTTGAAGCTTCTGAACTTCTCGGATGTTTTTTTTAGTGTGACAGTGTTTTAGATTAGTTCTGAACTCGCTTCTGTGAAATTATCGCTAATACAATGTAATGACCCCTCCTGAGGATATAAAACTTTATTATTGTGTTTGAATTAATCAGATATACCACAACAGATAATAAACTATGCTATGTCAAACCGAAGTAAACACCACGATTCTGCCTCGTTTTGCTAGGCAATGGACCACACGCCTATTCGGGAATGTGGAAGTGATGTGTGGCCACTCAGAACTAAACCAAAGATTTCGGTAACTACACGGGGTGTAACATCTGCATGGTGACACTAAACAGCTAGACAACTTCACTTTTCCGTTATGGTAACATAAGCACCTAAACATCGCTAAAACAATGTAATGACCCCTCCTGAGGATATAAAGCTTTATTATTGTGTTTGAATAAATCAGATCTACCACAGCTGAACATCTTCAGCTGTGTAAGTGAGTGCTCTCTTCTTACTGCCTCAATGGCACTTTGCAATGAAGATACCGCCTCTTCTTCACCATATAGAAGTCTAGAAGAGAGAATACATGTTAGCAAAGGGGCTATCTACAAAAGGACTGGCTATACCACATTTTTCAGTTTTATTTATTTTTCTCCTGACACATCTGACCCTGTTAAACAGCATTCTGCAGCTCCTGACTCCCTGACAGAGTTGTGTTTGGATGGTCAATAGAAAAGGTTAAATGGGTAACTTAGGTTGGTGACCCTTAGGGTTGGAATGAGAACCTATGCAGTATTATCAAGTGGTACTTAATCCTAGTGCAGGTTTAAAGACACACATTCCTGCTTTCATTGGTACACAGCAGATTGTGGCTCTGGTCTCACCTGTGATAGTAGCCTGTTTGACTGCTCTCTCTCTACACCAGCGCTGATGGGGACCTCCGGTCTTCGCTTGCCCGCCCTCACCACACAGCTGCGGTAGAAAGCAGGAACATCCTGGCATTGCATCTCTTCCCACTTCACTGAGCCAGGGGTAGGATGATCGCTCTCGAAGTCGAAGTTCCACCGCTGCTCGGCCACCTCCGCACCCATGCACAAGAGCCGGTTTAAGTCCTGCTGAAGCTGCTGGTGGTCAACCGGACCAAACAGGTTCCGCCGCACTGCCTTGCCCCGTGGCTTATCACCCTCCTCCACTCTGTCAAGCTTCGCGTGGTCAAAATGTGATGAAGTCATGGCCATTCTTCTGTGGACAGAGAAAATACACCACAAAAATTTGTTTCAGGACTGTCATAGATTTAACTGCAAAGTGAAATCTTCATATTAAGAATAGACATATAAAAGAAAACACTATAGTGACTTGGTGTTTGAACCAGTGTGTGTGTGTTCTTCTGTAGAAGATGCACAAGAGTGGCAAATGTCTCACCTGAACTCAACATTTCAGTACAATTTGTCACTAATTAAAGAAAACATTTCATGTACAAAGACTTTTGAGAATCTTGAGGATTAAAAGAGTTGCCGTGGTCTTTCTTGAAAAATGTACCTTATTTCTCCATATACAGGATATGGATTTTGTACGTGGACCCTAAAGTTAATGTTTCCTGATACTGTCACCTACCTGGCAGCATATTGTAACACTACATATAATAAAAGGATGGTATGATATACAATCTAACACCCAGCTGAAGAACCTTGTGACTCTACATTTTATGTTATACATGATCAACCCCCCCTAAGTAACAGTCCTCCAGCAGCAACCTGTGCTTTTTTGCTTTGCTTTCACTTTAGGAAAACACTCGGCTGCTTTTGAAGGCCTCTCACCCCAACTAGGATACTTTAGATCAATTCTGATTGGCCTCCTTAAGGTGCACTGTTTTAGATTAGATTCAACGTTATTCTCACTGTACATGTTATGGTACAAGACAATGAAATACAGTTTCGTCCACTAGTGCAACTGTTTACACCTTATCAGTAAAAACTTGATAACCTATAAAAAAAAATGCTTGCAAAATATTAAAGAGGAGTTAAAGAAACGCTGATAAAGATCAGTTAGCAGCTGCTGCATGGAGCATATGATGTTATTACATCCCAAGCACAAAACTAAACATAGTTAATGTTAACTATATATAGTTAACTAAACATAGCAAATTAAATGCATAGGCATTAGGATTATGTTGAAAGCAGTTACTTGTCTACTTTAATTCCTCATAAATCTAAATTTAGACAAGAATTTTCATGTAGAACTTAGTTTATTCACATCTGTTATTTTTCAAATTTCTGAAATAGATAAATTGCACCTATAATAAATCTACTTAAATGATAAAATGACAAAAACTCAGCATTGCTAAAAAAAGATTTAAATCTTTTTATCCACTTGTAACCACTGTTATTCATGTGTCATTATATTATACACGTCAATTTAATATCACTTTCATTTACTTTCTGTGCCTCATGTGGAACAATCTTATTTTTGAACTCAGTGTTCAGAAATATAAATCTCAGCTGTAAGATGACCTTTAAACATACAATTTTATGTTTGTTCTTATACACACGTATAACACTAGCATAGAACCTGTCATTAAAACCATGTTTTTCCCCTTGTTTAAATAAAAACAATGAATGTAATTACCATACACTTCTCTTAAGAGGCTTTTCACATTGAAATTAATCAGATTTTTGGTTTTAGTATAAGTGTAGATTTATGGGTGTGTAAAAAGATAGCATTCTTTGGCAAAAATCTGATGAGAAACTTGTTGAAATACTGAAGTGGATTTGTTGTGTGTGTCGGTGTGTGTGTGAGAGAGCGCGAGAGATGGAACTCAATCTGGATAATCGACAGTTACTGTATAGTAAAAGCACGTTTGTGTAGGGGAGGTGGGAGGATGGCCTACATAAAGACTTCGAGGAAAAGTGTAAAATATACAGACTGCATTACTACGAAGAAATGGGCCTGGCCTGGAAACAGCAGCTATTATTATTAAATGATTAGGCTACAGTATATAACACAGGTTAACCATTCTTTGAAAACATCCAGTTCATGAAAATATCTACTACAGCTTCTTAAAAAGTGTTTAGTATCCCTGCAACAACACTACCTTACACAGTTTCTGAAATGTTATCCCTTGCTGTTTTTTTTTTTTTTTTTTTCATTCGTTCGAACATCCATATGCAGCACAAACGTCCGGCATCTTCAGAGTTGATCTGAATGCCGGGAAACTTTGGCGCTTCCTTCAGATCCCCGACCCAAGATGGCGGCGATGTTGACGTATGCTTAGAGGCCCAAGGCGACATCTAGTCAGTATATATACTGTATCTTTCAGCCACAGAATTCCGTACTATATTTTATATTTTATTAGAGGCCAAATTCTAATATATATTACTGAAAATTACCTTATAATGAATGTAAAGGGTATACACTTATAGCTTCGATAAAATAGATATCTTGCATATCGTAATGTGACAGCTTATTTGACTTGTTAAACAGCGCCCCCAGTGACACGTGGTGAAAATATATAGCACCTCTGACACCGAACACCTGCTGAACTTGGGTTTATTTCTATGAATACAGATTATGCAGCATACATGAGAGTGATGGTCAGATATCCACAAATATTTGGCCATAAAGTAATATCAATATCTCAGGGATTCCAAAATGCTTGGTGTTTGATTCATGACCGAAAACATTATTGGTATTAAAATGGCCCATAACATGTTCCATCCTTGAAGTTTTTCGTTGTACATGCAAACTCGTTGTAATTAATATGAAGATTGTTAAATAAACACGAAACCACAAATGAGGATAGAAATTCATTAATTTATCTAGTCTATATACAGAGCCATAAAAAAGTTTGTCACTTAAATGATTGAGATCATACAACAAATTTTAATATTACACAAAGATAACCTAAATCACTTAAATAGAACCTATCTGACAAGATAAAGCATGCTAAAAGTGTTTGTAGTGTGAAGCTCGTGGTAGACCTGCCATAGTCAGACAATGAATTATACTCTCTACCAGAAAATCCTGAAGGAGAATGTCTGGCCATCGGTTTGTGGCTTAAGCGTTACACTTCGGTTACACAGCATGTCCATGATCCAAACATGACATTACATTATATGACATTAAACAGGTTAAACTGATTTAAAACAATTCTGCAAAGAAGAGTGGGCCAAAATTCCTCCACAGCGATGTGAAAGACTCTTTGCCAGTTAGTGCAAACGCTTGATTACAGTTGTTGACGCCAAGGGTGGCACAACCAATTAATAGGTTTAGGGTTTAGCATTTTTCTCATGTATTTATTTGGATGATCTTTGTGTAATATTAAAATTGGTTTGATTATCTTAATAATTTAAGTGTTACATATGCAAAAAAAACAGGAAGGGGTTAGCTCCTTATATAGTGGATTTGTAAGTCAATGTAGAGCTTTTTGCAATACAATGATTTATATGTCATTCATTGTTTGTAATCAGACAAACAGACATAATTAATCATCAGCCTGCAGACTTTTCATGAATCATAACTTCAGTTTATGAGCTGCATAGAAAGGCACGAAATTATCTCTTTATCCATTTTCGTTATTTTATGACCTATGATTGTCTGTGGGCAGAATTAGCATGTAAGCAGATGTCCTTTTTTTAAACCAGACACCAGCCGCCGGCCTTACACCTCACAATGGTAGTTATTGTGAGCTTTACAATGTGCAGCTCCAGCCTGAGCGTTATGATGGATGATGTGGCCGGATGTGGGATGCAGATTTGACCCCACCCTGCTTGTATTATAGTGCACGTTGTCAATCATCAATCATCTTAATACACTGTTTAGCACCATTCATCTCACATAGCAAGATTACTTCTGAATATATATATATTTAAAATTTATGACACAAAATGAAATTTTACAGAAAAAAAATCAATATCAGTAACATGTATCAGTCCACATTTTTTCAGGCATAATAACTGTGCTGCAATTTACATGCAAAAATAATGCATATTAGTAAAAAGATTGCGCTCTAAATAAAAGATAATTTTACAGACTGCTCATAAATATTTGGGTCTTCATAGCTGCAACACATATACAGTAGATATTAAATATTACATTATCATGAAGGTTGAAGCAGAAATAGGAAAAGTATACTGTAGTATAATGCAAGGTTTAATTAAGAACTAGGGAGGCATTTTAGCTGGTGTCCCTCAGTGCAGGCCAGTGTCGGAGAAGGCTGGTTGCTGCTGTGAGCTTTTTGTCATGCAAACACTACTGGAAAGGAGGGGGGTCACAGGGCAGGTGACACTTCAAATAAAAGCACCACTCTGAAGTGCTCCAATGAGCAGAAAGCGGGTAAGTTTATTCCTTTATAATGGATTTCTCCTGCTCGGACCCTGCAGCCTGTGAGCCGCAGTACCTGACGGGGATGGCCAGCCTCGCTTCGGACTTCGCTTCGTCCAGCCACCCCTTTGGAGTCAATTTTATCCAGAGCAGAACTTTTCCTGTTCTTCCAAGAACTTGCATCCTGGACAGTCTAAGAGATCAAGCAAACTCCCTGTGCGTGATAGGTGAGTTAACCAACTCTTAAATATGAATAAAATATTTTATACAGTATTGAATGATAGTCAGTGTAAGAGTTTATTCAATGCATTTTGTATTTACTCAACACTGGATCTTGAACATAGGATTTTTTTGGGGGGGTTTGTTCTAGCACTTCTTTGTAATTTCAGCTCCATATCTCCAGTCTGTGGTGTTTTTTTTTTTTTTGGCCCTGCAGGTGCCAGCAGGAGGCCTAGGTGCAGGCGCATGCGCACAACCTTCACGCACATACAGCTTCTGGAACTGGAGCGCGCGTTCGCAGAGACCCAGTACCCTGACATTTGCACGCGCGAGGAGCTCGCACACAGGATCGACCTGACCGAGGCTCGCGTCCAGGTTACATTTTTATTATTTTGCTTTGTTGTGACTGAGATGCGATTTTATATCAGGCTGAGCGATGCAGCAATCAGTATTATATTACAAAGTGTTAAACCGGGACGCCGCCCCCTTAAAGTTAGGCAGAGAAGAATGCTACTTTAACATGTAATTATTAAACATAATAATTGTTTATTTTAATAATGAAATAAAGCAATTTAATCCCAATATTCCGCTGTATTTGTTAATATATAATTTATTCACAATAAAAAAAATCTAAACTGTATTACGTTCAGTTGTGTTCGTGTACGCGAGGTGTTATGCTCTAAAATGCCCCTCTGCCACAGATTGCCCCCCTAGATAATCTCTTTCAAATATTATATTAGAACATAAATTCACAGGTTTATGGTTTAAAAATTACAAATTATACCAAACGAATTTGATTATAAAATAAGCAATATAAAAATATTGTTGTAAATGTTGTGCATGAAAGAAAAATATTCTATATATATATATATATATATTATATATATTATATTGCTTATTCTATAATGAAAATCGTTTCGTGTAATTTTTCATCATAAACAATATTTATTTAGTGTAATTTGTGATAAATAAAAAAGTTAGTTTTGTTACATGACAAACCCCAGCAAACTAAATGTGCCATAAAATAAACATTATATGAGAATTTGTATTAATGATCTCGACGGCTGTCACGTGCCAAGGGTTAATTATAATAGTAATAATATATTTAATAATAATAAGCCTATGCATTTATGTCCTCATATAATATTTGATAGAGATTATGTAGGGGAGGGCAATCCGTGGCAGGGGGGCATTTTAGCGCATAAAACCCGGACAAACCTTTTTTTGCACGTGAAAAAGCACGTGACTTGAGTCTGAGCTCTAATTGGATTTTTTATCAATCATCCTTGATTCGCTCTGTGCGCCCTTGGTTCGGGGCTCACAGAGTTGCGCCCCGAACCCGCCCACTTTTGTTCTTAGCGAATCAATATTGTTTTTAAATATTTGGGCTCATGTGATTGGACCATTCTCAACGAGTCGTATTAACGGTCCGCAGATTGTTAGTTAATGTATTGAATAGTGATTGACGTGGAAGCCAGATAAATATGAGAGAAAATGCTGCTGTGATTTCTTTGCTCAAATACCCCTTCGCAAGGTGATCGGACGAAGAAAGAAAAAAAGTTAAAGAGCTTGGACCATTTTATTATAATTAAAATGGGAAAATATTTTGACTTACGAGGCGTATTCAAAGCGACGTTTTTTCGCTTTTTTTTTTTTTTTAAGTATAACCTCCAGTATGTGGTGTTGTTACAGGGTTTCTCAGTCACTCTATGGATTTTCTTTCAGGTTTGGTTTCAGAACAGACGCGCTAAACTGCGCAGGCAAGACCGCGCAGCCAGTGTGGCTCGAGCGCTAAGTAAAGAAGAGAACAGTCTGGAAAGGTCCGGTTCACGCGCTTCATCATCCGTGAAGGTTGAAAAGCTTTGTTCAACCAGTGAAGCCACATGTGGCCCTCTACCAAAAAGTGAAGGGTGGTGTGTGGACAAGCTTCCATTCTAACATTGTTTAAAATTGTACATTTCATATCGTGACACTTAATATTTTGTTTTGAGGTTTGAGGTAAAATTAATTTCATGTGTAAATTTTAATGATACATTTTACAAAAGGTGGCATAGTGGTTAGTACACCTCTAAGGTGGAGGGTTCGATTCCCGCCTCAGGTTTCCTCCGGGTACTCTGGTTTCCTCCCACAGTCCAAAGTCATGCAGCTTATATTAAATGGTGTTCCCAAATTGCCCATAGTGTGTGTGTGTGTGTGTCCTGCGATGGATTGGCATCCTGTCAGGTTGTACCTCCCATCATGTCCAAAGTCTCCCCATGACCCTGTATACAGGATAAGCCGTATAAGATGATTTTAGAACGTTATTTAAGAAAGCTATTTTCAATTAATTGAACATTTACATTTAGGCATTTGGCAGACGCTCTTATCCAGAGCGACATACATTTTTATCTCATTATACATCTGAGCAGTTGAGGGTTAAGGGCCTTGCTCAAGGGCCCAACAGTGGCAACTTGGTGGTTGTGGGGTTTGAACCTGGGATCTTCCGAACCGTAGTCCAATGCCTTAACCACTATGCTATCCCTGGTCCCATGAACATCTGTACATGACGATGTATGTATTTATATGACTGACTTTACTCCTATTCAGTATTTTGTTACGTTATAGTAAGGATTGTAATTAATTTTATAATGTTTTGCACATATTTAAATATTCTGAATAGCTGTAGTTTGAAAATCAACTATCAATTCAACATGATTAAGTTAATAAAGAAATCAAAATGCTAATCCGTGTTTAATTTTCATTGGCAACAGAAAAATATACCGGTCTTCCACACCACACACACAAGGGTATAAACACACACACACATGGAAGTACATTTAAAATAGTTTATTTATATAAACATACACTTGCTATAAAACCCACTGCTCATGGAGGGTTTGTCGGGTTTGTTAAGTCATCCTAAGATAATCAAATAAATATAGAGCTTCAGCACAGACCACTTACACCATCAACTCGATTCCTCTCCGAGTAACAAAACCATATCAGCTACATAATCCTGCTAATAACCTACTCATTATGCCAGAATTATAGATTAGCAAAGCAAAGGAACGGCAGACATGATATGTAGATGTGGGAACAGTCCGTGTCCCAAACACTAGATTTGACTTCTAGACAGCTGAAATTACCTATATTATTAAAAAAAAAAAAAAAAAGTATTTATCATGATGACATTCTGATGAGTTATTCTAGTATGAACTTTACTTTCAGTTCCTAATGTTTGGGACACATGCTGTTTTTACACTTGTTTTCAGTCTGACAGAAGGTGAAGTAATGAAAGTGAGTGACATTAAAGTTAATAAAAACAGGCTAGGGCTTATATTTTCAGAACATGTAATTTGTAAATGTGAACCATGGGTGGACAAATCAGAAGCCCAGGTACCCGAGACAAGCAGTTAAAATTTCAATCCACATACAGTATGCAGTCTTGAGCCACCCTTCATTTCTTCACATTAAATGTATTAAATCCAATTATACAGATTAAAGTAAAGAAATGGGAACAAATGTTTTACTGCGACAGGCTGCAAAGCGCCTAAAGATACAATTAAGAAATTGCCTGCTTACGTATAGTAACAACCACAGCAGCAGCCTCATTTCCACTATTGTCTGTTCCAACCTCTCAGCATTTAGCATCACCAGCACCTGTTTCTCACTTGTTCATGCCTTAAGTTAGATGGATTTTTTAAACTTAAATGATTCATAGGTCACTGTGTGGCTTAACAAACAAAAATACATTCCTCTGAAACTGCTCAGGTACAGGAACTGAACTCAAAATGGGAGTCAAAATTGAGGCCATTCTTAAAACTGCATTAAAATACTAGAAAGCCTGGCTCTTTAGAAGCAAAATATGAAGAAATGAGGTGTGGCTCAAGAGCTTCCACAGGAGTGTTTTAAATCCCACCTCCTGCTGCACTACACACATCGACTAGATGGATTAATATATGTGCAGAAAGATAAAGCAAAGTAAAATCTGGCGTACAGTATAACTTTCCTGCTTAGTTACCTCACGGTTAGTTCTACTGAGCGAAATGTTTTATGTGAGATGTTTCGCTTGAAAATTAATTTTGTTTTCATCTGTATCAAGTTACCTGACTAGCTGCGTTATTTCAGTATATTAGGTTAGCTTTTGCCAACATGGGATTTTTACTTGCCTTGGTGCTAGGTAATACAGTTATGATTTGTCCACCTATGTAAACAATGCCAACTTTTAAAATAATGGAAAAACATTGGCTTTCAAAATCCAGTTGATCTGAAACGTTGCATTAAACTTTGCCTTGTAAACTACCATGCATATCAACATGTCAATCTTTCGATTGGACACCAATACCATAAGAGTTCATTCAACACTATGATTTTTTTTTTCATACAAGGTTTACACAACAGGATTAAGAGAGAATTTCGCCCAGTATACAGTGCAGTACAGAACTGTGCGTTGCAAAACAAAAATGAAATAGCTCTACAAAACTTTGGATGTTGCATACACATACACGATCGCACATCCTCCTGTATGAAGTGTGCGGTCGTATTTAAGGCACGGCATGGAAACAGATATGACCGACAGCTGTCTGGAAAAATAGAATGACTTCCCCAATACTAATAAAGACGTGTTCTTGTTCATTCTTTAGCAACTGATGATGAAAAGGAAACAAACTTAAGCGACCAAAACTACACGATGGAAATAATCGTCCATTATGTTCATCGGGTATATGTGAGACTTCAAACATCATGCATATTCTTAAAAAATTAAAAAATCATCAAGCAAACCAACATTTGAGATGATAAACTGAAAATAAATAGAAAAAAAAAACAATGAACAAGAAATACTCTGGAAAAAAAAACACTTCAACACTACAATGAACTTAAAACTTCAAGACGTTATTTTTAAACCAACCAGTCTCTGGGTGAATCCTAAAAGGCTTTGCAATACCTACAGTATCTGAGGGCACTACAGTACATAAGGGTATAGGGTATGATGCTATGACATACTGGCTTGTAATGCTTTTAGGAGATATTTGGGATTTTTCGTTGTATTCCTTCACAGAATAATGCAGCATATGGTGCCTTCCGTTATGGTCATACAGAGCAAAATCAACTCAGAACACACTCTCTCACACACACACACAAAATAGAAATTAACCCCAAATATCTCACTTTTTATTACATAATGTAGAAATGAATATTGTCTACATGCTTCATAGTGCGCTAGGTGCGATAGAAAGCCATTTGGGATTTGCACTCTAAATGACCTCCTACTTCTGATAAGTGCACTATATAGGAAATGAAAATGGGACTCGATAGGCGCACTCGAGGTCTGCTCGGGAGGCCGAGTAGGTCAGACAGATTCCTGGACGTTCTACAAGCGGAACAAATACAAACAGTTTTAAATAATCATTGCTTATTACGCTTATCTTTATGTTTCACATCTCAAATGTTCGTCTTCAGCGGCTGAAGGTTTGTAGATAAAAAGTCTAAAGTGCAAAACCGCTGATGGAAATACACAACAGCCACATCCTCAGGTAATGTCTTAATCACACAGTTAGATAATGGGATTTAGCTTTTTAAAAAAAAGAGAGAAAAAAAAACAGGTCAGTGTTTTTAATCACTACTTGATCTACCCAAGTTCTGCAAGTGGAACGCTCCACTTTGTACAAGAAGCTAGCGATGGTTCAAAATCTGTTAACCGCAGTGCATGCTCATGCGTGTGGTGGTTAGAATTATTGCCATTAGAAGACTTACACAGAAATATGAAGCTTTACAAAGAAATATCATCCGGAAACCCCACAACATTCCAGTTTTATCAGATTGTTTCAAAAGGCGATTTTGTGCTTTTTTTTTTTTCTTTCCTTTTTTCTTTTTACATGTTATGAAATATAACAATGTACTGTATAATTAAATGTTCATCATGAAGATGGCCCGGGTTTCTGTGGGCTTGGCAAATGTTCCAGTTCCTCTTCGATATGGGTGTAAAAAGGCTTTATAATGTGGTGGGTTGACCAGCAGCTGTGAGGAATAAAAGTTTCAAACAAGAGTTTAATAATAATAATAAAACTTTTTAAATTATGATGATAACAATAGTGAGTATAAAAGAATCTGTGGTTTGATAAATGTATCACGATGTAATTTTTTTTAAATAGTGATGACAATACAAACACTATGTTACAGCATGACATACTGTTGTTACATCAAACTGTCAGATGGTGGCACAATACCGCTCCTCAATCAAGATAATATTGCACAATTTTTTTTTAAACAAAAAATCTAAATAATGGTTAAATGCAAATGTTAATGTTTGATCATAAATTAATTAAATGCCCTTAATAATTTAACCATTTAAAAATGTCTTAACCAACAGCGTTTTGCATAATATTTCTCCGTAGCTCACGTACAGTATCTATTAACGATAACACTTGCAGTTCAGGCCTTCTGAAATGTTTGATGTATTTTTAGCAGCCTCATTTTGAATGAAGACAGAGAGAGAGAGAGAGAGAGAGATGAGAGCAGTTACTTCGACAGACTGTCTATTATATACAGTACTTGTCAAAAGTTTGGACACACAAGTCAAACGTTTGGATGCAAGTTTTATTTTATTTTTACGTTCCAGATTTGGGGGGGCTTTATACGTGTTAGTTATTATATAATAGAGTTTGAAACACTTGCACAAATGTCATATATACGAGGGGCGTTCAAGTTAAACCAAGACTCGTGATGAAACTCCTGGTGTCTGTCAATGACGATCCATGAACATTTAGCATGTGGAACACCTGATCCTTGAAAATCGACACATAATTTGCAACTTGCCGAAGAGACGCAAGTCTGTCTGTGGGAACCGTACACACAAGCAGTAGCAGGGAAAATTATGATTAAGTCCATTTCTGTCTGAATTGACCAAGCTTTTTAGGTTGTGTTTTGATGTTCGGTTTTTGACCGTTTGTATAAGGAGTTTTGCCCCGACATTGGTACATGCCTTTTACTTTAGCTGTTGGATTACCGAGAAGTTTGGGGGCAGTGGTGGCTCAGAGGGCTAAGGCACTAAGTTACCGACCGGAAGGTCAGCGGTTCGATCCCCAGCTCCACCAAGTTGCCATTGTTGGGCCCTTGAGCAAGGCCCTTAACCCTATTTGCTCCAGGGGCGCTGTATCATGGCTGACCCTGCGCTCTGACCCCAGTTATGCTGGGATATGCGAAGAAGGAATTTCACTGTGTTGTAATGTATATGTGACAAATAAAGGCTTAACTTAACTTAAGTTCCCTCATTTGTATCAGTGTCTAAATTATACTGTTTTGTCTGCTTATACTAAGAACTAACTAAAAAATAACTAGTAGGACCTCTTTTTTCCTCTTTTGCATCAACACTACTTGCACATTACAGGAACCCAGTACAGTCCTGACCTCGCTACAAGTCACTTCCACAAGTTCGGGACATTCGAAGGAGTTCGTGGGAGGCCAGGGTTTCAGACATGAAGTAGTCAGTCCAATCATGGCTCCAGCTTGCTAAGAAAAAGGTTCTATTGTACCATGAAGGTGTTGAAGTACTTGGGAAGAGCATTAGTGTAGCAGGGAGTACTGTATATAGAGAAATAAAGGGAGTTTTTACTCTCATAACTGTGTTTTGGTATTCTGAACAGCCAAAAATTCCGTCTTGACTTGAACGCCCCTTGTGTGTTATGGATAACGACAGCTCTTTGGCAACTATTCTGCATCAGTGAGATGTTAAACAGGTTTTTCTGTTTCAACACTTCAATTTCTTACACTTACAAAATGTGTGTTTGTACTCACCACGAGATTTCATGTAGCATGAGTGACAGTTGAGAACACCGTTCCGGATCCGGACATCGGTTCCTGAGCTCGAGTCACCAAGCAGCCCTTTACACACACCGCACTGGGGGACACAGGTCAGCCAGAGTGAGAGTTACATTTTCTCAAATACCCATATACATGGGCAATTCAGAATAAACTGCACAAACATGCACACACATACACACCACACGTGGATCTTACTTTAAAACACTGGATGTGGAAGAAAAGGCCTAAACTGTCAATGATCATGGCGGCTCCTTTCCCCAGAGGTTGTGAACAGCTAGAGCACAGCTTCTTCGCACTCACTGACCTGCAGAATTAGGCATGATTTTAAATAAAATATCACATTTTTTATAAATTACCTTAATTTATTTAATTGATTCAAGGTCTTGTATAAGTACAGTAATTGTTGACTATGATAGCAATACTACATATGATTTATATCTAATAATATCTTATTCAATAATAATAATAATAATAATAATAATTTGAGTAAAGTATTTTAGTTCATTTATGTAGGGATTTTTATACAGTTAACAAATTATAACATTTTTAATGAATGATAGCTTTAACCCAAAAAACGTCCAGATGAGCCAGTAATTCTTTCTCTTGTAGCTTTACACAATGTGGTGATAAATAACTGAGTACCCAAGTACTCAGCCACCCCTGGCTGAGTACTCGGGTACTCAGTTATTTATCACTAAATAACTGATTTATCACTAAGGGCTTAAATATGCTTTGCATAAATGTTTTTTGTGTGTGTGTGTGTGTGTGTTTAGTTTTTATAGTTATTATGCATTTAAAAGAATTATAGCGAAGCACTGTTGATGTATTTAATCGCAAGGTATTGATTAACGTTCTCTAACAGCAGCTTTGATTGTAGTCCCGGGGGTAAGGATTACACTGATGGGTTCTTTCTTATTTACTCTTATTAACTGTTATTAATAACTCACACAGGGTCGCAATTGGAACAGGAAGTCCCCGACTACAAACGAGTTCCATTCCAGGGGCAGGTTTTTACGGTCCGATGTTTGTAAGTCTGATTTGTTCTTATGGCTGACAAAGTGAGTCTTGTACGCCTTTGACACGAATACACGAAGTAAAGTATATCAATCCACTTGAGTAAATCTGTCCCTTTTCCCCACCATCATGTAGCCAACAATCGTAATCGTGCCTAAGGAAATGAATCTCTCACAAAAGTAACAGTGTTGTCCCTCCACCTTTAAATCGCGAGGGGAATCCCGGACGTCATTTTGTCTCTGAGCTGTTTTCCACTGTATTGGACTGTGAACTCTGATTTTCTAAAACTACGACTATTCCTCATCAGGACAGCTTTACAGGACAGACATTTTGTGGCACCTCCACACACGTACAACATACCGGACTTTTATACATTTTCTTATCGTACATGCTGAAAATATTGTATATATTTGTTAATACTGGTATCTGGTGCATTGCAGTATCTATTTTTTTGTACAGTACATGTAAATGTTCATAAGCCAGGGACTACCTGTATAAGAGAACTAAACCACATAATGATGTGCTGCTGGAGAAAAATAATGAACTTTGAGAAGGCAACAATAAGCTTTCTTTCATCAATCCTTCATCAGGATTTCCAAACTCTGAACACGGATGTGATTGAGTCGGACATTAAGTGGTTAAGAGGTTGTATTCACAATGTCGGATTTAAGTCATTCAGTTGTCCTTATGTTGGGTTTTGGTTGGCTGGCGCGCAACTTAATTACAGCTATATGACAACGCCATACAAAGGTAGGGTTTAGTACTTAAAGAACGGTGTTGGATAAAATCACGCACTGCCACAATTTTGTAAAGTGTGTTACTCTGAGGTGAATGGAACGTGGTGTCGTATTTAAATGCATCATAGAGGCTTGTTTCTTGATTTCTCATCATATTACTTAATTAAGGTGTTTTATTCATTTGTTCATTCATTTTTACATATACATTCATATTTGGGGCTACTGTATATGCAATGTACTGAATCGTGATAACACATATCACTGAACAACATCTCAACAACCTCCACAGGAACAACTCCTCATATAAGAACAAATGAAACATATGGTTTCATCTCAAATTTCAACTGCATCGCCATCTGGTGCCTCAGCAGCAATCTGTTCTGTGCAAATTCAACAACATTCTCTCTTTTTTTTTAGGTTCAATTAGGTTTAAATAGTGCACTACAGTTTCCCAAGCACTAAAAGTCTGCAGACCGCACCACATGAGATGCGGATAACTAATACATTAGTGTTTAAAGCAATCAGAGACATGTATTTTGGTTCTCATGCTCGATATAACATCACTATCTATAGTGATGTTATAACGAACACTACAGTTTCCTGTAGTGTGTGAATGGGCGTGTGAGTGTGTATATGTTCGTGTGCCTTGCAATGGATTGGCACGCTGTGCAGGGTGTACCCAGCCTAGTGCCCTAAGTCTCCTAGCATAGGCTCCAGGTCCCCACGACCCTGAATACAGGATAAAGCGGTATAGAAGATGAGTGAGTGAGTGAGTGCAGTTGAGTTGGTAAAACATTGCAGTTCCTGTATAATCCTAAACTATTCACACATTGGCAAGCAACACAGGATCTGATGTGGTTGGAGCTAATCTTTTTTCAAAGTTTGTATGTAACAGAATAAGAAATATATATATATATATATATATATATATGTATATACTCAGCAAAAAAAGAAACGCCCCTTTTTCAGGACTGTGTATTTCAACAATAATGTTGTAAAAATCCAAATAACTTTACAGATCTTCATTGTAAAGGGTTTAAACAATGTTTTCCATGCATGTTCAATTAACCATAATCAATTACTATTGGTACGTCTCGTGCCCCAAGATGAATAATAATACAGAATCAATATATTTTTTAAATCATGATATAGATATAGAATTGCCATACTGATTGTATCAGCAGTAACGTATCGTGATAATATCGTATCGGGTGGAACCTGGTTATTATCGTCCCTATATCAATGCTGCAACAATTTCAACAATGCCAATTTTGCACTGATGTATAAACACAAATTTGCACATCTGGTAGATGCTAAACTGCATTTCGCTGCTGAGTACCTGTATTATGCAATGACAATAATACACACCTCTTCCACAGCAAACGCATGGTTATTTACAAATTTAGTCCTCCATACTCACAGGTTAGCATTCCAAGTCGTTTATAAATCCACAGTTTAGCTGTAATGTAGTAATTAGTTTCTAGATTTTTGTAAAATTTGTGTCATGAATGATACCACAAATATATTAACGGATGCCATTAGATTTAGACCAACTACAGATTAGTTGCAATGCTATGATTAATAATAATAATAATAACAATAATAATAATAATAATAATAATAAATGTTACTCGTTATAATGGCAATTTTTGTTAAGTGATGAAACTTTGGTTTTGGAGTCAACAGGTCATGAATTCTACCACAAATATCAGAGTATGACAACCAAAACAGCATATACACATCCACAACTGCATGCAAAAACAAGCATCATTTAACGACATGACGGAAAACACCTCACATGCACTTTACTGTATGTTGTGGCAATGGTGGTGAAGTGTGTGTTTGTGTGTGTGTGTATGCATGTGTATGTCCTACCTGTCTGGAGATGAGGGTGATGTGTCTTGTGATGATGGAGATGTGTGTATCCCTAAAATGTTTTCGTACGACCCAGACCTGACCACATCAGCACGCAGACACACACACATACACAATCGCACACACAGACATACGGATGAGAAAGCAAGCAGGGTTTCTTTTCTTTCTTTTTTTTTGTTTGCAGCTGCTGCTTGCTGTTGCTGGCTTGCTTTCATTTTCAGCACTTCATATTTTGAACAGCATCACCAATATGTCGGAAAATTATGAAATAATAATCATAAAAAAAACATGAAACAAATAAACTTTTTTTTTCAACAAAAATTCCTTGGATGCATTTTAAAATAAAGCTCAAGCACAAACGCGGTACAGCGTGTGCATATCAGAGACAAGCTGATCCATATCCATAGCCTTATGCATGCCCACATGCATGTCACACACACGTAATGTACACACACCTCCTCATCCTGGGAGGCTGATTCGGTGACGGGCTCACGTTCCGGTCAAGGGAGGCTGTTTTCTTCCACTCCTGCTTGCTCTCTGATTTGCAGCTCCAAGACACATCTGTATTGACACACACATTTGATAGATAGATAGATAGATAGATAGATAGATAGATAGATAGATAGATAGATAGGTGTATGTGTTTGTGTGGAACTGTGTAAGTGATGGGTTGTTTATGAACGATTAGTTCTTTTTAACATGACTCAGATGAACGAGTAGTCTCAGAGAGTGATTAAGTCATTTCTACTGGGCGCGCATGCGCAAAGTATCGCAAAACCTCTGTAGGTTATGTACAGAAAACAGAATTGAGTAGCTACCTCACAAGTTCTCTGGTCCAAATCGTTTGTTTTTTTTGTCATGTGACTCCCATAGTCGCTATGCATTTCATTACACAGGAAACAGAATTGAGCAGTTCTTCTCGAGAGTCTTGTAGTCTGAGTCGTTCATTCTTTTGTCACGTGACTCCCATAGATGCTATGTAGTGCAATAGATTCATAAGAACGAACGACTAGAAGACTCACGAGGCTCAATTATTCTGTTTTCCATGTCATGCACTGCATAGCGTCTATGGGAGTCACATGACAAAAGAACGAACAATAATAAGAGGTGAGCTGCTCATTCTGTTTATCATAATATGTCCTCAGCTGCATTGTAATATTTTCATTACTGGAACTATAGCCAAAATTTGTGTATGTAGATGTGCTGGGGGTCTGTTTATTTGAATTTTATTTCTGATCACGAAATGAACCAAATAACTAAAAAAAAAAAAAGATTTTTTTATTTCGATGAATGAGATTCAAAGAACCGACTCACTAAAATGATCCAAATTTCCCATCACTAGTGTTTGTGGGTGTATTTGGGGGGGGAAAAAAAAGGTTTAGAAAATAGGCTTAAGCAAGTAAACCTAGAGCATCTTAACCATTTCGAATGTGGATGTTTTGTGTGTTAGTGACAGCCCACCCTGTGTGAACTGCAGCTGCGGTGTAGCTGATTGACTTTCTTGAAGTTCTGCTTTCTGGTCAATCTGTTGTGGAGGTGAGGGCACTTTCGTCTGATCAGACCTGTGTTTGGATAGAAATCACAGATAAAACTTGAATTTAGGAAGTAGTAGAGCTGTGGCTCATAGATAGACTATCAATGCAATATTTGAGTACTACGATTTTTTAAATCGATTTCGATTGTTTATTGTCTGATGTATTTCAAGCAGCTACATTTCTTACAAGTTACAATATTAAAAACTACTAAGGTATTTAAGGTATCAAATGTTGTTGCTTGTTTAAAAGTCATGTCTCATACTCAGAGATCAGTCATCTGGTCCACAGTCTGTTATAGTATGTGTAGATAAATGCACCAAAAATAAAAACAGAAGGACTAATACTCTCGCAAATCACGAGTATTTACAGAAAATGCTTTCGACTTGTATTTTCTGCAAAAGCAGTGGTGTATTTTTAAGGAATTTGAATGAAATGTATTATGAATCAGCTGACCCAACAGTTAAATTAACTAAATTAAACTGAATAACTGATTGAATTGGACGGCACTTAGCATGTAAAGATGTGTCACCCATCGACTATTGCTGACCAGATCAGTTGTCCTTTATTCATTCTCACTTTATTTGGATGGTCCAGTTTATGGCTCTTTATGTTCAACAGGTCACCGCCTATTAATATTTCCTCGTCCTATCAGAGTTTCAGTTCATCTGTAGGAACTTACACAGCGCACTCAGCACACAAACACAAGAAATTATGTGTAATTACAGAATATACAGTAGTTTACACAGGATGATTGGAAGGAGTCTCCAGTGTCAGTGCTTTGTAACAATCAGTGGTTAAGCTAGACAACACAGGTAACTTCACGAGAGACAAAAAAAGGCAGTGCTACCTCGGCGTACGAATTTAATCCGTTCCGGAGGCGTTCTTGAGGTGAAATTTCATACTGTGGAACACATTTTCCCATAGGAAATAATGTAAATGCTGATAATCCGTTCCAGCCACCCAAAAATCAAGTCAAAGGCAGTAAAACTGTCATTTTATACATATACAGTTCAGTACACAGTGAACCAAAGTAACGTTCCTCCAGGACCATGGTGCTACATACAACATAAATTAGCAAAGCTAACTAGCTAACCAAGAAACCTAATTAGCTGACTAGCTAAGACTAGACAGATCGACATTTTTAAATTAAAAGATGTCCTATACAAAAGAGACACCATAGTGCAAATGTGCAAACAAGACGACAACATGACACATTTCAATCTGCTGTGGTCGTGAGGTAATGTGCTGAGGTAGTTGGAGAAGAAACAGTAAACATTTCTTGCTAAGTAGCAGCAAAGGTAGAAAAGAGTTTTAAATATTACCAATATTACCAATTTCCATATACATATACTGTAAAACAATCAAAACACTTAGAAAACACATGTAAATGAAGTAAAATATGAAATAAATAGACATCAAACCTCACTTAACCTTAATTTATGCTAACTCGTAGCACCGGCTGCTTTACAAACAAAACTGAAAGTGGCTCCCTTTTCTTCTTCCGACAGTCCTTGATAACATTCTTGAACCTCATGGTACTAAATGTATGAAATTTATTTTATTTAAATAGTACATTTAAATACAAAAGATCCCACAAAATTTTTTTTTTAAATTGATTAGCTTGGTTTTCCAATGACGCTAAAAAAAGTTTGTTCATATGCCGAAAACGCTTCGTATGCTGAGGCAAATGTTTTGCAAAATTTCAGTTCTTCAGGTAAAAATTTGTGAGGCGGGTACGTTCATATGCCGAGGTACCGCTGTATGTGAATGTATGTGATAACATGAACTAACTTGTATATTTTGAACATATTATAGTTTTTTATTTAATTTTTCCCAAAAATTAAAAGTAACCATAAATAGATGCAACCATTAAAAAGATGCAAGACTCTTCACAGTTAAGGATGTGCTGTTACTGGAAAATTATCAACGTTAGAATTCAACCGTCGCTTGTGAACAGGGACTGAAAGGAAAGATTTCTGACTCGTTATTCCACTAGGGGGCAGAAGAGAGCAACTCGGGACCACGGATACGTCCACTGCAGGAAATTTAATTCTTAATTAAAAAGATAAATATCATGATCAAGAGGGAGTGAAAATACATACAGTATGGCTTTGTATGGTTTGGATTTCTTTGGAATTAAACTGCATGTTAATAAAATGTTTATTCCATTAGGGTATTCAGAATGTACCATTTTAGATACAATTCTAGATAAATACGCACATTTGATTTTTAATGCGCTAATAAACATATTTTTGGTTCAGCTCCTTTGATACTGGACAGAGTAGAATAAGTTTGACCCCTTACGTTCTAAAATTTCCTTTATTATCTCACCTGTGCTGGAAACCGTTCTTCTGGTTCATCTTCGCCTCTTTCTCCAGCATTTCCTGTTTCCTGTCCCAGTCTGCCAGTGACAGCACAATGGTGTTGTGAGGAGTTGTGGAAATGGGAACACCTTCCGTCACACCAGAGGATGAGTGCGGGGTCAGCGGGGTCACCGTTTCCTCCAAGATCCGCTGCTCCTATTGAGCGGGAAAAGCTCAGCGCTGTTACCTCATGATCGTTGCAGTGGGATGTCTGAGAATTTCGGGATGAAGAAACGTACCTCTTCATGGTGTTTCCTTTCTTCTTCTTCTACCTCCTTCTGAGCTTTCTCCCACTCATGCTTTAATCTCTCCTGTTCCTGCTGGTACTTCTCCTAGAGAGAGAGAGAGAGAGAGAGAGAGAGAGAAAAAAAATCTCTGTATTCCAGTACATTTTCATACTGACTTTCGAATTTCACCTAAAGTAATATTTTACCCTAAAATAATATTAGTTATAGTAACTAAAGCCCCAGATACTATTAATTTTGCTTACAGTTGTAAAGATATGGGCAAAAATGTAATAATGTTATGATGTTTTTCCACAATGGCACTTGTCTTTCTTTTCCTTTTATTTTTTATTTTTTGCACACGTTCACTGTGTCCAGGAGAACATACTATTCTGCAATTATATAAACCTCTTCTACCAGGTTTTAAGAACAAAAATAGGCCTGGAAAGGAGTCTTGGCCTTTCAGAGGTTTATGTAATCTTACGTTGCATAATAACAATAATTATGCAGTCATGTTTCACGTCTCGTCATTGTGCAGGTCTACAGCTGCAATTATGCATCGTACAATAAATAAATTGTATCTTAGGCTATGTTCACAGTACAAGCCACATCGCTGAGTTCCAATTTTTTGGTCAGATCAGATTTGCATTTTGTGACTGTTCATATTTATAATTCACAAATGACTTTTATCTGACAGGACTCTGAGAAAACTCTGAGTGCTTCATGTGTCCACTCATTCATTTCAAAGCATGCAATTTTAGCAAAAGTATGCGTGGGGTTTTGCTCTGGAGGATGGCACGCAGTTAGCCGCCTGCATTTATTGAGAAGGAAGGAAACCAGACTCGTTGCTTTAGCTGTTTTTGCAGCTGTTGCTAGCGTGGCTATAAAATCCCTGCGCTGTCAGCGAGACAAAAGCAATAACATTGCAAGAACATGTTTAGATCAGATTTGTGCGTTCAGACAGCCATAAAAACATTAAATTGGTTTCACATTAGGGTAAAAAAAAATATCTGAATAAAGTCACTTCAGGCTGGTAATGTGAACGTAGCCTTAGAGCCCAATTTAAAAGACAGCAAAAAGTGATAGAATAGAAAAAGTGAAATGAGATGAAGATGGAAAACCACAAGCTCTCAGGTGCTACGTTATGAATGGAAAAAACAACAACAGGCCACAAGGACAGTAAATGCGCCTCTGGACCTCGAGATATCAACACTTATTCCTAAACCCAAATTTCTACTATAATCTATTCATGCGAGCGTTAAAGCCTCTTATGGATGTCCACTCCAGTCAGAGCTGAGCATCCATCTTCTAACTGTGGAAGGCCACAGGTCATGTGACACACCTGTGACCTTTCAGTGTACCTGTAGCAGGCGCTCCTGCTCCTGCTGCCACCTCTCCTGCCGTTTACGCTCTTCGTTAGGGTCCCAGGTCCAGTGATTAACCCTCTTTGCAAGGTTCAAGATCGGGGTTTCGATCTGACGCACACGATTACACAGCGGAAAAAAAAGAAAAGAGGAGGAAAAGGGAAATGACAGGACAGCTTCTACTTGATGTAAAGGAACGGAAAAAACCAGACAGGAAGACGGTAAGAGAGTGTGTCGGGGGTATACTCACGCATTCGCTGGTCAAGTCGATTCCCTCTGTGGAAAATAAAGGTGAAAGACAGAAGAGAAAGTTTACCCGTTGAAATTTTGCGCATGCGCATCACAACCACAAGGCTGCTTGTTGCTCTATAACAAGCTAATGAGGACACAAAAAACAGTGCAGGAGATGACAATGAAAGAACACGACAAAAGCGTCTTTAAAACTTGTCCGAACAAAGTGTCATGGAGGATGTTGCGGAAAAAGTGCAGTTCATAAGAAACACAGTCATCAGGAACTCATTGTGTTGGTTTCACGACTGTTGTTCCCCGTATTTTTTTGTCATTTTTAATACACCCATGTCAACTATCTTTTATTGCAAAATGTAAGATCAATTTAAGATCATCAGTCATCTTCATGTTTATCTTCCTGTAGTCAAAACAGTCAAATTCAAGATTTTATATTTTGTGGCCTAAAAATATAAATCTGTGACAATGTCTTTTTTTTTTTTTAAAAATCGCCACTATGACACGTCAGCAGCTCCGTACATGTGAGTAATGATAGGCTGCTTCACATATAAACAGTTTGATGGCAAAACGCTATAAAAGCCACTTTCGAAGTTTTACAGGTTTTGGTTAATATTTTGAGAGATTGTTCATAATGAAATGTTTAATAATAATAAAAAAAACTACATATACTTTTTAGAAGCTTTAAGCTTGCCAGGTTTAGGCGAGGCCGCATAACATAGCAAAACACAATGCATCCTGACAAAGTCAAACTGCATCCCTCTGAGCAAAACAGCGTGTGTGCTGTGAGTGATTTTACTGTGTTCAGTGGGGTTTTGGACAATGTTGAAGCTGAGAAAAAGGATGTGTACATCATGCTGCTGCTATTGCAGGTCCCCCAGCATTATTGAACTATAGGTAGGTTTTGATTTACATTCAAGATACGTTCTGTGAAGAAGAACATAATGTGATTTGGATGCCGTACAATCAAGTGTTATCTTTTGTATACAGTAGTAATGTATTTTGTATAGTACTTTAGAATAAGTGGGCGGCGCGGTGGTGTAGTGGTTAGCACTGTCGCCTTGCACCTCCAGGGTCCGGGTTCGATTCCCGGCCAGCCTCGATTCCCGTCTCTGTGTGCATGGAGTTTGCATGTTCTCCCCGTGCTTGGTGGGTTTCCTCCGGGTACTCCGGTTTCCTCCCACAGTCCAAAGACATGCAGATTAGGCTAATTGGCGTTCCCAAATTGACCATAGTGTGTGAATGAGTGTGTGTGTGCTCTGAGATAGATTGGCACGCTGTCCAGGGTGTACCCTGCCTCGTGCCCTGAGTCTCCTGGGATAGGCTCCAGGTCCCCGCGACCCTAATACAGGATAAATCGGTATAGAAGATGAATGAACTTTAGAATAAGTTTTGATAATTTATGGTGTAAACTTGGTTTGTCTTCGATAGTTCGCTAATTAGGTGTCCTAGTTAGCTAGTTAGTTCAGTCTGTTCATTTATGTTACATGTATGTATCACCTTGGTCCTGTGTACTAAACTGCATAGGGTTGAAATGACAATAAAAAACTATACTTTACTTCACTACTTGACAGATGAAGAATTAAGCAGAGGAATAACATTACATCATAAAAAAATGCACATGTACAAATTTGGTTCTGTCTTTTCTGGTCTGGTTTCCATTAGGTTACTTTAAACTATGATAATTTCATGGATCCACTGACGTTTATGCAGGTGGATGATGCACAACTGAACATTATATGGCGCATACCTGTACAATAACAAGGCGCTAAGTACCACAGAAACTGGTAGAAGAGAAACAGATACTGTACTGTAAATTGAAATTTTGTGTTGCTTCATGATCGTTAACAATAACTGTAATTAAAAAGTTTTGGTGACATTTTTTTTCAAAAGTATTTTGACATTCTAAATACTCTTGTGACTCAAAGAAAGCATACGCAAAATATTTTCTGTCAGTTTACAATACTTCTTGGTTTATAAAAAAAAAATTATTGTTTTTGTCAAAACTTAAAAAATGGAATTCTCTCATTTTGCTGTCAAACTGTTCATGTATGGGAATGCTAGGGTGTGTTTAAAGAAGTTTCCATCCTGGCTCTTACTATGGAATCCTAGTGCGGACAAAATGGAGTAATAAATACAGTGCTGTGAAAAAGTATTTGTGCCCTTCCTGAATTTTTCTTCTCCACAAATGGGGAAAAGTTGAAACGGTAGAGAACCTTTCCAGGAGTGGCCGGTCTACCAACATTACTCCAAGAGCACAACGACGACTCATCCAGGAGCTCATAAAAGATCCCAGAACAACATCTAAAGCACTGCAGGCCTCACTTGCGTCAGTTAAGGTCAGTGTTCGTGATTCAACAATAACATTAAGACTGGGCCATAATGGCCTCAATGGGAGATGTCCAAGGCAAAAGGCACTACTGACTAAAAAGAACACAAAGGCTCGTCTCACATTTGCCAAAAAAATCTTGGTTATCCCCAAGACCTTTGGCCAAATATTCTGTGGGCTGATGAGACTTTTCGGAAGGTGTTTATCTCGTTACATCTGGTATAAAACAAACACAGTGTTTCACAAAAAAGAACATCATACGTACCAACAGTCAAACACGGTGGTGGTAGTGTGATAGTCTTGGGCTTTGCCCCTTCAAGGACCTGGATGACTTGCAATGATTGAACCATGAATTCTGTGCTCTACCAGAAAATCCTGAAGTAGAATGTCCGGCCATCTGTGCCCTCAGGTTTGTCCAACTTGGGTTAGTCCACCTCTGAATAGCTCAAAAATCCCAAAATATTCTTTTTTTTTTTTTTGTCATTTTTTGTAATATTGAAATTTGTTTGATCTGAATCATTGACAAATATGCAAAAAAATAAGGAATGGGCAAATACTTTTTTCACGTCACCGTAACTTAAAAAATTCTCATCATGTCCTCAGCAGGCTACAGTGCCTAAACAGGTAAAACATTTCACAATGGATGGAAAGACCGGACCCTGACAGAGGACAAGATGTGACAGAAAAAAAGGTGGATGAATGCGCCTTACTTATCCACTCTGACCTATAAATGCGAATGGGGTAGGAAACCCAGGTGTAGAGCCAGCTTTACCTGAAGGTGCGAAGAATTCCAAGCGTAACCTAGACCTACTAGGGGTGTGTGTGGGTTCTGATGCACATATGTGTATACAGTAGGTACATATATAAGGACACACAATAAAAGTAAAAAACATTCAGAGAGAGAAAAACAAATCATAAAAAAAAAAACCCAGAGTCAGAATACAGAGTGAGGAATTCAATTTAAAATTAAAAGAGAATTCAAACGAGAGGAGAGCTTAAACGATTGACAAAGCAAGGAACTGTGGGTAGTGTAGTTCTGTTACCTGAGCAGGAGGTAAAGTCAGACCTTCTGGACTCTTCTATGGAAATCTCATCAGATTTCTGGCTGAATCCCTCTGAACAGCTCATCTAAACATTATCAAAACAGTACATCCTTTTACAATTCAAAAGCGTCAGAATAATTATGAATACATATTGAGAGTAAGAGTAACATCTAACAGTAGCGTATTTTTTTTAAATAGCAATTTAATTGCAAAATGTATTTAAAAATACCTGGTATAACTGATAAACTGAATTTCCTTCCATCTTTTAGGAAAGTTCCAAACTGTAAAATGGTATTGGCCACTCCCAGTACTTTTGTCACGTTTTGCCATAGACGCTATGTAGTGCAATAAATTCAAAAAGAACGAACAGCTCGGACCAGATATGATGGTGAGCTGCTCATTCTGTTTATATGTCCTTAGCTGCATTGTAATATTTTCATTACTGGTACTATAGCCACAATTTGTGTACAGTATGTAGACGTGCTGGGGGTCTTTTATTGAAAATGATCTGATCAAAAGAACGAAATGAACTAAATGACTTAAAAAAAAGATTCATTCATTTTGATGAACAAGATTCAAAGGACAGAGTCACTAAAATTATTTAAACTTCACATCACTACTTTGGAGGCATTTGAGGAGGTAAAACATCATGTTTTCTTTGTAATCCTAACAAGTATTTGCTAAGTTTGGTTCGAAATTATAATAATTATGGCTGATAAATTTAAATTTAGCTTATTTGTTTCACTTAATTTGAAGTTAAGTATTAAACTCTTGTATTTGAAGTTAGTTTGTAGTGTTTAAATGCCGTTCTTAGTTTTTAAATGAGAAATTCAATTCAATTCAGTTTTATTTGTATAGCGCTTTTAACAATTGACATTGTCTCAAAACAGCTTTACACAATCAAAAGAATTATTTAAGTTTGTATGGAATGTGAATGTGTATGAATCAAAATGTTCAGATATTCCCTGGTGAGCAAGCCCGAGGGCGACAGTGGCAAGGAAAAACTCCCTGAGAAGAAATGTTATAAGGTTGCTAATGTTATAAGGAACGGGCTACATTTAATTAAATCAGTAAACTTTTCTTCAAAGATTTAAAATTGCAACAAAATCCGGGGGAAAAAAATTATTGAATCAGGATATTTATAAAATCGTGATACTTATAGAATTGCAATTTTAATCAAATCAGGTATTATGATAATATCATACCGGAGGTGACTGGTGATTACCACCTCTATTAGTCTCAATAAAATATTAGCTATACCTGGTCAGGAATAGGAGCATCTGTCATGGGGAGTAAATGTTTTTCTCTAAGCTCGGTCACGATGGTAGTCTTGACCATGCAGTTGCGCTTCACCGCCATATCAGGGATGTTCTGCTTTCCTAAGATAATTAAGAAGCACATCTCAGGACATGCTCAAGTCATATCTGTCAAACCAGGCTTCAAGTACAGAAACATTGTCTTAAGAAATCAGATCTGTGCTCTATGAAATTAGACGTCACATACTAAGGCTTTTTTTTTTTTTTCAACAAGAACAAAAACACAGTAGAAAGCTTGGTTCTTGATCCAACCTGTTAGTTCTGATTTTGTGAGGGTTTTGGAAGCCTCGTCCTCTGTCCTCCTCTTTTGAACAGCGATGCTGTGGATGTCGGTCTCTTCTTTAACACATTCAGCTTTTTGAACGGGTAAGGTCTGAGTGCACTCCTGAGCTGTGGTTTCACTTCCAGCTGAGATTTCTGGTTCTCGCTGAGGACTCTGATTTGCTGGTTTCGGTGGTGATGGGCTGAAGGAAACGGGTCTCACTGGATTCTCTCTTGCGTCCTCCGGAATGGAGTCACCGTTCACGCGCACCAGTCCGTCATTCTGAAGCAAAACAAAAACAGTGATTATGAAATGCAGTAAGTGACTGGAACTGTTTCGATGTAATGTCTCATGCAATCAGGAACGAGAACATGATTTGACATTTGAGGTATCCTTAGTAACTGCCTGGTAAGGGGTTAAAATTAGTTTACTAGTCTGTTTATGTTCTGGTTAACATGCTTCCACTTCGGTTTTGAATACAGGTTAAAATACAGATAGTGACACTTCATCACTCCAATTATGCTTTTGAACTTTTTACCTTAACTTGCTTATAAGAAGGTTGATTAAATTTGGGTTGGCTGTACGGTTTTGCCGTTAGTAACGGTACAGGTCTGGATGGTGCAGGAGGGATCCAAACAGGCGAGACAGGAACTTCAGGGGATATGGTTGTTCTGCTGGGAGAAAGAGGGGCTTCTATGGGTTTGGAGTCGAGGAAAGGTGAGAGGGAGCTGTCTGGAGTTCTGATTTCTTGTACCGAAGAAACTGGAACTTCTGAAGTTTTGGCGGCTCGGACGGGAGAAAGTGGGACGACTAGCGCTTTCGAGTCTCCTGCTGGCGAGAGGGGGATTTCTGGAAGAAGGGATACTTGTGGAGTTCTTGAGTCTAGGATAGATGTTAATTCTGGACTCTTGTGCGTTATAGTTTGTGTTATCTGATCACTGGAATCGGTTTCTACATCCATGCACATCTGAGACTCGGGAATCTCTGCTTCTTCATCCAGTGCGGCCGCAGATTGTATCGTTACGGCAGACGGGAGTTTCGGAAGCTGGAGCTTCTCTAATATGGCGTCGCTGATGGTAAAGCGGAGGGCATAGCGCTGTAATATGGCCGCTTTTTCTTCGGGAGTCGCAGCTTGGAGGTATAACTCGTGCAGCTCCTGCTCTCGACGCTCCCTGAAGCAAGCATGGAGAGAGAGAGAATAATTATATAACTTTACATCAATATTAAGACATCCTGCTTTATATCCAATGCAGGTTAAAAGAGAATCCAAGGACGTGAAAACATGATGAAATATCTTGCAAGATCAAGGTCAAACAGGACTCCTGGCATGCTGCAGGCCCACTTTTACTACTGCAGTGTAGTAAAACCCTCCACCAATTATAAATATGTTAGCTATGATCTGTTAATAAACTCAAAGACTATGGTAGAGAGAGAGAATGAATTAAAAAGATGGGCGCTCACTTTTCCTCCACGATCTCTTTGTACGTTTTGATGCTCTTCCTGCGATGTGCAGCTCCCTCAGTTGTCATCAGTTTTTCCATCATCTTCCTCTCCTCCTCTTTCCTGATCAGGTCCTGAGAGGCACTGCGTCTTCGATTCTTCCACCGAGCTAGGTCCTAGCTCACACATGCACACACAGACATATGGATAAGCGGTTTCTTGGTTTACAGACTGCATCGCTGATTATTTTCCTATAACAGAACATCTGCACCATCTGTATACTCCTTTGCCCATATGCATTGCAAAAAGACAATGGAAGGGTTTTTTTCCGTAAACAGTCAAGGATGCATGTGTAAACAGATATGTTTGCATCCTGGTTTTTTTTCTTCCTCTCTTTATATCTGTTACATGTAGCAATAGTTCGGACATGACTCACATCCTGCCACTGGTCCTCCTCCTCTTTGACTTTGTTGTACTGGTTGTGCAGCCTCTCGTGTCGTGTCTGGCTGTGCGGTGAAAGCGAGTCCACGTCCTCCTCTTCGTCGCGCATGTCATTCAAACTGACGCTCCTGGAAACAACGAATGCAGCGGAACAAAACTGTTAGCGACCATACACACACACGTCCAAGGTCGTGTGCAGAACGTGACCTTGGGCCGTGGTTTACAGGTTACAATCCAGTGCAGGATGCAGAAAGAGAAAGAGAAAGAAAAGGAAGAAAGAATCCTTTTGGATGCAATGGGTAAAGTGTTATTTACATGCAAAAGATCTGAATTGTTGAGCAGGACGCAGGGGGTGAAAGGTCAACAGAACAGAGGACAAAAAAAAACAGGCACTTACTCGGTTTCATCAGAAACACTAGAAGACTTGTGACTGAATCTAGAACATTAAAAATTAAAGACAGAACAATGTGAGCTTTTGATTAAATAAATAAATAAATAAATAAATAAATAATAATAGAAGGTAACACCCTTCAGTGAGTATACTGTATGTCTCAATAACTTTTTCATCTCAATATTAGCTTATTTTCTACACAATTTCTATGGAATTCAGACACAATAGAGAACAACCTGTTTCCGTACACGAGCATCACTTAACATAGCCCATATTTATTTATTTATTTATTTTTACAAATAAATCACAGTTTCAGATAGCATAGCAGTTAGGAGTTTCACTGTTATTGCTATTAGTAATATACCTTTGTTCATACACTTCCCATAAGTCCTGGAGTATACTGTATATATTGCAATAAAGAAATCTATAAATAAATTTGCCTTCTGCAAATAAATAAATAAATAAATAAATGTGGGCATATTTCAAGTAGGCAAGTATGGTCTGGTCAAAAGGTATGCTATGCTAAATCTAAAAACACATTACAGTATATATGCCCTTATAATTGCTATGCAGCATTCCACAAAAAATAAAGTGGCAATAACGCAGCAAAACATTTGTGCTGATGAACCACCACAACAAAAGTTAGCATCCTATGCAACTTTTTCTTCTTTTTTTTTTTGCATGTGGAAATATAATTATACTTTTACCACAAAGTGGCATCTCAACCATTTGGAATAGGACTATACAAGGGTCTGCTATAATTAAGCCTAGATTGTTGGTATTATTGCCATGGGAAATGAAAATCGTTTGGAAAAAATAAAAAGAATCGCTTGAATCTTTTAAATACTAGGTTAAATGCTTATAAGGAAATAAAACCAGTGGGTTTCACCAGTGCTTGGGGTAATTTATTTTAGGTAATTTATTTAATTTATGTAATTTATAGGAGGAAAATACACATTTTGTGTGTCTGTGTGTGTCTAAGAGGGTAAAGCTGCTTCTCACTTCAGAGGGAAAACATCATCATCCAGGCCAAACTTGTGCCGCGCATCAGGGTCAGGTAAAGGTAAAGGGCTTTGGGCCTGGGCCCCACCCACAACATCAACTTCCCCACCAAGCACTGCCACAGTGTCTGTTTTCTGCCCATCCAGGATTGGAGGGCATTTTCTGGGCATGCCATCAACATCTGCAGGGGGCAGGGTCACAGATCTAGGGGTGGGACTGAGATTGTAGTCATGGTTACTGAAGCAAAATATAAAGAAAAGAAATAACATTTTTGAATACAGCAGTTCTCTTTTCAAGTTCAAGCCAAACATGGAGGTTGAAACCAGACCTCAGATTAATTTCAACAGAACATGCACGCTCAAGTTGATTTAAAAAACTTCAGTCATGCCCTGAAAGTCACTTTACCAAGAGGTTAACGAAACTGAGATCCATGATTAGGGTGATCTTCACCAGTCCGGTACTAAATACTCCATTTATACAGTTTTTGTACCAGCAGAAACAACTGGCACAGGGGTGGGGCAAGATGCCCTGTTCATTGCTCAGAGCAATACTACACCAGACAATGTGGCACATCTCCTGCAGGCCTCAACAGCCCAGAGAAGTACTGTAGCTGGAGCAGAACATCATCAGATTCCTAACCAGCAATGAGCAAGTGGGGGAACATCCTGTTGGTCTGAGGACCACATGTTACACTCTCAGGGATAAGACGTCAACCTTCTCTTCATGTCGACATCCTGCAACAAAATCCCACCCAAAGCCAGCACAGATTGGTGAACTGATGGCCCAACCACTAGCACGAAAGAGAGGTGGGTTAAAGCGTAGCAGCCAGATCCTCTAGAGCAGGGGTACTCAAATATTAATTTGAATGGTCCACTTACCAAATTTCTATTCAGTCCGAGGTCCGGAAAAATTACAGTCCAATTTCAAATAGAGAACTACAAAAAAAGTAAAACCCAAAATTTTCTAACAATACTCAAAAATGACATGGTAGTCATTTTAGTGTGAATGGTGACATCATCTTTGTGCCACCAGTTGTTTGAACTTGGGCATAAAAAGTGTGAGGACCAGGTGGAGACACTGATGTAAATGTTCATTGGTGAGGGAGCTGTGATATGTGTTTTTCACCATGCTCATAGTTGAAACGGCAGATTCATAGCAGTACGTTGAGGAAAACATTGTGAGAATTTGAAGGGCCATTTTCTGCAGGACAGGAACACCTCCTGCAGTAACCATCTTTGTCCAGAAGGTGAGAAGGTGACCACGTTTAATTGCTAGATTAAGCACATTGGTTTCCTGCTTCCCACAGGGAGCACGAATGTATATTTGTCTGTCCACTCACTCTTAAATTCGCTGTTTTCAAAATCAACTTATATCAATGCCCAGCTTTGAGCACACCATTAGGATATTAAGGACATATTATAATAAACAGAATGAGAAGCTCACCTCTTATATCTTCCACGAGTCGTTCGTTCTTTTGAATCTACTGCACCGCATAGTGCCTATGGGAGTCACGTGACAAAGGACGGAACAACTCGCGACTTGACGATTCGTTGAGAACCGTTCAGTACATAGCCTACGGAGGTTTTGTGATGATTTGCGCATGCGCGCCCAGTAGAACATGAACGAATCACTCTCGGAGACGACTCGTTCTTCTGAGTCACGATAAAGATTCATTCAAAAAGAACGAATCGTTCATGAACGACCCATCACTAGAAGACTCAAAGATATATTGCGCGGAAACACAGTTGCGCACTTCATTGAGAACTCATTTGGATTATGATTAAATTAGCATGTTTGTTTTGGCGCCGGTCCAGATGTAACCGTATTTGGGTCCGGATGCGGACCGGAGTCCGCCTATTGAGTACCCCAGCTCTAGGGAATACAAGTCTGCAGAAAGTCTTTTAAAAGCTTGGCATTGTAATTGTGAGGAGAATGAGCACATAAAGAGCTACACCCACAGTCCTCCAAATGTGCACTTTTAACATTCAGAGAAGCAACAATGTCTCAAGAGAATCCTCTACATTTATGCTTGACCAAACCATTTTTGTCTTGTAGTATTATAGGATAGTGTTCTAACAGGCGGCACATAGACTTACTCACTTACTCTACTTAGCAGTTTTATTTTATGACTTTTCGTTCATCCAGACCAGTATCCATTGAACTGTATGCATGTTGTCAGTTGCCACCTTGAGAAAGAATTGAATTTCTGAAGGCTGGTTCAAATTTGCCAATGAACTTGTTCCTTGAAATGTTCCCACCCAACCTTGTTACAAATCATCACACTCTCATGTGTATATTTCGGTTACAGATGAAGAAGTCTGTCCTTGCCAATGTCAACAAATGGACTATATAGAATGAGTCAGGACAATCAAAACAAAATAGTTCCAAGAAGCTGCAGGGAAATGCTTTTCATTAGACCCCCATGGATGGTCACCTAAGGGAAAACTGCTCATAATGTTAAACTAAAAGAGTGCAATATTTCCTGGGGTTGGCTTGATGACTTTCCTAGGTTTTTAGGTTCTCACCAACCTGCTGAGTGATCTTAATGAAAAGGAAGCACTAGATCTAGTCGAGTGTCAACTGACAATCGCACCATTGCTGACCATCGACCAACTTAAATTGAAAGAAGCACCTCAACTCGGTCATATGAACACACTGGTGTATGGATCACAGATGATAGAAGTAAAGTTTCCATCAAGTTCCAGTTGGTTCCTTATTTTTGATTAGAAACAAGTGTATGAATCGTAAGAACAATACCCAACTAAACACAAAGGTTGGAATAAAACCTAGTACTCTACTGCTGCTACATACACAGCACATAAAACAAATCAAGCAATAGAGTGCGCAGGAAAACATGCAAGCAGAAGCAACAGTCATGGAAGTCATAAATCAGGTACAAGCGATTTTCTCACAGGTTAGCCAAACAGAATCACAACCGATGAGATACTCGTTTAATCTTGCTGTGATTTCACTGCCTAAGCAACTTCTCGATTTATAAATTGTCATCCATGGATAGGTTTCTAACACATAAATTAAGGCCACAGGACTTCCATTATGAAAACCACACTCATGCATTTTCCTTCCTAACCTCTGAGTAGGTTGTTCGCCGATTTTGAGGTTTGGCTCGCATTGCCCACTCACATTCTTCTTTTTGCTTCTCATACCTCCAGGTTTAGGCAGAAAAGCATTGAACTGATTTCCACTCGGTTTCTGGTATGATCCTGTCCTCCTTGCAAGCATGTCGTCTTTCTCCGGGTTATGAAGGGGACCTTCGTCATTATCCTCATCGTAATTCCCAGAGTGCTTGTAACTGTCATGATGAACCTCAGCATGGGCTGACGTAGAACCAAGACTTTCTGGCTCCTTTTGAGTGACAGATGATGGTATGGTCGGCTCAGGTTTTACTTGCTCAGCTCTGTTAAGAGAGTTCTTGGTCTTAAACACAAAAATATAAATACTGCACACGTTAAAAAACTACAATCTCATTATGTTGGTCGAAAACTCCATCCATAGTACATCCATTAAATATTGGATCACACCAAACTCCTGAAACATAAGGGTGTGAAGATGCTATTTATGAGTAGTGTAACGTATGCATGAACTGACTATGCACCATATCATCATGGAAAAGTCTAAATTATTAACATTTATCCTGCTTATGTGTTTCTAGTTGGCGGAAAGTAACGTTCAAGGTTCGTTGTATCAAACAAGAGTAACGTTGTAGCTAGCCAGCATCAGTTAGCCACGTTAGACAATTTCCTATGACGCATGCCCAACACCATGCAAGCCCACCTTTGTCCTACTTTGAATCTTTTTGTTTTTATGTTTCTGTCCAAGAACGGATCACCCTTGCTCTCTTCCTGAGCCGAAACATCTGGACGCATCTCTTTCTTAGAACCGGGCAGTGGGAGGAACCGATTATGCACTTTACCACCCGCATTCTGAAACACGCCGGTTCTTCGAGCCATCATGTCATCCTTCTTTAAATCAGGCTGTCTTTCTTTCTCTTCCTCCTCCTCTTCTTCCTCATACTCCTTCTCATCCTTCGCTTTCTCAGCCAGCCTTACCTCGAGAGCCTCACGCTCGGCAAAAGTCAAAGTGTGTTTGGGGTCAGAAATAGCGGATTGTGAGGACTTGAGCGGTGAGGTCAGGGGTCCTGAGTCTCCACTGAGCAGATGTGTTTTTCCGATAACGGTGAAGATCGAGAGAAAATGGAAAAAAGGATGATTAGAGAGGTAGAAAGTATAGTACATGTATAGTCAGAAAAAAAAAATCCAATCTAAAGAAGCACTAATGCAGTTCTTAATTAACAGTTATTGCGCCACTTAGTTCACCAACACACACACATACACTTTTAACTGTAGCTAAACATCATATAATTTAAATGTATAACATTTTTTTATTATTACTAACTATTACTAACCCACAGGTCAGACATGCACAAAAAGTGCCATCCTTTATAACTCCGCCAAGTCAAATACATGCAAAGGGTATGGCAGCATTTTACAGAGACTGCGGTCAATCAATTCTTTTTTGTAATCTATCTCAAACCATACGCATTGCATCTGTAGTGTGATTATCACAAGAAAAAAAAATATTTTTTTTTGCTTTACTTCTCTATAGATGCGGTTTCTAAAGGAGTCATTTATTTAACATTAGGGCTGCAACTAACGATTATTTTGATAATCAATTAGTTGGCCGATTATTGTTTCGATTAATCGATTAATCGGATAAAAGCTACACGCTTCTTTCATTTGATGTTTTGCTTATAATTATATATAAAATATATATATATATATATATATATATATATAAATAATATATATATATATATATATATATATATATATATATATATATATATATATATATATATATATAAAAAACACTGTCAACTTGCCATCTGCATATAATATATATATATATATATATATATATATATATATATATATATATATATATATATATATATCGATTAATTGGATAAAAGCTAGACGCTTTAATTTGATGTTTTGCTTAACTATATAACCATAAATCAGGGTATTATTTATGTATAAAAGTAAACTTTAAAAAATGCAACAGGCACATAGAGTTTAATTATCTTTAATTTTGACATTTAAACCTTGTTTTTTGTAAATCAACATTTTTGTTTTTAACAGTAATTGCAGTTGCAAGTTGACTGTGTGTATATACTGTGCGTATATATATATATATATATATATATATATATATATATATATATATATATATATATATATATAGTTTTTAAAAAATACACTGACATTCAGTTGTTAAGAATGACCTAAATTTTTAATTCTCTTAAATTAATTCAACTTAATAATAAGAATAGACTTCTAGATTATGATATTATTTTTAATTGACGTGTCTACTACATCCTTTTCACGGTTTACACGGTTTATTTCGATCCTCTAGTGTGTATTTTATCCTTTTTTTTTGTCTCAATAAAAAAAATAATAAAAATAAATATATAGACCATTTTGCTATACTAGACATTCTCGTAATACGGCGACGTAGGGAGAGAGAAAACTCGCCGCTACTGGATTCACTCTGTTTATTTTGCCCTTTTTCCGCATTTCCCTCTGTATAGCCTGTAGGATGATGGGATATATCCGGTCCTCCGAGGTGTAAAATGAACGTGAAGAAAACGAACTAGAAGTGTTTTCCTTGCGTTCGTTTGGGTTTGAGCGCCAAGAAAAAGTTGCATGCAACGTTTTTTTTTCCTGCAAACGCTTGTGTAATCTCCATTGCGCGAGCGACTGTGTATCTGTGTGTGTATTTGTGCATCTTGTGGTCACGCTCCTCAATAACGTGAGCAGCCCAACTAATCGATAAAGGCATTCGTTGACAACGAATTTCATTATCGATAATTATCGATTTTATCGATTAGTTGTTGCAGCCCTATTTAACATTAATGAAAGTCTCCAGTGTCAGTAATTTGTACTCAGGGATGTTTTCAGGATAAAGCATTTCTCAATAACCTGCTATTCTTCTGTTTCAATACATTCAAAATTAATTTCAATACCCAGTTACATTATGCTTTATCCTTTACATACCATCATGAAATAATGATGCACAATTAAGTAAAACTTCTACAAAATGCTAAAGAATCTTGACAAAGTCGGGATCTTCATTTCAAAAAGATTCTCTTTTTCAGGATGGAATTTTATATAGTGATTACCTACAATGAGGCTTAGTACGATGGTCAGTCAAAAATTATCCGCACTCTGGCTGTAGAACTTCTTTTGACTTGTAGAAAATCAAATACATAATTTTCCAACAAAACACTTTATTCATCTGTCTATAAGCTTTCACATTCCCTCATGCTGGGAGCCATGAATGCACTTCTGTCTTCACTTCTTCATCAGAACTAAATCTTCGTCCTCGTAGGGCTGCTTTCAGGGGAAACAGATGAGTCTGATGAAGCGAGATCAGGACTATAGGGAGGAAGCTTTGTGGACGTGCACCATCATGCAAGATCACGGCACCCTTGTACAGTATATCAGTCATATGAGTTTAATCTGAAGTTTAGGCTTCAGCTCTTCAATAAGTGTCTCACTGTAACGAGTGCTGCTGATTGTCGAACCTTTTTCCTGATAATGTTTCAAGCCCTGATAATTTGCGGATAATTTTTGACTCACCCTCGTAATTCTAACTAACTACTTCTACTCCTTGTAACTCTGAATGTTAATCACACAAAGCAGACGAATATTACACCTCAATCTACAAACATGGCCAGTCACAAGCCTGCACGAGCACTAAGCCTATTGTAAATCAATCATCCATTCCACAGCACTAAGCAAGCTATAAGATATGAGTGCATATGTGTGTGAGTGTGTGTGTGTGTGTGTCTAGCGAAGGCCATTCTGCAAGCAAAAGTGTGTTCTGTGTTCATGGTTTGTCTGAAACACTGTCTATATGCACAAATGTGTCTACGAGCATGCGTGCATATCCTACACTCTCTCTCGCCCTGAGCTCATCCCAGTCGTGGGCATGGCAACAGTTGCCGAGGAGAGGAGGCGTCGCAGCGTCTCTGACTCATCCTTCCCACCCTCTTTCCTCCACTCTTCTTCCTGTCTTTCCTCGTCCCAGGAAACGCTCTCCATCTTAGTCACACCCCCAAATGTCACAACGCGCTTGCGATCGCCACGGGAACGCCCCTGGCAACCAGCTGGGTCGCTGTGGGCAACCTTGACTGAGGAGGCAGCGTGGCAGGACAGACACAGAGGAGGCGATTCGCTGCACCACAAACACACACACACACACACACACACACACACACACACACACACAGAATGTACAAACCCAGACACCCAGTACACGCACAGGCCCGTTACACACCACATGCACAAACAAACACACAGCACATTTACACGCAGACGCACAAAGAGAAGTATGTAAGAGAGAAGATGAAACATGAATTAGAGTTGAGGACAAATGAAACCAGTCAAATGGTGGAAAAAAAAGAATGTTAAACACGCATTCATTGTGTCTAGTGTCATGTTCATATATGTGAAGCAAGAGCCATCATTCCATGTGTCTCTGTCTCTCTCTTTATTTAGACTCTCTATTCAGAAAAAGCCTAGCTGATGTCCAGATACAAATCCCAAATGTCTGGACATCTAGGGAACTACGCATTCAAGCCTATGGACAGGACTGAGGACGGACACCTGTTCTCAGTGCTCATCTTCAGTCTCTGCCACTTCTCCAGGTCTGACTGCGTCAAGGCCGTCTGAGCCAACGACTGCTGATGATCTCGATGTGGGAGGCCCCCAGTCTGACCGCGCCTCCTAGCCAGATCATCTTTCTGTATATTCGGCAAAGCTGCTTGACCGCCTGCCGCTATCTCTTCCTCCTCTTCCTCATCATCATCATCGTTCTCTTTCTCCCTTGCTTTCTCAGTGCTTAGGAAGGGGTTGTCCTTACGGGTTATGATTGACACTTCTACTGGAGTGGCCTCGCTGTGGAATGACACACAACTATAAGGCAATAAGCTACAGTATATACGTACATAAGTACTTGGGCGATATTAATAAAATTGTATTGTGCTCTTTAGTATATGTTAAGGCACCTGCTTTCGATGGTCATTGAAAGTCTCTGCCACTTCTTAAGGTCTGACTGAGAGATACTTGTCTGGGCCAATGATTGACGAGGATCCCTTTGTGGGACGGACCCGAGTTGGTTTCTCCTCCTGGCGAGATCGTCCTTCTGTACGTTCGGGACAACTGCCTTCCCCTTGTCCTCCTCATCACTCTCTTCCTCCTCTGCCTTTTTTTTCCCGCGAGGACTTAGAAAGGGATTGTCCTTGCGAGTTACGATTGCCCCCTCAGCCGGGGTGGTGTCGGGTTCACTGTGGCGGAGTGTTGCAAGTGCACACAGTGAAACGTTCAATCGCACAATTCATACACAGACGGAAAGGAGGAAACAGCAACACATATACAGACAGAACAGAAAAAGACAGTGGAAATAACAGGTTGAACTCCTCAGACAGACCCTCTAACCATTATGAAGACTGAAGGCCTATAATATTTGTAAATATACAAGAGATTATCGGGGTGTTCCCCACCATAGTGAACTCTGAAACTATTCTTGATGGGAACTAAACAGTTGCTGACTGAATTACAGCAACATATACAACGCCTGCTTAATGTCTGCTATTGTTCGTTGTTTTAAAGGTCCTATATTTTACTATTTCTTTAACATTCTTAAAACAACCCTCAGACAATGAAATTTTCCTTGATCTCAAGATCTATGTAAATGACCTACTGTACTGCTGAGCCATGCTCCTTCTTTTTTCTTCTTCTTTTTTTTCCCCCCAAAATTTTTGCCAGATTTTCTCCCCTAATTTTGTCGTGTCCAATTCCTCCCAGTCGCTAGGGGCTCCCTCATTAAGCTCATACTGACACTCCGTAGGGAGGACCGTAGACCGCCCATGTGTTTCCTCAGACCCACGTGACGTCACCGACCATTTTTTTTTTCGAACTGCTTGCTCACCTACCGTTGGGGGCGGCGTAACACGGTCGGAGGAACAGTGCTATCCCCTCCTTCCGCTTACGCAAGCTCACAGACGCCCTTGATTGGCTTGTAGAGCCGTCGTTAATGTGGGAGCGCGAAGTACCTCTCATCCCTCCCCCCTGAGAGAGCTCGGCCAATCAGCTCTCTCTATGCCTCCGGCTGTGAGAGGCAACAGCATGAGCCATGCTCCTTCACAGAACATTCAGAGTTGAGAAAAAGGGGGATGTGTATGAGGTCACATCTGGGGAAAAATAATTTTTAAAGGATCTTTAAAAAAATTTTTTTTGGATTTTTTCCAGATTTTTCTCCCTAATTAAGTCGTGTCTAGGGGGCACCCACATTAAGGCTACTACTACCACCAGTGGTGTCAAAAGTATTCACATTCATTACTTGAGTAGAAGTATAGATACTAGGGTTCAAAAATACTTCTTTAGAAGTTGAAGTATCAACCCAAGCTTTTTACTTAAGTAAAAGTTTAAAAGTACTGGTTTCAAAACTACTTAAAGTATAAAAGTAAAAGTACCATGAGGGGCGACAAAAGCATTAAGGTCACGCTTTCTGATCACGCGACGGGTGGGGGGGGGGGGGGCGTTGGGGGTGCGTTGTGCGCGTTCTTATCATGCGACGGGGGGCGCGGCGCGTGTTGTGCGCGTTCTTATCATGCGACCGGGGGGTGAGAGCGCGTTCTGATCATAAAAATAGAGTAACGAGGCTATTTTTAAAATGTAAGGAGTAGAAAGTACAGATAATTGCTTAAAAATGTAAGGAGTAGAAGTAAAAAGTCGGCTGAAACATAATTACTCCAGTAAAGTATAGATACCCAAAATTTCTACTTAAGTAAGGTAACGAAGTATTTGTACTTCGTTACTTGACACCTCTGACTACCACTCACTTGAGAGGGCCGAAGACTATGATGTGGTTCCTCCGAACCATGTGACGCCACACGACCACATCTTTTCGAACTGCACCGTTCTAATCATGCACTGCGGCGTAACACACTCGCTATCCGCTCCTTCCGCTTGCATGAGACGCCCCTGATTGGCTGTAGGTTAATGTGGGAGCACTATGTACCTCTCATCCCTCCCCTCTGAGAGAGCATAACCAATCAGCTCTTTCTAGACCTCTGGCTGCGAGAGGTTACAGCATCACCCGGGAACCGAATCAGCGATCTCCGGATGATAGGATGAGCACTTTACCACTGCGTCACTCGGTGGCCTTTAAAGGCTCTTTTAAAGCCTGTTCTATACACAATTTCGGTTATACGTGCATACTGGGGACCTGGGGATCTGAATGTCTGAAAATTACTCAAATGTGAATTCTGCATAATATGTCCCTGTTTAATTGTATGTTAGTTACACGATTTTTTAATGGCACATACTGTGGGATAGACATTCAGTGATACTAATCTCTACAGAAAAGATCAGGGGTCAGGGGTAGCTCATTGGTTAAGGCATTGGACCACGATTTGAAAGGTCCCAGGTTCAAACCCCATCACCACCAAGTTACCACTGTTGGGACCTTGCGCAAGGTCCTTAACCCCCAAACTGCTCAGATGTATAATGAGTTAAACAAAAAAACGCCACTCTGGATACGGGCCTCTGCCAAATGGATAAATGTAAAACACAGATCTTATGGGCAAAAGAAGTTGCTACAGGCTAGAAACTAAATTTATCCCTAATTCATTTGAAGAAAAAAATTGCTGTAGGTAATTGAAGTTCCAGAAAAATTCCTCTTGACCAACACTTAAATAGAAGAACAACAAAACACTGACAGACATGGTGTCAAGGAGCCATTATATTAATTTCCCACACATGCTTCTCTCACACCACACACCTTTTCTTGTCCTGCTCCATTTTCTCCAACATCTCCAGCACGGCATGCTGGGAAGAGAGCCGGATTCCCTCCCAACGCTCGCGGTCCTTACTGCTACACGAGCTTGGCAGGAACTGATGTGCGACATTGGGTTTCGGTCGGTTCATGCGCGCCTTCCGGGACGCGAGGTCATCTTTTTGGATATCAGGGACTTTTCTATCATCTTCTTCCTCATCCTCGTCCTCCTCGTCCCACTCGTGGGTGTGTTCAGCCCGAAGGACGTTGTTATCACATCGACGAATGATGTCAGGGGACGGCGATTTCGCCTGATCGGGCTCTACTGCCATCACCTTAGGACTGAGGGAAGCTTGGTGTCATCAACACAAGCAGGAACGCGGGGTGACGAAGTGAGTATCTTGCAACTTGCATCCAGATGACACAACAGGCGATTATTTCAGACAAAGTTTAACCCAAACTCAACAAGTGCCACACTGGATGAGAAAACTGGATGACAAAAGACTTTACGCAACCTTCATTCCACAATAAACCACCATGCAAAAACCATAATGTAGGTAGGAGAAGAATCCAGATGTTTCAAAATATTTAAAACTTAATCAGATCTCCACGCGACAGTTTACACACTTCAAGCTCCGATAAAATCCAAGAAATCTCTAAATACCCTTTAATTAGTGACGTAACACACACCAACCCTCATGCCATTAGTCTAGTTAGTCAGCCAATGTCACAACAATGTCCTTCTGACCTGCTGTATCGCACAGACGCAGGCAACACTTTGATTCCCGCCTTTTCTAGCTTTTTCATCTTCTTAAGTTCCGCCTCATCTAGCTGAGGCTCCGCCCCTCCCTCAACTACCCAGGTCACTGTTTTCTGGGAGTTAAGAGCAAGAGGTGTCTCAGGGGGAATGGCAACACACTCCTCTCTGCAGTGGAACGCGTTCCACACACACACACACACACACACACACACACACACACACTGTTTTAAAATGAGAAGACCATGGGGATTAGGCAGTGTGTGTGTTTATACAGTATGTGTGTGTTCTGATGAGTGATATACCAGTGTAAATGATTCTTCATCACGTTTCAACCATACCAAGTCCTGAAAACGAAAGACTGATCAAATTGTATCATAGTTACCTAATGGGGGAGGTGGAGTTGCTGCCACATCTGCGTTCTTCTTCACGTTCGCTCCTCCTCTTCCTCAGATGAGCAGGCACGAAGGCGCTTTGATTGCTCTTGTTGGGGAGGTACTGGTTGAAAGGCAGTGCAGCACGAGGCTCTTTATAGGAGACACGGCGGGCGGACATGTCGTCCTTTAGGACATCTGGCACCTTCCTGTGATCCCCTTCCAAATCTGAAAGAGAGAGAAAGAGATGTGTTTATGAATTCACCCTGTCACTTTTCAAGGTCCTGTTAACGTTTTCACACTTCACACACTTAAACACTTTTGTGTATTCATTTACGTAAAAATTCAGCCGGTAGGAGACATAATTCAATTCAATTCAATTTTATTTGTATAGCGCTTTCAACAATTGTCATTGTCTCAAAGCAGCTTTACACAATCAAAATAAATGTTTAAGTTTGTATGGAATGTGAATGTGTATGAATCAAAATGGTCAGATAGTCCCTGGTGAGCGAGCCGCAATAACAGAAAGAAAGAAACATTCAGACACAAACAAAACCAAAACAGCAAAACAATTTGAGACTGGTACAGACACTTCTCCATTCAAACTGCCTGAGGCATCTGTTATGACTGTGTGTGTGTGTGTGTGTGTGTGTGTGTGTGTGTGTGTGTGTGTGTGTGTATGCGTGTTTTACATCATTTTGGGGACCAGCCAAATGTCCCTCTACAAGAATATTTGTCAAACCTTGTGGGGACATTCAGCTGGTTATAGCGTGTATATGTGACAAGTCTGCTCTTCACAAATACAACAAATTCACAAATAGTCACACACAAGTCTACACACATGTAGACTCTTGCACTTCTCATGTGTCACGCGTGAATCTACACTAACATATCGTCACTCACACAGCTGAGTGCATAATGTCTGTCTATGACGCTGACAGCTGCAATCTCATTCCCTCACTGAGCATGTGTCTTTGTGTGTGTGTGTCTTTGTGTGTGTGTGTGTGTGTGTGTGTGTGTGTGTGTGTGTGTGTGTGTTGCAGGTTAACATTCACAGTACTTCAGTCAGTTGTATGTGTGTGTGTGCATGCAAGTGTTTCAACAAAGTCTAGCTTGGGCTGATGTCATGTACTGTTTTTGAAATACCTAGCAAAAAAATTTTTTTATGTAAAAAATTTTTTTTAAGTATGCAAACATATAGAGGAACTAAATCTAAAACTATTTAGAACAGGCAACTATTACCTTTCAAAAACTCAAATATAACACTGTAGGTTCTGCAAGATCATTACGTCATACACGTAGGAAGCCATCTGGGTTTCGCATGTTGTGAACAGTCTGTTGTATTTCTTTTAGAAATAATAATCCTAAAGATTCCTACAGAAATTTAGACTGCAATGGATAAATAAAAAGGATTGAATAATGCAAAGTTAAGATAAACTGGTAACATTGCCCCCTTGCAACTCTCTTTTCTTTAATTGTCCCACTATTTCTTTAACAATTTTTTGTTTTGTTGTCTATTTAAATAAAATACCGCTGCCATGCCTAACCAGGTTTCTCCCAGAAACAAGCTATGGGGACTGGCTCTTCTTATATGAGGTCACAATACAGTGGAACCTTAGATTATGTGCACAATTCGTTCCGGAAGCGGGTTTGTACATCAACACACTCGTAAATCAAATTGAATTTCCTCATAAGAAATAATAGAAACTTAAATTATTTGTTCCACAGCCCAAAAAAACATAAAGTAAAAATAAAACAAATTAACCTGCATTTTACCTTTACCCAAAAGTAAAAATAAATCCTGACAGATAATTGTTTCCGTTTATGCGCGCAGGCGCTGTGTGTGTGTGAAGCTAACGTAAGAGGAGAGGAGGAATCAGACCCTCCCCTCTTCTCGTCCTACACAGTAACACTTTCGCCTCTCTTATTTGAGCTTCACACACACACAGAGCAGTGTTTCTGTGTAAAGCAGAGTGTGTGTGTGTGTGTGTGTGTGTGTGTGTGTGTGTGTGTGTGTGTGTGTGTGTGTGAAGGCGAGAGGAGGGGTGTGTGTGAAGGGGCACGGTGTCAAATTACGCGCGTGCACACACACATAACATGCTGATCCAGGGAGAGAAAGAAAAGGGATCTTTAAACTCTCTAATGAGACTTTCTTTTGCAAACACAAAATAAAATGTTTTACACACGCACATACACGTGGTCACAGTGTTATAGTAAACAGTACACACGTTCACGGATGTTGATTATACTAGTAAGACATTCATGATACTCGGTACTTGTGGCGCAGTGGTAAAGCGGTCGCCCTATCATCCGGAGATCGCTGGTTCAAACCCCGGGTGATGCTGTTTTCCTCTCACAGCCGGAGGCATAGAGAGAGCTGATTGGCCGAGCTCTCTCAGGGGGGAGAGATGAGAGGTACTTGCGCTCCCACATTAATCACGGCTTTACAGCCAATCAGGGGCGTCTGTGAGCTTGCGCACGCGGAAGGAGCGGTTAGCGCTTTCCTCTGCGTGTCTTACTCCGTCCCTAATGGTGCATGAACAAGCAGTTCAAAAAGCTGCGGTCGGCTTACGTCACGCAGTTCGGAGGAAACACGGGATAGTCTTCGCCCCCCGACTGAGTGGTAGTAGCCTTAATGTGGGAGCCCCCTACTGACGGGGAAGAATTTGCTACGACTAAAAATTAAATTTGAACTCTCTTACGGAACACTCTCGCAAACCACGTTACTCGCAATCCGAGGTGAAAAATCAGATCGGCCCCAGCCAGTACAAAAAAAAAAAGGAAAAGAACTAAAAGCAGGGAGATTTTACATGTTTTTTTTGTTTGTACGCACACACACTTAAAGACGTATTTGAATGTCTAAAAATTACTACAAATGAATTTTGCACAATTGGTCCTCTTTGAGGTAAATAGGCAGTTTTTATCATTCTGTGATCAAGGTAATAAAAGCACACAATGTAGCCATATTACAAATGTTCTTGAGTATTATACTATCAAGCCACAGTTATTGAGGTGTTTAGTAGTCAAATAAGGTGCCATTATTTGAATACTAAAAACTCCAATTCCACGTGAAAGACCAATACAAAGTGGTGTACAGGTGATAAGTGGAACGAAAATCATACATGATTCCAAACATTTTTTACAAATAAATAACTGCAAAGTGGGGTGTGCGTAATTATTCAGCCCCCTTTGGTCTGAGTGCAGTCAGTTGCCCATAGACACTGCCTGATGAGTGCTGATGACTAAATAGAGTGCACCTGTGTGTAATCTAATGTCAGTACAAATACAGCTGCTCTGTGACGGCCTCAGAGGTTGTCTAAGAGAATATTGGGAGCAACAACACCATGAAGTCCAAAGAACACACCAGACAGGTCAGGGATAAAGTTATTGAGAAATTTAAAGCAGGCTTAGGCAACAAAAAGATTTCCAAAGCCTTGAACATCCCATGGAGCCACTGTTCAAGCGATCATTCAGAAATGGAAGGAGTATGGCACAACTGTAAACCTACCAAGACAAGTCCGTCCACCTAAACTCACAGGCCGAACAAGGAGAGCGCTGATCAGAAATGCAGCCAAGAGGCCCAATGTGACTCTGGACGAGCTGCAGAGATCTACAGCTCAGGTGGGGGAATCTGTCCATAGGACAACTATTAGTAAGAGTGGCAAGAAGAAAGCCATTGTTAACAGAAAACCATAAGAAGTCCCGTTTGCAGTTTGCCACAAGCCAATTGGGGGACACAGCAAACATGTGGAAGAAGGTGCTCTGGTCAACTTTTTGGCCAAAATGCAAAACGCTATGTAACACTGAAAACTACCACTGCACATCACTCTGAACACACCATCCCCACTGTCAAATATGGTGGTGGCAGCATCATGCTCTGGGGTGCTTCTCTTCAGCAGGGACAGGGAAGCTGGTCAGAGTTGATGGGAAGATGGATGGAGCCAAATACAGGGCAATTTTGGAAGAAAACCTCTTGGAGTCTGCAAAAGACTTGAGACTGGGGCGGAGGTTCACCTTCCAGCAGGACAACGACCCTAAACATAAAGCCAGGGCAACAATGGAATGGTTTAAAACAAAACATATCCATGTGTTAGAATGGCCCAGTCAAAGTCCAGATCTAAATCCAATTGAGAATCTGTGGCAAGATCTGAAAACTGCTGTTCACAAACGCTGTCCATCTAATCTGACTGAGCTGGAGCTGTTTTACAAAGAAGAATGGACGAGGATTTCAGTCTCTAGATGTGCAAAGCTGGTAGAGACATACCCTAAAAGACTGGCAGCTGGAATTGCAGCAAAAGGTGGATCTACAAAGTATTGACTCAGGGGGCTGAATAATTACGCACACCCCACTTTTCAGTTATTTATTTGTTTGGAATCATGTATGATTTTCGTTCCACTTCTCACGTGTACACCACTTTGTATTGGTCTTTCACGTGGAATTACAATAAAATTTATTCATGTTTGTGGCTGTAATGTGACAAAATGTGGAAAAGTTCAAGGGGGCCGAATACTTTTGCAAGCCACTGCAAGTCACAAAGTGAACCGAGTTAGACTCTTTCAAAGTTATGATGTACTGTATCTAGTACAAATTTAACTCTTCTTTTTTTTTCTGGTTATCCATACGGCTATATGGCTATTTACAGGTTAGCCATACACACCTGTGGTGTGAGTATACACAGTTATTGTCATTATACAGTATTTATTAGTATTTCTGCTACACAGCCGTGCTAGGGTGAGCAGGATTTTTTTCCCCCATTTTTTTTCCACTTATAGTTTAATTTAAATAATTTTATTAACAACAATTAAACAATAGTTACTAGTTATAGTAAGATTCGCTTTATTACATGGAATCTGAGAAGTGGTTCACATCACACAAGAGTAATCCATGCTCAGTGGCAACAACCAGGAAACAGGAAAACCACCGCAGGAACTAAATGACAACAATGAAACACCGTGATTGTGTCTGCCTCACCATCACTGTTAGCCCGGAGCGCGGGATCGGGGGAAGGCATGGGCTGTGACTGCGAGCTGAAGGAGTCCAGACTGTCGAAGGAATCCTCTCGCCTGTGCCTCGGAGGTGACAACGAATCAGAATGTTCCGATTCCCAGTTGTCCACGCAGCCGCTGTCCCGTACACTGCGCTTAGGTGATTCAGGATCCTCGTTCACACACTCCTGAACACACAAACACGGAAGCGCATTATTATAGACGCTGGAGTAACCCGCTATAGTGATAAAAGCAGTCTTTATACAAGTTGTGTCTTTCATCACATTGGTGATTGGGCCTTTCTTTACCTTCATGGACAAAACGCCTTCAAACTCTTTCAGGTTAAGCGTTGGACCACTATATGACGCACAACTGTTTACAGTTTTGCCCAGCCAGTAAATAGTGATCAGCACCTATAGTTGTACAAAAAAAAACAACACACACACAAAATAAAAGATAATTAACATCATCCACATTACAAAAAGCACTAAAAATACAGAACGCAAGCAACTGTACCGCACTTACATTCTTTAGTTTCCGACTGCAATCTGAACCCCTACAAGAGAAAAGCTCAACGTTAGCACAAGACACACTTTGTAAGATTGCATACGCACCCCCATGACACAAATACTGATACAAACTAGCACAAAGATGGTTTCTTCTCATGTAAACTCTATTGTGGGAAAATGGAACAATCTCTCTGTTATATGTTTTATCAATAGCAGTAATGAAAGCCTGGTACTGAAAAGAAAAAAACAAGAAAAAAAACATTCTGAATGACTTCCATATCAGTATTTACTTATAACCAATATTTGACCTTTGACCTACAATGCAATAGATTCTGATTCCATGATCCTGAAATTTTGATCCAAACATATATCTAAATACCAGCATTATTAAAATATTGGTACCTTGTGAAATTGTATACTTTGTTGTTAGCCTTTTTTTATTATTATCATCATTTAGAGTTCCTTTCATCTATAAAAAGTGTTGTTGTTTTTTTTGCCCCCGAATTTCTCCCTAATTTAGTTGTGTCCAATTCCTTCCCGTCACTAGGGGGCTCCCACATTAAGGCTACTACTACCACTCAGTCGGGAGGGCCGAAGACTATCACGTGTTTCCTCCGACCCACGTGACGCCAGCCGACCGCATCTTTTCGAACTGCTCACTCACAACACAATCGGAGGACAGCGCTATCCGCTCCTTCCGCTTGCGTGAGCTCACAGATGCCCCTGATTAGCTGTAGAGCCGTGATTAATGTGGGAGCGCTAAGTACCTCTCGTCCCTCCCCCCCTGAGAGAGCTCGGCCAATCAGCTCTCTAGACCTCCAGCTGCGAGAGGTTACAGCATCACCCGGGAATCGAACTCGAGATCTCCGGATGATGGGGCGAGCACTTTACCACTGCACCACTAGGAGGTGCGTTTTTTTTTTTACTTTATTCTGCCGGAATTGTGAATAGATATAGTTATAGATGTCTAATGTTATAGATAGACATTGTTTAACATTGATAAAATTTCTCGATGTTCCGTTAATTTTGAAAGGAAATAACGAAATATAAAATAACAAATAAAAAGGGGTGGGGCTTCCAGAATTCCATTTACAGTAATACTTACTATGATTGACACCAGATTTTTTCCTCTATTTAATAGCACTGTAACTACATTAGCCATGTCTCCATGTGACCCTACAGCATCAGACTGATGCTAATTCCTAACAGGAATAATAGGGACACAGTACCGACTGTACAACTCAGCACTACTGTAGAAGAGTACCTGAAACGTCCTTATAAGAAGAAACAATCTCATTAACATGACTTACTTTGCATGCCCTGTAGTCTGCTGTCTTGCTTTTCTCTTTAGTTAATGTGAAGTATTTCCACATTGTTTCAGTTCCACATGTGCTCTAATGGAGTTTGGTCGACTTTGCATGACCTACTTTACATCACACCATGAGAAATGGTGTGTTAATTCAGGCCAGATTTGCTTCAGAATTGGATTAGGTGTGCTCTGTTCACATACTGACACTGAACTGGCACACACATACACCAAAGAAAGAAGTTCCATCACCATGGCAACAGCTTGAGCAGCTGACTATATGGACATTATGGCGTTAAAATAAGACATGAGTTCAGCAGGGGATTTAAAAATCATTGTTAAATAATCAAAGTTAAATATGAGAAGAAAGAAATATTCTATTGATAATTACAGTTCAAGTATTAGATCACTGCTAATACTAGTTATTACACTGACTGTACTATTAAGCTGGTAAAAAAAAATAAAATAAGGCTGGTTCTTTAAAGTTTTCCTTAATGAAGCACCTTCATTGTTAGTAAAAACAAACGTGAGATGCGTACGTTAGGTTGGCGCGTATAGACATGTCCTGCAGATCTCCTGGGTCGAACAGTTGTGATCCCTTTAGTCCTAACTCCCCACATCCCCTCAGGAACATGGTGAGATTATCCTGGGAGAGCAAAGCACAAAACACTTACACACATTGCTACAATCATGGAAATCCTCATGCTGAGTCTAATGTCGCAGAGAGACTTTCAGCACACAGTACGGCACAGTACACTAGACGTTGAACCTGCGGCACATGGTTCGACGTGGTATAGAATGAAGGTATCGTGGCATAATTACAGATAGACATAACTGAGAATGATAGGAGTGTCACTGCATGTTTCCACTCACCAATCCTGCGATGGGTGTCGGGAGTCTGTTAATCTTCTTCACAAGTCCTGGTTTGATGGAACTCAGCAGCCTACAAAGTATGAGTATAAGTATGATCATTGAACATCTATGCATGTATGTTATTTAATTGTGCTATATACAGTACATTTGCTGCATATGTGTTTTCCACAGTACTTTTAAAGTAAGTTAATGCACAGAATGAGAATCGCCTGGATAACTTCTCATGCACATGATTGTCGAGAGCTTTCAACGATCACAAAGTGACACTTTTGCATTTTTGCAATGTTTTTGCATTTACCATAGCGCGGAAATGTCCTGAATGACAAGGACCCCAAGGGCAATTAGAGTCACTCGGATACCAAATACCAGCAGTGTTATGAGTTACAAGAGTCACCTTGGAATCATTTGTTCAGAACCAACCAGAGCACTCAAAGCACTGGGAGTCCCTCAGTCAGTGGTTCAGCCTCTGCTTAGACAAATAACATCTCCCCCTTATTTTTAATTGTGACAGATAAACAGTTAGTTTGAGGATCAAACTAAATACAGTGAAAACTCGGATTGTGAGTAACACGTTTTTGCGAGTGATCCGTAAGACAAGCAAAGATTTTAAATATATTTTGACTTGAAAAACTTGGTTTACGAGTACCGAGTATCATGTTTCCAGAATCTCACATTTAAACCGAAACAGAGGGATAACAAAAAAACTGTAGTTTGTACAACAATATATTTTATTTTTATTCTTCTTGTCAAGAATGGTTAATACGGAAAATGTGTTGCAGGGGAAAAAATGTAGAAACAATGTACAAAATTGTAGCATATTTATTATTTTTATTCAAAATATAAATGTGACATTTTTTGTCAACACGGTAGCTTAGGAAAGGTGTAGCAGAAAACAAAAATTACATCTGCCAGATATGCTGTTCAGAAAGGAACAGTATATTATTAGACCGCCCGTCCCGTCCAAATTACACCAGTTCAGGGCTCGCAAAATTAAAATATTCCTGGTAGCCCTTTGGGCAGGCACTCTTCAGTTTTAGGTAGCCCAAAATAAATTTAAGTAGCCCAAATAAAAAAGATTATTTTTAACGTATAATATTGTAAAGGAAACAAAACATCAATCAAAAAAAATTGTTAAAACACAAATTACAACTTTATAAAAATTTAAATCATCAACTCAAATATTTAGTTCTAATTGAACAGACATTTCTATGAACTTGTAAGAACTGTGTAGAAGATGAATCAGTCTGTGGCCGATTCTGAATCTGAAATTTCCACTGAAGTCACAGATGAATGAATGCCACTCTACGGTGCTTCTTGAAGTTGGCGAAGACTGTTAAATTTTGCTAATGGTAGTTCACTCTTTGCAATAGGGTTGTGTACCGAAACCCGGTGCCAAGACGGCACCGGTATCTATAGAACCGGTTTGTACCGGACCGAAACAGAACGCGAATTTCGGTGCCTCATTTCGGTGCCACTTAAATGCCTGAACTGTCGATTGAAATATTTGTTCTCTAGATTCATATATTTTTGTAGATTAATAGTTTATTAGATTAAATAAAAAAATGAAAAGCACAAATCATCCGGAAATGAGAGACCATCCGACATGCGCGTGAATGCAGTAACTAACGTTACACTCGCTCTGACGGCAGCAGGCGGTCTACCGATAGCTTAGCATGCTAAAGTAAACAACTCTCGTTAAAATGCCTAAAACTAAACGGTCGAAAGTGTGGCTGTATTTCATAAGAAAGGATTCCGACACCGCGACGTGCAGCGAATGTTTTACAGCAGTTGCGTGTAAAGGCGGAAACACGTCAAATCTAATGAAACATTCGAGGGCAGACGGAATAAAGTTAAAAGCAGAGGGAGGCACCGTGTTTAACAGCTTGTGGACAACAGCTGGCGCTATCAGTGTGGACGACCCTCAGTCCCAGTCATACCAACTGTAGCAAAAAGGAGTCACTGATTATGATGACGACAGCAGCCTGTCCGCAGGTTAGTAGTAGGATAATGTAATGTTAATAGCAAAATGCAAATCTTACATTCATGCTAACAAATAGTCGAACGATTTGTAAAAAACGAATGTAACATGGATTCTGTTTATAATTATGGCTTTCCAGCTAGTACTAGTAGCACTACAACAGTGACCCCATTTACCATTGCAAAGAAGACTATGTATGTCCTGTGCAGGGCAATAAGTCAGGAAAGGTGTTGTATTTTGGCAGAAAAGGCAAATATGGTGAAATTTCTGCAAAAGAATTGCTAAAATTTGAAGCTTACATATTCATATATACTTTAAACTTTTAATATATTGTTCAATTTTAAGCATAAAATTTTTTGTTCAATAAAAATTAATTCTTGAGTCATCCACTATAATTTTTTGGCTTAAAAGTATCGGATCAGGCACCGTTTTGGCACCGGTACCGTTTTCAAAGTATCGATTTGGCACCGGTATCGAAAAAAACCCAATCGATACCCAACCCTACTTTGCAACATAGTACGCTGTTCTAAACATCTGTTTCAGGACTTTGTTGTGCTTGGTTTATTTTTAGTATATTTTTTTGCAATTGACGTTTGTTCTGGGAAAGATGCTGCAGACTGAGCACCACCTCATGTCTCATGGGTTCTGATGGGGTCTTTCCTAAAATTACTGGTCCCATTAACAAAGGTGCCTGTCGAGTCAGAAATTGAGGAAAACTCAAGACACACCCGGCAGAACATTATGTTATTTATCTTGTCTTATTCCAGCCACAGAAATTCTTTTGTCTATGAAACCAAAAAGCTGCGCTTTCTTATTGCCTCGTAGTCTGATTTGTCATAACTCTTCCGCTTTGTGGTGGTGACGTGCGTTTGTTCGGCTGCGCGTTTATACGGCATTAAAAAAACGTTGCATGCAACTTTTTCTTGGCGTTCAAATCCCAACGAACGCAAAGAAAACGCATCTAGTTCGTTTCTCCGCGTCCATTTTACGCATCGGAGGACCGGATATATCCCATGATCGTACATGCTATACATAGGGAAATGCGAAAATAGCACAAATAAAATGCTTAAAAAATAAAACGTGCGCGGGAATGTTTGCATTTCTTCATAAACCACAAAAAACTTCCTTTAATCCGACGTTGTGCAGTCGGAGGGTGAACCCAGTAGCGGCGGCGTTTTTTTCTCTCACTACGTCGCCGTATTATTGTTTTTTATATTTTTTATATATTATATAAAAATATAATAATTTAATTAGAATTTTTAAAACAAGAACACTAATGTCTAATATAGCAAGTGGTCCATATTAAAAGGAGGAGGCACCTCAAATAAAACGACAAGGGCTTTCATATCCAGTTCCCGACACACTGCCCCCACAGGTTAACTCACAAACTACAATTTGGGCTGCAGGCTGGCGTTAGACAGAGACAAACGAACGCCAGTGTAGAAGTCAATCGAGCGCCACTACAAAACACAACATAAATGTCTAGGACGTTCAGAGGCCGTTCGTTCATCCAAAAATTTAATGCCCGTGTGAACAAGGTCTTACTGGTATAATCAACATCCATGCACGCATAACACTGCGACCACGTGTGTGTGCGTAAAACATATTAAATTTTGTGTCTGTATGCGTGTGTGTACAGCGCGCATGTAAAGCAAAAGCAAGTCTCATTAGAGAGGTTAAAGATCCATTTTCTCTCTCTGTATCAGCCTGCTCTTTGTGTCTGTGTGTGCGCGCGCACACTCTCTCTCTCACACACACACACACACACACACACACACACACACACACACACACACACACACACAGACCCCTCCTACATTCTTTCTCTCTGCTCTACACAAAAACATTGCTGTGTCGCGATACATTTCAAAAATAAAGTGCAGGTTAATTTGTTTTATTTTTCCGATAAAACATAGTTTCCGTTGTGTGCATGCGTGTGTGTGAAAGGAGTGGAGGAAGGTTAACTGTGTAAGACGAGAAGGAGGAGAGGGGAGCTTACTTTAGATTCAAACACACACACACACACACACACACACACATAGCGCCTGCACGCACAAATTAAAACACTTATCTGTTGGGATTTATTTTTTTTGGTTCTGCTGGTTAATTTGTTTTATTTTTACTTAATACTTTGTGTTAATTATTCTTATTGTATTTATTTCTTTGAGCTGTGGAACCAATAATTTGAGTTTCAATTATTTCTTATGAGAAGATTTACGAGTGTTTTGGAATACGAGCCTGCTTCTGGAACAAATTATGCTCATAATCCAAGGTTCCACTGTAGCACCATAATACAGACATGTGAATTGGGCATGGCAAGGCTTCACGGAATAGTGGCAACCCTTTTCATTGGGGCTGCTGAGGTGTCAAACTTGGCGAGAAGTATCCCACACAGTTAGCAGGATATTTTGGGGAATAGAGAAATGGAGGGCAAGGATGCACCAGATGGTGTATACACTAATCATGGGACATGATGTTACGTTCTTAGTTGATCATTGTTTCCTACATTCAGTGACCTCGATTGGCACTTCTTTCTGAAAAGCCATACGTACAGGTACAAAAGTGTACCAAATCAGTCCATCCATTCAGGACAACGGAGCTGCATGGGGAAAACATTGGATGGCAAGATGTTTGTCCTGAAGACTAACAAAAGCAGTAGAGGTACAGAAAGATCTCCTTGGCCGGTGAAAGATGGAGTCAGTGGGAAATCATAGAGTAGACTGTGGAGCTTATATTTCTAAGGAAAAGGAAGACAGTTAGATTTATGTTTGATGTGCGCCACAGTATTGAGCAAAACCACCACAAGGCAACATTTCAAAACCGGTAAGAAGAACTTGAGAGCCGGATGGAGCAACCTTGCTCCGAGCTGGGTGATGTGTGTTGGTGGCAAAGCATCCTTGCCATTGTACTAGAAGGAGCTGTCTGTTGAAGGACACGAGACTCAGATGAGTCAGATTTTGGCTACTGAAACAACGATATTAGCCAATCCATGTCTGTCCTACAGTCATTAGTATTGTATTCTATCAGTCAATTCAGAGCGAGGTAATGGCCATGTGTGCGTAACAAGCTGTAATCAGCATGAATCAGATTCAACTTTAAAATCAGGTTCAAAACTGGAGCAAAGTGGAGACATGCAGTCATCCAGGTCTCTAAATATGCTAGAAGATTCAGACAACATTTAGATACAAACACAGCGTTTAGTTAAATGAAAGAAGACAATCCAGAGAGAAATTAGGAGACTGAAATGTCTGCCATGGACTCCCACTTCCACTCATTGAGGTACAACAGAAACATGCAGTAAGATTAAAGAACGCCAACTTTTGCCAACTTTGGAGGTCAGGAAACATAGTGGATAGCTCTGTATGATGTCCAAGTCGTTAAAGAGGTACAAAGCAGGGAGTGGAAAGAGGACAGATGGCTGTATGTCAGTGGAATGTATCATAAATACTTTATTAAATGTCACCATATGACTTTGTTGAAAGGTTTTGACAGGCATGTGCCCAGGCAAAATATGATATCCAGGTGAGTGTTCCCGTCTCTGATGGTAAAACAATGAGACTTACCTCATTAAATATAAATCCATAGTAAACAGAGAAAATAAACACACAAAGCCACCAACATCACAAACATTTCCTATTCTTATCATTCATTTTTAAGTAAAAGACCATGTTCAGGTTTTCTGTCAGTTTTATTTATGAGATTATGTTTGTATTTTACCACCAAGAAAAAGACATTTCGGGAAAAAAAAAAGGGAAAATTATACCTACGGTACAAAATATAGTCACTGATTAAAATAAGCCCAATATTCACCCATATAAGGCACAAGGATTAAATATCTGCTCAAACTTTGTTGGATTTCTAATCCATTATAACCTTCGGTTGTTAGAGTCGAAGAAAGAGTCATTTGGTTTTCATGTACTGTATTGGTGAAAAGACTTACTCGCATAGAAGAATGCCGTTCTCCAGGCTGCTCCTGAAGTCCTTCTCGCCAAAGCTTCTGCCCGTCACTGCCTACAAGGAGAAAAAATAGGATATTTGATTTTATGCTGAATTGTTAATTATAGTTAAATTTTTCGTCAGTACATCAATTATGGTGAAATTTTTTAGGAAAAAAAATTACTGAATTACTGATTCATCCACTGTAATTAAACTGTGTGGGGCGGATTTGTGGCACTATGCAAAACCATTTTGACATTTTATTATAACATTATACTTAAATTTAGGGCTGCAACAACTAATCGATAAAACCGATAATTATTGCTAATGAAATTAGTTGTCAACGAATGCCGTTATCAATTAGTTGGGCTGCTCACGTTACTGAGGAGCGCGACCACAAGATGCACAAATACACAAAGATACACACAGATACACAGCCGCTCGCGCAATGGCGGTTACAGAAGTGTCTGCAGGAAAAAGCGCGCGCTCCACGTCCTCCAACGTACGAGAGCAATTTACATTAAATGCCTCTAAGAAGATGGTAAATTCCATCGTAACCTGCATGCTATGCAAGACCGAGCTTTCATGGCATGGCAGGACCACAAGCATGCACGAACACTTAAAAAGAAAACATGTTGGTGTTCCGGATGGCGAAAAAAACTCAGGGTCAGTAAAAACTGTATCTCTTCATCGTGTAAAAGTTGTGTAGTTTAAGTGCTTTTGTTTAAACTGTTTGCTAACTTCAGGACAGTCGCGCTAGATCTGTTCACTTGCTACTCGCTAGCATCACATTGCGCAAGTACCTCATGAGCTGTAGTGATTAGTTAAATGGCGCTACTTTAGATTATCTTAAATTACACGGTGCGATTAACAGTAGAATATTACATTTAGTGATTGTTGTGGTTTTCAGCGAATGCAAATAACAGTACATCTGTGACTATTAGCTACAAAGTCCACTACAAAGTTAACTTGTTAACTAGCAAATCGGTTTTCAAACAAAGTTTACTGTGGTTTTACGTATGCATATATCATTTTATAATACAAAATTACATTATTTTAGCTGTTTATATCTTAACAACTGAATATGTCAGTGTATTTTTTATACACACACACACATACACTGCGTTCCAAATTATTACGCAAATATCTTTCCCTGATTTTCATACAGTAATTAGTAAATGCAAATGACAGTCAGTATAATTTTCTAGTCATCAACTATTAGGGTATAATTAAAAAAATTTAACAAACCTCCTAATGATAACAAAATTAAAAAAAAAAAATTTATGCACTGTTCCAACTTATTATGCACGACGAAGAGTTAAAGCATTTTATAGGTTGTAAAGAACTGAAAATAGGATTTTGTTGAAATTGCAGCATTAGGTCATATTTACAGAAATCAAAAACTATTTCAATCAAAAACATCCTAACAGGACCCCTTCTTTGATATCACCTTCACAATTCTTGCATCCATTGAACTTGTGAGTTTTTGGACAGTTTCTGCTTGAATTTCTTTGCTGGATGTCAGAATAGCCTCCCAGAGCTGCTGTTTTGATGCGAACCGCCTCCCACCCTCATAGGTTCTCAATGGGGTTGAAGTCAGGGGAGGATGGTGGCCACACCATGAGTTTCTCATATTTTATGCCCATAGCAGCCAATGACACAGAGGTATTCTTTGCAGAATGAGATGGTGTATTGTCGTGCATGAAGTTGATTATGTTACGGAAGCCACGGTTGTTCTTTTTGTACCATGGAAGAAAGTGGTCAGTCAATATACTTTGCAGAGGTCATTTTCACACCTTCAGTGACCCTACAGGGGCCGACCAGCTCTCTCCCCATGATTCTGGCCCAAAACATGACTTGATTATAAAAATAATTGTTAGTTGCAGCCCTACTTAAATTTAAATGCAAAATGAAACACTGATCTAGTGTATATAACTTTTCATCTAACCAGTTATTTTCCCTTTGATTTAAATATAGAGCTCACAGACACATGTACTGTATACTTCCTCTCATAGTGTGAAACAGCTGAGGTCTATTTCAGGCACTAAAAGGTCACTTATTGTCTCATGTCCTTCACTTAGTGCGAGAGCGGACGTGCACGTGTGTGTGTGTGTGTGTGTGTGTGTCCTACTGTATGTCTATATGTACTAAAACTGCATTATTTAAATATGTCTAACAATCCACAGCCAAAACAGCTACTTGTTGGCATCTCAGTTTGTAATTATTGTGGTAGCAATTTAAGATTTATTTACAGTATATCGCTATCACAAAGTAAATGCAGAGATTAAAGGGACATTTTGTTGATAAAGGGACACGACATACCTTTGCTCACCCAAGATGAAAACAATTGTTAATCTAAGATCAAAGCAGTCATTCACAATTAATATGACTTGACCTACAGTAGTACTTCAATCAATTGTATCGCTCTTTCAACAATAGACATTGTCTTAAAGCAGTTTTACAGAAACCAGGATGTAGATTTACATCCTTAATGAGCTAACCAGAGGTTACAAAAAACTTCCTGGGATGACAGGAACGAAAATTTGGGTTGACACTGGAGAGTGGGATTATACATTATTACAGTAGACATAACACAGTAGAAAAATGAGAAATGACAGTATTAAAAGAAAAAAGAAAAAGATACAGTACTTGGGATGAGCAACTGGATCATCTACAATAGGCTTAGAGTACACTGGTTCACAAGGGTCAAATTATTGGCCTGCATAAAGCAAAGAAAACAACTAAGGAGATTTGAATGTACAGGTATTGGGTTAAGAACTGTCTAATGCATTATTAATACCTGGAGGTAAGGGGCTAAACCACCAACTACATGGAAGAAATGTGGTCAGAAAAAAATACTGGAGATCACTTACACGATGGCTGAAGTCGCATCATAAAAAAACTAACAAAGAAAAACAGTAGAAATCAGAGCTAAATTTATTTCCACATGCACAATGAGAAATCACAAGATTGGGACTAAACAGCTGTGTGGCCACTTATCAGAAAAAAGGCTTCAATTAAAAAATATATCTTATTTAAAAATATGAATAATCACTTTGAAGCAATAGGAAAAGGTTTACCCTATTCCAAAGTAATGGGAGAACGTTATGTGACGAAAAATGTCAGCTGATGACCTGAATATACTGAATGAGGTATTCACATCTATGAATTTTTCTTTTCGTTGACATCATAGGACTCAAATTGTGAAAGAGTGGTTTTGGGAGAATGAGGAATCATTTTGGCCACCAGATTAGGTAATGGAATCAAAGCAAAAGGCAGTCTAATTAAATCTTGAAGTGCGCAACTTTTTTGGGGCGAGGCAGCCCATATACAGTGGTGTGAAAAACTATTTGCCCCCTTCCTGATTTCTTATTCTTTTGCATGTTTGTCACACTTAAATGTTTCTGCTCATCAAAAACTGTTAACTATTAGTCAAAGATAACATAATTGAACACAAAATGCAGTTTTTAAATGAAGGTTTACGTTATTAAGGGAGAAAAAAACTCCAAATCTACATGGCCCTGTGTGAAAAAGTGATTGCCCCCCTTGTTAAAAAATAACTTAACTGTGGTTTATCACACCTGAGTTCAATTTCTGTAGTCACCCCCAGGCCTGATTACTGCCACACCTGTTTCAATCAAGAAATCACTTAAATAGGAGCTACCTGACACAGAGAAGTAGAACAAAAGCACCTCAAAAGCTAGACATCATGCCAAGATCCAAAGAAATTCAGGAACAAATGAGAACAAAAGTAATTGAGATCTATCAGTCTGGTAAAGGTTATAAAGCTATTTCTAAAGCTTTGGGACTCCAACGAACCACAGTGAGAGCCATTATCCACAAATGGCAAAAACATGGAACAGTGGTGAACCTTCCCAGGAGTAGGGTTGTGTACCGAACACCGGTGCCAAGACGGCACCGGTACCTATAGAACCGGTATGTACCGGACCGAAACAGAACGCGAATTTCGGTGCCTCATTTCGGTGCCACTTAAATGCCTGAACTGTCGATTGAAATATTTGTTCTCTAGATTCATATATTTTTGTAGATTAATAGTTTATTAGATTAAATTAAAGAAATTAAAAGCACAAATAATCCGGAAATGAGAGACCATCCGACATGCGCATGAATGCAGTAACTAACGTTACACTCGCTCTGACGGCAGCAGGTGGTCTACCGATAGCTTAGCATGCTAAATTAAACAACTCTCGTTAAAATGCCTAAAACTAAACAGTCGAAAGTGTGGCTGTATTTCACAAGAAAGGATTCCGACACCGCGACGTGCAGCAAATGTTTTACAGCAGTTGCGTGTAAAGGCGGAAACACGTCAAATCTAATGAAACATTCGAGGGCAGACGGAATAAAGTTTAAAGCAGAGGGAGGCACCGTGTTTTCTTGTGGACAACAGCTGGCGCTATCGGTGTGGACGACCCCAGTCCCAGTCACACCAACTGTAGCAAAAAGGAGTCACCGATTATGATGACGTCAGCAGCCTTTCCGCAGGTTAGTAGTAGGATAATGTAATGTTAATAGCAAAATGCAAATCTTGCATTCATGCTAACAAATAGTCGAACGATTTGTAAAAAACGAATGTAACATGGATTCTGTTTATAATTATGGCTTTCCAGCTAGTACTAGTAGTACTACAACAGTGACCCCATTTACCATTGCAAAGAAGGCTATGTATGTCCTGTGCAGGGCAATAAGTCAGGAAAGGAGTCATATTTTGCCAGAAAAGGCAAATATGGTGAAATTTCTGCAAAAGAATTGCTAAAATTTGAAGCTTACATATTCATATATACTTTAAACTTTTAATATATTGTTCAATTTTAAGCATAAAATTTTTTGTTTAATAAAAATTAATTCTTGAGTCATCCACTATAATTTTGTGGCTTAAAAGTATCGGATCAGGCACCGTTTTGGCACCAGTACCGTTTTCAAAGTATCGATTTGGCACCGGTATCGAAAAAAAACCAAACGATACCCAACCCTACCCAGGAGTGGCCGGCCGACCGAAATTACCCCAAGAGTGCAGAGACAACTCATCCGAGAGGCCACAAAAGACCCCAGGACAACATGTAAAGAACTGCAGGCCTCACTTGCCTCAATTAAAGTCAGTGTTCACGACTCCACCATAAGAAAGAGACTGGGCAAAAACGGCCTGAATGGCAGATTTCCAAGGCGCAAACCACTTTTAAGCAAAAAGAACATCAAGGCTCATCTCAATTTTGCTAAAAAACATCTCAATGATTGCCAAGACTTTTGGGAAAATACCTTGTGGACCGACGAGACAAAAGTTGAACTTTTTGGAAGGTGCGTGTCCCGTTACATCTGGTGTAAAAGTAACACAGCATTTCAGAAAAAGAACATCATACCAACAGTAAAATATGGTGGTGGTAGTGTGATGGTCTGGGGTTGTTTTGCTGCTTCAGGACCTGGAAGGCTTGCTGTGATAGATGGAACCATGAATTCTACTGTCTACCAAAAGATCCTGAAGGAGAATGTCCGGCCATCTGTTCGTCAACTCAAGCTGAAGCGATCTTGGGTGCTGCAGCAGGACAATGACCCAAAACACACCAGTAAATCCACCTCTGAATGGCTGAAGAAAAACAAAATGAAGACTTTGGAGTGGCCTAGTCAAAGTCCTGACCTCAATCCTATTGAGATGTTGTGGCATGACCTTAAAAAGGCGGTTCATGCTAGAAAACCCTCAAATAAAGCTGAATTACAACAATTATGCAAAGATGAGTGGGTCAAAATTCCTCCAGAGCGCTGTAAAAGACTCGTTGCAAGTTATCGCAAACGCTTGATTGCAGTTATTGCTGCTAAGGGTGGCCCAACCAGTTATTAGGTTCAGGGGGCAATTACTTTTTCACACAGGGCCATGTAGGTTTGCATTTTTTTTCTCCCTAAATAATAAAACCCCTCATTTAAAAACTGCATTTTGTGTTTACTTGTGTTATCTTTGACTAATAGTTAAATGTGTTTGATGATCAGAAACATTTTGTGTGACAAACATGCAAAAGAATAAGAAATCAGGAGGGGGGCAAATAGTTTTTCACACCACTGTATGTGACTGCATAAACTTTTTAGGGACAATTGCAGCTTTTAGGACTTTCCATAGAACATTTTTTAAAATTAGACATGCTAGTACGAACGGTAGGTATACAACAGCTAAAGCCTTAAAGGCAATAATCATGAGCTAATGATTTGAATCATCAGATGGTTTAAGAGCTTAAGAGGATAAAATGTGCAGCACACAGCCAGGACTCATAAACTTTTGCAAGATTTAAAAGAATTAAGGATTACTGCTATTTAAGAACATTATTTCATGTAAGTAAGAATAAATATAGCAGTATAAGAATTCTGATAAGAATTGAATGTACAGTATAAAGGTGAAATGTATCAAATTTGTGTCACTTTCTGCAAATATCGGCTGATAAATACCTTTCCTGATGCTTCAACATAATTGAAATAGTGTAAATCCTAGACATTGCTTTAATGGACACTATCTGAGCTGGTTATTCCAGTTTCACTATAAACCCACACCACTAGTAAAGTTATTTTTAGGGTTAGCAGGAAAATCCTGGGGTCAAAATGAGCCTGAGGGTTCCCTTTTTCTTATGACAGAATCTTCATTTAAATATTCTGAAAATAGGATTTGGACTGTTTTTGAGGGCGATCCTCGTAAACAAACTCGCACCGGCCATAACTCAGCAATAAACTATAAACTTATTGAACCAGGAATTTGAAAACATACATAACTCAAATCACGCAAAATGTAATCTAATACTTGATTTAATACTGTATGATGGGTGACAAATGTGTGTGTGTGTGTGTGTGTGTGTGTGTGTGTGTGTGTGTGTGTGTGTGTGTGCAAACTTTTGTACATCTGTGTGAAAAATGGTTCTGCAAGTTTAAAAGAGACTAACAAATATATACATTATCATTAACTTGCTATCAGGAAACTCAGTATTTAAATCAAATAGTAAATGAACACCTTCATGTTTTTGTTTTTGGCAAAAAATTTTCATTCCAAAAATTTAAATGGTAACAAATTCTTGTGTTGTTGCGCTTTGGTAGAAATATTTGCATTCATATGCTTTCAAAAGCAGTTAATCAGAAAGCAAAGTGAAACAGCACAGATGAAAGAATGCACACGCACACACACACACACACACACACACACACGCACACAAACGCACCTCTCATTGCAAAGAATACGCTATTGTTCTTTCATATAGCACAATATCCGTTGAGCAGATTTGACTACCCACACGTCTCATTTCTCTTTCTTCAGTCAGTCCTAGCCTTACACTTTCTTGTCTATTTTACATCAAACAAGGACGTTCAAAGAAGTGTCTTAGTGTTAATGATAAGAATGCATTTGAAGGGTTGTCAATATTTTCTAATAAGTTATGATACAGTATGGTTTAAATTTTTACGAAAAGTGCTTGTATAATTATTCATGAGGTATATAGTTTTTTAGAAAAATGCTAATGGTTACCACATATTCCATATAAAATGAAATAATTATGCAATTTATGCATAAAAATGTTTATTTTACAAATACTGTCAAGAATTGATCATTCTAGTGGCCATGTGGGGTGTGCAGAGACAGAATGTATATGAAAATATATATTTTTTACCTGTTTTTTTTTTATAGATTTAAAAAAATATATATATAAAATAATAATAATAATAATAATAATAATAATAGTAACAAAAAAAAAAACTAAGAACCCTCCACAAAATAAAAACAGTGACATTTTACTGTATGAATAATGAATAATCTATGAATAATATTAACTGCATTCCCCTGAGAAAGGCTCATGCACTTACATTAAATCTATATAGGAAGCAGCCATTTCAAACTTTTACTTTACGTTGATTAGTTTTAAAAGTCTGTACAGTTTACACACTGCCGGCTTTGACTGACTAGCTGTTAGAATCTGCTCTGGAGTGCCGTCCATTGAGTTTTGTCTGAAACCATAAACTGTATAAAAAAAGTGGACAACCCCTGCATGGCATCATCCACAGGTTTTCTGGAGAGCGGCTCTGAAGCTCAAATGTGGGAGGTCTTGTTGTCGGCATCTTGGCAGGAGCTGACTCTCCAGTTAACCCATAAATGGCAAACAGACCCTGGCTGGCTTTTGGAACCCACCTACAGTGCCAAATTCAGTCACCACCCACAGGCTAATGAACTAGCTAAAATACTACAGTGGCGTTTTGCGGTATCAATAACTATATTTCCTGTGGTAGGTTAATGATTCCAGTTAGCTTGTTAGATAAAGTGATGCATAGTAGGCAACTAGAGGTTTGACACCTGCAATGTCGCACCAAATGGCCATACCCTAATTACGCAAGGCTTTATGGCATATCATTTCTAACTGATGATTTACATGAAAATTAACCCTGTACAGTTGTCATGAATGGGAAAGTTAGCTACTGTATGTATCCCAAAACCATATTTTGTAACAGACTACAAAAGTTTATTTCTGTTGTAAATAAACAGGGCATTTTAACATGGGCTTCTATGGGGATCGAGTCACTTTCAGAGCCTGCCCCCAGTGGATATTTGAGGAACTGCATGTTTTGGCACTTGTGCATTGGCTTCATTTTTCAGAAACAAAGTTTGCGCATTGTGTGAAATGACTTCCAGGTGCTGACACCCACTAACGCTCAGACTCACTCACTCTAATACACACTTAGGGTATTTCACAGTCTTGTTTTGAGGTCAGACTGAAAGGAATATCGTATCTTCTCCATGCTTGTGCTGGGTTGAGGCATTTTACTAAGACAAAGATCACAAAGCACCATTTTATTATGTGGTTCTTAAAAAAATTACCACATCTGTTAGTTGATCGGGCTTAGATTTTTGGGGATAAAGTGTCATATTCCACCATGTGTCAGAGAATGTAAACATTGCGACATATTAACGCAATCCATGTAAATAATCGATATAATAAAAATGCGTAGTTGCAGCCATAATCAGGGCTCGTACAGTCACAGCGGAAAGCGCTTTGCATATTTCATGTTGTAAATAATAACAGAAAGTCTTGCTAACAGAAAGTAAAAATGATATATATTAAATATATATTATTTAAATTGTATCTTATATAATTATATCAGAAAATTATATAGGTGTAAAATACATAAAAGCTGTAGGAAGATTCCTTGCAGCACAGATTCTTATATCAATACAACTGAGCTCCACTTGACATTTGATGATGAAACACTTTTGGGTGTTTTGTTGACAATGATTCTCCCATTCTCTCTGCAGATGGGCTGAGATCAAGTGCCTGGAGGAAGTTTGCATGTGATTTGCATTTGACAAAAGTTCAGTAACCACCCAACTCTGGGTGATGTCAGGAGTACAGTTCCTGACGTGATTCACAATATCCTAATTTGCCCTATTTTACGACTTTTGTCTGCAGTTAACATAGTTTTTAGATACCTTTTGGTACATAACATGCTTTTGTCCTTTTTTGTCCTTTATGGTAACTCGAATACACGACTGTGCTAAGCAGAAAAGCATCTTAGACTGTGCAATACGTTAAACCTTAAAGGTCCCATATTTTACTATTCCTTTAACAAGTTAACAAAGGTCTCAGAGCTTCTCCAAAATGTGTACTGTATGTGTCTGTGCCACACCCTTCCAGAGAAGAGCAGAGCTGAGCAACAAGCTGGGAGAGGACGTCTTCTTATATGTGGTCACAATAGGGGAAATCTGTGTTGTTTGAGTAAAAAAGATAACAGCAGAACAACACGAACAAGAACCAGGGGCACTAGATAGACGGCTAAGGGTGGCACAGTGGCTTAGTGGTGAGCACTGTCGCCTCGCATTTTCAGGGTTGGGGTTCGATTCCCGCCATTGGGTCAGTGTATGCAGTTTGCATATTTTCCACATGCTTGGTGGTTTTCTTGTTTTTCTTGGTTACTCCGGTTTCTTCCCACAGTCCAAAGACATGCAGGTTAGGCTAACCGGTGTTCCCAAATTGCCTATTGGGATGGCTAAGAGACTGGCAATAGAAAACTATATATTTTCTAACTAAATCGTTATATTGATAAGCAGGGGTACAGGTGTTCCTTTTTCTAATATTGCATCTAACCACGGTTAATTCGGTAGCTGACAATTTCACCATTATGGTTCTATGTAAAATCTAGCTTGCTAAACACTACCTTTCCTCTAAAAACAGATCACACATCCGGAGATCGCTGGTTCGGTTCCCGGGTGATGCTGTAACCTCTCGCAGCCGGAGGTCTAGAGAGAGCTGATGGGCCGAACTCGCTCAGAGGGGAGGGATGAGAGGTACTTCGTGCTCCCACATTAATCTCGGCTCTACAGCCAATCAGGGGCGTCTGTGAGCTCACGCAAGCGGAAGGAGCGGATAGCACTGTCCTCCGAGTGTGTTACACCGCCCCCAACGCTGCATGCGCGGGCAGTTAGAAAAGATGTGGTCGGTTGGCGCCATGTGGTTCGGAGGAAACAGGTGATTGTCTTCGGCCCTCCCGACTGAGTGGTAGTGGTAGCCTTAATGTGGGAGCCCCCTAGTGACGGGGAGGAATTGGACACGACTAAATGCCCCCTCCCCCCAAAAAAAAATTATCATAGAACTGCACATGAGTGTGAGTTTACACTGGGGACAGACCTTCACGGTTTCCCTGCTAGAAATGCTCAATATGAATCAGCTATACTTTTTTATGTTTTTGTTATAATGCCAGCACAGCGTTATGGCAGCACAGTGATGATTTTTATTACCCACTTAGGTTTCGATTACATTAATAACATAGGATTGATATGGATCATGTTGCAGAATATTCACAAAGGCTTGTTTTGGATGTAGAGGTTTACGTAAGCGGTTCGGTCTGGGAGTCGTTTCCTGGTGTGTAGGTTGGCAGCTGCTGACCGCGCTGAGCACTAACACTCGATTCTAGCGCTGGAATCAGGTCACTTTCTCCTCTATCAGCCAGAGAAGAGAGAGTTGGGAATTAAAATATTGGAGGGAAACCAGGGCTAAAACGGAAATTAGGTCTCACTCTCAAACGCATACATTTCCATTTAATAATTGAATAAAATAAAATAAAAAAAATCACACACAGAAACACAATCTGGATTACAGTTAAGTAGTTTTGCTGATCATGAGGTCAGAAATAACTCTCGGGCATTCTAATATGTATTTGACAACAATTTTGAAAGTAGGTCAGCAAAATCACACACACACACACACACACACACACACACACACACACACACACACACACACACACACACACACACACACACAAATACACAACGAGAGAGCCAATTGACAACTATACGACTCCATGTAGAAGGACTGGCAGTCAGACAGGAAGAACCAAATGAAACCTCTGGTGCCAGCCAACGTTAATGCCATGAAGGTAAGCTTGCACAGCTGCTGCTGACAGTCCAACACACACATACACACGCACACAGAGGTTATTAGCACACACTAGCACTAGGAACTGTGTTGTTACAGTATAAGTGCTGTACGTTCTCAGATCGCAGTGCTGTCAGATGCTCAATTCTGATTGGAAATTACCTCATATAATTTAGGTTATACCGTCTTAAAAAAATAAAGCATTTCTTATAATAATATAATTTGGCAACCATATATACAGCTTAAACACACGAATGTGATCATTGATGAGATGACAGGAATTAATTGTTTCACTGAAAACACATGTAGCAACAGAGCTAGTCTTTTATGCATTTGCATAGCTGGTTTATCTGATCTTTATCCTGACCTTACACTTAAAGCTTCACCACCAATGAATCACCGCTCTCTACTTTCACTCTCTTTGGCCTCTACATTGGAAAAAGTACAAGGGACATTTGATGACTAGAACGGTGGCCACTGATTATGCACGTAAGCCTAGGATGCTTTTTATTTTAATACCTGGATTATGTTAGGGGCATTCAAATCAAACCGGGACTTTTGATTGTGCAGAATAACAGAACACAGTTATGGCATTAAAATTAGCTTTATTTCTCTACATCCTCAATCCTTTGCTACACTAATGCACTTATCCCATCATTTCTCTAGTGCTTGGATAACATCAAAGTAGAAAGTTTTCTCAGTGCACCGGAGCCATGGACAGACCGCTTGTTTCATGTCTGAAACGCTGGCCTCCCAGGAACTCCTTTTATGGCTCAAGCATCTGGAAATGGCTTGGAGTGAGGTCAGGACTGTATGGTGAATGTTGAACTTCCAGCTGAGTATTCGTGAATGGTTGTGTGTATCAGATTTTCAAAGATCAGGCGTTCGACTCGCTGAATGTTCACGCTGAATGTTCAATGTTCAGACGTATGGCCTCCTTTAAAACACTTGGACCATTCAAATATTTTACAGTGGCTAAGAGTCTCTCATCATTGCATTGTGCTCAAAGTCTTCTGTAATTGTCAGTTGGTTTTACACATTCTCCAGCAATTTCATCATAAATCCCGGTTTGATGTGAACGCCCCCACATTGAAGGAAAAACAGGGTGCCAACAAATCAGTGGAGTTATTGCTACTAAATACAATCTCAGGCATATCAAGACGTGTCTCAAACTTGACAGACATTTTTGAGTGTCCCTACAGTTCGGTTAGCATTAATTGTTTATCTAGCAGAAAACAAAGGCACGAAACTCTTCACATTCTGGTTTCTGTCAATTTTTCACATTTCTCTCTGTCTACTCTTTCCTAATAACTATTAACTGTTAATTTGAGTTTTAATAACAGCCTTTCAGGGAAACCTTAGTTGTGTGGAAGCCACTCAGGATCAGAGCTGTACAACAGAGAGGAGGCGAAGGTGCGTCTCTGCTGTGTCTTAAAATATAGCAGAAAAATAGGCCATGTGACCTGGATTAAGTCAAACAGACTATTCACAGACTCTGGGTTTCAGAGACTAGGAAAAATGTGAAGCTCTCTCTGAATTTCAAGTTAAAAGAACAAACGAAGATCAAAGACAAAGGGCCTGAAAGACAAACTAGACCTTATAAGGATCATCTGCATTACTGTAGAGTCTTAAGAGTAGAGCTTCAGGACCCAACCACAAAACTAAACTTTTTGCTCATTTTGAGCATTCATTTTGATAAAGAAGCATAATTACAATGAGAACATTTAAAGCTTATAAATAGTACCATGTATCTAGGAATATATAATGTAATGTAATAATCCTATTTGGTTTACACTAATCCTATCATAAGAAATTGTGAATACATTTGCATAAATTTGAGTTGGGATTTGTCGACTTGACACTGTTTGTAGTATACATTTGGATTAAGTGTAAACTGAGTAGCTTTTACTTTTGTCCAAGCTATCCATTTAACACACGTTCAACTCCAACTTCCAAAGTATATTGTTAATGTCTTTTAATTGTATTTAGCATTTAGCTGTGATTAATTTGGGCTCAGACCAACAATGAAAAATGTTGCCCAGGTAGATATTAAACAACCAGTTACTGATTACTTCACATTATATACAATTGGGTTTCTGCAACCGCCACTACAAATAGCCATTTCTTGACTGACAATCTGTCACTCCTCTAAAACCTGGACTGATTGAAGTGATCTTTTGCTGTCTGCTGTGGCTTCAGGGAAATTAATTTTACTCAGTTTATTTTGACATCAGTTTACATACCTTCACTATTAATAAACCTCATGTAATTAAGTACATATTTAATGTATCTGCACATTACTTGAGTAGTTGCTTTTTACTTTTACTCCTTTACATCGACAGCAAATATCTGTACTTTCTGCATTACTACATTTCAGCATTTTTTTTACTCTGGCTACTTGTTTTTTAAGCCTACTGTTACTTACTGCTAGTGATACTCATAAAAAAAGTTACTAATAAATTTTAAAGTGAATTACTTACTAATTACTTAAGAGTAATATAAATAGAGAACTTCTACTTTTACCTAGCGTGTGTTTACTTTTAATCAGGTACAGGATTAAACAGTGTTAATTCTGAGACTTTACGATTTATTTATATTAACTTACAGTAAGTGGAAAATAATGTTCAATTTGTTTATTTAATCTAATCTTTGGAGTAATATCAATTCTTGATTCACATTTCAACAAGTTTTCTTACAATTCTTGTTTGTGTAGGGGGGTGTATGGGTGTGTTTGGGGGTTGAGGGGGCTTTTTTTTTTTTATCATGGTAGCTGTTGCATCAGCTGTTTGGACACCTATTACATGTATAGTGGATGCCTTAACATGAGGTACAAAGTTTGGAAACATAGTCTCTCTCTCTAACACACACACACACATCACAATTATATATCAATAATACCATTAGTGTAATTATATATCTGTAAGTACTATGTATGTAAGTGTTATATATCTGTCTATGATAACTAGTCATTTGTATGAGAAGGGGAAGAGTTCCAGTACCTCTAGATAGTCTTTCTCTCTAGCACACAAATACACACACACACACACACACACACACACACACACATACATATATACACATAATTGGAATACTATCCTTGTTGACCTGTATTACCGTGCTTCACCTACCCCTAAAAAAAGCACAGGTCTTAATGGAGACCAGCCACAATGTCAAACTGTTCAGTATTCCCAAATTTCGTTTGTCCCCAAATAGCTAAAATGTATGCGCCCCCCCAAAACAGTTGCCAGGAAACACGCTTGAAACTGTGTACTTCAAAAAGTATGTAGAACGCCCCCCCGCCCAAACCCCCAAACAAATTACCCAACACTGCTCTTCTTTCTTTCTGTCTTGCGCCACATTCTCACCCCCCTCTCCTCTCAGCCTCCCTCAGCAGGACCTCTGTTCTCTCGCTCCGTCTTTCTCTCTCGCTATCGCTACTGTGCCAGGAAACCAAACTAGCTACACATTTTACGCCAAAGCAGTGTAGTGACTTCTCTGAGACATCTACATTTATTTCATGGACATCCTGATCTGATCTTAATGAGGCCTGTTCGCTCCTGTTCGCTCAATTCCTTTCTTCCTCATCTATGAGGAAACCCAATGGACTTACCAGATCGTGACATACTTGTGCAAGTGTGAATTCAGGATTATGTAACAGGGAATGCCGAATTTGCAACTTCAGCACTGTGTGTGTGTGTGTGTGTGTGTGTGTGTGTGTGTGTGTTTGTGAGTGTGGTCTTAGTGTGGGCTCTGTCTCTTGATGCAGTAGGAGACCAAATCATTTAAGGTCTAGACTGCCGGCTTTTTCCTGTGCCATTTTTAAATAGAGGTGCTAAGCCGCGATCAATGCTTTTTCCATGTCAGAACAATATACTGTATGTTACCTTTTAGAGGACACTGATTCAAAAACAAAGATAGAAAAAGTAAGAAAATGCATGCAAATGTCCCAACAATTCATCAGTAGTTCCAAATCATATGGAAAACTCAGATTATTATTATTGTTAAAAAACATTTTTCACATGCAGCTTTGGTTAAATTACAGCTACAACTAATGCAAATGATCAGATAATCGATCACTGCATAAGAACATTATCACATGCTTATGAGACACCCAAACTAATGGTACATTTAACTTCCTTCTTTTCACCCTCCGTAACCAACTACATTTAATTATTGTAAAAGAAGATCTGTACAGTATATACAGTACAGCATAACTCATTTGAAGATTGAGGTGCTGCTTTGTTTATGCCATGAGTAGTCATATTAATTTGACATCACTTTCAATTTGACATTCTTAGATCTACTGCTAGGAACGTTTAGTTCATGCGCTTTCTTCGTTATTTTCTTTGATTTATGCTACTGTGTCAAGACTATTCAGAGTCTTCGAAGGAGTCTACACAAGCGGCCTATGACCTAGTGAGCATCAATACGTGTGTCGCGCTGCAATCTATCAAACAAGTTACTGGTGGGGCTTCTCGATGCCACTGAGCTGAGTCTCTTCACCACTCCCTGGTGAGTTTTTTTTTTTTGGTGTACTACAAATAATGACCAATGAAACAGAGCTGTTTTAGATCTAATAGAAAACCAAACCAAATCAAGCTCATCAAAAACTGTTGTGGCCAAAAATAACTACTAGAGTGGGCAGGATTAGTCAGAATTCTTTGATTGTAGGCCGCAGTGTGATAAAAAAAAAAAAAAACAATCCCCTAGCAGATTGGATTCGACCCACCTGTGCATCACAGCAGTCTACAAAAGCGCCTGATAAATAAAACCCTATAATTAAGGTGTACTGTGATACTGTAGCAGTAGCAGTTTTCACATGTGCAGTTTTGTTTTTTCTAATAAAATTCCAGCAAACAGTAGTTTGAAAAAAAAGAAGAAACATTCAAGGTTGCCAGTTTGGCACTTATTAAATTATTTTAATCTATTTTGTCAGCACAGCTTTTTTTCGACGGAAATTGGTTCATAACTGTGACTCTGTCAGTACAGTAGTTCTGGCTCATTTCAAAGTTTATAATAATGCAGCCATTCCTGCAGACACTGTTGTTTCCATAGCAACGACTTACACAGGAACTTGCATAGCAGATACTGTATAGTGCCATGATTTTAAATGATGATGTCATTTATGAAGGGGAAAAAAAAGTTGTCCAAACCTACCTGGGACTAGGGCTGGGAGATTTGGCCTAAAATCAAAATCTCGATTAATTGAACATTTTAACTCGATTTCGATTAATAAACGATTTTTCCCCCCCTCATAGTTCACTGACAAGTTTTGTACAGTAAATATGCTCACAAGTGAGAGATTTTTGAATGAAGGCTGCATTACTTGATTGATTAATTGAAGGCAACACACACTATCTACTATCTATGATTATTTATTGGACATCAATGTTGAACAACTGAAATTAAACTGAAGCCACAAAAATTAAAGGGTTCATTAAATTACATTTTAAAGTATAGTTTATTAACAAAAACAGATGACAGATTTGGCCTTAAAAATTAAGATACTATAGGCACATGCTCAGAATCTTTACAAGGCAAAGATTTTTATTAAAAAAATACTTCTTTGTGATGATACTTTTTATCTTGTGATGATATATTACAATGTTTTGAGATTTTTAAACAATAATGAGAAACAACATTTAGACCACACACACTAGGGCTCTTTTTATCCCACAATTCAGAGTTAAATGAAGGCTATTTCACACGGCCCCAATAAACTGACATAATGGCTTAAGCTGCAGTGACAACAAACATGGAATGAATTATGCAGCTATCAATCTGGACCAGGACAATTTCACTTTTACTACTGTATATAGTTGAGTACCTGCTAGGTGTTGTATAGTTCATATTTGCTTGGCCAGAATGGTTTAAGCCACCAAAATAACGTTTTATTGATAAACTGCGCAGCTTTCGCCAGCGTGAACACTCCCGTTAGTAACGAGACGAATAAGGAGCTAAACTTCAGCCGCAGAATGAGACGCTGCGCAATAAGGAGCCAAACGAATCGGAAGCTGCGAATAAGGAGCTAACTTCAGCCTCGTGTGCTTAGGGGCATCATATCTTTCGCTAGAAAGTTAGAAACGGCCCTGGTTATATCCTTGCTCCTTTTGGACACCTTTCATAAGGTGTAATGGCCACGAAAGACGACACGATGGATATCTGCCTTGGTACAGCCCCACTGCTAGCGCTGCTAGTTGACGGAGTAGCATCGGCCCGCATTTTCATGCTCTCAGTGTGGTCGTGTGGGTGATGCGTTCATATAACGGAGTTCGTGCTACCTGTTTTGTCGACAATTTCAACATCTTTGGATAATAACTCGAGGTTAGATTCACGTTTGTCGCTGCTTCCACTCATTTTATAAATTTTTTTGTCGTCCTGGTGTCAAGTTTGCTTCGCAAAGTGCGGTAGGAAATTAACTTTTACCTGCACGGCACGCGCAAGCTGCACGCTGATTGGTTGTTGTCGTGTTGTTCTGCTGTGTGATTGGCTCTTAGATTAATCCATATCGAGCAAAAAATGTCTAGAGCTTTTCATCGTTTTTAACATCAAATAAATCGCGATTCGATATGATATCGTTTATCGGCCCAGCCCTACCTGGGACCATGAGAAAAAGTAATCGTCCCCCTTGATAAATCATAAATTAACTGTGATTTTTAAAAAGCTGAGATATTTCACTTGCCACACCCAGGTCTGATTACTGCCAGTTGAATCAGGAAATCACTTAAAAAGAAGCCTTCTGACAAAGTGAAGCATTCATTTTGAAAAATTTCAAAAAAGTAAAACAATCTAAAGAAATTCAAGAAATGATGAGAAACAAAGTAACTGCCATGTATCGGTCTGAAAAGGACGGCCAAAATTTTACCATTTGTTTAATGATTTCAAATTTCATGGCACTGTACATAATCTCAGACTACTGTCTATAGACAGCTGTTATTTAATAAAGAAAAAAGTAGGTGTTTATTTCACATTTACAGTATATTTAAGTTACACCTTGTCAATCCTTTTATACTGTATATTTATTCTATTAGCTTAAAAAAATAAACATACTAGGACATGCAGTATGTGCATTGCACCATTCTTTCCATTTTTTTAGTAACCTGTATGTTCTCTATTATGTTTTTAGTTTATCTGGAAATCTTTTGTTGACCGCATCTTTCAACAATGCAGATTAATTGGGAAATCCTACGCCAATAAAGCCAGTGTATTTGATTAGTACAGCTTGAACCACTTAAATTAGAGCTTTGTTATAAAAGTTTATAAAAGAGAGGTCGAAGGGAGGGGTGTGTAGTAAACATGATTTACATTATATTTACATTTATTCATGAGGCAGGTGCTGATATCCAAAGTGCCGCACAGTCCGAGACTGGTGAAAATGTGCAATCACGGATTAAGACAAATTCATTTTAAAGAGAAAACAACTTTAATATAGGGTATTACTTCACAAAATAAAAGAATTACATAGAATGAAATGAATGAAGATGTGCGCCTGGTGATGATTTCTTTCTAGCCCAGACTGTAGATTCCTGCGGTGCATCAGTGACACTCGTGTTCAGGTGAATACACTGACTGACATGCCCTATCTGATCTACACTTGAGTGAGTTGTGAGGGTGATGAACATTAACAATGTGGATTATTTTGCCTACCAGACCTTTTTTTTCTACAAATGCATTTGGAGAAGAAACTGAAAGTAAACTGACTATACACACACTGGAGTGTACATTGTCCATGCAAAGTCCAAATTACACACACCAACAGATGACATTAGATTTTTGTTTGCTCAATACTTAAGCATTACAAGATTCTGTATGAACTTAAGCATTATTACTGTATATGAAGTTTGGATTTTAAACAACGACCATGAAGCAAACAGCACTGTTTGCGCAGTATGCAAAAGCAAGACTGACACATTAAAGAAAACAGGATGAACTTGTTTAACAACTACGGAAGCGCCCCAAAGAGTGTGCAGAAAACTCAGGATAGCACAAAGACCGCATGTGAACAGCGACATAGCCAGAAATATGGCAGAAGTAAACGAAAAGGCATCGCTTATGAGCAATGGAAAGACATCGCTGATGATGCTAGCTATTCATCCATTGGCAAATTGCCGGAAAGAATGGAGCCTGGCTCTTAGTTCGAGGATGTTTACTTACCTCAAGCTTGCTAGAGCTGTCTTAGCATTTTAGCCAAGCTAAAAGGTAAGCTAGCAACAAGCTTGAGCCTGGCTGTCGCTTGGAACACGCCTGCTTACCTCAAGCTTGCTAGCATAGCATATAAATTAACATTGGCCGTCTTTTAGCATTTTAGCAAAGCTAAAGCTAAGCTAGTAAGCTTGAGCCTGGCTGTTGGTTGGAACACGCCATACTTACCTCAAGCTTGCGAATTTAGCATATTCATTTACATTGGCCGTCTTAGCATTGAGCAAGCTTGAGGTAAGGAGATCAAGCTAGCTAGCTTAGCTTTAGCTTTGCTAAAATGCCAAGATGGCCAATGTTAATTTAAACGCTACCGTTACTGTATGAACCGCAACTGTCACATCATCCCATGTCATCTCCTACATTTCTTCTGGGAAGTTGCACTACAAATATGCCCTATAAATTTATGCCATAATTATGCATAACATAACAGAATTTTAACTGATGAGATACATAAAGTCACCTCAGTGTTGTCATGAATGAGAAATCTATATGGCGACCATATTTTTGTTTTGTTTTTTGTACCAGGATGCCAAAAATTATTTCTATTGTGGAGTTGGACTTTTTGACATGGTAGGTTTATGATGATTTACTTATTTTTGAGATTCCAGTCGATTTTTGAGATTCCAGAGGTTGCCTCTTGGATCAAAACAGACAAATACTATGATTTTACTGTATGTGACTCCTAATAATAGTTTATGACTTGTTAAAGATTTTAACCTACAATGCTGTAAGACAGCCTTCAAACTAGAACTTTAACAATAAATGTCATGATACTGTATGTACGGGACTGACTTTAATACTGTAAGTAGGGGACTAACATGAGAGAAGTCCAAAGTCTTCTGTCCTGATGCAGTGTTAAATATCCAACATCGGTAAACAGACACTTTAAAATTCGTTTAAAAAAAGATTCAGCAGCCGAGGTAAGAAAAGGGACGTCCTCTGGCCTTGTGTTGACTTTTATTGTAGCTGCATGTGAACTGATCTTTGCCACTTTTAGTTGAGCTTGACCAATATTCTTAATATTAAGTTTTCATGCTGATGACTGATGGACGAGAGCATATGGATTTGCAAGGTCGTGTCAGCACTACCGTCGTGCTACCTCTATCTAGCATTTCCCATCGCAACAGCTGCCCCCTTTAATCCATGTGTGTGTGTGTGTGTGTGTGTGTGTGTGTGTGTGTGTGTGTGTGTGGGAGACAGACAGAGTCAGAGGCATATGTCATTATGGCATCTGTGCTGATCAATACAGATTCAGCTCTTCTTCTTTCTCTCTCTCTCTCTCTCTGAACACACACACACACAACATGCATTTATTATCTACAGAGAACACAAATCGAAATGATTCTTGATCATAACGCGTGTTCCCGTGCTTCACCCGGGTATCGAACACTCTGTAACCCGATAGACTGAAGGAGAAGAACCTCGAGGCTCTTGTAACGTGATAAAGCGAAACGCGATAGCTCGTGACTGTTGGTTTCAGAGCAGGGCAGCTGCTCTGAACATTTTCATGTCAAAATATCTGAACAATGTCACACCGTGGCCCGTTCTCATACACCCATGGGGATTGAATGAGGTCGACCAGATTCGGTTACCCATAATTCCACTTCCTGTGTTGGATATGAAACACATGGTCGCTGTAGGAGACATGATCACTTCAAAAAATTTTGCGTCCTTCCAAAAGCTACATTCTATCCGCTGAGAGGAAATCACCCCAGTGTGTGTGTGTGTGTGTATGTGTGTGTGTGTGTGTGTGTGTGTGTTCATTCTAAGGCTGTTAAAAGCTCTTTGGAAACAGCAGGGTGCTGAGCTATTTCAGCCTGGCTATTTATGAAGCACTCCCCATCACAGCTGCTTCTGCATTTACCCCTGACATACCTTCACAGAGACAGTCACATACACACTCACACACACCTTTTCACCATTCTGAGGAATTTGCATTGACATAATTACTACAGTACACACAGCTGATAAATGCTCTAATACACCTAAACCTATCCTCTAAGCTGTATGTTTAGGTGACAGACTTAAGTAATTAGTTGTTAATATTAAAATTAGCACAAAGCTTTGAGAGACTAGATTGGATGATAGACTATTTTTGGATTAAAAAAATTCATTTATACAGTACATTTAGATTTACACTACAATTCTAATTCCATGGTGTTTCCTGATTTCTTTCTACACTGTAAAACATTGCGGAAGGCGTCCAAAACAGTTGATGATGAGATGTATCTGCTACTGATGCTCTGTAAATCCCTCATAACGGCCCTAATCTGAGGTGCTGGTGACTCTAAATGAACATCTCCTCCTCTGCAACAGAGGTAAGTTTTGATGGCCTCCAGGTGGCGCAGTGGTAAAGTGCTCGCCCTATCATCCGGAGATCACTGGTTCGGTTCCCGGGTGATGCTGTAACTTCTCGCAGCCAGAGGTCTAGAGAGAGCTGATTGGCCGGGCTCTCTCGGATGAGAAGTACTTCGTGCTCCCACATTAATCACGGCTCTACAGCCAATCGGGGCGTCTGTAAGCTTGTGCAAGCGGAAGGAGCGGATAGCACTGTCCTCCGAGTTTGTTATGCCGCCCCTAGCGGTGCGTGAGCAAGCAGTTCGAAAAGATGCGGTCGGGACAAAATCCAACAAAGAAAAAACGAGGTAGGTTTTGGTCTTGTTTTCCTGGGAAGGAAAAAGTTTCAGGAGAGACAGTTTCATCATGGTGCTTAATTGGTTTTACAAATGCACAATGACACAATACTGTTCTTGCAAGAACTGTTCCAGAACAGCTGACCTTCATGTCTTGAAATAACGTGTTATTTCATAGTTTTAATACCAAAAAAATCCAGTATTGTTCCAGAATGTAGACAATGAATCCAAATGCGTGTTCACACTTTTGAGTGGTACTGTAAAAAAAAAGTTTCTATAAAACAGACAGAAAACTAGGTGGACCAGCAAAAATATCTCACACAGATAAAGTGAACGGAGAGAGAGAGAGAGAGAGCGAGAGAGAGAGAGAGACAAGCCATACTGACAAAAAAAACTAAAGAATTAGGGTCATGGTTTCAGGAAGAGAGACAAAAAACTGGAATGAAAATTGATTTGTTCTACTTTCAGGTCGGTAGCCTGACAGGCACAAGAGTGACAGATAAAAAGAAAGAGAGAGAGACAAAGAGACCTCCTCATGCCTCATTCCTACCAATGAGAATCAACATTAAAGAATGCATCCCACCATAGAAGTAAAATAGGTGGCGAGCGACAGCACATACCACGCACTCCACAAGCATGTAGTTACGATCTTCAACTACACCTAAAAACAGGTCACGGTATTTATAGCAAGGCCTACATCTTGAACATCTTCTACCCCTGAGATAAGACGAAGAGAAAACTTCAATCAGGAACTATGAATAGAGTACATTGGCACATAGTCCAAACGGATATAATTGTAAAGCTTTTGCAGCACTGTGATTGTGAGTTAGTTACCATGACAACAAGAACCGATTGGTGAGATAAACAAGACATTTTAGACCTTTATTACAAATTATGTTAGTGAGTAGTGTCAATAGTGGCAGTTAAATACACTTTAAACAAGCAGAAAACTGTCTCCTTATGGACTTTAGCATTTAGCATGTTGTTATGTTTGAAATTATTCATTCATTCATTCATTCATTCATCTTCTATACCGCTTAATCCTGTGTTCAGGGTCACGGGGGACCTGGAGCCTATCCCAGGAGACTTCGGGCACTAGGCGGGGTACACCCTGGACAGGGTGCCAATCCATCGCAGGGCACACATACACACACCCAATCACACACTATGGTCAATTTGGGAACGCCAATTAGCCTAACCTGCATATCTTTGGACTGTGGGAGGAAACCGGAGTACCTGGAGGAAACCCACCAAGCACGGGAGGAACATGCAAACTCCATGCACACAGAGACGGGAATCGAGCCTGGCCGGGGAATCGAACCCAGACCCTGGAGGTGCAAGGCGACAGTGCTAACCACTACACCACCGTGCCGCCTTGTTTGAAATTAAAGGTCTCATAAATTACCCTGTTTTAACAATTTAATACAGATCTCAGGTCTCCCTCAGTGTGTGTGTGTGTATGTGTTAAAGATGAAATCCCCATTGCTTTCATAACTTAAACTCCCTTTATGTCACTTCAGTGTCTATGTAACAGAGTGAAGCAACAATTATATGAGGTCACAAAAGGGAAAAATCTGTGCTAGCTAGTATAAAAAAATTAAAAAAGAGTTTTTTTTTGGTTTCTAGAAACAACAGAAGCATTTGGAAATCTAAAAAGACTATGAAGTGACTATAAAGTTCAATCCATCTGCACTGAATGTTGGCTAACTGCAGTGACCTATGATGTCACTCCGGCAAACCATAATTTAGTGAAGGCTTGAATGAGTAGGAAAAAAAATATTTGCTAGTATAAATGAATTTTCTAAATGTTTTGGTTTACATACACTGAAGATCCATTTGAATGACTAAAAGGTCAGAAGAAGCGTTCTAAGAAACTTTCATTCATTTAAGTCATCTACACTGAATGATGGTTGGTTGGAGTGACCTATGACTTCATGCCATTGCCTTCCCTGCTGTAAAGGACATAATACATTGTTGAGGACTCCAACCTCCTGGCAACCTACAGGCACACACACACACACCAAACAGCCTATAACACATGTCTGGACTGTAGAGGAAATCCACCGAGCACAAGGAGAACATGCGAACTCCACACACTACAAACTGGAGATGAGATTTGAACCCCTGGATGAGTGGCGGCAATACTAATCACTAAACCACCGGTGTATACTTGACTCTTGAAATTCTCATTTGTGCCCTGATTAGTGTAATATGACATTGTCAGGTAAACCATGTAATATCCCTGACCTTCAATTTCCCACAAAAGACAGTTTCCAGCTGTCCAGGTTAGGCTTTAGGTCTATCTTAATAATTTGCTCATGCTTGGCTTTTGTTGAATAAGTCTAGGAAACTTTTGAAAAAGTTGCTAGTGACTTGGCACTTTAGGAGGTAAGGTTAGAAGAACAGATAACCAAATCCAATGCTGTGTGTCAATGGAAAAATACATCATAAACAATGTATTGTTGTTTATATATATATACTGTATAGGTTATATTATATATTACACTATATGGACAAAATATTTGGGCAAACCAATACTTATACTTTGATATGGAGTTGGTCCCCCTTTTGCAGCTACAGTATAACAGCTTTCACTCTTCTTGGAAGGCTGTCCACAAGATCTTGGAGTGTTTCTGTGAGAATTCATGCCCATTCATCCTGTAGAGTGTTTATGAGGTCAGGCACTGATGTTGGATGAGAAGGCCTGGCTGGCAATCTCCATTACAGTTCATCCCAAAGGTGCTCGATGGGGATGAGGTCAGGGCTCTGTGTTCGGGCCAGTAAAGTTCTTCCATACCGAACTGATCAAACCATGTCTTTATAGTCCTCGGTTTGTGAACTGGGGAACAGGCATGTTGGAATAGAAAAGTGTCTTCCCCAAACTGTTGCCACAAAGTTGAAAGTATAACATTGTCCTTGTGTCATTGACACAAGATGTCTTGGTATGCTGATGTATTACTATTGTCCTTCACTGGGGATAAGGAGCCTGATTGAAACACCTGAATTCAATACGAACCTAGTTTGTCCAAATATTTTTGTCCATATAAAATATATATAGTGTACGTGTGTGTATGTGTGTGTGTGTCATTAGAAAGATCTGGATATTTGTGTTTGGGCTCTAAATTGACGTCACACTTTGGCTGAGTATTTATTCTACAATGGAACTGGGTACTATATTTCGTAATTTTATATTATAATTATTATTATTCACTAAATACATCCACGTGCGAAGGAGAATTTTCTTCACGCGCGCGAATATATTGCACGTGATATCGCGGCTGCGCTGTTTTGTGCGCGTGCCGCCTGCCGCCGTAACCCGACGCACGCGCTCACTGCTACTGGCAGGCCATACCACTCACTCACACACACACGCGCGCGCACACAACAGGTGACGATACAATGTTTATAGCTCTTCAACTATAAATTCATGCCGCGTTGTATTAAAATTCCACAAAAATACATAATGCACTGGAGGAAGCGCGCGCGACACCTGACTGACCTCGATCCATTTCTGCGCCTCCTGAAAAGCAGGTCCGGAGCTGCACTCGGCGGCTTCGTGGTGATCCGGTCGGGAACCGGAGCCCTCATCAGCACTGGCCATTTGCAGAGGAAGAAGTCCAATCGCAGTCCCGATTCCCCGCAGCACTGAATCAAACAAATCCTGGTAGCCTGGATGGTGCCGATGAGCTGCTGCCGCCGCACGAGCTGCTGTAATTTGCTCCCAGAGCACCAGCGCAGTGCTCAGCACGGTCTGAGCTAAAAATACGATGCAGAGAGAGAGAGAGAGACGCAGCTCCGCGCTCAGCCAATGCCAGGAGACAGCAGTGTGCACGAAAACAATGGAGGAGTTCCGTTATCGCTCCGATTCCCTCCGTCTGCTGCGACCAAATGCATCGCCGATGGAGATGTCGTGCACTACGTAGTGCAGTCTTTCACACCAGACGGAGTGCACGTATTTAGAGGGTGGCAATGTATTTGGAATGCTGCCGTCCTCCTGGGTTAGAAAACGCTGCGCTGTTTTTTTTTTTTATACATATAATTTATAATGAAACTCTGATCACAGGATACTGAATCAGCTACAGTTTGCATGTGTTACCTTAAAGGTCATCTTCACTTTAAAGAAAATTTAATCGTTTATTCTTTCATTTTGGTGATTTGACAGTTGATGGGGTTTTGAAGCTAGCCAATTCATCTTCTATACCGCTGATCCTGTACAGGGGCGAGGGTAGCTCAGGAGACTTTGGGCACAAGGCGGGTGATACCCAGAATCGTGTGCCATTCCATCGCAGGCTACCTACACACACACACAATCTCTAAACACAGCTTAATTTGATTTCAAAAATCCTGGGGGAATTTGAATTCAAGTTATGAATGTGAACTTTGAATAACATCTGTGTGAGGTTTTAAAAGAGGTAATATGGTGGTGACAGTAACCTCTGCGCTCACTTTAGAGACAAGCGGTACGTTAACCAGCAGAACCCAGGGAAAACAATCGAAACGCCACCAGAAAGAACCTATCACTTTTTTTTTTTTTTTTTACACACACCTAGATATCTTTATCATATTCATTTAGATTATACCTTATTTATATGTCATTTAAAAAATTATAATAAATTACACACAACTGGTAAACAGTTTCTTCACATTTATTTATTAACTACATTAGCAGTGACCACAAAAAGAGAACAGTTTCCGTTAGCCAGAATGTGAAATATTTGCGCTAATAAACAGTGTCACTGAAACCCCCCCCATATCACCCATTCTTCGCTTTATAGATCAGAATAGCTCTTAACACCAGATTACGCACACTTCCTGGCGAGGTGTGCACCTGAAATCCGAGCCAAACAGCATTAAGTTCAGAAGCTGAAAGCTTATTTAGAACTGAACCAAATCACAAGAGCATGTGTCAATTAGGCATCTTGTTCAAATCTTATAAACAACTTACAAACAGAACAGAAGCCTGACAGCTATGAAGAAATTCAGAAAAAATGTAACAGTATGCAGGATTCAGAAGCAGGCAGTTTGTGTGAACTGTGCAGGACTGATGTGCTCTGGCCTGTAAGGGATGTTTTTGGTCATTTGATCAGTGTTGGGGGTACAGCTCATCTTCAGGCCTTACAAAGCACCACAGCAGAGAATCGCACCTCCCCTTTCTCTCGCTCTGTAAATTCACGACACACCTTTGCAGCATCCTACAGAGAGAAACGTTGAGTACTACAATATATAAATTTATAATTAATTTAATCTATTAATTACTAAATTATACATTACCATGACAAAGCTGTCTGGTTTTGTTGCACCATGGTTTACAGGTCCTTTCAGTCTGCCATCTGCAAACACTCATTTTAATTACACAATGTAGGGCTAAACATTAACTAACCTGATGCTTAATGCAAGGAAATGCATTTATCTGAATCCATTTTCAATATACTACATTACTATACTAATTTTATAATATTTCATACATTAATGCATTGTTTGTGCAAAACGTCACATAACTACTGAAAGATGTTAAACCCTACAGGAAAGGAAGATATGCTACTTTGAAACTTGGATTAAAAAAGGAGGGGGGAAAAATAGTTTCACTCAAAATTCAAACAGGTGGTGCTGTACATTTAATACATGCTTATGAGTGTTCAATTGAAATCTGCTTAATAAATGTCCTCGCACCTACAAAAATTTTGGTTAGTTCACCTTGCTCAATCATCCCCCTGGTGGGGCATTAGACAGAAGGCACAGTGGATGCATACATTTAATGGGAACAAGCCAATACCACCATGACAATTTTTTTGTCAAGACCTCAAAAAAGTCCCAGATGCCGTCCACACTTTTGCAACTAAACCAGGTCCGTGTGATCTCTAGACATTGAGAACGCAATCGTACAAATCCTTTGTTAAGTAGCGCCACGACATGCAACGTAAAAGTTGTTCAGCTCAATGATCTCTTAATGTGCAGCAAAATCTCACTCGGGCATCCTAATGGTAGCAAATTCCAAGAGTTTTTGAGCATGTTAAGAACCTCAAAAATCCCCAGATTCTGAAAATAATAAATAAATAAATAAAAACCTTAGAACAGAAGGACCCTTCTCACACTATGACGTCAGCATTTTCATACCCATGATATGGTGCTGAGGTCATAATGCTTGGGCCCAAAAATACTTGCTCCTGATAGATGTTTGGTATATACAATGCTTATTGTAAATTTTATTAAATATCAGTGTAGCATGGCTGCTGATAAATACCTAAAATTAGTCCTAGGTAGGGCTGCACGATATTAGGAAAATATGCGATATGTTGTTGAATACTGCGATAACGATATTTCTTGCGATATAACATTTCCCTTGAGAAATGCATTATATATATATTTTTTTTCTTTTTTTTATAATTTGTAATGATCATACTTAATCAGGGAATAGATATTCGTCTGATGTAATTAAATCTAATTCAGGCTAAAAAGAAACTGTCAAAGTAGTTGCAAATAGTTAGACTTCAAAACACTGAATGACTTAAAACCCTCAGCAGATATTCTGACTTCTGGTATGCTGTTACTATAGACCTGCCAGCCAACACAATATGAATTACTTTCAAACATTACTTTTTATTTACGTGTAACCATACACTCAATTTCATTTATCGCAATTTTTTGCGATACAGATATTGCGTATACCATTATCGCGATAACGATAATTTTTCAATATATTGTGCAGCCCTAGTCCTAGGGGCATTTAAATAAAAGTAGAATATTTGACGTAATTCAAATATAACTTAAGCTAAGCAAACATCTATCGATGATGGCAATATCGACTATAACAATAGCAAGTCTTGTTAGTGATAAATTATTTTAATACTCCAAGGACAAATCTGTATTATTTTAAAGGAAAGTAACAAGTCATACCACATATTCACAGTGCAATCAATATGAAAGAACCTACCGAGTTCATGAAGCTGACCGTTTACGTTGACAAAGGTGATGAAATGAAAGTTAACATTGTCGGCCTCAGGCTGATTCCAAAGGGGTTAAGAATAAATAAGTACAATAAAATTAAACAGTAACATTTTATTTTTGTGTGGGTGCAAATGTGCACGTTTCTTACACGACATTGTCCCTCAGCAGCAACTTCATCATGAGCTGTTTGGATTGCCTGTGAAGTACAAGAGTAAAATCTCTCTTCAAAAAACTAATTAATTAAAAAAATTTAAAAAGGCTATACATGAAAAAAATGTTAATTAAAAAAATTTTAAATGAGCTTTTAGGAAATAGAAATCAATCCCCATCAATGTGTGTGACTGAAGCCCCATCTACTGTTAGACCCACACACTGCAGAGGGGGAAAAAAAAAAAAAAAAAAAAAAAAAAAAAAAGGGCAGACAGGGTGGAAGAAGTTCTAATTCAATACGAACAAATTGAAAGCACTTAACCAGCCTCCTGGTGTCAATTTTCATTTTCACTTATACTGCAGAAGTACCTTATTTTGTTCCAGCTGTTTGGCTCGTTCATCAGGGGACATTCCAGCAGTTTCTTCTAGAAATTTCTTCAAGGCAGAATCACCTTCTGGGGAACGACAAAATGGATCTTTGACATTTTTGTCTCTTTCTGAAAAATTCTGTTTGTAGTGCGACTCTGAAGTAGTTGCAATCGGATATTACTGCTATGGCATATACAGTGCCACCCTGGATGCACCATTTAGCAAATGGGTGTGCCAGCAAAATAATGACTCAAAATTAATAAGGTTTGCATGAAGACTAGTCAGGCATCAAAGTTAGTGAAACCCAACTATTAAAAATTCATTTTAAAATGATAAGATTAGATTGGAAAGGACTGCACAAGTCGAACTGACCAAAACTGAGTTGATCCCGATTGTTGGCCACAGCATGCAGCAATCCAACAGACCCACAGGAGTTTACGATCGTCTGACTCAGAAAGTAGACGTCCTTGCATGGGTCAACCGACTGCTTGGAGCGAAACTTCTCATGCTGAAAAGGAAAATCAATATCAAATCATTTACAATTAATTACAGGATGTTTTCCTATACAATTAATGCCATTAAGTCTGACAAATATGACAATATACAGCACCAGCATCACCACACTCTATTTGGAGAAATGTGTGCGTGTGTGTTTCACCTGTTGTGTTAAGGGGAAGAGGAGCATCAGGGCACAGCAGGGCGTGGGCACCCCAGCCACGGATTCGTCCTCCAAACCCAAGACATCTACAAAGTGCCAGTCTGGCTTCACACCAAGCTTACTCAGCACCTACACACACGCCACAATGATCTAGTTATTAAACACCCCCAAGGAAGCCAATTACAGCATCACAGACATCAGGCCATGATGTAATGTCAATTAGAGACGTCACAAACAATACAATCCTCACATCTTTATAAAACATACATATTTTATACATTTCACAACCTAAACAACAGGACCAATTAAACTATAACCAATAAAACCAAATTGTGTGGTAAACCCCGGCAGAGATCAGGCCAAAATTCATCCAATCTGACAGTTATCCAGTTTTGTAAGAGCAGGTGGCTAAAGCCGAGCCTACGCCCATTCCCTCAGGAACATTAGTTTTCTCACAAGCTTCTCCCATGACTCAGCAGTCTCACCTTATTCAGCATCTGCAACACAATAACAACAATAATAAATAATTTAAATTATATATACGTTAAAAGATGGTCCAGAAAAAGTGTGTGGGGGGAAACGCGATAACAAAAAAAAAAAAAAAACACGAACCTCAGGGTTTATTTCCATCGCTTTCCACTCCATATTCGCGGCTGTTTTTTTTCTCTCGCTTTTTCTGCTCAGGAAGCTAACACCCTAAACAATCAATCCTAACGGACGAGATTTAAAAATATAAAACCGTGCACGCGGTTGATATGCGAGCGGACATGTCCCATTTTTTCCAGACCGGGGGGTGTGTGTTTCCAAACACGCTTATTTACCAACGGGTTTTCACGTGTCTCAACCTCTCAACTCTTTATTAAACACGATTTCGAGGTCGTCTTACTCGTACATTATTTTAATTAATAAAAATAAAAAGCTAGATAAAAACAACAAAAAATGTAATCTCCACTCGGAGTGAAAGTAGACCAGTCCACAGTCAGATGATTCTAGAAACTACCAGTAACAGCCAGAAACGTCTGAATCAGTTCATACGTCTAATCAATAGTTTAATAATCTGCTTAAGGACGACTCCCAAAATGATGTATTAGTATAATTTTATCAGTTTATCACGGGTTTTCCAACAACAAGAGTAATAATAATAATTGCGCATTATGTAAAATGTGCATTTTGTTGTTGTAAATGTCATGATTTTGAACATTTCATTAGGCCTTGTAAGTTAATACTGTTGATCAAGAGGGCAATTTGGTGCAACAGCAATTAAGGTTCAAACACTGGTTGTAGGCAGTGAAAGCAAGGTATACAACACAATAAGAGACAGATCTACAAGGGATCACTCCAATGATGCATGACAGATTGCAAACTGATTGCCAAAAAACCTTGAAGGAAACATTCTGACCCAGTTCTGGCCCTATATTATTAATAGAAGATAAAGTAAATTTGATTAAAATTGAGATTTACTGTAAATTTAACAATAAGGTATTCTCACTCAATCATCGTCTATATACCACTTACAGTATACAGGGTGGTGTAGTGGTTAGCACTGTCGCCTTGCACCTCCAGGGTCTGGGTTCGATTCCCCGGCCAGGCTCGACTCCCGTCTCTGTGTGCATGGAGTTTGCATGTTCTCCCCGTGCTTGGTGGGTTTCCTCCGGGTACTCCGGTTTCCTCCCACAGTCCAAACATATGCAGGTTAGGCTAATTGGCGTTCCTAAATTGCCCGTAGTGTGTGAGTGTGTGTATGTGTGTGTGCCCTGCGATGGATTGGCACCCTGTCCAGGGTGTACCCCGCCTAGTGCCCGAAGTCTCCTGGGATAGGCTCCAGGTCTCCCGCGACCCTGAACACAGGATTAAGCGGTATAGAAAATTAATGAATGAATGAGTATACAGGGTTGCGACTTACTGTATTCAGGGGGCCTGAAGCCTATCACAGGATAATGCTTTCCACAGGTCTGAAGGTCCATGGAGGCGATGCTGCTGTTATGGAAGCCCAGGTTGCTCTATGGGGTTTACTGTAGTTTGGGCAAGTTTGCTGGCCAGTTAAGCACAGGGATCCCATGGTCCTTAAACCTGGTATTATTACTTTTGGCAGTGTGGGCAGGTGCCAAGTCCTGCTGGAAAAGGAAATCGGCAACTCAATGAAGCTGGTCAGTAGAAGGAAGCACAAAGTGATCCAAAATTTCCTGCACTGAGCTAGGACCAAAATCACTGTGATAAAACACAGAGGACCAGCACCAGAAGATGACATGGCTCCCCAAATCACCACTGACTGTGCAAACTTGCCATTGGACGTCAGTTAGAACTGTAACTGTACAGTTTTAAAGTTAATGTTCTTGTTGTTGTTTTTTTCAAGAAGAACAAGTTCATGGTGCAAAACTGTATTTCCCTGCAGAACATGTGTGACTGTCAGTATGCACTTCTTATTCTTTTTATGGCAGCTGGCATCCACTGCATTTACTGCCTCTCAGTACAAACCTGTGACACTATTACTCCTGTACCTGTTTATTCTGCTAGTGCGAAATTGGAAACTGTCCTCTACTGTCCTCTACTATCTGTACCTCTACTACCTCTTCAATCGCATCAATCGCTGCTGACAAATGGACACATTTGAAAAGGGTGCACAAATTTACTTGGGCAGCTCTCGATATACTGGATGGGGTACCAATCCATTACAAGGCACCAGTGGTGTCAAAAGTATTCACATTCATTACTTGAGTAGAAGTATAGATACTAGGGTTTTAAAAGACCTCTTTAGAAGTTGAAGTATCAGCTCGAGCTTTTTACTCAAGTAAAAGTGTAAAAGTACTGGTTTCAAAACTACTTAAAGTATAAAAGTAAAAGTAACGTGAGGGGCGAAAAAGCATTAAGGATAAAAGCTTAGGCTGTGCCAAGTACAGTATATACTACTGTACACTAACACCTCATAAAAAAGGAAAATGTGTTGTTTTTGGTTGTATTTTTTAACGGCCATAGTGATTTGGGATACTGTATATGGCAATTGAAAAATTAGTAAAATGCAGATACATTAAAGAACCATGTATGTGTACTACTGAGCATTAACATGTTTCATGGAGAAGAAGATATAATAACTATTTGCCTATAAGTATTTTAATAGTACAAAAACAGTCAAACTTCAGAGGCATGTCATCAGTAACCTTTATTGGAATGTAAATGTACATCCAAGCTTAGCTGCAGGAATCTGTGAGGGCAACATACAAGAAAATTAGTGTACCCAGGGCAGGCTTAGTAACAATTACCCTTGTATGGTTGTCTACAATAAACATTAATGCTGTCAGAATGAACATAATGTGTGACGTAACGTCATGTGCAGGTGCGATGGATCGCGTACCAACCAACAGGGTGTCGGAATGGTATGTTTATACTTCTCATCTGTAACGTCCTTCGGTATAGAAGAAAATAAAGATCACATAGACAAACGGAGTTGTTAGCGAATGTGCCGTTTACTTTTTTGTTTTCTCATGCGCATGCCCAGTGACAGATTACACACGCTTAGTTACCTCGTCCCGCTCGACGTGCTTACAGTACGTGCTTACAGTACGTCAGAGTAAGGATGCTGAACAGAAAACTTGGAACAGAACTACATGCAAACACTACATCATGCAACCAGAATCAAATTCGCTCCATCCGGATGGCGCGATTTATCCGGATGATTTTTTTTGTTTGTTTGTTTTTTGAATGACAAGCTGAAATAAAATAGGAGTAACAAGGCTATTTTTAAAATGTAAGGAGTAGAAAGTACAGATAATTGCGTGAAAATGTAACGAGTCGAAGTAAAAAGTTGGCTGAAAAATAATTACTCCAGTAAAGTATACTGTAGGTACCCAAAATTTCTACTTAAGTAAGGTAACGAAGTGTTTGTACTTCGTTACTTGACACCTCTGCAAGGCACACACACACACACACACACACAATAGGCAATTGTGGAACACCAATTAGCCTAATCTTCATGTCTTCGGATGGAAAGGAGAGTACCCAGAGGAAACCCACCAAGCATGGGGAGAACGTGTTGGGAATCAAACTCAGACCCTGGAGGTGCAAGACGACAGTGCCACACACTGAAGTAATCATAAGCAGGAAGTAAAAGTCAAATGTTTAGATATATTTAGATATTTAAACAGTGAAGTTAAAAGGTTTTAGCTTAAGACTTGTAGTTTTATTATTATTATTATTATTATTATTATTATTATTATTACTACTACTACTACTACTACTACTGGACAAGGTGGTAACAAAAAGTTTCAAGATTAGTTTTGTAACACACCAACAGATAGCAGCACAAGGCTGCATGCACAGTCACAGGGACCACTGATCTTCATCGCCACCGACATCAAAGACCTGTTTAGATCCGGAGCTGTGTACCTGGTGACTGATTCTGACCATGTGTGTTACAACGTCTGCTATTTCATCCAAGTTCGTCCCCAGGCTGCTGATCCAGGAACAGGAGGAACATGCATCCAAGTGAGGCAAGAACTGCCAAGAAGTCAGCATGCCGTGGATGACCCATCCATCATGTTGGGGATCATTACCAGAGACGAAACTTGGGTATACAGTGTGGGTACAACACTGAGACGAACCAACAGTCTTCTCAGTGGAAGAGCCCATCATCTTCACGACTGAAAAAGGCGGGACAGGTCCGCAGCAGGACCAACTTCACGACCATCTTTTTCAATATTCGTGGCATTCTGCATTGGGAATTTATCCCCAGGGGCCATTGATTCTACTGCCAGGTTTTAAGGCATCCGTGGGAGGACGTACAGTATGGTGAAAGAGATCATATCTGTGGCTCAAGAATCTTGAAACTATTTGATACCACCTTGTATTTAGGGCCCAAGCATTATAGGGGGCGCAGGAGCCTCTTGTTTTTTTAGGGCCCAAGCACTATAGGGTGTATATTTTCCCCCATGGGGAGCTTAACATACTTAAAAACTCATGAAAATTTGCAGACAGGTTAGAATCTGCTGCCATTAAGATGCCTGTGAGTCGCATGGCACGAGATTTTGCTGCATACACACTTGCACGTATGCATGCGAAACCCAGTACAAATTTAGAGCTCATTGAGCCGAACAAATTTCTACCTACAGTACATTTCCTCTGCTCAACTCAACAGCAAGTCAGTTATTTTGGGTCGTGTGCCAAAACGCACCGATGGATTTTGATATACTCCTCCTAGGGAATTTATACGATCATCACCAAACCGGGCACACCAAACAGGCACACACACAAAGACACTCATACACATATACAGTACACACGCAGGCATTCACAAACACACTCATATATCACGCACATACTAACACACACATGACAAATGTTAACACAGACTCACACACCTCATAAACATGCACAAACAACAAATATTTAGGGCCCAAACTGACATCATCCCTATATAGTGTGTGAAGTGTGCAAGTTGTGCGGTGCACCCAGGCAGCGATGGCTTTTTGTAGATGGCTGAAACCACGCGATGGCTTTTTGTTTTAACACACTTAAATATCACACAGTTTGTGCTGTGCTGTGGGTGGTGATGGCGCAGGCTGCTTGGGCCTGCTCATTGCACGGCTGCATGCACAGTCACAGGGAGCACCAATCTTCACGAGTCAGATTGCCAAAGGACATCGACTTTGTTTACATCCAGAGCTGTGTTCCTGGTGACTGATTCTGACCATGTGTGTGATGTGTGCAAGTTGTGCGGTGCATCCGGGAGGCAATGGCTTTTTGTAGGTCTTAACACACTTAAATAACAATAACACACTCATTGTTGCTTGCAACTATGTTAAGGACCAGCCTTCTCATCTGATCTGATTCACATAAGGATGCTAGGATACCATTAAACAACAGTGACATCTTCTGGAGAGCTGGTGTTCAACACAATGTTTCTTACCGAGAATTTTCCCAGTATATAATCAAACATGTTAATGCGTTTTCTTAATACGACTTGAAAGCGATACTGTATCTTGTGTACAAAAAAAACTAAACAAAAACAATAAAGCATTTGTGCAGAAATTATTTATCTATATATAATTTTTGACAAGGGCAATAATAAAATAAATAAATAAATAAAACAGAAGTCTTTAGAAGCGTTACGGCGATAAACTGTGCAATAGACAGTACTGCAGTAGGCTATGAAGAAATTCAATTAATTTACCCTGCTTGATAATAATGCCAAGGTTGTGGGTTCGATCCCTGTATGGGCCATCATCCTGTAAAATTATTTCTTACAAAACCAAAGGAATGAAGTGGTGGCTGTGAAGCCTGGAAATATCTGCTACTTTTCACATGTTTTTCTGTTTTCTACCACCTTTAAATCACCCCAGCTATTGCAAGCTATTTTAAATCATTAGATTACAATCTTGTTATCATGTGGGTAATGTCTGGCACCGCCTCGTAGGCCTCGTTATCTCTCTTCGTAAGAATACAACCTTTTTTAAGTCCATGACCTTAAGGTCCTCATCCACCTCCAAGGCCCTGGGTGGTCAGTCCAACCTGTCCCTCTGCAATGATAACCGTGTAAACTGATCACATGACATGTACTGTAATTGATTTGATATAACTACCTGAAGCTGTCAGAGTTAGTCCAGCTGAAGTCTCTGCTTGCACCACACACAAAATCTATATTTATCTTATATATAAATGACTGCGATGATACCTACACAACTTTTTTCTCTTTCTCTGTCCAAATACACATGCCGCTCCTGGGCCCCGTCACACAGCTTCCTAGAATTCTCTCAGAGAGCTCCTATCTGAGCTTAAAAAGTCCTATCTGGGAGTCCTAGACTAAAAGTGATTTAGGAAAGTTCTCAGAGCTACTCTGAGTAAGGAAAGTACAAAAACCTTTATCTTAGTGAGGAGGTGTGGTTGACCCCGTTGCTAGAGATGATGCAGCAATTCAACGACTATGATTGGTTGATAAAAAAAAATATGTAAAGGTCTTAAAATGGACTCTTGGTAAAAATAGAATATATGACAATACAATAGACAGTGAAATCATAATGTTTTGTATAGTATATGAAGAAACTGTATAATCATGACTACTGGTTACTTTTTGCAAAGTGTTTGTTATAGGCTAAATATCTTAAATAAACAGCCAAATGTATACTACATTTAAGTTCTTACATTTATTTATCATAATGATTTTATTACTTTAAATCTATTTCAAATTGATGGGAGCAAAATGGCTCAGCTTTTACTAATTTACATGATTACAGGACAGTCTATTTAAGTTGCTTTTTTGGATGGTACAGTATGTAGCCAGCAATCCAAAACAGATGGAAGAAAGTAAAACATGACAATCAAATTGGACAGAAGAGCAGTGTTTACTTTTAGCTTTACATTTAGTGTTTGGACAATATTTCTTCTTTCCACCATTTTGTCCTCTGCTATAGAAACTCTTAAGCCTCTTAAAAGTCCTCCTCTCTACTCTTAACATTTGTACCTTAGGAGCTGTTTTTAGGGCTAAGATATTTTGTGAATCATTTTTATCTTTACTAAGATTTAGTCCTAAATTTAAGGGGAAATTCTAATAAAATGTCATAATTCTAAGAATTTTCTTAGAATTTCATCACTAGGAGCACCTTTTAGGCTTAAGAAGCTTTGTAGAATTCTCTCAGAGAGCTCCTATCTTAGCTTAAAAAGTTCTATCTGGGAGTCTTAGAATAAAAGTGATTTAGGAAACTTCTTAGAGCTACTCTGAGTAAGGAAGGTATAGAAACTTTTATCTTAGTGAGGAGGCGTGGTTGACCCCGTTGCTAGTGATGATGCAGCAATTCAACGACTATGATTGGTTGATAAAAAAAAATATGTAAAGGTCTTAAAATGGAATATATGACAATACAATAGACAGTGAAATCATAATGTTTTGTATAGTATATGAAGAAACTGTATAATCATGACTACTGGTTACTTTTTGCAAAGTGTCTGTTATAGGCTAAATATCTTAAAGTTAATTAAATCACCAAATGTTGAAAATTATGGAGCGATATCGCGGACAATATTCAAATGCAATTGCAAATTGCATTTGCAATTGCATTTATCATATGTGGACGCACAAATTGTGCCATAATTCAAATGCAATTGCAAACTTTTCATTACCGTTTGCTATTTCGCCTTCGCGAGCGCACACTGACTGCCAAATTTCAAATGAAAAAGAAAAGTCCATTTGCAATTGTATTTCCCAGGTCTTACACGTCATGAACCTGTCATATTAAAATAGCAAAATCGCCGCGCGTCAAGCCTGCCAAAATTCAAACGCAATCGCTAATCCATTTGCAATTGCATTTCCAACACGTTACACAGAAACCTGTCAATCAGCGTCAAGGGCGGGTCTATATTGTGGGGCGGGATTGTATGGGGAGTGACGTCAATCGCAGTCGCCGACCAAGAAGGGGATATTTGAGCAATGGAGATGAACCGCGGTAAAGTTGGTGTTATGCGCTAAAATGACCCCGTGCCACTGATTGCACCCCCACAAAATCTCTGTATATTAGGACATCACAATCCAAAATTCATATTATTATTATTAAATATATTATATGAGTATTATCAAATATATTATTTCTATTATAATTAACCCTAAGCACGTGACATATTAATACATGGAAATTAAGACACATAATACAAATTCTCATATAATGTTTATTTTGTGGCACATTTATTTTGCAGGGGTTTGTCATGTAATACAAAAATGTTTACACTAAACAAATATTGTTTATGATGAAAAATTGCACGAAGCGATTTTTATTATAAATAAGAAATATAAAAATATACATGTATATGAAAAAAAATATATGATTATATAGCTTATTTTATAATCAAATTCATTTGGTGCAATTTGTAAATCATAAACCTATTAATTTATGTTGTAATATAATATTTGATAGAGGTGATGTTGGGGGGGCAATCCATGGCAGGGAGGCATTTTAGCGCATAACATTACAAAAAAAATCTATAGCTTTTTCGTTATGTGGATTACACATGTAAAACCAGTTGTACTATAATCCACTCTATCACTGCTAATAACTAACCTTTTTCTCATTAAGTTTGATTTCATTTTTCTTTTCTTTTTGCAAAAAAATAATAAAAAAATTAACAACTGAATTAATATCAAACTGAATATTGCAAAGGGAAGGGTTGTAGTTATGAGCAAGGATAGAGTGTATTATAGTACAGTTGGTTTTTCATTCATTCATTCATTCATTCATTCATCTTCTATTCATCTTCTTGGTTTTACATATGAAATTGCTATAGGAAAAAAGTTATTGAATTTTGTTGATTTAATTGTCATTTTTGCAACTCATAATAGACTGTACCAAAATGCATTCATTTTCATACATATCTTTACATTTATTATTATTATTTTATTTTATTATTATGTTTTATTGCCACAAGAATTGTCTGTGTAATCATTTATTTGAAAATGTGCATTAAAATAATTATAAATCAATTAAACAAACAAATAAATAAATAACAAATAATCCATACTGTAGCCTAACAGTGTAATATATTTGATGTCCTGTGATGTATTTGTCTGTAATCTTGTGTATTCTTCTGTAAATAAATGCTTGGCTCTTGGTCATGCACTTTTTAGACGGTCCCTTAGTGACTCTATTGGTATAAAGCGCCGGTACGCAGCGTTTCTGAAAGATTTAGCTCCAGCAGGCTGTAACAGGAGAAGATCTAAAAATATATACTATATGTATAATATGTATACATACTCAATATTTACACACAAACACTTTATACAAATGCCATATTCCCCAATATCAATTTAACAGGTATGTTAATAATAATAATAATAATAATAATAATAATAATAATACATAATATTATGTAATAATAAGCAAAGGACAACACAATTCTCTTTCCATGTGAAAATACAGCTAATATAAACAAATATATGTAAGAACTATAAATCCAATAAATAATGAAACGCTATAAAATATAGATGAATAAGAACAATAAAAATACCAACGAAGCTACCAAAGGCCAAGGATGAACACAGATGGCTGCTGATTTACTGCAGCACATGATCAGCAGGGGGCTGTTCCCGGATACCCGGATAAGTTTGAGGATAAGTTAGTGGATAACCTCAACTTTCGGTTCCAAAAACGGAGGTAACGTTCTGGGTATGTATGTAACCATAGCAACTTACTCTCTGAAGATAACCTGCTCGGTAGCAGGTTATGTTCCAGGGTAAGTTTGTTTCAGGAGGTTATTCAGCATGCCGCGCCCCTTTGATGAGGATCACGTGGACGCGGAGGTACAAATTATAGGTCTACAAGGTTTTTTTCGCCGGGAGAGAGTTAAGACCTCGTATTGATGATGTTTCATTTCCTAATGATTATTAGAAAGAGTTCTATTGGTTTTCAATGGAATCGTTAATTTACTTAACACTAGAAGCGCCACGCCAGTGTCACCTACTTACTGTATAACGCGGTTCAGCGGTCGTTTGACCGCCTATTGTTTTGAATGGGAAGCTGTTGCTGACACACAATGATCGCTAGATGGCGCCTTCACTCAAAGCAAATAGTTTAGCTCCAAGATAAACTTGCACAATGCACCATTCATTCCCACGTTGATAATCAGCGGTATTTTTTTTCATATTCAACTGAGAAAACCTACTACAGAATCTTTAAGGGGACAACGGAAGAGAAAAAAATGGCAGAAGAAAAAAACAAGTCATATTTTGCATTATAACCCAAAGTTTTTGGCATTACTTTTTTCTGCAGTTTTTTCTCCTCCTTTGTCCATTTAGGGGCTTCATATTATAACAAAAAGGAAAGCTGTACTTAATTTTATATCGTTTTGAGAAAATCCATTAGTTCATTCATTTTATTTGAAGCTTCTGAAACTTCGGATGTTTTTTGGTTAGATTAGTTCTGAACTCGCTTCCGTGAAACTATCACTAAAACAATGTACTGAACCCTCCTGAGGATATAAAGCTTTATTATTGTGTTTGAATAAATAATCAGATCTACCACAGCAGATAATAAACTATGGTGTATCATAACCGAAGCAAACACCACGATTATGCCTCGTTTCGTTCGACGGGAACGTGGTTCACTTGGCCGCGGTGTATTATAAACCTGTGGAATGTTTCACTGTTTATGCTCACATAAGAGTAATAAAAGCGAGTGAAATGTGGAAATGATGTGTGGCAACTCAATGAGAACTAAACCAAAGATTTCGGTAACTCCACTGAGTGTAACATCTGCATAGTGACACTGAACATCTTCACTTTTCCGTTTACCTCTGAAAAAAAAAGCTGTATTTTGTTTGTTTATATTTAGAATTTTTATAACAGTAGAAGAAGTACGCGCGCGCACGCACACACATAGACACACACACACACACACACACACACACACAGACACACAGACAGACACACACACTCCCCTGAGCCCTCGGGAAACATCCAATCACCGTCGGTATACAAATGAGTCAAGACGTAGCCTAACGTGGTGTCGTGTCGGATTTCAGTGGTCACGGAGTGGGAAGACTTTGAAGAAGCTGCAGTGACAGTAAACAGCTTAACAACTTCACATTTCCGTTTACCTCTGAGGAAAAAAAGCTGTATTTTGTTTGTTTATATTTAGGATTTTTATAGTAGTAAGAGAGAGTTATAGTTTGGTCTGTACTGTAGTTCGCACCCTTGTAGAGAATAAATAAATGAATAACACCTTCATATCCCCCCCTCAAGAGAGTGCCATAGTCCATTGTTAGTTTTAATGATTTGGCTGAAACTAATTATCACTACATAAGTACCCTAACACCATTGATCATGAGTTTCTTCTGAACCTAATTCTATACTTGTAACAGAAAATGTAGATGCAGATTCCAAATGTGTATTTATATAATAGATAGATAGATAGATAGATAGATAGATAGATAGATAGATAGATAGATAGATAGATGTGTGTAGGCTCTATTCAGGGGCAAGAGAGGGAAGCGCACCCTCAAATGAATGTATGCACATGTTAATATATTCCTAAAATGTATATATTACAAGTTGATAAACTGATCTGCGGTAGCGGAAAAATCCGCTGAAAAAAGGACAGGCTGCAGCGCACGCGCGCACACACACACACACACACACACAGACACAGACACACCTCCCTTGAGCCCTGCGTCTGTCGGATGTGTGTGTATATACAGTGGTTACAAAATCGGAATAACCATCCCGCCGCGCATACCGCCGTTTAAAGGCAACAGCGGCCAAAATAAATCAGTTGCATTTCAAAGTCATTCGTAAAATGGCCGCCAGGTGGCGCAAAGTGACATTTTCATTCATCGCAGTAAATACAACAGTGATGGTAATTTCCACAACAAACATGAAAAATCTGAACCAGAGCTATTGATGTGTACTGTACAATAATGAGTAAAAAAAAAATTATAGTAGATTTATTAACTGAAATAAATGACCATATTTTTCAAGAGAATTTTCAAGCCCCACTCATCAAACAAAATTATAACGAAATCGGCCAAGTTTACTATTTATTTAAATATACATTTCTAAACCAATAAGATCAAATAACACCAAGTTATTATTATAACAGGCTTACTTCGTCACTTATCAAAGAAGTACACTTGCTTTCAAAGAAGTCGAGTGGCTTATTAACGTCTCTGGTGTGCATTGTCTCTAAGTGGCCACTTGGTGTAGCGGTTAGAACGCTTGGCCAGAGATCTGCAAAGCCCTGGTTGGAATCCCGAGTGATGATGTTTTAAAATTGTTTTATTTTAAAACTAAATAAAATGTTTTAAGTGCGCTTAAGATAGAGTCTTATAAAGGCTATGTAGACTTATATAGTTTTATTATATATTTTTTGCACATTAATCTGAGTCCTCATCTGTTAGATCTGTTTAGTTTTTTTTTTGCCGGCTTTGCGCGGCAGCGTGCGGGAAGCTGTGAAAATGCCCTTCATTACCTGTAGGGGGAAGTCATGTTTCAGTCTGAAGTATTGAGTGTCTACTGAAGCCGAAAATGTGTCCAAATTAAACCGCGCATGCGTGTTTGTAGACGCTGTGCCCGCGCTGTGTATCAGTCAAACACATAAATACAAAATACGTTTCAAATAAAATCGCTATTACTTGACCCTGAAGTTTAGTTTAGCACACACAAAAAAACAGAAAAGTAATTTCATGGTAGCTAAATCAACATGTACCAGCATGTGTAGTTTATTTACAGTAATTCATTAAAAAATGAATATACATTGTACAGTAATTCAGTTTTATTTGTATAGCGCTTTTAACAATTGACATTGTCTCAAAACAGCTTTACACAATCAAAAGAATTATTTACGTTTGTATGGAATGTGAATATGTATGAATCAAAATGTTCAGATATTCCCTGGCGAGCAAGCCCGAGGGCGACAGTGGCAAGGAAAAACTCCCTGAGACGGTAATAGGAAGAAACCTTGAGAGGAACCAGACTCGACAGGGAACCCATCCTCATCTGGGTGAAACAGATAGCAGGAAATGATCTGCATTTATACAGTGTTAAGTGTTAGGTTCAGCTATAATAGTTGATGTTAATTGATGTTATAATACTTGATGTAAAATGGAGTCCAGTAGTTATTCGAGACTCAGATAGACTTGTAGAAAGTTCCAGTCCTGAACTATCGAATTGTCAAGTCCTCAGAGAAACAGCTGACAACACCAGTCGAGGCCAGAACCATCTTCTAAGTATAGAGAATCATCCCCAGACACCAGACGCATCCTAAAGAGACACACGGGGCATCCATGCGATGAGACCTCCAACCAGAAACCGGGCACCAGGATGGATCAGACAGGTCCGGAGGGCAGTGGGAGTCTGGATCACTGGCAGCTCAGGAACCACATGTGTAGCTCGACAGAGAGAGAGAGAGAAAGAGTGAAAGGGGGAGACAGGGGGAGAGAGGAAAGAGAAAGAGGGGGAGGAAGAGAAGAGGAGGAGAGATTGCAATTAGGTATGGTCACAGTCACAATGTCTAATGTGAATGTATATTTACTGTAGAGTGCAAGCAGGGACTCCGGCAGGACTAACTATGACAGCATAACTAAAAGGGAGAGCCAGAAGGAAACACAAACATGAGGGCTCCCTGAGATGTAAAGCAAACAATCACCTCACCGTCAACAAACCTGAGTGATCAAATGAGACTGAGGAAGACAGCATCTAAAACATACCAGTTCACCATAATACTCTACGTCCATGAGTCCCCCAGATCTGCTCCTTTACCTTATGGCAAATCTATTTATAAAAATGCTTGGCTAAATAAATAGGTTTTTAGCCTAGACTTAAACACTGAGACTGTGTCTGAGTCCCGAACACTATTTGGAAGACTATTCCATAATTTTGGGGCTTTGTAAGAAAAAGCTCTGCCCCCAGCTGTAGTTTTCATAATACGCGGTACTGATAAGCAGCCTGCATCCTTTGACCGAAGTAGGCGTGGCGGATCGTAAGACACTAGCAGTTCGCTCAGATACTGCGGCGCGAGACCATTTAATGCCTTATATGTCAAGAGTAGTATTTTAAAATCAATGCGAAATTTCACAGGGAGCCAATGCAGTGAAGATAGGATAGGGGTGATGTGCTCATATCTTCTGGTTCTAGTGAGGACTCTCGCTGCTGCATTTTGGACTAGCTGAAGCTTGTTTATGCACCTAACTGAACAACCAGACAGTAAGGCATTACAATAGTCCAACCTAGAAGTGATAAAAGCATGAACTAGTTTTTCTGCATCATTTAGCGACAATATATTTCTTATTTTGGCGATATTTCTAAGGTGAAAGAATGCTATCCTGGTGATATTATCTACATGAGCTTCAAATGAAAGGCTGGAATCTATAATCACGCCGAGGTCTTTTACTGTTGCACTTGACGGAACAGAAAGGCCATCTAAAGTTACGGTGTGATCTAAGATTTTACTTCTAGCTGTATGCGGTCCTATGACTAGAACTTCTGTCTTATCCGGATTAAGCAGAAGGAAGTTAATTAGCATCCAATTTCTTATGTCCTGAACACATTGCTCAACTTTAGTAAGATGGTTTTTCTCATCAGGTTTTGTTGAGACATATAACTGTGTGTCGTCAGCATAACAATGAAAACTAATACCATGCTTACGGATTATGTTGCCCAGAGGAAGCATGTAAAGGGAAAAAAGCAGTGGGCCTAAAACTGAACCCTGCGGAACGCCAAACTCCACTAGAGAACATGCAGAATAATCACCATTTAAGTCTACATACTGATAACGATCGGTCAAATAGGATCTGAGCCAGGAGAGGGTTGTACCCTTAATTCCTACTAAATTTTCTAATCTGTGAAGAAGAATAGCATGATCAATAGTGTCAAAAGCTGCACTGAGGTCGAGTAATACAAGCATAGTTACACAACCCTGATCAGAGGCCAATAGGAGGTCATTTACTACTTTAACGAGTGCTGTTTCTGTGCTGTGATGAGGCCTAAATCCTGACTGATACAGTTCATGTATGCCATTTCTATGTAGATATGAGCATAGCTGCTCCGCTACTATCTTTTCCAGAATCTTAGAGATAAAGGGGAGGTTTGATATTGGCCTGTAATTGGACAGCTGACAGGGGTCGAGGTCAGGTTTCTTAATTATTGGTTTAATAACTGCTACTTTAAAAGATTTTGGAACATAACCAATGCTGAGTGAGGAATTAATTATTCTCAACATCGGTTCTGTTATTACTGGTACTATCTGTTTAAGAAAATGTGTCGGTATAGGATCTAATATAAAGGTTGATGAATTTGCAGAAGAGATGAGTGAAATTAGTTCATTCTCTTCAAGAGGAGTAAAGTATTCTAGGTTTGAATCTGACATGGCTAGGTTAACATCAGTATCAATTACATTGTTTGGTTTCAAAGCCTCAATTTTATGCCTGATATTTACAATTTTATTATTAAAAAAGTTCATGAAGTCCTCACTATTGCATGATGTTGTTGTGGAGATTTCTGTAGTGGTCTTATTTCTGGTTAATTTGGCTACGGTATTAAATAAAAATCTAGGATTATTTTTATTTTCGTCTATAAGAGTGGAGAGATACGTTGATCTAGCTACACTAAGAGCTTTCCTATAGTTCAGGATGCTCTCTTTCCATGCTATTTGAAATACCAACAATTTAGTTTGACGCCATTTACGCTCTAATTTCCGAGCAGTCTGTTTTAAAGTGCGCGTGTGATCGTTATACCAGGGAGCGAGTTTCTTATCTCTAATAATTTTTCTTTTAGCTGGAGCTACATTATCTAAGGTACAACGAAGTGTCGACTCTAAATATTCAGTCGCCTGATCAAGTTCTGTGGGGTCAGACGGTGGCCTAATCGAAGTTGGTAACTCTGGGAGATTACTGATAAAACTCTGTGTGGTAGTTGATGTGAATGTACGTTTAATACGGTAGCGCGGTACTGTGCGTACATTATCACTGTGAGACACTTGAATGGAGACAAGATAGTGATCTGAGATAATTTCAGACAGTGGAATTGTGAACACATTTCTTATAGTTAATCCGAAGAATATTACTAAATCTAAAGTGTGACCTGCTTTATGAGTGGGTCCTACTACACACTGATTTACACCTACGGAGTCCAGTATGGATATAAATGCTGTTCTCAGAGGGTCTTCTGGATTCTCAAAATGAATGTTAAAATCTCCAGCAATTAACACTTTGTCTACAGAAATGACCAGGTCTGAGATGAAATCTGCAAATTCACTAAGAAATTCAGAATACAGCCCTGGAGGTCTGTAAATTATAATTAGTGGAATCGACTGAGCTGATTTAATATACTTAAATACACTTATGTTACTATAGAGAATTTCAAATGAGTTAAATTTGTGTCTGTGTTTTTGTACGATAGACAGGTTATCATTATGAATAACTGCGACGCCTCCTCCTCTACCAGTTAACCGAGGCTGGTGTATGTAGCTGTATCCAGGAGGACTAGCTTCATTTAGAGCTACATACTCATCCTGTTTAACCCATGTTTCAGTTAAACAGAGTATATCAAACGCCTGATCTGTGATAATTTCATTAACAATAACTGCTTTTGATGTGAGAGATCTAATATTTAACAATCCTAGCTTCAGATCAGAGGTGCCGGCTGCGCATTCAGTATGATCGGAGTTTGTGGACTTTATGTTAATTAGATTATTGAAACAGACTTTCTGGGTCTTTCTACATTTTTGCTTAGATCGGGGAACAGACACAGTCTCAATAAGGTGAACCCTGAGTGACGACTCTATGCAGCTAGCAGACGGTTGGTTTAGCCTGTCTGTCTGCTCCCTGGCCTGGGCTCTGGATTGTCACCGATTAACTAGACCTCTACTGAGACTATGAGCTATACTACAGGAAATGAGAGAAGCACCTTCCCGAGTGGGATGGACACCGTCCCGCCCTAACAGGCCAGCTTTGCCCTCAAAGGTCTTCCAATTGTCTATGTAGCCCACATTATTTTTGGAGCACCACCTGGACATCCAGCGGTTCAGCGACCATAACCTGCTGTAAGCTATGTCGCCACGTCTCATTGGGATGGGACCAGAGCATACTACTTCATCGGACATCGCCTTCGCTAATTTAAACACCTCTGTAAAGTTACTCTTACTAACCTCTGACTGACGAAGGCGTATATCATTAGCTCCAGCATGTACCACTATCTTAGAGAACCTATGCTGTCCTAGAGCCCTAAGATTACCTGCTATGTCCGGTGCTCTGGCTCCCGGGATACACCTAACCACTGCCGCTGGCGCCCCTAAAGGTCTAGCTAATGTCACGTGTCTCAGTATAGAGTCTCCTATAACCAGAGCTCTTTCAGGTTTCTCAGCGGGTGCAGCACTGAGGAGAGCAAACCTGTTGGACACGTGACGCGCAGAGGAGGTGTGCTCCGGTGGGCTAGCCTTAGCGTTAGCTTTGGCTGAACGAGTATGCCGCCGAGTCGTCACCCACTCGTAAGTACACGGTAAACACGGGAAAGATTACAAAAAACAAACAGTGTCTACTTTATAAAGTATCACATGTATTCACATCTCTTGAAACCACATATTGCAAATGTCACAAACGGCGGGTCTGCGCTTAGTAAACATTCCGTGCATAGCACTTTGTTTTTTTTTCCGTCAGGGCATTTTTTGTACAACGTGGGCGATGCAGAGCATGTGGGAAAGGCAACTGTATGTCTGGCACTTAAACACTTCTTACAGTACACACATGTGTACAGCAGGTCCCTGGACATAAACCTCTGTGTGGTATTAAAGAGGAATTCCACAGAGTGGCAGGTTTATCCTTTGTAGTAAAATCGATGACGCATATTTAATATGTAGTCATACTATTTAGATCTACTGCATACGTGTATTCATTCTGCACACACACACACTTGATCCTTCCATATATGACTTTCTATTTCAGGGTTTCCAAATGTAATTGGGTGCATTGATGGCACCCACATTCCTATTAAAGCTCCTTCAATAAATGAGGGAGACTAATAGGAAATCTATTCATAGTATTCATAGTACAGGTAACAACTTAATTTTGTGTGCTTAATTTTTGGCCTTGTTAAAATCATTAAACTCATTACTTTTTAATATGTGAGGCGACTCACATCATTACTAATGATGATGCAAAATGGCCAGGATCTGTGCATGATGACAGAATTTTCTACAAGTCATCATTATGCCAGACATTTCAGTTGGGTTTGTTTTGCTCTGTACAATTTTTATTTTTTTAAATATATATTGTACAATTGAATCATTACAGGACAGTACAATGGTTACTTGCTGGGGGACAAGGGATACCCTTGTCTGCCCTATTTAATGACACCCTACCCTGAACCTGACCGTGTACCATAGACACGCTATAACCTGGCTCACAGCTGAACACGGACCAAGCTTGAGATGACCATAGGGATCCTCATGTCTAGGTTTCAGTGTCTGCGTGGGCTCTGGGCCAGTCCAGAGAGGGCATGCAACACCATAGTGGCTTGTGTTGTGCTTCACAACATTGCCAATATAAGAGGAGAGAGCCACCTTCCTTGTATTGAAGAAGATGGCCCAGAGGAACCTCTACAGATTTTTGCACACAACAGAGATGAAAGACAGTATTTGTCAAAATTACTTTTATTAAATAGTTTGCACTGGTCTGCTGCACAGTTACTGTAATTTCTTTATTTCCTGAAAAACAATGAAAGTAAAATGAAATAAAATGTGTTATTTTAATGACATTGCTTTATATACACACAACACTTTTAACAAGCAACAGATCAATATATGCACAGTTCTCACCTTAGTGGTTCTCAAACTTTTTCTGTCATTCCCCACTTAAGGGGGTGAGCGAATTTTCAAGCCCCACTTGTCAACAAAATAATAACGAAATCGGCCAAGTTTACTGTTTATTGAAATATCAATTCCTAAACCAATACGATCAAACACAGTTAAAAACAGATAAAATACACGTGCAATTGTTACAAGGCTTACGTTGTCACTTATCTTTGCATAATTGACCCCATGTTTATTAGCTGCTCAGCAATCGTTTGTAGTTTTTTTGCACTGGCCAATTCTGTATGCAACTTTGAATGAAGCCATTTGTGCTTTGCTGTCCACTGATTCAGATGTTACCATGCGATTATCCTGCTGTCTGTATTCTGCCAGCTTTCTTTCAAAGACGTCCAGTGGTTTATTAACGTGACTGGAGTGTGTTGTCTCTAAGTGTCTTCCTAATTTGTTGGGTCTCATGCGGTCTGCTGCCAGCGGTTTAAGACACAAAACACACACGGGTCTCTCCTCTGCCCCCACCATCATCACCATGAATCCAATCTCAAGATAGGCTTCATTAGGGGTGGGCGATATAACCAAAATCTTCTATCACGGTAGAAGCAATTTTCTAACTCAATAACACAATATAGCAATTTGTATCTGAAAATGCATAAATAAAAATGAAAACACAAAGAAATTGTTTTACATAATTTCATTTTTTTATGTAATTTTATTTAAACTGTGAATTGCTGAGGTTTGCCGCATTTTTTTACTTTGGCCATATTCGATTTGGATTTCAGATAATAGAAAAGGTTTGACGTGTTTCCACCACTTGTTAAAACAGTGCACTTGTGTACACAAATCACGTTCATCTCATTAGTATCACTTTTCTTATACCCAAACCAATTCCACACCACAGACGATGCAGCTTTTTTTCTTTACAATCTCCTCGTTGTTGGTTTCGTCACATGTAAGCAAACTCACTGCTGCTGCACCGTCTTCTTCCATTGTCGAAGTGTATGTGAAGCCAAACACGTCAAAAGTGGGACGAAACCGTGGCACCCGATTGAACCAAATATCTGCGCAAATACAGCGCAGCGCGACTATCTGGATAGTGCAGTGATGATCTGGTTTATTCGCGCAGCCCGGTGGATCGCGCAGCGCCGCTCGAATCACAAACCTGCGCGACTCACTGTGTTTTATTTAAAAACAATTCATTTAAAATGTCAGGACTGTTTAATATTGTTTCCGCCTTGCCATGCCTGGATTGTACGTGCGCATCCCAGCGGGGTAAAATGTATTTTGATGGTTGGCGCGGTTTATTTCTGTCAGAGTCGCGCAGTGCTGCCCAGTGGCTCGCGCAGGTTTGTGATTCGAGCAGCGCTGCTCAAGTTTGTCCGACGTTAAACCGTTATTGTTCCACTATGGTTCCACTTTTTCTCCCGGCCCACAACTGATGTTATTTTAAATTTACTTGTATTAATGATCCATTTATTTGTGTGTGATTGTTTAGTTTTGAGCGTACACTCTTCATTATCAATAAAGAAAAGCATGAATTAGAATAGGTACTTTCCTGTTATTTTCCACTAATTTCCTCTCGTTCATTGCGCCCCACCTGTCATGTCTGTATTCCCCACTAGTGGGGCGCGCCCCATACTTTGAGAACCTCTGCCTTAAGGCGATGCTCCAGTAATTCAATTTCTAGTGTTGCTTTTTTAATGGATAGCCTTTTCTCTTCCATTTAAGGTCCATCTCCATGTCACTTTGTCATATTTGTTTTTGAAGATGGACCTTATACAGCTCCTTTGCTGGCAACTAGGATTTATATAAAAATAATAAAATAAAAAAGATTCTGTCAGACAATAAAATTAAAATATGGACATCTGCACAAATATTCTTACATTGATTAGATGTATAGAGAAATCCCCAGGTATGTACTGTGAAAGAACAATGACAGATTAACACGCTAATGTAAAAAGGGGGCGCTGCATTATAATAGTATGCATCCTACCTCAGTGGATCTACCAGCATTGTCCACTTCTGTCACAGCAGATGGGGTCTCTTCATTCTTCAGTGAAAATATGCAAGTACTGTATACGTTTTCTGGCATAAAAATAAAATAAAAGTAACTAAAGTACAACAAAACACTTACAACTGTGACAGACTGTGTTCTTTCTGTAGCGTCCAATAATCCCTCTATTAGTATCTATAAGAAAATACAACCTATAGAATTCTCAATATTATCAAAGAAAAAAACAATAATGCAGGAAAAAACGTTTCAAAGTAATACAACTAAGATCACAGTAGCCTACAGTATACATCATATGCAGTTAAATAAAGAGAGGTTAGCCTTAAGGGAGGAGATAGGGGTGGGGTTTTGTTTATTGTTTTGGCCTTGGCCCAACCCTGAAGCCCAGAGCTTCCTGGGATTTGCAAGATGGCGCCGGTGAGTTCGGCTGCCGTCACGACTGCTCCGACCACCTTTTCTTTGTTTTTGTTCTTTAAGTTAGTTTTCAGTGTTTTAAAATCGGCAAAATCACCACCATTGAGTACATTAGGTATGATAGAGACACTCTTGTTTCTATTGGTATACAATGTACTCACAATTCGATGGTTTTAACTCCGGATCCGAGCTGGCCGAGTGAGATCCTGAGGGAGAACAATGGACACGACGCGAAGCGGAGACCTCGAGGGCGACGAGCTGGCGTGAGGAACCGGCTGAGAACCCGTGCACACCGCACACCTCTGCCTAGTATCCTGCTCGCCAACGTCCAGTCACTGGAGAACAAACTTGATGACCTCAGGGCCAGGATAAAGTTCACCGAGACATGGCTGAACCCAGCGGTGCCAGACCACGCCATACAACCAGCCGAGTTCTTCTCGGTTCACCGCATGGACAGGACGCGGGACTCGGGGAAGTCAAGGGGAGGCGGCGTGTGCTTAATGGTGAACAACAGCTGGTGCAACAGCGCGAGCGTTGTTCCTCTTACATGCTCCTGCACACCAAACCTGGAACTACTGTCCATCATGTGTCGTCCATTTTATCTTCCACGGGAGTTCACATCGGTCATAATCAGTGCCGTTTACATTCCTCCACAAGCAGACACTAACACTGCCTTATGCGAGCTGCATGAGGCGCTCACACAGCACCAGACACAACACCGGGACGCTGCGCTCATTGTGGCGGGGGATTTTAATAGTGCCAACCTCAAACGCGCAGCGCCGAACTTTCATCAGCACATCACCTGCCCCACCAGGGGCGAAAGGACACTGGACCACTGTTATACCACGGTCAAAGACGGTTACAAAGCACAATCTCGTCCAGCGTTTGGTAAATCCGACCACGCCGCCATCTTCCTCATGCCAAAATATAAACAAAGGCTGAAACAGGAAGTTCCGGTCCTGAGGGAGGTCGCGCGCTGGACGGACCAATCGGTGGCCGCGTTACAGGACGCACTCGATGACGCAGACTGGGACATGTTCAGAAACAGCTCCGATGATGACGTCAGCGTGTTTACGGTAGCGGTTGTGGGATTTATTGAAAAGCTGGTAGACGATACGGTAGAGAAAAAGACTATCAGAACGTTTCCCAACCAGAAGCCGTGGGTGGATAAAACCATCCGCGACGCTCTGAGATCTCGCACAGCTGCCTACAACACGGGACTTGCGTCGGGGGACATGGAACCGTACAAGGCTGCGTCATATAACGTCCGGAAGGCGGTGAAAGAGGCGAAGCAGCGCTACGGGAGAAAACTAGAGTCACAGCTTCAACAGAGTGACTCTAGGAGCCTGTGGCAGGGACTGAGAACAATAACGGACTATAAAGCACCAACATCCGGTATGACGAACGCGGACGCGACTCTGGCAGACGAGCTCAACAACTTCTATGCTCGCTTCGAGGCTGCAGCTAAAGACGCTAGCGATGCTAATGCTAACGGCGCTAATGCTAACGGCGCTAATGCTAGCGGCGCTAACGGCTGCAGACAGGAAGACACAGCCAGCACCGGGAACGCGCTCATCATCTCCCAGCACGACGTGAGGAGAGCCTTCAAGAGAGTGAACACCAGGAAAGCAGCAGGACCAGACGGCATCTCAGGTCGTATTCTCAGAGCCTGCGCAGACCAGCTAGCACCTGTGTTCACTGAGATATTCAACATCTCTTTATCTCAGTCGGTGATCCCCACATGCTTCAAAGAGTCCATTATTGTTCCTGTTCCAAAGAAACCACATCCTGCTTCTCTCAATGACTATCGCCCTGTAGCCCTCACCTCAGTAGTGATGAAGTGCTTTGAACGCCTTATCAGAGACTTCATCATTTCTTCACTACCCGACACACTGGACCCACTACAGTTTGCATACCGTCAGAACCGCTCCACAGACGATGCAATCTCTCATCTCCTCCACACATCACTCACTCACCTGGACACTAGGAAAGGGAATTATGTTAAAATGCTCTTCATCGACTACAGCTCTGCTTTTAACACAATAATTCCCTCCACACTCACCACCAAGCTGGAGCACCTGGGACTGAGCTCATCTATATGTCAGTGGATCTCCAATTTTCTGACTGGCAGACCACAGGCAGTAAGGATGGGCGGACATGTCTCAGCCACACTCACTCTCAGCACTGGAGCCCCCCAGGGTTGTGTTCTGAGCCCCCTGCTGTACTCTTTGTACACCCATGACTGCGTGGCCACTACCAACTCCACCTCCATCATCAAGTTTGCTGACGACACCGTCGTGGTCGGACTGATCACCAACAATGATTAGTCGGACTACCTAGAGGAGATTGGAAATCTGGAGAACTGGTGCCAGAGGAACAATCTCCTCCTGAACGTCAGTAAGACAAAGGAGCTGATAGTGGACTTTAGTACAAAGCAGGAGAGGAACTACCAGACCCCCGTCATCAACAGGAGCCCAGTGGAGAGAGTGGAGAGCTTCAGATACCTCGGTGTTCACATCACGCAGGATCTGTCATGGTCCTGTCACATCAACACCGTGGTGAAAAAAGCCCGGCAGCGTCTCTACCACCTCAGACGCTTGAGAGACTTTAGACTGCCCTCCAAGGTGCTCAGGAACTTCTACTCCTGCACCATAGAGAGCATCCTGACGGGAAACATCACGACCTGGTTCGGGAACAGCACCATGCAGGACAGACGAGCTCTACAGAGGGTGGTGCGATCAGCCGAGCGCATCATCCGCACTGAGCTCCCTGACCTGCACTCCATCTACAGCAAGCGGTGCTGGACTAAGGCCAGGAAGATCATGAAGGACCTCAGTCACCCCAGTAATGGACTGTTCTCTTTGTTGCGGTCTGGGAAGAGATTCCGCTCCCTAAAGGCCAACACAGAGAGACTGAGGAGGAGCTTCTTCCCGCAGGCGATAAGGTCTCTCAATCACACCTCCATACAGGACTAATAACATCTTTTAAGCTCACAACACTGACTGGACAATCATGGACACATTCATACACACTTGCACTAAATACTCATACATCTGGACAATTGCACATGTCACCTTTCATGCATATTTGCGCAACCACTGACGCTTTAATTCTTTATACATATATACTCTACCCTATATTTCTATATTTTTGCAATATTTTATCATGCCCTTATTGCACAGTTAATTTTAGTAGTTAAAATTATTTCTTTAGTATTTCCTTTTTATTGATTATTTATTTTACGTACAAGCTTTTATTTTCTTTTTTTAAGGTCACTGGCGGTCGTATAAAGCATTTCACTGCATATTATACTGTGTATGATTGTGTATGTGACCAATAAAATTTGAATTTGAATTTCCTGTATGTATGTATGTATGTGTATGGAACGATATCGCGGACAATATTCAAATGCAATTGCAAATAGCATTTGCAATTGCGTTTCCCATATGTGGACGCACAAAGTGTGCCATAATTCAAATGCAATTGCAAACTTTGCATTACCGTTTGCTGATTCGCCTTTGCGAGCGCACACTGACTGCCAAATTTCAAATGAAAAAACAAAGTCCATTTGCATTTGTATTTCCCAGGTCTTACACGTCATGAACCTGTCATATTTAAATAGCAAAATCAATCACCACGTTTGCTTTTTCACTTTCTCTGCGCCGCGCGTCAAGCCGGCCAAAATTCAAACGCAATCGCTAATCCATTTGCAATTGCATTTCCAACACGTTACACAGAAACCTGTCAATCAGCGTCAGGGGCGGGTCTATACTGTGGGGCGGGATTGTATGGGGAGTGACGTCACTCGCACTCGCCGACCAAGAGGGGGATATTTGAGCACTGGAGGTGAACCGAGATTATCTCATTTGTTTATCAAGAAATAAACACACAAAAATGACAAATCGCATATTTTCTTGCTCCGGAGTGGACAGAGAAGTTTTTACAAATAAAAATATTTTTAGATCTTCTCCTGTTACAGCCTGCTGGAGCTAAATCTTTCAGAAACGCTGCGTACCGGTGTTATGCGCTAAAATGCCTCCCTGCCACTGATTGCACCCCCACAAAATCTCTGTCAAATATATGAGGACATCACAATCAAATATTCATATTATTATTATCAAATATAATATATGAGTATTATCACGAAGCGATTTTTATTATAAATAAGAAATATAAAAATATACATGTACAACCCCTGGCAAAAATTCTGGAATCACCCTCTCAGAAGATGTTCATTCAAATGTTTAATTGTGTAGAAAAAAAAACAAGCACATACATGCCACAAAACTATTTTCACTCAACAATCCAAACTTCTGGCTGTATAAAACACTTAAAAAAAACAAAGAAAGATAACTATAGTCAACGACAACTGTTTTAACAACTCAAACAGAGGAAAAAAATATGGAACCTGGGAAATACAAATGCAAATGGACTTTGTTTTTTCATTTGAAATTTGGCAGTCAGTGTGCGGTCGCGAAGGCGAATCAGCAAACGGTAATGCAAAGTTTGCAATTGCATTTGAATTATGGCACAGTTTGTGCGTCCACATATGGGAAACGCAATTGCAAATGCTATTTGCAATTGCATTTGAATATTGTCCGCGATATCGTTCCATATATGTGTGTATGTAAAAATAAAAACCACGCATGGTACGTTGGTTGCAAAGTTTATTTATTTATCTATTATTTTCTTTGTTGCGTCCCGGGACCTTAGACCGGGGGTCGTAACACTGCTACAGCATGTAATTATCAAGATGTCCATTAGGGGGAGATATGTTGTGGCAAATTTGTAGTGAACTATGCCAATTTTCCAAACAAAAAGTCAATAACTATTAGAATATTGAAAGAACAAAAAAGTTTATTGCTACCAAATGTAAATGGACAGCTCTGGACCGGCCAGACAAAAGACAAACAGGCAGCCCACAAATTCTGCAAGATTCCCCAAACATTCTGCAAAATCTCCACACTTCCCCAACTTTACATGGTTTATATAACCTTACTTAGCAATTACATCATTGTTTGCTCCTCCATAAGTCAAGAAACTACTTAATATTCATGAGATGTTAGGTAATTTTGCTCAGGTCAGATTCATGTGGCACCTCCCCATTACGTAATTTCCCCCCCTCGTTTCATATTTATTCATGTCTGGGTAGGCCTTAAAGATATTGTTTTAATTTTTCCCTTTTTTGGAGAAAGTTTGGTTTGTTCCTGTTTTCTTAACCAGACTACTGAAGACTTGGGTTTTCGTCAGAAAAAGCTTAAAACTTTCTCTAAGATGCATAATAATCTTATTCTTATTTTCCTATTTCTATTCAATAACTTTTCTTAAAGTTATTGAAATAATTTATTGGTTAATTTTTAGTTTTATTGTACTTCATTTATTTATTCTTTTTATGATCTGAAGATTATACAGAATAATTATTGAACTTAATAATTAGGGTCTAAGTACACCGTGACTAAGTACAGTTAGGGTCAATTTGATTAATTTTGTCAAAGCTTTTGATATTGTTACATTGACAATGATTTTTTAATATTGTTATTATTGCATAATTATTATAATAAATTTTCCTTATGTAAAAGACTGATCATTAATATTTTGATTCATAAAATAATCCTATTCTTCTTAAATCATAATTAGATTATTAACCTATATGATTTTTAACATTGATGTTTGATAATATACGTATACCTTATGGATTAGTAATTATAGTTATATTAATTAATTAATTAATTAATATCCAAAAAGTTACAACCATCATTGATGGTTATGTAATATAATATAAAGTGTAGTAAGGGATAGTAATGGATTTGATTATTAACTATTGATCCCTTTGTTTTATAGCTTTAAAACAGGAAGTCTGGCCATCTGTGCTCTGTGTCCAGAAAAACGGAACTGAAAGTTATTTCTTTTAACTTTTCCTAAGCATCTCTGTTAATCTTATTTTGGCAAAGAACTTTTGGGACTTTTCCATTACGTTCTGTCTGCTTTTAAGTTCCTTATTTCTTGCTCTCTATGTGTATGGGTTATTCTTGGGTCACACTTTGCATACTTTTCTGCTTAATTATCGTTAGTTATGAGTAAACAGCTATAAAACTAAATAAAAAGGAGTAAATATTATTAGTATTATTATTTTTCCTAGTATTATAATTTTTACTTATTGCTTTGTTTCCTATCCCTGTCTTCTACCTGTATATTTTTCACTTCCTCAATTTATCGTGCAGGCGCCTTTTCTTTTATTGTAGTGAGCGGATATTTGGTACCTTACACTTGACTACAATTATAGACCAATAAAATTTTTCCACAGACAACCATTAAGAAATGATTAATTCTTAATTATTAATTTATTATTTAACAATAACTGTTACAGAACAGTTGGTCAAGGTACTTATCAAGCTGTTCCAACCCTGCTGGAAAACTTGCCTTCTGGAAAAGTTCCTCAGACCAAAGAACCGCCCGTCCAGTCCAATCCCACAGAAAAGTCAATACAGCAAAAATATCGTATACATATATCTTGTTTATACATGGTTATGATATTGTAATATAAAATAATCAGTAAGAGACTGATAAACAAGCCTGTGTTTATCCAGGTAACCTGTAAGCTAATTAGAACCTGAATTCTTCTGTTTTATGCAGATCACTGGTTTAACTTTGACTAGTTTTGGACGAATAAAAGGTGGAAGAATGTAAGGTTTGTGTTTTAATTGTTGGGGTATTGTTGGGGAAATTTGTTTTTATAGAAACAGTCACTTGAACCAACTACACCAGTGGACAAAAAATGGTAGACAACTTACCTGTTTGAGTAGATGAAAAGTTGGGTTGTTAACCGTAGACATATAATTAACCGAGTCCACCACCAATACTGCTTGAGCTGACTTAAATATCTGAATTGAGTCAAATGAATGTCAACTAAACAGCAATGTCAACCATTTTGTTTGCCCAAAAAATTCCTCTAAAAGTTGAGTAAATTAAAAATAAATAAATAAATAAAGCTGTGCAACTTTTAGGTTGTAACATCATGTGAAAGTTAATAAAACAAAAATCATTAAAATGTCTAAAAATATATGCATAAATCTACATAAAGTCATAACACTTAATATGAAAGCTTGTGCCTCTGCAGGACAGATGGCCACATATTTTAGGATAGATTGTGGGGTTACATGACCTGGAAGTTATGAAATAAAAGCATCAATTTCTATTAAATAATATAAATATGCAACGTGATGAGCAAAATCATGATACACCACCATGCATCACATTAACAACAGTAACATTTACTTATTTAAAAGAGGGGCGTAGATTTTAATTTTAGTTGTAATTTCTTGTTTTCTATTTCTTTCTTATTAAGGCACCACGGAGGGTCTGTGTGAAACGGCATTTCAATACAATGTATACTGTGTATATTGTTGTATTGACAATAAACCTCTCTTGAATCTTGAAGATTTAGGGTGGACGGAGGGGATGTGTCCCCACCAATATCCTCCGACCATTGAAATGTCCCCACCAATAATTTAATCCTCTTAAAAAAAATCGTTCTGTCAACATTAACCTAGACACGCAGAAAGGGATAAATCACGTTCTCTCCTTGAGTCCTCCCGCCCCCAAAACACATATGAACATTTTGATTGGCTGTGCCTTTCCCTGCTATCATGTGATAGGCTATTGGCTGCGTTCAGATACAGGTATTGAAGAAATAGCGTTTTTTATATCGTTTTTATGTTTAATTAATATCATCTATTAATTCAACAATTAATAATAAACATAAGCAGTATGCATGGCATTTGTATGTTTAATAATGGATTAGAATAACTGGGGCACGTAGCCAGGTAAGTAACAAGTACTTTCGCTTTTCATTTGGACGGAAATTTGTCGACGGTCCCTTCTGAATGTCTGTCGAATGTCTGAATATCAAACTAACTTCACCGTGGTAAAAAACATGTGATTAATTTGAAATTACAATTTTTAATTAACACCTAGTGTTAAATTAACATCATACAGAATTTGTAACGGTCCAATTTACTGTTACAATTTACTGGAAGTTCTGAAGGTGCTTCCAGACAGTGCCGGAAGTGCAATCAGACACCTTACGGAGTTTTTATTTAAAAGCCTTGTTACCACCCGCAACATGTTGGCACATGTTGTGTGTTATGCGTCTTTGTTGCTGTGCTTCATACCGTGTGTGTTCTATATATTGTGTCCAGGTTGCGCGCCGCTCCGGATTCTACTCCAGGTTTTCCGACTGCCAAAGCGGCTGCCTGACCTTCCACATGTGCACGTCTGAGTGACGTCATCAATTAGCGGACCACTTATAAACCGGAGAGTGACGCGGGAACAAGGACGCGTGTAGGCGAGGTGTTGATTGTTTTGAGAGAGAGTTTGTGATTTTGGCGTTCTTGATATTGGCTTGTGTATTCTGGTTTTGACTCTTTTGCATCCCTTTGATTTTGATTATTGCTTTGTCCCTTTCGTTTTTTTTTTTTTTTTTGTATATATTGTAAATTATGTCACTGTATGTTTGTGCACTCACCAGTAGTAGGGGTGTGGCTGCCATTTGTTTTGGAGAAAAGGGAATTTATTCACTGTTTTTGGTTTAGGGAGTTAGGTAAGATATCTGTAATTTTGTTTGTGTTTTGTTTGCTAGGTAAATTAGCCTATGTTCTGTCGATTTTTGCTGCCTTGTCGATAAATGCTACCTTAGCACAAATCAATAGCAGAGTCTGTCGATTTACGCTACCGCATCACTACAACTACACTGTGGATGTTAAATCTTATTAGAAGAGTTGATTGTATTTATTAGCATTATTCATTCATTCATCTTCTGTACCGCTTTATCCTCTATTGAGGGTCGCGGGGGATCTGGAGCCTATCCCAGGAGACTTCGGGCACAAGGCGGGGTACACCCTGGACAGGGTGCCAATCCATCACAGGGCACACACTCATACGCACATTCACACACTCATTCACATACTACGGTCAATTTGGGAACGCCAATTAGCCTAACCTGCATATCTTTGGACTGTGGGAGGAAACCGGAGTACCTGGAGGAAACCCACCAAGCACGGGGAGAACATGCAAACTCCATGCACACAGAGACGGGAATCGAGCCTGGCCGGGGAATCGAACCCAGACCCTGGAGGTGCAAGGCGACGGTGCTAACCACTACACCACCGCGCCGCCCTTTATTAGCATTATCATAAATTAAATAAAAAACGCATGTCATCACGTGCGTAAGCATTTATGGTTGAACTACACTGTGCGCTGAATAGTTCTGCACACATATGATAACCACAAGATATTCAAGTATACAAAAAAATGTCAACGTAGGTGTTTAAATTTGAGACACTGAACCAGTTTCAAGATTTTATTTTCCTCAACCTTAAAGCTCATTCACGACAATTTATGCAGAAACTCAAATGTTTCGGTCAAATTAAGCAAAGGAAAACGGTTTAAACCCACCGCCAACCGAAGTCTCAGCACCAAGGTAGTATGGATTTATGGGCGTGGAAACAGTGTGCAAACTTGTGGGACTGCGCACGCGCAGATCCGATAGTTAGCAAAACTCGATGGGTAGCATTTTTCGACTGAACACCTATCATACAGATACCTATTTTGTTTATTATTTTGGCCTGGGTCCACCCTGAAGCTAATCCTGGTGTGGTGTTTGTATCTTTATTTGAATTTGCTTTGTGTAAAGCAATACAAACCTTGTTTATTGGTAACCTGAAGTATCTGTCTAGTTCTTTGTATTATACTACACCATTATATTCCACTGTCATACAGTTTAAAATAGAACCCCGAACCAATCATTTGCTGTACGGCCCAACCCTAGACTGGGATGTAACAGCCCTGATACCTGCACACATAAAAATTGAAGTTCGTCACTATAAACACACCAGGAACCACAGAGCACTAGTAAAACAGACTAGTTTATCAAACCTACAGTAATTCAACATTAATTATCTAGTCTGCTCACCTTTAAATTAATAAATGTATTATACATCAAACCCTGCTTTGTCACGGCAAGTGCCAATGTGACAAATAGCGTCCTATGTTGGGGTTTGACTTGTTTTCTATGCCAGGCCTTTGTCCTTATTAAAAATAATTAAACATTTTGATAACTTCACCAAATCTGAAGTAATCTATCTTATTTGAAAGGTTCATAAAAAACAACAATGTAGCTATAGTATAGAATATATTAGTATAGTACTAGACTGATATATGGGTACAGATTAAATGCCATGTTAAGCCTAAACTAACAAGATAGAATAAATATGAGTTAACTAGAAGTAGTTAATTAAATTCAATTTGAAAAAATACTGCATTCCTATAAAATATCTATACCATTATCAGTATTTAACAAAACACACACACACACACACACACACACACACACTTTTGGCTAGCTTGATAGGGTGGAGTCAGCCCAGTGCAAAAGAAGGACTAGTGTATAACTCTTATTGTCATTTTCAAACAAGAAGTAATTTTCCAGGACTCAAAAACTGAGCACATGGGACATTCACATCTGGACCGCAGAGGTCAGTAAAACATTTAGAATCTTCTATCATTAACTTCATAATAAAAGTAATGATTAGTAAACTTATTTTTTTTTTTTTGGGGGGGGGAGGTAGTCACATGATTGTACAGTTAGTGTGTAGATTTTCTTTCCAAAAAAATTATTGCCAAATAAATGTGTGCATTTTAATTATTGTTAAAATAAAAAAACAGACGTATGTCTGATTCTTGTCTCCACACGCAGTCACATACAAGATTTATGTAAACGCTAATTGCTGTGTTGTTTGGGGAGTGATGTGCTGATGCAACAGAACAGGGAGAGCTTGAATAAAGAAACAAAACCTTTTTTAGAAAAATATTTTCTTGTAAATATTCTTATACTCACGTAAGAATCTCTCCGTGATAAAATGACTCGTGAATCTACACAAAGAGCTTCAGTTTCAAATTCAACGCTGGACACAAACAGCAAAAAGCCATGATATTAATAATAATCAGACTAATAATAATCATCAGGCTTTTTTGCTGTTTGTGTCCAGCATTGAATAATTATTTGACCACGAATGGCTGGAAAGACTGAAATAAAGCTGCTCACATTGTGAACGGTTTCAGTTTATCAGCAAGTATATATTTGTGCTTTGTTGATTTTCTGGATACTGATTTAAAATTTTGTTTGCTTTGCAAAACCTGCCCTCTTTGCGACTGAAACAAAGCTGCTTTTATCGGTTCATATCGGCAGCGTTTTTATCAAAGCGGAGATGAAAAGTGCAAAGTGCGCGCGTTCTTTCACTTTTTCACAAGTTTTGATCAAAAGTCAGATGAACGTGCACACCGATATAGAGATTTATAAAAGATTTATTAAAAATGCAGTTTCTCTTTACATAATCCCCCAGAAATACAACAAACACAGATTTAATAAAATCTATCCTCGCTAAATAAACGCTGACGCTGCGAAAAAACGCACACGATTTGAGCCTCTTTATTTCTGTCATAATATATTAACATATTTTTACTGTGTAGTTTTTGGTGGGTGTGCGCATAAGAATTGTATTTCAATTAATGTTTCAGAAACCATGCTTTGTTTTTGTTTATCTCAAAAGCCCTGTTTTTGTGTAAGGGATTTAGGCGTGAACAGCTGAGACAATAGGAGTCCTAGTGAAACCTGATGTTACCCGAGCCCGCTGTGAATGGGTCTTATATATTCATGAAAAGTCATAGATGATTCAGTGAAACAGAGGCACAGCTTAAAAAAAAAGTTAGGCACATCAGTCACTTTACCCCAAATAAAAGGTCTTCCTGGGTGTTATAATATAGTTGTTTTGTTATGGACACACACCCAATACTTTCATGAACTCAGTTTTGTGTTCAAAACAATCTTCCAGGTAGTAGAACAGAGAGCTCATAGGTGTCTATGTACTAATTTGTCGATAAAATCAACAATAATAGCAGGAAAACTGATTCTTTCATTATTCCTTTCTTTCTTTTTAAAGACACAATTGCACACACACGCACATTGTGCATGTTGAATTTCCTGAGCTGGTGATTTTCTTTTTCCAGGAAACCAACTAAGCTGACCTCTGTCCATTTTTTTTATTTTATCACAATGTGTGTGTGTGTGTGTGTGTGTTGTGTCTCATATGTCGCCTCTTTAACAGCCAATGATATGTAACAAAATGGAATTCCAGAGAGCTTCACATGATTAAGAAGAAAGTGTCTTTAAGGGAGGTGTTTCACAGTGATGACTGGATAGAGTTACTGTGATGTTCCCCAGTTCATTGATGAAGGGCTTTGATATTAATGAGGCAGATGAGACTAAACTGTATATGCTAGGTTTTAATTCTGAATAGACAAAAATGCATATTTGTGTCCATTTACTTCTAGGAGGACACAATAGATGGAGCAGGTATCTCAGACCAAATGTACTGTGTGTGGTGGTGCTTTGTGTTTTCATGCTGACTGCCATCACAGTGCTGTGGATCAAATACAACATCCTGTACAAAGAAAACAACCAGCTACAGACCAGTTACAACAACCTGACGAAAGAGAGAGACCAGTTACAGATGGAGAGAGATGAATACCTGATGACATTAAGTCATTTGTGTAAGTAGATACTGTAGATTAAGCGTTACATTTTTTGCCCAACAGTTAAATGTCCTCAGTGTAAATCCAAGAGCCGCCTTAAAACTACAGCATCAAGATTCAACTCACATCCTCTCACATGTTCTTCCATATAATTTCACCAAAATCTTTAAGCGTCTCCTTAAAATGATTCTAATCCATAACTCATAAAGAACTGTAAGGAGTGAAAAAGAATAAAGGAATATATTTTTTTTCTCATTAAAACATAAATTACTAACATTTATTAGTAAATAATTACTTCCTTAGTAATCATGCTTGTATTAGTTGACTATTACCTGTGCAGTAATTACTGAGTGTTAATTAGTTTTACATTTCTCCTGGAGAACTAATAACTAACTTTGTCTGTATTGTAATATCACCTGATTAATTATAGAAGAAGAGTGGAAAGGAAGTGAAGAGTGGAAAGGCTGTTGGTCCTGATGACATACCTGTGGAGGTATGGAAGTGCTTAGAAGAGGTGGCAGTAGAGTTTCTGACTAGTTTGTTTAACAAGATCTTGGAGAGTGAGAGGATTCCAGAGGAATGGAGGAGAATGTATTAGTGCCGAACTGTGGCAATTACAAAGAAGAATTACTGATCACCTCAACATTAATTCCCAATCACTAAACCTTACCTTCCTCCTGGAGATAATATACGTACCGCGGTCATTTCCACACCCAGTGTCTAAAATGTAAATGTCTATATAAGTGCTTATTGTCCACACATAGAGTTCTCTTTAAAGTGTGTGCTGTTTTCATTTATCCAGTCAGAGTCTAAAGAGAGAAATACATTCATTCATTCATTCATTCATTTTCTATACCGCTTAATCCTGTGTTCAGGGTCGCGGGGGACCTGGAGCCTATCCCAGGAGACTTCGGGCACTAGGTGGGGTACACCCTGGACAGGGTGCCAATCCATCGCAGGGAGAGAAATACAACAATAACCTATTATCAGGTTATACAGAAGTTCAAGTTCAAAATAATTAAATAATTAAAGACCAATATTTCATATAATATTATGAGGTAAGCTTGACTTTGAACAAATCAGGTTAAGAGCCACATTTGTTATATAATAATTAAGTATTAAAGTATATAGGGGGAGACCGGGTATGGTTGTAACGTGGGGAGAGGTTTTAGCACCCCCAATTCCACCAATCAGGGATAGGATAAGAGTCATATGATCATTTCAGTGTTTACCCACTTCCTCCCTAAACCCACATGGTGGATATTAAGGCTGGGAACAAATACATGCAGATTCTATTATTAAAAAACAGATTTTGAGGTAAGAAAGTACTTTTTTTGACCAAGACTATATTTTGTTTAGTATTTATACTATTGCAGATAAAATCATATAACTTATATTTGATTAAATTGAAGTTTCTTAGGTAAAATGTGATTCATTTATCCCTTGCTAATTTCAAACCACTCTCCTACTACAGCTAGCTAAACAATGGCTAAGAGGAGTGGGGTGGGTTGTAACATGTCTTTAAAAAGTGTTACAACCATCCCCTTGCATACAACTACGCATAGTTTCCTGATTTTAATAATTTTACAGAATGCCTAGACAATGGAAAAGAACGACTGAAAGAGGCGTGCCTGCCAGTGTTTTAAAAACAGCATCTGATGAAGTCACAAAGAAGGGCAAGTCAGTCAGGTCAGTTGCGAAGGCACATGGGATCTGCCATGTAACATTGAGCAGATACTGCAAATCACTTCAGAAGCTGAGAGACCAGGGGTCCAGTGATCTCCCAAGTTTGTTCTAAAGGCAGAGCAAAGGACAAAGTGGTGGAAGCTGACAAAGGAAGAATGTTGTGTAGTCTTTAGGGAGGAGTTGAGACAAGCTATGGGTGGTCAGGAGGTGCTTTCAGTTGACTGGACAACTACAGCCAATGTGATCAGGGAGACCGGTAAGAGGATTACCTGATTGGTGTATCATCAGGTAAGGGCAAAGTGGACAAGGAGACTTGGTGGTGGAACGAGGAAGTCCAGGAGTGTATACAGGGAAAGAGGCTAGCTAAGAAGAAGTGGGACACTGAGAGGACTGAAGAGAGTAGACAGGAGTACAGGGAGATGCAGCGTAATGTGAAGGTAGAAGTGGCAAAGGCCAAACAAAGAGCATATGAGGACTTGTATGCTAGGCTGGACAGTAAGGAGGGAGAGGTAGATCTGTACAGGTTGGCGAGGCAAAGAGATAGAGATGGGAAGGATGTGCAGCAGGTTAGAGTGATTAAAGATAGAGATGGAAATGTACTGACAGATGCCTGGAGGGTGATGGGAAGATGGAAGGAGTACTTTGAGGAGTTGATGAATGAGGAAAACGAAAGAGAACAAAGAGTGGAAGAGGTGACTGTTGTGGAGCAGGAAGTAGCAAATATTAGTAAAAGTGAGGTGAGAAGGGCGTTGAAGAGGATGAAGAGTGGAAAGGCTGTTGGTCCTGATGACTTACCTGTGGAGGTATGGAAGTGCTTAGGAGAGGTGGCAGTAGAGTTTCTGACTAGTTTGTTTAACGAGATCTTGGAGAGTGAGAGGATTCCAGAGGAATGGAGGAGAAGTGTATTGGTGCCGAGTTTTAAGAACAAGGGAGATTACAGAGGTATAAAGCTAATGAGCCATACAATGAAGCTGTGGGAAAGAGTAGTGGAGGATAGGTTAAGGGCAGAGGTGAGAATTTTTGAGCAGCAATATGGTTTTATGCCTAGAAAGAGTACATCAGATGCAGTATTTGGTTTGAGGATGCTGGTGGAGAAGTACAGAGAAGGTAATAAAGAGTTGCATTGTGTCTTTGTAGATTTAGAGAAAGCGTATGACAGGGTGCCGAGAGAGGAGCTGTGGTGTTGTATGAGGAAGTCTGGAGTGGCAGAGAAGTATGTTAGAGTGGTGCAGGACATGTATGAGAGCTGTAAGACAGTGGTAAGATGTGCTGTAGGTGTGACAGAAGAGTTCAAGGTAGATGTGGGTCTGCATCAAGGATCGGCCCTAAGCCCCTTTTTGTTTGCTCTAGTGATAGACAGGATGACAGATGAAGTTAGACAGGAGTCTCCATGGACTATGATGTTTGCAGATGACATTGTGCTTTGTAGCGAGAGCAGGGAACAGGTGGAGGAAAATTTGGAGAGGTGGAGGTACGCTCTGGAAAGCAGAGGAAAGAAGGTTAGCCGCAGCAAGACAGAATACATGTGTGTGAATGAGAAGGACCCAAAAGGAACGGTGAGGCTACAGGGAGCAGAGGTAAAGAAGGTGCAGGATTTTAAGTACTTAGGGTCAACGGTTGAGAGCAACGGAGAGTGTTCAATGGAGGTGAAGAGACGAGTACAGGCAGGTTGGAATGGGTGGAGAAAAGTGTCAGGTGTGTTGTGCGATAAAAGAGTATCAGTGAGAATGAAAGGAAAGGTGTACAGGACAGTGGTGAGACCAGCAATGCTCTACGGCTTAGAGACAGTGGCACTGAAGAAAAGACAGGAGGCAGAGCTAGAGGTAGCAGAGCTGAAGATGTTGAGGTTCTCTTTGGGAGTGACAATGATGGATAGGATCAAGAATGAGTTCATCAGAGGGACAACCCATGTTAGAAGTTTTGGAGATAAAGTCAGAGAGGCCAGATTGAGGTGGTTTGGACATGTTCAGAGAAGAGATGGTGAATATATCGGTAGAAGGATGCTGAGGTTGGAACTGCCAGGCAGGAGGTCTAGAGGAAGACCAAAGAGGAGATTTATGGATGCAGTGAGAGAGGACATGAAGTTAGTTGGTGTGAGAGAAGAGGATGCAGAGGATTGGGTTAGATGGAGGCAGATGATTCGCTGTGGCGACACCTGAAAGGGAACAGCCGAAAGACAAAGAAGAAGAAGAAGTTCTAGTAGCCTCACACACAGCACCTGAGTCAAACTTAAAGTGGATTTGAGTTATGGTCAGTCACAGAGAGAAAGACATTGTTCTGTGGTCTTGTTCTTTTATTTCAATAAAATCTCTTTTTGAAGCATACAGCATGGTGTGGTCAATGTTTTTGCTTCTTTTGTCTAACTGTTACAACTCACCCCAGCATGTGTTACAACCTACCCCGGTGGTGGGGTAGGTTGTAACAAAGGAACACCATGTATTTGTCATGAACTCACAAAGTCTGTGATATTCTTGCAGAGATTTGATTTAGTGCCGTTTATAGCAAACAAATGTGGGTATTTTGTATAAAAGTTCTAAAGTTATAAAAAGTTATAAAAACTCTAGCTCAAAAATTTTGTGAGTTATAGGTGGCAAAGCAAAAAATGTTACAACCATTCCCGGTCTCCCCCTACTTTAATATATAAATTTTTTCCTCATATTATATGGCTTATACAGTGAAAATAAATCATGTTACTAGACATACAATAGATCAGCATCTGTGTGTAAATTATATAAATTTATCTCCACAGACAAAGGGAAGTATTTCAGCTTCAAGTCCAGTCTTTATTTCATGTCTAATGAGAGCAAGAACTGGATTGAGAGCAGACAGGACTGCAGAGAGAGAGGAGCCGACCTGGTGATCATAAACAGCAAAGAGAAACAGGTGAGAGAGAAAGTTAGAGAGACGGGGGAGAGAGACAGAGAGATTATGAGAGCTTAGAGTTTTATACACCCTTTATTGTGATTAAAGTAAAAACTATTTTAATTTTCATTTTATATGCATACACATGGTTCTCAACCAGAATAAATGTTTTATCGCCGGGCAACAGCATTAGGGGCTTGGTTAATTAGACTTAGTTAATTCTCTCAAGAATTAATGGGCCGTAGCTCATTGAGAGCTGCACGTAGTAGCAGATAAATCAAAGTAAAACATCCCTGAAATTAAACAAATTCATTACAGACAAATTACAGTACAAATTTAGAATTTAAATTAAATTAAGTAGTACCTTTTTTGCATCAAATTTAAGCAAAGTTAATAGTGAGTCTTTAGATTTTATCATGTGTAACACTAGCGTAGCCAGAAAACACACTCTGGTCTGAAAAAAGTGGGTCCTACATTTATTTTCAGATTAATGTGCAAAATTTATGTAATAAAACTATATAAGCTACATAACCTTAATAAGATCCAAGATGGCACCGGTGAGGTCGGCTGCCGTCACGACTGCTCCGACCACCTTTTCTTTTGTTTTTTAAGTTAGGTTTCTTTGTTTTAAAATCGGCAAAATCACCACCATTGAGTACATTAGGTACGATAGAGAAACTCTTGTTTCTATTGGTATACAATGTACTCACAATTCGACGTTTTTAACTCCGGATCCGAGCTGGCCGAGTGAGATCCTGAGGGAGAACAATGGACGCGACACGAAGCGATGGCCCCGAGGGAAACGAGCTCGAGTTAGGAACCGGCTCAGAGCCCGTGCACACCGCACACCTCTGCCTAGTATCCTGCTCGCCAACGTCCAGTCACTGGAGAACAAACTCGATGACCTCAGGGCCAGGATAAAGTTCCAGAGAGACATTCGGGACTGCAATCTCCTCTGCTTCACCGAGACATGGCTGAACCCAGCGGTGCCAGACCACGCCATACAACCAGCCGAGTTCTTCTCGGTTCACTGCATGGACAGGACGCGGGACTCGGGGAAGTCAAGGGGAGGCGACATGTGCTTAATGGTGAACAACAGCTGGTGCAACAGCGCGAGCGTTGTTCCTCTTGCACGCTCCTGCACACCAAACCTGGAACTACTGTCCATCATGTGTCATCCTTTTTATCTACCCTGGGAGTTCACTTTGGTCATAATCAGCGCCGTTTATATTCCACCACAAGCGGACACTCACACTACCTTATGCGAGCTGCATGAGGCGCTCACACAGCACCAGACACAACACTGGGACGCTGCGCTCATTGTGGCGGGGGACTTTAATAGTGCCAACCTCAAATACGCAGCGCCAAACTTTCATCAGCATATCACCTGCCCCACCAGGGGTGAAAGAACACTAGATCATTGTTATACAACCGTCAAGGACAGCTACAAGGCACAATCTCGTACAGCGTTTGGTAAATCCAACCATGCCGCCATCTTCCTCATGCCAAAATACAAACAAAGGCTGAAACAGGAAGTTCCGTTTCAGAGGGAGGTCGCGCGCTGGACGGACCAATCGGTGGCCGCGTTACAGGACGCACTCGATGACGCAGACTGGGACATGTTCAGAAACAGCTCCGATGATGACGTCAGCGTGTTTACGGAAGCGGTTGTGGGATTTATCGGGAAGCTAGCGGATGATACCGTGTAAAATAACATAAATTTTTATGTACAGGTACATTTAAACAATCATCAAATTGTTTAAATGTATGTGTCATGAGCTAGTAATCATTGATTTAAACAACTTTGTTCAGATGTGAGTAAATACTAATTGCTGCGCTGTTTGGAGGGAGGGAAATGCTGATGACGTTTGGTCTTTTTGGGAGTTGCCAGTCTCTGTGATCAATAGTGTGTGTGTGTGTGGTGTCAGCTCATCCAAGTGTCAATAGGTCTTACATGAAAAGGAAAGAAATATTTAGTGAAACAGCGGCTCTGCTGAAAATAGTTAGGCACATTAGTCACTTTACTCCAAACAAAGGGTCTTTTTGAGTGTTATAATTTAGCGTGGCATAATAAATGGAGATGCATGTTTCTTAGCTCCACCCCCATGAAAACGGCATATTCAGAGAAAGGCTCGTCCACGAGAGGTTGTGCACGGAATGGAAGACATGGACAGTTTCCGCCCTTATAATGTTCTTAATCACTCTATATCAGTGGTTCTCAAACTTTTTCTGTCATTCCCCACTTAAGGGGGTGAGCGAATTTTCAAACCCCACTTATCAACAAAATAATAACGAAATCGGCCAAGTTTACTGTTTATTGAAATATCAATCCTAAACCAATACGATCAAACACCACCAAGTTAAAAAAAGATAAAATACACGTGCAATTGTTACAAGGCTTACGTTGTCACTTATCTTTGCATAATTGACCCCATGTTTATTAGCTGCTCAGCAATCGTTTGTAGTTTTTTTTGCACTGGCCAATTCTGTATGCAACTTTGAATGAAGCCATTTGTGCTTTGCTGTCCACTGATTCAGATTTTACCATGTGATTATCCTGCTGTCTGTATTCTTCCAGCTTTCTTTCAAAGACGTCCAGTGGTTTATTAACGTGACTGGAGTGTGTTGTCTCTAAGTGTCTTCCTAATTTGTTGGGTCTCATGCGGTCTGCTGCCAGCGGTTTAAGACACAAAACACACACGGGTCTCTCCTCTGCCCCCACCATCATCACCATGAATCCAATCTCAAGATAGGCTTCATTAGGGGTAGGGTTGGGTATCGTTTGGGTTTTTTTCGATACCGGTGCCAAATCGATACTTTGAAAACGGTACCGGTGCCAAAACGGTGCCTGAACCGATACTTTTAAGCCACAAAATTATAGTGGATGACTCAAGAATGAATTTTTATTGAACAAAAAATTTTATGCTTAAAATTTAACAATATATTAAAAGTTTAAAGTATATATGAATATGTAAGCTTCAAATTTTAGCAATTCTTTTGCAGAAATTTCACCATATTTGCCTTTTCTGTCAAAATATGACTCCTTTCCTGACTTATTGCTCTGCACAGGACATGCATAGCCTTCTTTGCAATGGTAAATGGGGTCACTGTTGTAGTGCTACTAGTACTAGCTGGAAAGCCACAATTATAAACAGAATCCATGTTACATTAGTTTTTTTACAAATCGTTTGACTATTTGTTAGCATGAATGCAAGATTTGCATTTTGCTATTAACATTACATTATCCTACTACTAACCTGCGGAAAGGCTGCTGACGTCATCATAATCAGTGACTCGTTTTTGCTACAGTTGGTGTGACTGGGACTGAGGGTCGTCCACACTGATAGCGCCAGCTGTTGTCAAAAGCTGTTAAACACGGTGCCTCCGTCTGCTTTTAACTTTATTCCGTCTGCCCTCGAATGTTTCATTAGATTTAACGTGTTTCCGCCTTTACACGCAACTGCTGTAAGACATTCGCTGCACATCGCGGTGTCGGAATCCTTTCTTGTGAAATACAGCCACACTTTCGACCGTTTAGTTTTAGGCATTTTAACGAGAGTTGTTTACTTTAGCATGCTAAGCTATCGGTAGACCGCCTGCTGCCGTCAGAGCGAGTGTAACGTTAGTTACTGCATTCACGCGCATGTCGGATGGTCTCTCATTTCCGGATGAGTTGTGCTTTTAATTTCTTTATTTAATCTAATAAACGATTAATCTACAAAAATATATGAATCTAGAGAACAAATATTTCAATCGACAGTTCAGGCATTTAAGTGGCACCGAAATGAGGCACCGAAATTCTCATTCTGTTTCGGTCCGGTACATACCGGTTCTATAGGTACCGGTGCCGTATTGGCACCGGGTTTCGGTACACAACCCTAATTAGGGGTGGGTGATATAACCAAAATCTTCTATCACGGTAGAAGCAATTTTCTAACTCAATAACACAATATAGCAATTTGTATCTGAAAATGCATAAATAAAAATGAAAACACAAAGAAATGGTTTTACATAATTTCATTTTTTTTATGTAATTTTATTTAAACTGTGAATTGCTGAGGTTTGCCGCATTTTTTGACTTTGGCCATATTCGTTTGGATTTCAGATGATAGAAAAGGTTTGATGTGTTTCCACCACTTGTTAAAACAGTGCACTTGTGTACCTCACAAATAACGTTCATCTCATTCGTATCACATTTCTTATATCCAAACCAATTCCACAACACAGACGAGGCACCTTTTTCTTTACAATCTCCTCGTTCTTGGTTTTGTCACATGTAAGTAAACTCACTGCTGCTGCAGCGTCTTCTTCCATTGTCGAAGTGTATGTGAAGCCAAACGCATCAAAAGTGGGACGAAACCGCGGCACCCGATTGAACCAAATATCTGCGCAAATACAGCGCAGCTCGACTATCTGAATAGCGCAGTGATGATCTGGTTTATTTGCGCAGCCCGGTGGATCGCGCAGCGCCGCTCGAATCACAAACCTGCGCGACCCACTGTGTTTTATTTAAAAACTATTTATTTAAAATGTCAAGACTGTTTATTATTGTTTCCGCCTTGCCATGCCTGGTTTGTACGTGCGATCCCAGCGGGGAAAACTGTATTTTGATGGTCGGCGCGGTTTATTTCTGTCAGAGTCGCGCAGTGCTGCTCAGTGGCTCGCGCAGGTTTGTGATTCGAGCAGCGCTGCTCAAGTTTGTCCGACGTTAAACCGTTATTGTTGCACTATGGTTCCACTTTTTCTCCCGGCCCACAACTGATGTTATTTTAAATTTACTTGTATTAATGATCCATTTATTTGTGTGTAATTGTTTAGTTTTGAGAGTACACTCTTCATTATCAATAAAGAAAAGCATGAATTAGAATAGGTACTTTCCTGTTTTTCCTCCCGTTCATTGCGCCCCACCTTTCATGTCTGTATTCCCCACTAGTGGGGCGCGCCCCACAGTTTGAGAACCACTGCTCTATATACAACCCATGATTTTTATGCATGATTTTATTTTATGATTTTATGATTGATAAAAAGGGAGGGGTGTAACGATCTTTATGCATTAGACATCGTTTCATTCATTTATGTTGTTGTGAGAAGTTGATTATAGGTTTGTGTTCTTTTATTAGTAATATTTTCTATCAGTGAAAATGAATGCTTATGAGGGTATAATTTCAGAGTTGCCTTTGACGGCTGTGTATGAGTCGTCTTTAACTCCAGCTCCGAAGAAACGTGTTATGTATCTGCGTCGGACTCAGCGCCCACCGCGTGAATCGCTTCGGGAAGAGATGAGTCTGGATCACGGGCGCAAGTGGGGATTTGTGTTTAAGTACTTGGAGGGGGGAGATGTTTTTCTACCAACTGGAGAGCGGTGAAACGTTTAACACGTGTTGAAAAAACAATGATCACATCAAACGACTGGGGTGTGTTGAGCTTGCTTGTTTTTCAGTTACTTTAAGAAAAGAAGGAGAATAAAGGATCCTTACCAGAGAGTGAGAACTTAAGGGTGCTTTCACACCTACAGCATTTGGTGCGCACCAAACTTGTTTGGTCCCTTGGTTCAGTTCGTTTGCGTTGATGTGAATGCAATCTCGGTACTTTGGTGCGCACCACATCAATCGATCCGAGACCTGCCTGAAGGGGTGGTCTCGGACCGCTTTATCCGCTCTACTTTGGTACAGTTCGTCTGGTGTGAAAGCAACCAAACCAAATCTGATGAAATGGTATAGTTTAATGCACTTTGGGGTTGCGGGTAAAATTATTTTCCCTTCATGATGACTCGATTAAATTTTTCAAGCTCGACTCGCGATGAAATCAAACAGCGGTGAAACGTGGAGTGCCGAGGAAATTAAGTGCTTCTCTGTATTCACATTAAAGATGAAAAAATGTGTGGCTGGGCTGTTTCGATCGGCCAACGGATTACCTGATGGATCTGCAGGAAGATCGCCAGCTAATAACAAAGTGATCATTCAGGAGGAGGGCACGTCTCTCCCTGAAGTGGCGCGCGATGCGCTGTCGGCGAGATGAATAAACCAGGGAACTGGTTTGGAGTCGCAGCCGCGAATCGTGTTCGAAATTAATTATCTGAAAATAATGATTTGCACGTACAATGCAGTGCGCGAGGATCAGCGCCATGAGCGCAAAGCAAAGCTGTTCCTCCATGATTATTGAAAGTGGCGCGATTTTCTGAAAATAGTCAGTTTCCGGTGCCGATGGGCTTCGCGGTCTATTTTGGTTCGTTTAGAACTCTGCATATGTGAAAGCAAACCGTACCAACGTCTGTTTACTACATTGTAACATTTTTCTGACTGGTGCGGACTAAAGCAATCGAACTATAGGTGTGAAAGCACCCTAAATCTCTGGAACGAGTTTGAAGAAGAAGAAGAAGAAATTCGTGTCGATGAGGCAACAACTGCAACAAAGACTGTGGTGCAAAACGAAACTAAGAAGAAAAGATTAATGAGAATAATATGGGAGACGAAAGCGCAGATACGGTTAAATGGTTTTACTGCGTGAGCTGGGGTTTAACCAGCGCGAACGAGCCTGAGTGTAGATGCGGTCATATTATTTCACTAGTTTTGACGCGTAGCTTTGTCTTAAAGTTTCACTCACACGACAGAAGTCCGCTCTCTTTGTCTCTTGTAGTTTATTTTGTCAGCATCAAAGAATCAACACTTCATACAGTCGTCTTGAGTAAATCCACTGTGATTACAGACACCAGTTGCTGCATCTTGCAATTCTCTGACTTTTACAACAACCTACAGTGGTCACCTAATTGGAGCTTCGTTTTTACTGTCGCCCCGCTCGGCGACAGCATTTGGGTTTGTGCATTTGCTGGCTTTTACCACTGAGTGGCGCTATATAACTACAGACTGACGCCTCATGCCATAGTTCATTCTCTGCCGCATTAATGAGACGCGTTCCATTAAGTAATACACGTAGTAGCCGATAACATCAAGTGAAACACTGTAGTTGACTGAATTCATAATCACAGTACTAAAATTACAGTACAAATGTAGAATTAAAATTAAATCAAATCTTATTAGGATCAAATTTAAGCACAATAAATATTAACACAGTGAGCCTTTAGATTTTATCACGTGTAATTAGAAAAGAAGTGTGTAGGGTTTTATTGAAATATAAATTTCTAAACCAATAAGATCAAATAACACCAAGTTATTATTATAACAGGCTTACTTCGTCACTTATCTAGAGCTTGCTTTCAAAGAAGTCAAGTGGCTTATTAACGTGCCTGGGGTGTACTGTCTCTAAGTGCCTGCTTGGTGTAGCAGTTAGAGCGCTAGGCCAGAGATCTACAAAGTGCCGGTTCGAATCCCGAGTCATGATGTTTTAAAATTGTTTTATTTTAATTATAGCAAAATTAAGATAAAACTAAATAAAATGTTTTAAGTCTGCTTAAGGTAGAGTCTTATAAAGGCTATGTGGACTTATATAGTTTTATTATATATTTTTTGCACATTAATCTGAGTCCTCATCTGTTAGATCTGTTTAGGGCAGTGATGGCTCAATCGGTTAAGGCTGTGGGTTTCTGGGTTACTGATCGGAAGGTTGGGGTTTCGAACCCCAGCATCGGCAAGTTGCCACTGTTGAGCCCTTGAGCAAGGCCCTTAACCCTATCTGCTCCAGGGGCGCTGTAAGCTGGCTGACCCTGCGCTCTGACCCCAGTTTCCTAATTGGGATATGCGAAGAAGAAATTTCGCTGTGCTGTAAAAAGTACATCTGACAATAATTGAATATTCTTCTTCTTCTTTAGTTTTTTTTTTTTCAGCCTGTCACGGCCTGCGCCCAAATCAATATTGCTCCTCGCTCACTAGTTAGGCATATTCCCGTTCAGGTGGGTTTGCTTTTATAATGTGGAGCAAGCCCGAGATCATATTAACGTTAATTATCGCCAGCCGGCTCCATCCCTTTCCCACATATTCTGGGAGCCTACGGAGTGAGCGAGTAACGATAGTCAAATCGATGGGTGTGCGCCCAACTCACGTTACTCGTGAGCCGCCTATTCATGCCGGCTGGTGATAATTAACGTTAATATGATCTTGGGCTTGCTCACGATGCTCAACATCTATAAAAATAGCAAAGTATTGTGTATAGAGTGATAAAAAAAACTATCTAACGCATGTTATGATAAGGAAAATCTGTAAAGAACAGTATGGAGGAATGGAGAGGGGTGCTATTTACAGTCTGGGGTGCGTTGTCTGTAAGTGTCTGAGTGGTGCAGCGGGTAAGTCCGTGCCCTTTCATGCGGGGGACCCGGGTTCGATCCCTGCTTTATACTGTTTAAATTTTTTTTATTTTAATTATAGCTAAATAAAAATAAAACAAAATAAAATGTTTTATTTTGATTTTGCTTCAGCATACTATAGGAAAAACAGCAAACTCGCACGCAACCAGTTTGTATTCTTTAAATTTAAGGGAGTGACAACTCTGTGTGTGTGTGTGTCATTATACTGATGAAAAGTGGTGAATTATTCAGTGAAACGAGGCTCAACTGAAAGATGTTAGGCACATCAGTCACTTAACCCCAAATAAAAGGTATTTCTGAGTGTTCTTATATAGTTGTAAAATAACAGATGTACAAACGGTGCGCACTGAATATTAAACGTATACCAGGCACAATGTTTTTTTGTTTGTTTGCTGTTTTTTCTATAGTATGCTGAGCAAAATAAAAAAAAACATTGGTTAGTTTTCGTTTAGAAAGACTGTTTGTATCTGATTATTTGTATTATTAAAGAACAACAGCACAAACAACAACACAAGGGCTTGTAAGAAACATTTTTATTATTTTGACAAGAGTTAAATTTGTAACAGTAGAAGGCATCCCAATTTAAATATATAAATAACCAAAAAGCTAATTGAGTAAACTATCAGAATAAAAAAAAAAATAGAACTAATCATTATTAAAGAAAATTATAATGACCATAACAGCCTACTGCATTTCATTATTTATAATAACGCAAAAACACGAGTGCTGATGATTTACAAGTATAATATTTGTTAATTTAATATAAAGCCGGTATCCTTATCCTCCTTTTTATTTTCCTACGTAGTCTAATAAAGTTTTCAGAGCGCGGAGAAGTTTTGTTGTACCAAATAATATTTATGCAGCATCAGGGCCTCCTATTAATTTTAAGTTGTTGTTTTAGTGTTACTCTGTGTGCTTTACACAGACAGACACCATTCAAATGCAGATACTTCACGCCTCCCCATGCCTTCTCACCTCTACATTCAGATAAACTACAAATAACTGTGATGAAGTAAGCCTGTTATAATAATTGCACGTGTATTCTATATGTTTTCAACTTGGTGTTATTTGATCTTATTGGTTTAGAAATTTATATTTCAATAAATAGTAAACTTGGCCGATTTGGTTCAAATTTTTTGACAAGTGGGGCTTGAAAATTCTCCCACTCCCTTAAGTGGGGAATAACAGAAAATGTCTGAGAACGACTGCTGCGTCCTGTGTGTGCCAGACAACATTCAAATTCAAATTATTCACCCTCCCCCTATACAGTACATTCAGGACCTCTCCCCACTTCCCCAATCTGAGGCTCTTACTGTATGCCTCAGACTTTCAGTCAGGGGCGGACTGGGACCAAAAAGTGGCCCTGGACTTTCTGGCCCACAGCAGCCCACATCATAATACACTGGCTCATTAATGTAGAGATATATTTTAACACCAGTTACTAGTATAAAAAAAATAACACAATACGAAAAGCAATGCGATTTAAACATATTATTTGAAGTATCACTGAACATATATTGGGTCATATTAGTGAAACAAAGAAACAAAGGAAAGAACATCAAGACAAACTACATATAAATCTATAAAGACAATATTTAAAAAAGAATGGCAATAAAACTGAACAGGTAAGCTGAAATAAAATCAGTAGCAGCATTATTTTTTAATTAATATTGTCTACCATAATAATTACTAGCAGGAGTTAATGCTGCTACTAATTTTATTCCAGCTTACCTGTTCAGTTTGATTGTGATTCTTTTTACTTGGCTCTGGTAGATCAGGGGAGACGTGTTGGTCATCATCAGCAGGCACTGGTTCATCATCACTGACCTGCTGCACTTACAGTTTACTCTGATGAGTGGTAGATCTTCACTGCATCACGATGATACCCCCTGCCAAATGTTCATGATATCTCACAAACAAAAAGGCAAATTTGTCTTTTCCTCATAAAGTGTTTAGGTCAAATTCCACCCATACAAGTGTGACAAATATGCAAAGAAAAAAATCAGGAAGGGGCAAATACTTTTCCATGGCACTGCACATGTAGTCAGATTGTTCCACTAGGATGAAACTGTGCCAGGTGTTAAAGCACTTTTAAACTCACACTAACTTTACACTGATCTGAATAACTTTGAATAATGAACTTATTGTTCTTTCCTTTTTTTTTTATTTTTTTTTTTTTACAAATATGACCCAATATATGTTCAGTGATACTTTTTATTTACATTTTTGTTTGTTACATTTCTATACTAGTATGTGGTTTTAAAAAATTTATCTCCACTTTAATGAGCCAGTGTACAGTATTCTTCTTCCTCCTTTTAAAAGGCAGAATCTGTTCATTTGAAGCATTTCACTGCATTTACCTCTAAAGCTTTTTCTTATTTTCGTGTACTTTTCAGCTCCTCCATTTCATTCATTGAAATTATTAATTTGCTCAAACAACTTCGCTGCATCGAGAAAGGATCAATATCTCTCCCTCCGTAAATTAAAAGTAAAGGTGTTTAGTTAATATAGAGGGAGCAAAACATGCGCATGCGCAGTAACAAACACAGTTAGCTTCTCCGCTTTGTTTTTAATGTTGCTCGCGGCAGCGTAACAGCTCGTTAATTCATTTACTGATGAGATGGACAAACTGCTCGATGTCCATTCTTTATTTTGCTGCATTGTCAGGTTATAGTACAAACATTCGGGTAGATCCTGCTATTAAATCAAAAGAATACAAAACTCAGACTCCATATCCCAGCTTACATCTCGCATTCGCATTCAACTTCACACACACCAGACCTCATTACCCACAATGCATCTCCCGCACTGGACTACACTCCCGTAAACAGCTGTCGTAAAATCAACCCCTCTCTCTCCTGCAACAACACGCTCTTTGTCGGCGGTGCCCGCGCACTCCTCCATATGATTAGAAAAGAGATGCAATATTATGGTTTCCTTCATTTTTTATATATTTGTGTACTGACTGGGCCGGACTACACGATTTGACTATCGTTACTTGCTCACTCCGTAGGCTCCCTGAATAGGCGGGAAAGGGATGGAGACGCGTATTCGTGCCGGGTGGCGATAATTAACGTTAATATGATCTCGGGCTTCCTCCACATTATAAAAGCAAGGTACTACTAGCAAACCCACCTAAAGGGGAATATGCCTAACTAGTTAGCGAGGAGCAATATTGATTTGGGCGCACGCCGTGACAGGCTGAAAAAAAAAAAACTAAACAGATCTAACAGATGAGGACTCAGATTAATGTGCAAAAAATATATAATAAAACTATATAAGTCTACATAGCCATTATAACACTCTACCTTAAGCACACTTAAAACATTTTATTTAGTTTTATCTTAATTTTGCTATAATTAAAATAAAACAATTTTAAAACATCATCACTCGGGATTCAAACCAGCGCTTTGTAGATCTCTGGCCGAGCGCTCTAACCGCTACACCAAGCGGGCACTTAGAGACAATGCACCCCAGTCACGTCAATAAGCTACTTGACTTCTTTGAAAGCAAGCTCTAGATAAGTGACGAAGTAAGCCTGTTATAATAATAACTTGGTGTTATTTGATCTTTTGGTTTATAAATTTATATTTAAATAAATAGTAACCTTGGCCGATTTCATTATAATTTAGTTTGATGAGTGGGGCTTGAAAATTCTCTTGAAAAATATGGTAATTTATTTCAGTTAATAAATCTACTATAAATTTTTTTTACTCATTATTGTACAGTACACATCAATAGCTCTGGTTCAGATTTTTCATGTTTGTTGTGGAAATTACCATCACTGTTGTATTTACTGCGATGAATGAAAATGTCACTTTGCGCCACCTGGCAGCCATTTTACGAATGACTTTGTAATGCAACTGATTTATTTTGGCCGCTGTTGCCTTTAAACGGCGGTGAGCGCGACGGTAATAACCATTCCGATTGAGTAACCACTGTAGTGGCAGTGGTGGCTCAATCGGTTAAGGCTGTGGGTTACTGGGTTACTGATCGGAAGGTCGGGGTTCGAACCCCAGCATCGGCAAGTTGCCACTGTTGAGCCCTTGAGCAAGGCCCTTAACCCTATCTGCTCCAGGGGCGCTGTAAGCTGGCTGACCCTGCACTCTGACCCCAGTTTCCTAATTGGGATATGTGAAAATTGAGCAATTTCCCTCTGGGATTAATAAAGTTCTATAAAATTAAAAATTAAAAAAAAAAAATTAAATTAAAAAATTATTTGCTGTATCTTATAAATTACAGTCTTAGCTTACGTATATAACAGCACTCTTGTTGTATATACCTACTTACGGGAGCTTACGGTTACAACAACCTAGTTGTTGTATCTTACATTTCTAGCTTACGGTCAAAAGCTTGTGTTTCCGTAGCCTTCCGCATCTAAACTGAACTCTCTATCATACGACAGTCACACAAATGCATGTAATAGTGGAATGACATCACAGACCAACTTACGATTGTCAAAATGGATGCAAACTAAGAAATTTAAGGCTTAGGGCTTATGTAACAAACTTAATGCTTAATGCTTTACTAATGAATAGAACAAGGTAGAATAAATGAAATAACAACAAGTAAAATAAAATAAAATAAACACAACAACAAGTTCATAACAAGTACGATATGGCTCTTACAATGATAGAAAAACTTCAGAAGGGGAAGGGGAGGGGGGATGCGGCGCCGCGGCCCCCGCGACGGGAGGCCGGCTAGCAACAGCCGCACGGAGATCTGCGTTCTCACGCCTGAGCTCCACGCAATTTATTCTAAGGACTCTCACGAAAGGGGAGCAAGGGAAAAACACAAATTTAACCCGCGTCCTGTAAATACACACTCAAGATCAGAAAGCAAAAACCCAAGAAAGGTGAGTACTCACAGTTTCGTAGATTGACGACCTGAACCGACATGGGCCGAACTCAATGACTGAGCAACGTGAAATGGTTTGTTTACTCCTCTTATACTTCCTGGTTCGCGACCTCATTACTTCCGGGTCCTAGTGCCGGTCGCGGATTGAGTGTGCATGACAGCCGGCCTGTTTTACAAAGACACAGCGGGAGCCATGGATTCAGTGGTGGTGGTTAATGGCCCTAATCGAGGCCTGGTCCAGAGAGCTCGATTCAGTCAAGAATCTAGGGAGATTCATCTATTGGGCGCTCTCCACACGGACATTTTCTTCAGCGAAAGACTCCTATTAAATGGTGTAGATTTACGAATCAGGCTGATTCGCTCTAGCGAAGAATTTAGCCTGATGCATCCGGGTAATCGTGTTTATAATCTGAAAATACTAGGAGCGTCTCTCTTTATCAAAAAGGTCTCAGTCGCCCCTGCGGTGCGCTTAGGTCACGAGGCTGCCTTGACACGTGGCAATGCTTTGTATCCTATTTCACGTATAAATGTGAAGACCTACTCTATCCCGGAGAATTCCCGCATGTGTAATCATGAGAATCTGTTTCTGGGGGCTACGCCTAAATATGTGGTGCTGGCCATGGTGAATCACGAATTGTTCACAGGTAGATCTGACCTTTCACCGTTTAACTTCATACACAATGACGTCGAATATCTGGCGCTGTGTCAGGACGGTAGACAGATCCCCACCAAAGCGTTTCAACCTCAATTCAACAACGGTTTAGCCGTCAGAGAGTTTTACAACATATTTACAGCTACAGGGAGACATCTATCTGAAAGATCTGCCCCTCGCCATTGACAGACAGGTTTTCCACGAAGGTTACGCTTTATTCGTTTTTAACCTCAGCCCATCCAAAGACACAGAGGCTGTTTCCCCTGTATCAAGCGGATCTCTAAGGCTCGAATTACGTTTTCGCACCCCCCTATCCCACACAACTACGCTGATAGTGTACACCTGCTACAACTCGATTCTCGAGATAAACTCTAAAAGAAATGTTCTACTCGACTATTACTAAAATGAACAATCATCACCTGGAAAATCTTCTCTGTCATCTATTGGGAGAATCGTTCAGCGGCATTTATGCCTCTGACGAGCTACCTATGCTGCCGAAAAGTTTTTGGCGGCCGGCCTATTTCATAGTTAACACGCACCCGTGGCACATGCCCGAAGGACATTGGCTCGCGCTCTCTCTGGACGCGGATGGGGAAGCGAGCTTTTTCGACTCTTTTGGTTTCCCTCCCGACTTTATGTATTATCCAAAAACAATCCTGGATTTTCTGGAAAATCAGAGAGGGGTGAAAAACATTTTCTATCATAACAGACAGTTGCAGAGCCCCGTGTCGGCCGTCTGCGGCGAACATTGCGTGTATTATCTGTGTCACAGGGCCAGCGGTGTGGCGTATGAAGACGCGCTATCTTTGTACGGAGATGATGTGATAAAAAATGACAGGAGGGTGGCGGAGTTTATGAATAGATATCAAAGTTGTATAAGGAATCGTCCAGCGGGTCTATTTAATCACACTGTATGCTCTCTAAAGATGTTTACCGAGTGTCATAATATGTAACTTGTATGTTTTTTTGTATTTCTAATAATATTCTTCATAAACCTTATATATAGTCAATAGAGTGTTACCCCTTTTTCCCCTTGATGTATAATCACAAGAGTGTTACCTTTTTAAAAAATATATATTTCTAATATTCTTCTTCATAAGTCTTGATGTACTGTATAATCACAAGAGTGAAAAAAGACATGATAAAATGTAATCAAATCAATAAAGATTTTTATTTTCAAATGGATTAAAAACATTATGTTGTTCATTCATGAAAAATTAACCCAATGAGGAGAAAGATTTGTAAGTCACATCTTTTTCTTAATTACTGGTAGCCGAGGTGTCTCTGTCCTTTTCGCTCGCGAAGCCTGCTCTGGTGGCGAGGTGGTGGTGGTATCAACGTCATAACTTTTACCCCGTGAGCCATCATCATCATCTTTAAGCGATTCAATATCCCACCGCGCGCGGATGTTAGGAATGGTAGATAAGGGAATATTAAAACTGGAGAGGGTCTGTATACAGGCGTTCCAACCCGTGGGGCGCCTGTTAAGAGATGTCAGCCGTGTGTTTGTTAAATGTTTCATCAAATCGACTATGTGTGAACCATTAATCACACGCTTCCTAAAAATAAACTCCCCATTTTCGTTCCACTCTCCCGGCCCGGCTGCCTCCGCTATTTTATGTAAAATATAACCTGCATTCCTTTTGAAACGAGGGTTAATGCACTCGATAACGTCATTTAAAATAACATCTTTCTTTTCTTTCTGATCCTCAGTGAGGGGTTCGGATTGTTTAGGCTCGATCTCTCGAGTCTCGCCTTGCTTCTGTTTCTGAAGATTAAGGTATCTTTGCAAGAGAACGTTGTACTTTTTAATTTTCTCGTCGGGTGATAGCCCTTTCTGATCCAGGATCTCACGCATCTTCTGATCTAGCTAATTTTCGGCTCTTTCTCTGATATTTTCACCGTGCTTAACCGTTTAGATGGTTTAGTTGTTCAGGGGAGATGAGATACATTTTCCGCGAGGTCATTATTTATTTATTTAGAAATAGCACCGCCGATCAGCTGCGCTACGAACGGTAGAGTCGTGGTAAGTAACGGTGGAAGGAAACCGCCTGTTTCAAGAATTTTTCTTTTCTTGGTTAAGGACGTCTTCTTGTCAGCGATCAGTCTAATGTGTTTCTTCTGTCGCTGGAGTTTCTTATACTGCTGTCTGGACACGGGAATATTACCTTTCAAGAGGTTTAAAGCAATCTCGCATAGAGCTCTAATGACATCCGAGGGACACGTTTCCAATATAGCTTTACAGTACGCTGTCGCAGAGGAATGGAGACTAAGGATCTGAGGAGCGGGATGTTTCTTTTCACACAAGCAGACATTTTTATTTTTAATCTGTTAAAATTATGACTTCTTCTTCTTGGGTAGATATAGAGGTCCTTCTCAAAAAATTTGCATATTGTGATAAAGTTCATTATTTTCTGTAATGTACTGATAAACATTAGACTTTCATATATTTTAGATTCATTACACACAACTGAAGTAGTTCAAGCCTTTTATTGTTTTAATATTGATTATTGTGGCATACAGCTCATGAAAACCCAAAATCCCTATCTCAAAAAATTAGCATATCATGAAAAGGTTCTCTAAACGAGCTATTAACCTAATCATCTGAATCAACTAATTAACTCTAAACACCTGCAAAAGATTCCTGAGGCTTTAAAAAACTACTTCAGTTGTGTGTAATGAATCTAAAATATATGAAAGTCTAAGGTTTATCAGTACATTACAGAAAATAATGAACTTTATCACAATATGCAAATTTTTTGAGAAGGACCTATACACAAGCCGTCTCTGCGGGTAGCAGGCCTGCTCTCAGTCTGAAGCGGTCTGGACAGGCAGGTGTCAAGTCTAGTAATAAATAACTATGAGGTTTATCTGTAGCGTCTTCATAACTCTCCAGAAAGAAGGCCCTCTGCCTCGGGAAAATCTGATTTGCGAATATAGACATCTGCAGCTTGTCACGGGGGTTTTTAAGTAAAATAAGATGAGTGCAGTTTACTGTAAGTTCAGGGTTCTACTGTATTTGCCTTTATGAAAAATGTTCTGTGTCAGAAACATAACAGACATATTCCTGTGATCGCGATACTGCGTGAAAATTTTTACCACTTCAGGATGGTCGGAGGCTTCCAAAACGACGTCGTCCAGAATAACCAGATGATTTTAATCTTTAGGAAAAATAGTTTCATCATCAATCGAATCAGGCAGACCTTCTAAAAATGTTATCCTTTTATTCAACATGTTCTGCATTTCACTGTACATTGGTTGAAAACACATGTATATCCATACAATATTATCAGGCTGTGTATCCAAAGCATGTTTACAATTTTCCAGCACATTCTTTACAAAGAAAGTTTTTCCTGATCCACTGGGGCCCACAACCAGACATGAAAATGGTAATTTTAGTCTAGGGTCGAAAGCCGTTTCCTCCGCAGCCTCGAGGTGCGCCATTTTGTTTATTTTATTTTATTTTATTTAATAACCAAAAGGTAAGCTCCCACCTCCGGCCAAGAGACGTCTAAACGACACGTTTGTCAAAAACGACACGGCACCTTTTCTCGATCTAGGAGTTTTTTTAAACGAAAACAGTTCTTCTCCCGAACGATGCTGTGTTGTGGCGTCGTGAGAAAACTCGCGTGTGATCCGCCAATATAATCATCGACGAGGTCTTTCATGCTGTCGAAGTTGATACGTTGACAACACTCGTATGTCTGTGTGATGCCCTTAACACGCAACACTACTTTAGACGCCTTAGTCTGATAGGCTTAACTTTTACGGAAACTAATTCTTTAATCGTATCGCCATCCAGTTCGTCCGTTAGTTGACCTAAATAATTACCCATCTCGAGAGGGGTCTCGCCTTCTCTGGTTATATAGATCAGGCTGTCAGTGTCATAATACAAGACTCTCTCTTGCAACTGATCAAGATAACCATAGAGGGTCATTCGGCCGTAGCCTGTTGTGAAGGCTGCAATAAAAACATTATCTGTTTTGTTAGGGGGTGCGATACAGCGCTCCCCATGCTGCCATTGAAGCAGCGCTACGTCCTCATTTAGGAAGCTGAAATAGTTGACGTTGTGATTACCGGAAAACATGTAATTAAAAAAGATTTTCGCATCGCTTACGAGTTCGGTGTTAATCATGTTAGAGCGCTGATCGAATTTACCCCAGAAGCTGTTCAGACAGAGTTTAGCCACTTGTCTTTTGGCAGGGTTAAAAGCGATTTTGGACACATCTAACAGAATGCGCTGATTAGTGTTATAATCGTCTATGTAACGCTGTCTGCCCTCATCGTCCGTAACCTCTGTGGGTTAGCCGCTCGCCTCTTGTTTGCCTTTTAAAAAGGCAAATGTAGCCCTTTTGATGGCTTTAATGTTTGTTTTAACGTAGCCCTTGAATAGGTCTGCGCTGTTCTCCTTAAAGTGCCATACCTCTGTGATCTCGGCTATCACATAACCCTTGTCTAGGGCTAGAGTAAACTCTGGCATTATCCATACCCCTGTCAACGCACGTTCCTCGTCGGTGTGTGTGCAGGAACCTCGCTGGAAATTCAGGTCTGCTCATGTTTGACAGAGAGTGAAAACCAAGCGGCCTTTCTCGGATCTATAAGGTACCACCGGGAAAAATAAACCTCTGGGTGGGTAGACTGGGTGGGTAAGGGAATGTGTAATTCACTTATTCTAACCATTGAATACCTGCGTACGAATATCTTTTACATTGCCTCCGGTAATCGTCGTGCGACGGTATAGCGATGGTGCGGTCCATCAGGAATAGCGTGCGAAAAACAGACATACAGGCTGACGCTATGGTGGCTGACTTAAAGGGGTCAACCCCCGCCTCTTCGATATACTCCTTTCTAAACATGGCGCATGCAGTCATGAGTATCTCCGTATCATTTATGCAATAACGCCTGGCTTCCTCTTGAAAATTGAAAGTGCCCTCACACACGGTGCTATACCACTCCAAAAATTCATGTCTATGTTTCTCGGTCATCTGATCAACACCGTAATATTCGGGGTCAGGGTAAGCACCTACATAGTTCAGATTCGCCGTTGAGCTGAAACGATGAGGAAAATAACCTTTCACCTTATCAGCAAAGCCCAGGGCTTTTGGAAGCTGTGACAGAGGGAATGGGAGGAAAGACGACGAATCGATGAATTTATGTTTATAATCAGGCTCTGTGAATAAAATCACTTTACTCCCTTGCATGATTAACTCAGGTTTTATACCTAGTTCGATCATGGCATTGATTACTATGTAACCGTCGAATCCTTTCGAATTATGAGCAATAAAGATGGCTCGAGTGTAGCGGGGTCTCCTGAAATGCAGAACGAATTTTATAGCGCAGTCAACCCCCTCTGCACACCACTCTTTGCCCGATAAGGTTTATTGCTCACGAAACACGGCGTGTGCGTGCCGTCCTGATTCGGAAATGTTTCAAAATCGAAAGACGATTCTCATACTGTAGCGTAAATCCACGGCCGTAGGGAGTATGTAACACTGGTGATGGTCTGTTTCAGAAGTAAACTCTGTTTTCTGACCGCAAATCATACACTTAAACCAGGGGCACTCGTGAGGAACTGAAGGCTTAGTCAAACTCACGGAATACAGTCTTATGCACGTTAAACATTTCTTCACCGTATCGCATTGACTCGCATAAACACCAGCTAGCGGATGCCAATTTTTCACCTTATGCTTAGTTAGACAGTAGGGAGAGCGACAAGATCTATTACATTGACTACATGTTATATATTGCGATTCATGCTGGTTACAGCCCGAATCCAGACACACGTTGCAATGACCTTTGCATATATGTGAAAGAGCGTTTTCGTAGCCCTTGTAACAGAATTCGCAAACCTTACGGACGCCTAGAAAAGCGGTGACATTTTTTAAACCGTAGTAATGATTCTGGAACAGGAATAAAAACAATGTGGTGGATTTCCGTGGAGAAGAAGTTTGAAAATTAGCCAAGGTCTCTCTCTCCTCGGTTCTGTAAAACACTACAATTTTACAATCCAACATACGTTCGAATTTACGGATGTCTGAAAACGAAACGGGTATGCTCAGACAACCCTGCCTTTGTCTGAATCTCCCGAGCGAGCGTTTCAGCTGCAGCATCTGTGATTTCAGGACGAAGCAAATGAGCAAGGTTGATAGCGAAGCATAACTGATTCGCGGGATTCTCGACTATGTAGAGAAATCTCTGCTTCTTTTTAAGGATTTCACAGTCCAACGTTTTCTGCAACAACCTCTTGCCACCGCCTCGTTGATTTCTAACAATCTGGACAACAAGCTCTAGGGTTCTGTCGCATAACACAGACATGTTAGACTGCACTAGATGGTCTAGTAAATCCTGGAAAACCGTGAGATCTGCTTCTTCGGAGACCCGTAACGTAGAAGAGAGACCGCTTCTCGCCTCTTAATTCTAGCTGTATCACGTCTCCCTCTTGAGCGTATGAAAGCGCATCATCAACGATGTCATACACACCACCCATCACTTTCCCATAAAAAGAGCCGTAATCTGCCACATCTCTCTGCGGTATAATTAATAATTGTCTAATTTCTATATTATTAAATCGGGACCTCATCACCACCCGGGGCTCGTTGGAGATGATTTCAACAGGGGGATTAGCGCTAATCTGGTCATTAGAACAGGGACGATCAGCGGGGGGTTGTAATAATGAGGTGTCAACATCATCACCTCCTCATCCTACTTGATCTGTTTCGAACCCTTGGTTATAGGCTACCTGATTATTTATGTTTGACAGTTGTAGTAACATGTTTTCTATTTGAGCGAGTCGAGAAGCTAAAGACTCGGTGATAGAAGCATTATCTGGTAATACAGTATTTGCTGATCAGGCGAGGAATGGCGCTGACTTATGTCATCCTCGTCGTTTACAGATTCGGGCTGGTGGAGGGCTTTTATTTGATTTATCAATGTCTGATAATGTGATGTGAATGTCTCATCATTACCTACCTCTTCAGAGCTGTGTGAAACGTTTGTTAACTGCAGTAGCGCAGCTTCTATTTCAGAAAGTTGCAAAGCCAGTGACTCATTATCTGTCGCTGGTTCATGGTGTGTTTCATTGTTTATGTTATCAGTATTTAAAGAGTGTCGATGGTGAAGGGTCATTATCTGGGGGGTGTTCCAGAAAGCAGGTTATGTGACATACCCGGATAAGTTTGAGGGTAAGTTAGTGGATAACCTCAACTTCCGGTTCCAAAAACGGAGGTAACTTTCTGGGTATATATGTAACCATACAGTAGCAACTTACTCTCTGAAGATAACCTGCTCGGTAGCAAGTTATGTTCCAGGGTAAGTTTGTTTCAGGAGGTTATTCAGCATGCCGCACCCTTTTGGCATTTGGCAGACGCTCTTACCAAGAGCGGCTTACATTTTTTATCTCATTACACATCTGAGCAGTTGAGGGTTAAGGGCCTTGCTCAAGGGCCCAACAGTGGCAACTTCGTGGTTGTGGGGTTTGAACCTGGGATCTTCTGAACCGTAGTCCAATGCCTTAACCACTGAGCTACTGTACACCCTACCCTGAACCTGATCCTGGACCATAGACACACTATAACCTGGCTCACAGCTGATCACTGGCCAAAGTGGAGATGACCATAGGGATCCTCACGTCTAGGTTTCAGTGTCTGCGTGGGCTCTGGGCCAGTCCAGAGAGGACATGCAACACCATAGTGGCTTGTGTTGTGCTTCACAACATTGCCAATATAAGAGGAGAGAGCCACCTTCCTTGTATTGAAGAAGGTGGCCCAGAGGAACCTCTACAGATTTTTGCACATAACAGAGATGGACGACAGTATTTGTCAAAATTACTTTTATTAAATAGTTTGCACTGGTCTGCTGCACAGTTCATTTCTTTATTTCCTGAAAAACAATGAAAGTAAAATTAAATAAAATGTGTTATTTTAATGACATTGACATGCTTTATATACACACAACACTTTGAACACGCAACAGATTAATATACGCACAAGTTCTCACCTTAATGCGATGCTCCAGTAATTCAATTTCTACTGTTGCTTTTTTAATGGATAGCCTTTTCTCTTCCATTTAAGGTCCATCTCCATGTCACTTTGTCATATTTGTTTTTGAAGATGGACCTTATACAGCTCCTTTGCTGGCAACTAGGAAGGAAAGTAGGATTTATTATTACAAATAATAAAATAAATAAGATTCTGTCAGACAATAAAATTAAAATATGGACATCTGCACAAATATTCTTACATTGATTAGATTGTGCATTGAGGTTGAAGGACCTTCATTCGTGGAGAAATCCCCAGGTATGTACTGTGAAAGAACAATGACAGTTTATTACTCTAATGTAAAAGGGTTTAGGTTTAGGTTTAGTTTATTTATAAAGCACATTTATAACAGCCGTGAGACTGACCAAAGTGCTGTACATCCACATCATAATATCATAAAAAGGCTAAAAATACATTATACACACAAAAATGTAATAGGCTAAAAATGCACTATACTGTACATACAACAACGAAATAGGCACAGTAGCGCCTAGTAGGCCAGGGAAAACAAATGGGTTTTTAAAAGGGATTTAAAAATGGTCAAACTGGGAGCCGTTCGAATATAAAATGGCAAGTCATTCCAGAGACGAGGGCCAATAACCGAGAAAGCACGGTCACCTCTACGCTTAAGTCTGGAGTGTGGGATTAAGAGGAGGTTCTGGTCGCAGGATCTCAATCTTCTCAGGGGGGTATGATGGTGCAACAATTCAGATAAATAGATGGGTGCTTGCTGGTGTAACGATTTAAAAACAAATAGTAAAATTTTAAAATGAATTCTGAATTGAACAGGCAGCCAATGAAGGGCTTTCAAAAGCGGAGTCACATGATCCCTTTTTTTCTTTTTCAGAAGAAATTTAGCAGCAGCGTTCTGAACCAGTTGAAGACGGGCGATTTGAGCTTTAGAAACACCATAATAAAGAGAGTTGCAATAGTCAAGCCGGGTTGTAATGAAGGCATGAATGGCCATCTCTAGAGTCTTATCAGTGAGAAAAGGTTTCATTTTAGCGAGCGTACGGAGCTGATAAAAGCTAGATCCAATCACGGTAGAGATTTGTTTCTCAAGTTTTAGTTTTTCATCTAACAGGAAGCCTAAATTCCGAACCTGAGAGGATCTAAAAGCTGATAGAGGACCCAGATCAAGATCAGGGGTCTTCATGTGTTCCGATGGGCCAAAGACTATCACCTCAGTTTTCTTTTCATTAAGGGATAAAAAGTTATGAGATAACCAAGATTTAACTTCCTCTAAACAGGATAGCAAAGTAGTCATGGCCAGACCATCATTTTTCTTAAAAGGTAAGTAAATTTGCGTATCGTCTGCGTAAAAGTGGAAAGATACCCCATGTTTCCTAAAAATGGAGCCCAGAGGTAGCATGTACAGTGAAAATAGAGTGGGAGCCAGCACAGAGCCTTGTGGAAGTCCACAGGGAAATGAGGAAGTCGATGAGGAAAAATCACCTATTTTTACTACATATTTTCTGTCAGATAGAAATGATTGAAACCATTTTAAGACTATGCCAGAAAGGCCCACCCAAGACTCAAGTCTATTTAGTAATATTGAGTGATTAATAGTGTCGAAGGCAGCTGATAAATCTAAAAGAACAAGGACCACAGAATCCCCCGTATCGGTGGCTAAAAAGATGTCATTTAACACTCTTAAAAGAGCTGATTCAGTACTGTGGGCCGCCTTGAAACCAGATTGAAAATGCTCAAATAGACTGTTTAAACCAAGAAAGGATTGAAGTTCAAAAAGCACAATCTTTTCCAAGACCTTAGACACAAATGGTAAAACGGAGATAGGACGATAATTTTTTAAAACAGACGGATCGAGTGAGGGCTTCTTTAGGAGAGGAGTGATAGTGGCCACTTTCAAATTAGTAGGAACCACGCCTGTTGAGCGGCATTTGTTAAAGAAGGACACCAGGCCCGGTCCGACCGAGTCAATGATTTGTTTTAAAAATCTAGGATGAATAAGATCACATGGAGAGAAAGATGGTTTCAATTTAGCAATAGTGTCTTTAAGTGTCTGAATAGAAATTGGTTCGAAAACCTTCCATGATGCAGACAACGGCTGGGGAACAGGCTGCTTGAGAGAGAAAATAAAAGCTCTCAGATCAGGTTTAGTTACTTTGTCCTTAAAAAATCGTGAGAAGCTTTCACAGAGGGCAACAGAAGCAACTGACACAGAGTTTCCAGGGGGATTGACAACAGAGTTAATAACAGAAAACAGCACCTTAGGTCTAGACTGATTATGCAAAATTAAGTTTGAAAAGTAGGTCGCCTTAGCTGATTTGGCGGCTCTCTGATAAGCAGATAAACTGTCTTTGAACATCTGTAAAGAAATGTTTAAGTTGTCTTTTTTCCACTTTCGCTCAGCCTTTCTACAAGTCTGTCTCAGTAGCCGAGTCTCAGTGGTATGCCACACTTCAGATTTAGGTTTGAGCTTAAGAGGCTTCAGAGGGGCAATTTCATCCATTACACCAAGCCAGGCATTTTGTAACAGACTGAGATGTTCATCCGCATCCAAGTCTGATAACGGGGAGTCCAAAAGTAGATGGGAGCAGGACTTTGAGAAACACTGACTAAAATTGATGTTAAACTCAGGGGAATAAACCCTAGACAGAGATGTCACTTTAGAAGAAGCAGGAGGAAGGCTTGGAAGACACATGGAAAATAAAACAGGCTTATGATCAGAGAGCATATAGTCAGAAACAATAACATCAGTGATATCAACACCATAAGAGAGAATGAGGTCCAGAGTATGACCATGTATATGAGTGGGACCTTTAACCCACTGTGTCAGGTTAAAAGCCTCCATTAAATTAAGAAAATCTCTCGAAAGAGGGTTTGACTGACAGCAAACATGAATGTTAAAATCGCCCAGCACTAAGAAACGATCAAATTTGGTGACAATGTTACCAATGAAGTCGGTGAATTGCTGAAGAAAGTCCTTATCTGAATGTGGAGGACGGTAAACCAGCCCTAGGCAAATAGGACCGTTCCAGTCAAGATGGATAAGTTGAGCTTCAAAGCTGGTGTAAATATCCGGGGAGATAGAGGAGCACTGCGCACGATAAGAGTTTTTCATGACAGTCACTAGTCCACCCCCGCGTCTGTTTTGACGGGGGGAGTTAAAAAATATACAGTCAACCGGAACCAGTTCAGAGAAGGGAATGAGATCACCATGCTTAATCCATGATTCAGTAATGAACATAAAATCCAGATTATGCATGGAAAAAAAGTCATTCAACAAAAATGACTTATTTACTGCTGAGCGAGCATTAATTAAAACCATCTTAGGTGAAGGAGCAACGCCGGGTAATAGAGAGGCTCTACACAGCGGCCGTAGCACGCCACAAGCAGCGCCAGTTCTCCGGAAATATCGGCCGATCCGAGGGAATCCACGCCGGGGGGAAGAGGGTGAAGACAGGGGGAGGACACATCGCAGCCACCGGTGCGCCTGATCTACAAGACGCCAAACCACAGAGCCTCCATATAGCGGCTCGGGAAACGGGCTTGGAGTATAACCCGCATGCAGACGGGCTTTTAACTTGATTGCAAATCCTCCCCGACACCCACGCTTCCTCTTGCGTTTCCTCCGTGTAATGTTCAAAGGCCAGCGGCGAATACAGTCCGGAATGTCCGTTTTAAAATACTTATACTGTTTGTTAAAAACACACTCCATGTCTGACTTATGAAGATTTAAAAATGCTGATCGGATATCCAAGAGGGACTGACGATCGTAAACTATAAGGGCTCCACAATTCCAACACAACGCAGTCAACCATATTATTAAGCAAGAGAGCAATAGACGGCATGCCGACACAGGCGCCATCTTTTTTTCATCAAGGTTAGATGAAAGGTTAGCAGTTAGAAGGTTAGCATTATAATAGTATTATATTATAGCATTATAGTATTATATTATAGCATTATAAAAGGGGGCATGCATTATAATAGTATGCATCCTACCTCAGTGGATCTACCAGCATTGTCCACTTCTGTCACAGCAGATGTGTCTCTTCATCTTCATCCTTCAGTGAAAATATGCAAATATACGTTTTCTGGCAAAAAAATTAAATAAAAGTAACTAAAGTACAACAAAACACTTACAACTGTGACAGACGTGTTCTTTCTGTAGTGTCCAATAATACAATCCCTCTATTAGTATCTACTGTATAAGAAAATACAACCTATAGAATTCTCAATATTATCAAAGAAAAAGCCAATAATGCAGGAAAAAACATGTCAAAGTAATACAACTACAGTAAGATCACAGTAGCCTACAGTATACATCATATGCAGTTAAATAAAGTAAGCCTGCATAAAAACATAAAGCATGTTCAAAAGTCTTTAAGTGACAGAGATCAATATTACCTTTTTGCAGAACGTTTTTGTGTTTCATATTCACTTGGCTTCTGGCTCCAGAAGGATTAAACCTTATTAAATAAGAAACCATACATTCCTAGTCAGTATACAGTACATTGGTATTTTAACCTAAAGAAATGAATGGCAGGAAAAGTAAATGCTTTCATTTAACAGCCAAAAGGATTCGGAAGGGGTGTTTAATTATTTTTACATTATAATAAAAGGGGAGGCGGTCAAATTTGCAATTTAATACACTCACACATTTACTCTGTCTTTTATTTTTTGCCAAGTCAACTCTCTTTCTTTAGCCGATGCAGCCGTATTGCTTTTTTTCTACTCTGTGAAGTATGCCGCTCTCTTTTTTCACTTTGATTTTCCATTTTGACTCGTGAAATCGTCGATCCATTGAAAATGTCTTTATGTACGCACCGTGCACGCGCACTAACTCTGGGTAACCAGTAGGGGGTTGATTAAACTTAATCTTATCAGGTGTTTTGGAACCGACATACTCGCGGTATGCGGGTTTGGGGTTAATCAACCCAGAGGTTAAGATTAACCAAATGGTAAGTTAACCAAGCTTTCTGGAACACCCCCCTGATTTATTAACATTTGATATTGTTGTTGTTGTTGTTGTTGATCAGCATTATCATTGTTATTGCTAGGAACCGTGGGATCGTTTAATGGTTGCATATTTAACTCTGGTTGGGAACCCCGTGAATCAGACACCTGTAAAGATGAGGACGTCAAAGAGTCTTGATTATCATTGTTTACTAACTTTTGATGCATATCTAACATTTCCGTAAAGTCAATGATAGCAACATCAACATCATTAGCATTTACAAAAGAGGCCATAGTTTTTTAACATTACGTCAGTGGTGTCAAAAGTATTCACATTCATTACTTGAGTAGAAGTATAGATACTAGGGTTCAAAAATACTTCTTTAGAAGTTGAAGTATCAACCCAAGCTTTTTACTCAAGTAAAAGTTTAAAAGTACTGGTTTCAAAACTAATTAAAGTATAAAAGTAAAAGTACCGTGAGAGGCGACAAAAGCATTATGGTCTCGCTTTCTAATCATGCAACGGGGGGGGGGGGGGGGGGGGGGGGGGGGGGGGGGGTAGAATGGCGTTGTGCGCGTTCTGATCATGTGACGGAGGGGGGGGCGTTGTGCGCGTTCTGATCATGTGACGGAGGGGGGGCGTGGTGCGCGTTCTGATCATGTGACGGAGGGGGGGCGTGGTGCGCGTTCTGATCATGTGACGGGGGGGGGGGGTTGCGCGTTCTGATCATAAAAATAGAGTAACGAGTCTATTTTTAAAAAGTAAGGAGTAGAAAGTACAGATAATTGCTTAAAAATGTAAGGAGTAGAAGTAAAAAGTCGGCTGAAAAATAATTACTCCAGTAAAGTATAGATACCCAAAATTTCTACTTAAGTAAGGTAACGAAGTATTTGTACTTCGTTACTTGACACCTCTGCATTACGTAAACACACAATAAAAACACACACACTAATAAAAAAACACTGTAATAAAAAAAAAAACACACAAGTAGAAAACAAAAAAGAAAAAAAAATCAACGAAGAAGCGATTGCATAGTTGCTGTATACGTACAGTAATACCGACTGTCCTGATAAGAAGCACTTCCCGCGAAGTGTGCGGATGGTAACGGTGATACGCTCCTGAAGCACTCCTGTAGCTCCTACGGCTTCTTCTTCTTCTTCTTCTTCTTTGGCGTCTACGACTCTCTGTGTAGGAATAACAGAAAGATGAGAAATTAGGCTATGGAAAGTTTTTCCAGCGTGTGTGGTAAAGAAATGTCGCTTAGCTTAGACCCCTAAAAAACTCACCGTGAGACGATGAAGAGGATGAAGAGGACGATGAAGAAGTTCTCCGCAGACGAATAGGTCGGGCTCTTTCGCTTGACCTCTCTCGTTCACGGCTCGCATGAAGAGACTGCGCTCCCGGGTGCTCGGGTTGTTCAGCCGAGGTGCTGTTTTCAGGCCGGTTCGGCGGTTGTTCTGAGGCTTCCGCTAGGCCTGTTGTAGGTACCTCCAGGGGTTCAGGATCGAGGACGCTCAACAGTTCAGTTAGTTCTTCTACTAACAAAGAACGAAAGAAAGAAAGAGTGTTCATTTTTTTCATTGCATCATCATCATCATGAAAATAATAATAATAAATAAATAAAATAACACTATTTTATTAGGATAAAATAGGATCCTTTTAACTAGGATCAGACTGCTGCTGCGGCCCGACCTGTTGATCCGTTAGCCTTTCACCCCTTTCTGAAACTGTATATATATATAGGTGTTATCATTATTTAATTTAGGTTAATATGTATTCTCTCTCTCTCTAGAAATCTCGATAGACTCACCAGTAACCTTAGGAGCAGACAGCGTCGGCTCAGCCGATTAAAAAATCGTTTCTAAATCTAAACAATAAATAATGAAACTTAGTTTAGCTACAACATTTCTCATGAAGTTAGAAATAAACTGACCACATACTGTATTTACATTTACAAAAAGAGATCAAACTCACCGTCTTGCCAGCAGGCTTCTGGTACAATGTCGCATGGGTCGACTGTCAGATTGTTTACTGCGAAGGTCAGAACGATTTCGGTTTTTTTTTTTAATTAAAAAAAGCAGCTTGAAACTCGTGTAGATACGAATGAAAATGAATCTAGGTTCTACCCACTGCGCAATGTGACATCGTAGCGACGTCTTTTCCATGTCATTTTGGACGTCCGATTTCTGTCCATTGATGGGGTTGTTTTATAACGCCAGGCGACGTCTTTTTTTCGACGTCTACCGCACGTCTAACGTTGATTCCACCAAATTACTTCGCCGGCTGACGGCGCTGTAGCTTCCCCCGGCACTTGCGCAGCGTCACTGTTGGGCTCCGCCCCGTGACCCGGTGCAGGGATCTTCAACTCGCCGCTCCGCTTTGATCGCGCTGCGTCGCTCACTATCGTGGAGATACGAGTTGGATTGATTGCTTCCCAATACAAATGGCTGGAAGTACTTTATTCACCACAGCACACACGGGAAAACCATTCACTCGAGAACCAAACCCAATTCAGCCTCAGCATGATCCGGAACACATTCAACAGGTCTCTCACACACACATACTCAACACACCTAAACTTGGCCGAAGCCATTAACCCAAACACATTTCCTCAACACAGTGACCACAGCAACCCACCGCAAAGCATGACGGTCGTCAGCCGCTGCCCAGCCCACGCCACAATATGTTTTTCTTTTTTACATTTTCCTGTTTTCTTTTAACAATTTTTATTTTATTTAAAGCCTATAATCAAGTTATTTATGTTTTTATTTTATATTGTATTACAATATATATATATATATATATATATATATATATATATATATATATATATATATTGTGGCGTGGCGGGGCAGCGGCTGATGACCGACATGCTTTGCAGCGGGTTACTTCACCCTCTTGGGGAAATGTCGAATAGACGTCCAGAATTGGTCATGGACCGACGGACCCAATATAGACATGATCTGCACGTCTATCCGACGTCCAATGTTTAGTGGGTATCTGGAGCCATAGCGATGATGTGTGAAGACCTGGTGTTCTCCAGAGCAGCGAAGAGAAAATGACGAGTTTTTTGCCGTTTCACACCTCTTCTACATATTTTTTTATAGAACTCTCTTATCACACCCCAAAGAACACACACACACACACACAAACACACACACTTCACAAACAGGTCTCAAAGGGTCATAAAAAGAAAAACAGACAGACTTCCTAAACAAACCTAAATGGGTCATAAAAAAGCGTCATGAACTTTCAGATCGCTCTGTTAACTCTTTAACATAGAGCAGGTTACCCCTTAGCTGAAACTCTAACTCTAGCTGAAAAAGTAATAAAAATTTCTTAAAGATATAAGACTCTATAAGTCTTGACTTTATAAGTAAAGGTAAGAACAGTTAGGCCTGTTTTTACCTATACCCGAGCGTAACAAAACAGTTAGGCCTGTTTTTACCTATACCTGAACGTATCAAAGGGACCAGAACATTTTCCGCCCTTTTTTCTTTTTTTCCGCTGTTATTACTAGCAACTTCAGGCATCCTTTTTATCTCATTTTTTAAATTTTATAACATAAATAATTTCTAAACTTAAATATTTTTTATTTTATACGTATAAAACATTTGCTTTTAGATGGACGTTTCTAAAAACTGAAGAGGAGGCGGGGCTGTTTCGTCATGAACATATCCAACCAATCACGACTTCCGAGGGAAAACCCCTTTGATTCATTCAGTCGTTTGACAAACTCTGAGCGCATTTCGTACCATACAAGACTTCGCTGCTCATGCGCTACACGCTCTTGACATCGGACAAACTCATACGCGGCGAAACTGTTTACGCGCGGTCCTCGCTTTTGTCTCTTGTATTTTTTCTCGCAACAACGTTTTACTCGTTTCAGCAACGCGCATTTCTTCTTCAACAACTCTGGGGCTCTCGCCCTCTGGTAACGTTTATTCTTCTTCTCTTTAAGTAACTTAAAAACTTTCAACAGTCCTCCGTCATTCAAAATGCTCCAAGTTTTTACCAAAGTGCATAAATGTTTCACTGTTCGCCCCTGGGTAAGAATAAATACATTCTCCCTGTCTTAATAGTTACACACAAACACCTTGAAATGAGTCCCTTCACCAATCATATTTTTTCAAATAAAACACACTGAACAAATTATTTCACTAAATAAGTGAAATAAATACGTTTATAAATGAATAAATAAGTATATAAATGAATAAATACATATATAAATAAATGAATGAATGAAACGATGTCTAATGCATAAACATCCTAACCCCTCCCTTTTTTATCAAAATCTCCCGGTCATAAAGGTCATCCAAAGGTCAACTGAAAGGTCATAAAAAAGGTCATAAAAAAGCCCTTAAGGGGGCAATAAAACTGTCAAAATCGAGTTTGACGAAAGGTTGTTAGGTATTATTTTTTGCTGCTGTGTCCCGGCTGAGTCACTCTGTGAGCTCTCAAGCTGCACAGCTCCGCCCTTTATGTCTGACGTCACCGCACTCGAAGCATCCTTATATTTTAAAATTCACATTTACTGGTCCCTCCTGGTCATTAAAAATTATTGGGACTTGTCGGCAGAAGGACAGGACGTGTTTTATACTGTTGCTCTTACACCCGAGCAGGATGGGTTTCATCGAGCTTGTGAATTTTATAAAACGCGGACCAGCTCTCTTATCATTTGTTCATCTTTGATGAACGGGGGCACGTTAGAGATCACCACTTGGATTGGTGGAGCAGAAAGATGGGTAATCTGGATTGTGCACAGCTTTTTAATAGTGTGCTTAGACGTTTTTCTTGGGTGAGGAAGACCACCACTGCCTTGTTCATCCGGGAGGCAGAGTAGATATTTTTGTATCCGGCCTGCTTTCCCACCGTTAGCACTACGTACTCCATCCATTCTTTGTCTCCTTACCCGCCTCAGAGGCCATGGTGCCCCGCTCACTCTATCTCTCACTTTAAACTTTTTATCTTTCACTGGTTAAAGAAAAAAAAACTGGTCTTCCGAAAACTTAGCAAGAAGCCAAACATCCTTCCACACACTCCCTCACACCCAGCGCATGTGCAAGGAGAAAGAGAGAAAGATGTACCAAGGTAAGCGTCAGTAAGCGTCACGTGTCCACGGCTACATAATGATAAAAGTTCACTCTAAAAAATGATTCTGTGGCCTTGTAAATTTCACAGTAATAAACAGGGTATGTTACCTTAATAAAATCTCTAAAAGTCACATACATGATTGCTTGAGTTAGACAAATCAAAATAAATGCCTAAAAAAACTACTGTTCTGTTTGTCTTAAATTTACACTATAATTTAAGTTTATTTCACAAATAGAAATTAGTATTTGAGTAACTGAATTATATTTTTAACAGGCACTTAATATTTTTGATACATTTCAATCAAAAATATTTGGTAATGGAGTAATTAATGATGATTAGTTTCAAGAACTACAATCATCACTCATTCCAACTCATTCCAATATTCTTTGTTTAACAAGAAAAACTTAAATAATTGAGTAAATTGCCCTGCGCAAGTGCTCATGGGAAATCTGGTGTAACATCAGAGACCAGAAGGCTGTGAGGATGTGAGAATGGACATGAAGCACCTGGAACATTCTGGAACATTCCTTATAAATCCTGGTGAGTAAACAGCTAACACAAGTTACTGAAATAATGCCTCTGTCTGTCTGTATACACAACTTTATAGTGTGTAAGTTACTGTTCTGAATCCTGTCACAGCCGAGCTACATAGCTAACGATAGCTAGCAACAGCTCAGTCCTGGGGTTCAGTGTCATTTTAATTGTTTGTTCCAACCACCGAACTGCTCAGGTAAAGCGGCGTTAATACAGACACTTAAAATCTGGGTTAGGGTTAGGAGACACTTAAAATCTGGTGTAAAAGGAGAGATTTAACACAGAGCAGCGTGCGCGTGCATGTCCGGGTTTCTCGGTGTAACCGGTGTTATGCGCTAAAATGCCCCCCTGCCATGGATTGCCCCCCTACATAATCGCTATCACTGATTATATTAGAACATAAATTCATAGGTTAATGGTTTACAAATAAAAAATTACATGAGACAATACAATAAAATAAGCAATATGAAAATAAATATAAATATTAATATTTTTTCTTATACTGTACATGTATACTTTTATATTCTTTATTTTATAATAAACTTAGTTTCATCAAATTTTTCATCATAAACAATATAAATTTTTTATATGTAAAAATGTTTATTTCGGATTTTTTGCATATTCATGTTCAAAGCCCTGAAAAATTTATGTGCCACAAAATAAACATTATACAAGAATTTGTATTACTGGTCTTGACGACTGTCACGTGCCTAAAGTTTATTATAATTGTAATATCATATTTGATAATAATAAACCTATGAATTTATGTTCTAATATAATATTAGATAGCGATTACATGGGGGGGGGGCTATCCATGGCAGGGGGGCATTTTAGCGCATAACACCGGCCGCGGTTGTGCCGCAATATTTGAATTTCTGGTGCCGAATGCGGTGATTTTGCGCAGCCAACTGTCACTGTGGCGATGATATAAAACTAGCGTGTTCAAATAATTACCGCGTGTGTACCGGGTCCACCTCACACACTGAACCGCGAGTCTGCTCGGTTCACTCCGACACTTTAAGGAGGAAACGCAGAACAAAGCAGGTTTAAACCGCAGAAATGAGGTGCAGTGTCCGGACTCTGGCACTGTTTATAGACACCTGGCAGTGTTTTATCCGCTACTGTATGTGAGTATTTATAACATGATTAAACACTGAGCACACTGCGGTAGGAAACGTAAATGCATCAGCCGTGAGTCCAGCAGCAGTAACACTGCAGAGAGCTACAGCTCTGAGTCCAGTCCAGTCCAGCCCCGAGTCCAGTCCAGCCCCGAGTCCAGCACAGCCCCGAGTCCAGCACAGCCCCGAGTCCAGTACAGCTCTGAGTCCAGCACAGCCCCGAGTCCAGCACAGCCCCGAGTCCAGTACAGCTCTGAGTCCAGCACAGCCCTGAGTTCAGTCTCAGTCTCATGATGTACAGCACTACAGACAGGCAGTTTGATTAGCAGTATAATGGTGTATAGCTTTGTTTAAAACAATAGAACTTCAAACATTTTACTCAAGTTAAAATCATAAGTACATGCCGTTCTAAACTTCTAATGTATTTGAAGTACAAAAGTACTACAAGTACTTCACAAACATAACCGTGTACTTAAACATTATTAAAATGGCTGTTGATGAAATAAATGTTCTAAGTAAAAGTACAACATTGTTCTCAGAATTATAATTGGGAGAAATAATATAAAATTTAAATATTGAAGTGAAATATGTTATGTATGTTGTTTTTAAAAGTATTTTTAAATCATTTTCGTGAAACGTTATATATTTTCAATATCTCTTTCACAGCACCAACACCACTAAAGAAGAGAAGTTGAATGGAGATAAAACATGAGGTAAATGACAACTTTTTAAATGTTTCAGAAGTATTAAATGTGTAACCATTGAATCCAAGATAGAAATTGAAACAAGGCTGGAAATATTTCACTTTACCTATTTTTAATCCAGAATATATCGAATCCACTAGAATATACAAGATTATCCAGTAACTAAAGTAAAAAAATTATATAGTTGATAGTAATTTCGTAAATAAAGTTGGGTATCATTTTTATACAAGGGACATTCAAGTCAAAGCGGGACTTTTAATTGTGCGGGCCAGGGGTAGCTCAGTGGTTAAGGCATTGGACTACGGTTCGGAAGATCCCAGGATCAAACCCCACAACCACCAAGTTGCCACTGTTGATCCCACAGTTTGCAGGAAACTGAAGTGTGAAGTTGTTCAGTCTTTCAGATGTAAAATGTGACTGTGATTCGATTCTAATACAAAAGTCTAGTTTCCACATGTTAACTGTATAATGTTTGTGGCAGAAGTACTGTGAGACTGTTTAATAATGAGATCAATTCAGCTCATTGTTTATGATCTTGTTACATGTCATTTGCAAAGTACACCAGATTGAGTTTAGACGTCATGTCTTGTCAAATTTGGCAAATAAATGTTTAATTAAAATGGTAATGTGTGTATTGTGTCTTTGTTTATAATTAGATATGTCATTAGATACATTGACCTAAATAAAAGAATTATAACTTGATTAAAAGCTACATATACAGTATTAAAAAAAAGTAGTGTAAGATATTAATTCTGTGATAGACCAGTATGAATTAAATTAATTTAAAATAAGTAAATGTAGCACATTTGTTTGTTAAATAATAGTCTAATTTTCAGTTTCTTCTACCTTCCATTTCAATCATATCTACTCAATTATTTTGCTCATTTTCACTCGGGGTAACCATTGCATTAACTTATGATTTTCATTACATTTACTCAATTTTGTACATTATTGTACTAAAAAAAGTTATTCAGGTCTACTAAATTTTTTTACTGACTTGTACTCAATTCATGAAGTATATTTTACATGATTTTTAAAATTTTTAGATTGATATTGATATTTTTAAGTGTAAAAATGTTTCACCAAAAAAATTTAGTACAGCACAGTTTTATTTTTTAGAGTGTTCTCAAGTTGTTCTGCTATAAAATACACAGGACTTCATTGCTGACCAGCTGCAAGGAAGTCAGGCTTGGATTGGTCTGAGTGACAGAGACACAGAGGAAGAGTGGAAATGGGTGGACGGTACACTACTGACCTCTGGGTAAGAGACCACATGTGTGTGTTAACAATATATTTTAATTCAAAGTAAATGTATTTACTACGAAGTAATGAATCAATTTAAATAAACCCTTCTCCTTTGACATTTTTATTGTTTAGAGATCATTCTGTTGTGATTTGTTTGACTAAATCAGATAGTTTTACTTTTAGTAAATGGGGTCCAGCTCAACCAGATAATTACAATGATGATGAGGACTGTGCTGAGACTGGGTATCCTGATGGACAGCGCTGGAATGACAGGCCATGCTCTTTTAAACAAGGCTGGATCTGTGAGGAGAGAAAATAACTAAATGTTCCCAAGTAAATCAAGCTGAGTGTATTAATCAGTTGGATATGTTCTAACTACTGTATGTCTTCATAAAATTGTTATTATTATTATACCTTCTGGTCACAACAACATTAATTGGCACATATATGTTCAGCAGTACTGCGTAACTAACTAGTAAGCTGTGGTAATATAAACCTCACCTTTTGTCTCATCAGGCTTAGTGTCCAGTACTTCATGGCATTACAGGAGTTCTCCAGTCAGTGGAACAGATTATTAGAGAATCTTAGAAAAAGCACTGTAATATAAAGTCACATGACCATTCCAGCATTATACAGTGGCTTGCAAAAGTATTCAACCCCCTTGAACTTTTCCACATTTTGTCACATTACAGCCACAAACATGAATCAATTTCATTGGAATTCCACGTGAAAGACCAATACAAAGTTGTGTACACGTGAGAAGTGGAACGAAAATCATACATGATTCCAAACATTTTTTACAAATAAATAACTGCAAAGTGGGGTGTGCGTAATTATTCAGCCTCCTGAGTCAATACTTTGTAGAACCATCTTTTGCTGCAATTACAGCTGCCAGTCTTTTAGGGTATGTCTCTACCAGCTTTGCACATCTAGAGACTGAAATCCTTTAGTCTCTAGTCGCTCTGTGTCCCTAGTATTTCGAAGTCTCTGGTCCTTCTGTGTCTCGAAACCTGATCTTGTCCCATTTTAGCTCGATACTTAGCTTGTATGCATTGTCCTGTGTGTCGTCATTAAGCCTGTGTCACAACATGGAGCTTATGTAATGTGTAAAAGGTATTGGGCCTGTGTTTCGTCATAGATCTGATGTCCTGTGTGTGTTGCCCCAGTGCCTTGGTTTTGTATAATGCTTGATATTCAAATTTGAATATGTTCGTTTTGTTTCTTTGTGATTCCCGTAGGCTGCTACTTGTAAATTAAAAGACTATTTTGTTTACAACACCCCTCTGCGCATATGCTTGCCCATGGTGGCAACAGCCACAACCACCCACTCATGACATCTGGCTCTATGCAAAAAAAGCAATTGCCCCGAAACCTAATAACTGATTGTGCCACTCTTGGAGGCAACAACTGCAATCAAGTGATGACCGGCAATGAGTCTTTCACATCATTGTGAAGAAATTGTGTTTTTTTCCCCAGAATTGTTAATTTAGTCCCATTGGATGGTTTTCAAGCATAAAAGCCCTGTTTAAGTATCTCAATCCGATTAAAGTCTGCACATTGACTAGTCCTCTCCAAAGTCTTGTTTTTATTTGTGCCATTCAGAGCTGGACCTGCTGGTGTGTTTTCAATCATTCTCCTGCTTCATAACTCCAAGTTCACATAAGCTTGAGGTCACAAACTAATGGCCTGATATGCTCCTTCCAAAATATCTGGTAGAAAGCAGAATTCATTTTTCCATCGTGTGTGTGTGTGTGTATCTTTTTTTTTTTTTTTAAATAATTTATTTTGACCTTCTCCTGCTCTTCTTTTTTTGATTTTCAGGTATCAAAATGTCTGGGGGTTTAGGGAGTCTAATCGATTGTAGACTCACTAAAAGACTAAATTACAGTGTCTCTGCATGAGCACACATGAACTGCTGTATATCCTTTTTATTGGACACTGAATTAAACAGGCTGCTGTCAGTAAAGTTTTTGGTGGACTTCAACAAGAAACTCCTACTCCTCTTTTAAGAGGAGGTGGAGTTTCTTGTTAAAATCCACCAGTTATAAAACCTACAGTACCGCTCAAAAGTTTGGTATCCTTTTTTTAACTCCATGGTCAGCAATGCTGAGGTATCCAAAATATGCAATAATCTCATTTGAACAGTTAATGTTTAGATGTATCTGCCACTCTAAATGGACTTCTCCACTGCAGCAGCGGTCACTTTTGTTCTTGGTTTCCTGGGAAGGTCTTCATGAGAGCCAGTTTCAACATGGTTTTGCAAATGCACTTGATAATACTGTTTTTGTAAGAATTATTTCAGAAAGACTGCATGTTCCACCTGTACTCTCTCACATACACAGTTTACTGCAGCCAAAGTGCACCGGCATAAGGATCCAATTTGTTCTTTCCGCATGAAGAGAAATAATATTTGGGTAATACGGTTGTAATTAGAACACATTTACAGATGCATGAAGACATCATTCACATGCAACAGAAGGTATAATAATTGGAACAGTCATAATAGTACTGGGCGGCGCGGTGGTGTAGTGGTTAGCACTGTCGCCTTGCACCTCCAGGGTCTGGGTTCGATTCCCCGGCCAGGCTCGATTCCCGTCTCTGTGTGCATGGAGTTTGCATGTTCTCCCTGTGCTTGGTGGGTTTCCTCCGGGTACTCCGGTTTCCTCCCACAGTCCAAAGATATGCAGGTTAACCGTAATTGGCGTTCCTAAATTGCCCGTAGTGTGTGATTGAGTGTGTGTGTATGTGTGTGTGCCCTGCGATGGATTGGCACCCTGTCCAGGGTTTACCCCGCCTAGTGCCCGAAGTCTCCTGGGATAGGCTCCAGGTCCCCCGCGACCCTGAACACAGGATTAAGCGGTATAGAAAATGAATGAATGAATGAATAATAGTACTGCGCAGATCAACACTCTAAGAAATGAAATCGACAAATATATTTCTAGCAAAGTTGCATACTTGCAACAAAGTTACGTACTACCTACAAGTGTACGAAGGCAATGACATAGTATTGACCAAAAAGGAATATATCCGTCAATATTTACAGTGACATTAAAATATTAGCATTGAGTAATCATATAGCGCTTTTTATATTCATAACATACTCAAAGGCTAATGAACATGAGAGAGACAGATGGGGAAAGAGAAGAGAGAGTGAGAATCACAATCATACAAGCACCACAATCCCACTTTACTGTATATTTGTATCTTTTATTTTAAATTTTATTTTTCCCCTTTTGTATTAAGAACGATTCTTCATTGATACTACTATCTCCATTCATCATCATCATCATTATTATTATTATTATTTTTATTATTATTACTACTATTATTGTCTCCCCTCTTAATCACGTGTGTTATCCCTTAAATGTTGCCATGAACATAAACGTATTGTGTTTGAGTAAACTAAGTGAAGATATTGTGATTTTCTTTGTCCTAATAGAATATACAGAGCCTGAGCCTTGCAGTGTAATGTGTTTGGTGCATGCATGCTGGGGGCAACTTGGGTGTGAGCGCTCAAAGCCGTGCACTTATTTTCAAAATCTCACTCCAAGGTTTTCTGTAAAGTTGGCAGCTATTTCACACATATTCATTCATTCATTCATTTTCTGTACCGCTTTATCCTTATATACAGGGTCGCGGGGCCTGGAGCCTATCCCAGGAAACTTAGGGCACAAGGCGGGGTACACCATCGGGTGCCAATCCATCGCAGGGCACAAACATACGCACATACACACACTACGGGCAATTTGGAATGTCAATTAGCCTAATCTGCATGTCTTTGGACTGTGGGAGGAAACCGGAGTACCCGGAGGAAACCCACCAAGCACGGGGAGAACATGCAAACTCCATGCACACAGAGATGGGAATCGAGCCTGGCCGGGAATCGAACCCGGACCCTGGAGGTGCAAGGCGACAGTGCTAACCACTACACCACCGTGCCGCCTATATTAAAATTATATTATAATTATATATAAATGAAATTATATAAAAAGCACATTGTAAATAAAGTTTTATTTATTTATAATATTATAAACACATAGTATAATTTTTTTTTATTAAATTAAGTATTAGTATATACCAGTTTCGTTTGTCCCTTGTGTGTTTTTATTTTTATGTACAGTATCTAATTATCCATAAGTATCCATCGTTAGACTACCTCGACTAAAATTCTAATCGGACAACTCGGTCACTTTACTTATAATGTTTTATTTACAACACTTCCATTATGCACTCAATAGTGCCAGCTGATAGAGAAGAAACAGCCAATCAGAAGTAGTATGTGTGGAAGTCTGTGATTGGCTAGTTTTGTGACAATTTTGTAGCGCGGGACAAAGTCGAGCGCGCACAGATAAAGGATGTCTCCCATTATCTTTTTTTCCTTCTTTTGTTGGATCACATTAGGCTTCTATGTATAAATAAATAAATGAATAAATTAGATAAAACTAATTAAAATAAAAATGAGAAATACTGTACATGTAAAAAATAATTTTTTAATCACTATATGAGGGGAGAAAAGGTAATGTGTGGTGAGATGGCAGTGTGCCCAAGCAGCGGTGCCTAGCTGGTCTCGCCTCGACATGTCTGGTGCTGTTAAGCAAGTCTCAAAGTTACAGTGGAGCGGGTGCTGGTGGCTGTAGGTGAGCTAGTGGGATTTGCGAATATAATGTCAGCATCAAGGACAAACAAAGCAATCATTGTGTTTGTCAAAGAAAAAAACACCCATGAATCAACTTACTCAGCATGGAATCATTTATCATTCATTCACACTACTGACTTCCACAACTAGCACTGTAACAATTTTAATCATGCCCCATTCATAGAAAATAAGGACATCAAGCACAAGCACTCTTGCTTTGGAAAGATAATGGGAGACATTAAAATGGTCCTGCTAAACTGCTAAACACCCTGGGTTGTTCAGGTAGCAGTGTTGATGTTTCTTAAGGAACCCTCTTTGGAGATTTCCTTAAGAATCACACATGAAGGAAAATCCTATATATTGTATGCAACCTCCAGAATGGACATAAAAAGGTCATTTACACTAGTGCAGAAGCAGGACAGTGTGTTGCAGCCAGTGTGTTGGAGGAGAGGGCAGCAATGGGGAAAATACCAGACAGTCCATAGTTAATGTAGGGAGTGTGGCTGCTGGTTAACCTGCCACTGCTACTGCTACTTTTGCTGAGAGTTAATGTTTGGATTAGTGTTGTGGAAGAACGGAGAAGTAACCAATGATCCTGAACCTGCACATATACAGTAAGACAGGAGGGCAGTGTAACTGAGGAAAGAGATGGAACAGGAACACAGTGCTGTGATCTGATGGAGGGAAATGGAGGTGGAGCCACAATAGTGGAAAGTAAAATGTAGCAACAGAGAATTATGTTGTCCAAATAGGAAATATGGGTTAAGTGGCAGGAAATAGAATTGACAATCAGATGAAAAATGGCAGTAAAATAATGACGGAAATCAAAAAGAAAACATTCAGGATCCCAGAGAATGCTGCAGAGGAGAAGGATAGAATACAATGATCTAAACGTGTTCTAAATAAAACTAGTGTGAACAGTGATCCTGATATGGAGTTAACTGATGTAAATATGGAAGATGAGGAAGATGCTCCATGGTGAATTGAAGGTAGTGAGTATGATGATGTGGAGAAAGAAAGAAAACCAAGACTACTTCAACATATACATTAGATGAAATTAATTATTTTCAAAATATGTCGTTTGGAGAAATGTCAAATGTCTCTGACTTTTTTCCAAATACAGACAATATTTTACTTCTCTAACAAGAATACAAAAATAAGGCACAACTAAAACAAGTTTTGCGTGTGAAAAATGGCAACAAAGCTTCGAAAAGAGGGGGGAAAAAACAATGACTCAGCTAAATGGAAAAAAAAGTCATATCACATGGGTGTTTTCTTCCTTATTATATCTGCCCTCATCTGCTCTTCCTTCCTCTTTTATCTCCTTTCAGTGAATATTTTAAAAGTAAGCACTTCACACATTAATGGGCCAGGGATAGAAAGAAAAAAACAGGCTATAGTCATACAATTCCAAAAAAAATCTTTTTAAAAAGAAACACATACAGTAGTGATAAAGAAAATGATAGAATGGGGAATGAGGTGGGAAATCTAAAATACATTTTAGTTATTTACTTACTATTATTTACTATTTTTTCTGCAAAGGAAGCTGCACTAAAATGCTGCACAACAAGTTCAATGAACATAAAAACATATATTCTAATGCTGTTTTCATTATTCTGGAAAATCCCAAAAGAATCCCACCAGTTTGTTATTTTCCCCACCAAAGGAAATACTATTTTGGATCACTGCTACAGCAATATCAGAAATGCAGACGTAGCTGAAACTAAACCTCATATTGGGAAACTTGACCACTTGGCAATTCTGCAAAAGCCAACAGTAAACACATGGACACTGCTTTGCTGGCAAACCTGACTTGCAGAGAGATCACAGACATGCATACCTTCAAGTAATCCATGGGCAATATCCATGAATACACAGAAACAGTGGTTACATTAACTCATTAACTCCATTTGTGTTCCACCCAGAACAGTTCACGTTTTCCAAAATCAAAAGCCCTGGTTTAAATATACACAGAAAGATTGAGAAAAGGTGAGAAGTCAGAGGATGAAGAGAGTCTGAAAGGGCCTGATACAGCCTACAAAAATCCATCAAAGCTGCAAAATTAGTGTACTAAGCTTCTACCTGCAGAAAAATGCATGCGCCATGTGTCAGGGTATTCAATCTGGCACTAACTACAAAAGAAAAACACAAACAGGACCGAAACCCAAGACATCGCCTTGCCAGCCATCATCAACAAAGTCTATGCCTGATTCGCCAGACTGAACACAGATACCCCCTCAAAATCCCTATGTGGGGACTGCTGCATGTTTGTTCATATAAGTGATTAGTTAAAAAGTAGTCATCTGTTTACATATTACACTGCTTAAAGGAAGATATTTTGCATTTAGCTTACCAATCCTTTGTTGACTGTACTAATTACATTAATAATTATAGCATTGTTTGCTTTCTGTTGTATTTTCATGTTAAGTACTTGATGCAACACATTGTACCAATACTATGCAAGGTATAGTACATAACCTTAATCTGATTTTATGTTTTAACAACTTGACTGTTAATCCTCTTTGCATAATGCCTAATGTCTTGATATTACTGTACATCTAATATTGTTAACAATTGATAATTCGTTATGGTATTCTGCCTCTGTGTACACACATACCACACATACATGTGTACACCCTGCAGCACCTACCCAACCAATCAACTATTGCCATATGCCTCATACATGAAGAAATAATCCCAATACACCTTTCAGCTAGAACAATCTCTCTTGCCTTCAATTTCTCTAACTGAAAACTCCCACTACCATCTCCACTAGGACTCTACATGAACTCTTGAGCTGCCGTCAAGCTTGTGCAGCAGTACTAAGTGAAGGTGTGGAGAGTGACTCACGTTTCCTAAAGGAAGGATTTTTAAAAATTTGTTTTGTTTTTCCTTGGGATGTGCTGGCAGTTAGAATGGTGCAGTGACATATCATAAAAGTCAAAAAAGTTGTGAATACACTAAAAAAGGGCAATTCCACGTAATAGCTTTTTTTTATTGGAAGAAGCATGTTGCATCTCTTGTATTTTGGTTAGAAAGCAATCTTGAGAGTTAACACCCCAGCAGGACTGCTCTTGTGTATTTGAGTCTCCCGCATGTGTCAGAGTTTGCTTTGCTGACCTGCCATCCAAGTGACATCTCCATTGGATTTATCTCCAGTTTAACCACCGTTGAGACATTTGGTTTGTGAAATGTATTTGTGAAAGTTGCGTGAATGTTTGGAAGCCTGTTGCTTCAACTGCGATATCCACAGTTAATTTCAATGCACCCTACATCAAGACAGCGCACCCCAAACTCTTCTGCTCATTTAAAAAATAAAAGTTGATTTTTCTAAAAAGAAAGCCAATTAATCTTTCTTTATCTATTTTACATTGCTGTTTAATTAAGCAAAAGTCAATTTTATCCGATTACTCAATTTATCGATGACATTTTTGGTAGACTACTCAAATACTAAAATATTTGATAGTTACAGCCCTAGTCATTTGAAAGTGAAAGGTCTTTTGTTCTGTTGCGTTGAAAATAAGTTTGAGGATTCACAAGGTGACACAAATGTAGATTATTTAATTTTATTTTATTTAATTGATTGCACAAGCAAAATAAAGTATTGAGAGAAAGAAAATCCAAAGGAAAATAATACATTTTGGACTTACCTACTGTATGCATTTTGATCTGAGTGCAGTCAGTTGCTCATAGACATTGCCTGATGAGTGCTAATGACTAAATAGAGTGCACCTGTGTGTAATCTAATGTCAGTACAAATACAGCTGCTCTGTGACGGCCTCAGAGGTTGTCTAAGAGAATATTGGGAGCAACAACACCATGAAGTCCAAAGAACACACCAGACAGGTCAGGGATAAAGTTATTGAGAAATTTAAAGCAGGCTTAGGCTACAAAAAGATTTCCAAAGCCTTGGACATCCCACGGAGCCACTGTTCAAGCGATCATTCAGAAATGGAAGGAGTATGGCACAACTGTAAACCTACCAAGACAAGGCCGTCCACCTAAACTCACAGGCCGAACAAGGAGAGCGCTGATCAGAAATGCAGCCAAGAGGCCCATGGTGACTCTGGACGAGCTGCAGAGATCTACAGCTCAGGTGGGTCAATCTGTCCATAGGACAACTATTAGTCGTGCACTGCAAAAAGTTGGCCTTTATGGAAGAGTGGCAAGAAGAAAGCCATTGTTAACAGAAAACCAAAAGAAGTCCCGTTTGCAGTTTGCCACAAGCCATGTGTGGGACACAGCAAACATGTGGAAGAAGGTGCTCTGGTCAGATGAGACCATAACTTTTTGGCCAAAATGCAAAACGCTATGTGTGGCAGAAAACCAACACTGCACATCACTCTGAACACACCATCCCCACTGTCAAATATGGTGGTGGCAGCATCATGCTCTGGGGGTGCTTCTCTTCAGCAGGAACAGGGAAGCTGGTCAGAGTTGATGGGAAGATGGATGGAGCCAAATACAGGCCAATCTTGGAAGAAAACCTCTTGGAGTCTGCAAAAGCCAGGGCAACAATGGAATGGTTTAAAACAAAACATATCCACGTGTTAGAATGGCCCAGTCAATGTCCAGATCTAAATCCAATCGAGGATCTGTGGCAAGATCTGAAAACTGCTGTTCACAAACGCTGTCCATCTAATCTGACTGAGCTGGAGATGTTTTGCAAAGAAGAGTGGGCAAGGATTTCAGTTTCTAGATGTGCAAAGCTGGTAGAGACATACCATAAAAGACTGGCAGCTGTAATTGCAGGAAAAGGTGGTTCTACAAAGTATTGACTCAGGGGGAAGAATAATTACGCACACCCCACTTTTCAGTTATTTATTTGTAAAAAATGTTTGGAATCATGTAGGATTTTCGTTCCTCTTCTCACATGTACACCACTTTGTATTGGTCTTTCACGTGGAATTCCAATAAAATTGATTCATATTTGTGGCTGTAATGTGACAAAATGTGGAAAAGTTCAAGGGGGCCGAATACTTTTGCAAGCCACTGTATTAGTGTGCAAAGAGCCTAAAAAGTTTGGAGAACAGGGACCAAGCTCCTTCAGTTGTCCAAAAAACCAAGGCAGCTGTAATTCAATACCCCTGTTACATTAACAAATCAGAAACAAAATACCAAATAAGAAAACACAACGACATTGTGTTGAAACCAGAAAAGGTAGGTATAGTTTAAAAATGAAATTAATGCACTTTGGATTTGGGTTTACTAGTTGTTTGTCTTTTTTTGTTAAGCTAGGCCTACACCACACCGAAAATTAGATTCTTGACTCCGTTATAGTGTAACTAGGTTTTCTATTAAGGCCGAACGTTACAAGCTTACAGTATATATAATATCTATAGAATAGTCTTTACATTATAATTTTTTAAACACTTTTATATTATTACATTTTGGTATTGTATTGGTACAATATATTGCAACTGTTTATACAACTGGATTACAGACATGTTGACATATTCTTCCATTTTTACAGGCTTTCAAAAGTAATCGAACAGTCCAATATGCTAATAGATATTAAATTATTTAAAAGCAATCGCACCCAGATACTTTGTGTCAAAACTAGTGAGGCAATCTAAACTCGCAGGCAGTCATCTTGCCATCCAGCAAAACTCCAGAGCTATCGTGAAGAACCCATAGAGCGCCCTGGAAAGAAACTGGAACAGGTAAGCGAGCAGCACAACCAATCTGCGAAGGCCCCTAGCTCATGATGTGATGTGAGCCCTTCAGGAAACACCAAGACTGTACTTAACTCCCAGCAATGACCGCGAGGAATGGACCAGGGGGTCAAGGCATGGCAATGTCCAGGGTGAGAAAGAATGCATGTCAAAACAGGGCCAACAGTACAATGAAATGCTTAGGACGAGAAGAGCCGGTCTGTTAGGGTTGCAGGTCGGGATGGATCCAAGTGCAGTGGAGCAACTTCTAGGAGTTTATTATGTTGGATGTGAGATTTTAAACTGGCTTGGCAGTGGTTTTTCTCTGAAAATGTGTTTGTAGCTGTCAACTTGTCTATGAGTATATGTGATTGTATGTGAGTACATGTGAGTGTTTGGGTACACTTTTGTGTGCTTTTGTGTGTGTGTGTGCTTGCGTGTGTATATATACAGCAGGGAAAATAAGTATTTGACACATCAGCATTTTTATCAGTTAGGGGATTTCTAAGTGGGCTGTTGACACAAATATTGAATTCATACAAAGAAATCAGAACATTTAAGTATACAAGTTGAGTCATAATAAATAAAGTGAAATGACACAGGGAATAAGTATTGAACACACTTTATTTAATACTTTTGTAGAAAAGCCTTTGTTGGTGATTACCACTTCTAGATGCCTCTTGTATGGAAAGACCAGTCGTCTGCATTGCTCAGGAGGGATTCTGGTCCATTCTCCCACACAAACGGTCTTTAAATCTTGAAGGTTCCTTGGGTCTTTTTTATAAACTTTGAGACTTGAGCACTGGAATTACCCCGGGCCACAGACTTGTCTCTTCGTGCAACAAAGCAGACGGCTCATGCTATCGGCCGTTTATGGCTGCGATTGTTTCCACGGAGAGGCACTTGTGGCTGAAACTCATGGGCATCAAAGATAAGGATTGTGCATTCCTCCTTGATGCCGCCATCTCGTCTTCCAGCCTGTTTGGCAATGTCGTTAACTCGGTTGCCACTAGGTTCATGAGGCGAAGTTATATGAACAAGCCATTGGGAAATTCCTTCCCCGCCGTGCTCAAGAGTCGGGACTGTCGGCCACCCAGACTCAACCGGGTCCGACTCTTGCGAGGCATGAAACGCACAAGGAGAGCCGGGCACCCCCTAGTAAAGATTGGTAGGACTGGCAATACTGTCTTCTTCATAAAGAAGTCCTGAGGCTCATGTGCCCAGGACCATGGGGGTACCCTCCCAATGGGGAGAGGCACATAATTCCTTTCAAGAATGATGTGTTCTTCCTGGTACCCCCAGGAGGTCGGTGTTCATGGGCAACACCAGTCTCCAATAAAATGTAAGTTATTCGGCTTTTTCCTGCCATGTTTCAGGATGCCGAACATCTAACATCCCCCCGTTTAACCAAGCCACCTAGACTTTTGCCCCTTTAAAGAAAACTGGCAGCATGGAAGCTACTGCCAAGTATATCTCCTTGGGTACTAAGCACTGTAGAGAGAAGCTACAGGATTCAGTTCTCACATCACCCTCCGCGTTTCAACGGCGTGGTCTCCACTTCCGTGAAACCAGCAAGGGCGCATCTGCTGACAGAAGTTGCTGGGAATAGGGGCCATAGAACATGTTCCCCTACCAGACAGAGAGTCAGGCTACTACAGTCGGTATCTCTTGGTTTCCAAGAGGAATGGGGGACTGCGTCCAATTTTTTGATTTTCGTGGGCTGAACCGCTATCTAAAAATAAATAAATACAGCTTGAAAATGTTGACTGTCAAAGTGATTATTCTCAAATCCTATCACGCGATTGATTTGTGACAATCGATCTGAAGGACGCATACATTCACATAGAAATATTGCCACAACACAGGAGGTTCCCGAGGTTCGCTTTCGGGGGCGAAGTTTACCACATTTGGTCTAGCTCTCTCACTCGCACATACACAAAATGCATGGATGTAGTTCTGGCTCTTACGACTCCAGGGCATCCGTATTTTGAATTACATAGACGACTGGCTCGCCCAGTCTCAGTAGCTAGCGCTTCGACATCAGGATGTCGTCCTAGCTCATGTTTGTTTCTTAGGATTGAGACCCAATGCCACGGAAAGTGTGCTCTTTCCTGTTTCAGAGGACAACATATTTGGATGTCACACGGGATTCTATCGTAAGGCGGGCACAGCTGTCTCCCACTCGTGTCGAATCCATTCTCAACACTCACTTACAGAGATCGTTAGCTCTCATGGCAGCTTCATCCACAGTGATACCTTTGGGCCTTCTGCACATAAGAGCATTTCAGTTGTGGCTAAGGACTAGGGGATTTCACTCGAGGGCCAGATGCTAACGACAGACACTTCCCTCACGGGCTGGGGTGCAGTTTTAGATGACTGTCCAAACCAAGGGAGTTGTCGAGGTTATCTTATCATGCGTCACATCAATTGCCTCGAAATGATGGCTCTATTTCTGGCCCTAAAGCACTCCCTCCAGCAGTTGAGAGGCTACCATGTCCTAGTGCAGGAGGACAACACTGCGGCAGTCTCATATATTAATCGCCAGAGCGGACTGTGCTCGCGCCGCTAAATAAGCTAGCGCACCAGGTTCCTGTCCCTCAGGGCGATTTACATTCCAGGGCATATGAATGTGGGAGCAGTTGTGCTGTCCAGTCAAGCTCTGACACACAGGGAATGGAAACCCCACCCCGAAGTAGTCAGTTAATCTGGGAGAGATTTCATGTAGGAGAGGTGGACCTCTTTGCCTCGCAAAAACAGCAAATGTCCCCTTTACTTCTCTCTGACTCTTCCAGCTCCCCTGTCTGGAAGCCTTGGCCCGTACATGGCCCAGATTACGCCTTTATGCGATTTTCCCAATAGCACTGCTCCCGGGAGTCTTGGTGGGGTCCATCAACAGCGTTTGCGCCTCTTATTGATAGCGCCCTGTTTGCCACCCAGTGTGTGGTTCTCGGATCTAGTATCTCTACTTGATGACTCAACTTGCGTGATTCCAGTGAGGAGGGATCTTCTGTCTCAGACGCAGGGGACAATATTTCATCCCCGGCCCGAGCTTTGGAACCTTCAAATTTGGCCCCTGAACCAACTAAGTCAAGCTGGTCTTCCAGACAGCATTATTGAGACTTTTCTAAGTGCTAGGGCTCCCTACACTAGAAGAGCTTATTCCCTCAAATGGAATGTATTTGAAAGTTGGTTCATGATGAAGCAGGTAGACCCAGTCCACTGCCTAATTGTTTCAATGCTGGAGTTTCTGCAGGAAAAGTTGTCCTTGGGCTTGTGCCCTAGTACTCTCAGAACGTACGTAGTTGCTATTTCAGCATGCCACGTTCTGATTGATGGGGTTACAGTGGGAAAACACCCTTTAGTTGCCCGTTTCATTCGTGGAGCTAAATGGTTGAGGCCACCCACTAGTGCCACGGTCTAGTGCTCAAAGGTCTGACTAACACCCCTTTCAAACCACTAGCGCGCCTGTCAGGTTTCTGACCCTTAAGATGGTTTTTCTGATGACCGTTACCTCTCTGAAGAGGATTGGGGATCTGCACGCCTTGTCACTAGACTTTGCCCCTGGGCTAGTCAAGACCATTTTGCATCCTCACCGATCATCTTCCAAAAGTTCCATTCCATGCACCCTGTTGTTCTTGAAGCTTTCTGTCCTCCGCCTTTTTACAGCGTCGGAGCAGGAGAGACTTCACTTACTGTGTCCAGTACGTGCTCTTCAGATTTATGTCCACCTCACCAGCCAGTGGCGTAAGTCAGAGCAGCTTATTATATGTTATGGGGCTGCAACTGGGGGGCCTTGTCACAGACCTTGTCACACTGGGTGAGAGATGCTATTGCCCTCTCCTTTGTCTCTAGGAATTAGGGCTCATTCGACGAGGGGGATCTATTGCGCTCGCAAGAGGTATTCCCCTGCAGCAAGTCTGTGACACGGCAGGTTGGTCCTGTCCACACACATTTGTTAGATTTTATAGTCTGTATGTTCATGCTACTCCATGCTCACGGGTCCTTGAGTCAACCTCAGAGATATAGTTCTGAGACCTCCTCGGCCTTTGTGCGCACACGCTACACAACCTTGTGGTACAGACACTTGCAGTGCAGCTGCATTGGTATTCTCATTCCCATAGCGTTTTCACGCAGCATTGAGTGTCGCCTTTGAAAGGAAACGTCTCGATTACTTTGCTGTAACCCTGTTCCCTGAAAAGGCGGGAACGAGATGCTGCGCTCCAATGCCACACTGCCTGCGTGACCGGACCTCCCTTCAGACAAAATCGATCTGGGGAATGTTTCCGGTTTACTCCTATTTATAACCTGCAGGTGCGTCTCATCAGATTATGTCACCTGACCGAGGTTACAGTGGGTGCACAGGCAGTATGCGACTTCTACCGTCGCCGGTGTATGGCGTGTATGGCGTCAGCATTTGGGTTTGTGCGTTTGCTGGCTTTTACCACTGAGTGGCGCTATATAACTATAGACTGACGCCTCAGGCATCAGTTCGTTCTCTGCAGGCTTAATGAGGCGCAGGTCGTCCACAGCTGCACGTCGTTGCAGATAAAATAAAGTGAAACATTGTAAATAAATGAATTAATAATCACAGTAGTAACATTACAGTACAAATTTATAATTAAAATTAAATTCAGTTTTTTAGGATCGAATTTAAGCAACGTAAACATTGTAAACTGTTTAATTACAGTAGAAAGGCTACACGTGTAGGGTCTTGTGTCATCTTATATTTTGTGTTCTTTAAATTTGTAGCTTTTATAAGACTCTACTTTTATTTAGGTGCACACACAATAACGAAAAAACTTTATGATTTTGTTAAATAAATAAAGTAAACGGGGTTCTGTATTGATTTTGGTGAACTTGAGCGCGTCAGAAAATGAACCCAAACTCCGTGTATACTCGCCGCACAGACGTGAAAAATATATACTTATAGAAAGAGAAATATCTGCTTTAATATAAACTAATGAAAAAAAATATTAGATTATGTAATTCGTATGAGAAGTGAATTATAGGCGCGCTCACTGACGACGAGATGACATGATCAGCACAGCCGTAACCAAAGGAATCACTAACTTATCAATGAATTATTAAAATGGTCAGAGTGAGTTTCCTGGCTGTTTTAACAAATATTTGAAGTAGATAACAGTAGCCCACATTTATAAAAGCATTTTTATTTATATAAAACTATAAATAAAAAAAATAATAATAATCCGGCAAAACTCGGCAAAGTTAAACAGCGCACACATTTAACGTACATTGACTAAAAGGTTTATTCACAAGCATCAAAAATGCTCCCGATATGAGCCGACACGAGCAGATTTGTTTCAGTCAGAATATTTATCAATCATAAAGAGAGGCGACATACTTGCTGATTAAACACTGCATTTTTTGTTAAGTGAAAGCGCGCGATGTGAGCAGCTTTCAGATTTTAAATTTACACAAATTTAAGAAGAGGCCTGAAGCAAGATCCAAGATCCTCCCCAGTTTGCTGAAACCATGAACAGTGGTGATTTTAGTTTCTCCGAGTGTATACAGTAGGTGAGAACAGCTATTCACACTTGAGGTATATTACAGTATTTGCATGTGTCTGAGATGGCAAAGCACACACAGTAACATGGCAAGAACAACAACCCCGTACTGTAATTAGAAAAAATATATACTTATAGAAAGAGAAATATCTGCTTTAATATAAACTAATGAAAAAAATTATTAGATTATGTAATTCGTGTGAGAAGTGAATTATAGGCGCGCTCACTGCTGCGGAGACGACGAGGAATCACTAATTTATCAATGAATTATTAAAATGGTCAGAGTGAGTTTCCTGGCTGTTTTAACAAATATTTGAAGTAGATAACAGTAGCCCACATTTATAAAAGCATTTTTATTTATATAAAACTATAAATAAAAAAATAATAATAATCAGGCATTTATTATTAGGTGTGCCCGCTGCCACAGTTCTTCAGTAACAAACCTATAAAACATGTACATCTGTATGAATAAATTGTTTAAATGTGATCAGTGATTTATGTAAATGACTCAGTTTAGATGTAAGTAAATGCTCCTTGCTATAGGGACTGACATCGGCGTGCTGAAAGATCTAATCTCTCATATCGGCGCGCGCGTTCATCTGACTTTAGATCAAAGTTAAAGGCGCACATGCGGGATCATGCAAACGTTTCCCCTTCTACTTTCCTCTTTCATAAAAAATGAACAATCCGACACGAGCAGATTTGTTTCAGTCAGAATATTTATCAATCATAAAGAGAGGCGACATATACACCGGGGTGAAGTTGGTTTTATATTGGACATTCGCCACACATTCAAGATTAACTCATCTGTTTATCAATAATTATGAAAAAAATAAAATAAAATCGTATATTTTCTTACTCTGGAGTAGACAGAGAAACTAGTACAAATAAAAATATTTTTAGATCTTCTCCTGTTACAGCCTGCTGGAGCTAAATCTTTCAGAAACGCTGCGTATCGCCGCTTTATAGCAATGGAGCTACTAAGGGACCATCTAAAAAGTGCATGGCCAAGACCCAAACGTTTGTTTACTGAAGAATATACACGATTACAGAGGAATACCTCACAGGACATCAAATATATTACACTGTTAGGCTACAGTATGGATTATTTGTATATTTATTTGTTTGTTGAATGCATTAATAATTATTTTAATGTACATTATAAAATAAATTATTACACAGACAATTCTTGTGCCAATAAAACAGATAAGTTGTTTACTGAGAGTCGGGCTGTTTTTATGACTGTACTATAATCCACTCCATCATAGCTAATAACTACAACCATTGCCTTTGCAATATTCAGTTTGATAATTTTTTTAATTAATTTTTAATTAAAAAATTATAAATTTTCAATAGCTTTTTCATTAAGTGGGTTACACATGTAAAACCAACTGGACTATAATCCACTCCATCATAGCTAATAACTACAACCATTATCTTTGCAATATTCAGTCTGTTAATTTTTTTTATACATTTTTTATTAAAAAATTATTAATTTTCAATAGCTTTTTCATTAAGTGGGTGATGCAGGTAAAACCAACTGGACTATAATCCACTCCATCATAGCTAATAACTACAACCATTCCCTTTGCAATATTCAGTTTGATAATTTTTTTATTAATTTTTAATTAAAAAATTATAAATTTTCAATAGCTTTTTGATTAAGTAGGTTACACATGTAAAACCAACTGGACACTCCATCATAGCTAATAACTACAACCATTCTCTTTGCAATATTCAGTCTGTTAATTTTTTTTATAAATTTTTTATTAAAAAATTATTAATTTTCAATAGCTTTTTCATTAAGTGGGTTACACATGTAAAACCAACTGGACTATAATCCACTCCATCATAGCTAATAACTACAACCATTGCCTTTGCAATATTCAGTTTGATAATTTTTTTATAAATTTTTAATAAAAAAAATTATTAATTTTCAATAGCTTTTTCATTAAGTGGGTGATGCAGGTAAAACCAACTGGACTATAATCCACTCCATCATAGCTAATAACTATAACCATTGCTTTTGCAATATTCAGTTTGATAATTTTTTTAACCAAGTGTCAGTCATAAAAACAGCCCAACTCTCAGTAAACAACTTATCTGTTTTATTGGCACAAGAATTGTCTGTGTAATAATTTATTTTATAATGTACATTAAAATAATTATTAATGCATTCAACAAACAAATAAATATACAAATAATCCATACTGTAGCCTAACAGTGTAATATGTTTGATGTCCTGTGAGGTATTCCTCTGTAATCGTGTATATTCTTCAGTAAACAAACGTTTGGGTCTTGGCCATGCACTTTTTAGACGGTCCCTTAGTGGCTCCATTGCTATAAAGCGGCGATACGCAGCGTTTCTGAAAGATTTAGCTCCAGCAGGCTGTAACAGGAGAAGATCTAAAAATATTTTTATTTGTATTAGTTTCTCTGTCTACTCCAGAGTAAGAAAAGATACGATTTTTTTTTTTTTTTCCATAATTATTGATAAACAGATGAGTTAATCTTGAATGTGTGGCGAATGTCCAATATAAAACCAACTTCACCCCGGTACAACAATGTGGGTGATATGGAGGGTCGGAACAATGTTTGAATTTCCAATTCTCCGAGTCTCGTGGGATTCCGATGAGTTAGTTATTCCCCGCGAAGGCGAGGAAACACATTTCACAAAACAGTAATTTTCATATTAGCCACAGATTCCGTGCGTCAATTTTCTTTTTGCAAATCATCACCTGCGATTTTCTGCCGCTGCAAAATTGAGTCATTATGTGGACAGTTCTAAATGAGCCTTGTGATTGAGCAGTGATGATCATTATACTGTCCTACTCCGTCTTCTAAACTGTCCAACAGCAGGCTGTTTACAAACCAGTGCTACCATTCAGGGAGAATGAAGCGAAAAGTCCGTCTACACTGAAATGACTTCCGGTTACACTGAAATGACTTCCGGTTACACTGAAACGCCTTCCGGTTACACTGAAACGCCTTCCGGTTACACTGAAACGCCTTCCGTTTACACTGAAACGCCTTCCGGTTACACTGAAACGCCTTCCGGTTACACTGAGAATCTCATAGGTGTATGTGCGTGCGCGGAGAGTATGTATGTGTGTGTGAGTGCGCAAAGTACAGTATGTATGTGTGTGTGAGTGCGCAAAGTATGTACGTGTGTGCGCGCGCTGAAAGTATGTATGTACTGTAGTCTGATGTCTGGAAAGAAGAGCAAAAAAAAAAAAAGGTTGCATTTTAATCACATAGAAAGATCAGTCAAAGGAGGTCACATCACATCATATCATATTAAAATGACACTGTGAAATCTCCGGCACGATGTCTGCCTTGGTGGACAATCCTACCTTAAAACTTTTAAAAGTTGCTCTAAAAATTTTATTATTTTTTAAAATGCCAACTGATTTGCATAAACAAATCTACTAAACAAACAACTGAAAAGAAAAAAAAAGAAAAAAGCTACAGTAGGTAATAACATCCAGCAGTTTCATCATCGGCACGACGTCTTTGTTTACTAACTTTATATCATAAAGTTTGATCATAATTCACTGGATTATTCTGTAGGCTGTGAGGACGTTGGTTACCTTGTAAGCCTGGAAGAGGTCTATGGCTCTGGAGACGTCGAACTTTCGTGCCATGAGGAACTTGACGGCGGTGATCTGGCTGACGAGGGTGGCGTTCTGCGAATGTTCCCGGCATGTTCAGCCAAGAACTCCTCCACTGCCTGACACACACACATACACACACACAATTCATGAGAGCGGTGTTAATATGAACAACACCTGACCTGCATTCTGCTGCAAAAAATATTTGAAACGAAGACAAAATAAACCCTCCAGGTCACCAGACTCAAAGACATTGGAATCTGTGACTCGACTCTTTCCTGGGACAGAAAACAGGACGGAGACTGATGACTTAACACACAAACGAGAGTCACATTAAATAACTTCCTAAAAGTCAAATGAAGATCAGGGCCTGTATTCACAGAGCTTCTTAGAATTCTCTCAGAGAGCTCCTACCTTAGCTTAAAAAGTCTTAGCTGGAAGTCTTAAACTAAAAGTGATTTAGAAAACGTCTTAGAGCAACTCTGAGGAAGGAAAGTACAAAAACCTTTATCTTAGTAAGGAGACGTGGTCGACCCCGTTGCTAGGGATGATGCAGACTGTGATTGGTTGATAAAAAATCTCTGAAGGTCTTGAAATGTGCTCTTTGTGAAAATAGAATATGTGGGATAGAATAGAACAGACAGTGAAATCATAATGTTTGCATATGAAGAAAATGTATATGTTAATATAAATATCTTAAAGATAATTAAGCAGCCAAATACTGAAAATATTGGGTGTGTGAGTGTGTGTATGTGTGTGTGCCCTGCGATGGATTGGCACCCTGTCCAAGGTGTACCCCGCCTAGTGCCCAAAGTGTCCTGGGATAGGCTCCAGGTCCCCCGCGACCCTGAACACAGAATTAAGCGGTATAGAAGATGAATGAATGAATGAATATTAAAAATGTGTCTACTTTTGAAGCAACCGATTTCTACACAGTAGTTACTATATTTATTTTCTTACCTTTATTTATAGCACTGCTTTTATTACCTTTAATCCATTTCAGATTGATGGGAGCAAAATAACAAAAATGATTTTACAGTTTACATGATTGTAGGACAGTCTATTAAAATTGCACTTTTGGATGGTATGTAACCAACAATCCAAGAGAGATGGAAGGAAGGAAAAGAACAAGAAAACCAAATTGGACAGAAGAGCAGTGTTTACTTTTAGCTTTACATTCAGTGTTTGGAGAATATTTCTTCTTTCCACCATTTTTTCTTCTGCTATAGAAACTCTTAAGCCGCTTAAAAGTCCACCTCTCTACTCTTTACAATTTTTACGCTACGAGCTGTTTTTAGGGCTTAGATGTTTTGTGAATCATTTTTATCTTTACTAAGATTTTGTCCTAAATTTAAGGGGAAATTCTAAGAAAATATCATAAGTCTAAGAATTTTCTTAGAATTTTGTCAATAGGACTGTCACGTCTACTTCGGGTGTGTGTGCGTGGCATGAATGCAGAGGCGAGCTGGCGGTTCCAATAATGACTTTTTATTTAACTTTGCAATATAAACAAAAGTAAATAGGCTCTTTCTGAGCACTTACTTGTCTTTATTTTAATTATTAAATAAAACCCTCAACACAATCATAACTGCAACAAAAGCGAGATCCTGACTGAACCTCAGTCAGGCTATTTATAATAGATTAACCTCTAGGGGTTAACCCTCACAAGGACCAACTTTTAGGCTTAAGACGCTTTGTGAATACGGGCCCAGGTCTCAGCAAAGCGTATCAACAGTCCCTGGATCCCTTCAGGCAAATGTGGTCACACTTACTTACGGTTTTCAGATTTCACTCGAGACCGCTAGAAAAGGTGCGTCTCGGTCCACTTCCAAACGAAGGAGGGAATGAGAGGGGGGGAGGAGGGAATGAGGGGGAGGAGGAGGAGGGAATAAGGGGGGGGAGGAGGAAATAGGGGGGATGAGGGGGGGGGTGTACACTCGCTTTGACGGCAGCAGGCGGTCTACCGATAGCTTAGCATGCTAAAGTAAACAACTTTCGTTAAAATGCCTAAAACTAAACGGTCGAAAGTGTGGCTGTATTTCACAAGAAAGGATTCCGATACCGCGACGTGCAGCAAATGTTTCACAGCAGTTGCGTGTAAAGGCGGAAACACGTCAAATCTAATGAAACATTCGAGGGCAGACGGAATAAAGTTAAAAGCAGAGGGAGGCACCATGTTTAACACCTTGTGGACAACAGCTGGCGCTATCAGTGTGGACGACCCCAGTCCCAGTCATACCAACTGTAGCAAAAAGGAGTCACTGATTATGATGACGTCAGCAGCCTTTCCGCAGGTTAGTAGTAGGCTAATGTAATGTAAATAGCAAAATGCAAATCTTGCATTCATGCTAACAAATAGTCAAACGATTTGTAAAAAACTAATATAACATGGATTCTGTTTATAATTATGGCTTTCCAACTAGTACTAGTAGTACTACAACAGTGACCCCATTTACCATTGTAAAGAAGGCTATACATGTCCTGTGCAGAGCAATAAGTCAGGAAAAGTGCCGTATTTTGACAGAAAAGGCAAATATGGTGAAATTCTGCAAAAGAATTGCTAAAATTTGAAGCTTACATGTTCATATATACTTTAAACTTTTAATATATTGTTAAATTTTAAGCATAAAATTTTTTGTTCAATAAAAATTTATTCTTGAGTCATCCACTATAATTTTGTGGCTTAAAAGTATCGGTTCAGGCCCCGTTTTGGCACCGGTACCGTTTTCAAAGTATCGAGTTGGCACCGGTATCGAAAAAAACCCAAACGATACCCAACCCTAGTGGTAAGACACCTTCATGTTTGTTTTTCTATTGCTCTGTGTTTATAATATTTTGAATGAAATACGAGTTATTTGTAAGAAAGGCAGGTGTCACTGACATAATTTAGCCCCGGTCCCTCCTTGTCTGCTTCATTTGGGAGAGGTGAACTGTACTCTGCCCCCCCTCTTCCTCCCCCCCTTCCCTCCTCCTCCACCCCCATTTCCTCCCCCCCCCCCTTCCCTCCTTCCACATTCTGTGCCCCCCCCCCCCCATCTGTAACACCATATTTAAGTGACCACTTTGATTTTCAAGCACAAGAAAGACAACAGCTTTATTATACAAAGGTGTTCCTTCAGTTAAAAACAACTAGTTTGAGATTTATATCTGCTCATCTTTTTTGAACTACGCTAGAATGCCTCATCCCACCGCCGCTGTTAAAAAGATAAAAATAAAAAAGTAACTCTGTAACTTTTACTCTGAGTAAATTTTTAATGAGCTACTTTTTACTTTTACTTGAGTAGATTTTTATAATGGTAACTTTACTTGTACTTAAGTAAAATTTCACTGAAGTAACAGTACTTGTACTTGAGTACAAAATTTTATTACTCTTTCCACCTCTACTTTCTTCTGCTTAATCCGGATAAGACAGAAGTTCTAGTCATAGGACCGAATACAGCTAGAAGTAAAACCTTAGATCACACCGTAACTTTAGATGGTCTTTCTGTTCCATCAAGTGCAACAGTAAAAGACCTCGGCGTGATTATAGATTCCAGCCTTTCATTTGAAGCTCATGTAGGTAATATCACCAGGATAGCATTCTTTCACCTCAGAAATATTGCCAAGATAAGAAATATATTGTCGCTAAACGATGCAGAAAAACTAGTTCATGCTTTTATCACTTCTAGGTTGGACTATTGTAATGCCTTACTGTCTGGTTGTTCTGTTAGGTGCATAAACAAGCTTCAGCTAGTCCAGAATGCAGCAGCGAAAGTCCTCACTAGAACCAGAAGATATGAGCACATCACCCCTATCCTATCTTCACTGCATTGGCTCCCTGTGAAATTTCGCATTGATTTTAAAATAATACTCTTGACATATAAAGCATTAAATGGTCTCGCGCCGCAGTATCTGAGTGAACTGCTAGTGTCTTACGATCCGCCACGCCTACTTCGGTCAAAGGATGCAGGCTGCTTGTCAGTACCACGTATTATGAAAACTACAGCTGGAGGCAGAGCTTTTCCTTACAAAGCCCCAAAATTATGGAATAGTCTTCCAAATAGTGTTCGGGACTCAGACACAGTCTCAGTGTTTAAGTCTAGGCTCAAAACCTATTTATTTAGCCAAGCATTTTTATAAATAGATTTGCCATAAGGTAAAGGAGCAGATCTGGGGGACTCATGGACGTAGAGTATTATGGTGAACTGGTATGTTTAGATGCTGTCTTCCTCAGTCTCATTTGATCACTCAGGTTTGTTGACGGTGAGGTGATTGTTTGCTTTACATCTCAGGGAGCCCTCATGTTTGTGTTTCCTTCTGGCTCTCCCTTTTAGTTTTGCTGTCATAGTTAGTCCTGCCGGAGTCCCTGCTTGCACTCTACAGTAAATATACATTCACATTAGACATTGTGACTGTGACCATACCTAATTGCCATCTCTCCTCCTCTTCTCTTTCTCCCCCTCTTTCTCTTTCCTCTCTCCCCCTGTCTCCCCCTTTCACTCTCTCTCTCTCTCTCTCTGTCGAGCTACACATGTGGTTCCTGAGCTGCCAGTGATCCAGATTCCCTCTGCCCTCCGGACCTGTCTGATCCATCCTGGTGACCCGTTTCTGGTCGGAGGTCTCGTCGCATGGATGCCCCGTGTGTCTCTTTGGGATGCGTCTGGTGTCTGGGGATGATTCTATCTACTTAGAAGACGGTTCTGGCCTCGACTGGTGTTGTCAGCTGTTTCTCTGAGGACTTGACAATTCGATAGTTCAGGACTGGAACTTTCTACAAGTCTATCTGAGTCTCCAATAACTACTGGACTCCATTTTAACATAAATTAACATCAACTATTATAGCTGAACCTAACACTTAACACTGTATAAATGCAGATCATTTCCTGCTGTCTGTTTCACCCAGATGAGGATGGGTTCCCTGATGAGTCTGGTTCCTCTCAAGGTTTCTTCCTATTACCATCTCAGGGAGTTTTTCCTTGCCACTGTCGCCCTCGGCTTGCTCACCAGGGACTATCTGAACATTTTGATTCATACACATTCACATTCCATACAAACTTAAATAATTCTTTTCATTGTGTAAAGCTGTTTTGAGACAATGTCAATTGTTAAAAGCGCTATACAAATAAAACTGAATTGAATTGAATTCTGTAACAGTTATTGTTAAATAATAATTAAGAATTAATCGTTTCTTAATGGTTGTCTCCCCCTAATGGACATCTTGATAATTACATACTGTAGCAGTTACCATGTGATTAATCAGAAAGTTAGTGTTTTCTATGATGGGCAGTTCTGAACATGTGCTGCAGTAAATCAGCAGCCATCTGTGTTCATCCTTGGCCTTTGGTAGCTTCATTGGTATGTTTATTGTTCTTCTTCATCTATATTTTATAGCGTTTGATTATTTATTGGATTTATAGTTCTTACATATATTTGTTTATCTTAGCTGCATTTTCACATGGGAAAGAGAATTGTGACGTCCTTTGCTTATTATTACATAATATTAACATTAACATAAACATATTATTAACATACCTGTTAAATTGATATTGGGGAATATGGCATTTGTATAAAGTGCTTGTGTGTAAATATTGAGTATGTATACTTATATGGTTTATTATTTTCCTTTTTTATTCCATAGCTTTACTCTACCTTTATTAAAAGTTGGGAAGAGACATACCGTGTCTGTTATTTTAATGAGGGTGAAGTTTAGCTCACTGTCAAAATATACAGAGGACGTATATAGAGGACAGTACACCAACTGTGTAAAATAAACCAAAATATTTTTATTTCATTCTTGTAAATAAATAATTAAATGAATAAATAAAACTAGTTATTGCTTTATGTTTCAAGACATAATTAAATCACATTTAGGACCTAATGTTTATCCCAATTATATGTCCACAAATACTTTACAATCATACACTTATTAGCCACAACACATGTCCATTGATTATCTATTATACCCCAGTAAACTGGTGACAGGATCATTAGCACCCAGGAATCATGCTTGTCCTGTGAATGAGAGAGACAGAAATAACACAATTACACAGAGACAACAGTAAGTGGCAAAGATAATTCTCCCATCACGATGTGTTTCTGCTGCTATAACGAACATATTTAAAATGATGAAAGTGATTCACTTTTGTTCTCTAAACAAGTGAGCAGAATATATTTTATTAAATATTGTTTCTGTCATTATTTGACCTATTTCCCCTAGACGTCAATAGTTAGAATAACAACTGAATAGGAAACAAATTGTAATATCACACAAAGATAACCCGAAATTTACTTAGAACATGAACATATGGACGTACTTAGAGTTTGGACGTACTTAGAGATTGATGAAACTCAGAGAGCCGCAGTAACAGTCTGATACATCTGATACATGATAACTGAGGGAACTTATTTACTTAATGACAGAAAGCAGAGTGGAAACAGTATCTGACAGCGAAAATTCTATCCATCGGGATGTGTTTCCTTTGATATAATGCACAGACTTAGAAGAATAAAACACAGATAATTCACTAGTGGTGTGGAAACAAATCAGTAGTAAAAGTCTGATAGGCGTGGGAACCTCTTTACTTAGAAAGTATAAGAGAAACAGTATTTGATAGTATCTAAAAAAACAAGAGTAGTGCCCTAATAGAGACTCATCAGATCTGATCTCAGAACATTAATAATAATAATAATAATAATAATAATAATGCGAGGTAGTTTGCCTTTAATGCCATGATATCAACACACTAGGTTACAGAAATCACATCTATCTAAATAAACCCAACCTGAGCATAAAATAAATCAATATAAAATTTAAATATTAAATGGAAAAAAAAGGAAATGATTACATTTGTAAAATAGCATAAATAAACCATGGGTTGTGTGTAGAGTGATTAACAAAAATAAAAATACAGCACATGTTATGATGAGTTTTGTTTTCAAGGCACATAAAATTCTGGTTCCATTCCGAAGTGTTCCCTACACCCTGCTCCGTTTGCAGGGAATGTCAAAACTCCACCATTCGGGACACCCTGCGAAGTCACCAACGCAGACATCACTTCCTCTGTGCGTTACCATGGTAACCATGTTGCGTTACCCTCTGATTCAAGATTCAATTCAAAGATTCAAAGAACTTTATTAATCCCAGAGGGAAATTGCTCTTGGTTATACAGTTGCTCAGATTAATTTACCAGGAAGCAAGGAAAAGTTAAATTAGGAAAAAATATATGTATTAGAAAGGAAAATAAAATTTAAGAAATAGAAATGTCAAAATTCAAAGAAAAATAACAATAAATAGAAGTAAAATAGAATAGAATTAGCTATGGCATATAATGTAGATACATATTGCACTAGAACTGTAGTGTAAGTGAAAAGAAGTATTGCACAAGTTTATTATAATCAGATATTGCACTTAGAACATTGAGTTGTGTGAACAGAAGTGTCAAAGTGTAAAATGTTATTAACCATACCACACTGTAAAAAATGAATCATGAGGCTTGTAATTTTCATTAAAAAAAATTGATGTAATAATTAAAAATAATGTGCATATTTCATTTTAAAAATGGTTTTCTGTGTTTTTTATAATATATTCAGAGCATTTCACTAATAAAATTAAGAAATAAATGTTACCTATTTTTTTAAGGAAATTAGTGCAATTTTTAGGCTTAATTTGAGGAACCATTTAGTCAAAAAATTTGAGGAAAAAAGGCTTCATATTTATTTTAAGAGAATTGTCTCAATTATCCGGGTTTTATTAAGTCACCTTCATTTGAATCTCAACAACAGCAGCAGAGATCAGACGCCATGTTGAAGGAGCAGACGAGCAGTGTAAAATGTTAAGAAGTAAGTTAAGCTCCTTACTAATTTTTATACTTTATTTTGATTTCTTAAATAAGCTCCTTTGTTGCATTAGTGTCAGCAATATAAATGAAATAAATTAAACATTGTGAAAATTTCTGAAAACATCCTGTCCGCCAGTAGCAGACTTGAGTTTGTTGTTGTGTCTCCACAGTTCACTGGAACAGGTTTTGGGGAGTGCACCTACAGCATGCGGTTTCTCGCGGTGGCCGTAAGTACGGTTCATTATGATTCACTGCGAGTTTTTGCCGCTGTGAGTACGTTTCCATCTTTCCGCGCCGGTCTTCGCGAAAGCTTGCGGACCTTACAGAACTCCGTGGAGCGCCAGCAGAACGTCGGCGGGCAATCGCGCTGACTCACGGTGCCTGACACCGCATCTGAGTCAAACCGCATAGGGGAAATAGGGTTTTATTAAGTCGCTCTGGATAAGAGCGTCTGCCAAATGCCTAAATGTAAATAGGGTAATATTACAAAGATATGAACCCAGAAATAGTTTACTGTACAAGTTCTCTCAGGTTTTAGTACAGAATGTGACTATTCCCACAAGAAAAGATGCTAGCATATAATGCTAAACAGTTGATTTCAATAGAAATTGTCAGTTACAAACTGTTTTACAAATTGTTTTACAGATCTTAAATCTGCTGTAAATGTTATATACACTATTTTACACAGTGTTTAATATTTTAATACCAGTGAAACATGAAATAAAAGCATGTTTAACACCAAAATGCATTATGTATTCATTTCATTATAAAATGTTTTTTATATTATTAAGTAATTTTCCTTAATACATATGAGTACCTTTTGTTATCTGCTTAAACTAAAAAAGATTATTCCACTAATAATGTTAAAATCATCATGTATCTGGCTAAATAATTTAGGATATTTTACATGATTTATTTGAGTAGATTCTGCTAGGGGGAAAAAATCAAGCAGTAAATACTTAAAAATAATATGCGTCTGGCTAAATAATTTAGGATTTTTTACATGATTTATTCAACTAAATTCCACTAAAAAATCAAGCCTTAAAAACTGCTTAAAAATATTACGTGCAATTTTGTTACCATATTTTTTTTAAGTAGATAGCACATAAGATTTTTTACAGTGCAGTCGTCTGTGGAAATTTCACACCACTGACATTAAATATTGAATATTTATAGAAATAAACACTGATACAATTATAAAACAATACTAAATAATATTGAAATGTGTGTAACTTGTAAATAAACTATTGATTAATAATAATTGATTAAAAGATGTACATTTAGATTTTTTTTTACATATTCCTAAATATTTCTTGATTAAATTAAAATGTACATTTTTGTGTCCCTTTAATATGATGTCGTCCTCGATAATAATGATAAATGTATAAATAACTTTGGCGGGTAGTTTATATGACAATATATTTTTGTTGTAGTTTTCTCTAAAGGCATCTGATATAATAAACGCATTGCACCGTAATATTACGCGCATAAATTGGTCGGCGACTGCGAGTGACGTCACTCCCCATACAATCCCGCCCCACAGTATAGACCCGCCCCTGACGCTGATTGACAGGTTTCCGTGTAACGTGTTGGAAATGCAATTGCAAATGGATTAGCGATTGCGTTTGAATTTTGGCCGGCTTGACGCGCGGCGCAGAAAAAGTGAAAAAGCAAACGTGGTGATTGATTTTGCTGTTTAAATTTGACAGGTTCATGACTTGTAAGACCTGAGAAATACAAATGGACTTTTCTTTTTCATTTGAAATTTGGCAGTCAGTGTGTGTTCGCGAAGGCGAAAAAGCAAACGGTAATGCAAAGTTTGCGATTGCATTTGAATTATGGCACACTTTGTGCGTCCACATGCTGTATGGGAAACGCTTTTGAATATTGTCCGGGATATCGCTCCATACCCTCATGTTTGCCACCTGAATGTATATACAGTTTATAAATTAAGTGGCTCACGCTCCTCTTGTAAGCATGAGCAGCCTCCTTGCGCGATTTGATGACGACAGAGCAGCAAAACAAATGTCGCTCAGCAATGACGTAGTCAAGCGTCTGCTTTCTGGCCATAGATACAGTATATATAGGAGTCTTCTTAAGTCGCTGCCTCTTACAGTACGTCCGACTTTACAAGGCGCTGTCTACAGTGAAGGTCCTGAATTAGCTGAGGGGAATATGGGGGGGGGAGTCTAGGATCTAGATCTTAAATGAAGTAAATCCCACAAAGGGACCCATATCAGCCAGAATAATTCAGATTAGTTCAGTAAGGCATGTGTAAGTTTCTCCAAAGAGAGACTAGCTGCTTGTGCCAAACACATCTTCAGAGCTAGTAAATGAGATAATGGCCTTATAATGGTGCCAAAAAAAATTATGGAATTAATATTCACGTGTACATTGACACACTACAAACAAGGGGTCGCCACAGCGTCTTTTTTGAAAATAATAATAATAAAAAATTAAAAAATCAAATGGAATGTGTCAGTCCAGCAAGTGTTAATTTTACCCACTGGTTGGGGCAAATAAAAAAAACAGCACTTTAACATTTAACCCACTGGTTGGGTCAGATAAACAACCCAGACTTCTGGGTTAAATGGTTAAACCCAGCACTTGGGTCAAAACAACCCAATAGTGTCCAATAGTGACCCAGTGGCTGGTTATGGTTGTTTTTTTAACCCTGCAGTTTTTAGAGTGTATAAAATTAATCTACATCGCAGTTGATGGAGCCAAAATTTGGAAATATTGAGATAATGGCCTTATAAAAGACCAGATTTTGTTCCTCTTTATTTGTAATATTTTCTGCCAATTTTTAATAATTCTTTAAAGGATCAGATACAAGCCTTAAACATAACTTCTGGAGTTTTTACTTCATTCATTACATTCATTCACACACACTAGGACCAATTTGGGAATGCCAATTAGCCTACTCTGCAGGTCTTTTGACTGTGGAACGAAACCCACCAAGCACGGGGAGAACATGCAAACTCCACACACACACACACAGACCCATGGCATGAATAAAACCTGGACTCTGGAGGTGCGAGGACACAGAGTCCAGGATACAGTGATATGCACCATTATCAGCCATTCAGCTACACAGAAGGCATCACAATTATTTATTAATGACATTCTAGGTGTTGCACAGGAACCAGTAAATGAATGTAAATGACTTTAAGGCAGTGGATGCTCATTTAGGGGCAGTCTTTAAATATACTCACTCTCCACTATATTAGGAACACCCATGTGCCAAATCGTGAAAACAGAGATCAAGAGCTTCAGTTATTGCGCACATCAAACATTAGAATGGGGGGAAAATGTGAACTCTGGGACTGTGACTGAGGCATGACATGTTTGTACCAGATGGGCTTGTTTTATGGCTTTAGATACACCTGATTTGCTTGGATTTTTACAGAACAGTATTGAGTTTACACAAAATGGTGTGAAAAACAAATAAAACAAAAATCCAATGAGTAGCAGGTCTAACGTCAAAAACTGCATGTGAGCTGCCAGTAAGGTTATAGAAATCAACTAAACAGTCTTTACAGCCATCATCAGAAGGAAAGGTTCTAGTCCATTTCAGCCAAGAACAAGTACCTGAAGCTACAGCCGGCACAGGCTTACAATATATATATATATAATTTCGGTGCCTCATTTCGGTGCCACTTAAATGCCTGAACTGTCGATTGAAATATTTGTTCTTTAGATTCAGATATTTTTGTAGATTAATAGTTCATTAGATTAAATAAAAAAATTAAAAGCACAAATCCGGAAATGAGAGACCATCCGAGATGCGTGTGAATGCAGCAACTAACGTTACACTCGCTCTGACGGCAGCAGGTCTACCGATATCTTAGCTCGATAAATTAAACAACTCTCGTTAAAATGCCTAAAACTAAATGGTCGAAAATGTGGCTATATTTCACAAGACAGGATTCCGACACCGCGACGTGCAGCAAATGTTTTACAGCAGTTGTGTGTAAAGGGGGAAACACGTCAAATCTAATGAAACATTCGAGGGCAGACGGAATAAAGTTAAAAGCAGAGGGAGGCACCGTGTTTAACAGCTTGTGGACAACAGCTGGCGCTATCAGTATGGACGACCCTCAGTCCCAGTCATACCAACCGTAGCAAAAAGGAGTCTACTGATTATGATGACGACAGCAGAAGCAGGTAAGTAGTAGGCTACTGTAATGTTAATAGCAAAATGCAAATCTTGCATTCATGCTAACAAATAGTCAAACGATTTGTAAAAAAAATACTAATGTAACATGGATTCTGTTTATAATTATGGCTTTCCAGCTAGTACTAGTAGCACTACAACAGTGACCCCATTTACCATTGTAAAGAAGGCTATGCATGTCCTGTGCAGGGCAGTAAGTCAGGAAAGGTGTCGTACTTTGACAGAAAAGGCAAATATGGTGAAATTTCTGCAAAAGAATTGCTAAAATTTTAAGCTTACATCTTCATATATACTTTAAACTTTTCATATATTGATAAATTTTAAGCATAAAATTTTTTGTTCAATGAAAATTAATTCTTGAGTCATCCACTATAATTTTGTGGCTTAAAAGTATCGGTTCAGGCACCGTTTTGGCACCGGTACCGTTTTCAAAGTATCGATTTGGCACCGGTATCGAAAAAAACCCAAACGATACCCAACCCTAATAAAAATGGACAGCTACAAACGAGTAAAAAATAAAAAATAAATCATCAGCCAGGATATATTCTGGGAGTACCTGGAGAAAACCCTATCAAGGACAGGGAAAGCATGCAAAAAAGGCACAAACCAGAGGCAGGATTTGAACCTCTGACCCTGGAAGTACAAGATGACTGAGGCTTAGTCCTGCCTCATTTACAACCCTAATGATTTATTTACATTATCAATTAATTTCCAAAGCCGTTTATGGCTTGCTTAATTTGAAACAATGATATAATCAAATCTCGGTAAACACCAACAATATGTAGTGAAACACCAAAATGACACTTTGTAGTTATTTGGTTACATTTTATTCTATTTACAAATAATAAGTATTGTTTTAAATAATTGTTGTAAATATATTACATAATTTTTATCTGAAAATCACATAGATACATTAAATAACAGTTTAAACCACACACACACGGCACACACAGAACACACGGCACACACAGCACACACACAGCACGGTAAACAGGTCCTGCAGCAGGTGATATATTTAATTATGCAGCTCCGCTGGCTGGTTTCACACATTATGACTCTGCAAGCTTGGCGAAGACCCGCGGAGTTCCCAAATTATAAGCGCATCCCTCGAAGAAGCCGGCCTTCAGCGAGAGCTGGTGCACTTCCTGTGCCCTTAGCTGCAGCTTGTACTGGGTCTGCCTCAGCCATGTAAACACACGATGCACCTCTAGTGACTCGGGGCTAGCAAGCAGACAAAAGGCAAACAGTTAAAACACATACACAACTGGAAAAATAAATGAATAAATAAGTAAAAATTTACAATGCGCCGGCAATTTGTCTTAATCAGGACCCAAAAAAATATTTTTTTTGTGGACACAATAATTGTTCTACCTTTAATTTATTTTATACTTTACCACTAGCAATCTATAGACTTGTGAACGTCATGGTTTTTCCTACAATATCTTAGATTTACAGCCATCAGCCATAAAATTATGATCAGGTGAACTGGTGACAAGACCACGTACACCCTAGACTAACTAATATAAACTAATATTGCATCCAAAGGCCAGTCCATCTGGTCCAATCCCACAGTGCTCTAACAAATATTTGCAGCAAGACAATGATCCAGAACACACAGGCAAGTCCACCTTTAAATGTCTAAAATTAAATAAATACATAAAAAAAAGGAGTGGCATAATCAAAGTCTGAACTTTAATCTGATTGAGATGTTGTGGCATGACCTTAAATAGGCTGTTCATACTTAAAAACCCTCCATTGTTGCTGAATTAAAACAATTCTGCAAATAAGAGTGGTCCAAAATTCCTCTGCAGCAATGTGAAAGACTCATTGTATGCAGTATATCAAGCGGTACTTAATCCTAGTGCAGGTTTAAAGACACACATTCCTGCTTTCATTGGTACACAGCAGATTGTGGCTCTGGTCTCACCTGTGATAGTAGCCTGTTTGACTGCTCTCTCTCTCCACCAGCGCTGATGGGGACCTCCGGTCTTCGCTTGCCCGCCCTCACCACACAGCTGCGGTAGAAAGCAGGAACATCCTGGCACTGCATCTCTTCCCACTTCACTGAGCCAGGGGTAGGATGATCGTTCTCCAAGTCGAAGTTCCAGCGCTGCTCGGCCACCTCCGCACCCATGCACAAGAGCCGTGTTAAGTCCTGCTGAAGCTGCTGCTGGTCAACCGGACCAAACAGGTTCCGCCGCACTGCCTTGCCCCGTGGCTTATCACCATCCTCCACTCTGTCAAGCTTCATGTGGTCAAAATGTGATGAAGTCATGGCCATCCTTCTGTGGACAGAGAAAATACACCATAAAAATTTTGTTTCAGGACTGTCATAGATTTAACTGCAAAGTGAAATCTTCATATTAAGAATAGACATATAAAAGAAAACACTACAGTGACTTGGTGTTTGAACCAGTGTGTGTGTTCTTCTGTAGAAGATGCACAAGTGTGGCAAATGTCTCACCTGAACTCAACATTTCAATACAATTTGTCACTAATTAAAGAAAACATTTCATGTACAAAGACTTTTGAGAATCTTGAGGATTAAAAGAGTTGCCGTGGTCTTTCTTGAAAAATGTACCTTATTTCTCCATATACAGGATATGGATTTTGTACGTGGACCCTAAAGTTAATGTTTCCTGATACTGTCACCTATCTGGCAGCATATTGTAACACTACATATAATAAAAGGATGGTATGATATACAATCTAACACCCAGCTGAAGAACCTTGTGACTCTACATTTTATGTTATACATGATCAACCCCCCCCCTAAGTAACAGTCCTCCAGCAGCAACCTGTGCTTTTTTGCTTTGCTTTCACTTTAGGAAAACACTCGGCTGCTTTTGAAGGCCTCTCACCCCAACTAGGATACTTTAGATCAATTCTGATTGGCCTCCTTAAGGTGCACTGTTTTAGATTAGATTCAACGTTATTCTCACTGTACATGTTATGGTACAAGACAATGAAATACAGTTTTGCCCACTAGTGCAACTGTTTACACCTTATCAGTAAAAACTTGATAACCTATAAGAAAAAATGCTTGCAAAATATTAAAGAGGAGTTAAAGAAACGCTGATAAAGATCAGTTAGCAGCTGCTGCATGGAGCATATGATGTTATTACATCCCAAGCACAAAACTAAACATAGTTAATGTTAACTATATATAGTTAACTAAACATAGCAAATTAAATGCATATAGGCATTAGGATTATGTTGAAAGCAGTTACTTGTCTACTTTAATTCCTCATAAATCTAAATTTAGACAAGAATTTTCATGTAGAACTTAGTTTATTCACATCTGTTATTTTTCAAATTTCTGAAATAGATAAATTGCACCTATAATAAATCTACTTAAATGATGAAATGACAAAACTCAGCATTGCTAAAAAAAAAAAAGATTTAAATCTTTTTATCCACTTGTAACCACTGTTATTCATGTGTCATTATATTATACGCGTCAATTTAATATCACTTTCATTTACTTTCTGTGCCTCATGTGGAACAATCTTATTTTTGAACTCAAACAGTGTTCAGAAATATAAATCTCAGCTTTAAGATGACCTTTAAACATACAATTTCATGTTTGTTCTTATACACACGTATAACACTAGCATAGAACCTGTCATTAAAACCATGTTTTTCCCCTTGTTTAAATAAAAACAATGAATGTAATTACCATACACTTCTCTTAAGAGGCTTTTCACATTGAAATTAATCTGATTTTTGGTTTTAGTAGAAGTGTAGATTTATGGGTGTGTAAAAAGATAGCATTCTTTGGCAAAAATCTGATGAGAAACTTGTTGAAATACTGAAGTGGATTTGTTGTGTGTGTCGGTGTGTGTGAGAGAGCGCGAGAGATGGAACTCAATCTGGATAATCGACAGTTATAGTAAAAAAACAACAACATATAAACAGCCTGACATCTGATCCTATAATAATAATAATAATAATAATAATAATAATAAAAGTAGTTCAGTGAGTGCTGTTTCCAGGCTTATGTAAAAAAAATAAAAATAAAAAAAAACCTTAGCTCCAAATTGATCTGAACAAATGCGTTAAGCTCAACAATAAAACGCACCTAATCATTCATAATGTAATTAAATGATATTAAAATAAATAAAAAGTGATACATTTTTACAGAAAACCCAGCACGAGCACCTCTTACCTTTTTCTAACCAGAAAGCGGAGAGAAACTGAACACGTCGCGTGCGGTTTGTTTATTATTGAACTGAAACGCGTCAAGACCACGCCCACATGCGACGTCACAGTCACTAACGGCAGGGGGCAACACTAACCACGTGCTAGTAATGGGAAGTTCGAATCATTTTAGTGATTCGGTTCTTTGAATCTCGTTCATCAAAATGAACGAATCTTTTTTTGAGTCATTTCGTTCATTTGATCAGATATAAATTAAAATGTTGCGTTTTCAATTAAAAAAAAAATACCCCCAATACGTCTACATACACAAATTTTGGCTATAGTTCCAGTTATGATAATATTACAATGTAACTAAGAATATATTAAAATAAACAGAATAAGTAGCTCACCTTCTCAGCTCAGTCTTTCTTTTGAATCTATTGCACCGCATAGCGTCTATGGGAGTCACGTGTCAAAAGAACGAATGACTCGGGGACGAGACTCGAAGACCCACTAGCCCAATCTTTCAATACTGTTTCCTGTGTACTGCACTGCATAGCCTCTATGGGAGTCACGTGTTAAAAGAACGAACGACTCAAGAATTGAATACTTATTGCTGAGAATCGTCCAATATTGTTTCCTGTATATAACATACGGAGCGATGCTTTATGCAATAGAAAATGAACGAATCACTCTCCGAGTCGACTCGTTCATCTGAGTCATGTTAAAGATTTGTTCAAAAAGAACGAATCGTTCATGAACGACCCATCACTGCCACGTGCCCCTGCTGTGTATCCATGGTGATGAGTATCGCTGACAAACACGGTTTAATGTCAAATTACATAGTATTTAATCTTATAAGTAATTTCAGCTGTGCCGTGTGTTAGTTTTAGTTTCTTATTCGTGCCCTACTTATGCTCCTGCCAACATATATGTACTGATAAACATTAGACTTTCATATATTTTAGATTGTGCGGCGCGGTGGTGTAGTGGTTAGCACTGTCGCCTTGCACCTCCAGGGTCTTAGTTCGATTCCCCTCTCTGTGTGCAGGGAGATTGCATGTTCTCCCCGTGCTTGGTGGGTTTCCTCCGGGTACTCCGGTTTCCTCCCACAGTCCAAAGATATGCAGGTTAGGCTAATTGGCGTTCCCAAATTGCCCGTAGTGTGTGAGTGTGTGTATATGTGTGTGCCCTGTGATGGATTGGCACCCTGTCCAGGGTGTACCCCACCTAGTCCCCGAAGTCTCCTGGGATAGGCTCCAGGTCCCCCGCGACCCTGAACACAGGATTAAGCGGTATGGAAAATTATTGTTTTAATATTGATGATTGTGGCATACAGCTCATGAAAACCCAAAATCCTTATCTCAAAAAATTTGCATAAAAAGGACCTGTACACTGACTAGATGTGGCCTGTGACGCTGCTGTCCACAGGAACGATGAGTCAGCGCGGCCGCCATCTTGGGTCGGGGGAAGCCGCGGCTACTCTGCATTAGTTAACATTGGCAGAGAAACTATCAACGATTCAAATCACCTTCAATATAAATTAATAAAGACATGAGTTTAAAAAACAAAGCAGAAAAATTATGGACTTTATTATGGACTTCCTGAACAACAGACCTCAGAATGTTAGGATGGGGAACCGAACATCTGCATCTAGGCAGAAATTAAATCATCATAAATCGTCCAAATCTCAAATGATTTTTTTTTTTTTAGTTTTTTGGTTTGTTCCAACTGACAGACATGTATTTATGATCGAGTCCAGAGAAAATTTAAGCTTTTGATATTAATCTACTTCAAAACTAGGTGTAAGCCTTAGCCTAGTCTACTGCACACAAAATGTATACAATGGTGTGATATCCATACTTAAAAATACATGTTAATTAAAACATTTGAATTGTACTGGTTTATTTTTCTACATCAGCAAGCCTGCAATACAATGACCCAGCGTAAAATGGTTATATAACACAAAAACAAACATAACGTGCGTACGTAGTGTGAAAACATCTTCCAGTATTTACAACAGCTTATTAAATGATTAGGCTACAGTATATAACACAGGCTAACCATTCTTTGAAAGCATCCAGTTCATGAAAATATCTACTACAGCTTCTTAAATGGTTACAGTGTATAAGACAGTCAAGCATTCTTAAAACGAATGGTTATGACTATAACCTCGGTTCCCTGAAGGAGAGGAACGAGGTACAACACATATTGTATGGGATATCACGCCCTCTCGTGACCTGGCTGAAGCCACCTTTATTCACAACGTAAAGGCAGGCAAACCTGTGGTGATGTAGGTGTAGCCCCGCCCACAGCTATAAACCATCGTCGCCACGGTTGACACAGGCGAAGCTGCAACTGCTAGTTGGGAAAGGAGGGGGTCCTGCTGAGTGACTGTATTTTTCCCCAGGATTCCTTCCACGAACGTGACCCGTCTTTCTAGCGTTGAACGCCGGAGCTGGCGACAAAGCGCACATGACTCAGGCTCAGCTAGCGCTATCCTAGCGTGGAGAATTCCCAGACAGACGGGGCACGCCTCGAGCTGGTCCTTCTCGTGCAAGGAGAAGCCGCACTCCTGAGGACAGGGGCGAACAGCGGACTTCTTCTTTGCCACATTAGCTTCCATGCTCATGTCAGTTAGCACTGTTAGCACGGCTAAACAGGAACCAACCAAACCGAGACGTCGCTAATGTTCCGACTGACAGTGAACTTAAAGTCAGCGCTCCGCAGGTAGACGACTCACCAAAATGAGGCTGTTGTCGCTAACACCAACAGGAACAGTTTAGCTGATTTTAAGCGCAGTCTTGTAAAGTAAAATGTAGAGTTGACTAGCAGCACCTACAAAACTCTATGGAAAAGGTGTTCACAGCGAGGTGAAGAGCAAAAGAACTATTAGAAAGAACTGAGGGTCAACCGTGGCGACGATGGTTTATAGGTGTAGGCGGGGCTACGTCACCACAGGTTTGCCTGCCTTTATGGCGTGAATAAGGGTGGCTTCAGCCAGGACACGAGAGGGCGTGATATCCCATACAGTACTGTATGTGTTGTACCGAGTGAATTGACCGAAAGGGAACAGCTTGTCACATCATCATGATGTGGAAATGAAGGATAAATTTCATGGCCATAAATGAGTGAGGATTAGTCTTATGGGATGTTTTTCGCCTGATTATCCCTGAAGATTTCAGCTACTTTCTGGGTGAAGCATCGAGCATTTCAGAGTTTGTCAAATAGTTAAAGATAACAGATCCGAGACGGAAGGAGGATAACGAAGAGTGGTTTCTTTTTTTACCCTGAGTGGCGATGTATACATTCGTCATCTTGTAGCCGTCCATGAAACTTGCGTTAATATAGTCTGATGTCTGGAAAGAAGAGCAAAAAAAAAAAAAAAAAAAGGTTGCATTTTAATCACATAGAAAGATCAGTGAAAGGAGGTCACATCATATCATATTAAAGTGACACTGTGAATTCTCCGGCACGATGTCTGCCTTGGTGGACAATCCTACCTTAAAACTTTTAAAAGTTGCTCTAAAAATGTTATGACTTGCATTGTCTACATTAGCTGAATTCGAGCTAAGTCGAGTGCACGTCCGGGAGGCGTTCGTGAAGTTTTTGCCAACCCATGATACCAACGTTGCATTCGGCATGTGTTCAAAAGCTGTGCGTGTTTTTGTAATATTAGTAACATTTTCAGGTGGCCAGATGATCTGCATTTACATTATTTCTTATGGGAAAATCTTTATCCCATTACAAATCTTTGACTCACCCCCGGAACAAATTTAATTTGTATGCCGAGGTACCTCTGTATATAAAAAAATATTAAGAATGCAAATTACGTACACCTACAAAAGCACATTCATGAGGTAAACAACCAGACTGCCATTTGTGGATCGTTATCAGGAAATGTTACGGTACGCTAATACAAATTGTAAAAAATAAAAATTTTGGTGCAATTTGTAAATCATAAACCTATTAATTTATGTTGTAATATAATATTTGATAGAGGTTATGTTGGGGGGGGCAATCCGTAGCAGGGGGGGCATTTTAGCGCATAACACCGGTACGCAGCGTTTCTGAAAGATTTAGCTCCAGCAGGCTGTAACAGGAGAAGATCTAAAAATATTTTTATTTGTAAAAACTTCTCTGTCCACTCCGGAGCAAGAAAATATGCGATTTGTCATTTTTGTGTGTTTATTTCTTGATAAACAAATGAGATAATCTCGGTTCAATCTCGGTTCACCTCCAGTGCTCAAATATCTCCCTCTTGGTCGGCGAGTGCGAGTGACGTCACTCCCCATACAATCCCGCCCCACAGTATAGACCCGCCCCTGACGCTGATTGACAGGTTTCTGTGTAACGTGTTGGAAATGCAATTGCAAATGGATTAGCGATTGCGTTTGAATTTTGGCCGGCTTGACGCGCGGCGCAGAGAAAGTGAAAAAGCAAACGTGGTGATTGATTTTGATATTTAAATATGACAGGTTCATGACGTGTAAGACCTGGGAAATACAAATGCAAATGGACTTTGTTTTTTCATTTGAAATTTGGCAGTCAGTGTGCGCTCGCAAAGGCGAATCAGCAAACGGTAATGCAAAGTTTGCAATTGCATTTGAATTATGGCACACTTTGTGCGTCCACATCTGGGAAACGCAATTGCAAATGCAATTTGCAATTGCATTTGAATATTGTCCGCGATATCGTTCCATAAAACTCACTGCTGCTGCACCGTCTTCTTCCATTGTCGAAGTGTATGTGAAGCCAAACACATCAAAAGTGGGACAAAACCGCGGCACCCGATTGAACCAAATATCTGCGCAAATGCAGCGCAGCGCCGACTATCTGAATAGCGCAGTGATGATCTGGTTTATTTGCGCAGCCCGGTGGATCGCGCAGCGCCGCTCGAATCACAAACCTGCGCGACTCACTGTGTTTTTATTTAAAAAACAATTTAAAATGTCAGGACTGTTTAATATTGTTTCCGCCTTGCCATGCCTGGATTGTACGTGCGCATCCCAGTGGGGTAAAATGTATTTTGATGGTCGGCGCGGTTTATTTCTGTCAGAGTCGCGCAGCGCTGCCCAGTGGGTCGCGCAGGTTTGTGATTCGAGCAGCGCTGCTCAAGTTGGCCCGACGTTAAACCATTATTGATGCACTGTATGGTTCCACTTTTTCTCCCGGCCCACAACTGATGTTATTTTCAATTTACTTGTATTAATGATCCATTTATTTGTGTGTGATTTAGTTTTTTCCTATTATTTTCCACTAATTTCCTCCTGTTCATTGCGCCCCACCTGTCACGTCTGTATTCCACACTAGTGGGGCACGCCCCACACTTTGAGAACCACTGGCGTACCGTAACATTTCCTGATAACGATCCACAAATGGCAGTCTGGTTGTTTACCTCATGAATGTGCTTTTGTATGTGTACGTAATTTGCATTCTTAATATTTTTTTATATACAGAGGTACCTCGGCATACAAATTAAATTTGTTCCGGGGGTGAGTCAAAGATTTGTAATGGGATCAAGATTTTCCCATAAGAAATAATGTAAATGCAGATCATCTGGCCACCTGAAAATGTTACTAATATTACAAAAACACGCACAGCTTTTGAACACATGCCGAATGCAACGTTGGTATCATGGGTTGGCAAAAACTTCACGAACGCCTCCCGGACGTGCACTCGACTTAGCTCGAATTCAGCTAATGTAGACAATGCAAGTCATAACATTTTTAGAGCAACTTTTAAAAGTTTTAAGGTAGGATTGTCCACCAAGGCAGACATCGTGCCGGAGAATTCACAGTGTCACTTTAATATGATATGATGTGACCTGCTTTGACTGATCTTTCTATGTGATTAAAATGCAACCTTTTTTTTTTTTTTTTTGCTCTTCTTTCCAGACATCAGACTATATTAACGCAAGTTTCATGGACGGCTACAAGATAACGAATGTATACATCGCCACTCAGGGTAAAAAAAGAAACCGCTCTTCGTTATCCTCCTTCCATCTCGGATCTGTTATCTTTAACTATTTGACAAACTCTGAAATGCTCGATGCTTCACCCAGAAAGTAGCTGAAATCTTCAGGGATAATCAGGCGAAAAACATCCCATAAGGCTAATCCTCACTCATTTATGGCCATGAAATTTATCCTTCATTTCCACATCATGATGATGTGAAAAGCTGTTCCCTTTCGGTCAATTCACTCGGTACAACACATACAGTACTGTATGGGATATCACGCCCTCTCGTGTCCTGGCTGAAGCTACCCTTATTCACGCCATAAAGGCAGGAAAACCTGTGGTGACGTAGCCCCGCCTACACCTATAAACCATCGTCGCCACGGTTGACCCTCAGTTCTTTCTAATAGTTCTTTTGCTCTTCACCTCGCTGTGAACACCTTTTCCATAGAGTTTTGTAGGTGCTGCTAGTCAACTCTACATTTTACTTTACAAGACTGCGCTTAAAATCAGCTAAACTGTTCCTGTTGGTGTTAGCGACAACAGCCTCATTTTGGTGAGTCGTCTACCTGCGGAGCGCTGACTTTAAGTTCACTGTCAGTCGGAACATTAGCGACGTCTCGGTTTGGTTGGTTCCTGTTTAGCCGTGCTAACAGTGCTAACTGACATGAGCATGGAAGCTAATGTGGCAAAGAAGAAGTCCGCTGTTCGCCCCTGTCCTCAGGAGTGCGGCTTCTCCTTGCACGAGAAGGACCAGCTCGAGGCGTGCCCCGTCTGTCTGGGAATTCTCCACGCTAGGATAGCGCTAGCTGAGCCTGAGTCATGTGCGCTTTGTCGCCAGCTCCGGCGTTCAACGCTAGAAAGACGGGTCACGTTCGTGGAAGGAATCCTGGGGAAAAATACAGTCACTCAGCAGGACCCCCTCCTTTCCCAACTAGCAGTTGCAGCTTCGCCTGTGTCAACCGTGGCGACGATGGTTTATAGCTGTGGGCGGGGCTACACCTACATCACCACAGGTTTGCCTGCCTTTACGTTGTGAATAAAGGTGGCTTCAGCCAGGTCACGAGAGGGCGTGATATCCCATACAATATGTGTTGTACCTCGTTCCTCTCCTTCAGGGAACCGAGGTTATAGTCATAACCATTCGTTTTAAGAATGCTTGACTGTCTTATACACTGTAACCATTTAAGAAGCTGTAGTAGATATTTTCATGAACTGGATGTTTTCAAAGAATGGTTAGCCTGTGTTATATACTGTAGCCTAATCATTTAATAAGCTGTTGTAAATACTGGAAGATGTTTTCACACTACGTACGCACGTTATGTTTGTTTTTGTGTTATATAACCATTTTACGCTGGGTCATTGTATTGCAGGCTTGCTGATGTACAAAATAAACCAGTACAATTCAAATGTTTTAATTAACATGTATTTTTAAGTATGGATATCACACAATTGTAGACATTTTGTGTGCAGTAGACTAGGCTAAGGCTTACACCTAGTTTTGAAGTAGATTAATATCAAAAGCTTAAATTTTCTCTGGACTCGATCATAAATACATGTCTGTCAGTTGGAACAAACCAAAAAACTAAAAAAAAAAAAATCATTTGAGATTTGGACGATTTATGATGATTTAATTTCTGCCTAGATGCAGATGTTCGGTTCCCCATCCTAACATTCTGAGGTCTGTTGTTCAGGAAGTCCATAATTCATTTTTTCTGCTTTGTTTTTTTTAACTCATGTCTTTATTAATTTATATTGAAGGTGATTTGAATCGTTGATAGTTTCTCTGCCAATGTTAACTAGTAGCCGCTAGTATGTTGCAGAGTAGCCGCGGCTTCCCCCGACCCAAGATGGCGGCCGCGCTGACTCAACGTTCCTGTGGACAGCAGCGTCACAGGCCACATCTAGTCAGTGTACAGGTCCTTTTTATGCAAATTTTTTGAGATAAGGATTTTGGGTTTTCATGAGCTGTATGCCACAATCATCAATATTAAAACAATAAAAGGTTGAACTACTTCAGTTGTGTGTAATGAATCTAAAATATTCATTCATTTTCCATACCGCTTAATCCTGTGTTCAGGGTCGCGGGGGACCTGGAGCCTATCCCAGGAGACTTCGGGCACTAGGCGGGGTACACCCTGGACAGGGTGTCAATCCATCACGGGGCACACACACATACACACACTCACACACTACGGGCAATTTAGGAACGCCAATTAGCCTAACCTGCATATCTTTGGACTGTGGGAGGAAACCGGAGTACCCGGAGGAAACCCACCAAGCATGTGGAGAACATGCAAACTCCATGCACACAGAGAATCGAACCCAGACCCTGGAGGTGCAAGGCGACAGTGCTAACCACTACGCCACCGCGCCGCACAATCTAAAATATATGAAAGTCTAATGTTTATCAGTACATATATGTTGGCAGGAGCATAAGTAGGGCACGAATAAGAAACTAAAACTAACACACGGCACAGCTGAAATTACTTCTAAGATTAAATACTATGTAATTTGACATTAAACCGTGTTTGTCAGCGATACTCATCACCATGGATACACAGCAGGGGCACGTGGCAGTGATGGGTCGTTCATGAACGATTCGTTCTTTTTGAACGAATCTTTAACATGACTCAGATGAACGAGTCGACTCGGAGAGTGATTCGTTCATTTTCTATTGGGCGCGCATGCGCAAAGCATCGCAAAGCCTCCGAATGTTATACACAGGAAACAGTATTGGACGATTCTCAGCAATAAGGCTGAATCCCATTTCTATTTTCTACCCCTTCCCCTACCCCTTCCCCTTCCCCTTGTCCCTTGAAACGAAGTGGAAAGGGGAAGGGTTTAAATTTTTCCCCTAAGAAATGGGACACCACTACAACACTGTTATACGTCATCATACGTTGTCACTAGTTCCTAATGTTACGTTAAAGGACATGCGCCGATGTTTATCACACATTGCAATAAGAGAGAGATTACTCACTCCCAAAGTTTTTTCGCGCCGTATTTCATCCCTATACATAATATAAATTATAAAAATATATAAAAATAAAATATATATTTGTAATATCGTGCAATCGGTGCTAGCCGCTAGCAAACTTTAGCGATTTTTTTGCAAACATTTCTTTACAGAACATCACCATAAACACAAACACAAGACTAGAGGTAATATACATATAATGAAAACTTGTCATAAAAATCTTTATTTATGGCAAAAATTTACATTTATGGGTCTGTTTGCTCGAGTGAGCAGCCATGTTGAAAATTTCGCTTAGCCCTTCGTTTGAAGTGAGGTCCTGAAAAATCTTCGTTTGGAGGGCTATCTGGCCCTTCCCCTTCCCCCTACCCCTCCAACCAAAAGAGAAATGAGACACCCCTACCCCTTCACGTGAACGCGCCAAACGGAGGGGTAGGGCTATGTGAAGGGGTAAGGGGTAGAAATGGGATTCAGCCTAAGTCTTCAATTCTTGAGTCGTTCGTTCTTTTAACACGTGACTCCCATAGAGGCTATGCAGTGCAGTACACAGGAAACAGTATTGAAAGATTGGGCTAGTGGGTCTTCGAGTCTCGTCCCCGAGTCATTCGTTCTTTTGACACGTGACTCCCATAGACGCTATGCGGTGCAATAGATTCAAAAGAAAGACTGAGCTGAGAAGGTGAGCTACTTATTCTGTTTATTTTAATATTATCTTAGTTACATTGTAATATTATGATAACTGGAAATATAGCCAAAATTTGTGTATGTAGACGTATTGGGGGTATTTTTTTTTTAATTGAAAACGCAACATTTGAATTTATATCTGATCAAATGAACGAAATGACTCAAAAAAAAGATTCGTTCATTTTGATGAACGAGATTCAAAGAACCGAATCACTAAAATGATTCGAACTTCCCATCACTACCATCACGTGGTTAGTGTTGCCTCGTGCCGTTAGTGACTGTGACGTCGCATGTGGGCGTGGTCTTGACGCGTTTCAGTTCAATAATAAACAAACCGCACGCGACGTGTTCAGTTTCTCTCCGCTTTCTGGTTAGAAAAAGGTAAGAGGTGCTCGTGCTGGGTTTTCTGTAAAAATGTATCACTTTTTATTTATTTTAATATCATTTAATTACATTATGAATGATTAGGTGCGTTTTATTGTTGAGCTTAACGCATTTGTTTAGATCAATTTGGAGCTAAGGTTTTTTTTTATTTTTATTTTTTTACATAAGCCTGGAAACAGCACTCACTGAACTACTTTTATTATTATTATTATTATTATTATTATTATAGGATCAGATGTCAGGCTGTTTATATGTTTTTTTTTTTTACTATAACTGTCGATTATCCAGATTGAGTTCCATCTCTCGCGCTCTCTCACACACACCGACACACACAACAAATCCACTTCAGTATTTCAACAAGTTTCTCATCAGATTTTTGCCAAAGAATGCTATCTTTTTACACACCCATAAATCTACACTTCTACTAAAACCAAAAATCAGATTAATTTCAATGTGAAAAGCCTCTTAAGAGAAGTGTATGGTAATTACATTCATTGTTTTTATTTAAACAAGGGGAAAAACATGGTTTTAATGACAGGTTCTATGCTAGTGTTATATGTGTGTATAAGAACAAACATGAAATTGTATGTTTAAAGGTCATCTTAAAGCTGAGATTTATATTTCTGAACACTGTTTGAGTTCAAAAATAAGATTGTTCCACATGAGGCACAGAAAGTAAATGAAAGTGATATTAAATTGACGCGTATAATATAATGACACATGAATAACAGTGGTTACAAGTGGATAAAAAGATTTAAATCTTTTTTTTTTTTAGCAATGCTGAGTTTTGTCATTTCATCATTTAAGTAGATTTATTATAGGTGCAATTTATCTATTTCAGAAATTTGAAAAATAACAGATGTGAAGAAACTAAGTTCTACATGAAAATTCTTGTCTAAATTTAGATTTATGAGGAATTAAAGTAGACAAGTAACTGCTTTCAACATAATCCTAATGCCTATATGCATTTAATTTGCTATGTTTAGTTAACTATATATAGTTAACATTAACTATGTTTAGTTTTGTGCTTGGGATGTAATAACATCATATGCTCCATGCAGCAGCTGCTAACTGATCTTTATCAGCGTTTCTTTAACTCCTCTTTAATATTTTGCAAGCATTTTTTCTTATAGGTTATCAAGTTTTTACTGATAAGGTGTAAACAGTTGCACTAGTGGGCAAAACTGTATTTCATTGTCTTGTACCATAACATGTACAGTGAGAATAACGTTGAATCTAATCTAAAACAGTGCACCTTAAGGAGGCCAATCAGAATTGATCTAAAGTATCCTAGTTGGGGTGAGAGGCCTTCAAAAGCAGCCGAGTGTTTTCCTAAAGTGAAAGCAAAGCAAAAAAGCACAGGTTGCTGCTGGAGGACTGTTACTTAGGGGGGGGGTTGATCATGTATAACATAAAATGTAGAGTCACAAGGTTCTTCAGCTGGGTGTTAGATTGTATATCATACCATCCTTTTATTATATGTAGTGTTACAATATGCTGCCAGATAGGTGACAGTATCAGGAAACATTAACTTTAGGGTCCACGTACAAAATCCATATCCTGTATATGGAGAAATAAGGTACATTTTTCAAGAAAGACCACGGCAACTCTTTTAATCCTCAAGATTCTCAAAAGTCTTTGTACATGAAATGTTTTCTTTAATTAGTGACAAATTGTATTGAAATGTTGAGTTCAGGTGAGACATTTGCCACACTTGTGCATCTTCTACAGAAGAACACACACACTGGTTCAAACACCAAGTCACTGTAGTGTTTTCTTTTATATGTCTATTCTTAATATGAAGATTTCACTTTGCAGTTAAATCTATGACAGTCCTGAAACAAAATTTTTATGGTGTATTTTCTCTGTCCACAGAAGGATGGCCATGACTTCATCACATTTTGACCACATGAAGCTTGACAGAGTGGAGGATGGTGATAAGCCACGGGGCAAGGCAGTGCGGCGGAACCTGTTTGGTCCGGTTGACCAGCAGCAGCTTCAGCAGGACTTAACACGGCTCTTGTGCATGGGTGCGGAGGTGGCCGAGCAGCGCTGGAACTTCGACTTGGAGAACGATCATCCTACCCCTGGCTCAGTGAAGTGGGAAGAGATGCAGTGCCAGGATGTTCCTGCTTTCTACCGCAGCTGTGTGGTGAGGGCGGGCAAGCGAAGACCGGAGGTCCCCATCAGCGCTGGTGGAGAGAGAGAGCAGTCAAACAGGCTACTATCACAGGTGAGACCAGAGCCACAATCTGCTGTGTACCAATGAAAGCAGGAATGTGTGTCTTTAAACCTGCACTAGGATTAAGTACCGCTTGATATACTGCATACAATGAGTCTTTCACATTGCTGCAGAGGAATTTTGGACCACTCTTATTTGCAGAATTGTTTTAATTCAGCAACAATGGAGGGTTTTTAAGTATGAACAGCCTATTTAAGGTCATGCCACAACATCTCAATCAGATTAAAGTTCAGACTTTGATTATGCCACTCCTTTTTTTTATGTATTTATTTAATTTTAGACATTTAAAGGTGGACTTGCCTGTGTGTTCTGGATCATTGTCTTGCTGCAAATATTTGTTAGAGCACTGTGGGATTGGACCAGATGGACTGGCCTTTGGATGCAATATTAGTTTATATTAGTTAGTCTAGGGTGTACGTGGTCTTGTCACCAGTTCACCTGATCATAATTTTATGGCTGATGGCTGTAAATCTAAGATATTGTAGGAAAAACCATGACGTTCACAAGTCTATAGATTGCTAGTGGTAAAGTATAAAATAAATTAAAGGTAGAACAATTATTGTGTCCACAAAAAAAATATTTTTTTGGGTCCTGATTAAGACAAATTGCCGGCGCATTGTAAATTTTTACTTATTTATTCATTTATTTTTCCAGTTGTGTATGTGTTTTAACTGTTTGCCTTTTGTCTGCTTGCTAGCCCCGAGTCACTAGAGGTGCATCGTGTGTTTACATGGCTGAGGCAGACCCAGTACAAGCTGCAGCTAAGGGCACAGGAAGTGCACCAGCTCTCGCTGAAGGCCGGCTTCTTCGAGGGATGCGCTTATAATTTGGGAACTCCGCGGGTCTTCGCCAAGCTTGCAGAGTCATAATGTGTGAAACCAGCCAGCGGAGCTGCATAATTAAATATATCACCTGCTGCAGGACCTGTTTACCGTGCTGTGTGTGTGCTGTGTGTGCCGTGTGTTCTGTGTGTGCCGTGTGTGTGTGGTTTAAACTGTTATTTAATGTATCTATGTGATTTTCAGATAAAAATTATGTAATATATTTACAACAATTATTTAAAACAATACTTATTATTTGTAAATAGAATAAAATGTAACCAAATAACCACAAAGTGTCATTTTGGTGTTTCACTACATATTGTTGGTGTTTACCGAGATTTGATTATATCATTGTTTCAAATTAAGCAAGCCATAAACGGCTTTGGAAATTAATTGATAATGTAAATAAATCATTAGGGTTGTAAATGAGGCAGGACTAAGCCTCAGTCATCTTGTACTTCCAGGGTCAGAGGTTCAAATCCTGCCTCTGGTTTGTGCCTTTTTTGCATGCTTTCCCTGTCCTTGATAGGGTTTTCTCCAGGTACTCCCAGAATATATCCTGGCTGATGATTTATTTTTATTTTTTACTCGTTTGTAGCTGTCTCTCTCTCTCTCTATACAGTGGTGTGAAAAACTATTTGCCCCCTTCCTGATCTCTTATTCTTTTGCATGTTTGTCACACTTAAATGTTTCTGCTCATCAAAAACCGTTAACTATTAGTCAAAGATAACATAGTTGACCACAAAATGCAGTTTTTAAATGAAGGTTTACGTTATTAAGGGAGAAAAAAAACTCCAAATCTACATGGCCCTGTGTGAAAAAGTGATTGCCCCCCTTGTTAAAAAAATAACTGTGGTTCATCACACCTGAGTTCAATTTCTGTAGTCACCCCCAGGCCTGATTACTGCCACACCTGTTTCAATCAAGAAATCACTTAAATAGGAGCTACCTGACACAGAGAAGTAGACCAAAAGCACCTCAAAAGCTAGACATCATGCCAAGATCCAAAGAAATTCAGGAACAAATGAGAACAAAAGTAATTGAGATCTATCAGTCTGGTAAAGGTTATAAAGCCATTTCTAAAGCTTTGGGACTCCAGCGAACCACAGTGAGAGCCATTATCCACAAATGGCAAAAACATGGAACAGTGGTGAACCTTCCCAGGAGTGGCCGGCCCACCAAAGTTACCCCAAGAGCGCAGAGACAACTCATCCGAGAGACCACAAAAGACCCCAGGACAACATCTAAAGAACTGCAGGCCTCACTTGCCTCAATTAAGGTCAGTGTTCACGACTCCACCATAAGAAAGAGACTGGGCAAAAACGGCCTGCATGGCAGATTTCCAAGGCACAAACCACTTTTAAGCAAAAAGAACATTAAGGCTCGTCTCAATTTTGCTAAAAAAACATCTCAATGACTGCCAAGACTTTTGGGAAAATACCTTGTGGACCGACGAGACAAAAGTTGAACTTTTTGGAAGGTGCGTGTCCCGTTACATCTGGCGTAAAAGTAACACAGCATTTCAGAAAAAGAACATCATACCAACAGTAAAATATGGTGGTGGTAGTGTGATGGTCTGGGGTTGTTTTGCTGCTTCAGGACCTGGAAGGCTTGCTGTGATAGATGGAACCATGAATTCTACTGTCTACCAAAAAATCCTGAAGGAGAATGTCCGGCCATCTGTTCGTCAACTCAAGCTGAAGCGATCTTGGGTGCTGCAGCAGGACAATGACCCAAAACACACCAGCAAATCCACCTCTGAATGGCTGAAGAAAAACAAAATGAAGACTTTGGAGTGGCCTAGTCAAAGTCCTGACCTGAATCCTATTGAGATGTTGTGGCATGACCTTAAAAAGGCGGTTCATGCTAGAAAACCCTCAAATAAAGCTGAATTACAACAATTCTGCAAAGATGAGTGGGCCAAAATTCCTCCAGAGCGCTGTAAAAGACTCTTTGCAAGTTATCGCAAACGCTTGATTGCAGTTATTGCTGCTAAGGGTGGCCCAACCAGTTATTAGGTTCAGGGGGCAATTACTTTTTCACACAGGGCCATGTAGGTTTGGATTTTTTTTCTCCCTAAATAATAAAACCCCTCATTTAAAAACTGCATTTTGTGTTTACTTGTGTTATCTTTGACTAATAGTTAAATGTTTTTGATGATCAGAAACATTTTGTGTGACAAACATGCAAAAGAATAAGAAATCAGGAGGGGGGCAAATAGTTTTTCACACCACTGTATATATATATATATATATATATATATATATATATATTGTAAGCCTGTGCCGGCTGTAGCTTCAGGTTCTTGTTCCTGGCTGAAATGGACTAGAACCTTTCCTTCTGATGATGGCTGTAAAGACTGTTTAGTTGATTTCTATAACCTTACTGGCAGCTCACATGCAGTTTTTGACGTTAGACCTGCTACTCATTGGATTTTTGTTTTTTGTTTTTCACACCATTTTATGTAAACTCAATACTGTTCTGTAAAAATCCAAGCAAATCAGGTGTATCTAAAGCCATAAAACAAGCCCATCTGGTACAAACATGTCATGCCTCAGTCTGTCATGGCTTGCATGGGTAAATCACACTCTGGAGAACGCAGGTGCAGGAAAAATAGTCTTTATTGAAAGTCCCGTTTTCGATTTGAACAAACTCAACTTAATACTTATAACGTAGGCCCCAAGGGCTCTTTTCCAGGAGCGGTCTGCAGGCGGAAATACAAGAACGAAAAGTCACTTAGAGAACACAAATAAGAACATACGGGAAGACTGCAACCCAAATCACATAGGGCTCAGCCCGAACGCGCGAAGCTGTCCTGCTTCCGCTGCCTCGCCTGCAGATACCGCTTTAGACCTGAGGGAGAGGGAGAGAGAGAGAGACAGAGAGCCATAAAAATCCAAGAGCTTACGGGTGTGCACAACGGTGACCAGACATTGTGGTGTGGGTTCGGCTGGGTTAAATAGTGAGACACACAAGGGTAGACACAGGTGAATTCACTTTCGTGTTAATGAATGACAATGACACACGTAGACACACTAGGGGAGACAAAGCCACGGCTCAGTAATCCGGTGAACCTGATCTCCGGGGCTGCGGCGGATCGGATGTTACACAGTCACAGTCCCAGAGTTCACATTTTCCCCCCATTCTAATGTTTGATGTGCGCAATAACTGAAGCTCTTGATCTCTGTCTTCACGATTTGGCACATGGGTGTTCCTAATATAGTGGAGAGTGAGTATATTTAAAGACTGCCCCTAAATGAGCATCCACTGCCTTAAAGTCATTTACATTCATTTACTGGTTCCTGTGCAACACCTAGAATGTCATTAATAAATAATTGTGATGCCTTCTGTGTAGCTGAATGGCTGATAATGGTGCATATCACTGTATCCTGGACTCTGTGTCCTCGCACCTCCAGAGTCCAGGTTTTATTCATGCCATGGGTCTGTGTGTGTGTGTGGAGTTTGCGTGTTCTCCCCGTGCTTGGTGGGTTTCGTTCCACAGTCAAAAGACCTGCAGAGTAGGCTAATTGGCATTCCCAAATTGGCCCTAGTGTGTGTGAATGAATGTAACGAATGAAGTAAAAACTCCAGAAGTTATGTTTAAGGCTTGTATCTGATCCTTTAAAGAATTATTAAAAACTGGCAGAAAATATTACAAATAAAGAGGAACAAAATCTGGTCTTTTATAAGGCCATTATCTCAATATTTCCAAATTTTGGCTCCATCAACTGCGATGTAGATTAATTTTATACACTCTAAAAACTGCAGGGTTAAAAAAAACAACCATAACCAGCCACTGGGTCACTATTGGGCACTATTGGGTTGTTTTGACCCAAGTGCTGGGTTTAACCATTTAACCCAGAAGTCTGGGTTGTTTATCTGACCCAACCAGTGGGTTAAATGTTAAAGTGCTGTTTTTTTTATTTGCCCCAACCAGTGGGTAAAATTAACACTTGCTGGACTGACACATTCCATTTGATTTTTAAAATTTTTATTATTATTATTTTCAAAAAAGACGCTGTGGCGACCCCTTGTTTGTAGTGTGTCAATGAACACGTGAATATTAATTCCATAATTTTTTTTGGCACCATTATAAGGCCATTATCTCATTTACTAGCTCTGAAGATGTGTTTGGCACAAGCAGCTAGTCTCTCTTTGGAGAAACTTACACATGCCTTACTGAACTAATCTGAATTATTCTGGCTGATATGGGTCCCTTTGTGGGATTTACTTCATTTAAGATCTAGATCCTAGACTCCCCCCCATATTCCCCTCAGCTAATTCAGGACCTTCACTGTAGACAGCGCCTTGTAACATCGGACGTAAGAGGCAGCGACTTAAGAAGACTCCTATATATACTGTATCTATGGCCAGAAAGCAGACGCTTGACTACGTCATTGCTGCGCGACCTTTGTTTTGCTGCTCTGTCGTCATCAAATCGCGCAAGGAGGCTGCTCATGCTTACAAGAGGAGCGTGAGCCACTTAATTTATAAACTGTATATACATTCAGGTGGCAAACATGAGGGTATGGAGCGATATCCCGGACAATATTCAAAAGAGTTTCCCATATGTGGACGCACAAAGTGTGCCATAATTCAAATGCAATCGCAAACTTTGCATTACCGTTTGCTTTTTCGCCTTCGCGAACACACACTGACTGCCAAATTTCAAATGAAAAAGAAAAGTCCATTTGTATTTCTCAGGTCTTACAAGTCATGAACCTGTCAAATTTAAACAGCAAAATCAATCACCACGTTTGCTTTTTCAATTTCTCTGCACCGCGCGTCAAGCCGGCCAAAATTCAAACGCAATCGCTAATCCATTTGCAATTGCATTTCCAACACGTTACACGGAAACCTGTCAATCAGCGTCAGGGGCGGGTCTATACTGTGGGGCGGGATTGTATGGGGAGTGACGTCACTCGCAGTCGCCGACCAATTTATGCGCGTAATATTACGGTGCAATGCGTTTATTATATCAGATGCATTTAGAGAAAACTACAACAAAAATATATTGTCATACCAAAGAATAAACTACCCGCCAAAGTGGCTAGTGAGACTAAAGTTATTATTATGTTATTTATACATTTATCATTATTATCGAGGATGACATCATATTAAAGGGACACAAAAATTTACATTTTAATTTAATCAAGAAATATTTAGGAATTTGTAAAAAAAAAAATCTAAATGTACATCTTTTAATCAATTATTATTAATCAATAGTTTATTTACAAGTTACACACATTTCAATATTATTTAGTATTGTTTTATAATTGTATCAGTGTTTATTTCTATAAATATTCAATATTTAATGTCAGTGGTGTGAAATTTCCACAGACGACTGGTATGGTTAATAACATTTTACACTTTGACACTTCTGTTCACACAACTCAATGTTCTAAGTGCAATATCTGATTATAATAAACTTGTGCAATACTTCTTTTCACTTACACTACAGTTCTAGTGCAATATGTATCTACATTATATGCCATAGCTAATTCTATTCTATTTTACTTCTATTTATTGTTATTTTTCTTTGAATTTTGACATTTCTATTTCTTAAATTTTATTTTCCTGTCTAATACAGTGGTGTGAAAAACTATTTGCCCCCTTCCTGATTTCTTATTCTTTTGCATGTTTGTCACACAAAATGTTTCTGATCATCAAACACATTTAACTATTAGTCAAAGAGAACACAAGTAAACACAAAATGCAGTTTTTAAATGAGGGGTTTTATTATTTAGGGAGAAAAAAAATCCAAACCTACATGGCCCTGTGTGAAAAAGTAATTGCCCCCTGAACCTAATAACTGGTTGGGCCACCCTTAGCAGCAATAACTGCAATCAAGCGTTTACGATAACTTGCAACGAGTCTTTTACAGCGCTCTGGAGGAATTTTGGCCCACTCATCTTTGCAGAATTGTTGTAATTCAGCTTTATTTGAGGGTTTTCTAGCATGAACCGCCTTTTTAAGGTCATGCCACAACATCTCAATAGGATTCAGGTCAGGACTTTGACTAGGCCACTCCAAAGTCTTCATTTTGTTTTTCTTCAGCCATTCAGAGGTGGATTTGCTGGTGTGTTTTGGGTCATTGTCCTGCTACAGCACCCAAGATCGCTTCAGCTTGAGTTGACGAACAGATGGCTGGACATTCTCCTCCAGGATTTTTTGGTAGACAGTAGAATTCATGGTTCCATCTATCACAGCAAGCCTTCCAGGTCCTGAAGCAGCAAAACAACCCCAGACCATCACACTACCACCACCATATTTTACTGTTGGTATGATGTTCTTTTTCTGAAATGCGGTGTTACTTTTACGCCAGATGTAACGGGACACGCACCGTCCAAAAAGTTCAACTTTTGTCTCGTCGGTCCACAAGGTATTTTCCCAAAAGTCTTGGCAATCATTGAGATGTTTTTTAGCAAAATTGAGACGAGCCTTAATGTTCTTTTTGCTTAAAAGTGGTTTGCGCCTTGGAAATCTGCCATGCAGGCTGTTTTTGCCCAGTCTCTTTCTTATGGTGGAGTCATGAACACTGACCTTAATTGAGGCAAGTGAGGCCTGCAGTTCTTTAGATGTTGTCCTGGGGTCTTTTGTGGCCTCTCGGATGAGTTGTCTCTGCGCTCTTGGGGTAATTTTGGTCAGCCGGCCACTCCTGGGAAGGTTCACCACTGTTCCATGTTTTGCCATTTGTGGATAATGGCTCTCACTGTGGTTCGCTGGAGTCCCAAAGCTTTAGAAATGGCTTTATGACCTTTAGCAGACTGATAGATCTCAATTACTTTTGTTCTCATTTGTTCCTGAATTTCTTTGGATCTTGGCATGATGTCTAGCTTTTGAGCTGCTTTTGGTCTACTTCTCTGTGTCAGGTAGCTCCTATTTAAGTGATTTCTTGATTGAAACAGGTGTGGCAGTAATCAGGCCTGGGGGTGACTACAGAAATTGAACTCAGGTGTGATAAACCACAGTTAAGTTATTTTTTAACAAGGGGGGCAATCACTTTTTCACACAGGGCCATGTAGATTTGGAGTTTTTTTTCTCCCTTAATAACGTAAACCTTCATTTAAAAACTGCATTTTGTGTTCAATTATGTTATCTTTGACTAATAGTTAATGGTTTTTGATGAGCAGGAACATTTAAGTGTGACAAACATGCAAAAGAATAAGAAATCAGGAAGGGGGCAAATAGTTTTTCACACCACTGTACATATTTTTTTCCTAATTTAACTTTTCCTTGCTTCCCGGTAAATTAATCTGAGCAACTGTATAACCAAGAGCAATTTCCCTCTGGGATTAATAAAGTTCTTTGAATCTTTGAATTGAATCTTGAATCAGAGGGTAATGCAACATGGTTACCATGGTAACGCACAGAGGAAGTGATGTCTGCGCTGGTAACTTCGCAGGGTGTCCCGAATGGTGGAGTTTTGACATTCCCTGCAAACGGAGCAGGGTGTAGGGAACACTTCGGAATGGAACCAGAATTTTATGTGCCTTGAAAACAAAACTCATCATAACATGTGCTGTATTTTTTTTTGTTAATCACTCTACACACAACCCATGGTTTATTTATGCTATTTTACAAATGTAATCATTTCCTTTTTTTTTTCATTTAATATTTTAATTTTATATTGATTTATTTTATGCTCAGGTTGGGTTTATTTAGATAGATGTGATTTCTGTAACCTAGTGTGTTGATATCATGGCATTAAAGGCAAACTACCTGTCATGATTGTCAGTCAGGAGGCGGACGCAGATGCAGGCTTTGAACTCAAGAATTGTCTTTATTTATAATTAAACTCAAACGAACACAAAAAGGGCATGAAAACCAAAACAAACCAATCTTCAAAACTTCACCAAACAGCTCAACATAAATCTTAGCTTTCTGAAACTTTAACCAAAAAACCTCAACAGAACTCACGGTGTAAATCGAACGCGGGAGAAAAGACACATTAGGACACGACGGTGGACGGACAAATGACTCTGGGGTTGGCTGGTATAAATAGAGAGACACACAAGGAGGCACAGGTGCTTTTCATTACTTAATCATGTGAGACATAAACACGCAGACACACTAGGGGGAGACAAAGCGACGGCTCAGTAGTCCGGGGAACTGGATCTTACTCTCCGAGGCTGTGGTGGCCCAGATGTTACAGCACCCCCCCTCCAGAACCGGCTTCTGAAGGAAGGCGAGGGCGTCCCCTACGCGCTGTCGGAGGGAGCGAGGACTCACCTGAGCGATGGATTTGCCGGTGGGCGGGGCGACCCGGTGGACGGGGCGCTGGGCGATCCGGCCGTGCATGGTGGAAATCCTCAATGAGTTCACGACTCAGAATGTCCCGTGCCGGGACCCAGCTCCGTTCCTCCGGGCCGTAGCCCTCCCACTCAACTAGATATTGTAGAGCCCCCCCTCTCCTCCGTGAGTCCAGCAGTTCCTTGACCCTAAACGCTGGGGCACCCTCTATCTCCACAGCCCCGGGGAGTGAAGGTTCCGCTGCTCCTTCGTCTAATGGGCCCCGGACCACCGGCCTGAGAAGAGAGATATGGAATACAGGGTGGATACGTAGATGTGCAGGAAGTTTTAATTTAAATGACACTGGGTTTATTTGCGCTGTGATGGGGAAAGGACCTATGAACCTGGGGGACAGTTTTTTACAGGGGAGATTGAGGCGGAGGTCCCGTGTCGAGAGCCATACTCGATCGCCTACCTGGAGCGGACGACTTTCCCTTCGCCGCCTATCGGCATGTCTTTTGAAACGCTGCACTGCTTGGGAGATCTTGGTGTGTGCGTCCTCCCATACTTTCTCCGCTCTTTCAAACCACTGGTCCACCATGGGCACATCGGTGGGCGTGGCATCCCATGGACATAGCGGGGGTTGATAACCCAGCACACACTGGAACGGCGTTAGGCCGGTAGAGGAGTGGCGCAGGGAGTTTTGTGCGTATTCCGCCCAGGTTAAACAGTCTGCCCATTCGTGTTGTCGGCTGCTGCAGTATGACCGAAGATATCTCCCGAGTTCTTGGACAGTCCGCTCTGCCTGTCCATTAGATTCGGGGTGGTAGCCCGACGTTAGGCTAACAGTGGTCCCCAATTTCTGGAAAAACGCTTTCCAGACCCTGGCGATGAATTGGGGACCACGATCGGAAACAATATCTTCTGGTATGCCATAGCAGCGAAACACAAAAGTGAATAGGCTTTCCGCCACCTGGAGGGCTGATGGGAGGGCGCGAAACGGGATGAACTTGCACCCCTTTGAAAATCTATCCACTACTACTAGAATAGTGGTGTACCCTTTCGATACCGGCAGATCTGTGACAAAGTCCACGGCGATGTGGGACCACGGTCTGTTTGGTATTGGCAGGGGAGTTAGTTTTCCAACTGGTAGACTACGTGGGGTTTTTGTAGTCGCACACACTGCGCAAGACAAAACTACTCTCTTCACGGTTTCCCGCATCTTTGGCCACCAGAACTTTGGTTCTAATTGGTGTAGGGTTCGTGAGACGCCGGGGTGTCCAGATGCTGGGCTCGTATGAGCCGCGATCGTCACTCGTTCGCGCAGTGGCTCCGGCACGTAGGTTCGACTCGGAGGGCAGTTCCTAGGCACGGGGTTGGACCGCGCCCACTGAACTATCTCCGACTCGATGTCCCACGCGATCGGAGCCACTACGAGTGAAGATGGCAGAATGGGCTCCGGAGTTGTAATGAGCTCCGGCGACGGATAATAGTGTGACAGCGCATCCGCTTTTATATTTTTCGAGCCCGGGCGATAAGTAATAATAAATCGGAAACGCGTGAAGAAGAGCGCCCATCGGGCTTGACGTGAGTTTAACCTTTTTGCGTGTTGGAGGTACTCCAGATTCCTATGATCCGTGAGCACCGTAAATGAATGTTTCGCCCCCTCCAGCCAGTGTCTCCACTCCTCTAACGCCGCTTTTACTGCTAGCAGCTCTCGGTTACCGATATCATAGTTTCGCTCGGCAGGTGTTAGTTTCCTAGAAAAGAAAGCGCAGGGATGGAGTTTCTCAGGGTGGCCGTGGCGTTGTGACAGCACCGCCCCTACGCCTACCTCTGATGCATCGACCTCGACTACAAAGGGCTTCTCTGGGTCCGGTAATTTTAACACAGGGGCGGTTGTGAAAGCAAGTTTTAGACGTTGAAACGCACTTCGCGCTTCCACTGGGAACTCGCAAAGGCGTTTCGGTTTCCCTTTCAATAGTGAAGTGAGGGGCGCTGCCACCATGCTGTAGCCCCGAATGAACCGCCTATAAAAGTTGGCAAACCCCAAGAATCTCTGTAGCGCCTTAACTGACGTCGGTTCCGGCCATTGTTGTACCGCCGCGACTTTGGTCGCTTCCATCTCGACCCCCAGTGGCCCTATGCGATAGCCGAGGAATGCCACCTCCCTCTGGTGAAAGGCGCATTTCTCTGCCTTCACATAGAGCCCGTGTTTGCGCAGGCGGTGAAGGACGGCAGTTACATGAACAACGTGCTCGGGATATGACCGTGAATATATCAGGATATCATCCAGGTATATTATGACGAAACGGTTAAACATATCCCGGAACACGTCGTTCATGAACCCCTGAAACACCGCAGGTGCGTTTACCAGTCCATATGCCATTACGTTGTATTGATAATGCCCAGATGTAGTGCTAAACGCCGTCTTCCATTCATCGCCTTTACGCACACGAACGAGGTTATATGCGCTGCGGAGGTCGAGTTTGGTAAAGATGGAAGCTCCTCGGAGTTGGTCGATAGCGGCCGGTACCAGGGGCAGTGGGTGCTTATATTTTATTGTTACTGCATTGAGACCTCTATAATCAATACAGGGACGTAAGCCCCCCCCTTTTTTCTCTATGAAAAAAAAACCTGCCGAAGCGGGGGACGTGGACCTGCTGATGAGCCCCTGCTGGAGTGCCTCACTCACGTATTCCTCCATCGCCCTGGTTTCTGCCACTGACAATGGGTAAACCCGTGAGCAAGGAGGTGCCTTCCCCGGCAGTAGCTCAATCGCGCAGTCCCACGGGCGGTGGGGGGGAAGTCGTGCAGCTGCCCTAACACTAAACACATCTTTAAACCGCATGTACTCTGATGGTATGTTGGTGGTTACTTGGGCAGTCGGACTTTCAATGGTAGTGGTTTGGACCGTCAATGTCGGCGGTGTACAAAGTTTTAAGCATCTAGGGGACCATGATATGACGCGGGAGTTAGTCCAATCGAAATTGGGGTTGTGAGCGCTAAGCCATGGAAGACCCAGCACGACGGAATGATCTGACCGAGGTAGCGCATAGAATTTTAGCTCCTCCGTGTGACCGGGGAAAGTTAATCGGAGGGGCGCAGTCATTAATTTAACAGGCGAATGTTCCAATTCATGACCATCTAGAGCCTTAATAGATATCGGGTATGGTAGCTTCGACACGGGAACTTGCAGCGAGGAAACGAGGGTAGAAGAAATGAAGTTACCAGCCGCCCCGGAATCTATCAGGGGAAAGACAGACAAAACACAATCATTAAACATCAATTGAGCTTTTACACAAAATGGGTGGTGGGTACGAGGTGGTGTGTGTAATGTGGACGTACGGGGGTGTGTAGGTGCATGTGTGGGTGTGTGGGCGTGTGTGTGTGTACGAAGTGCAGGTGGCTGTGTGGTGGTGTGTGTGTGTGTAGGGGCGTGTCTGTGTGGGTGTGTGCGTGTGTGCGTTGCCCTTAGCAACTGGCAGTCTCGGATGTGGTGGTCATTCCCCCCACAGTACCAGCATAACCCCGATGCTACTCGTCTTCTCTTCTCGGCGGGAGAGAGGCGGGAAGTACTCACCTCCGTGGGCTCTGGCCGGTTCGGGTCAGGCGCTACGGGGGGCCGTTCGCGAGGCTGACTGGAGTCTCGTGCCTGAACCGGTCTGGTTCCCGGCCGTGATCGTTGGCTGCGAAGGTGCTGGTCTAGTTTGATCGCCAGGTTGATGGTTTCGTCCAGGGAGAAGCCGGTATCCCGGCACGCAAGCTCGACCTGGACCTCCGGTTGTAATCCGTCCCTGAACCTGGCGCGGAGGCTTTTCTCGCACCAGCCACTCTCCGCAGCCCTCACCCGGAATCTTGCTGCGTATTCGGCGACCGGGACATTTCCCTGTCGCAGCCTCATGAGCTCCTGTTCACCCGTGCGTCCCTGATCCGGATGATCGAACACGGCCATCATTGCCTCGAGGAAAATGGTGTACCGGTGAGTGAGCTCCCCGCCTGCGCTCCAGACCGCCGCCGCCCAATCCATGGCGAGTCCGGTGAGCTGCTGGATCACGAACCGGATTCTCTGCTGATCACTGATGTCCGGGTAGGCAGTCAGATATAGCTCACAGGCTAGGATGAATTGCCTGCACCGCTCCGGATCACCAGCATATCTTTCCGGGGGGGCAGGGCGTGGTGGTGACGGCGTGGAGCGCGTAGATGGACCTGCGGGTTCCCGGCTGGAGATGGCGAGATGTTCTATGCAGTGAGCGAGATCGTTCACTGCTCGTGCCAGGCTGTCAATCTCCAGTTGCATCATCCATATGTAGTGCATCGGGGTTACTTCCTCCTGGAGCAGGAGGACACCTGCTGCGTCCTGGTGGGTCCGTCCATCTGTCATGATTGTCAGTCAGGAGGCGGATGCAGATGCAGGCTTTGAACTCAAGAATTGTCTTTATTTATAATTAAACTCAAACGAACACAAAAAGGGCATGAAAACCAAAACAAACCAATCTTCAAAACTTCACCAAACAGCTCAACATAAATCTTAGCTTTCTGAAACTTTAACCAAAAAACCTCAACAGAACTCACGGTGTAAATCGAACGCGGGAGAAAAGACACATTAGGACACGACGGTGGACGGACAAATGACTCTGGGGTTGGCTGGTATAAATAGAGAGACACACAAGGAGGCACAGGTGCTTTTCATTACTTAATCATGTGAGACATAAACACGCAGACACACTAGGGGGAGACAAAGCGACGGCTCAGTAGTCCGGGGAACTGGATCTTACTCTCCGAGGCTGTGGTGGCCCAGATGTTACACTACCTCGCATTATTATTATTATTATTATTATTATTATTATTATTAATGTTCTGAGATCAGATCTGATGAGTCTCTATTAGGGCACTACTCTTTTGTTTTTTTTTTAGATAATATACTGTTTCTCTTATACTTTCTAAGTAAAGAGGTTCCCACGCCTATCAGACTTTTACTACTGATTTGTTTCCACACCACTAGTGAATTATCTGTGTTTTATTCTTCTAAGTCTGTGCATTATATCAAAGGAAACACATCCCGATGGATAGAATTTTCGCTGTCAGATACTGTTTCCACTGCTTTCTGTCATTAAGTAAATAAGTTCCCTCAGTTATCATGTATCAGATGTATCAGACTGTTACTGCGGCTCTCTGAGTTTCATCAATCTAACTCTAAGTACGTCCATATGTTCATGTTCTAAGTAAATTTCGGGTTATCTTTGTGTGATATTACAATTTGTTTCCTATTCAGTTGTTATTCTAACTATTGACGTCTAGGGGAAATAGGTCAAATAATGACAGAAACAATATTTAATAAAATATATTCTGCTCACTTGTTTAGAGAACAAAAGTGAATCACTTTCATCATTTTAAATATGTTCGTTATAGCAGCAGAAACACATCGTGATGGGAGAATTATCTTTGCCACTTACTGTTGTCTCTGTGTAATTGTGTTATTTCTGTCTCTCTCATTCACAGGACAAGCATGATTCCTGGGTGCTAATGATCCTGTCACCAGTTTACTGGGGTATAATAGATAATCAATGGACATGTGTTGTGGCTAATGTGCTAATATGTTCAGAACTGCCCATCATAGAAAACACTAACTTTCTGATTAATCACATGGTAACTGCTACAGTATGTAATTATCAAGATGTCCATTAGGGGGAGACAACCATTAAGAAACGATTAATTCTTAATTATTATTTAACAATAACTGTTACAGAATTCAATTCAATTCAGTTTTATTTGTATAGCGCTTTTAACAATTGACATTGTCTCAAAACAGCTTTACACAATGAAAAGAATTATTTAAGTTTGTATGGAATGTGAATGTGTATGAATCAAAATGTTCAGATAGTCCCTGGTGAGCAAGCCGAGGGCGACAGTGGCAAGGAAAAACTCCCTGAGATGGTAATAGGAAGAAACCTTGAGAGGAACCAGACTCATCAGGGAACCCATCCTCATCTGGGTGAAACAGACAGCAGGAAATTATCTGCATTTATACAGTGTTAAGTGTTAGGTTCAGCTATAATAGTTGATGTTAATTTATGTTAAAATGGAGTCCAGTAGTTATTGGAGACTCAGATAGACTTGTAGAAAGTTCCAGTCCTGAACTATCGAATTGTCAAGTCCTCAGAGAAACAGCTGACAACACCAGTCGAGGCCAGAACCGTCTTCTAAGTAGATAGAATCATCCCCAGACACCAGACGCATCCCAAAGAGACACACGGGGCATCCATGCGACGAGACCTCCGACCAGAAACGGGTCACCAGGATGGATCAGACAGGTCCGGAGGGCAGAGGGAATCTGGATCACTGGCAGCTCAGGAACCACATGTGTAGCTCGACAGAGAGAGAGAGAGAGAGAGAGTGAAAGGGGGAGACAGGGGGAGAGAGGAAAGAGAAAGAGGGGGAGAAAGAGAAGAGGAGGAGAGATGGCAATTAGGTATGGTCACAGTCACAATGTCTAATGTGAATGTATATTTACTGTAGAGTGCAAGCAGGGACTCCGGCAGGACTAACTATGACAGCAAAACTAAAAGGGAGAGCCAGAAGGAAACACAAACATGAGGGCTCCCTGAGATGTAAAGCAAACAATCACCTCACCGTCAACAAACCTGAGTGATCAAATGAGACTGAGGAAGACAGCATCTAAACATACCAGTTCACCATAATACTCTACGTCCATGAGTCCCCCAGATCTGCTCCTTTACCTTATGGCAAATCTATTTATAAAAATGCTTGGCTAAATAAATAGGTTTTGAGCCTAGACTTAAACACTGAGACTGTGTCTGAGTCCCGAACACTATTTGGAAGACTATTCCATAATTTTGGGGCTTTGTAAGGAAAAGCTCTGCCTCCAGCTGTAGTTTTCATAATACGTGGTACTGACAAGCAGCCTGCATCCTTTGACCGAAGTAGGCGTGGCGGATCGTAAGACACTAGCAGTTCACTCAGATACTGCGGCGCGAGACCATTTAATGCTTTATATGTCAAGAGTATTATTTTAAAATCAATGCGAAATTTCACAGGGAGCCAATGCAGTGAAGATAGGATAGGGGTGATGTGCTCATATCTTCTGGTTCTAGTGAGGACTTTCGCTGCTGCATTCTGGACTAGCTGAAGCTTGTTTATGCACCTAACAGAACAACCAGACAGTAAGGCATTACAATAGTCCAACCTAGAAGTGATAAAAGCATGAACTAGTTTTTCTGCATCGTTTAGCGACAATATATTTCTTATCTTGGCAATATTTCTGAGGTGAAAGAATGCTATCCTGGTGATATTACCTACATGAGCTTCAAATTTAACAATAACTGTTACAGAACAGTTGGTCAAGGTACATATCAAGCTGTTCCAACCCTGCTGGAAAACTTGCCTTCTGGAAAAGTTCCTGTCATGCACACTCAATCTGCGCCCGGCACTAGGACCCGGAAGTAAGGCGGGCGCCAAACCAGGAAGTATAAAAAAGGTAAACAAACGTTAGCTTACCGCTCAGTCATTGAGTTTCGGCCCATGTCGGTTCCGGCTGTCTGTCTGCTAAACCGTGAGTACTCACTATCTTTGGTTCTGCTTCCTTATATTGTGTGTGTATTTATAGGACGCGGGTTAAATTTGTGTTTTTCCCTTGCTCCTCTTTCGTGAGAGTCCTTATAATAAATCGCGTGGTTATCCTGCCTACTCGCTTACATCCGCGTTTGGGTTTACCATCCACGCTACATTGGGCTAACCGCTAAAGCTGCGTCTTCTGGTCACCGAGGTTAGTTCATCCTGACAGAATGACTGAGCCCTCCGCGGTGAACCCAGCGGATTACGCGCACCTCTGCGACGTGGTAGATCGGCATGCCGCGCTCATTGATAAGCTAACCGGAGAGATCGCTAATCTGCGCCGGGGCCTCCAAGACGTAGCGGCCTTGCGCCGCGAGGTCGCGGAGCTCCGGCGGGAGAACGCGGATCTCCGCGCGGCTGTAGATGACGCGGCTAGCCGGCCTCCCGTCGCGGCGGCCGCGGCGCCGCACCAGCCCCCCCCCCCTCCTTCTGATGTATTTCTTGCGCTTCCAGACAAGTGGGATGGCACTGACGGGAGATGCAGTGTTTTTTTGACATCACTGAATCTAGTGTTTGAGTTCAATTCCACCAAGTACTCCACCGATCGGCTACGCATTGCTCTCCTCGTCTCATTGCTATCCGGGCAGGCAGCTGAGTGGGCCACGGCAGTAATTCGATCAGATTCTGACACCGCCCATTCCTACAATGAGTTCACCCGCCAACTCCAGATGACATTTGAACACCCTGCGGGCGAGGTGGAGATCGACACCAAGCTGTACCACCTGCGGCAGGGAGGATCGTCCGTGAGCCGTTATACTGCAGAATTCCGCACCCTCGCTGTACAGACATCTTGGGGAGATACCGCGCTCCGGACATCCTTTTACGAGGGACTGGCTTCCCGGATTAAGGACGAACTAGCCGGACGAGAGCTACCAGCCACCCTGGAGGGACTGATCCAGCTCGCCCTCCGCATTGACCAGCGCCTCCTCTCTCGTCCGAAGCCAGCCCCGAGGACCCTGCCGCCCACCGCCACCCACGTCTACACTCCATCTCGACCTACAACCATCTTCACTCCCGCCACCACTGAACATGTCGGATCTCCACCTCCTGCCGTGGTTAACACCGGAGCCGGGGAACCCATGCAATTAGGGCGCGCCTCCCTGACCGTGGCGGAACGAGAACGCCGGTTTCGAGAGGGTTTGTGTGCCTACTGTGGGTCGGCGGCTCACCACCGAGCAATCTGTCCACTGCGCCCGGGAAACGCGCAGACCCGGTGAGCAGGAGGAGAGACTCACCGGGCCCCATCCACCTCTCCACCATCACCAATGCCACCACCTCTCGCCTCACGGTTCAGGTAACCCTCCAGTTTGGCCACAAACGGGTCTTAAGTACTGCGTTTATCGATTCTGGTGCCGCAGGCAACTTTATTGACTCCACCTATGCCAAAGAAATGGGGGTGAATGTCGAGGCGTTATCCCAGCCTCTTCGCATTACTTCTGTCGACGGTCGGCCCCTCTCAACCAGCCCCATCACTCACCAGACCCAACTACTCACCTTCGTCATCGACCAACACCAGGAACGGCTACATTTTTACCTCACCTCCATCTCGTCTCCTCCCATCATACTCGGCTATCCCTGGCTGCTACAACACGACCCTCTCATCTCCTGGGCACAAAACCGGATCCTCCAATGGGGGCCGACCTGCAGCGAACTCTGCCTACGGGCACAGGCTGGGACGTGTTCCAAGGAGTCCGAGGCCCCCGAAGTCGACACCAACGCCATCCCACCTGAATATAGGGACCTGGCTGAAGTCTTCTGCAAGAGGAAAGCCACCAACCTACCACCACATCGCCCATACGACCTGGCGATAGAACTTCAGCCAGGCTCCATTCCTCCCCGCGGCCACCTTTACTCCCTATCTACCACCGAGACGCGAGCTATGGAGGAGTACGTCGCCAATGCCCTTCGTCATGGCACCATCCGGCCCTCCTCCTCGCCAGCGGCCGCAGGATTCTTCTTCGTTAAGAAGAAAGGGGGTGAACTTCGCCCGTGTGTCGATTATCGGGGGCTGAACAAGATCACCATAAAAAACCGACACCCGCTACCGCTCACCAACTCAGCCCTGGACGCCCTCTCTGGTGCCACCGTATTTTCGAAGTTGGACCTCCGGAGCGCCTACAACTTGGTGCGCATCAGAGAGGGTGATGAGTGGAAAACGGCATTCATCACGCCTACCGGACACTACGAGAGCCTGGTCATTCCTTTTGGACTCTGTAACGCACCCTCGGCCTTCCAACAGTTCATCAATGACGTCCTCCGGGATATGCTGGGCCGATGGGTGTTCGTCTACTTGGATGACATCCTCATCTACTCCCACAACCTCCAAGAACACATCCAACATGTTCGGGCCGTCCTAAAGAGATTGCTCGCTCACCAACTGTACTGCAAGCTGGAAAAATGTGCCTTTCACAAGCACTCCACCACGTTCCTGGGTTTTGTCATCTCGCCCCAGGGTGTGGCCATGGACCCACAGAAGCTCGAAGCCGTACGTCACTGGCCCCTACCCAGGACACTCAAACAGCTTCAACGGTTTCTTGGGTTTGCGAATTTCTATCGTCGCTTTATCCGGGGCTACAGTACAGTTGCAGCACCACTAACCACATTGACCAGGCCCTCACACCACCCTTTTCGACTCACCCCTACCGCCAACTCCGCCTTCCAAGAATTGTGTCATCGCTTCACCACCGCACCCATCCTCCTCCACCCCGATGCCAACAAACCTTTCGTTGTGGAGGTGGACGCGTCGGATGTGGGCGCCGGCGCGGTTCTCTCCCAGCGAGGTCCAGACCAGAAGCTGCACCCGTGTGGTTTCTTCTCCAAGAAATTTAATCCCACTCAGCAGCGATACGGAGTAGGGGACCGCGAACTGCTGGGCATAAAGTGGGCCTTGGAGGAATGGCGTCACTGGCTCCAGGGCGCCAGTGAGCCGTTCATCGTCTGGACCGACCACCAGAACCTCATCACCATCAGGAACCTCAAACAGCTCAACCCACGACAGGCACGGTGGGCACTGTTCTTCGAACAATATGACTTCCATCTGTCATACCGCCCGGGGTCCAAGAACACCAAGGCCGACGCACTGTCTAGACAACACGATGAGGACCTTCCCCGGGCGGAACCCGTGCCTGTCATCACCTCCTCACGGATCATTGCACCCCTTCAATGGGACTTGGAGACGAGGGTCCGCCAGGCACAGGCTGCGGAGACCGAACCGGCAGGCGTGCCGCCTGGACGACTCTATGTACCCCAAGGACTAAGACCAGAAGTTCTCCAGTGGGGTCACTCTTCCACCGTCGCCGGACACCAGGGAGCCCGAAGAACCCTGTCCTTCGTCGAACGGGCGTTCTGGTGGCCCACCATGAGAAGAGAGGTCACGGAGTTCGTTCAGGCGTGCCCGGTGTGCGCCAGGGCCAAAGATACGAATCAACCATCTCCGGGAGAGCTCCAACCACTTCCAGTTCCTCGACGGCCCTGGACGCACATCGCCCTGGATTTCATCACGGGCCTGCCGGTTTCCGAGGGAAAAAACACCATCCTCACCATCGTTGATCGGTTCTCCAAGGCAGTGCACTTGGTGGCCCTCACCGGACTCCCATCAGCTAAAACCACCGCTGAGCTGATAATGGAACACGTAGTCCGCCTGCATGGGTTCCCCAAGGACATCGTCTCGGACAGAGGGCCCCAGTTCACCGCCCGGTTCTGGAAGGCCTTCTGCCGTCTGATCAACTCCACCAGCAGTCTGTCATCTGGATACCATCCCCAGACTAATGGTCAGACGGAACGGACCAACCAACAACTGGAGCGTTACCTAAGATGTTTTGTTGCTGATCGCCAGCGCTCCTGGGCCCGCTACCTCATCTGGGCAGAACTGTCTCACAACCTCCACGTTTCATCTGCCACCAACTTAAGCCCATTTGAGGTGTGCTACGGTTTCCAACCTCCGATGTTCACCCATCAAGAACCGGAGGTTGATGTACCGTCGGCCCAACAGTTGGTCCGTAGGTGTCGACGGGTCTGGAACCAAGCCAACCTTGCCATCCAGAGAGCCAATAACCGTTACATCACTCAGCACCGCCGTCGACACCCTCCGGGACGATTGTACAACGTAGGTGACAAGGTATGGCTATCCACAAAGAACCTACATCTGCACACGGAATCTCGGAAACTTTCACCTCGCTTCATCGGACCATACCGCATCACACTACGAGTAAACCCTGTCACCTACCGGCTCCAGCTGCCTGCGGCGCTCCGGATTCACCCCATATTCCACACCTCTCAACTCAAACCCTTCATCACATCACCCATGATTCCACCCACCCCCCCAGCTCCTCCTCCCCGGATCATCGACGGCGGTCTCGCCTACACCGTACGCCGAATCCTCGACTCGCGCCCTCGGGGCAGAGGTACTCAGTACCTGGTTGACTGGGAGGGCTACGGCCCTGAGGAGCGGTCTTGGATCCCGGCCCGGTTCATCCTCGACCCCGAACTGATTCGAGACTACCGTCGTAGGGTATCCTCCACCCCAGGACCGTCAGGAGCCAGTCCTGGACAGGGGGGTACTGTCATGCACACTCAATCTGCGCCCGGCACTAGGACCCGGAAGTAAGGCGGGCGCCAAACCAGGAAGTATAAAAAAGGTAAACAAACGTTAGCTTACCGCTCAGTCATTGAGTTTCGGCCCATGTCGGTTCCGGCTGTCTGTCTGCTAAACCGTGAGTACTCACTATCTTTGGTTCTGCTTCCTTATATTGTGTGTGTATTTATAGGACGCGGGTTAAATTTGTGTTTTTCCCTTGCTCCTCTTTCGTGAGAGTCCTTATAATAAATCGCGTGGTTATCCTGCCTACTCGCTTACATCCGCGTTTGGGTTTACCATCCACGCTACATTGGGCTAACCGCTAAAGCTGCGTCTTCTGGTCACCGAGGTTAGTTCATCCTGACAGTTCCTCAGACCAAAGAACAGCCCGTCCAGTCCAATCAGACAGAAAAGTCAATACAGCAAAAATATCGTATACATATATCTTGTTTATACATGGTTATGATATTGTAATATAAAAGAATCAGAAAGAGACTGATAAACAAGCCTGTGTTTATCCAGGTAACCTGTAAGCTAATTAGAACCTGAAATCTTCTGTTTTATGCAGATCACTGGTTTAACTTTGACGAGTTTTGGACGAATAAAAGGTGGAAGAATGTAAGGTTTGTGTTTTAATTGTTGGGGTATTGTTAGGGCAATTTGTTTTTATAGAAACAGTCATTTGAACCAACTACACCAGTGGACAAAAAATGGTAGACAACTTACCTGTTTGAGTAGATGAAAAGTTGGGTTGTTAACCGTAGACATATAATTAACCGAGTCCACCACCAATACTGCTTGAGCTGACTTAAATATCTGAATTGAGTCAAATGAATGTCCTGTCAACTAAACAGCAATGTCAACCATTTTTTTGCCCAGAAAATTCCTCTAAAAGTTGAGTAAATAATAATAAAAAAAAAGAATAGCTGTGCAACTTTTAGGTTGTAACATCATGTGAAAGTTAATGAAACAAAATTCATTAAAATTTCTAAAAATATATGCATAAATCTATATAAAGTCATAACACTTAATATGAAAGCTTGTGCCTCTGCAGGACAGATGGCCACATATTTTAGGATAGATTGTGGGGTTACATGACCTGGAAGTTATGAAATAAAAGCATCAATTTCTATTAAATAATATACATAAATATGCAACGTGATGAGCAAAATCATGATACACCACCATGCATCACATTAACAACAGTAACATTTACTTATTTAAAACAGGGGCGTAGATTTAGGGTGGACGGAGGGGATGTGTCCCCACCAATATCCTCCGACCATTGAAATGTCCCCACCAATAATTTAATCCACTTAAAAATAAATCGTTCTGTCAACATTAACCTAGACACGCAGAAAGGGTTAAATCACGTTCTCTCCTTGAGTCCTCCCGCCCCCAAAACACACATGAACATTTTGATTGGCTGTGCCTTTCCGTGCTATCATGTGATAGGCTATTGGCTGCGTTCAGATACAAGCAGCGCCAAATGCGGTGGATTTTTTTTCCCGTGTGAGAAGGTGTGTTGGGTGACAGACATTAGTGATGGGTAGTTCGAATCATTTTAGTGATTCGGTTCTTTGAATCTCGTTCATCAAAATGAACGAATCTTTTTTTTGAGTAATTTCGTTCTTTTGATCAGAAATAAATTAAAATGTTGCGTTTTCAATAAAAAAAATACCCCCAATACGTCTACATACACACATTTTGGCTATAGTTCCAGTTAAGAAAATATTACAATATAACTAAGAACATATTATAATAAACAGAATAAGTAGCTCACCTTATAAATCAATTAAACAAACAAACAAAAACAAAAAAACAAATAATCCATACTGTAGCCTAACAGTGTAATATATTTGATGTCCTGTGAGGTATTTCTCTGTAATCTTGTGTACTCTTCTGTAAATAAACGCTTGGGTCTTGGTCATGAACTTTTTCGACGGTCCCTTATGGCGCTTTTCCACTGCATAGTACGGCACGACACGGTTCAGTTCTACTCACTTTTGGGGGTTTTCCACTGGGAACAGTACCTGGTTCCTGGTCCTTTTTTTAGTACCACCTCAGCCGAGGTTCCAAGCGCGCCGAACCGTTACCAAAACGTGACGTGTAAACACGGCTGGTCATTACTGCGTCACCGAACTTGCGACACGAAACACAACCGATATATTTAGAACAGCCAGAGAAGGATCGCACGCACCTTTTTGTATTAACCGTCGGCCTCTTTTGAAACAAACTCCTTCATCTCGCTGTTAAAAAGATCCACATGCCGAGAATGAAGAACACCATGCCGTCGATATGCTCCATTGTTGTGTGTTTGTTTGTGGCGCGTTTACGATGACGTCACGGCAGTAGCGGCGCCGCAACTAAACGACAAGTGAGTAATCCCGCCCACGCTAAAGCGTTACTACACTGCAGTGGAAGCGCAAACTGAGCCAAACTGTGCGGAACCGAAGTGAGTTGAACTGAACCGTGTCGTGCCGTACTATGCAGTGGAAAAGAGGCATTAGTGACTCCATTGGTATAATGCGCCGGTACGCAGCGTTTCTGAAAGATTTCACTCCAGCAGGCTGTAACAGGAGAAGATCTAAAAATATTTTTATTTGTAAAAACTTCTCTGTCCACTCCAGAGTGGAAATATGAACAATCGAGTGGACAATCGAAAATATGCCATTTGTCATTTCTGTGTGTTTATTTCTTGATAAACAAATGAGATAATCTCGGTTCACCTCCATTGCTCAAATATCCCCCTCTTGGTCGGCGACTGCAAGTGACGTCACTCCCCATACAATCCCGCCCCACAGTATAGACCCGCCCCTGACGCTGATTGACAGGTTTCTGTGTAACGTGTTGGAAATGCAATTGCAAATGGATTAGCGATTGCGTTTAAATTTTGGCCGGCTTGACGCGCAGCGCAGAGAAAGTGAAAAAGCAAACGTGGTGATTGATTTTGCTGTTTAAATATGGCAGGTTCATGACGTGTAAAACATGGGAAATGCAAATGCAAATGGATTTTTCTTTTTCATTTGAAATTTGGCAGTCAGTGTGCGCTCGCAAAGGCGAAACAGCAAACGGTAATGCAAAGTTTGCAATTGCATTTGAATTATGGCACACTTTGTGCATCCACATCTGGGAAACGCAAATGCAATTTGTAATTGCATTTGAATATTGTCCGCGATATCGCTCCATAGAAAATGGTGTCTACTTTTGAAGCAACCAATTTCCACACAGTAGATACTACAGTATACAGTATTTAAGTTCTTACATTAATTTACCATGATGCAACATGTTTGCAGGACAAACAGGTCTGTTTAAGTTGTACTTTTGGATGGTTTGTAGCCAACCATCAAAGAGAGATGGAAGGCAGTAAAATGACAAGAAAACCAAATTGGACAGTAGAGCAGTGTTTACTTTTAGCTTTATGTTCAGTGTTTGGAAGATATTTATTCTTTCCGCCATTTTGTCCTCTGCTATAGAAACTCTTAAGCCTCTTAAAAGTCCACCTCTCTACTCTTTACAATTTTTACCGTAGGAGCTGTTTTTAGTGCTAAGATGTTTCGTGAATCATTTTTATCTTTGCTAAGATTTAGTCCTAAATTTAAGGGGACATTCTGAGAAAATGTCATAATTCTAAGATTTTTCTTAGAATTTCGTCACTAAGAGCAACTTTTAGGCTTAAGAAGCTTTGTGAATACGGGCCCAGATGACTAGGTTATCTGCTAAAGTGAAGCTACAACATCCTGAATCTGGTCTGGTAATATACTGTATAAAAAAAAATGTTTTCATATTTTTTGCATTATTTATGCATTTTACATTTTATGCATAGTGCATTTAACAGTTGTTAACCCTGTAGAAATCTGCAGGTCAATTTATATTAAGATCCCTTGAGCAAGCCGGTGATGAGGAAAAACTCCTTGATAAGACATGAGACTGAAACTTGAAAAGAAACCAGATTCAAATGGGAATTCATTCACTTCCACCTTCCAAAATTAAAAGGTAAATACAAATTTACAATTAAAAATGAGTTCCATCAGGGTCGGGTACAACATCCAAGAATGAGTCATACTGTACAGTATATAAAAAGGGATGATGAAAAATGGATGCTTAAATTATTATCTTGAGGCCTAGACTTAGAGATTTAATTTCATATTATGCTTAAGAGTTTGTCATTTAAAATGCAATTACTGCTTTAATTAGTGGAAGAATCAAATTGTACAATAAGATACTGCTGGCTGGAAGAGAGACAAAAATTATATTTAAAGAATGAAAGGAGTGGGAGAAAATTTAAGACTTATTGTTTTTCCCACTTTTGGGAAAGTATGAGATGATTGTGTGTGGACCAGGAATGTAGGCCTCACCTTCTTAACTGTCAAACAAGCAATGTTTATTCTGCAGGGATTGCTTAGAGCAGTTTTATTTTAGTGGTGTGATGAAATAAAACAAGTGTCAATGAAATCGTTAACCTAAACTATCTGTATGTCTGAATAATTTTGAACACACGAGCAACATTGCATATTGCAGATTAAGTTTTGTCTTCAAACGACTCCAGTGTGTTAAAATTCAGTTATACAAAATATGAACTAATCCCAGTAAAAAAAAGTCAGTTTTGATTTTCTAATTAATACCTATTGGTGTTGGCATTTGTTTAGATAGAACAAGTAGCTTATTAGTAGCTTATCTTTAAGTAGATTAGACATCACTTTTACTCAACATTTTGATTTCATTTATGCTGCAGGTTAAACTTCAGGGCCCGTATTCACAAAGCTTCTTAAGCCTAAAAGTTGCTCCTATTGACAAAATTATAAGAAAATTCTTAGAATTATGTCATTTTCTTAGAATTTCCCCTTAAATTTAGGACAAAATCTTAGTAAAGATAAAAATGATTCACAAAACATCTAAGCCCTAAAAACAGCTCGTAGCGTAAAAATTGTAAAGAGTAGAGAGGTGGACTTTTAAGAGGCTTAAGAGTTTCTATAGCAGAAGACAAAATGGTGGAAAGAAGAAATATTCTCCAAACACTGAATGTAAAGCTAAAAGTAAACACTGCTCTTCAGTCCAATTTGGTTTTCTTGTTCTTTTATTTCCTTCCATCTTGATTGTATTTTGTTGTCTACATACCAATAAAAAGTGCAACTTTAATAGACTGTCCTACAATCATGTAAACTGTAAAATAATTTTTGTTATTTTGCTCCCATCAACCTGAAATGGATTAAAGATAATAAAAGCAGTGTGATAAATAAATGTAAGAAAATAAATATAGTAACTACTGTGTGGAAATCGGTTGCTTCAAAAGTAGACACATTTTAAACATTTGGCTGTTTAATTATCTTTATGATATTTATATTAACATATACAGTTTCTTCATATGCAAACATTATGATTTAACTGTTTTATTATCATATATTCTGTTTTCCACAAATAGCACATTTCAAGACCTTTACAGAGGTCAGAGGTTATTTTTTTATCAACCAATCACAGTCCTTGAATTGCTGCATCATCCCTAGCAACGGGGTCGACCACACCCCCTCACTAAGATAAAGGATTTTGTACTTTCCTTCCTCAGAGTTGCTCTAAGAAGTTTTCTAAATCACTTTTAGTTTAAGACTCCCAGCTAGAACTTTTTAAGCTAAGATAGGAGCTCTCTGAGAGAATTCTAAGAAGCTTCGTGAATACGGGCCCTGAAGTATCCAGAGGTTGGAAAACAGGTTTCTCTTGTAGTTAAAGACTATGAGCTGAGATGTATGAGAAAGTTTTGCAATCTTTTTTCCCTCTTGCGTATACTGGTGACTCATGACTTATATGTCATTTGCATATAAGCTGTATTTGCATGGATGCATGAATAAACCTTGATAAACCAATCAAATGAGCACCGGTTACAGAGCTTTAAACACGATTATGGCTTTCGAAGCACAACCCTGGGAGTGTCTGAATAGCTCAAATCTGTGTATCCCACATCTTACCACCCACCCTGGCCTGATCAGACCGGAATACTATTGTTTGAATTAGGACTTGTGCATGCAAACAAAACAGGATGTAAAAATTTAAATTTAAGTCCAAGCATAATAATTCATGTTGCAACAAAAATCATGCCATTAGTGCTTATTTAACATGAACTTTTTCTAATCAGTTCTAATTAATCAGAGGTGAGGGTAGTTTTCACATTTTGAAATGAGTACTACTACTACTACTACTAATAATAATAATAATTCTTAATTAATCATCTTGGGCTAAATCTATTCCACCTAAAACCATAAACAGGCTCATGTTTTACCCAAAAACCCCACATTGGTGTACTTTTATAATAATGCATCACTACTGTGTTTAGTGAGTCCTAAAACACCATATTTAACCACATTGCAACACTGATATTAAAGTAGATTTAAGTTTGATGGGACGCTGTAAACTCTAATGCATTATTTTTCCTGCTCTGTTGAATCTTTGGGTTTGAGCAGTATTTCTGATGTAGAGAGCCTGGAAAGCATTGGACAGTAGTGCAGAAACATCAGACTAGTGTATTCAATTCATAGTTCCTTTGTAGTACTTGATACTCTGTTGTTCCAAAGACGACATGAGTCAGTCTGCATGCCAGAGACGTCACGTGAGATTGGAGTTGGATTTAGCGTAGCAAGACTAGTTTCAACGGTAACAGCCGCCACTCCATTCCATCCATGTGACCATGGATGTACTGCTGATACTTTCTTTTTTTCTTTTAATTATATATTTGTTAATTTTTTTTCAGAATTCTTACTTTAATCTCTGAATCTGAGAAGTCAGAACTCAAATATTCTTTAATGGTGACCCTAATACTCTTTTTAAATGCCACATTTTTGCATAATTCTGACTGAAAAAAAAATCTGAAAGTTTCTCAATCCAAATAGTAAAATATTTAATGTATGTCAGTAAACGCTTATGTACTGAACATCACAATACTAGGTTGTTGATGCATCACACATGAAATACACCCAATAGTAATAATGTCATGTGCTTGACAAATGTTAGATACTAATAAGTGTATTGAAATTAATGAAAGAATGATGGTATTTAAAAGCTTTTCTCGGCCCATGAGATTGCCTGCTATTGCGTAAGACTCACTTCTGTATTAGCCAGTGTCTGCCCCATAAACCCACTTTATCTCCATCCTGTTCTCTCTCCCTCTTATTATCTTTCCCCCTCATCCGACACTTTATTTTTTGCTGACCTTCATTAGTTCTTCATTAGTTCAAAAGGCAAAATTGGTTATTCATATTGTTAATGCATTGTGTTTATTACAGTAATCGTAGAAGTAATTTATTATCTTTTCTAGCTTTTCAGAAATCTACTGGACTGTAGAGAAGAGCTCCAGTTTTGAATTCTGGAAAATAAATGAACATTGCCTTTTTATTCCCTCTGCCCAGGCTGGAAGAGGAACCATCAAGCCTCAGAGCGGATTCAACGCCAATGGTGATGCCGACACTCTTTTCAAGGCTATGGAAGGATTCGGTTAGTCACAGCACACACTGTCACGAACTAACCTGAGATGACCAGAAGACGTAGCTTAGCGGTTAGCCCTTTGTTGCGTGAATGGTAAACCCAAACGCGGAAGAACACGAGTAGGCAGGATAATCACGCTATTTGTTCTAAGGACTCTCATAAAAGGAGAGCAAGGGAAAGACACAATCTAACCCGTGTCCTATAAATACACACTCAATCAGAAAGTAATACCAAGATAGTGAGTACTCACGGTTTGGTGAACGATTCCGAAACGACATCGGGCGAACTCAATGACTGAGCGTTGTACTATCGTTTGTTTACCTCTTTTATACTTCCTGGTTTGACGCCCGCCTTACTTCCGGGTCCTAGTGCCGGGCGCAGATCGAGTGTGCATGACAGTACCCCCCTGTCCAGGACCGGCTCCAGATGGTCCTGGGGTGGAGGATACCCTGCGACGGTAGTCCCGAATGAGCTCGGGATCGAGGATGAACCGTGCTGGGACCCAAGACCGCTCCTCGGGGCCGTAGCCCTCCCAATCGACCAGGTACTGGGTACCTCTGCCCCGAGGGTGCGAATCGAGGATCTGTCGCACTGTGTAGGCGGGACCGCCGTCAATGACTCGGGGGGGAGGAGCAGGGAGGGTGGGTGGAATCATGAGTGAAGTGATGAATGGTTTTAGCTGAGATGTGTGGAATACAGGGTGGATCCGGAGCGCCGCACGCAGCTGGAGCCGGTAAGTGACAGGGTTAATTTGTAGAGTGATGCGGTATGGTCCGATGAAACTGGGTGATAGCTTTCGTGATTCGGTGTGCAGATGAAGGTTTCTGGTGGAAAGCCATACCTTGTCACCTACGTGGTACAAACGTCCCGGGGGGGGTCGACGGCGATGTTGGGTGGCGTAGCTGATGTTAGCGCGTTGAATGGCGAGATTGGCCTGGTGCCACAGCCGCCGACACCTACGGACCAACTGTTGGGCCGATGGTACGTCAACCTCCAGTTCCAACATCGGAGGTTGGAAACCATGACAAACCTCAAATGGGCTTAGGTTGGTGGCTGAGGAGACGTGGAGGTTGTGGGAGAGTTCGGCCCATTTGAGGTAACGGGCCCAGGAGCGCTGGCGATCCGAAACAAAGCACCTCAGGTAGCGCTTCAGTTGTTGGTTGGTCCGTTCCGTCTGACCATTAGTCTGGGGATGGTACCCTGATGAGAGACTACAGGTGGAATTGATCAGACGGCAGAAGGCCTTCCAGAACCGGCCGGTGAACCGGGGCCCCCTGTCCGAGACGATGTCCTTTGGGAACCCATGCAGTCGGACTACGTGTTCCAGTATCAGCTCGGCTGTGTTTTTTGCTGATGGGAGTCCGGTTAGGGCCACAAGGTGCACGGCTTTGGAGAACCGATCGACGATGGTTAGGATGGTGTTCTTTCCTTCTGATGCCGGCAGGCCCGTGATGAAATCCGGGGCGATGTGCGTCCGGGGCCAGCGGGGAACTGGGAGTGGTTGGAGCTCTCCGGGTGCAGGTTGGTTTGCGTCCTTGGCCCTGGCGCACACCGGGCATGCCTGAACGAACTCTATGGTGTCCTTGCGGATGGAGGGCCGCCAGAAGGCCCGTCGGATGAACGTAAGGGTTCGTAGAGTTCCTGGGTGTCCGGCGATGGTGGATGAGTGACCCCACTGGAAAACCTCTGTCCTTAGCTGTTGTGGCACGTAGAGTCATCCAGGCGGCATGCCTGCCGGTTCGGTCTCCGTAGCCTGTGCCTGGCGGACCCTGGTTTCCAAATCCCAGTGGAGGGGTGCGATGATGCGAGATGGGGGAATGACAGGCACGGGGTCCACCCGGGGGAGGTCGTCCTCATGTTGACGTGATAGGGCGTCTGCCTTGATGTTCTTCGACCCCGGGCGGTATGACAGATGGAAGTTATATTGTTCGAAAAACAGTGCCCACCGTGCCTGTCGTGGATTGAGCTGCGCACGGCGTCCAGGGCTGAGTTGGTGAGTGGTAGCCGGTGTCGGTTTTTGATGGTAATGTTGTTTAGCCCCCGATAGTCGACACATGAGCGAAGTTCACCGCCTTTCTTCTTGACGAAGAAGAACCCCGCGGCGGCAGGCGATGTGGATGGCCGGATGGTTCCATGACGGAGGGCATTGGTGACATACTCTTCCATCGCCTGTGTCTCCGAGGTGGATAGTGAGTAGAGATGGCCGTGGCGGGGTACGGAGCCCGGCTGGAGCTCTATGGCCAGGTCACAAGGACGATGAGGTGGGAGGTAGGCAGCCCGTCTCATGCAGAAAACTTCAGCCAGGTCCCGACCTGATTTTGGGTTTTCATTAGCTGTAAGCCATCATCATCATAATTAAAAGAAATAAACACTTGAAATATATCAGTCTGTGTGTAGTGAATCTATATAATGTATGAGTTTCACGTTTTGAATTGAATTACAGAAATAAATCAACTTTTTGATGATATTCTAAATTATTGAGTTGTACTTCACGGACATTAGCATGGTTTTAGCATGCTCGAAAGGCATACATGAACATGGTGCATCCGGCTGCCAATGGCACAGGTGCTTGGGACTATATAATATAATATATGTATATATATACACACACACACACACACACATATATATATATATATATATATATATATATATATATATATATATATCAGGGTTTGACATTAACTTTTCTGCTCACTGTCCAATGTGGCTAGTGGATTTCCGGAGTCACTCGCCATTCAGCCTTTTTACTAGCCACAATTTTGTTACCAGAAAATCACACTTTTTTCTTCACCATGATACGTTAATGTTTGTTATATCTAGATTTACTTATAAATGACAGCATACACTGAATCACTATACATGTAGTAGTAGTCAAGTATTCAGTACTGTTAAGATCGCTCCCAATATAAAAACATGCAAACATGAACAGTATATTCTGCTTATTGCTGTTACGACATGAAATTGAAAAATAACAGATTCAGTACAACTGAACTCATTCTGATATTAAAAATACAGCAACTCAGAACATGTATAATTTTAGTGTGTTGTGTACTATTATCAGGTATTATTATTCATTATGTATTATTATATCAGAATTCTGAGTTAGGACAATGGACTCTGGTCTATCTTGTAGTGTTGACTCTTTATAGTGTGAGGTAATTCAATCAATTGATGAATTTTCTATCATTTAACATGAAATCTAAATAGATTTTAATAGTGATTACTTTTTTATACATAATCAGTAAATAACCTGCGAAAGGGGCAAACATTCTCATCCTGTTGAGAAGCAATAGCCCTTTAAGGAAATTATACACACACACCAAACAGGAAGTAAAAGTGTGTGTGTGTGTGTGTGTGTGTGTGTGTGTGTGTGTGTGTGTGTGTGTGTGTGTGTGTGTGTGTGTGTGTGCGCGCGCGCAATGCATGTGTGAACATGTGTAGAGAGAGGTATTAAATGTCCTCATTACATTCATGCGCGTTTTATGCGCGTAATATTACGTTGCAATGCGTTTATTATATCGGATGCCTTTAGAGAAAACTATAATAAAAATATATTGTCATACCAAAGAATGAACTGCCCGCTAGTGGTTATTGAGACTAAAGTTATTACCCGCCACAGCCGAATTTTACACTTTTTCGTATCGTTGCCGCGAAAGTTTCGCAACGCGCGAGTTTCCTCGTCTAAGAACAACAAACGGAATTCATCTCCAAACAACTAAAACTCCGACACAGAGGTACGTTATAATGTCTACCGTTCAGCTTGTTCAGTGTGTAGAGTGCAGGATGTTTAGACATTCTTCCTCCGTCATTAGCGATAACTTTATTTGTGATAGGTGTGTGTTAGTGAGCACTCTGACGGAGAAGATTTCAGCGTTAGAGGAGCGCATCCAGACTTTAGAGAGTGTTAGACAGTGTGAGAGCAGCGTTATTCCTGTAGCGGACAGTCTGGGTGCCACAGGCAGAGATAATCAGCCCCCGACTACGGCATTAGAGCCCTCACAGCGGGGCGAGTGGGTGACGACTCGGCGGCATACTCGTTCAGCCAAAGCTAACGCTAAGGCTAGCCCACCGGAGCACACCTCCTCTGCGCCTCACGTGTCCAACAGGTTTGCTCTCCTCAGTGCTGCACCCACTGAGAAACCTGAAAGAGCTCTGGTTATAGGAGACTCTATACTGAGACACGTGACATTAGCTAGACCTTTAGGGGCACCAGCGGCAGTGGTTAGGTGTATCCCGGGAGCCAGAGCACCGGACATAGCAGGTAATCTTAGGGCTCTAGGACAGCACAGGTTCTGTAAGATAGTGGTACATGCTGGAGCTAACGATATACGCCTTCGTCAGTCAGAGGTTAGTAAGAGTAACTTTACAGAGGTGTTTAAATTAGCAAAGGCGATGTCCGATGAAGTAGTATGCTCTGGTCCCATCCCAATGAGACGTGGTGACATAGCTTACAGCAGGTTATGGTCGCTGAACCGCTGGATGTCCAGGTGGTGCTCCAAAAATAATGTGGGCTACATAGATAATTGGAAGACCTTTGAGGGCAAAGCTGGCCTGTTAGGGCGGGACGGTGTCCATCCCACTCGGGAAGGTGCTGCTCTCATTTCCTGCAGTATAGCTCATAGTCTCAGTAGAGGTCTAGTTAATCGGTGACAATCCAGAGCCCAGGCCAGGGAGCAGACAGACAGGCTAAACCAACCGTCTGCTAGCTGCATAGAGTCGTCACTCAGGGTTCACCATATTGAGACTGTGTCTGTTCCCCGATCTAAGCAAAAATGTAGAAAGACTCAGAAAGTCTGTTTTCATTCATTCATTCATCTTCTATACCGCTTAATCCTGTGTTCAGGGTCGCGGGGGACCTGGAGCCTATCCCAGGAGAGAAAGTCTGTTTTAATCATTTAATTAACAAAAAGACCACAAACTCCGATCACACTAAATGCGCAGCCGGCACCTCTGATCTGAAGATAGGATTGTTAAATATTAGATCTCTCGCATCAAAAGCAGTTATTGTTAATGAAATTATCACAGATCAGACGTTTAATATACTCTGTTTAACTGAAACATGGGTTAAACAGGATGAGTATGTAGCTCTAAATGAAGCTAGTCCTCCTGGATACAGCTACATACACCAGCCTCGGTTAACTGGTAGAGGAGGAGGCGTCGCAGTTATTCATAATGATAATCTGTCTATCGTACAAAAACACGGACACAAATTTAACTCATTTGAAATTCTCTATAGTAACATAAGTCTATTTAAGTATATTAAATCAGCTCAGTCGATTCCACTAATTATAATTTACAGACCTCCAGGGCCCTATTCTGAATTTCTTAGTGAATTTGCGGATTTCATCTCAGACCTGGTCGTTTCTGTAGACAAAGTGTTAATTGCTGGAGATTTTAACATTCATTTTGAGAATCCAGAAGACCCTCTGAGAACAGCATTTATATCCATACTGGACTCCGTAGGCGTAAATCAGTGTGTAGTAGGACCCACTCATAAAGCAGGTCACACTTTAGATTTAGTAATATTCTTTGGATTAATTATAAGAAATGTATTCACAATTCCACTGTCTGAAATTATCTCAGATCACTATCTTGTCTCCATTCAAGTGTGTCACAGTGATAATGTACGCACAGCACCGCGCTACCGTATTAAACGTACATTCACATCAACTACCACACAGAGTTTTATCAGTAATCTCCCAGAGTTACCAACTTCGATTAGGCCACCGTCTGACCCCACAGAACTTGATCAGGCGACTGAATATTTAGAGTCGACACTTCGTTGTACCTTAGATAATGTAGCCCCAGCTAAAAGAAAAATTATTAGAGATAAGAAACTCGCTCCCTGGTATAACGATCACACGCGCACTTTAAAACAGACTGCTCGGAAATTAGAGCGTAAATGGCGTCAAACTAAATTGTTGGTATTTCAAATAGCATGGAAAGAGAGCATCCTGAACTATAGGAAAGCTCTTAGTGTAGCTAGATCAACGTATCTCTCCACTCTTATAGAAGAAAATAAAAATAATCCTAGATTTTTATTTAAAACCGTAGCCAAATTAACCAGAAATAAGACCACTACAGAAATCTCCACAACATCATGCAACAGTGAGTACTTCATGAACTTTTTTAATAATAAAATTGTTAATATCAGGCATAAAATTGAGGCTTTGAAACCAAACAATGTAATTGATACAGATGTTAACCTAGCCATGTCAGATTCAAACCTAGAATACTTTACTCCTCTTGAAGAGAATGAACTAAATTCACTCATCTCTTCTGCAAATTCATCAACCTGTATATTAGATCCTATACCGACACATTTTCTTAAACAGATAGTACCAGTAATAACAGAACCGCTGTTGAGAATAATTAATTCCTCACTCAGCATTGGTTATGTTCCAAAATCTTTTAAAGTAGCAGTTATCAAACCAATAATTAAGAAACCTGACCTCGACCCCTGTCAGCTGTCCAATTATAGGCCAATATCAAACCTCCCCTTTATCTCTAAGATTCTGGAAAAGATAGTAGCGGAGCAGCTACTGTATGCTCATATCTACATAGAAATGGTATACATGAACTGTATCAGTCAGGATTTAGGCCTCATCACAGCACAGAAACAGCACTCGTTAAAGTAGTAAATGACCTCCTATTGGCCTCTGATCAGGGTTGTGTAACTATGCTTGTATTACTCGACCTCAGTGCAGCTTTTGACACTATTGATCATGCTATTCTTCTTCACAGATTAGAAAATGTAGTAGGAATTAAGGGTACAGCCCTCTCCTGGCTCAGATCCTATTTGACCGATCGTTATCAGTATGTAGACTTAAATGGTGATTATTCTGCATGTTCTCTAGTGGAGTTTGGCGACCCGCAGGGTTCAGTTTTAGGCCCACTGCTTTTTTCCCTTTACATGCTTCCTCTGGGCAGCATAATCTGTAAGAATGGTATTAGTTTTCATTGTTATGCTGACGACACACAGCTATACGTCTCAACAAAACCTGATGAGAAAAACCATCTTACTAAAGTTGAGCAATGTGTGCAGGACATAAGAAATTGGATGCTAATTAACTTCCTTCTGCTTAATCCGGATAAGACAGAAGTTCTAGTCATAGGACCGCATACAGCTAGAAGTAAAATCTTAGATCACACCGTAACTTTAGAAGGCCTTTCTGTTCCGTCAAGTGCAACAGTAAAAGACCTCGGCGTGATTATAGATTCCAGCCTTTCATTTGAAGCTCATGTAGATAATATCACCAGGATAGCATTCTTTCACCTCAGAAATATCGCCAAAATAAGAAATATATTGTCGCTAAACGATGCAGAAAAACTAGTTCATGCTTTTATTACTTCTAGGTTGGACTATTGTAATGCCTTACTGTCTGGTTGTTCAGTTAGGTGCATAAACAAGCTTTAGCTAGTCCAGAATGCAGCAGCGAGAGTCCTCACTAGAACCAGAAGATCACCCCTATCCTATCTTCACTGCATTGGCTCCCTGTGAAATTTCGCATTGATTTTAAAATACTACTCTTGACATATAAGGCATTAAATGGTCTCGCCCCGCAGTATCTGAGCGAACTGCTAGTGTCTTACGATCCGCCACGCCTACTTCGGTCAAAGGATGCAGGCTGCTTATCAGTACCGCGTATTATGAAAACTACAGCTGGGGGCAGAGCTTTTTCTTACAAAGCCCCAAAATTATGGAATAGCCTTCCAAATAGTGTTCGGGACTCAGACACAGTCTCAGTGTTTAAGTTTAGGCTCAAAACCTATTTATTTAGCCAAGCATTTTTATAAATAGATTTGCCATAAGGTAAAGGAGCAGATCTGGGGGACTCATGGACGTAGAGTATTATGGTGAACTGGTATGTTTAGATGCTGTCTTCCTCACTCTCATTTGATCACTCAGGTTTGTTGACGGTGAGGTGATTGTTTGCTTTACATCTCAGGGAGCCCTCATGTTTGTGTTTCCTTCTGGCTCTCCCTTTTAGTTATGCTGTCATAGTTAGTCCTGCCGGAGTCCCTGCTTGCACTCTACAGTAAATATACATTCACATTATACATTGTGACTGTGACCATACCTAATTGCAATCTCTCCTCCTCTTCTCTTCCTCCCCCTCTTTCTCTTTCCTCTCTCCCCCTGTCTCCCCCTTTCACTCTTTCTCTCTCTCTCTCTCTGTCGAGCTACACATGTTGTTCCTGACATTTCTCATGGAGAGGGCTCAAGACCCTGCTGGTTCAACTTTGAAGACTTGAGGAGGGTGTTTGATCACTCTTGTTATGACAGAGAGGCTGGGAGAAAAGTTTTAAAGCTTCATCAGGGTTCTCACCTAGCCTATATAACTACACAATAAAGTCCCGAATGCTGGCACTTTTGAATGGATGGATGACTGAGCCCTTATGTGATGTACTCTTTCTCAGAAGGAGTCAAGGACAAACTAGTCCCTCAGGAACTACCTACATCGCTATACAAACTCATGGACCTGTCTAGTGTGTTCCCTGGCCTTCTTGATGTTTGTTCTTCAAAGACTCCTTGAAAATAACTTTTTCTTCAAGGCTAAAAAGTGTGGGTCATACACTGAATACTTCATGGCTCTGTGTCACAATTGGACTTTGTTACAATGCTCACTGGGCTCATGGCATTGATCAAATGCTCCTGTCTTACAATTTGGCTTTGTCATTCTCCGGCACCTGGATTTTCTTGTGCTAAGCTCAGCCCCCTGATAGATAGGTTTGCAGTTGTGCCATACTTGTGCTTTAAACTTTTCCACAACTTTATCCCTGACCTGAAACCTCTGAGGGTTCTACAGGAAGCTGAATTTATACTGAAATTAAATTACAGTGGATTCTAGTTAGGGATATCAGGGAAAAAGGGCTGAATACAAATGCATGCCACACTTCAGATTCTTATTTTAAAAACATTTTGAAAACAATTTAGCATTTTCCTTCTATTTCACAATTATGTGCCAGTGTGTGTTGGTTTATCACATACAGTAAGATCCTAATAAAATACATTTACACTTGTGGTTGTAATGTGACACAAAGTTCAAGGAGTATAAATACTTTTGCAAGGCAGTATATAGTTTTAGGTACAGTAATCTGTAACAAACACTTGACTTTCAGTCAGTTAAAAAAAATACAATGCCCATAATCCCCTGCAGGTTGTGCCATGGTCTGGGTGTGGCTCTTGTGACAGACAAGCTGTTTAAATACTAGTTCATCTTTCTTCTCCTGCATTCACTCTGTCGAGGAGCTGTGGAAAGGTCATTTTTGGTAAGTTCATTTATGTTAAATCTGCATTCTAATTAAGGATGCTTCTAGATAAGTTTAAAGTTTTTACCTGTTACGATCATTTTTTACTTGTCAGGTAATGTGTGTTGGTTTTTAATTTATTGTGCACTGTTTTTTTTCCCCTTTTGTGCCAAGCAGAAATTAAAAAGAAGGGAGAGGAAAGAGACAACAAAAATGGTAAGTCAAAAATTATGTTAATTTTTTTTTAACAATTATGCTTTTAGTGATTATGATCACAATAATGATGATGATTAATGAATCCTGAACAGAATTCTTTGTGCCACTCTAACAACAAAAGTTTTACCTTATGCATATCTTGTAAAAATCTTTTTGCTCAAGTGCTCATTGCTCACACCACTATAATAAAAATGGTCTGCACAAAACAGGCTCAGCAACCATCCTGCATTACTGGTTAAGGAAGGGCGATGCCTACATTCCAGGTCCACACACAATCATCGAACTCTCCCTCAAGTGGGGAAAAAAACCAAAACAATTCTTACAAGTTCTCCCACTCCTTTCATTCGTTCTATAAAATTTTATGTCTCCTTTCACACCAGCAGTATCTCATTGTGTAATTAGATTTTTCCACTAATTAAAGCAGTAATTGATGACAAGCTCTTAAGTTTGGGCTTTAAAATAATAATTTAAGCATCACTTTTTGGTTACTTGTGTGTGACTCATTCTTGGATGTGTCTGTTCCCTGATGGAACATCAGTCTCATGTTTGATCCAATAGATAATCTCACCAGAATACTATACACTTGTATTTTGATTTTTTGAAGGTAAAAGTGAATGAATTCCCTTTTGAATCTGGTTTCTTTTCCCACTTCAGTTTCATGCCTTATCAGGAAGTATTTCCTCATTACAACAAGCTTGCTCAAGGGATCTAAAGAGATCATAGATAAGATCTATATATTAGATTTTGGAGCTTTACTTGTAAGGTAAATGGCAGCATGCATGGCTTAGTGGTTAGCATTGTTGCCTTGCACATCCATTTCCTGGGTTCGGTTCTCACCTCAGGTCTGTGTGCATGGAGTTTGACTGTTTTCCCCTTGCTCGATGGGTTTTCTTTGGGTTCTCCGGTTTCCTCCCATTGTTCAAAGATGTGCCGATTAGGCTAATTGGCGTTCCCAAATTGCACGCTGTGTGTGAATGTTGACTCAGTGGATCAAGGCTTGGGGTTACTGATTGGAAGATCAGGAGTTCAAGTCTCCGCACCAACAAGTTTCCACGGTTGAACCCTTGAGCAAGCGCTCTAGGGGCGCCGAATTCTGGCTGTCTCTGCGCTCTGACCCCCGCTTCCTAACTTGGATATCTGAAAAAAATCTATTTTTCATGCTGTAATGTACATGTGACAAATATTTTAATTATTATTATCTAAAGTATCCATAGGTATTGCCCTTATTGCTCTTAAGGTATTGTAGTTAAATATGTGCTGAGATGTAGAAAACGTTTTGTCACCTTTTTTGTTCCTCTTGAGTATACTAATGACTCATAGCATTTGCATATGAGTTGTTTGCATAGATGCATACGTAACCCTTAATGAACATTAATAATCACTATTATACCAATTAAACGAGCATGGATCCTGGGCTGCAAACACAAAGCTGGCTTTCTCACAGGCAAGAAAAGTTTGATACACAAACACAATAGAGAAGTGAGCTTGCATTTCATCTTCTGAAACATTCTGCTCTGTTGAATCAGGAGCACATGATCCCACGTCCTTCCACCCACTGTGGCCTGATCAGACAGGAACGCTGTTTTTTGGATTGGGATTTGTGCATAAATAATTAATGCTGCAAAAAAAAGTTAAATAGATCAACTATAACTGCAGGGATGCATTCCATGGTCTGTCCTTTGTTCCGCCAAGTGCCGCTCTTAAAGCAAAGTTTTAAAAGGCGTGGGATTTCTCTATTTTGGAAGATGGGGCAACATAAAGTCGCTTTCTTACTTCTGTGAAAAGGCTAGCGACAGTTGTAGTTGTGGGGTGTACAGTAGTGTCCTGTGCATCTCTTATTACTCATATTAATTGGTGGAAATTTGGACCAATATTCAATTCAATTCAGTTTTATTTGTATAGCGCTTTTAACAATTGACATTGTCTCAAAACAGCTTTACACAATCAAAAGAATTATTTAAGTTTGTATGGAATGTGAATGTGTATGAATCAAAATGTTCAGATAGTCCCTGGTGAGCAAGCCCGAGGGCGACAGTGGCAAGGAAAAACTCCCTGAGATGGTAATCTCACCATCTCACAGTATCTCACAATATCACAGTATACTTACAGTACCATAGGAAGTGTCATACTTTCATACTTTTTCTTATTATTAATAATATATGTAAGTGCATGCTTGGAAAAATTAAATAATAACAGTATTTAAAAGCTTTACTGTAAGATTGTCTTTATTTCTGTACAGTAGTACAGGCGGAGCAAAAGGCAAAACCCAGGTTTAACTTCTGGAAAATAAATGAACTTTGCCTTTTTATTCCCTCTGCCCAGGCTGGAAGAGGAACCATCAAGCCTCAGAGTGGATTCAACGCCAATGCTGATGCCAACGCTCTTTTCAAGGCTATGAAAGGATTCGGTTAGTCACAGTGCGCACTGCCACACAGCTGTTTCTGAGTGCCAGAAACTAGTTTTTTTATTTTAGACAAGTCTAAACTTTTACTGTATGAATGTAGAACTGGTATACCAAAGGATTATAATGCATTTCAGTATACTAACAGTTTGAATCATCCTTGACGCAAGACATGACTTATGGGGAAAAAAAAAAATTATAGGATTTAAAATGGGAAAGTGATACAGGAGTAGATTGGGTAACAGAAAAACATAGTTAAAGCTTAGCTTAAGAGTTATGTACAGTAGTTTCACTTAATGCTTATATATATATATATATATAAGAGCGAAAGTGAATGTTGATTTAATGATTCAGTTAATCTTGCTGGCTTGGTGGACAGTTTGGATATTTGAATAACAGAAACACAGGGACTACTATGCTACCATTTTCCTTCATGCCTTTTTAAATAATACCTATTTATGGCAGCAAATGTTACTACTTCAGCTTCCAGTCAGCAAGATGTTCAGTGCCATTCATAAGTGAACATTTCCACATTTTGTATTTTATATTTAATGTACATTTTACACATTATATGTATGTAACCTACATTTACATTCTACATTTAGGCATTTGGCAGACGCTCTTATCCAGAGCGACTTAAATTTTTTTTTTATCTCATTAAACATCTGAGCAGTTGAGGGTTAAGGGCCTTGCTCAAGGGCCCAACAGTGGCAACTTGGTGGTTGTGGGGTTTGAACCTGGGATCTTCCGAACTGTAGTCCAATGCCTTAACCACTGAGCTACCCCTGGCCTACAAGTTAACCTTAATGTAATATTAACACTGGCGTTTGCTGTGTGTTGAGGCACGGATGAAAAAACCATTCTGCAGCTGCTGACGTCTCGCAGTAATGCTCAGCGCCAGCAGATCAAGACCGCCTTCAAAAACCTGCACGGCAAGGTAAAGACCACATTTTCAACTGTTCAGAATGCTTTAAATGAAATGAAAAGTAAAAAAAAAAAAATCTAACTTCTTACATAAATATCTATAAATACTATCAACCTTTAGTCCTAAATTAAAATTCCTGAATTCAAATGTGTCTCTCTTTTTTCATTGTCTGGTGATGTAGAGTTAACATTAATCATGCTAGAGCAAACACCTAAAGAAAACATCCGAACAATGACCCTAACAGCACATCACTCAGCACTAAGGGACTGCTTTATTATTTAGAGTCAAACAAGTGAAACGTCTTTTCTTATCTGTGGTTCCGTTTAAGGCTTGCTGACTTTGAAAGGCTGAAATAGTTGTAAAAGGAGCAGCAAAAATAAAAAAAAATAAAAAAAGTTAGTTAGTTATAAAGATAGTGAGGATGAGCACCTCTTATCCTATAATCACTTTAGTGAAATGTGTTTGTACTGTATATTAGAGCAAGCAAAAACCCATTTAAATGAGGCATGAATTCCAATTTGGAAAATAAAGACCATTGCTAATACTGTATGCTATTGTTAACAACCTATATTTTCTTTGCTAATGCCATGTTAGAATAGCATTGAATCAGAGACAGAGGTGAACAACGATTTCAGGTAAAACTGTGTAGTTGCTTTAAAACAAAAATAATCATCTAACAGCTTCATATAAGTAATAAAACTAGTCATCCCCTTGATGATAATTTCTGATTACTTCATCTATCCATTACATACAGTACTCCTGATTAATACATATTTACTTTTCTTGTAAAAGTATATATTTTTCTTTCTCTCATTGTTTTTAATTCTGATTATTACAATGGTTTTTTTTTTTGTCCTTGTGTTTTTCCCTTCTTCAATCCAAATGGTAAATTATATTTTTATTCAGTAAAAAAAAGGCTCAATTTGAAAGAATGCCTACTGTAGATCGTGTTTGCTGATACACCCAGTAACCGACAGTAAATGATTCAACTGTAAAAGAGACAAGAACTGTATGAGAGCAAAAATATCTTGGTAGTTGTTTAGTAAATAATTAAAGAACCTGCAATATAAAAAAATAAAAATTCCAGAATTTGACCATGTTCTTCCTGAAAAGAACTCAGAAAAGTTTGTACAGGTGTCTCTTGGTGTTTTAATATTGCACATAATGACCACTCTGTCATAAATTTCTAAAACTGCTTCAGAGTTGCTGTAGGCCTCTTGGTAGCCTCTCTGACCAGTTTCCTAATGGCTCTTTCATCCAGTTTGGAGCGACATCTTTATCCAGGGAGGGTCTGTGTTGTACCAAATACTTTGTTACGTGGTGGGCGTTAGAGAAATGCAACAAGGGATGTAGTAATATTTATAAAAGCAGGGCTCCTGAAGGGGGTCAGTGAAATAGGAGAGAGTCCTTACGACACACACATGGGAAGACCTTCCAGTTTGGGGATAGTGTGGGATTATTAACTGGAAACTAAAAAAGAAAACTGAAACCGGTTAATAGGGTTCTGGGAACTAAAAATAAACTTTTTCATCCTCTCTGTACCTTACTAAGTGTTTGTGTGATTTTATTGTCTTGAACTTGAATGCATGCTTATATTTGTTGTTTCATTTTCTTAGTTTTTGTGTTTGTCTTTGGTTTTAATACCTTGCAGGTGCTACCTAGTGATCACACAAAGTGCCCAGGTATCAGGGCTCTTAAATAAATATGCACATCCATGCTTATTGTGCTTACGGTACCGTTGCATGGCAACCGTGCATTTATATGGCTGTGGCTAGCTTCACCTGATTAAGCTTACAAGTAATTTTAAGGAGAGGAGCGATCCTTTTTCAACTCAGTGATGCTGGTTTTTTTTCCTGGCAAGATGTTATATTTTTCAGTCGGATGTTAAAAGGTCTGCTGAGTAAATACAGCTGGATAAATCAAAAACTTTCAGTCTTTAAATCAGGCTGCAATTTATTTATTTTTTTTACCTTTAAGGGAGGTGAGTGATTCTTTTCTATACCCACTGTATGTGAATTTATGTTTGAGAATTATTCATTATAGTTCAGTACTGTATATAAAGAGGGTTGTCTATTTGAACAATTACGTTCATAGAAAGTAATAAGTTTTCTGTGGTTACATTCAAGGATGGGAGTTTACAATTACTGATAAAGGCCACAGCATGTTTTTGTAATCTGGTGATTTTTAATTATTTATTTATTTACATGTGTCCCGTGAGGGAAATGCAAAAAGTGTAACACTGAAATGTGATTCGTTCGTGCTTGAGTTGATTCCTATGGATTTACGTCAATTTTAAAACAAAGATTCACAAACAAGAATAAACCCATCACAATTCAGGAGAGTTTTGATTACAGATTAGATTGCTTCTGAGCTCAAAGTGAAAAATAATTTGTTTTTTTTTATTTATTTATTTTAAATCAGGATTCAGTTACAGTAGATGGGGGGAAACACATAGACTTAGTGATGCTTGTAAAATGATTTACTTAATTAACTACAGAAGGACACATTGATTCTTTTTCTTTTTTCCCCCTCCTTTGTCCTGTGAACCTGTCAACCTCTAGCTTGTGAATCCATCTTGTCTTGTTCGAAATGGTAATTTCATATACCTCTCAATTTTCTCTCTCTCTCTCTCTAGGATTTGGCAGCGGAACTGGAGTCGGAGCTAGGAGGACACTTTGAGACTGTGATTTTGGCACTGTTGGACACTCCTACAATGTATGATGTGAAATGCCTAAAGCATGCAATTAAGGTATATTTACACACAAACACACACAATTCAATTCAAGTTTATTTGTATAGCGTTTTTATTAGATTATTAGATTTTATTGTTGTTTCAGGGTGTAGGAACATGTGAAAAGGTTTTGATTCACATTCTGGCTTCAAGAAACTGCAGTGAGATTCAAGCGATCAATTCTGCCTACAAACAGGGTACGGTACTGTGTGATGTGGACTTTTGTACAGGTTACTGTGTGCATTATTATTACTATTAATTTAAGGACTAGGTTTCGTTTGGTTGCTATAGTGTGTGTGTGTGTGTGTGCGTGTGTGTGTGTGTGTGTGCGTGTGTGTGTGTGTGTGTGTGTGTGTGTGTGATAGAGTATGGTAAAAGCCTGGAGCAGGATGTGACTGGTGAGGTCAGTGGACACTTCAAGGAGCTGCTGGTTGTCTTGCTGCAGGTAATGTTACTATAGGCAGCAGAACATGCAATATTTTAATTAACTTTTAAATAATAGTGATTGCATTATATGAGTAAAGAGACTAGTATAAGAATGTGTATCTTAATTCTTTTGAGTTATTGTGATTTCAGGCAAACAGACAGCAGGGTGTGCAAGAGGCCAACGTACAGAGTGATGCAAAGGTAAGAATTTATTGTAGAAAAGCAAGTTAAAATACTAGTGGACCAGATGTAGTATGTGAATGTTCAAGTACTTCAGCTGTGTTATAGCACCCCCTACTGATCTCTTTCTATTTTAAAATAAGGACATTATACATAGGTACACAATAAAATAGAGGATTTTCTGTGCAGTTTAGGCATAAAACACTTCTTTTGGTAGGTAGGTAGCAAATTTAAATGTGTGTGTGCTCGTGCAGGCCCTCTTTGAAGCAGGAGAAAAGAAGTTTGGTACAGATGAAGATACATTTGTCACCATTTTGGGGAATCGCAGCGCTGAACATCTCAGGAGAGGTATATTTCTCTCATTATGGATTGTACAAAATTGGCACCCTTCATAAAAATTTAACTGTATGAAGAAAAGTTCCTTCCACAAGGCCACTTTGTACTCTCAGAAATGTGAAAAAAATTACATCAATTCATGGAAAACTCTGAACTGCAAGTTATGAAAATAATGAAAGACAGTTGTCACTTCCATCACTTTTAGTGAGTTCACAATCATACGTTTATACGTGAATTCAATTCTACTACAGCAGTGTCAGGTTTACTTGCTTTCTGAGAAACTATGTAATTTGATTATGAAATGTAACTGAAAATATTGAGGATAAAAATGACATAATTATGTAATTATATACAACTCTAGACCTTCAGTCTGTGTGTATGGAAGAGGAACTACAGTATAACTATAACAAGGTCTTGTTCTGTTCTCATCATTGATCAGTGGTTTGTGTTTTTGTTGCAGTGTTTACTGAGTATACGAAACTGTCTGGATTCCAGATTGAAGACAGTATTAAGAAAGAAACCAGTGGACACCTGGAAGAACTGATGCTGGCTGTGGGTAAGACAAGCAGATTTTTTTTTTCTTCTCCTCTGATCTATATTTTTCATCTTTCAAACTGTGTTCTATTCGTTCTCTTTTACAGTAAAGTGTGCCAAAAGTGTTCCTGCCTATTTAGCCGAGTGCCTGTATCACTCAATGAAGGTAAGAGTCTAGGTTTATGCTAAATTTCTCATTATTGACATTTTCTGTTTTGTGCACAGGGAGAAGTATACATTAATACATGTCATATGTTGTCTAAATACTTTTTGTCCACAATTTTATATTATTGACATGCCAACATGCACTACCAGTCAAAAGTTTGGACATATCTAATTCCATGGTCTTTCCTGGTTCTACATTATAAAGCAATGCTGAAGGCATCCAAAATATGCAAAAGTCTCCTTCAAACAGTTGATATTGAGATGTCTGTTACTCATGCTCTGTAAAATCTTCATAATGGTTGTAATCTGAAGTGCTGGTTGTTAATTGGTGATTTCTGAAGTAACTGGTGACTCTAAATGAACTTCTCCTCTGTAGCAGAACAAAGTTTTGGTCTTGTCTTCCTGGGAAGGTCTTCATGAGTGCCAGTTTCATCATGGTACTTGATGAGTTTTGCAAATCCAATTGACACAATACTCAGCTGTCTTAAAATAACAACTGATTGTTGTTGATATTAATAACCTAATTTCATATGTGTTAGTTCATAGTTTTGAAATCTCCAGCATTGTTCTAGAATGTAGAAAAACCAGCCAATTATAAACCTTGTTTACAGTCAGTAAAAGTGTTTAAAGCATGGTGGTGCTGATGCAACTCTTCCATCTCTACAGGGCGCAGGGACTGACGATAAGACGCTGATAGAGATCATGGTGTCCCGCAGTGAAATCGACATGCTGGACATAAGAGCGGAGTTCAAGAAGATGTATTCCACTTCTCTGTATAAAATGATTAAGGTGTGTACGCTCAATCACGGTTTGTCATATTGTTTAAATTGCAGTATGCTAATGTTTGTTTGTCTTGTTAATCCTCATTACAGGATGATATCGCTGGTGATTATGAAAAAACCCTTCTTCTGTTGTGTGGCAGTGATGATGCCTAAATCTGCTCCTTGACCTGCAAGCATAACTGGCGATTTAACATTCGACAGCTACACAGTTTTAATGAATTTCTGAAAAATATTTATTTTGTTCATGTTATTAACGCTGGTGCTTCTGATAATCTGCAATAATGGTTATTTTTATGTTACAGTTGAATCCTAAACTTTTATTTTCTTTGTTTTTGTATGCTTAATACAAAATGACAAGAAGTGAGAGACATAACATTGAGAACCCATCCTGGGTTGGATGAAATAAACTACGGCTTGTGCCGCTTCCTACAGTACCAGAAGGACTCCTTAATGCTTTTAAACTGGTCATTCATGAGACAAGTGATGAGTTTTTCCTGAGATTAATTAGTAATAAAGCCACAAACACCTGTCCTTTCAAATAATTTCCAGACAAATAAAACATTTGAGTCCTCATTACAAAAGTAGACTGTTTATTTTTTTGAAGTCATTGACTGACTTTAATTCAGTTTGATTCAGTTTTATTTATATAGTGGTGGCTCACAGGGTTAAGGCACATGACCTGAAGATCGGCGGTTCGATCCCCAGCTCCACTAGGTTGCCACTTTTGGGCTCTTGAGCGAGGCCCTTAACCTTATCTGCTCCAGAAGTGCTGTATCATGGCTGACCCTGCGCTATGACCCCTGTTACGCTGGGATACGTGAATTTCTGAAATGTATCTCTGACAAATATATGCTTAACTGTTCATCGCTGCAAAGCAGCTTTACAGGGAAATGTGTGTGTGTATATATAAAAAGTCTGGACTTAAATCCGATTAAGATCCTTAAACAAGCCTTTCATGCTTGAAAAACTCTAATGTAGCAGAATATAATTTATATATTATATCATTTAATATACTTTATATAAATTGTATTGAACAGATTGTAATTTACAGATTTTATAAATAATTTGGAAGTATTAGACTTTACTCAGCAATATTTATAATGCTGCTTTGGTAATTGGATCCAGCTAATTAGTGCTTGTGGCCCTACATTATACAGTGTTGTGAAAATTATTTTTTCAAATTTGTCACATTTAAATGATTTTGATCATCTAACAAACAGATTAAATAAATAAAAAAAGACATTTTAAAATGATTATTTCATTTATTAAGAGAAAAACCTGACTGCCCTATGTGTAAAAGTAATTGCCCCCTAAACCTAATAACTGGTTGTACAGTACCACCATTGGTGCCACCAAACGCAAACAAGCGTTTATCATAACATGAAACGCTTGTTTAAGGATCTTAATCGGATTTAAGTCCAGACTTTGACTAGGCCACTCCAAAACCTTCATTTTTTTTTGAGCCATTCAAAGGTGGACATTCTCCTTCAGGATTTTCTGGTAGAGCGCAGAATTATGGCATCCAGGTAAAGCAGCCCCAGACCATCACACTACCACCACCATAAGGAGACACTATCGCCAGGCTCATGCATTTTCAAATTGAAATAGAAAAATCCATACTTTTCAGAATGCCACAAGCAACAATTTAAGTCATTAATTTTGCACTTGGAATTTTGCATTTCGAATCTTTCAGACACTTATGAATGTGACACTTTGAATTCTATGTTTGAGAACCCTGGCATAAAGTAAACAGGCGAAATAAACCTCTTAAAGATATGATTTCAGGAAGTTAGCCTGGCAAGACTTATTTCAAAGATCCCACACAAGAGTGCTAGTTACTGCGCTAACACTTGTGTTTCTTCATGAAGAAACAAACAAACAAACCCTGAGAACAAATATGACAGGAAGTTGAAATAAGTCAAACATTGTTATGGCTTTTTTTTTTTTTTTTTTTTTGGCTGGATGTCATTACATCACCAGCAGATGGCGTGAGAATATTTATTATTACAGTTTAATACAGTTCTGCTGTCATGTTTACATTGAAACATTCGAGCAGCACTGAACCACACATTGACTTGTTGAGATGTTTATCTTAAAAATGCTAATATGATGAATCTTATGCTTTTGACCACCTGCACCTTCTCAGGTACAAGATATTATGTAGAGCAACACAAAACCACAAAGTTGTACAGTAATCTGTAACACACACACTCACCTCTCAGTCAGTTTGAGAAGCTATGGTGTGTGTTTTGTTTTTTATTTAGCAAAAAACTATGTAACCCATAATCCCCTGTAGTTCATAGCGTGAACAGGGTGTGGCTCAGGTGACAGAAAAGCTGCTTAAATATCCATTATCTCTCTTCTCCTGCCTGCACTCTGATGAGGACGAGGACGTGTGGAAAGCTCTTTGTAGTTAGTGAGTTCATTTACTTTTAAATCCACTTTGGATTAGCTTAAACAACGTTCTTACCTGAATTGTTTTTACCTGGATCTTTTCATAATCGTTAAATTTAATCATTTTTGCATTATTTATATCCCTTTTGTCTTTTGTCTCAAGCAGAAATTGAAGAAAGAGAGGTAGAGAGACAAAATGGTGAGTAAAAAAATCTTTTATTATACATTTTCATTTTGTTCTTATCCTTTTATAATCATAATAATAATAATATAAATAATAATAAAAACAACAATACCACTACTACTGCTGCTACTACTACTGCTAATAATAATAATGATAATAATAATCAATTAGACATTAAAAATTAAAGTTTCATATCATACATATCTCACTAATAAGTTTAAAGTCAGACAGTCAATGATTAGGTCACTAATTTTATCGACATCACTGAAAATCTTCACACCACTATAATACATGTGATCTGTGCAAAACCTGCAGAGCAAACTTTCAGAGTTGCAGTTAAGAAAGGGCGATGTCTCTGCATTCCTGGTCAACACAATCATTGCACACTCCCATGAGTTTAAGAAGAAAAAAAAAAACAAGTTCTTTCACTTCTTTCATGCTTTTTGTTTATTTATTTAGTCTCCTGTCTTCCAGCCAGCTGTATCTCATTGTATTATTTGATTCTTGCACTAAGTAAAGCAGCAATTGTGTTGTACTGTAGATGACAAGCGCTTAAGCAGAACACAATCTTAAATCTTGGCCCCAAAAGTATTACGTAATTACTGTACACTTCCTGTCTTTAATCACTTGTGTGTGTGACTCGTTGTTTTCTGTTGTGCCTGGTCCCTAAATGAACATCAGTCTCATCTTTGATCCAATGCATCATCTTGCACAACCAGGTTACTGTAGACTGTTTAACGTTATAGTGTACAGTTGTAGAAATGTTAGAAGTACATGCGTTCCCTTTTGAATCTGGATCCTATTCAAGTTTCAGTCTTGTGTCTTCCTCGTCACCAAGATGTTAGAGCTTTACTTTAATGGTAAAACCCAGTCCATCAGGTGAAAAACAGGTTTTGCTTGTACTGTAGTTAAGTTTTACAACCTACCGATGGCTAATGTGGCCGGTTTCCCAAGTTTTTCATTATTGCTTAACTTTTACAGATATCACTTCAATCTGCCGTCGTTCCGGCGGGTGGACTTGTCTTTGTGTAGATGCTTAATAAGCATTAAGAATCTCTATCATACAAATGAAACCAGCATGAACTGTAAACATGATGCTGGCCTTCTCACAGGCAAGAAAGATTTGATAGGAGAACACCAATGATCGACTCTTGCTTACAGTATGTTTGCTTGTCTGACAAAATGTGTGCATTGGATGTTGGCCATTAAAACTAATTTATCAAATCATGCAAATAAAGCCTGAGCTAAAAAACAGCTGTCATTAGAGCCAATGTCTGAAGAGCTGAATTTTTTGTATTTGTCCTCAGATCTAAAACATTCTGCTCTGTAGACTGAATCAGGAGCACATGATCAAACATCTTTTCACCCACTATGGCCTGATCAGACAGAATTGTGTGGATTGGGATTTTTGCATGCAATCATAACAGGAAGTGGAAATGTACTGTATGATCTATAAAGCCAGTGTTTCCATTTAAAGATAAATAAAAAAGTGAATCCCACAAAAACAACGTTTTTATAATTTGTGCTCTTTTGGCGATAATTTAACCATGAACTGGTTCTAAGTAGGTCTAATTTCTGAGATGTTTTAAGGAAAAGTACTACTAATCTTACTATTACTAATAATAATATTGAATCAAAAACAATGCACAGGCTCAAGTTTTACCCAGAAGTCCCACAATGGTGTACTTTTCTTATAATGTACCACAATGCAACACTGATATTTAAGAAGATTTATGTTTAATGGAAAGCTGTAGAGCTCTAATGCATTATTTGTCTAGCTCTGCAGAAGTGTGTATCCTTGAGATGTGATCAGTTTTTCTGATTTAGAGAGATTGAACAACATAAGACAGTAGAGCAGATTGCAGAATATCAGACTACTGTATTCACTTTGTAGTTCCTTGATACTCAAGTGTTACAGAAAGTCGGTCTGCATGTCAGAGATGTGACTTGAGGTTGTTGTTGGATTTAGGGTGGCAAGACCTGTTTCAAAGGTGGCGGAACACACCCTGTCGTTATTTAGAGAATGCTAGTGCTGTACCATTTGGCCTAACTGGGGAGACTGGGGGAATATATACATAGCATTATGTACTGTATACAGCATTATGTAATTAATAATTGTGTCAGTGGAAGGTCCTTAAAAGCATAGTAAGACATGTTGCATACAGTACAGTACAGGGCCAAAGTTTGGACACACCTTCACTCATTCAATGTGCTTTCTTTATTTTCATGACCATTTACATTGGTAGATTCTCACTGAAGGCATCAAAACCATGAATGAACACATGTGGAGTTATGTACATAACAAAAAAAAGGTGAAATAACTGAAAACATGTTTTATATTCTAGTTACTTCAAAATAGCCACCCTTTGCTCTGATTACTGCTTTGCACACTCTTGGCATTCTCTCGATGAGCTTCAAGAGGTCGTCACCTGAAATGGTTTCCAACAGTCTTGAAGGAGTTCCCACGGGTGTTTAGCACTTGTTGGCCCCTTGTTCACCCCAAACCATCTTGATTGGGTTCAGGTCCGGTGACTGTGGAGACCTTTTTTTGTTAAGTACATAACTCCACATGTGTTCATTCATAGTTTTGATGCCTTCAGTGATAATCTACCAATGTAAATGGTCATGAAAATAAAGAAAACACATTGACAGATAGATGAGTCCTGCCATGTACAAAAGTTTGCAGATGACACTGTGATCGTGGGCTGTATCAGGAATGGAAAAGAGGAGGAGTACAGAAAACTAATCCAGGACTTTGCTGCATGGTGTAACCTGAACAACCTGCACCTTAACCCCACTAAGACCCGGGAGATGGTGGTGGACTTCAGGAGACCCAGGCCTCAACCAGAACTTGTGACTATCAATGGTGTCTGTGTGGAGCTTGTGAGGACATACAAATACCTGGGGGCGCAGCTGGACGATGTTGAGGGGACTCAGGCCATAGCATTCGCACTAAACACAAACTTTTTGCACATTAGGCATAAATCCATTGACTTTGCACAATAATATGCACAGGAGCTTTTACTTATTATTTTTTTAAATATAGGATTGTTTTTACCTTATTTTTCTTATTTTCTAGATCTGTCTGTCTGTCTGTCTGTCTGTCTGTCTGTCTGTCGTACAGGTTCCATGTATGCAGTTAATATCCGAACACTCTTAGTCTCAAATAAAGGAAATTGATTCATATTTATAAAACACTAAATGCATTAAACGTGCGCAATACAGATACATTCCACACGTCACCTGGTATGAATGACTCAAAACCCGAATGTGCTCACTGATTACTTACTCGTCCTGTACTCATCTGAGATCAGTGTTACAAAAGCCTGTATCGATTTAGCATTAATATAAACTTAGCACTAGACATTTGACATACAGTACAGTACTGTATACTGTACTTGTGCCAGTGCTGATTTTATCTACTTTATCAACTGCTCATAATAGTTATTACAATATAAAACCCCAACATCAAAGTATGCTGGAATGATATATTGTAACACCCATGAACACCGAGCTCTAACACTTAGTATATCCTGTGTAATATAAGTGTATTGACAAGTGCAAGAAAAAGTCAAATTGTTCAAATACACCTTGGATACAATGCATGTCCTGGTCTGCCCTTGTTAAATGCCGTTATTTGCCGATCTTTTTAAGCAAAGTGAGTGGGATTGCACCATATTGGAAAATGGCACAAAATCGAGTTGCTTTGTTTTTTCTGTGAAAAAGCTTGCGACAGTTGTAGCTGTGGGTTGTAGATTCCTGTAAATCAACAACCCACATATTGAATCTCATATTTCTCACCTTAAAAGTGGTGTGTAGATGTGTATGAAGTAATACTATATTTAGGATGTATTTAGCGATCAAATTATTAGGGATGTGATGAACTGTACTCCATAGATATACCACATGCACAAGAACAGATGGCACAATCTTAAAAAAATCTTAATTTTTAAATACCAGGGCCCGGTTTCTCGATAACGCACACTATTCGCGCGCTAAGAAGACTTAAGATATATCTTACGTTAAGTGATAACTTTTCTAAGTGTATTTCTCGAACTGTCTCTTAGGAGTCTTCTTAAGTCGCTGCCTCTTACGTCCGACGTTACGCGGCGCTGTCTACAGTGAAGGTCCTGAATTAGCGGACATCGGTGGCTCTGGAATCGATTTTTCACTCCTTTTGCATGACAGTGTTAAGAAAGACGGCACTTTCTATGCAAATTAAACATTGCACTAAATTCTTTTAATAGCGTTTATTTCGACATGTGTTAACTTAACAATAACATGCCATAATAGACAAATATATCAATTAATATTAATTAATATAATAATATAATATATAATATTTTCATGTAACATGTGGCCGTGAAACGAACGGGGTTTTACAATCATAGTTGATGGACAAACAGCTGATAACACTCTTCACCAGCTTCAGAAACAATGTGAAGTGTCAGTTGTTGGGGTTGTATAGCGCACTTATGGAATGAATACGATGAGATGACAGGGTGGAGGTTTAATACCTCTATCTCACACGCGGGGCCGTAAGTGCGGTTCATTATGATTCGGCGCGAGTTTTGGTGCTGTTATTACGTTTCCATCTTACCATGCAAAAAAAATAAACATGTTTAACATGTGGAAGCTCGCGGACCTTGTAGTTCTTCGCGGACCGTCGGGCGCCGGTCACTCGAGGCGGATCACGGTGCCTAATACCCCTCTCTCACCTGTGTGGTGTCTAATACCCCTCTCTCACCTGTGTGGTGCCTAATACCCCTCTCTCACCTGTGTGGTGCCTAATACCCCTCTCTCACCTGTGTGGTGCCTAATACCCCTCTCTCACCTGTGTGGTGCCTAATACCCCTCTCTCACCTGTGTGGTGTCTAATACCCCTCTCTCACCTGTGTGGTGCCTAATACCCCTCTCTCACCTGTGTGGTGCCTAATACCCCTCTCTCACCTGTGTGGTGTCTAATACCCCTCTCTCACCTGTGTGGTGTCTAATACCCCTCTCTCACCTGTGTGGTGTCTAATACCCCTCTCTCACCTGTGTGGTGTCTAATACCCCTCTCTCACCTGTGTGGTGCCTAATACCCCTCTCTCACCTGTGTGGCCGGACTCATCTCCGTGAGCTGCCGCGATTGCCCACGACGTTCCTTTAACGTTCCGCGAAGTTCTACAAAGTCTGCAAGCTTCCGCGAGGACCAGCAAAAAATTAAACGTTGAATTTTTCACGCGGAAAGATGGAAACGTAACCACAGCGCAAAAACTCGGGGTGAATCATGATCAAGCCTGCGGCCACAGCGCGAGACCGTTCAGGTGAGATAGGGGTATACAGTAACACCGCATCTCACAGCGAGTCAAACCGCATGAGTGAATACTGTAGGGGTATTAAGCATTACAATCACCCAGAAAAAATGAATGGATGCGGGGTTTGAATCTCCCAAGGTTATTTTCTCATTTAACTAAATCAAATTTCATAAAAATAAAACGTGTCAAAAGAAAAACTCATAAAGTCATGGATAATGGCTAATGAGCAATGAAACATATTTTAAACAAAAAGCAGCGAGCAGCTGGACATCGGGACGGGGAGTGTACAGTAAGTACAGTACAGTACAGTAAGTACAGTAAGTACGCGTTGGTCTGGCACGCGCAGGTCTGAGCAGCTCAAGAAGCTCCATAATCTGTTGCCTTGGAAGGCAAAACTTTTATTTATATATATATTTTTAATAACGACCACGGGGAAAATATGAAAAGGGCTGAAGTTTTGTCTAAAGGAAAAATGTACATGACTCACACAACACCACGCTCGCTGCCTAATTGTTCGCCACCTGTTTAATATTAATTGTGATTGGCAATTTTAATGCGTTAGTCACATTATGAAATAGGCTAATTAAAAGGCACTCTATTAGTTCTGATATCAAATAAAATAAAATTCTTAAACAGGTCTACAGTATATTCCATCATTAATACGACTTTGATAACGTGCCATAATGTGTTTGCATACACCGCTGGTTTATAAAGACTGCTGCTCAGTGGCGGCGACTAGCGTCTAGAGCTGAAACTACGCTAAGTATGAGTTAAGGTTGGTCCAGACCAACCTTACGAACGTCTGACGTAGCTAAGAGATACTTAGCGCAGTGGTTCTCAAAGTGTGGGGCGCGCCCCACTAGTGGGGAATACAGACATGACAGGTGGGGCGCAATGAACGGGAGGAAAAACAGGAAAGTACCTATTCTAATTCATGCTTTTCTTTATTGATAATGAAGAGCGTACGTTCAAAACTAAACAATCACACACAAATAAATGGATCATTAATACAAGTAAATTTAAAATAACATCAGTTGTGGGTCGGGAGAAAAAGTGGAACCATAGTGGAACAATAACTTCGGGCCAACTTCAGCAGCGCTGCTCGAATCACAAACCTGCGCGACCCACTGGGCAGCACTGCGCGACTCTGACAGAAATAAACCGCGCCGACCATCAAAATACATTTTCTGGGATGCGCACATACAAACCAGGCATGACAAGGCGGAAACAATAATAAACAGTCCTGACATTTTAAATAGTTTGTAAATAAAAACATAGTGGGTCGCATTCGAGCGGCGCTGCGCGATCCACCGGGCTGCGCAAATAAACCAGATCGTCACTGCGCTATCCAGATAGTCGCGCTGCGCTTCATTTGCGCAGATATTTGGTTCAATCGGGTGCCGCGGTTTCGTCCCACTTTTGATGTGTTTGGCTTCACATACACTTCGACAATGGAAGAAGACGAGCAGTGAGCTTGCTTATATGTGACAAAACCAACAAAGAGGAGATTGTAAAGAAAAAAGCTGCCTCGTCTGTGTTGTGGAATTGGTTTGGGTATAAGAAAAGTGATACGAATGAGATGAACGTGATCCACTTTAAACATGTGGATTGCACAACCCTGGACATTACCATTCTTTTCCTACTCGTACAGCTGCTCTTATTGTTCACATATTCTTCATATATTTTCTATATTGTGTATTGTTGTACAGTTATTTTATTTTAACTTTAGTTTTTATATTTTATTTTATTCTTTCCTATTTAAATTTACCCCCTATTTTATTTTTCATATTTATTTCCTATTCATAGTCTTTTATTTTAAGGATTTGAATTAAATAGAATTTTTGAATTTGATTTGCAAGGTACACAAGTTCACTGTTTTAACAAGTGGTGGAAACACGTTAAACCTCTTCTATCATCTGAAATCCAAACATCCAAACAAATATGGCTAAAGTAAAAAAAAATGTGGCAAACCTCAGCAATTCACAGTTTATATAAAATTACATTATGTAAAACAGTTTCTTTGTGTTTGAATTTTTATTTATGCATTTTCAGATACAAATTGCTATATTGTGATTATATATATATCGTTATCGAGGTAGAAAATAGCTTCTACTGTGATAGAAGATTTTGGTTATATCACCCACCACTAATGAAGTCTATCTTGAGCTTGGATTCATGGTGGGGATGGTGGGGGCAGAGGAGAGACCTGTGTATGTTTTGTGTCTTATACCGCTGGCAGCAGACCGCATGAGACCCAACAAATTAGGAAGACACTTAGAGACAACACACGTTAATAAGCCACTTGACTTCTTTCAAAGAAAGCTGGCAGAATACAGACAGCAGGAGAATCGCATGGTAGAATCTGAATCAGTGGACAGCAAAGCACAAATGGCTTCATTCAAAGTTGCATACAGAATTGGCCAGTGCAAAAAAACTACAAACGATTGCTGAGCAACGTAAGCCTTTTATAACAATTGCACGTGTATTTTATCTGTTTTTAACTTGGTGTTGTTTGATCTTATTGGTTTAGAAATTGATATTTCAATAAACAGTAAACTTGGCAGATTTTGTTATTATTTTGTTGACAAGTGGGGCTTGAAAATTTGCTCACCCCCTTAAGTGGGGAATGACAGAAAAAGTTTGAGAACCACTGACTTAGCGTAAGAACGTTTCGGGAAATGCGCCATTAAGTTAAGAGAGAGGTTAAGGTACGACTTAAGAACTACTTAGAGATAAGAAGCTTTCGAGAAACCGGGCCCTGATTTGTGAATAATTTTGAAAAAGGTAACTAGATAGATAGATAGATAGATAGATAGATAGATAGATAGAGTACATGACTCAACATGAGACGAGGTCTTATGTGAAAAGGGAAATTTTATTAGGAAATATGGGAAAGGAAAGGGCTTTAAGGAGAGAGGAAAAAAAGAAGGTGAGGAAGGTAGGGAGAGTGTGCAGGTGCGATGCTTGGCATCGCCCTCTTCGCTTGCCACTCTTGCTTTTAGCATCCGTCTCACTATGCTGGACTTTGGACATCCTGACTTTGAGATAAGCTCCCCGTCTTACTTTTGTAGCGTGGAAAGAGCTTGAGATCTATTAATAATTGTAGTTCACCAGCCATGTCCAATCTATTTAGTGAGGCCTCGGAATGATCAAGGAATGAGAAATGATTTAAGCACACACCCACCACTGGTGCATGCCGTAGCAGACACGTCGCAATATCAACTATTTTTACAGTGTACTGAATAAAGAAATAAAAATCAGTATAGACGATGGAGTTAGAAGGTGTGTCCAAACATGTGACTGCTGTAGAACAAAGATGTCTTCCAAAAAAAAGCCTTTTACATGATATGCTGCTTCCTTTTCCATCCTCCAGGTATCTTCCAGTAAGATATGTATCTTTTATTTTTACATATACCCTAGTACTGTATATAGTGGATAGAATAGTAAAAATTGAGATATGCAACTGAGATATACATAGCAATTAAAATTTGACCATGGTGCAAGTCTGAGGAGATCAATGCAGATTAGGCTCTTTGATGATTAGATAAATAAGTCTTTTAATAAAAGATAAACAGTCTTTTATGAAGGAGAGCTACATGTATCTCAATCATGTTGATTCCTTGTTGATGATTCAATCATGAGTTTTTCCTTACCCCTGTCGCCCTTGGCTTGCTCACCCGGGACTATCTGACCATACACATTCACATTCCATACAAACTTAAATAATTATTTTGATTGTGTGAAGCTGTTTTGAGACAATGTCAATTGTTAAAAGCGCTATACAAATAAAATTGAATTGAATAAATAAATAAATTGAATCATGTCACCTTGACCATAAAGAGGTGTTCAAACAATGTATGGACTTCTTCTTTGTCTTTCGGCTGTTCCCTTTCAGGGGTCGCCACAGCGAATCATCTGCCTCCATCTAACCCTGTCCTCTGCATCCTCTTCTCTCACACCAACTAACTTCATGTCCTCTCTCACTGCATCCATAAATCTCCTCTTTGGTCTTCCTCTAGACCTCCTGCCTGGCAGTTCCAACCTCAGCATCCTTCTACCAATATATTCACTCTCTCCTCTGAACATGTCCAAACCATCTCAATCTGGCCTCTCTGACTTTATCTCCAAAACATCTCACATGGGTTGTCCCTCTGATGAACTGATTCTTGATCCTATCCATCCTTGTCACTCCCAAAGAGAACCTCAACATCTTCAGCTCTGCTACCTCTAGCTCTGCCTCCTGTCTTTTCTTCAGTGCCACTGTCTCTAAGCCGTAGAGCATCGCTGGTCTCACCACTGTCCTGTACACCTTTCCTTTCATTCTTGCTGATGCTCTTTTATCGCACAACACACCTGACACTTTTCTCCACCCATTCCAACCTGCCTGTACTCGTCTCTTCACCTCCTTTGAACACTCTCCGTTGCTCTCGACCGTTGACCCTAAGTACTTAAAATCCTGCACCTTCTTTACCTCTGCTCCCTGTAGCCTCACTGTTCCTCTTGGGTCCCTCTCATTCACACACATGTATTCCGTCTTGCTGCGGCTAAAACTTCATTCCTCTGCTTTCCAGAGCATACCTCCACCTCTCCAAATGTTCCTCTACCTGTTCCCTGCTCTCGCTACAAAGCACAATGTCATCTGCAAACATCATAGACCATGGAGACTCCTGTCTAACTTCATCTGTCATCCTGTCCATCACTAGAGCAAACAAAAAGGGGCTTAGAGCCGATCCTTGATGCAGACCCACCTCCACCTTGAACTCTTCTGTCACACCTGCAGCACATCTCACCACTGTCTTACAACTCTCATACATGTCCTGCACCACTCTAACATACTTCTCTGCCACTCCAGACTTCCTCATACAACACCACAGCTCCTCTCTCGGCACCCTGTCGTATGCTTTCTCTAAATCTACAAAGACACAATGCAACTCTTTATTACCTTCTCTGTACTTCTCCATCAGCATCCTCAAAGCAAATACTGCATCTGATGTACTCTTTCTAGGCATAAAACCATATTGCTGCTCACAAATGCTCACCTCTGCCCTTAACCTAGCTTCCACTACTCTTTCCCACAGCTTCATTGTATGGCTCATTAGCTTTATACCTCTGTAATTGCCACAGCTCTGCACATCTCCCTTGTTCTTAAAAATCGGCACCAATACACTTCTCCTCCATTCCTCTGGAATCCTCTCACTCTCCAAGATCAAAGTATGTTATAAACCAGATTCTGATTATTTCTTCGCCCGACTTTCTTTAGTTCTTAGCACAAAAGGCAAAAGCTTAAAATTTTGGTGTTTCATATTGTTAACATGTTGTGTTCATTATACAGTAGTCAACTTAGGAGTCACTTTGTAGCCCTTTACAGAAATCTACTGGACTGTAGAGAAGAGCTCCAGTTTTGAATTCTGGAAAATAAATGATCATTGCCTGTTTATTTCCTCTGCTCAGGCTGGAAGAGGAACCATCAAGCCTCAGAGCGGATTCAACGCCAATGCTGATGCGGAGACTCTTTTCAAGGCTATGAAAGGATTCGGTTAGTCACACAGCGCACTCTGCAACAAACCGCTGTTAAAGAGCGTGTAACAGTTAACATAGTGCCAGAAATCAAATTATTAAACTTAGACAAATGTAAACTCCTCTTCTGAATGAAGCACTTACTGTACAAATGATTATTATGCATTTTAATCACTTTGAGGTAAGACATGAATGTACATAACATAAGTGCATAAGTATTTACCTCCCTTAAACATTTTCACATTTTATATTTACTGTACTGTACAACAAGAGCAAAACGTATCCCTGCTGCAGAGGAGAAGTTCATTTAGAGTCACCAGCTTCAAAAATCACAAATTAACAAACAGCACCTCAGATTAGACCAGTGGTTCTCAAAGTGTGGGGCGCGCCCCACTAGTGGGGAATACAGACATGACAGGTGGGGCGCAATGAACGGGAGGAAATAACAGGAAAGTACCTATTCTAATTCATGCTTTTCTTTATTGATAATGAAGAGCGTACGCTCAAAAGTAAACAATCACACACAAATAAATGGATCATTAATACAAGTAAATTTAAAATAACATCAGTTGTGGGCCGGGAGAAAAAGTGGAACCATAGTGGAACAATAACGGTTTAACGTCGGACAAACTTCAGCAGCGCTGCTCGAATCACAAACCTGCGCGAGCCACTGGGCAGCGCTGCGCGACGCTGACAGAAATAAACCGCGCCGACCATCAAAATAAATTTTCTGGGATGCGCACATACAAACCAGGCATGGCAAGGCGGAAACAATAATAAACAGTCCTGACATTTTAAATAGTTTGTAAATAAAAACATAGTGGGTCGCATTCGAGCGGCGCTGCGCGATCCACCGGGCTGCGCAAATAAACCAGATCATCACTGCGCTATTCAGATAGTCGCGCTGCGCTGTATTTGCGCAGATATTTGGTTCAATCGGGTGCCGCGGTTTCGTTCCACTTTTGATGTGTTTGGCTTCACATCCACTTCGACAATGGAAGAAGACGAGCAGTGAGCTTGCTTATATGTGACAAAACCAACAACGAGGAGATTGTAAAGAAAAAAGGTGCCTCGTCTGTGGTGTGGAATTAGTTTGGGTAGAAGAAAAGTGATACGAATGAGATGAACGTGATCCACTTTAAACATGTGGATTGCACAACCCTGGACATTACCATTCTTTTCCTACTCGTACAGCTGCTCTTATTGTTCACATATTCTTCATATATTTTCTATATTGTGTATTGTTGTACAGTTATTTTATTTTAACTTTAGTTTTTATATTTTATTTTATTCTTTCCTAGTTAAATTTACCCCCTATTTTATTTTTCATATTTATTTCCTATTCATAGTCTTTTATTTTAAGGTTTGAATTAAATAGAATTTTTGAATTTGATTTGCAAGGTACGCAAGTTCACTGTTTTAACAAGTGGTGGAAACACGTTAAACCTCTTCTATCATCTGAAATCCAAGCATCCAAACGAATATGGCCAAAGTAAAAAAAAATGCGGCAAACCTCAGCAATTCACAGTTTATATAAAATTACATTATGTAAAACAGTTTCTTTGTGTTTGAATTTTTATTTATGCATTTTCAGATACAAATTGCTATATTGTGATTATATTGTTACCGAGGTAGAAAATAGCTTCTACTGTGATAGAAGATTTTGGTTATATCGCCCACCACTAATGAAGCCTAACTTGCTTCATGGTGGGATGGTGGGGGCAGAGGAGAGACCTGTGTGTGTTTTGTGTCTTATACCACTGGCAGCAGACCGCATGAGACCCAACAAATTAGGAAGACACTTAGAGACAACACACGTTAATAAGCCACTCGACTTCTTTCAAAGAAAGCTGGCAGAATACAGACAGCAGGAGAATCACATGGTAAAATCTGAATCAGTGGACAGCAAAGCACAAATGGCTTCATTCAAAATTGCATACAGAATTGGCCAGTGCAAAAAAACTACAAACGATTGCTGAGCAGCTAATAAACATGGGGTCAGTTATGCAAAGATAAGTGACAACGTAAGCCTTTTATAACAATTGCACGTGTATTTTATCTGTTTTTAACTTGGTGTTGTTTGATCTTATTGGTTTAGAAATTGATATTTCAATAAACAGTAAACTTGGCAGATTTCGTTATTATTTTGTTGACAAGTGGGGCTTGAAAATTTGCTCACCCCCTTAAGTGGGGAATGACAGAAAAAGTTTGAGAACCACTGGATTAGAGCCATTTAGAAGGCTTTACAGATCATACTGTAAGTAGACATCTCATTATCAACTGTTCAAAGGAGATTATTGTGTTTTTTGGACTCCTTCAGCAGTGCTTTGCAGTGTAGAAAGAAATAAACATCGGGAAAACCATGGATTTAGAAGGTCTGTCCAAACTTTTGAATGGTACTATACAGTATTTAACGTTATATTAACCCTGGAGTTTGCTGTGTGCTTAGGCACTGATGAAAAAACCATTCTGCAGCTGCTGACGGCTCGCAGTAACGCTCAGCGCCAGCAGATCAAGACCGCCTACAAGACCCTGCATGGCAAGGTAAAGACATTTTCAACTGTTTATGAAATAAAATAAAAAAAGGTTTTCAGTCTTGTATGAATACTGTATAATATACTGTGATTTCACATAGTCCTATGCAAAAGTAAATCAGTTAAATCCACAGCAAATATTTAATATAATAAATAAAAAGAAAGTTTTTAAAAGTTCCTTTCCAAGTTACTCTAATGATAACTATCACTGTATCGATTTAGATAACCATTTAAAGCAGTGGTCGCTTTAATATGACCAGGGATTTGCTTACTTTTTCCCCTTAATTTATTGTCTCTCTCTTTTATTTGTTGTCTCATGACCTAAATTAACACCAATCACGCTAGAGCAAACAATTAAAGCAAACATGTGAACAATGATTGCTTTATATATAATTACACCTCAGCCCAGATTCCAGCAAATTTTATTTAAAGTTAACTGATTCAAAATTTACTCAGTTTCATTTTAAGTTACTGAGTTACTTTTTTTTTTTTTTTTTTTTTTTTAACAGCGGGGGTGGGATGGGGGATGGAAGACACTTGCATAATAAATCTGTTCCCTTTGTTGTGCTTGAAATCAAAGTGGTCGCTTTAATATGACCAGGGGTTTGCTTCATAAGAATTTGTTGGCATTTCACTTTCAGCTGTGTCGGCATCACGGGCATCTGTTTTGTCTCCATCGTTCTTGTGAATTTAGTGCGTTTGTTCTCCATCAATCAATCAGTGCAGTGGTTTCCGGGGTGCAATTTTTTTCCTTCCCCGTTGTATTATTTTTCACTTTCATTCATTTATTTTTTACTCAGTAGCAAATATAATTTAAAATGTAGTGAAGTAAAATACTTCAAACAAAACATACAAGTAAAAGTAAAAGTTTAAAAACTACTTTAAAAAATCTACTCAATTACAGTAACGCGAGTAAATGTAATTCATTACTTTCCACCTCTGTTAGATAGATAGATATAGATAGATATAGATAGATATAGATAGATATAGATATAGATACACAATTAATAATTCACAAACACAAATTACTCTTACACACATTATATATAATATATATATATATATATATATATATATATATACACAGTGGTGTGAAAAACTATTTGCCCCCCTCCTGATTTCTTATTCTTTTGCATGTTTGTCACACAAAATGTTTCTGATCATCAAACACATTTAACTATTAGTCAAAGATAACAAAAGTAAACACAAAATGCAGTTTTTAAATGGGGGGTTTTATTACTTAGGGAGAAGAAAATCCAAACCTACATGGCCCTGTGTGAAAAAGTAATTGCCCCCTGAACCTACAGTAATAACTGGTTGGGCCACCCTTAGCAGCAATAACTGCAATCAAGCATTTGCGATAACTTGCAACGAGTCTTTTACAGCGCTCTGGAGGAATTTTGGCCCACTCATCTTTGCAGAATTGTTGTAATTCAGCTTTATTTGAGGGTTTTCTAGCATGAACCGCCTTTGTAAGGTCATGCCACAACATCTCAATAGGGTTCAGGTCAGGACTTTGACTAGGCCACTCCAAAGTCTACATTTTGTTTTTCTTCAGCCATTCAGAGGTGGATTTGCTGCTGTGTTTTGGGTCATTGTCCTGCTGCAGCACCCAAGATCGCTTCAGCTTGAGTTTGAAGAACAGATAGTTGGACATTCTCCTTCAGGATTTTTGGTAGACAGTAGAATTCATGGTTCCATCTATCACAGCAAGCCTTCCAGGTCCTGAAGCAGCAAAACAACCCCAGACCATCACACTACCACCACCATATTTTACTGTTGGTATGATGTTCTTTTTCTGAAATGCTGTGTTACTTTTAGGCCAGATGTAACAGGACTTGCACCTTCCAAAAAGTTCAACTTTTGTCTCGTCGGTCCACAAGGTATTTTCCCAAAAGTCTTGGCAATCATTGAGATGTTTTTTAGCAAAATGGTGGAGAAAAGTGTCAGGTGTGTTGTGCGATAAAAGAGCATCAGCGAGAATGAAAGGAAAGGTGTACAGGACAGTGGTGAGACCAGCAATGCTCTACGGCTTAGAGACAGTGGCACTGAAGAAAAGACAGGAGGCAGAGCTAGAGGTAGCAGAGCTGAAGATGTTGAGGTTCTCTTTGGGAGTGACAAGGATGGATAGGATCAAGAATCAGTTCATCAGAGGGACAACCCATGTGAGATGTTTTGGAGATAAAGTCAGAGAGGCCAGATTGAGGTGGTTTGGACATGTTCAGAGGAGAGATTGTGAATACAGTATATCGGTAGAAGGATGCTGAGGTTGGAACTGCCAGGCAGGAGGTCTAGAGGAAGACCAATGAGGAGATTCATGGATGCAGTGAGAGAGGACATGAAGTTAGTTGGTGTGAGAGAAGAGGATGCAGAGGATAGGGTTAGATGGAGGCAGATGATTCGCTGTGGCGACCCCTGAAAGGGAACAGCCGAAAGACAAAGAAGAAGAGACGAGCCTTAATGTTGTTTTTGCTTAAAAGTGGTTTGCGCCTTGGAAATCTGCCATGCAGGCCGTTTTTGCCCAGTCTCTTTCTTATGGTGGAGTCGTGAACACTGACCTTACTGTAATTGAGGCAAGTGAGGCCTGCAGTTCTTTAGATGTTGTCCTGGGGTCTTTTGTTGCCTCTCGGATGAGTTGTCTCTGCGCTCTTGGGGTAATTTTGGTCGACCGGCCATTCCTGGGAAGGTTCACCACTGTTCCATGTTTTTGCCATTTATGGATAATGGCTCTCACTGTGGTTCGCTGGAGTCCCAAAGCTTTAGAAATGGCTTTATAACCTTTACCAGACTGATAGATCTCAATTACTTTTGTTCTCATTTGTTCCTGAATTTCTTTGGATCTTGGCATGATGTCTAGCTTTTGAGGTGCTTTTGGTCTACTTCTCTGTGTCAGGTAGCTCCTATTTAAGTGATTTCTTGATTGAAACAGGTGTGGCAGTAATCAGGCCTGGGGGTGACTACAGAAATTGAACTCAGGTGTGATAAACCACAGTTAAGTTATTCTTTAACAAGGGGGGCAATCACTTTTTCACACAGGGCCATGTAGATTGAGGTTTTTTTCTCCCTTAATAACGTAAACCTTCATTTAAAAACTGTATTTTGTGTTCAATTATGTTATCTTTGACTAATAGTTAACGTTTTTGATGAGCAGAAACATTTAAGTGTGACAAACATGCAAAAGAATAAGAAATCAGGAAGGTGTCACCTTCTCACTGACGCTGGCTGTTGTTACTGCCGTGGGCTCATGAAAGGCAGGCACAAACGCAGAGGGTGTAAGGGTAAAGAACAACGTTTTTATTTAAAATAAACAAATCAAAACTCAAACTAAACAAAACTCTGGCTCTGTTAGCTCAACACACACACACAGACACTGTAACGGAACCCACGGGGAAGACTTGTAGGAACCTGACGAGGGGAACGGGAACCCTCTACTCCAGATCACGGGTAAGTCACGGTTTTGCTCGAACACTAGAGACTGGAAACAGGGGTGCTGTGTAGTGACACAGGGGGCATAAACTGGTGAAACAAAGACCCTTCGGCAAGGAGCTGAGACTGGAGACAGGGGTGCGGTGTAGTAACACTAAGAACATAAACTTGCGATATGAAGACACTTAGGCAAGGAACGGGGACTGGAGACAGGGGTGCTGTGTAGTGACACAGATGACTAACTTATAATATTAAGACACTTAGGCAGGGAACGGAGACTGGAGACAGGGGTGCTGTGTAGTGACACAGATGACTAACTTATAATATTAAGACACTTAGGCAGGGAACGGAGACTGGAGACAGGGGCGCTGTGTAGTGACACAGGGAATGTAAACTTATGAAACAAAGACACAGGCATGGAGTTGAGACTGGAGACAAGGGCTACACATAAGACACGGGACTCGAGAACTCAATAGGACGGGCGACACAGGACAAGAGTAGAGACCGGGAGAGACGAGAGACTGGACTAAAGACAAGAGACTAGACATAGGCTAAGGACATGGCAGTTAGCTAGGCAGGGCTACTAGCTGAACAGGGCTAGTGAGCTAACCCTGGCAGTCAGCTACACCTAGCTAAGCATGCCCGTAGCATGACATGAACACAGCTACACTTACCTAATCTTTGAACAACAAACACTAAGGATGTGGGACACGGAAGCACTAGGTCTAGGGACTGAGGCTCCAAGGCTAGTCTAGAGGGGACCCAGAGATTAGACTAGGGGACACTCAAAGGCTAGGCCGGGGCACACTCAAAGGCTAGGCTAGGGGACCCTCGAAGGCTAGGCCATGGTATACTAAAAGGCTAGGCCGTGGTATACTAAAAGGCTAGGCTAGGGGACACGCAAAGGCTAGGCTAGGGGACACGCAAAGGCTAGGCTAGGGGACACGCAGAGGCTAGGCTAGGGGACACGCAGAGGCTAGGCTAGGGGACACGCAGAGGCTAGGCTAGGGGACACGCAGAGGCTAGGCTAGGGGACACGCAGAGGCTAGGCTAGGGGACACGCAGAGGCTAGGCTAGGGGACACGCAGAGGCTAGGCTTAGAGACCTTCACAGGCTAGGCTTAGAGACCTTCACGGGCTAGGCTAGGGGACACTCAGAGGCTAGGCTTAGAGACCTTCACAGGCTAGGCTAGGGGACCCTCAAAGGCTAGGCTAGGGGACCCTCAAGGGCTAGCAGACCCTCCAATGCTAGGCTAGGGGACCCTCAAAGGCTAGGCTAGGAGACGCTCAGAGGGGAGGAGACACCAGGGTTAGGAGACACAGGGAGGCGAGGAAACACTGAGCCTATCTACTTACCTGTTCTAATATCCAAGGAACACAACAGGACAACACACCACATCAACTCCACACACATTAAACATTTAAACTTAAACTACAAACACACAGGGAAAAACCAAGAGACATATTGAAAATAAACACAAAAGACAAACTTACAGAGCCAGGTATTAATGAATAAATAACCAAGTCAAAACAGAACAGAACTAAATAAAACAAAACTAAAGCCCACCTGACAATGTCAATGCTCGACCCAGTTCCCCAGAACTAACAGCTTTTTATACCTAATCTTTGCTTAACGAGCCACCTCGGTACAGGTGAAACTTTGACATCACCTGACCGAGGTGCCTTCTGGGAAACTGGGTCTTCTAACCAAAACTACAAGCAAAACAAACTCAACCACAGTGCCCTCTAGTGGCAGTCCCTTACAGAAGGGGGCAAATAGTTTTTCACACCACTGTATATATATATTTATTTATTTATTTATTTATTTTTATATATATAATAATAATAACTTTACAGATCTTCATTGTAAAGGGTTTAAACAATGTTTTCCATGCATGTTCAATTAACCATAATCAATTAATTAACATGCACTATCTATTATATAACATGCACTATTAACTATCTATTCTTCCCCTGTGTTGTTTCCCTTCTTCAATGGGTTTTAATCTTTAACAAAAGGATCAATATGAGAGAAAATCTAGATTGTTCCTGCTGATTGATTCAGTAAGCGATTGTAAATGTTTCCATCGTAAAAGAAACAAGACCTTTATGAGAGCGCGAATAGTTCTCAGTAGATGATTAGTAACCGAGTAAAAATCTGAGATAAATTAAAACACAAGCCTTTTTTTTTTTTTTTTTTACAACAGGAAGGGTTAAAGATAAAGTTTGTACAGGCGTTATCTCTTAGTGGTTTAATAGGTAATGTGTGTAAGAGTAATTTGTGTTTGTGAATTATTAATTGTTTGCTCGGTACAAAACGTACTAATAAAAAGAGTAATGTTGTGTTGTTTCATGGTTAACTGGCCGAATGATTCATAGAAAGCAATAAGCAACAGCTCTTGTATTCAAAGAAGGGAATTTATAACTATATGAATTGTAATATTGAAACTTGATTAGATTGTGCTCATGAGTTGACTACTATTGACTTCTGATGACTTCTGACAAACAAGAATAAACCCATTTCAATTCAGAAGAGTTTGATCACAGAAGCCTGGTGTAATATTAGATTACTGTAGATGGGGGAACACATTTTGATTTAGTGATGCTTGTGTAATAAGACATTTAACTATGGAGAGGCATTCAGGTCACTTTTATTGTACATCTTTCTCCTGCCAAATAGTCTAACTTTCTTGTTCCATTTATACCTCTTACATGTGAATCTGTCCTGTATTTTGTTTGAAGTAGGGATTTCACTTCTCTCTCTCTCTCTCTCTCTCTCACTCTCTCTCTCTCTCTCTCTGTCTCTCGCTCTAGGATTTGGCGGCGGAACTGAAGTCAGAGCTGGGAGGACACTTTGAGACATTGATTTTAGCACTGTTGGAAACTCCAACAATGTATGATGTGAAGTGTCTGAAGCATGCCACTAAGGTATACACACACATACAGTAACCACATACAGTACAAGTGTGTATTAGCTGCACACCTAAACAGCTCAGTCTGAAGTTATGTTTCTGTTTCAGGGTGCAGGAACATGTGAAAAGGTTTTGATTCACATTCTGGCTTCAAGAACCTGCAGTGAGATTCAAGCAATCAATGCTGCCTACAAGCAGGGTACAGGAGTGTGTGATGTGGACATTTGTATGGGTGCAAGTTACAGGTTGCTGGTTATGTGTATAAACTATTTTAAGGATCAGGGTTTGGTTTGGTTGCTATACATAGATAATGTGTGTGTGTGTGTGTGTGTGTGTGTGTGTGTGTGTGTGTGTGTGTGTGTGTGTGTGTGTGTGTGTGTGTGTGTGTTTTAGAGTATGGTAAAACCCTGGAAGAGGACGTGGTTGGTGACACCAGTGGACACTTCAAGGAGCTGCTGGTTATTTTGCTGCAGGTACTGTTACTAGGATGCAAAACATGCATATGTAAATTAATTTTAACGTTACTGGTTGCATTATATTAGTATGAAGAATGGTGCAAGTGTGTGTTGTAATTATGGTTTTAATGAGATTTATTTTGGTTTTAGGCGAGCAGACAGCAGGGTGTGCAAGAGGCCAATGTACAGAGCGATGCAAAGGTAAGAATTTATTATAGAAAAGCTAATTAAAATAAGGCGGCGCGGTGGCGTAGTGGTTAGCACTGTCGCCTTGCACCTCCAGGGTCTGGGTTCGATTCCCCGGCCAGGCTCGATTCCCGTCTCTGTGTGCATGGAGTTTGCATGTTCTCCCCGTGCTTGGTGGGTTTCCTCCGGGTACTCCGGTTTCCTCCCACAGTCCAAAGATATGCAGGTTAGGCTAATTGGCGTTCCTAAATTGCCCGTAGTGTGTGATTGGGTGTGTGAGTGTGTATGTGTGTGTGCCCTGCAATGGATTGGCACCCTGTCCAGGGTGTACCCCGCCTAGTGCCCGAAGGCTCCTGGGATAGGCTCCAGGTCCCCCGTGACCCTGAACACAGGATTAAGCAGTATAGAAAATTAATGAATGAATGAATGATAGCAGTGTGGAAAATGCTGACATCTAGTGGACCAGATGTAGGTTATGAACGTTCAAGTGCTTTTGCAATCTGCAGTGTTACAGCAGGGCAGCACAGGAGCTTAGTGGTTAGCACTGTCACCTTGCAACCTCCAGTGTCTGGGTTCAATTCCGCCTCAGTGTCTGTATGCGTGGAGTTCACATGTTCTCCACATGCTTGGTGGTTTTCCTCTGGGTGCTCCGGGTTTCCTCCCACAGTCCAAAAACATGCAAGTTATGCTAATTGGTGTTCCCAAATGGCCTGAAGTGTGTGAATAACCATGTGAGTGTGTGTATAGATGATGAGTGAGAGAGTGAGTGAGCAAAAACTCCCCCTACTGATCCCTGTATTTTTTAGAATGACATTATTCATTCATTCATTCATCTTCTATACCGCTTAATCCTGTGTTCAGGGTCGCGGGGGACCTGGAGCCTATCCCAGGAGACTTCGGGCACTAGGCGGGGTACACCCTGGACAGGGTGCCAATCCATCGCAGGGCACACACACATACACACACTCACACACCCGTTCACACACTACGGGCAATTTGGGAACGCCAATTAGCCTAACCTGCATATCTTTGGACTGTGGGAGGAAACCGGAGTACCCGGAGGAAACCCACCAAGAGAATGACATTATAGCTACACAATAAAATAATAGATTTTCTGTGAGTTTAGACAAAACACTTTTTTTTATCAATTTATGCTTTACAAATATCAAATATTCTTTACTAGTGTATCCCCATAATCATGAAGCAGCATTAGAGTCTAAAGCAGGTGTCACGCCAGATGCAAATCTCTATAAATCTTTCGTGTGTGTGTGTGTGTGTGTGTGTGTGTGTGTGTGTGTGTGTGTGTGTGTGTGTCTGTCTGTCTGTCTGCAGGCCCTCTTTGAAGCAGGAGAAAAGAAGTTTGGTACAGATGAAGAAAAATTTGTCACCATTTTGGGGAATCGCAGCGCTGATCATCTCAAGAGAGGTATATTTTTCTCTGTGTCTCGTATTATAGACCATACAGAATTATTGGCACCCTTCAAATTCTACTGTGTATAAAAAGAAATCCTCCAACAACATAGATTTTTTTCCCCCATTCGGTACTGTGGAAATTTTTTACATCGATACCCAAAAGTAGACAGTTTGGCAAGTTATGAAAAACTCTGAAGTGCAGGTTAATGAAGAACAGTTATGGAATTCCATCACTTTTTAGTGTTAGTGAGTTAAAATCTTGAATGCATGTGAATTCCCAATCATGAGACGTTCGTGCATGGATTCAATTCCACTAAGGCGATGTCAGGTTTGCCTGCTTTAACAGAAACATGTAATAAGAAGTATTATTACTGTAAGATAATATTAAGAAATATTATATTTATTTATTATTAATTATATTTTTTATTATTAATCATTATTTGTTTGGAGAGAGTAAAAAGGGTAACTCAATACTAAGATAAAATTTTTTATAATAACATGACTACTATTATATTATTATTATATATAAGTATGTAAGTATCTTAAGTACCTACACTAGTACTTGGTCTGTTCTCTTCTCGTCATTGATCACTTTTGTTTTGTGTGTTGCAGTGTTTACTGAGTATACGAAACTGTCTGGATTCCAGATTGAAGAAAGTATTAAGAAAGAAACAAGTGGCCACTTGAAAGAACTAATGCTGGCTGTTGGTAAGACAAACATACACACACATTAAATATTTTTATTTGGAGTCTTATGCAAAAGTTTAGGCACCCCATTGATAACAGATTTTGGTGATTTTTTTTTTATTGTAAAGATATTAACACAGGCAGTACGGTGGTGTAGTGGTTAGCACTGTCGCCGTGCATCTCCAAGGTCCGGGTTTGCTTGGTGGGTTTCCTCCGGGTACTCCGGTTTTCTCCCACAGTGCAAAGATATGCAGGTTAGGCTAATTGGCATTCCTAAATTGCCCGTAATGTGTGAGTGTGTGTATGTGTGTGTGCCCTGCGATGAATTGGCACCCTGTCCATGGTGTACCACGCCTCATGCCCTAAGCCTCCTGGGATAGGCTCCAGGTCCCCGCGACCCTGAATACAGGATAAAACGGTATACGTAGAAGATGAGTGAGTGAGAGATGTTAACACAGTCTCTCTTTGAAATGAAAAAAATGCACAATATTTTCAGTAAACATTGATTCATAGTTACTTCTTACAGTATGCCTAAATTGAACAAAAAAATATATTATTATGGCACTGTGCAAATGTTTGGGCACCTTAAGCGTCCCAGTGTCTTAATCAGCTTGTTAATGCATGGCAACAGCTGTCATTAGTAAATTCCAATTTCAAAGCTTTACATATACTCTGACTCGTCAAACCTTGTGCACACACTTGCGGACACTCAACCACGCAGAAGAAGGCTACAAGAAGATAGCAGAGCATTGTCAGCTTGCAATTTCCACAGTGAGAAATGCATATATATATTCGTTAATATCCAGAAACACATTCCTTGCCTTGTCCTACTTTGTATTTTTCATATTTCATCTTTTCCTCTTTCTTGCATGTCTCTTACAGTAAAGTGTACCAAAAGCATTCCTGCCTATTTAGCTGAGTGTCTGTATTATGCAATGAAGGTAAGAGTCTAGGTTTATTCCAAATCTTTTCATATAGTGTAGTTCATGCACAGTATGAAGTCTCCAGAGACACACAAAGATTTGTTATTTTATTGTGCAAATTTGTGGGGACCAAGCACATTAGCTAGATTAGGAGCTGGAAGGGCCATTTGTCATTACTGTAGTTTTACTTTTGTTTATCTATAAAAAGTGATCTGCCATCCAACATGAGGCTCAAGCAAGTATAATGAGAATAACAAGGGCTCTAAAATTGAGCCTTGGGGGGATACCGCAATTAATTGAGCAGGGGATGAAGAACATTTTCCTATTTGAATTGCAAAGGTGGTGTATTTTATGTAAGAGGTGAACCATTCTTATACAGGGCCCTGCTAACCAACTTCAACCTCTAAACGTTTTGACAGAGTACCATGATCAATAGTATTAAAGGCTGCACTGAGATCACGCAGAATTAAAATGGCACAACCATTTTACCAATAATTAATGACATCACCAATAATATTAAAGTGTTTAGAAAGCACTATGACTTTTTTCTTAAAAATGTCTTTTTATTATAAGTCTTATATGCTAGCATATTTGTATTCCAGAATGGCAGAAGGCCTGTGGAATAATAATATAATCAGATTTTGTTTGGAAAAATCTTTATCTCAGATTTTTTTAATCAGCAGAAGTTTGCAACAAAACGCGGCACAATTATAGCTTTATAATTAAGCCATTTTTTTCTTTCAATATCAGCTAGAGCCCAAAGCAATAGAAAGTTCATTGCCATAAAATACTTTGATGTAATACATGATATGTTATGCTGAAATGTTTTGCACATAGAGAGAATGCTGAGAAAGCAGAATCTTTTCCATGGCACATGTTTCTTTCAAAACCTGAAATATGGATAAAATCATGAATGTTGACAGCTAAAATGCAACATAGAATAATAGGATATGCTGGATCAGTTACTATTTTCTAAGGTCTGAACAATGACTGTGTAAGCCGTGTGATTTAAATAAAAACCAAATTTGCAGTGATATAATGTGATAATTACAACTAGGACCATTCCTGCAGAAACATACTTCATACATACTGTAGACGTCTAAATATCCTAAATACTTACCATCTTGTCATTCATATATTATAGTATTAGTCCCCCCCCCCCCATGTTGTATATTGTGTCTTGCTTTTGTTATGTTGTTATGAAGTGCTGATGCAAATCATCCATCGCTACAGGGCGCAGGGACTGATGATAAGACGCTGATAGAGATCATGGTGTCCCGTAGTGAAATCGACATTCTGGACATACGAGCGGAGTTCAGGAAGATGTATTCCACTTCTCTGTACAAAATGATTAAGGTGTGTACGCTCAGTCTAAGACATGGTTAAGACATATTGTTTAAATTGCAGTACACTAATATTTGAACAATACACTTCCCTTTGTCTTATCAATCCTTATTACAGGGTGATACCTCTGGTGATTATGGTAAAACCCTTCTTCTGTTGTGTGGCGGCGATGATGCGTAAATCTTCTCCTCGACCTGCAAGCATGAACAGCGATTCAATATTCAGGCAGTCACACAATTTTAATGAATTGCTGATAATATTTATTTTTTTTGTATGGTACTAACGTCGATGTGTGGTAACTAATAATCTGCAATAATGAAAGCAATTTTCATATCAGTTCTCTTTTTTTCTTGCATGCTTATTACATGCTTGTAGTCCAAAATTTAAAGTAAAAGAATTAAAGCAATGAATGTACAAAAAAAGCAGGTCTCAGTAATGGTGCTATTAAACCATACGTTCTATGAAGTGGATTATATTGCTGTTTGGCTTTGTTTACTGCTATCATAAATAAAAATTATGGGCATTATAAAATAACATGATGTGGTAAACCAAATAATGAGAACCCATTGTGGGTTGGGTGGAATAAACTACAACCTTGGGGCACTCCCTACCATAAATGTTGTCACTCCTTAATGCAAACTAACAATTTCTGAAACAAGTAATGAGTGGACTGCTCTCTTTTGATGGTTCAAGTGACTGATGTTACAAATACTTCTGAAATAATGAGGTCTTGTAAATTAAGCTACTTTATATTTTTATTCATAATTACACAATAATTCTGAGGATCTGGATTAATTAATATGCATTATTACTTTAATGCATAAACTAAACAGAAGTAAATAAGCCTCTCAGAGATATGAGTTGAAGACAGAATTGTAATGGAAGATTGCCTGGCAAGACTTATTTCAAATACTAGCTTAAGTTAAAAAAAAGTTTGTAGAAATAATTCAAAGGTTAAAGCTAAAAATATCAACTTTAATGTAATCAGTGATATTATTATTTCAGGTTGAAGCCCATGTACAATACATGTCTGTCTGTCCTTCTGTACAGCAGAACTCTTTGTCTAACTTATTAATAAAAAGAAATAGAGGTGGAGTACTGTATCTTATGCCTAGTAAGGTAGTAAGGTTAGTAAGGTTGAGTATCTTACACCTTGTTTACGCTAATTTGTACTTCTTTTGTTGTCAGCCAAATACATGAAATTTTGTTTTAAAATGACTCCAACACGTTAAAATTCACTTATACCACTTCAAGCGCTGTTATTTCACCAGTGAAAATATTAATTAATTCCAGTAAAAATTTTCAGTTTAGATTTTCTAGTTAATATCTATTGGTGCAGGTGTGGCAGCATGGTGGCTTAGTGGTTAACATGTTCCCTAAGTCTCCTGGGATAGGCTTCAGGCCGAGCCTGTATGCAGGATAAAGCCGTATAGATGATGAGTGAGTGAATGAGTGGTGCGAATAGATTATTAGTATTTTGTTATAAAGTAGATTATTAAATCTGGCACATAACATGAATTTTAGAATAGTAGATATTTTTCTATTTCTGTCCAGCCAGTTTTGCATGATGCTGTGAAAAATCTAGCTGGACATACAGACATACATACAGACAGAATTTTTTTCTGAGCCTGGTTTTGGCTTCTCTACTGTATGAGATGCACTGAGCGAGAGAGTTCTGACCAATGTACAGACAAAACTGTTCCTTTATTTATATAGGTCTTACACAAGAGTGCCAGCTTATGCTCTAACACTTGGGTTTCTTCATGGGGGGGAAAAAGTCTCCAAATATGACACAAGAAAGTTGAAATAAGTCAAACATATTATTCCGAATGGTGGAGTTTTGTCGAGGGAAGTTCCCTTCACTGACGTTCTCTGCAAACGGGGCAGGAAGTACACGTCGGAATGGAACGCAGCCAAAGAGATCTGTTCAAAGAGATCGCCTCAAAGGCTGCGTTCTGATCGGCTTGAAGTACCCTGCGAAGTGCACTGCACAGGATATTCCGCCATGTTAAGTGTGATTCCAAACCGCTGCTCAGTTCAAATAGAACTGTAAACGGTGTAGGGAACGAGTGAGCAACGGGTCTTCAATTACCCATCAGTCATAGCGACTAGGAAGTCGTGAAAAAAAGTCGACTAAAAATGATTTATATATTTATTATCATTATTATAGAGGACGGTATAATAATATTACTATGGCACAATAGTCAAAAATTTCTATTTAATCAATAAATTATTAGTATTATATAGATATAAGAAATTCTCCATACATCGTGTAAATTAATCAAATATTTAATTTACAAGTTGTAAACATTTCAGTAATATATACGTTTTATAATCATATCCGTTTTTGTTGCTTATTTAATTTTTGTAGCATTAATCTGTCACAGCAACAGGTATACGAGGCGCATACGTTACCATGGTAACCAGGGAGGACGTGACGTCTTCGCTAGTGACGTTGCAGGGTGTTTCGAATGTACGTCGAGGGATGTTCCCTTAACCTACAGGGAGTAGGGAGCACACTGTGGAATAGAACGCAGCCTCAATCTGTTCAAGAACTAGAGTTTTATTGAGGGAAAAAAATACATTACCCACAATCCTTTGTAGTTCGTGTGGTGGACAGGGTGTGGTTCATGTAACAGAAAAGCTGTTTAAATATCCCCTCATCTCTCTTCTCCTGCCTGCACTCTGACTCAGCCGTGTGGAAAGCTCTTAGTTAGTAAGTTCATTTACTTTAAATCCACTTTGCATCAGCTTTAAACAACGTTTTCAGATCTAATGAGATAAGTCATGCATGTGAGAGTTCTTACCTGATTTTTGTTTACCTGGATATCAGGTATCTTTTTTTCATCATCATTTAATGTAACATTGTTTCTACCCTTTTTGTGTCAAGCAGAAGTAAAAAAAAAAATAAGAGAGAGAAAGAGAAAATGGTGAGTCAAAAAGTTTAAAAAATATATATATTTATGTTTTAATGATATCCATAATAATAATTAGAATGAATGAATTATGAACAGCTTTGCATGCTTTTTGTTTGTTTGTTTAGAATTCCTTGTATCCCTTTAACAACAAAAAAGCTTCACATTATGCACATCTTATTAAAACTTTTTGCATACTAACAATAATTTTGCAAACTTGCTTATGTGTTCAAATTCATCCAGATATACAGACAGGTAGTGATTAGGACACTAATTTCATAGACACTTGTGTTCATCACAGAGATTCTTCACACCACTATAATAAACGTGATTTGTGCAAAAGCAGCATAGTGTTGAGGTTCGGAAATGGCGATGCCTCTGCATTCCTGGTCAACACACAATCATTGTACACTCCCATGAGTGGGGGAAAAACATACAAGTTCTTTCACTCCTTTCATGCTTTTATGTCTTCCAGCCGTGTGTTATTTGATTCTTGCACTAACTAAAGCAGAAGTTGTTTTTTAGATGACAAGCTTGTAACCATAACATGAGCTTAAATCTTGGCCTTGAAGTAATAATTTCCGCTTCCTGGTTTTTTTTTTGGTCTCGTGTGTGTATGTGTGTGTGTGTGTGTGTGTGTGTGTGACTCACTCTTGCCTGTTGTAGGTGGTCCCTGAATGAATCAGTCTCATCAGTCTCAATGCATATGCTTACTAGGATACTGTGAATATGTATTTACTGTTTTTAGTGTACAGTTGAAGAAAAGTTTTTGAATCTGGTTCCTTTGTCTTCCCCATCACCGCCTTGCTTATTATGGATCTAACTTTGAATCAACATGCAGATTTATGTAAAGTTGTTTTAAAGTTTTAAATGCACTATGCAAATAGCATAAAAGTAAAAAAATATATAATAATACAAAAGTTGACCAGACACCTGTATCAAAATGTAATTTAGTCATCTAAAGTATCCAACTGGTAACAAACAGGTTTATCTTGTAATTAAACATGAGCTGAGATGTAGAATATAAAATTTTTCCATTTTTTCCCCCTCCATGTTGACTCATGTACAGTACGTGGGCGGTTCCCTCTTTCCCATTCTTGCTTCACTTTTACAAACATCACTTCCATCTGCCGTTGTTCTGGCAGGTGGAGTTGTGTTTGCCTAGATGCTTGGTAAACATTAATAATCCCTATCATATGAGTTAAGTGAGTTACGGATCCAGGAATGTAAACATGATGCTGGCTTTCCCACAGGAAAGAGTAGTTTGATATGAGAACACCAATGACCGAAGCAAGCTCACTTGTAACTTGTTTATCGCTTGTCTGAGATAATGCATGCATTGGATGTTTTCCTTTTTTCATGTACAATAAATAATGGAGGGTTAATCCTGGTTATTGAGACACAAAATAATAAACAAGTGTCATTACAGTCAGTGTCTGAAGAGCTGAAATCTGTTTACAGTATTTGTCCTGCTTTGTAAGCCTGAATCAGGAGCACATGAGCAAACATCTTTCCCCCACTACGGCCTGATCAGACAGGAATGCTTTGGTGGTGTTTGGATTTGTGCATGCAAACACAACAGGAAATGTTCTGTGAACCCAATGCTGCCTTTTGAAAGTCCAAAAGTCCAAATGTAATAATTAAATTAGTCAGTGTGTTAGAGTTAATGCTCCTTTGGTGTTTATTTAACCTGAACTTAAGTTAATGAGATGTTATCAGAGGTAGCTCAGTGATTATGGTGTCGGACTACTGACTGGAAGGTCGCAGGTTCAAACCCCAGCACCACCAAATTGCCACTGTTGGGTTCTTGAGCAATGCTCTTAATCCTCTGCTCAGATATAAAATTATTTAAAATATGGATATGTGCCCGTTAGTGGTTATTTTAATGGTTAGTGCTGTAGTGTTTGACCTAATTGTGGACACTGGCTATAGGAATAAGATGTCATAAAAACTGATATATCATATTGGTTTCTGAAGTCAAGGTGTAGGCACAGAGTTCTGTAACTCTATTAGAAATGCCAGTGGAAGGTCCTTAGAAGAGCTCGTCTGCTCTTGTGCTGCTGCTTTTAAGCAAAGTGAAGTAAGGAGTGGAATTGCACCATTTTGGGAGATGGCATAACATCAAGTTGGTGTCTTCCTTCTGTGAAAAGGTTTACAACATTAGTTGTGGGTTGTAGTTTCCTGAAAAAAAAACACTGCAACTCTTATTAGTCATAGTAAGGGTGGGGTTGGAGACCAGTATGAAGCCATACTATACTTAGGAAGTCTGAAGTGGTCAAATTATTCTCGGTCATGTGATGCACAATACAGCTGTAGATGGTGACTTCTTAAAAGAAATTTCCCCGCCCACAGTCAGAAGACTTTAAACTCCAAAGTCAGAATTCTGAGGGGGAAAAAGTCAGAAATTTGAGATTACAAATCCGAACTCCAATTATATATATATATATATATATATATATATATATATATATATATATATATATATATATATTTTTTTTTTTTAATGGTGACCTTAGTCTTATTCTGTACTTTTTAAATGCCAGATTTATGCATATTTTGACTGAAAAAATACCAAGTATGATCTAAACCAGATTCTGACAATTTCTCAATTCGAATAGTTAATTATTTAGGATTAGTATATTATATTATATTATTTATGTATTGTTTATGTTTTTAAGGTTTCTCTATAAACCGATAATAAATGTAAGTGCATATTTATTGCTGTATTTAAAAGCTTTATTATCCTTTAAGATTGTCTGCTATTATGTAAGACTCACTTCTGTCTTAGACAGTCTCTGAGTCATGACCCACTTTATCCCCACCCCGCTCTCTCTCCCTCACTCGCTCTATCGTTTTTTTTCCCCCCTCATCCCACGTTTTATTCGCACAGTCAAACGGTCCATTTTGGAAAACTACTCAGCTGACTTTCATAAATTCTTAAAAGGACAGGCAGGCCCAAAAGGCAAAGTGGTAAATATTTGGTGACTCATATTATTCATTACAGTCAAACTAGGAGTCACTTTTTAACCTCTTTACAGAAATCTAATGACTGTAGAGAAGAGCTCCGGTTTTAACTTCTGGAAAATAAATGAACTTTGCCTTTTTATTTTCTCTGCCAAGACTGGAAGAGGAACCATCAAGCCTCAGAGCGGATTCAACGCCAATGCTGATGCCGAGAGTCTTTTCAAGGCCATGAAAGGATTCGGTTAGTTACATAGTGTACACGGCCACACACAGCTGTTAGAGAGTGTTTCAGAGTTTACAAGTTAACAATTAACACAGTATATAACATAGTATATATACTGTATATTGTAAGAACTTATTGAAAGAGTGTTGATTAATGTTTGAGTTATTCGTGTTGGACGGCTGCTGGGTGGACAAAATAAATATTTGAATAACACAAACACAGCTACTATGCTACCTTTAGCCTTAATGCTAGACATATTAATGGAGTACCTGTTGCTTCTATTGCTTCCAGTCAGCAAGATGTACAAGATGTATCTCTTGCATGAGTGCATAAGTATTCACCTCCCTTGAACATTTTTAAATCTTGTATTTACATAATTTTTAAGCAATTGTGCAATCTTTAATTCGTTTTCCAAAATAGTGATTGATCATTAACCAAGTAATTTATTATTGTTATGAAATCAACACGAATATCATTATTCATGTTGATTTCATGTGGAAAAAATCATAGGGGTTGAATACTTTCTTCAGCTACAGTATACCAAGTACATACAATTTTACATTTTACAATACCAGGCAAAAGTTTGGACACACCTTTTATTTTTATGGTTTTTGTTTAGTGATTTATTTTCTCCATCCCATAACAGTACTGAAGATTTCAAAACTATGAAATAACACATATTGCAAAACTTATCCCTGCTGCAGTGGAGAAGTTAATTTAGAGTTACCAGCCTCAAAAATCACCAATTAACAACCAGCACCTCAGATTAGAGCTGAAGGATTTACAGAGCACAAGTAACAGATACATTTACTGTACATGTCATTTAAAGATAGTCAAAGACTATCGGACATCTAGAGGAAGTTCATTCCGGCACCTACAGTAGGTGGTAGAGGACGAATGGTACCAGGAATGAGTTGCAGTAGTCTAGTCTTGAAATAACAAAGGACTGGACAAGTACCTGAGTAGCCTGTGAGGAACGAAATGGGCGGGTTCGTCTGATGCTGTAAAGAAGAAATTGACAAGAGCGAGGAAGTTTAGCAATGTGTGGGGGAAAATGACGGCTACATCTCAGTGGATGAATCAACTGTTCAAAGGAGGTTATTGCATATTTTGGACGCCTTCAGTATTGATTTACTGTGTAGAAAGAAATACAAATCAGGAAAACCCATGGAATTAGAAAGTATGTCCAAACTTTTGATTGGAACAGTATGTAACTTTAATGTAATATTAATACTGAAATTTACTGTGTTTAGGCACTGATGAAAAAACCATTTTGGAGCAGCTGACGGCTCGCAGTAACGCTCAGCGCCAGCAGATCAAGACCGCCTACAAGACCCTGCATGGCAAGGTAAAGTACATGACTTGTAAAGAATGTACACGTTACTGTGTATAAAGGAACCATAATTTCACACAGCTCCACAACACACATTTAATATAATCATCTTTTTAAAAGAATTTTTATTTTTAAGTTTCTCTAATGCTAACTGTGAAGCTTTATTCCAAAACGCATTGTCTCATGATGTAAAGTTAACATCATTCATGCTAGAGCAAACACCAGAACAATGAGCTCTGAAGAACTGCTTCATAATTTGGAGTCCAACAAGTAAAACGTGTTTCCTTATCAATGGTTTCGTTTTGCAGACTTGCTGACGGCTGAAAAGGTTGTAAACGGAGTGGCAACAATGTACAGTATAAAAGCTTACTGATAGATGATGTATAAATGAGACATCTAATTTAATAATTTTGAGGAAGTTTTGCTAGCATACTATTGTTAACTAGCTACGTTTTCATTGGTAATGGCAGGTTAGAATAGCATTGAATTAGCATTCTGTATGAAACATACAGAAATAAATAACAATTTTAGGCAAAACAGTGTTTTGAAACACAAATTTACATCTCACAGCTTCATATATATGATATAATACTATTTAAAAATAATATAAAAATATTATTCTTTTTTTACTTGCTTATTATTCTCGTTTTTTTCAACATTCTTCTCTTTTAATAGTTTTTTTTTAATTTTTTGTCTGTGTTCCTTCTTTTTCAATCCAATCTACAGTTTTAAACTTTAAGAAAAAGTCTCAATCCCAAAGAAGGTCCAGATTGTGTCTGCTGATACACCCAGTAACCAACCATAAAAGACCATTGTAAAAGAGACAAGAACTGTTGGAGAACAAATACATCTTAGTAAATGTTTAGTAAATGATTAAAGAACCTGAGATAAATTAAAACAAAGACCTTAGCCATGTTACTCCTGGAAAATACTCAGTTTCTATTTGTGTTATCCCTTTGTGACTTAATAGATAATGTACGGGAGAGAAATCTGTGTTTGTGAATTATTAATCGCAGCTCAGTACTGTATATTAACATTTTGTATTGATTCATGGTTAATGTGGCCAAATGATTAAATTCTTAGAAACCGTCTTCTGCACTTATATTCAAAGAAGGGAGTTTGTAATTACTGATTGAGAACGCAGCAAGTCTTTGGCATCTGGTGTTTTTTATTATTATTTATTAATTGATGGAAATGTGTGTGAAGTGTAACATCGAAATTTGATTTGTTCGTGTTTTTGATTTGATTCCTATTGATTTATGGAGTCAACTTAAACACAGATTCGTGAACTAGAATCAACCCATCACAATTCAGAAGATATTTGATTACAAAAGCTTGGCTTAAATTTCTGGAATCAATTTCAAAATTGTCCAAAAGTAAAGACGATAATCATCTGATGATTGTAGTTCAAATACAAACAACATAGATAAACAACATACAACTTTTTCACAGTGCCCACATTTATTTAACGAAAATGAAGCCAAAAAAAGAGAATTTCTCTGGAGCATTAGCAGTCATGCTTCTGCATCCTTTTTAGACAAAAGTGGCTTCTTCCGGCAACCGCCCTGAACAAATTGAACTTTTTTTTTTTTTTTTTTTTTTCTTCTTCTTCTTTTTGTTTTTTCCTCTGAGCCTGAGTCTGGCTTTGGGGTGAATGTGCTGGGACGGTTGGCAACTGTTGGATGCTTTCCACTTGTGAATCATCGTTCTTACTGTGGAACTACAAATTACTGTATGGTTGTATATCTTGTATATCTCTTTCCAAAGTGATGTGCAGCAACACTTGCTTCTCTAACACCATTGTTTATGTCCATCCCTTTTGGCATTTTGTTACGCACACCTGAATGCTCCAGACCAATGAATTGCCAATACTTCTGCTTTTATAGAGGGCTGCAAACCTACTGATAATCACTTACTCAGGGGCTGATGGTTAGCAGCACCTGGCTGTAACTTACTCTTAAAACCTTTAGTAGTAATTTCTCATACCTTTCCATTCATATCTCTCGCTCTAGGATTTGGCGGCTGAACTGAAGTCTGAGCTGGGAGGACACTTTGAGTCTGTGGTTTTGGCACTATTGGAAACTCCAACAATGTATGATGTGACGTGTCTGAAGCATGCCACTAAGGTGTATACACACACACACACACACACACACACACACATCTCTATCGATCTATCGATCAAGTGTGTATTAGTTGCACATGTACCCAGCTTAATCTGAAGTTATGTTTCTGTTTCAGGGTGCAGGAACATGTGAAAAGGTTTTGATTCACATTCTGGCTTCAAGAACCTGCAGGGAGATTCAAGCGATCAATGCTGCCTACAAGCAGGGTACGGGAGTGTGTGATGTGGACATTTGTATGGGTGCAAGTTACAGGTTGCTGGTTATGTGTGTGATTTTTTTTTTTTTAAAGGACCATTGTTTGGTTTTCTTTACTATAGATTATAAGTTTGTGTGTATATGTGTTTTAGAGTATGGTAAAACCCTGGAAGAGGACGTGGTTGGTGACACCAGTGGACACTTCAAGGAGCTGCTGGTTATTTTGCTGCAGGTACAGAACATGCATTGTTTTTAAATGATTTTTAATTATGGCGATTGTGTTACATTAGTTACTATTGTTTAATGAGAGTCCAGGGTGTACCCCGCCTAGTGCCCGAAGTCTCCTGGGATAGGCTCCAGGTCCCCCGTGACCCTGAACACAGGATTAAGCGGTATAGAAAATGAATTAATTAATATTTTGGTTTTAGGCGAGCAGACAGCAGGGTGTACAAGAGGCCACCGTACAGAGTGATGCAAAGGTAAGACTTTATTACAGAAAAGAACTTGTATACGTACAGTATATATATTATACCTTTTTGTGGGAAATACTGACATCTAGTGGACCTGATGTAGTATGTGAATGTTCAAGTACCTTTTCAGTATGCAGTGTTATAGCACCCCCTACTGATATATGTCTTTCTTAAAATGACAACACAATAAAATGGTTGATTTTTATGTACAGTTTAGACAAAAACACATCTTTTGATCAAATAATAATTTATAAATGTAAAATAGACTTTACCTGTGTATCTCCCATAAACATGAAGCAGTATTAGTCTAAAGATTCGATACATTTTTCATATATATACATTTATCATATAGTGTGTGTGTGTATATGCATGTGTGTATACATACGTACGTGTGTGTGTGTGTGTGTATGTATATATGTATATATATATATATATATATATATATATATATATATATATATATATATATATATATATATATATATATATATATATATATATATATATATATATATATATATATATATATATAAATAAAATGTGTGTGTGTGTGTGAATGCAGGCTCTCTTTGAAGCAGGAGAAAAGAAGTTTGGTACAGATGAAGAACAATTCGTCACCATTTTAGGGAACCGCAGCGCTGAACATCTCAGGAGAGGTATATTTATCTCTGTCTCTCTCATTATGGATCATACATAATTATTGGAACCCCCACCCTACACTGTGTATGAAGAGAAGTCCCTCCCACAAAACCCTGTGTGGAAAATTTCCTCCTCCTAATAAATTCCCCCAAAAAACAAAACAAAATATTATGAAAAACTCTTAACTGCAAATTGTGAAAATAATGAAGAACATTTATAGAATTCTATCACTATTCGGATCAGTGTTTTAGTGAGTTTTAGTCACCTTGAATAAATTTACAATCATGAGACGTACATGCGTGAACTCGATTCTTCTAAAGCAATTTTAGGTTTACTTGTTTTCTGAGAAACAATGCAATAAGAATTAGGATTAGTATAAGATTCAGTCTGTACAAGTATAACTTGGTCTTGTTCTGTTCATCTCATTGATCACTTTTGTGTGTTACAGTGTTTGCTGAGTATATGAAACTGTCTGGATTCCAGATTGAAGAGAGTATTCAGAGAGAAACCAGTGGCCACCTGAAAGAACTCATGCTGGCTGTGGGTAAGATGCGCACACACACATATAGTACACACACACACATGCTTCAATGTTTTTACACAGAATTATGCAGAGTGATTTACAGTGATCCCATTTACACATCGAGCAGTAAATGGTTAGGGGCGTTGCTCAGTGGCTTGACAGTGCTGGGATTTTAGCTCACAGCCTTCTGAACGTGCCACTACTCACAGATAGTTGACAACTATTAGTTCATATAAAAAAAACACACTCTGCTTTGTCTTTTCCTCTACTCTGTATTTTTTTATATTTCAAATTGTGTACTATTCCTCTCTTACATTTGTTATCTCTTACAGTAAAGTGTGCCAGAAGTGTTCCTGCCTATTTAGCGGAGTGCCTGTATTATGCAATGAAGGTAACAGTCTAGCTTTATACCAAATCTCTTCATGTGGTGTGGTTTATGCAACAAACTGCGCAGTATGATGTCTCCAGAACTACATAAAGATTTTTCATTTTATTGTGCAAATTAGTAGACAGGAGACCAAGCGCACCATCTAGATTAGAGGCTGTGAGGGCTTTTTATCATTACTTCAGTTTTATTTTTGTTTAAAAGCATTCCCTAAAATCCCCAAAAGTTGATATTGTGCTGGTAATTAAATAGGCTGTTTAGTACGCATGTGTTATCAGATAGGTAAAAGTGTGCCACCTGCATAACACTGTTGCAGAACATTGCATATTTCAAGGATGGAGCCAAAGGAAATCATCTAATAATGAGATTAACAAGGGCCCTAACGTTGAGCCTTGAGGGATACCACAATTAATTAAGCATAGGATAAAAAACATTTTCCTTTTAGAATTGAAAAGGTGATGTATCTTGTGTAAGAGATGAACCATTCTTACCCGTGGGCCCTGCAAACCAACTTTAACATCTAAGCGTTTTCACAGAATGTCATGATCAATAGTATCAAAGCCTGCACCAAGATCATGCCAAATTAAAATGGCACAACAATTTTACTAATAATTGCTAGCATTACCAATAATATATTAAAGTGTTTAGAAAACTATGTACTGTAAGTACTAAGCACTATAAGAGGCCTGTGGAATCTTAATATTTTAGATTGCGGGGTGGGATTTTATATTGGCCAAGTCCGATGACTTTTAGAAAAGACAAATACATTGTTTTTCGACATAATCTCCATGCTTTTCAATACACTGTCAACAATCTCTCAAATTCCCTAATTAAAAAATGTTTTCGGCTGAGCCGAAAGCCACAAATGCACTATTGTCTTCACATCTTGTGACTCTTCGTCACTGTGGCCAGTAGCCTTGAACGGAAAGCGTTGATAAGACAGTGTGGCCAACAGAAGTATTAATATAACGAGAATGCAGCTAATTTTTGACTCCTCCTCGTAGCTTTAAAATTAAGCCTTTTTTTTTTGGTCTCTAACAATATCAGCTGGAGCCAGGAGAAATAGTAAGTGCTTTGCCATCCTACAAGTACTGTAGATGTCCTAAATACTTGCTATCTTCTCTCATACTGTATAACGATTTTAGCTTTTTTCCAGTTTTATATTGTGCCTTGCTTTTATGTTGTATCGTTTTTCACCAAAACTTGATTCTTGATTCTCCCACCCCCCAAGCTTAATGACAAGTCATTTAAAATAAGGGGTCTTTGACCATCATGAAAAACTGTGTCTCTCAGGCTTCTAAAAATGATTCTGTAAGAATTTGTTAGAAATGTATCTTAATGGTTCGATTTGGATTCTACATAGGAATCCAACAAAAGGATTTGTAAAAAGTTTTTAAGAAAAGTGAAATTTGAAGATTTAATGCCATTCTCAATTTTTTAAATAATGACAATGAGAATATTTTATTCAAAATATTATGAAATTGATATACCATAATCAATATTTACGTCCTTAAGTCTTCAAAACCTGCTGGATTTGGCTGGGCTTAGAGTCAGAAAGACGTCTGCAGTCCTCTGGTGTCACTCGCTTAATCCATGCCTGCTTGATTAGTTCCTGAGAATTCTGTATAGAAGATCGTTTCTTGACCGCTACTGCCTTCTGCACCATTGTGCAACAGTTCAGCCTTTTTTTGGTGGAGGTGGACACCAGGGCATCAGAAAGTAAAAGTCCTGCCACAAGTTTGTTCCATCTATTAACTAAACTAGCTGATTCTAATTAGCACAACTCTTCAGCCAGACAGGCGAGAACTAATAAGTGACATCGCCTGTTTTGTGCATACAGTTATACATGTCATGTTTTGTTTTAATACTTTTGACCACCACTGTATATTTTTGATATATCAACATATAAACGTTCTTTACAGTCAGTTAAAGTGTTTAAAGCATGGTGGTGCTGATGCAACTCTTCCTTCTCTACAGGGCGCGGGGACTGATGACAACACTCTGATAGAGATCATGGTGTCCCGCAGTGAAATCGACATGCTGGACATACGAGCGGAGTTCAGGAGGATGTTTGCCACTTCTCTGTACAAAATGATTAAGGTGTGTACACTCAGTCTAAGACATGGATTGTCATATTTTATATTGTTTAAATTGCAGTACACTAATACAACATTGTTTCTTCTGTCTTATTAATCTTTATTACAGAGTGATACCTCTGGTGATTATGAAAAAACCCTTCTTCTGTTGTGTGGCGGCGATGATGCGTAAATCAGCTCCTCGACCTGCAAGCATGAACAGCAATTAAATATTCGGCAGTTACACTATTTTAATGAATTGCCAAAAATATTTATATTTTGTGCATGTTACTAACGCTGTTGCTTCTGATAATCTGCAATACTGATATCAATTTTCATATCACAATTCTTTTTTTTTTTTTTTTCCCTAGTATGCTTTTTTAAATCTTGTTTCATTGTAGAGAAAGAAGTAATAGTGCTATTAAACCATAAGCCCAGTTAAGGAGAATATTGCAGTTTGATGTCATTTACTGCGGTCATAAATAAAAGTTAACATAACAATGACAACCTATTGTGGGTTGGGTGGAATAAACTTCAACCTTGTGTCGCTCCCCATCATAAGTGTCACACCTTAATGCTCTCAAACTAACAATTCCTTAGACAGCTCATGAGTTTCATGAGGGTAATTAGTAATAAAGCCACACCTGCTCTTTCGAATAATCACCTGACAAATCATTTCTGTCCCCCTAATGCAAAAGTGGACTTTTGAAGGTTTGAGTGGGTTGGCTGACTTTAAAAAACCTCAATATTTCAGACGTATTTGTAATCATATTAGAAGCACTGGCGGTGGTGTAATGGCACTGTCGCCTTGCACCTCCAGGGTCTGGGTTTGATTCCCATCTCTGTGTGCATGGAGATCTGTATTTTCTACCAGTGCTTGATGGGTTTCCAATGACCTGCAGATTAGATTAACTGGTGTTCCCAAATTGCCTGTAGTGTGTGTGTACCTTGCGATCGATTGCTTCTGTCCAGGATGTAGCCCGCCTCGTGGCCTAAGTCTCCTGGGATATTCCAAGCCTGCCGCAACACTGAATACAGGATAGTCGATGAGTGAGTGAGTGAGCAATGGTGACTTAGTGGTTAGCACTGCTGCCTTGCACCTCCAGGGTCCAGGTTTGATTCCCACCTTGGGGTCTGTGTGAATCTTTGCATGTTCTTTGCATGTTCTTCCTGTGCTTGGTTACTCCGGTTTCCTCCCACAGTCCAAAGACATGCAGAACGGCTATTGCCGTTCCCAAATTGCCAATAGTGTGTAAATGTTACTAGAGGTCCTACCTTGTAAAAAATGAGAATAAATACAATTGGCCTGCAATAGTCACCACTGGCCTCAACAGGCCCTTTATGGACTACAGAGGTTCCTAGATGGATGGAATGTCAACAATATTGTGCTAATTATATGTTGATTGGAATCAGCTAATTACTGCTTGTGGCCCTACAATGTAAGTGTAATAGTTTTAAAATTAGACTACTATCTTGAATTCATAGTTGCACAATAGTTCTGTTCAAAATAATTCAAAATGAGCTGGATATGCATCATTATTTTACTGCATAAACAGGAGTAAATAACTCTGAGGTCAGAGTTGTAAAGAGTTGTAAATGTCTTAAACAAGAGTTCAAGCTACGGCTCTAACACTTGGTTCGTTGGAAAAAACAAACAAGTGGCTAAATATGACAGGAAGCTGAAATAAGTCAAACATTGTTATGGCTTTCTAATTTATTGGCCAAATATAATTACACCACCAGCAGATGGCATGGGAGAATCTACGTATATTGCTGCCATCTAATCCAGTTCTGCTTTCATGTATTTGAGCAGTACTGAAACACACCTTTCCTTGTCATTAAGATGGCCAGTATATTTAACTTGAGTTAAATGCATCTTATCCTTTGACCTTCCAGGGTACACAATCTTGTATGGAGCAACCCAAAACTGTTGCCACAAAGTTGGAAGCACACAGTTGTATACTTTGTAAAAAAGTTTTTTGCAGATATAATTTTCTCTTTGCTGTTGATGATTGTCCTGGACTAGTCCTAACAGTCAACTGATTTCGGATCACCCTAAAGAGAGAAGTCAAGTGGTGTTAGAGTTGGTTCCGATTTATCTTCTTTTGTTAGTTTTGATGCTGTCTTTGGTCTATGGTTCTACAATTTTAGGCCATGCACCTCACTGGAACAAATCAGTTTCAGTATGACAATGAATGTGTACACAAAGCAAAATACATGATGACATGGTTTGATTGGGTTGAAATGGAAGATCTCGAAAGTCTAAAATACGATCCTGGCCACAAACCCACTGAATAACTTGGTGATGAAATTTCCAAATTTAGTGCCTGAATAACTAATGCTCTTGTGGCTAAATGAACACAAAATTCCAACAACCACAACCTAAAATGTAACAGTAAGCCTACTCACAGGAGTGAGACTTAATTATGCTTAAAAAGGGGGAGCCAACAGTGGTGATGCCAATTGGTTTGAAAGGGGCACATGTTACTCAAGTGTCTACATTTAGGTCATACAGCATACGTATTTTTCCTACTCACTCAATCGCTACACCATTTATCCTGTCCAGGGTAACAGGATACAAGAAGCCTCTCTCAGGGCACTTGGGGCACTACTATACTGTACATAGGTACAACCTGGATAGGGGGGGCAAACACACTAACACACTGCAGACCATTTGGAAACACCAATTAGCCTAATATGTAAATCTTTTGGATTATTGAAGGAAACCTTAAACTCCATAAACACAGATTTAAAGGTGGGATTTGAATCAGTGCTAACCACTATGTCACTGTACACCACTGTACAGCACACATACTTAAAACATTCTTAAATAAACATGCACCACCCAACATCCTAGCAACAGGTACTCTAAGTATGTGCTTTACTATTCATTCATCATGGGTTCATTCATCATGGGTATCTAGAACCTGTCCTGGCGATACTGAGCATGAGATGGGAACACACCCAGGATGAGATTCATTCAGGGGAAACCTACAGTATATACAGTAGATGGCAGTGCTGTCATCATCACTGAAGCCTGTATTATACTGGAAAGAGTCAAACAATGACCCAGAAATAAAGACATACTGTACACGTTCTCCAAGCATGACCCCATGGGTTCTGAAGTGTTTCGCAGAAAGTATTTTGTAACGGAACATAGTCATGCGGATGTATGGATGTAGGTATGTACAGCTCTGCTTGTATGAACCTGTCTACAAAAACAAGAGGATCATACGACAGCTAGGGAGGAGGCCCTTTTTTTTAAAACAATGATCAGAAGAATATCAATCAAACGTGGCTGTGGTTATCACTGTTCATGAGCAGCTAACCAGACAATAAATATCAAAAGCCGGCGCACTTGTTACATTTTTGTATTGTTATTGATTAACTAGCTGGTTAAGATAAAAGTTTTATCAGGTGTGATCTAGGTGGGTGTGTGCTAGGTGATGAGTATTTGTTGAAATAATAGATGTGGCATGTAGGACTGTTGCCTCTCAACTGCAGTGTTCATGGATCGAGCCTGAGCTTATGTTATTGTTGATGTCCAGACATTATTATTTATACTGCCGAACATGTATCTAATTGATTTAGTGCAGTGGTTCTCAAAGTGTGAGGCGCGCCCCACTAGTGGGGAATACAGACATGACAGGTGGGGCGCAATGAACGGAAGGAAAAACAGGAAAGTACCTATTCTAATTCATTGATAATGAAGAGCGTACGCTCAAAACTAAACAATCACACACAAATAAATGGATCATTAATACAAGTAAATTTAAAATAACATCAGTTGTGAAAAAGTGGAACCATAGTGGAACAATAATGGTTTAACGTCGGACCAACTTGAGCAGCGCCGCTCGAATCACAAACCTGCGCGAGCCACTGGGCAGCGCTGCGCGACTCTGACAGAAATAAACCGCGCCGACCATCAAAGTACATTTTACCCCGCTGGGATGCGCACTTACAATCCAGGCATGGCAAGGCGGAAACAATATTAAACAGTCCTGACATTTTAAATAAAAACACAGTGAGTCGCGCAGGTTTGTGATTCGAGCGGCGCTGCGCGATCCACCGGGCTGCGCGAATAAACCAGATCATCACTGCGCTATCCAGATAGTCGCGCTGCGCCGCGGTTTCGTCCCACTTTTGATGTGTTTGGCTTCACATACACTTCGACAATGGAAGAAGATGCTGCAGCAGCAGTGAGTTTGCTTACATGTGACGAGGAGATTGTAAAGAAAAAAGCTGCCTCGTCTGTGGTGTGGAATTGGTTTGGATATAAGAAAAGTGATACGAATGAGATGTACGTGATTTGTGAGGTACACAAGTGCACTGTTTAAACAAGTGGTGGAACCACGTCAAACCTTTTCTATCATCTGAAATACAAATCGAATATGGCCAAAGTAAAAAATACAAGCATCCAAACGAATATGGCCAAAGTAAAAAAAAAATGGGGCAAACCTCAGCAATTCACAGTTTAAATAAAATTACATAAAAAATGAAATTATGTAAAACAATTTCTTTGTGTTTGAATATTTATTTATGCATTTTCAGATACAAATTGCTATATTGTGATATATATCGTTATTGAGTTAAAAAATTGCTTCTACCGTGATTTTGGTTATATCGCCCACCCCTAATGAAGCCTATCTTCAGCTTGGATTCATGGTGATGATGGTGGGGGCAGAAGAGAGACCCGTGTGTGCTTTGTGTCTTAAACTGCTGGCAGCAGACCGCATGAGACCCAACAAATTAGGAAGACACTTAGAGACAACACACTCCAATCACGTTAATAAACCACTGGACGTCTTTGAAAGAAAGCTGGCAGAATACAGACAGCAGGAGAATCGCATGGTAACGTCTGAATCAGTGGACAGCAAAGCACAAATGGCTTCATTCAAAGGTGCATACAGAATTGGCCAGTGCAAAAAAACTACAAACGATTGCTGAGCAGCTAATAAACATGGGGTCAATTATGCAAAGATAAGTGACAACGTACTGTAAGCCTTGTATAACAATTGCACGTGTATTTTATCTGTTTTTAACTTGGTGGTGTTTGATCGTATTGGTTTAGGAATTGATATTTCAATAAAGAGTAAACTTGGCCGATTTCGTTATTATTTTGTTGACAAGTGGGGCTTGAAATTTCGCTCACCCCCTTAAGTGGGGAATGACAGAAAAAGTTTGAGAACCACTGATTTAGTGTATGAGGATTCTCTTTAATATTAAATTTATTGCATTTTTTTTTTGCACAAACAATCTAATTTTAATTTTAGTGAAGTGAAATTTTTTCTTGCCCTAGTTCCATGAGCATACATACAGTAGATATGTACCCTTTGGCAAGTATGCAGAACAAAGGAACAGATGTTTGACCATTAAGTGTGGGTGGGATTTGGGGTAGGCTTGACCAATCAGAGCGTTGTTTTAAATGGGTTGGAATGTCACGCCACCTCAAACCACACAACAGTATAATATAACGGAAACACCCTACTTCCAAAACAATTTTACACATTCCTTCTTACGTGGGTGGGCGTGTATAAGAGAGCACCTTGGTTTAAGGTTTCATCACATCTGTATTGATAAGAATAACATTTCTTAAGTGTAATGTGGAGGTTGTCTTGAATTTGTCAATGGACTGATCCCATTTTATGGTGTACTATAGTCATAAGGCATTCATTTGTACACACCGAGCAAATATTACCTTTAGAGTATTGCACGTGTGAGTGAGTCAGAGGAATGTGTGTGTTTCTGCTGACTCCCCATCTTAGAAGCGCTGCCTTTCATCTTTAGTCTGGGAAACCCATGTCGAGCTTGACACATGCACAAACATGATCCTGAGAGTGTAAGAATAGTTATGGGCACAAATATGCTCATGCTGTCATAAGATAATTAACTGAGTTTTACCGTATAGCAAATGGAAGATATTGATACTGAAAGCAAAATATTCAATAATTGTCTACAATATGGTAATTACCATTTTCAATGTACTGTAATACAATGCCTTTGATCCTGAGCTTGGGTTACTTCTGCTGGTTGGGGATTTACTGTACATGTTTCTCTATGTTCATGTGTATTTCCTTCAACTCCGGTTTCCTTCCATCACCCCAAAAACTCTACATTTGGATTGACTAAGGTAAAGCTGTGAATGAGTGTATGACTCTGGTGATAATAGTGTTGGAATAAGTATAGTGCAGTCTTTATGATTACAGAAACATTTCTTATGTACAAATCTACAGTATCTATAGGATCAAGGTGAAGCAAGGGTGGGGCTTACACATACTGGAGGGGCAAATCTTTAGGGTATGCATGCAGGTCCATCAACAACAGAAGGAGATGAGTCAGTTCCAACATATAATTTAGACATCCGAAGACAGATTACAGTTTACTAAAAAATTAAAAAACTATTATCAAAGTAAATAGCAAAAAGTACAAAGTAAAAAGCATTACTCAGATCTGACTGGGAGATGAAACCTGTCATATGGTACCTTTAGAAGGAAACACTGTACTTTAAAATGGTGTTAAATTTCCAAAACACCACTGCTTGACGATGATATTAATTTTGCACTTTAAACATTTGGCAAATGAGGTTGGACTGTTATACCAGGGATAGTTTTTTAACTGTTAAAAGGGCAGGCTTGTATTATTGGTGGACTTCTGTATAAAATTTTATGTGTGGATGGTCCCTTCTCCCATTACACATAACTGAATAATTTTGTCTAATTCTGCAACAAAGAGATTTATTACAACAGCTCAGTTCTATGTCCTTGATGTACATACCTTATAAGGGTTTCTCATACTATGTTTCAGGTTTACTTAATTGGAGGAGGGGAAGAAAGTGAATAGGAAAGTAATTCAGTAATTGCAAATTCACAGTAGTGTGTGATTGAGTGTGTGGTGTGTAGATGTGTGCCCTGCAATAGATTAGCACCCTGTCCAGGGTGTACCCCCGCCCCTTGTGCTCTTAGTTTCCTGGGATAGACTCCAATGTACCTGTGACACTGTACAAAACAAGTGGTATAGAAGATGATTAATAATTAATGAATTATTTTATTTATTTGAAGTAATTCATTTTTAGAATAAGGTTGTGACAAAATGTGGAAAAAGTGATGCGCTGTGAATACTTTCCGGATGCAGTGTATATAGTGTATATATACTGTACTGTATATACAGGCACACACACATGTGTGTGCTCAGCCTTGGCAAAGGTGTGTGTTTGTGTCTTCCCTTTGTCAAGAAAGTGAATGATGGATATCAAAATGAAATTAGTCATGCTACACCGGATGTTACACACAACGCACTGTTTGATGAATGGGTTGCTCACCACACTCTGAATGTAATTCCTGAAGATAACAGATTCGTATTAGAAATTATGTCAAAACAGAAGAAAATTGCAACTCAAGTCCTGATTAATGGGGCCCAAGCACTATAGGGTACGCAGGACCCTCTTCTTTACCTAAGGATTATTTTTTCCCGCCTTTTTGGACTTTTTGGGGGTCTTAACATGCTCAATAACTCATGAAAATTGGCAGCCAGGTTGGAATCTGCTGCCATTAGGATGCCTGAAAGTCGCGTGGCCCGAGGCCCTCACACAAGATTTTGCTGGATAGCTTATACACACTTTGACATACAGTAGGCACGCGAAACTTGGTACACATTAAGAGCTCATTGAGCCGAACAATGCATGTCCTGTCAACTCAACAGGAGGCCGGTTATTTTGGGTTATTCGCAAAAATGCATCTGATCGATTTTGATATACTCCTCCTAGGGAATTTATATAATCGTCACCAGACCGGGCCGATGTGATCTAAAGACAATGAGGACGCAAAATTGCGGAGAGATGAATGATATCTCAAACGGGTCAGTGATACACCGAAAATTTTTTATTTTTATTATTATTATTATACACCTCTCATGTATATCACACATCACAAATTTTTACACTCACATCTCTCTTACACGCCAGCATGCAGAAACACAAACACCTACACACTAACAAATCACATGTCTCACACACACAACATTAATGTTAACACACAGACTCACACACCACACACAGACATGCACAAACACATTAACTCGTCACACACAGACTGACACACCCACACACCTCTCTCCCTCACACACACACACACACACACACACACACACTAATGCACTAGACAAATATTTCGGGCCCAAACTGACAGTAGCCCTGTATAGCCCTGTATACTCACTGTATAAATGCAGATCATTTCCTGCTATCTGTTTCACCCAGATGAGGATGGGTTCCCTGTTGAGTCTGGTTCCTCTCAAGGTTTCTTCCTATTACCATCTCAGGGAGTTTTTCCTTGCCACTGTCGCCCTCGGGCTTGCTCACCAGGGAATATCTGAACATTTTGATTCATACACATTCACATTCCATACAAACTTAAATTATTCTTTTGATTGTGTAAAGCTGTTTTGAGACAATGTCAATTGTTAAAAGCGCTATACAAATAAAACTGAATTGAATTGAATTGAATTATAGTGTGTGATGTGTGCAATTTGTGCAGTGCAACTGGGTGGCGATGGCTTTTTCGAGGTTTTAACACATTCAAATAACACACAGGTTGTGTGGTGCGCCCGGGTGTCGATGGCACAGATGCTTGGGCCCATCATCTTTGCTTGCAACTATATTTACTATTATTATTATACATGAATGGAAGTGCTTGTTTTATATTAGTCTTCTTGTTGTATCATTATTAGTCTATATCATCTCTGTGGAAAATGAATCTTTGGTGCAAGAAATTTAACAAAGCCAACATCATATGTGAAAAGGTCCAACTTTTTTTTATTTCATTAAAGGACTTACAGTTTAAAAATAAACTATAAAAATAAAGAAAAAAAGGATAAACTGAAAAAATATACATATAATGTTTACAGACTCTTGGATTAGTATGTACTATATGATAGATACATTTGTTTGTTATGACTATTTGTTACACCTACTTCTAACCCTAAACCCATACTGTCAGTACACCATGCAGAAACACACGCTCTCTCTCTCTCACACACACACACACACACACACACTCAGCAGTCCCCAGTCTGAACGATGCTGAACAGAAAGTTGCAGAAGCTTCCCCACGCGTTCCCGCACTTCTCTTGCGCGAGCTCTCTATTATCCGCGCGGCGCGTGCACCCTGTCGTGGGTGTGTCCTCTGGAGGCCCCGCCCTCTGCGCGGGGGTCGTCAAGGTGATTTCCTTGCGCGGTCTGAGGAACCTGAAGTGAGCGTCCGCAGGCGCGCGATCGCACGCGCGCGCTCGGAGGGTCGGGTGAGGGTCCGCGCACAGGTGCCGCTTGTTCTGCTTCAGCGCGCGAGAGATCTGCTTCCAGTAGGTGCCGGGCTTCGACCTGAACGCGGAGCAGAGCGCGGGCTCGCCGGTGTACTCACAGCCGTACCCGCTCCGGGGCTTCCCCGTCCTCATGGCGAGACACGTGACATTCAAGGTGTACTGCGTCTTCTCTCTGGTTACCGTCCACGTGCACCGCTCTCCGGCTTGCGCTGAGAATTTCCCCCTGAACGCGACTCCATCCTTGGCTTCATCTTTCTTCTTCCCCGTCCTTTTCTCGCCAGCTGCGAGCCAAACGAGCAGCAGAAACACCGCGAGTTTTCCGCAGAGCCGCATCTTCTCTGAGTACTAGTCTAAATATTAAAATATTGCACAAATATATATGAAGACCAGTATAGCAGTTTACACACGCTCAAAGTGAATTAAACACAGAACACACATTAGGTCATGTAGCATGTCATTTATCTGTAACAGTGAGGTGATGATATGCACGCGCGATGAGGCTTTGTGCGCACGAGACACGTTATATACTCACTCACACACCCACATCTCTCGTGCCTGCCCGTGACGTCACAGCGCGGGATCCTGCTCCACTCAGTCTAAAAGTTTTTTTTATTGAGAGGCATAATTTAAGAAAACATTATATTATGATGATGATCATCATATTGTCTATACTCTTTCAATGCATGTGAAGGAAACCAAAGTTTTACACCCAGCAGTATCAGAGACTTTAAAATAAATTCACATTTTTTTCACCTATTCATGAAAAATAGCAAGAGCAACCTAGCTGACTGATGTAGTGTAGTTTATTAAAATATCCTGGTTGGCACTGAGTCTGTGAAATTGGTGGTAGAGAAAAAAAGAGAAAAGGATTCAGTTCTTCCAGTTTTTCTGATTTGAGGGAAGAATTCAGTGGAAAGCCTGATCCTTGAAAATACTGATAACATGTCACCAACTTGTTGTCTGTATGTGGTAATTGTGCAAACACAAAACCACTCGCATATTACAGGAACATGGCTGGGAGTTATCACCAAATCCTCCATACAATCCTGACCCCGCACCAAGCCACGTTTGGCCCTTTAAAGAAGTTCCTGAGACGCCAGCGTTTTAGACGTGAAGCAGGCAGTCTGGTCTTGACTCCAGTGTACTGAAAAAACTTTCTACCTTGATGGTATCCAAGCACTAGTGAAACGTTGTGATAAGTGCGTTATTGAAGGAGGGGATTATATAGAGACATAAAGCAGCATTTACTCCCATAACTGTGTATAATTATTCTGCACAATCAAAAATATGGTTGTAACTCAGCACTTATCTTCCTCTTTACAAATCCAGGTTAATCCAAGATAAAGAACTGTAAATGACCCAACCAAGCACACAAATCTCATTTACTTCAATGGAAAAGTGCAATGTTTTGGTCCCGTACAGTACACTTTACAGGGCATCATGTGTAGGAAATTCAGAGAGAACTTATTTGTGGGTTTTTTTGTCCACTAAAATAGAACCCAATTCTGTACATTAGTATGTTGATCCTATAAGGACACATTTAACGGCACTCACTCTTTCCATTGTAGCCATACAGAACCTCAATACAATTCCTTTAAATGACACTTTATCTATCACACATTGCTTGTGTGGTACTTTAAAGTGCAGACTAACATGTTTTTCCTACTAAAAAGTCATACATGAGGACACTTCATTCTAGTTGCCACATTTAGAAGTTCACCGGATCACTTCCTGATTTGCTCATAACTGAGACAGCACTAAAAGGCTATCTTACCTGCTGTACTGTGTGGCACCTTACAGGGTATTATAGCCTCCATAAACATGTGGCAGTTTATTTTCATAGTAGCAGCCCAGCATAAGGAAGCAAACACACAGTGGAGTGTGCCCTCTGGTGGCTGGATAGAGAAACACAGCTTAGTGTGATTTCTTCTGAAAAAATATTTAACTCAGGAAAATGTAGTCGTTTGCCAACTAGTGAAACACAAACACTTTGTAATTGATAAATGAGATTTGATAAAATTGTATGCTTCTCTTGATTTGTAATAATTACTATTACTGTAACTTTAGATGGCCTTTCTGGTCCATCAAGTGCAACAGTAAAAGACCTCAGCGTGATTATAGATTCCAGCCTTTCATTTGAAGCTCATGTAGATAATATTACCAGGATAGCATTCTTTCACCTCTATAATATTGCCAAGATAAGAAATATATTGTCGCTAAACGATGCAGCTAAACTAGTTCAAGCTTTTATCACTTCTAGGTTGGACTATTGTAATGCCTTACTGTCTGGTTGTTCAGTTAGGTGCATAAACAAGCTTCAGCTAGTCCAGAATGCAGCAGCGAGAGTCCTCACTAGAAGCAGAAGATATGAGCACATCACCCCTATCCTATCTTCACTGCATTGGCTCCCTGTGAAATTTCGCATTGATTTTAAAATACTACTCTTGACATATAAGGCATTAAATGGTCTCGCGCCGCAGTATCTGAGCGAACTGCTAGTGTCTTACGATCCGCCACGCCTACTTCGATCAAAGGATGCAGGCTGCTTATCAGTACCGCGTATTATGAAAACTACAGCTGGGGGCAGAGCTTTTTCTTACAAAGCCCCCAAATTATGGAATAGTCTTCCAAATAGTGTTCGGGACTCAGACACAGTCTCAGTGTTTAAGTCTAGGCTCAAAACCTATTTATTTAGCCAAGCATTTTTATAAATAGATTAGCCATAAGGTAAAGGGGCAGATCTAGGGGACTCATGGACGTAGAGTATTATGGTGAACTGGTATGTTTAGATGCTGTCTTCCTCAGTCTCATTTGATCACTCAGGTTTGTTGACGGTGAGGTGATTGTTTGCTTTACATCTCAGTTCCCCCTCATGTTTGTGTTTCCTTCTGGCTCTCCCTTTTAGTTATGCTGTCATAGTTAGTCCTGCCGGAGTCCCTGCTTGCACTCTACAGTAAATATACATTCACATTATACATTATGTGACTGTTACCATACCTAATTGCAATCTCTCCTCCTCTTCTCTTCCTCCCCCTCTTTCTCTTTCCTCTCTCCCCCTGTCTCCCCCTTTCACTCTCTCTCTCTCTCTCTGTCGAGCTACACATGTGGTTCCTGAGCTGCCAGTGATCCAGACTCCCTCTGCCCTCCGGACCTGTCTGATCCATTCCAAGAATGGAATTTCCTACAAGTCTACCTGAGTCTCCAATACCTACCTGGACTCCATATTAACATCAATTAACATCAACTGTTATATTATAAATACAGATCATTTCCTGCTATCTGTTTCCCCCAGATGAGGATGGGTTCCCTGTTGAGTCTGGTTCCTCTCAAGGTTTTTTCCTATTACCATCTCAGGGAGTTTTTCCTTGCCACTGTCGCCCTCGGCTTCCTCACCAGGGACAATCTGATAATTTTGATTCATACCCATTCACATTCCATACAAACTTAAATAATACTTTTGATTGTGTAAAGCTGCTTTGCGACAATGTCAATTGTTAAAAGCGCTATACAAATAAAACTGAATTGAATTGAACTATCATCATCATAATAGTCATAGTAAGAATGTTCCTAATTGAAAACACATTTTATTATTTAAAAGAAATCTCTATATAACAATTTTAAAACAATCAAACAACAAAAAAAAAAGTCAAAATTTCGATAGGATCACTTTGGATTTATTGAAAATTTACAGCAATTTTTTTTTCCAATATAAAAAAATAACAAATGTTTAGAGGATTAGTAACAATTTACTAATTTAATAGATGTTGATCTCATTTATCTTAGTGGTGCAGAAAGTTCTGCTTCATGGTCTTCTTTCGCTTATCATTTCATTGCACGCTGCATCCAGATTTGATCCAAAAGTCTCCCAAAGTGCTTGGATCTAGATAAACACAGTGGGAACAAAGTGCAAGAGTCATTTTGTAATAGATTTTAATATTTTAAACTAAAACATTTTCCAAACAATTTAATTTATTTGATTGTTAAATTCATTTGATCTACTTTGGTCAGGGCAGTGGTGGATCCAGAGCATATACAGGAAAACACCTGTGCGCATGGGACCCAAGAGCAATCTAAAGCACATTTAAAAAATGTATCCAATGAAGCATTTACATATTAATATTTTATCGATTTTACTTAAATAAATCAACATGTACCTAATTCTTTTAAATTACATATCATTTGTCTCTTCCTCCCAGGAGACTTAGGGCACGACTTAGGGTACACCCTGGATGGGCACCAATCCATTGCAGGGCACACACACAATCAGCTTAATTTACATGTCTTTGTACTGTGGGAGGAAACACACCAAGCACAGGGAGAACATCCCCAGACACACAGACCTGAGACAAGAATTGAACCCAGACCCTGGAGGTGCAAGGCAACAGTGCTAACCATTCAGCCACCACAGACCATTTGTGCCATAATACTGTATATTTTTGTATTTTTACATATTTTATCTGAGAGGAAAATCTGTCCTTGATTTAAATATGTTGCTACATGAATCATGCATTTTTTGGAGATGGGAGGATTTAAACTAGTGTACACTGTAGTGTAATATGAATTTGTTGATTATTAAATAGGCTGACCCATTAAATGGATTATGCAGTGCTACAGTAGCATACTAGTTTAGGGCTAGTTAATAAATTAGACAAGCAGCTTATTGTTACTATTGTTATTAAATCTGACATTATTAGTATGAATGTCAATGGAAAAATATAGAATGTATATAAAATAATATTATAAAATCAATATGAGTTTATAAAAAAATATATTTTTATATGGTAAAATCTAAATTCATAAATTGTTAAGTAACAGGATTATTCAATGGCATTTTCTTACCTGTGTATGGAAGCGCTTTACGACTGGAACCAGTTGATGAAGTAGGAACAGATGCCCTTAATGCTCTCCCAACAGTGCTCCTCTGCCACTTGGTCTGCCCAGTTCTTGGGTGTCTCTGTGGGTTTCTGTGTGGTGGTTTTAGCAGGTTTCTGAGGCTGAATGGGTTTGAGAGCTGGATTTGTAACCAGTTTGGATCCTTCTTTCACAGGCGGTTGTGGCTTTGACTTTTTCGGGATTTTGGGCCAGGATGCATGGAATACCATCTGAGCTTCATCTGTTGCAGAGCGGCACATTTGCGGTTTATATGTTTGGAGACCCTGGCAGGAATTTGGTAATTTGCGCATCTCCCACATAATCTGTGTAAAATAATGATGTGGGTTCTTGCTGTAGGCCCGGCACACGTTTGGCTTGCCCAGGTAATCGCACCAATATGACTTGCCCTTGGTTTTACATGTAACACGCAGCTTCATGGAGTTCCGGTGGCTCGATACGACCATCACACATTCATCTTTGGCTTTGTTGCTGAAGCGGATTGGCTCGGGCCTTCCGGTTCCCTCACTGGCAGTTACTTCTCCAGGATTGCTGTGACTGCTGTTACCCGCATTATTACTCTGAGCCTGGACGATTATAGCCCAAACGCAGCATGCTAGCAGGAGAGCGCCTTGGAATGTGGCCCTCATGGCGAGTGGAGGGCTGGATCGTAAAGGGTTTGACAGAAGTGAAGAAATGAAGGAGCGTATGCTGTGAGGAAGGTACTGGGAATGTAAGTAGGCTATATAAGCACTTTTCCCACAAAGACGCCTTTGAGCCCTATGGAGTTTGGAGTCACCGCCCCAGCACGGTGTGCAAGAGCTGATTGTGACTACTTGGGGGAACTAGTGGGAGTGTGTGTAGACATGTTTAGCACAGTCTGGTTTTAAATAAAGTTGAGCTGTGGGAAAGTGTTTTAGCTACATGTGTCACTGTTTGTTTAAAAGGGGTGGGGTGTAGTTGCACACACAAACTCTTAATTGTCTTAATGGTCACACCACATTATATAATCAATCACACAGGCGAAACATTGACTACTGACCCAAGTCAGATATGTCCACGAAACATTTGTTACAGCATTTAAATTGTTTACTTGTGTTTTAAAGTGCGCTTTATGCTGTATGAAAGTAACAACCTTACTGCCATTGCTGGCATGAACAGTTTCCATATTTGTGCATGAGAGAGAGATGGATGACTGAATGACAAGCTGAGAAAGAGGGGTTTGTAGGACTAAACATGTCATAATTATCATGTGAAAACACCATGTCTTTAAGGATGTGTTGCAGTAACAACATGCACAGTGTCTCCTAACGCCTAGCTCATATATGGTGTCTATTCTGCATCATCATCTAGAACTTTGATGAGCAAACCATTTTGAAGGAGCTATGTATACAGTGCATGAATAGCCAGACTGTTCAGTAGTGATGTAATGGTGTCTACAATATACTACCACAGTGTAAGACCCCACTGGAGGACCGCAATAGTAAACTGAAACAGAAATGCAACAATGGGGTTTAAATACTAAAGGACAACAAACTAAATACAGCAAGCTTGCATCTTAATAATAATAATAATAATAATAATAATAATAATAATAATAATAATACATAAATGAAAAAAAAAGGTGGGCAAAATAACTACAGTATATTTCTAGAAGTAACTAGATATTAGAGCATTATTTGCAGTATGTCTAGACATGGCCATTTGCAAAAAAATATCTTTTTGTTCTTATCAATTTACAAAATGCAAAGTGAGCGAACGGGAAAACAATCTAAATCAAATCAGTGTGGCTTCAAACCAGCATCAATTCTTACACTTTCAAACGTGGACAAAGTCTGGGATTTTACAGGAGTCACATTTACGATTAATCAATTATACCAAGCAGATGGTAATGTTCATCAATTTCTTATGTAGGTTGAAAGACCTACCGCAGCAACAAGATCCAAGGTACAGTAGCTACAGTATGCTGCATCAGCAAGATCTATCTCAGGAAATGATTTCAAAGCAGACTGGGGTGTCACAATGTGCTGTTCAAGCTATTATGGAGAAGCACAAAGAAATGGACAGTGCTGAGGACTGTAGACGCAGTTAAGGAAATTTAATGCAGCAGATGACAGACACATATTACACTTTTAAAAATCTAATATGACCATCACCAAAGAATTGGCATCAGCAAAGAACCGTCATATACCACAGCAAAGAACTTTCAGGGAACCACTGGGACCCAGGTACACCCATCTACTTTCCAGAAAAGTCTGGCAAGAAGTGATCTCCATGGAAGAATTGTGGCCCAAAAGTCATACCTCTGACATGCAGACAAGGGGAAGCGACTCAACTATGCACAAAACCATAGGGACTTGGGTGAAGAAAAATTGCAGCAGGTACTCTTGACTTGTGAATCAAAATTTTTTTAATATTTGGCTGTAGCATGAGGCAGGTTGTTTGCCAGAAGACTGGATAGTGGTACAATAATGAGTGTCTGCAGGAAGTAGTAAAGCAGCGTGGAGGTTCCTAGCAATTTTGGGGCTGCACTTCTGCAAATGGAGTTGGGAGATTTGGTTAAGATTCATGGTGTCTTAAATGTAGCAAAATACAGCCATATATTTCTCTGTCATGCAATACCATCAGGGAGGTGTCTGGTTGGCCCCAAGTTTATTCTGTAGCAGGACAACATCACCAAATGTACAGCCAACGTCAAGATCTATCTTCATAACAGAGAAGAACAAGGAGTCCTGCAGATCAACATACTGTAGAATGATTGATATTGTTTTGCAGGCAAAGGTTGGTCATGCCAATTACTCATTTGATTTGGATATCTCTTCTGGTCATTTACTTTCCATATGTACAGTACAGTCATGTGTAAAATTTAGTACCCTGTCTTTTAATTGCACACAGATAAAAAAAACATATAATGTTTTTCACATTATTTAACAATAATAATAATAAAAATAAAAACGTGGGCAAAAGCCCCATGATTTAATAGCTTGTAGATCCACCTTTAGCACCAATAACTTGAAGTACTGTAATAATTTCCTGTATGACTTTGTCAGTCTCTTACATCACTGTGTAGGCCCATTCTTCATTTTGAGTTTTTGGGCATTCGTTTAGGCACAGCTCTCTTAAGGTCTCACCACAGCATTTCAATTAGGTTGAGGTCTGGACTTGACTACAGTACGTCAATCCAAAACCTTGATTCAGTTTACTGGTGTTCTTCAGATCATTGTTCTTTTGCATGACCCAATTTTGACCAAGCTTTCGCTGCTGGACAGATGGCCTCACATTTATCCTATCCTCTAGGATACTCTATAATGGTATACACTAGAATGATATACAGTACAGAGGAGTTCAGGGTTGACTCAAAGGTTACAAGGTGCTCAGGTCCTGTGGCAGCAAAACAAGCCCAAATCATCACCCTCCACTCTTGTCCTTAAAAGTGAGTAGGAGGTTTCTGCTTTTAAAATTATAATAGGCCAAAAAAAACCTCCACTTCGTCTCATCCGTCTGTGGGACATTGTTCCAGAAGTCTTGTGGTTTGCTCAGATGCTTCTTTGCAAACCTCAGTTGGTTTGACCTTGGGGGTAATGTGCTGGGACATCTCATGCTGGGAAGATTGGCAACTGTCTTTAAATGCTTACCGCTTGTGAATAATCTTTCTCAGTGTAGAATGTTAATCTTATTAATCAAGTTTAAACAGTTGCTTCCCTAAGACTATTGCTTATGTCTTTCCCTCTTGGCATTGTGTTAACTCACACCTGAATACATACAGTACAGTAGGCAAAGGGCCCGAAAATAGTGTACACCAAGGCAAGAAAAGGTGCTTGAAAATTTTTCGAAGATCATCCAGCTCTGACAAACAATCTCCTTATTTTTTTTCTGGGTTCATGTGTCATAGTGCAAAGATAGACCAGCTATTTGGAGAGAAACAAACTGGTGGACACCACAGTCTAAAAAAGAAAAAACCCTGATGTTCCAGCAGCGCAACAAGCTTGAACACAAGGTTTTCTGGACCTCTAGAGCACACTAAGACATCCTGACACCTTTTTGTAGGCTTGGCATGGGTTAGAACAGTGGTTTTTCCAGCAGACATACACCTTCAACAGGTAACTATTACAGACCTCCTCTTTCTGGCTATTTCTCTTGCTTGCTTTTTATTTTGCGTGCATTTTTTAAATATGACGGAGTAAATGCAGTAACGTAACTGTTAGATAGCAGTTTGAATGATGTACTCGACAGACATGTGCCATGCAGGGGGGTATTTAGATTTTGGTAGGGTTTAGAAATACTTTTCTTACAAAGAAGCCTTTGAGTGGGCTAAAAATCACTACCCTACTCCATAACCCCACCTCAAAAGCTAATTGTGAGAATCTGGAAAGGTAAATGTCCGTATGTGTAATTTAATTTTAGAGTTTTGGTTTGGTGTTTGTCAATTTGACATCGGTGTGCACTGAGTATGTCAGGATGATGCTTTAGACCAAACAGTCAGATGAATGGCAATGTCACCGGCAAAATCCCAACTGAAGGTAACAGAGATCATCCCTTCAGTACAGTTCCACAGACTTAATTTATTATTTTTTAATCTATGACAAGGGATATTGAAGTGTTTTTGCGGGTTATCGCAGCCCACCACCTCCCATTTTTGAGTTTGTGAACAGGAAATATTTGCTAGAAGTCTTGGGAACATTTGATTCCTTTTCAATCATCTTACAAATTTGAAAATGTACCATACACATGAAAGTATAATACAGTATAAGACGACAGAAACCCAACCAACACTCTGTCATGTTTGCAAAGCAGAATACGTAGTCCAGGGTATTTTAAGACAATGTTTTTATTTTTCCCATTGACACAAACTCAATATGAAACTCCTTAAGGAGACAGTTTTAATATGTTTGGTTTAAAGATTTTGGCCATGTGGATGACTGTTGGTCAACTCACTTTGGAAATATTAGACTGCCACATGAATATATGTAAATGTAAAGGAAATTTAAACAGTCTTTCCAACCAGCAGAATATAATCTGTTTCACTGTTTGTAAAGTACATAAAGTAGGCAAGATTCAACATACTTTTGTTAATTTGGCAAAATCCATTCCAAGGATAAATACGACCAGTTTAGAGTCGAGTGTGAAGTGACAAAAGTTCCTACAGCTTCTTACAACTTTATTACATTATTTGCTGAAACTTAATGTAATAAAGCTTTTATCCATCATTACTGTAGGTATGATTCCAAATAATTTTCATTGTATTGCACATAATTAGCAAGTTTCAAATTTAGACAATCGTATTTAAAATGGAACATGTCGTGCTATACAAATTGAACTACCAAATTTTTTTTAAATCAAGAGAAATGAATAAGTAAATACAATAACCACTGGAAAGTATGATAAATAAAATAATTAGGGGATTCTATACAGTATTGTTGTCAACTGTGTAATGCATGTTAGGACCAGTAAAACCACTAGTAAATACTTTTTTTGCTTACACAACAATATGATGTTAAATATAAATTTATATGTATTTATATTTAACAATCTTTAAAAATAAGTTTGAATCTGAAAAAAAAACTTTGTCAAATACAGAATAGTAAAACTCAGTATACAGCTCATAATAGTTATCAGAAATCATGTTACAATTTCAGAAGATGATAGTCATAGACTAACAATTACCCAAAGTTACAATGCACTTTTTATAAACACTACACTTTTTATTCAACTTTACCAAAATTCTGGAAATTAGAGAAGAAATCTGAATTAAATCTACAATTAAATTAAATATCTGGAAAACACTCATCTTAAAAATAGGCCTAGTTAATAAAGTTTAGATTGTATAAAACCTATTTTTGGCTTCAACAAAGTATAAAAATGGGAATTATGCTGCCATTTATGTTACAACATGAAAATACCTCATTCATAACTTTTTTGATTATTAGACATTGAGAAGGTCCCTTTATAAGTAGGCTTCCAAAAAGGTTAACAAATTATCAACTTTATGCAGGCAGTCTCCATTTACGAACAAGATCTGTTCCTAAATCTGTCTTTTTTGAAGGAACAAGTACAGTATATATAGTTTGTTGGTTAACCAAATATATCACAATATATGTTACATGTCTTATATACATGTATTTTGAGGCATGGTTAAAAGTGTCAAATAAAAACTTTTACGCTAGCTACACACTCAACACAGCGTTAACGGCAAAGTGATTTGAATAAAAATGACAAACTGCTGGAGCCACACAATTCTAGACAGGTTTTATCAGTGTCACAAATTAGTGCATGTGTTTATTCTTATCTATTTCAAGTCAAAATTTTAATATACAGTGTGTTCAAGTGAAACTGGGACCGATTAAATTTCTTGTGTATGTAAGACAGAAGACTTCAGGTATAATACGGTGATGAGACTCTTTTGACTCTTAGACTCTGGTGCAAATGTTTTATGGCTGAGGTGGCCACACACACACACTGCAATTGTTCCTACGCGACTGGAACGCCTGATCCTTAAAAATTGACAGATAGTTTGTCTCCAACCGCTTGTGGGAACTGTACGCACAATCATTCACCAACACTACTTGCACATTTGTGCCATTAAAGGAGCTCCTGGGAGGTATTTCGATCAGGGCACCAACGAACTGAGAAAAGCTTCCACCCTGGTATCCAAGCACTAGTGATGCATGTATGAAATGCAGTAGTGTAGCGAAATAAAGGGAGTATTTAACTTTCATAACTGTGTTCCTTTATGATGCACATCAAAAGTCTCGGTTTGACTTGAACATCGCTCATATTATAGGCTTTATGGCAGTCCGTCCTAACCTATGGACTGCCTATATAAGCACAGTCATTAAAACCTTATTTAGCCTTTACAAATAAAATCACGGAACTGTTCTGTCTTTTTGAATATATACGTTTTAAATAGAAATTAACAACCTAACAAAGCTGTATAATCTTACAGTAAATTTTCTCAACACCATAGACAATTATTAAAAGATACCTATTAGTGCATCAGATGGTCAACAGTATGTTTTTGTCAGGATCTAACAGACTAATAAAGACAACTTTAATATAGTTAATATCTTTGAATATGATATAATTTGGCAATCTCCCCCTGCATAAATTATATTTCCCTTTTCTCTTTCATCTTCTTTTTTCAGCTTCATTTGAAATCAAATTAGGCCTAAGGTACTCCCTGTTCCAAAAAAAGGGGGAAATATTAATTCATAAGCAAAATAAACAAACAAAAAAAAATATATAAAAAAATCCTCACCAAACTTTAGCATGTGCACATGGTTTTCTTACATTTCTGGGCAGTTTAACTCCAGGTCTCTGCGCCACTAAAAGAAGGAAATAGAAATGATCATTATGAAAGACAGTAAAGAAAACAAAAATGCTAATGAAATTTACATAGATGAAAAACATATAAATCACAAACACTGAAACGTTCTAATGGAATGTAAACATACAGTTACTCTCCACTATATTAGGAACAACCTTTATTAATTACCCAATTATACAATCCTAATGTGGAATTCTGTTGTTGAAAGTCATTCACCTCAAGATTATGTTACGTGCAGAGGAGTAGTGCATCTCTTATAATTAAGCACTTTCTGAAATACTCAACCCAGCCCATATTGTACCAATAAAAATGCTGCAATTAAAATCAAAATGATCACACACCTTTGCCCAGTTCTGATGCTTAATATAATGTGAAATATACTGTATTAGATATGAGCAGAAGCTTTTGAACTCTATTTGCATGATTGTTTGCAGATGCTTATCTACATAAAACATGTACTGTGCTCCTGGATTTTGAAAATTTGTATGATTGTGCAAGTGTATTGTATGATTTGGTGTTCCTAATAAAGTTGAAAGTGAAACTGTGTGAAAATATGCAGTAGTCAGTTACAACAAGCAAGAACACTCACATACAACATTTTGAACATGCAGATACATAGTAAAATCAAGGTTAATGATAACATAAAAATGGAAATGAAATGCAGAGAAGTAGCTTAGAGATGGAAAACAGATCAATATATGTTAATACTGGCACAGGAATATTTCTTAGCAGAAAAAAAATCTAATCGAATAAAACATGCATTACATTGCAGATGTGAAGAAATGTGTCAAACATATTCACAGAGGCATGGATCCAATGCTTTGTCTACCCTAAACACTGACGCCTACATCCTAATGGCAGATGTACTGTAATTATGAATTGTTGATATAGTCAAAAAACATTCATGAGTGTATTCATGAAGCACTGCTTATACCATGTGATTGCATTTGCACCAATCCTTTCTTGCTATGTCTAGCATTGATGCACCTTCAATATAATTCCTTGTCTGGGTTTGTGTTTATTTTCATGTTTTTAGACGTCAAAATACTCTATACTGAGTTTACTTCCATCAGTCTATTACCCTGGTTATTCTGATATTTAAATCATTATATGAGAGTTACAAACGTTTTCAGAGTAACAAACTTAACTCTCAAGTTAAGTCTCTCTCTCTGGCTCCTTCAACCAGATTGTTTCCACTGCCAACTGGGCACTATCATCAATTATCATCCAGAAACTGTATAGCTTTTAAACCCGAGTCTATGAAGTTAGGTAGCAAGCATTTCATTCCAGTTGCAAGAAGTGGTAAATCTAGTTATGGCATTGTTGGTGAGGGGATTTGAGCTATACAGGGTATATTTAGTATATTTCATCTATCTGGGGTTAAGCCTTTGCATGCATAGTCCCAAATGCAATATAGCAGCATCAGGTTCAAGTGTTAAACATGCAGCTTTGCTAGCTGCCTTCTACTGTATGTACAGTACATGCTGTGGACAAGCATCCTCTAAGCTATGAAACGATTAAACCCATACTGCTACAAAAACCAAATATGAGACCTTGTCCTTCTATGTCACAGAGGAACCAAGGATTTCTGCAGTTTTAAGAATATTGTGGCTGAAAAAAATCAACCTGAGGCTTTCTAGACCAGTAAGGAAAGATACCCTAATCCTCTGAGTGCAAGGAAACTTTCTTCAACCAACTATTACCGCTTACCTAACAAAATGAACTAGGGGCTACTTCATGATTGGTGTTAGTTTCGAGTCAGAGAAACCCTTTAAGAGCTGGCATTATTTTTCATTGGCTTGAGAGTTATGTCATTACATCACTGTACATGTCTGTGTATTTCTCTACTTTCCCAGCAATGCTAGCAGCAATAATAGCCTAGTGGAAAAAAAAACTCTAGAGGCAAGCACAATAACAACAATAATGGTAAACTCCAACATGTCTTAGCAAGGATTTCTCCTGGATTTGCAAGTTTACTTTAGCATCAAATATTTCGTCGGTTAGGATAATCCTGCCCCCAGCCCATGACATAAGTGGTTCTTTTTTCTAGCTCAGCAAAGTGTTGGTACCACTATGGACCTAGTCGTGGAACTGCCTTGGCAGAAAAGTGGCTTATCATCTATCAGCATAAGCCATTCTACAACAAAGGGTTTTCAAATTCTTTATGAGTCCTTAAACCTGAGGTCTTCAGGAAGTAGGGTACCACAGACCACAACATTAAGATTATGCCCTAGGCCATAGTTCTAAACAAAGCTTTTGCTTATATTTTTCTAAGGAAGGGCAGCCATGGAGTAAATCTTTAAAGCCTTCAAGCAAGACCTCACCCAAAACTTTTAGTTCTTCTGCATCTGCACGATACTTCTTGGTGGAGAAAAAAGTTAGAGGAACTTTGCCCTGAATTGTGTATGAAGAATATTAAATACTACGAGTTCATGTAGCCAACCTTGGTTTTTAAGAAGGAGAGGAAGTGATGGAGTACATGGAATAGATGGTCATACTGTATGTATACAGCCTAGCCCTCGTTGTGTTTTATATATCTATATTATATTTTATTGTGTTTTAATTTGTCTTGCATTTATCCTATATATAAGTAAATATATTAGGAATTTTCTGTTTATGACAAAAGTGTTCAGTTCAGACCGCTTATATCTCCTCTATTTCTTTTACCTGGTTATGTCCTATCGATTCTTAATTGAAGTTTACTGTATGTCAATTGTATTCTTTAGTTCCATTTGTTTACAGTGCATTTCTCTGTAGCATAACATTGTTTAGTTTTGTTTTGCATTAATCTCAGCCTACCTTCCTTTATGTTACTAACATTCCTTCTCTTTGTTTCAACTAGTAAATAAACCCTCAAACACTATCTTGGTACAGTATAATCTTCCTTTAAAGTTGATGAAATGTCAATGCTGATATTCTCTGGATAGTTCAAAGATCGTTAAAAGCTGTTGTACCCACAGTATTTGTGCTAAATTAGGCAGAATGCTTACTGTCTACGAAGTCTGCTAAGAATTATTAGCTAAGACAGAGTACGTACTGTAGGAAGCCTGCCGTTTCAGAGTTGATCTAAATGTAGCCTTTTAAAGAGTCCCAACCACAAAAACACATGGAATCCATTTCCACAAGATTTCATTAAAGTGCTCTTACAGTATAGTTTCATTGTTTACGTGAAGTCTCTTCTTTCTCTGTTTTCCTGAAAGGTGTTAGCTTCCACCACTGTTTACTGAAACACATAGATGTGTGTAGTGTTACTGCTCTCTGTGAAAGATTACATACTGTTTGATGCTAATATAGTGCGCCGACCTGTACAGCACCAGCGCTAGAAACATCGATCGCTAAAGTCTTACTTGTTTTTCAAGTATGCAAGCTAGTTATTTATCAGGAAAATATGAGAGATATTCAAGTCAAACTGGGACATGTGATGAAATAACAATCTTCCAGGCCTCCGAGTGGTAATGTGCTCGCCGGGTGATGCTGTAACCTCTCGCAGCCGGAGGTCTAGAGAGAGCTGATTGGCCGAGCTCTCTCAGAGGGGAGGGATGAGAGGTACTTAGTGCTCCCACATTAATCACGTCAGTGATACAGCCTATCAAGGGTGTCTTTGAGCTCACGCTTGTGGAAGGAGCGAATAGCTCTATATTATACCTCTCCACTTTACTGGATCTACTAATTGGTTACTGGAACTGTCTTGGCGCTGAACAATTTCCACATGATTGAGCCATGAAAGGAGGCCAGACGTGACTATGACTCTGGTGTACCGAGATAATGGATATGTTGATGATATCCAAGCATACTGAAATGCTGAGATAAGTGCATTAGTCTAGCAGAACATTGTAGAGAGAAATAAATGTGGTTTTTACTCTAACTGTTATTCTGTACAACCAAAGTCCCGATTTAAGTCCCAGTTTGACAAACACTCCTAATAATTTAACAAGCAAATTCAATCGAATATGTAGTTAAGAATTTAGATGCATTTAAAAGTTATTTGCAAATTCCTTGTAGAATTTTGATAAATGATAGTTACCGAACACTTAATTGTTTGACCTACTCATTGAGAAACGTGAGGATTTGAGTAATAAAACTTAATTAACAAAACATGGGGAACTAGATGATATGAATAGCTAAAGATTCAAACGTTTAGGCTAAGCATGCTGAAAAATTTGTTGTAATTTTAAATTACAAATTTGTATGAGATATGGATATATGCTCAGCGAAAAAAAGAAACGTCCCTTTTTCAGGACTGTGTATTTCAACCATAATGTTGTACAAATCCAAATAACTTTACAGATCTTCATTGTAAAGGGTTTAAACAATGTTTTCCATGCATGTTCAATTAACCATAATCAATTAATTAACATGCACCTGTGGAATGGTCGTTAAGACCTTAACAGCTTACAGAAAGTAGGCATTTAAGGTCACAGTTGTAAAAACGCAGGACACTAAAGAGACTCGTCTACCGACTGTGAAAAACACCCAAAGAAAGACACCCAGGGTCGCTGCTCATCTGCGTGAACGTGCATTAGGCATGCTGCAGGGAGGCATGAGGACTGCTGATGTGGCTATAGGGCAATAAATCGCCATGTCCGCACTGTGAGACGCCTAAGACGGCGCTACAGGGAGACAGGAAGGACAGCTGATCATCCTCGCAGTGGAAGACCACGTGTAACAACACCTGCGCAGGATGGGTACATCCGAATATCACACCTGCGTGACAGGTACAGGATGGCCACAACAACTGCCCGAGTCACACCAGGAACACACAATCCCTCCATCTCACAGCAAGAACTGACAAATCTGGTCCAGTCCATGAGGAGGAGATGCACTGCAGTACTTCAAGCAGCTGGTGGCCACCAGATACTGACTGCTACTGACTGATTTTGAGCCTCCCTTCATTCAGGGACACATTGTGAAACAGTTTTAGCTCATGTCTTATGGTGTCGACTCTTTTAGTGTTCATACAAATATTTACACATTAAGTTTACTGAAAGTAAAAACAGTTGAAAGACAGAGGACGTTTCTTTTTTTGCTCAGTATATATGAGATTATGTGAACTTAAGTGAAGTAAGAAAGAATAAGGGTGAGATAATTGTAGAACATGCAAAAAGCAATTGCTGTTTATGAACGGATATGTTAATAAAATGTAATACCGTAGCAACTTGGAGCATCAGTCAAAAGTTTGGACCTGATTTTACAGACATTTGATTGATTGATGTTGGGAATTAGTATTCAAGCATGATATTGGTGCCTCTATATACATTGCATAACAATTTTAGACAAGCGCTTAGAATATATTGGAACTTTCAACTACAGTATCTTTCAACTTTTATGTTGGAAAAAAAAATGCTCTGCAAAAAGCAACAGTCTCTGAAAACAAAGGGAACTAACTACAATACACAAGATCCTGTGCAAAACCAGCTGAAAACACTTTCTTGAATAGTACAACAATGAAAAACAAGTTTGATTGAAACATTAAGGGTGTAAAATATTACACAAGCCTGAATGTTTGTACTGTATATTAGTGGAAATATTACAGTGTAGTTTTTCGGGTGATTCTAAATATAAGAATGAGATTGTTTTATCATACAGTGCATCTGAAAATTATTCACAGCGCTTTACTTTTTCCACATTTCATTATGTTATAGGTCACATAGGGACCTTCAATGCTGCAAAAACTTTTCTGTACCCTTCCCCAGATCTGTGCCTTAGTACAATCCTGTCTCTGTCATTATGGGGTATTGTTTGTAGAATTTTGAGGGAAATACTGAATTTAATCTATTTTGAAATAAGCAACATAAATCCATCATTAGTGTCCCAATAGTGCTACATATAAGCAGCTATGCCCAAACTTTTGACTGATACTGTATACTATAGCAATAATTTTCTATTCACTAGCAGACTTCAGAATCATTTACTTCTTATCATTGGTTTATGAAGACTTCCTAATGGCATGCAGACTGAAAGTATAGATTTACTGTACCTGCCCATTATGCCACATACAGTGGTGTGAAAAACTATTTGCCCCCCTCCTGATTTCTTATTCTTTTGCATGTTTGTCACACAAAATGTTTCTGATCATCAAACACATTTAACTATTAGTCAAAGATAACACAAGTAAACACAAAATGCAGTTTTTAAATGAGGGGTTTTATTATTTAGGGAGAAAAAAAATCCAAATCCACATGGCCCTGTGTGAAAAAGTAATTGCCCCCTGAACCTAATAACTGGTTGGGCCACCCTTAGCAGCAATAACTGCAATCAAGCGTTTGCGATAACTTGCAACGAGTCTTTTACAGCGCTCTGGACGAATTTTGGCCCACTCATCTTTGCAGAATTGTTGTAATTCAGCTTTATTTGAGGGTTTTCTAGCATGAACCGCCTTTTTAAGGTCATGCCACAACATCTCAATAGGATTCAGATCAGGACTTTGACTAGGCCACTCCAAAGTCTTCATTTTGTTTTTCTTCAGCCATTCAGAGGTGGATTTGCTGGTGTGTTCTGGGTCATTGTCCTGCTGCAGCACCCAAGATCGCTTCAGCTTGAGTTGACGAACAGATGGCCGGACATTCTCCTTCAGGATTTTTTGGTAGACAGTAGAATTCATGGTTCCATCTATCACAGCAAGCCTTCCAGGTCCTGAAGCAGCAAAACAACCCCAGACCATCACACTACCACCACCATATTTTACTGTTGGTATGATGTTCTTTTTCTGAAATGCTGTGTTACTTTTACGCCAGATGTAACGGGACACGCACCTTCCAAAAAGTTCAACTTTTGTCTCGTCGGTCCACAAGGTATTTTCCCAAAAGTCTTGGCAATCATTGAGATGTTTTTTAGCAAAATTGAGACGAGCCTTAATGTTCTTTTTGCTTAAAAGTGGTTTACGCCTTGGAAATCTGCCATGCAGGCCGTTTTTGCCCAGTCTCTTTCTTATGGTGGAGTCGTGAACACTGACCTTAATTGAGGCAAGTGAGGCCTGCAGTTCTTTAGATGTTGTCCTGGGGTCTTTTGTGGCCTCTCGGATGAGTTGTCTCTGCGCTCTTGGGGTAATTTTGGTCGGCCGGCCACTCCTGGGAAGGTTCACCACTGTTCCATGTTTTTGCCATTTGTGGATAATGGCTCTCACTGTGGTTCGCTGGAGTCCCAAAGCTTTAGAAATGGCTTTATAACCTTTACCAGACTGATAGATCTCAATTACTTTTGTTCTCATTTGTTCCTGAATTTCTTTGGATCTTGGCATGATGTCTAGCTTTTGAGGTGCTTTTGGTCTACTTCTCTGTGTCAGGTAGCTCCTATTTAAGTGATTTCTTGATTGAAACAGGTGTGGCAGTAATCAGGCCTGGGGGTGACTACAGAAATTGAACTCGGGTGTGATAAACCACAGTTAAGTTATTTTTTAACAAGGGGGGCAATCACTTTTTCACACAGGGCCATGTAAATTTGGAGGGTTTTTTTCTCCCTTAATAACGTAATCCTTCATTTAAAAACTGCATTTTGTGTTCAATTATGTTATCTTTGACTAATAGTTAACGGTTTTTGATGAGCAGAAACATTTAAGTGTGACAAACATGCAAAAGAATAAGAAATCAGGAAGGGGGCAAATAGTTTTTCACACCACTGTATGTAATCACTAAGATAACCAATGATACTGGTGTCCTTACTGAAATAAAATGGTCAGTAGAGAAGTAAAAAAAAAAAAGAAACATACATAAAACAAGAAATGGAAAGTAGTATGATGAAATCTTAAAAGTCTTGGACCCTTAACCGTAACCAAAGAATAATTAAATGGGATGTCATTGTCTTCCAGGACCTCATACACACATTCACCCTTATGTTCCTGTTGCAAATCCCTCTAGTAGCATGCTTTTGGGAGTTGGGAGAAAAAAAAAAAAGAGAGAACCCGGTATAAACCCATACAGAAACAACAGGCACAACTCCACACTCATTATGCAGTATCAATTCTGTGACCCTGGAACTGAGGCAATAATGCTACCTTTCACATTTACTGTAGAAGTAAGGATTTAAGAATGTGTTGAGATGTAAAGATGAGGAAAAAAAAGAAAAAAGAAAGAGAAAATGAAAAGTATGGATTGTTGAAAATGTAAAATACTGTAATTTTAACTTCAGGCTGTAATAACTGAGTTAAAAACTGAAGCGCCAAGGTACTGGAAAACTGGAAGAAGAATAATTGGAAACATAGAAAAAAATAACAGAAAAGGGAGGAAAAAAAGAAGAAAAGATTTATTAGCCATTTTTTGACCATGGAATAGGACAGGGCAAACCTAAAGTAATAAATTCATTTTAAAAAGTTTCATGTACAGTACACAATCCAAAAGGTCTGTTTATTTGAAAACAATCTGGTTCATAAGCTTTTAAGTCTTTTTGATTTGTGGTCTTTTTGTGGTTTGTTTGGTTTGAATGTTTCATGCATTTTATCGCGGGCTGTAAATAGCGACAGATTCGAATGTGATGATCCGTGACTTTGTGGTACTGTATGCACTTACTCTTCGAGGACGTCCTCCGTGTCCATTCTGCGGTAGAATTTGGCGAGTTTGACAGACATGATGATGCTGGGGATAAGGAACAAACAACAGCCACCCAGGCCAAACCAGAATGTGTTCTGCAAGGTATACACACACACACACACACACACACACACACACACACAATTTACACCACAAATGTTACACTATGTTAAACATTACACTTCCCTTTTTTTTTTTTTTTAACACAACATCAGTCAGACCAGTGCATCCTTAGTTGTGTCCTTTACTGCCATCCACAGATGCAATGTTGTTGTTCGAGAGTTTGCCACAGCGGGGCCCCCACATTATCTGAAATGCTTAACTTACATGCTAATATTACTTTGCATTTGGAGCTTTGCTACTTTGCAGCTAGCGGTTTGGTATCTGAAATGCAGCTGTCACTCAAACACGCCACGCCCCTAATTATGCCTTAACCCTTTATAACTTACCCTTACCTCATTAAAATTCTGGGAATTCAAAATTTCAAGACTTTAAATGTCAGTTAGGTTAACTGGATGAAGAACCACTTTTGGTAATGCTTGTAGGATTTGTATTTTTAATATTAGTTTTTTATTTTATTTTGTATTTTTGCACATTTTTATTTTTAAATAATTGTGCCTTTAACTTTATCTATTTATTTATATTTGTGACATATTTTTTGGGAAATATTATTACCCAGGGCGGCACGGTGGTGTAGTGGTTAGCTCTGGTTGTGTGTGTGTGCTCTGCGATGGATTGGCACGCTGTCCAGGGTGTACCCTGCCTTGTGCCCAGAGTCTCCTGGGATAGGCTCCAGGTCCCCCGCGACCCTAAATACAGGATAAAGCGGTATAGAAGATGAATGAATGAATTATTACCCAGAACCATATTAGTGACCAAAAACCAAAACTTTTTCCATATATGGAAACTTTTCCAAAACAAAACAAACCATATTTGTCACACTTAAATCATTCAGATCACCAAAAATTTTTTAATATTACACAAAGATAACCCAAGTAAATACAAAACGCAGTTTTTAAGTTCTTACATTAATTTAGATTTTGTTGCTTTTTAAAGATCTTTTAGTGTGCTTTACTTTGTCAGACTATTTCTGAAATCTAAATGAAATTATGCATCCAGACATGCACTCATACAACTATACATTCCAATATTTATGACCCTATATTATTAACAAGGCTGCTATCTGGATCTGTTCCGGCAAAATAGTCAAGAAGCTTAACACAGTCATGCCTGTTGGTAGTTATAAGCCTTTGGAAAACAACTTCATATGTTTGTGTTCTCTCTCTCTCTCCATAAACACCCCCACATTTTGCAGCCCTATGGGGCTTCAGGTGCGAACAGTAAGAATCTTGTTCTGTGGAGTGTGCTGGGTGTGTGTTCTACCCTAATTAGCATGTGTCGTTTTATGCATCTGTGTATGTATACTACAGTATATGGCACAGGGGGAGCGTTGTAGCATGTCTTACCACTGAGTCCACTAGGAAATTGCAGCCAACAATCTCCAGCGAGTCAATGATGTTACTGATGGGTTTGCATTGAGCTACCTCCAGCATTAACTACAGGAAAACACACATAAGGGCATTACAAGTCAGTTTTGCACAAATATTATATTAGAACACACACACACACACACACACACTTACTGAAAGCTGAACCCAGTTGACATATTGTTTAAGGTATCCCATCAAATTATTCGTGAATTTTTCTGTCTCCTGCAAAAGTGATAGAAATTTGAATAATATAAATATATAATATAAATATTCTTGTTATGCAAAAAATAAAAGTAATAAAAAGGGTCTTCGAATATGAGATCACACTGGGGGAAAATCAAAAGGGTTTAATTGATTAAGCTGTAGGCAATTGAATGAATTTTTTTTCTTTACATTTTTTGGTTTGTACACACACGCAACCACACACACACACACACACACACTGAAGACCTACTTGAATGTCTAAAAGAAAATTTTTAATAATAGGTCAGAGTATAATATTATAGGGTCATTAATATTGTAATGTAGAGTATTACGAGTATCAAAAAAGTAAAAAATAAATAAATAAATAAAAAAGAAATAGCTCTGGCTGCATAATTAATTTTAATTAACTTTTAAAAAGGACAAATCCATAATGTTTTTGATATAATCTTGCTTTTCAATACATTTTGCCCACTGCTGTCTTCACCTCTACATCAGAAGTGAATCTTCGTCCTCGAAAATGCTGATGAGACAGTGCGGCCAACAGAAGTTTTGATATAACCGGAGTGCGGATTATTTTTGACTCGCACTCATAAACACCAAAGTAATTCAAGGTAGTCTCTGCTATAAAACTACTTGTATATTTTTGCACTGTGCATGTATGAATGAATGAAGTCATCACTGTAGCACTGGTACCTTTTTGACCACATGTGACGCATTGTTGGCAATTAGATACTCAGCTGCAGCGATGACACTCAGCACATTAGTCACTTTAGTCTGAAAGAGAATCAGTTAATCAATCAACAGTGTGTATTTGGGGGGGGGAAAAAAGGCCATCCTCTGAAATATAAACACTGACTTACAGGAAGTTCTTCCACTGTGGTCTGTAGTAACCTGATATTTTGACTTAATAAGCTCTGGAAGAGAAGCACATCACCGTTTGAATAGACAACACACAGGCACACAAGACTTCAACAGATAAAACTAATGGCACCTGTCAACCCTTATGTTCTGTTCAAGTTGAAAAGATTTTTTTTTTTTTTTTTAGAGTTACTGGACTGATTTTCCAACAAGGATGGCTCTGTTAAAAAAAAAAAAAAAAAAGCTCAGCGTGTGAGAGTGGTTTAAGGTCGCCCCCCCCCCCCCAACGCTCAGTACTCCATTAACAAATGCAGATCATTTCCTGCTATCTGTTCTTCCTATTACCATCTCAGGGAGTTTTTCCTTGCCACTGTCGTCCTCGGCTTCTGACCATTTGATTCACACACAGTCACATTCCATACAAACTTAAATTATTTTTTTGATTGTATAAAGCTGCTTTGCGACAATGACAATTGTTAAAAGCGCTATACAAATAAAATTTAATTGAATTGAATTGAGCCTTTAATTGTCTGTATTTTACTGGATTACTCTTTTTTCTTACCCTTTGGCCTTGAATAAAACTAGAAATGTGACTCAATAATTTACATTTACATTTCCGAATTACATTCTATTACATAACAAAAGTTAAATCCATGTTGGAGTAAATGAACAGAGAGTCTGGGTCACTAATTACTGAACAGAACATGAGGGTTATTGGCCTCTAAAATGCACACATACAGTACAGTATTGTACGCTACTCACAAAAACATGTACAGTAAAGAGTCATTTGGTTCACTCATGAAACCCACACGTGAAAATCAAACACAAAACCAATACACACAATTTCACACTTTTAGATCAATCACATTTCCTGCGACGGTCACACCTGGCTTACCCTGGCTCTGACAAATTTCTTTAGTTGCATATAAAAAAGGGTGGAGTGGAGTTATAAACACTAATGCATCTTCAGAAATATTCAGATCGAATGATTGTATGTTTTGTGTGCAAAGTGTGTAGGGATTACCATGGCTTGCTCCATGGGCAGTACTTGCTCTTTATGGATCCGTCTGATGCTGCTAGCGTGGCCCTTTAGAGCGTTTCCGAGAGCACCACGTGGCTGAAAGGGTAAATAACAACGATTGTAAAATTCACTTTTGTGCATTTAACATACAAGTACATGCACATAATGTCCAGTAATTTAGGTTTGAAATTTCTTTCTCAATTTCCTCTCCCAGCTCCCTACACATTACACACTCTGTTACCTGAGGGGGAAGGGTAACCTAATGAATGGAGCTTATGTCTGGCTAACATGGAGAGCACCATACAGTAAGTACAGAACATTTTCCACCTTATATGATAACTTGTCATAAATGCACAAAGTCTGCTTCTGTTAACTAGGATATATTAAATTAGAATTAAATTTCTCAATTAACTGTGTAAATGTAAAATGCATGTCCACAGTATATGTGTTTTTATATATTTTTTAAGTAAAAGTAAAAGAAAATTTCTAGCAAAATTTTAACTATAATAAAATAATTGTTATTAGAGATTGTGTGCCACTCTGTAATCTCATCCAAAGTGTTACAATTAACATCAATAGTTACAATTAAGCAATATTACACAAGAGGGAGTGCTGTTGTACAAAATATCAGCACAGCAATAAGGCGATCATAGACATGAGCAGTGTTCGGTAAGTTACTCAAAAAAGTAATTCTTCCTTCCTCCTTTAACCCTTCTCCTTGCCCGTTTTTTCTAAATAAAATTACCCTTTTGCCATAAGACCTCGCCTCGTGCAAAAAGAGTGAACCTGGTACAACATCGAATGTAAAACTACCAAGTTCTCCGACAATTGATTAAAGTGCATTCTCGTTAACTGATGCTGCCGTGCAAAACGTGATTTGCGGAATACAAATCACGCAAAAACAATGAAGTGTTTTGATAAACACTACATTTGTAACACTAGTAACGTAATGTTATTGCCATTGGTAACTGGAATCAAATTACATGCATTTAAAATGTAATGTGTTACATTACTGTGTTATCAGGAAAAGTAATTAGGTTACAGTAACGAGTTATACCCAACTCTGGACATGGGAACACAGACTGACTGTTGATGATATCATTAGTGATGTGAAGTTTGAATACTTTTAGTGACTCGGTTCTTTGAATCTCGTTCATCAAAATCTAGGTCTAGGCTTTGAAACATTACACGGCAAAAAATGAAGTCAGCTGATGACCTGACTGTACTGATTGACCAGGTTATCATATCTATTTGAGAGTTTGAGAGTTTTTCTTCCTTGAATGCACAGGTCTCAAATTCCAGTACTCAAATTGTAAAAGAGTGGTTCTGGGAGCATAAGGGAATCATTTCACACATGAACTGGCCACCACATTCTTCTAACTGTAAGCACATGCAAAGTCTTTGGGATGTGCTGAGGAAGAGTTTACAAAGTAGTTAAAATCTTCAGTCATTAACAAATGATCTCAGCCAAAACCTAAAGCAATTCTGGATGTAAGTAAAGTTGTCAAAATATTGCCACTGTGAATGCATGGCGGTATTAAAATCTAAAGGCACTCCAGTGAAATCTTACAGTGTGCGTCTTTCTTTTTGGCAGTGCAGTGTATGTTTCCACTTTACAGACAGGGTGCTTTTTGGTAATGTTGTTTTGCTCACCAGATGGTCTGCCTCCCCCTCCAATTCATTGGCAAAGGAGAGAAGATCTACAACAGTTACTCCTTTATTGGCCTGCCAAACCAAACACACACATACACACACACACATATGAAGAAATAAATAAGCAACATTATGGTCAAGGTGTCAGAGTCAATAAGAAGCCACTTGTCAGTAAATCTATTGTGTTCAAAAAAGCAAAAGCAGCTTGTTCCGGTAAAGGTCGTTTCCTAATTCCTACACATTCACAACTCACTATTTAAAAAGAACAAGCAGAAGATGACATTCATCACATTCTTAGATTTTTATGATGTCAAATTATTATTATTTTTTTTACATAATATAGACACACCTCCAGGGTGCATCAGTCCTCAAGAAGGCAATGAACTGGATTAACGTTTCATTAAACTCAGGCCAGCAGGAATTCATATGAGCACAAGATAGATTTCTATCTACACTGACCAAAAATGAAAAGTGGTTAGAATGCGGTTTCTTTTGTCATAAATTGACTTCCGCCAAAAGGCCAAGGACTCGTTTGGAATCAGATGTTTTTCATCGCTACATTTAGATTGACTGAAGTTACTGATGTGGAATCTGTCATCAGCTGTTTTGAAGCATGCAGTCAAGATGACCAACAACAATTTCCAGTTGGCTGACTAACCTAGGTTAACTTTTATTTGTCTACCTCATGTATTTACAGTAGGTACTCAAGGGGAATGTCTATTATCGCCGTGCTCTCTGTGGCGGCAAAACGGCAACGGCCAAAAGTAATTTGTGAAATGACCGCCAGGTGGCGCAAAGGGACATTTCTATTCAACGCAGTTCTCAGTTTAAGTCATAAAAAAAGTCATATGTTGTATCGAATATATACTAGTGATGGTAATTTTCACATCTGAGTAATTTATACAACAAACATGAAAAAATCTGAACCAGCGCTATTGACATTTACTGTACAATAATGAGCTTTAAAAAAATTGGTTAAATGTTGTTTAGACAGACGATCAAGTTCACTAGCTAACAATTTTATTTGTACAAATAATGAACGGTTATATAGCTTCTGTTTGTATCGGTTTATTGTTATTAATTAAAAAAATGTTACATTTAAAGACATCAAAGGCTGCAAAGTGCCTAAAGATACAATTTAAAAGTTGCTTGTTTACAGTAAGAACCTCAGCAGCAACCTTATTTCCCCTCTCGTTGTTATAATATTGAGTTTTTTTTTTGGTATTTTGTGCATTATTTTTCTCTTTTGCTTATGTCTTGCTGATGGTGGGATGGGGTGTGATCCTTAATGTTTCAGGTCACTGCAATTGTTTGGTTGCTCACCTGCTCTACCCTTATTGATCCCACCTTCTGCCTGATAATTGGTTAACCAGGAGACCCATTAGACCCACTTAGGCCTTTCAGCATACAGTCTGTGCCTTTGCTTGTTGTTTATACAGAGATTAGTGTGAAAATTATACTATGTATGACCCCTTGCTACGTTTTTTTTGACTACACACTTTTCCCCCTTGATGTCGACTTTGATGTGTTTAACCATTTGCTTGTTGTGTCCAGGATCTGGACTAAAAATGAGAGTCAAAAACTTTAAACAGTACTGTACTGTACATGTAGTTGCTTGTTGTCTGCATGCATATGTATTACCTCTGAGTGATAGGCCGGGTAGTTGATGTCTCCAAGGCCCGCATTAGCAAAATTAATGAGATTGTCTTTTCCTTCTTCCTCCAGCAGGATTATTCCATCCAAGTCGACCCTTACCCCCTCGAATATCTCTGCCAGGTCATGATTATTCTGTAAAGCATAAATGCAGTGCATTCAGTTTATTTTTCACGACTTTTGTATCAGATAACGAAAATGAATGAATCTGAATTTTTGTTTATTTTTTTATAATTTGTTCATTTCAAATGGACACAGTTGAATCTTACCACAGTTCTGTTGATAAACTGGATGACGTGGAATTGGTTCTCAAGTTGTAGTGCAGAATATATGCCGTTATTCTCATAACAATCACTGGGAAATAAAAACATAATAATACCATTCATGCATTATTTTTAGGCAGATGAATGTAAAAAGAATACTGATGTATCTTAATATAGCATTTATTTCCATCAGTAGACGAACACTAATGTCAGAACGATCGTGACCGATTAAGATTTTACATATTTGCTATATTTAAAGGTATAGTTTAATAGTTAAACATTTAAGAACCCACTTTCTAGTATGTTAGTTATATTAGAAGTGTATTACTGGGAACTAAGTTCAGAATCAGCAAATTCTATGTCTATGATTATTGTTCCTCCTTCATCCTCAGTGTGCTTATGTGGGAAGGCTATGTTTTTCTCAGCTGTGAGTACTGACCGTTCTAACCCCGGAACTGGGAGAAAGCCAACGTTGGATTCTAAACTACTCAGCTGTACAATGAGTGAATGGGTGAACAATTGAATGGATTAATATTTATCACACACACACACACACACACACACACACACACACACCTGTACAGACTGCCGATGGTAAGATCAATATTGGAGTTTTGAAACAACATTCCAGCGAGGAAATTCTTCTTCCCAGGATGGACAATGTATGGTGTGTCTATAATCTGCACAGAAAAAGCATTCATTATTACATCTTGTTATAACATCTGAAATTTGGAGAACTGAGACTTAACAGTTTTGTTATTCAACAGGACACACATATTTATCTGCAAAGCATCTCCTTCAAATTAGTAAATTTTTCTTCCAAATCTTTATAAAGCTCCTCACCATCATACATTATAAAGTCATGTACCCCCCCCCCCCCCCCCCCCCCCCAAACCCTCAGCGTAACATCACTTCGAGGAAATGTGAGTGGGAGTTAGACTCCTGAGTCATGCCCTTTAAAAACCCTTAAAAAAATTTTTAATACCTTAAACAGTTGTCGGTTGGCCAGAGGCTCACACACGAGCTTCTCCACATTTCCTCCAGCAACAAAAGTGATGACAACAACTCCCATCAGCACCCAGGAAAAGATGAAGCTAAAGCCAACGCCTCTGAGACAAATATAATACATAAAGTGTTACAAAGAATGTAACCTGGGTTGAATTCTATCATATATCTTTTTTAACAAATTATTATTTCATTTGGTTTGGACAGCCTGTGTGATGCTCAGGAAACACTTTAGTCATAATAAAAGGATGCAATATGCAATATACTACACATAATAATTAACACATAATAGAATCAGAACTAGTGATCACTAGTTGTCATATAAATGTCACATTCATGTTGATTAGTTGACTAGTTATACTCCAGTCATTCATAAAGCATAAAAGGCACACCATACAGAAAGAATCTGTATCTAAACTGTACACCTAAATGAGAGCTGGTCAAAACAGAAACTTACCAAACTCTTAAGAAAACGTTAGGTTTAAGAAAGCCAATGAATAATTATTGCATAAAGATAAGACACTAGGGGGGAAATAAACATTTAAAAAATGTTTTTAAAATAAACATAAAAGAAATTGGGAGCTTTCACTCAACTACGTCACACCAATCATAAAATATCGAATGAGTATCTAATGAATATTCATACAAAATTTTGAGTCAAACAAAGAAACAATGAGGCGCTATAAGGTGAATGTCAGGTATATAAACCCATGTCGAATTGGGGACGTGGGGCATCTGTCTTCTGACCGCTACAGATTTGTCTAAGTCTCACTTCAATATACTTGATTTGCTTTTTTCTACTCCAAGTTTGATTAGTGATTCTGTTTAAAATTGCTGGAGAGTCCGTGAATATTACCACGACAAGGTCTACACACAAACGCTAATGTTTTATGTGCTCAAAGCCAAATGTGTGTTTTAGTAGTGATGTGACCAACGCTACAGCTTTCAGACAAGCTTCAGATACCTTTAAACATTATTTCTTCTCAGTCGTATCATTAAATAGGTAGCGAGGTTAATGATAGACACACTTCAGCCTAGCTAACAATAGGGTTTGTGTAGACATTAAGTCTACAGGGACTAATAGTTACTTGTATTAGTATAAGTAGTAATAGTAATCGTAGTAGTATATGGGCTTTGACTTGAAATGAGTGTTTGCTCAGTTCTTCTAAACGTTAAAAGGGAAATGTTTAAGAGACTGCTGACACCTAGTGGCAGGAATTCACAAATAGTTAAAACAACTTTGATTTTAAATGATTATTTTTTACATAATTGGATTAAATGACCAGGGGGGTATTCTTCGCTTGAAACATCCGGGATGAATTGACACATCTAAGATGAGATCATGGTGCTAATTACGCTCCGGCTAAGTCGGTTCTTCGAGCACACCTGTTGTTGATGATTAGTATGGCCGGATTGAGTTGTCTAGGATTATTGCGCGTTCGTGCGTCGGTATTAAAGGCGATATGCATCGACAGTAGAAACACTGATCACAAGCCCTTTGATTGGTTGACGAAATGACAAAAGAACAAGCTCAATTTTTTTTATACACCTGTTATGCGCTGAAATGCTTCCCTGCCATGGATTCCCCCCTCCTCACAGACACACACACACACACACACACACACACATAATCGCTATCAAATATTATATTAGAACATAATATGCACATATGTTTTACAAATTACATGAGACAATAAAATAAGAAATATGAAAATAAATATGTTGTATATGGAAAAATAGAAATATTAATATTTTTTTCAAAAACATGTATACTTTTATATTGTTTACTTTATAATAAAATTAGTTTTGTCAAATTTTTCATTATAAAAAATTATTTTTATTATATATATATATATATATATATATATATATATATATATATATATATATATATATATATATATATATATATTTGCATATTTATAATGAACCCCTGAAAAATAAATGTGTTACAAAATAAACATTATACAAGAATTTTAATTAATGGTCTTGAGGGCTGTCTCGTGCCTAGAGTTTATTATAATAATAGAAAATCTATGAATTTATGTTCTAATATAATATTTGATATCAATTATATATATATATATATATATATATATATATATATATATATATTATGGCAAGACGTATATATGCATGCAAGATACTTTTCTTTCCCCACGTGAGTCAGTCCACGTCAGCGCTCTTTAACCAATCAGATGTGACCTCACCATTTCAACCAATCATAACCCTGCAGGAGCGCAGCCTTAATCCTGTTTACATGAAATAAACCTGCTACCGAGCAGGTTCAAGCTTACGGACATGTTGCTATGACAACAAGTGCGAGATGAGCATCGGAGAACGAAACAATCCAAGATCAGGACAAATCCACAACAATCAAATCCAGCTAACTGAGTTAGCGACGTACAAAGAACACCCCCCAGTTGATCATTCTCCATTGCATTAGATTTGGAGAAAAATCCATATAAAAGTGGCTAGAAATATTTTTCAGTAGATAAAATATGTAAATATTAAACTGCAAAGAAATCCAGGATTCTGCATGAGCAATTAATCGTGATTAAATAACTAATGTTAGAGCAGTTTAAATTTTTTTGTGGCATGAGGATATTTATTAATGTATTCATTTTTTATATATTATTAAATGTTGTTCTCAGTTGCGGAGCAACAGTTGACTGTTTTACCAATTTGGAGACGGATTGCTTATGTGGAACAGTAGCTATGTTTAAAATGATAACTTAATCTTCCCTTTATTAGAGTGTACATGAGCATGACTGTGTACTGTTGTAATAAAGGCAAAGGAAATTCTGGTTCAAAGTTAATCCATTTGTATGAGGGGAGTTCAAGACAAATCGGGACTTGCGATGAAGGCATAAAACCAATTTAGAGACTTTGAGCACAGCAAATCAGGTGAATGGTGCAAATGTTTTAATGAAGGCAGCACTTCCATGAATTATTCATGAACACAATGCAATCTTTTCCGTGACCAGTCAGTGTGTGTAAAGCCTGATCATTGAAAAATCAATGGATACCTTGTCACCAACCTGTGGAAGAGACACATCTGTCTGTCAGAACTGTACACACACACTTACACACATTACAGGAACAGGGCTAGGAGTTATTGCCAAATCCCCCGTACAATCCTGACCGCGCTCCAAGCCATTTTTTACATGTTTGGACTATTAATGGAGTTCCTGAGAGGCCAAAGTTGCAGACATGAAGCAGGCAGTCAGATCATGGCTTCAGTGTACTGAGAAAACTTTCTACCTTGATGGTATCCAAGCACTAGTCAAAATCAAAAGTCCTGGTTTGACTTGAACACCCTTTGTACTGTACTCGTTATGATGTTGAAGTCAGATTCTGTCACATTTAATATCATTAAATACTGACTGACTGGCTACTGTCCATGACTACAAAATAGTGGACACCCCCCCAAAAAAAGCACCATGATATCATTTGTAAACAAATTTTAGAGATAATTATTTATTTCTTGGTATGTGGCAAAAATTGGCGGTATTATAACAATCAACTTTTATTATAAATAGCTATGATGTTCTATTCATTTGGCCAAAATCTTTATATGTGACCATGCACTATATTAGTTTTCTACATTCAACTCACTTAAACATTTAATCTAACTTACGCCATGAGGAGATTGCCGCCTGTGTTCGAGAGGCAGCCGCGTGTTGTCGGTGTGGCGCTCTTATCACGGCCACACATTCCACTCATCAAACCCAGAAGGTTAAACGCCAGAATCAGTACAACCATGCAACACAGCACCACGCAGCCTATCCACCTAGCGAGCGAGCGAGAGAGATATATAGAGAGAGAGAGAGAGAGAGAGAGACGGAGAGATAGCGAGAGTGAGAGAGAGACTAAAATTTAGTGTTTATTTGGAAGGGACTTTAAATGAAGGACTGCATTTCTAAGTGGGATTTTCTAAGAACATACAGAACATACAATACTGGTATAATTTAGATCTAGATTATTATTAAAAACTCCAATAGAACATTATGGTACCTGTAAAAGTCAAGCTGATCAATATGTGGGTAGAACGCTTCAATGTCCTTCTGTGATTCCGTCAGAAAGCGAGTGAAGTTCTCTAAAGCCGGTTCCACTGGGAATGCACTGGTGAAAGCAATAATCTCTGCTTCTGACTTATCCAACGAAGCCTTCACCTCTTAAGCATAGACATAAAGATACATAGAAAGTTGTAGGCATGCTTAAGTGCGCATTTCACACATAAAGAGGGGAAACGCTTATAAACTAAAGAAATACTGAAACGCATGTCTAAGCATGAATCTTTCCATTTATAGTTATGTTTAAGTTCTGAAATGTTCGTGTTTCTGTTATCACTTATATTATGATCATATGCTATAGTTATGAACAATTCCCTCACCGGCTTTTTATACGAGTCCCACTACATTATATATGCTGTTACTATAAAAAAACTACTGTCTGAAATGTGTTGTTATAGAAAAGCAATCAACACTTTCTGATTAAACATTACCCAGGATTATACTTTATAAATTATTTGACTGAAATCCCCAACATTTAGAAAATCAAGCCCTGACATAGCAAACTAGCACTATGTGTTATATTGGTATAGAGTGCATCTACTGTATTACATAGCTGTTTTATAAATGTCTGTGTAGTTCGAACATTCGTAATGCTGTTGTTCATTCTTCTGCATATTTACATTATATCTGGATACAGTACTAATAGATAATGGAAATAACTATGGCGTCAAAATGCTTTGTAAATCTATCAGACATTTGGATAAATCAAATTTATAAATTAATATGCGGGTTAAGGAGTAAAAAGAAAAGTGCATTGATAAGAGAAAGAGAGAGACTTACTAGGCAGTGCTGTAATTTAGAACAGAGGCATAAAGGAAAGAGTAGTAGTGTGTTTAAAACGATGCATAGAGAAAACAAAGCACAATGTTGAGAAAGTTAGCATGTCTTTCATAAATTCCAGATGATGTTGGTTGATGAGATTCAACCGTAATTCAGGACACTTAATCCTGCTGCACCAGAATCTAAAAGCATGTTCAAATGCTCCAATGTTCTATACGCTATAATTACTTTTTATTATTCCTTTCTTGGTATGTTTAGAAAAATTACATTCAGTAGATGGGATTTTAAAGACAATGTAATCATTCCTACATTTACAGTACCATGCAAAAAAAAAAAAAATCGAGCCACCCCGCACTTCATATTTTGCCAGACTTTCTTCTATTTTTTTTAAATAGTTCTCCAGTCCGGAGGGCAAATAAGGTTGCTGCTGAGATTGTTACATAAACAAAAATTTTTTTAATTTTATCTTTAAATTGTATATTTTTTTTGTATTGTTGGCCGAGAAGTGCGAAACAAAATAAATCAGAAAACACCACGACAATTCAGACAAACCGAGTAAGGTAGGTATACTGTAGTTTGCGAATGACATTCTTAGCGCTGATTGGGTGAGAATTTGTCATTGTCCGTGAGGCTGCAGTACTTCCTGTATATCCTGAGTGACAGATGTCTCGTCCAATCAGCGGAAAGAATGAACAAACTGGATAAGGTAGGTGTAGTCTGTGAAAGAAATTCTTACCACTCATTCTTCTTGAGTGGCAGATGTCTCGTCCAATCAGCGGTAAGACTTTCATTCACAAACTATACCTAACTTTTCCGGTTTGTATGAATTGTCAATGTGTTTTCGGATTTGTTGTTGTGTTTTCTGATGTTATTTTGTTTCCGGATTTGTAATTTTGCTTCTGGATTTGTTATTTTGTTTTCGATTTTTTATTTTGTTTTTGAATTTGTTAATTTGTTTTCGGTTTTGTTATTTTGTTTTTAATTTTGTTATTTTGTTTTTTAAGTTGTTATTATTTTCTGGATTTGTTATTTTGTTTTCAGTTTTGTTGTTTTGTTTTCGATTTTGTTCATTTGTTTTGGGATTTATCATTTTTTTCATTTTGTCATTTTGTTTTGTACTTCTCGGCCACCAGAAACGTTTCAGCCTGTCACAGGAAATTTGTACAGTATTTAAATTCCATTCAATGTGAAAAAATGCTGGGTGGCTCCAGACTTTTGCAAATTGCTCGAGCTCAGGTGGATCTATTAACATTACTATGATAAATATTAAGAAAATGTAAAAATGAGATTTTACTCACTGGCCATAATGTCGCGTGTCTGTTCGCTTACTATCCTGGAAGTATCATTAAAAGCAGAATAGCCCTAAACAGGGAGAATAATGAGAGCAGCATGGCTTTCCATGTACCACAATAGAATTTATTGTCATGTCACTTTTATTTAAAACTGGCACACCAGTACACCATAATAATGAATTGAACTTTATTATGTCACATGTATCACCTTCTGTACAATGTAGCTGAGATCCGTCTCCATCACAGTTTCTAGATTTGCCAAGTGAGGACTGACATCCGCTAGCTGCAATGTAACACAAATTACAAAAATGCACAGGACAGGAAATTTACTATAAATTATAGTTTAATATGCATGCATGAATCCAGTACACCTCAAACTGCAAATACACAAAAGAAAAAAAAAATATTATGAATGGATGTTTCTAATGTAATTAGTAAAATTGCACTTATCATTTAAGGTGTTTGTGTGTACAGTACTGTATGTGTTACCTCATTAAAGTTGGCGCTGACAGCCAGCTGGTTGAGCGTGGCCCGGATGCTGTTGCATGTGCGTGTTGCGTTTCCGATTCGGCAGGCTGGATCGTTGAGTGTGTTTGAAAGCGAAGTGCTCTCCAACTGTAAAGACCTCCTCAGCTTGGTACTTGCTTCTTGTAATGTCTCTAGGGACGTGCTCACGTTCTCTAAAGCCTCCTTAGTGTCTCGCATCGCTTTACACACACACACACACACACACATGGAAAAAGAAACAGAACTCACACACAGGTGGATGGATGGATAAACAGAGAGGTGGAAGAGGCAAAGAAATGGTAATGATACTGTATGAATGTATCAGGATATTTCCTTTATTAATCTTAATTACTACTAGAATTTTAAAAAATATATATTCGAGTGGATGTTGGAAATGTATAAGAGACAATTCAATAATTAAAGCCAGAATTAAAATGTGGTATTTTTTTTATATATATCTTGTTCATATAAATGACAAGTGTACAACTGAGATTATGCAACATACTGTACATTCATTAAACATAGTTGAATGTTTAGGGTAATGTTGAGAAACTTTCTTCAGTAAATTTCATATTTTGAATTTCATATTTTTACGTCTAGAGGTCTGGGGAAAATCCTACACTTCTTCAAATTCCACCACTTGCTTAGCTCACATTTTTTCTGAACCTAAATATGCTTCTTAGACACACACTCACACACACACTCACCCATACACACACTATTCTTAGCTGAAAGAAAGTAGGAACATTTTAGTTACTCACAAAAGTGAAAAGGTCATTTAGGACAAAAGCTTCATGGCCATTGGCCAACTAATCGAAGGAAAATAATTTATATTCACACTGATCAGCCATAACATTACAATGTAATACATTATACACAGTAGTTTGTAGGTTCCCCTTGAGGCGCAATTTTTGTGGTATCTGGCACCAGGCTCTTTTGGTTGCTGTGGATTGTGAGGTGGAGGTGCATCCCATGGTATTCGATTGGATTGGGATCTGGGGAGTTTAGAGGCCAGGATAAAAGTTTTCGTTTCTTTGCCTGCCCGGCCCCGGGTGTGGTGGGCTGTGGTGCACTGGGTGCCTTTTTATTGTCACCTCCAAACTCCCCTGATGGAATTAGTCAAAATGTATATGCTGAAAATGCTTAGAGAAAGATTTGGATCAGATTCTGCTTCATGTGTGATTTGCTTTGGATAAAATTGTCTCTTATAATCAACTATTTTCTTCACTGTCGATAAAGACTGGATTTAGGTTTGTATGTTCAAATACAAGAAAGAACACAACACAGACTAGAGTAGACCAACACCAACATCACACACAAGTAACTTCAACACGTTCTACATTTATTGTTTGATCAGTTACCTTTAATAGCATTTTCCACTTTGACTTAAACAATAAAATCACAGGGAGAGTGAGAGAGAGAGAGAGAAAGAGAGAGGGAGAAAGAGAGAGAGTACAATTAATGCTATGTTTATGTCTGGGTAAGTCCGTACTTTTTTTTCCACTGGGGCAATGATTACCTGTCACATGGAAAAAAATACAGCAATTATAAAAATAGGCCAATAAATATTATGCCAAATTGCACCACCATGATCCTCTGAACGCTGCTGTAAATACACTCACTCGTGGAAATGTCAGCAGCACAGGGTACAAAATCATACAAATACAGGCCAAGAGCTTAAGTGGGGGAAAAAAAACATCACTGTTTTTTTTTCTAGTCTTGATCTGTCCAATTTGAAAGGCCTTGATGAGTCCAGTTACTGTAGCCTTAGGTAGCTTTAAAGTAGTCACTCTTTAAGCACTTGAGCTGTATTTGCGAGATTTTCTGCACTGCATTGCTGCCACATGATGGCTATATAACTGGACAGATAACTGAATAAAGTAGCTGGTGTGCAGAGGATCCTCTCACTCGCTCGTTCATTCACTATACTGGGTCATGGACAGCCTGGAGCCTACCCCACAGGGGACACAGGGCACACGACGGGGTAAACCCTGGATGGGGTGCCAGTCCATTGCAGGGCACACATGCACACAAACTACAGGGAATTTGGAACCATAAGTTAGCCTAATCTAACTTTGTCTTTGGACTGTGGGAATAAACCGGAGTACCAGAGTAGTAAAAGGTGGGAATCAAACCATCGACCCTGGAGGTGCAATGACACAGTGCGACCCACTAAGTCACTGTGCTGCCGTACATGATTCTTGTTAAGTTAAATGCACTTATATAAATATATCTTGCTTGTGTTTGTGTGTGAATGCTTGTGTGTGTCTTACCGGCTGCCATGCGGAGTACGTTGTCTAAAGCTGGCATCACGTCTCTGTCCATCTGGTTGTGTATCTGCCTACCCAACAACGGCCCAATGTCTAGTCACGATCACAATGACAAAAACACACATACCGTAAAAAAAATAAAAAAAATGCACACAATTAATAAAAACAGAGAAATATAATATAAAGCAGCAAAGAGAAATATACCAAAAATAATTATACTGTACGAAAGAGACTACTTACTGTCTAGATCGGAGAGAACTTTATTTTTGGCTGTTGTGTATTGTGCAGTCAGATAGTCGATTTGCTGTAAATGTACACAATGCAAATGTACAGTATCGTTGTGTATAGCTATAGACACTTTATTTAACTGATTTTTGAATTTGTTGTGTTAATGATGTGTGTTACCATTGGTGTATAACTGGCCAGGGATTTCAGGTCTTGTATGTTGGAGCGGACGAGTTGTTTGGTATTTTTGATCTGGGATGTGATGTTGTGGTTTCCAGCATAGGCAACCAGTACACCCACTCTGGAACATACACAGTTCAAATAACAGAGTAACAGAGTTAATAGAGTTAAGACTGTGTTATATTTCCACATGTGTTAAATATCTTGTATGACACAATTGCCATAAGCTACATATATTAGATTTTTTCGGCAGTCTCCCCTGGACAGGTCCCTTATATTTACACTTATCATCACCTATCACATTGTAGGTACCAGACAGGCTAGTCTCAGAAATTGTGTATCTACTGTACAATGTACAATCTACTAAATGTCTATTACATGGCTTGCAATAGCAGCCACGAACCACACAGGGGCAGTAAATCAACTACTTATCAGAGATGAAGCACCTTCACCAATGCATGGCCTAATTCTTGTCCAGGGTGTACCCCTGCCTCGTGCCCTAAGCCTCCTGGGATAGGCTCCAGGTTCCCACAACCCTGAATACAGGATAAAGCTGTATAGAAAATGAGTGAGTGTTTCCAGTCTTTATATTCATTATAATAATACTCCACCGTTCCTATGGGTCAAATATTCAATTCAATTTTATTTGTATAGCGCTTTTAACAATTGTCATTGTCGCAAAGCAGCTTTACACAATCAAAAGTATTATTTAAGTTTGTATGCAAAGTGATTGTGCATGAATCAAAATGGTCAGATAGTCCCTGGTGACGAGGGCGACAGTGGCAAGGAAAAACTCCATGAGATGGTAATAGGAAAAAACCTTGAGAGGAACCAGACTCAACAGGGAACCCATCCTCATCTGGGTGAAACAGAAAGCAGGAAATGATCTGCATTCATACTGTGTGTTCGATTACACAGTATGAAAGCGTGTTAGAAATATGACTAGAGCTGTGTGATTTAATCATTTAATCTACTGCACAATTTAAACAATCTCATACTGTATCAATGCAATTAATTGCGCCAATGCTAAGTCAGATTCAGAATCGAGTCACACTTTTAAAAGGATTTAGGTAAACTTGCAAAAGTTAAATAGTCTAAAATTGATGAATTCCTTAAAAATATACCACAGCATTCGTGGTAAAATACAAACAGCTTTCATCTTCTTCAAATTCTCGCGTTTTGTGAGAGTATCGCTTCTCCGTCTTTTGAGTTTATTGGCAGCTGGGGTAACACTGCTTACCATCTGGACTGGAATGTAGAGCAGAAGAATGGCAGAAAACAAAGATTATCGCTTTGTACAAGACATGGCATTTACACAATCGATTACACAGGTTACAAAGCATTTGATTGTTTGTTTAAAACTTGTAGCAATTTTTAATACTTTAAAACCTATAAGAATTATAGCTACATGTAACGCAATGGTCAAAAATTCTAATCAGAATTGAGAGTCTGCCGGTGACTCGCAGCTCTAAATATATCCAGCTTCACTAAATCTCTAAAACAAAGCCGATTCTTTGAATTCTAAACCCCAAATTTGTTTCGCAAGAAAAAACATTGTCATTTGTCACTTGGTAAATAGTGTACATTAATTCTAGGTCAAACAATCATATTTCAAGTAAAAAAAAATAAATAAATCAAAAATTTCTCTGTTGTTAAACATAGTGGCGAGTCAACTTTGACCCTTTTTCAGAGATATACTTGATTTTGTGTGAAAATTGTGAACAGTTCCACAAAATGGCCAATTTGAGTGACTTGCATAACCTACTAGACCTTTCATGTTTTGTGTGGCAATTATGCGAGCAATCATAGATCTGTATGGGTTGATTAGTTTCTACCGCCTTTGGATTGATGAAGGTATGACAGCCATATTGTTAAATATATCAACAAGTTTTGATAGTTATTGAAGTACCCTTTTTTTCTCCTTGACATTAACAATTTAAAGACTTACAGTAGGACCAGTTTGTAAAAGTAGCCTTATAATATTTATCACAAATGTCTATAGCTAAAGCTAAACAGTCCAAAAGACCATTAGAAAATTTTAGAGCTTGAGCAAAGGAAATGATATGCATATCATTTGAAAGATAAGTTGCACTGTGAAAAAATATTTATGTTTTATAATTGGGCAGAAATGCATAGCAAACCCAACTGACCCAATTGAGAAAATTTGACTCCGCCTTATATGAGCTGATCGGCATAGTGTTTAGCACCTAGATGGATCATACTAAACTTCGGCTTAATGCATCGTGAGCATCCTAAGAAACACTTATTTCATCATAGCTCCGTACCTATGAAACAGCATGCCCCAAATTTTAGTTGTGACCTCAGAATTGTGTCCTATAGAAGCCATTGAAGTTTGGTGCAAATCCATTCAAGCTTGAGTTACAGCTTTTTAGGTAAATTATGCTTTGCCACAGTGGAAATGATTGGTGTGTTCTGGTCATGATGTCAACAAATATCAAACTTCTTTAGCGTTTCACACACTCCTGAGTAGATTGATCACTAAAATCATGAAGATAACACAAAAATCTTGTTGTTCAGTAGGTTTTTGATATTATGTTAATTATCATAAATGAAAGTAGGTGGCGCTAAATGATTCTTGAGGCTTTTTTATTTTGAAAGAACCCACTGAATCTATGGCAAACCTTTTAGATCCTGAGGTGTAAAACCCATCCAATCCAGATATGACTGGCTAGTGTTGGATATACTCATCATCATCATCATCATTATAAGAAGAAGAAGAAGAGGAAGAAGAAGTAGTGATAATATATACCGCACTAGGACATATCACTGTTTGTACTACTTTTCTTCATAATGTATTGGAATACTACCCTGTCCAGGGTGTACCCCGCCTAATGCCCGAAGTCTCCTGGGATAGGCTCCAGGTCCCCCGCGACCCTGAACACAGGATTAAGCGGTATAGAAGATGAATGAATGAATGAATGAATGTTCCAATTCTAGCAAGGCCGAAATCATTCCTACAGTAGAGGTAGCAACATCATCATTGGACATGTGGAACAATATAATTTTCATGATCTGATACGGAATAAATAATCATTAGATAGAGTTGAAATCGAAGAAGAGAAGCATCCTCATCAGAAATGTACAAGTCAATGCATGCTGTAGGTAGCCGTCTAGCCGATGTGCTATTACTGTGAGTGAGTGTGTGGATTTTCCTAGATCCATTTTTTGCTAACAAAGCAAAAATAAATAGAACATTTAACCTTATGTTTTTAACCTAAAATAAATTTCTCACTCACATTGTTGTACTGAATATCAGTGTGGGTAACCTGACTGTACTGAAAGTATAATGAATATTCTGAATATTTATTTCCCCTTCCTGTACACACACTCACACACACACTGCACACACAATGCAGACAGGGCTTACGCTTGTCTACGCTTCACAAACGCTCATTGTGGAGTGAAGGCTGCTGTCAGCACAGTGCAGGAAAGAAAAAAGAGGAAAAGTGAGAGATGGAGAGCAGAGAAAGAAAGCGGAGAATTTCTCTGAGGAGAAAATAAGGGCTATCGATGTCACATAACTGCTACACACACTCATAGGGTGAAAAAGAAACTTGTGCTTTTGTGAGTGCTGCAAAAGTGTGTGTGTGTGTGTGCGCGCGCGCGCGTGTGTGTGTGTGTGTGAGGGAAAAAAAAGGGAGAGAGTGAGAGAGAGAGAGAGTTATTCTAAACCTCTGCAGGTTTCCTCTCGAGCTTCTTTTCTAATGAGAAAGTTGTATTTGAGTTACACTGCTTTGTCTGCAGCACAATCGTGACATTCCCTCCAAATTTCCACTTAAAAACCCGGGGCCGTCATTAAACGTCGATTTGAGAGGTTGGCTTGTCATTCACGTCGTTTGTCACAAATATAGTCATGTGACACACCGTTGAAAACTTGTCCAGGAAACGTCATCTGTCAGAATGAATGTCAATCACCAGAATACAAAGACAGACTAAAGTACGGACATAAAAAACATGTGAAATATGACTATGGGTGTATTTTAATTATTTTAATATAGTGTACATCCATGAATATGACAAATTTGAATAGAAGAAAACGTAAACATTATAGTCTGTATCCACTTGGTCCCTATGCGTCCACACAAAATGACTAAACCTTTTTATTCTTTATTAGAGTAGCAGTATGATCATTCTGATTTCTTTGTTAAATAATGTCTAATCCTATATAGAGACAACTTTGTCTCTTTATTACATTGATTTGCAGCACATTAGCAAGGTAAAAGCTACTTAACCAGAGCTAGCTAGCTTAAGGTTAATGTTTTTTTTTTTGTGGATGCATGGATATAGATTAGCATATGTGTATTGACTGTTAAATTTTTTATGAGAATTGCTTAAAAACATGACTAATGCCATATTTCAGAAATACGATTTGCTTTACTTTGAGGTTCCACAGATGGGAAATGGTTGCAATAAATTGATCTTTACAGCCTTTCGCAATATTTTGAAAGCAACTACAATGTTGCTACTGTTTGCATTTATTATTAATGCAGAACATTATCAAATGTAGATTTTTTTTCGTTGAATTTATCAGAATAATTAAAATATTTTTTCAATTCTTTTAAAATGTAACTAAGTACTGTAGATATATTCAAATAAGCAGAGTTCTGAGGTACTATGCTTTTGTTTCTAATTTCGTTACTTTATATTTCTACTTTACTACATTAGAGAGTGAATATATTATAAGCTACTTTTTATGCACGGATTAGTCCTAACATTAACACAGTAACTCACAGTTGCTCATCAATTATATACAAGTAAACTGGTGACGGGATGGGCATGAGCTCAGTCCTGCCCATGGAGACCATAGCCTGGCCTGTCTGGTTCGATCCCACAGAAAAGACACAGTCTCAGTGTTTAAGTCTAGGCTCAAAACCTATTTATTTAGCCAAGCATTTTTATAAATAGATTTGCCATAAGGTAAAGGAGCAGATCTGGGGGACTCATGGACGTAGAGTATTATGGTGAACTGGTATGTTTAGATGCTGTCTTCCTCAGTCTCATTTGATCACTCAGGTTTGTTGACGGTGAGGTGATTGTTTGCTTTACATCTCAGTTCCCCCTCATGTTTGTGTTTCCTTCTGGCTCTCCCTTTTAGTTATGCTGTCATAGTTAGTCCTGCCGGAGTCCCTGCTTGCACTCTACAGTAAATATACATTCACATTATACATTATGTGACTGTGACCATACCTAACTCCTAACACCCCTCTCCTGTTCTCTCTCTCTCTCTCTCTGTCGAGCTACACATGTCGTTCCTGAGCTGCCAGTGATCCAGACTCCCTCTGCCCTCCGGACCTGTCTGACCCATCCTGGTGCCCCGTTTCTGGTTGGAGATCTCGTCACATGAATGCCCCGTGCGTCTCTTTGGGAGGCGTCTGGTGTCTGGGGATGATTCACTCTACCATGAAGACGGTACTGGCCTCGACTGGTGTTGGCAACTGTTTCTCTGAGGACTTGACTTGGCTGCAGTTGCTCGATAGTTAGACTGGAATTTCCTACAAGTCTACCCGAGTCTGCCTGCCACCTAACACACTGTATAAATGCAGATCATTTCCTGCTATCTGTTTCCCCCAGATGAGGATGGGTTCCCTGTTGAGTCTGGTTCCTCTCAAGATTTCTTCCTATTTCCATCTCAGGGAGTTTTTCCTTGCAACTGTCGTCCTTGGCTTCCTCATCAAATCTGAACATTTTGATTCATACACATTCACATTCCATACAAACTTAAATAATTCTTTTGATTGTGTAAAGCTGTTTTGCGACAATGACAATTGTTAAAAGCGAATAAAATTAAAAATAAATAAAATTGTATTGAATTGAATGATAAAAAGGCACCAGCAGACCCGGTACACTACTGTACAACCTACCAAAGCCCAAATGCACAGACTCGGCCTCCAATCTCTCGAGATCTGACCAAGTGTTCATGGTATACGCTGGAGAGCCCATACCGCAACCCACAGCAGTACACACCATGTAAGTTCAGAAAAGACATCCTTGTCTAGTCATCTTTTCAATGTCCACAAAAAGTCATATTCATATGATTAAAAACCAGCACATTACTACACACAAAAACACACTGTCATTTCTACACACAAACAAATGAGAAAGAATAGAAGAGTTCTTACACATAAAAAAACTAAACTGAGGAACGGATGGATTATTGATGGAGGATGTTCAGGTTGTGATATGTATCTTATTTTTTAGCCCCAAATTAGTGGAATAAAATTTGCACAGATCAGATTTTTTGGTGACTGTTTGAATGGACAAATCTGATCGGATCTGAGTCACTTGCGTATGTGGTCCTAGATGTGGAGATTACATACTGTAGCAGTGCTAGCAATAGCTTATAAAACAGCTAAAGAGAGATGTCTGGGGTTCTATGTATGTGACTAGTGAATGTGTATATGAATGGTGGTCTGAGTCAGACTAAAAACCTGAGTACTCTTTCCAACCATGGCGAGCAGAAAAGCATCTCGTGATACACACCAGTGTCAATACCTCCAGCAGATGGGTCACAACAGTATACAAAATCAGTCAGTTTTGCTGCTATATAAAGTAACAAAAAAGAAATGACTTTCATTATTGGGATGTGATGAACATATTCCATGGGAGGTTTGTATACGTACGCGATGAACACAGATGAGGTGATGAGCAGGAACGTATAGAAGCCACGTTGGCAGTCAGCATTTTTGCGGTGCCTTTGGTGCATCTCGCCTCCGCAGTTCTCACAGCACCGACACAGGCAAAAAAATAAACCCACCAGTGGCATCAGGAGCACAAACACAACACCCAGCGTTGCCAGAACGATGAAGCCGATCTCATAATAAATGGCCTTCGGAGAGAAAATACACGTGAAAAATGAGTCATGTTGGCTCTTTGCAAAACAAGATGATATCATACTTTATGTAAGTCCTCAAGTCAGCAAATGAACTGAGTCACTATCATGAGTTAGTTATTAAGCGATGCAATTAAAACTTTTAAGATCAACCGTGTAATGTTGTACTGTAATATACATTATATTAATAGTATAGAATATATATATATACTGTATATATATATTTTTTTGCTGATAAATAATAATATGCCCATCTCAGTTTTAAACAATGCAATCTTGACCAAGCTGGGGGAGTTGTTTTATTAGTTTGAATATCAGATCTTGAATAAGTCAGAATAAGAACGTGCTATAGTAATGATATTTTAAAGGGGGCCTTTTATGCAAAAATTCCCCTTTAAGTCATCTTTAGACATTCACATGTGTCTTCAGTCTGCACAAATGCAAAAAAACATGAGGGAAAAAAAACATTCCATGGTGTTTCTCCATTTCCATTTTTTGCATAGGTTGGGGTTTAAGTAAGCAAATTAAGTGTTTCCTTATTGTACATCCCTTTTTTTACCCTTATTGCACACCTCTGCTCAATCCCCACTTTGGGTGTTTTTTTTTTTTTTTTTTTTACTTTTATATCACTGTGACCTTGCACCAGGGTTGAGGGTTCGACTCCTGCCCTTGGGTCTGTGTGAATGCTCTCCCCGTGCTTAGTGGGTTTCCTGTGGGTACACCCAATTTCCTCCCATAAAGATTGGTGTTTTCAAATTGCCTGTAGTGTATAAATGAATGCATGAGTATGTACAGTATGTGTGCGCATGTGTGATATGCAATGGTTAGGCACCCTGTCCATTGTGTACCCCGCCTTGTGACCAAAGTCTCCGGGGAGAACTAACCCTAAACAGGATACTGTAAGTGGTATTGAAAAAACGAAAGAATGAATGAATGAATAATGAGGACTTCACCATGAATGAGTCCTCGTATATTTTATTTTGCTTGTTAGAAATGTGAATAGGAAAAGCCTAAAATGGGGGAAATACTTAACATAGAAGTTGATGGCTACTGTGTTCTGATTGGCTAGGAAGATGCATTTCCGCCAAGGGGGAATTAATTTAAAGCTATACACACTGAGATTGTGAAAAAAGGAGTGAAACCAGAAACGCAGGATCTCAGCTATAACATTAGCAGATATGCTTTTAAAGACTTACACAAAACTTGATTAAAAGAAGTTGAAAGATCAATTAAAAGATGAAATTGCAGGATGGAATTAAAGGTAATGACAAGAATCAAAGTGATAAAGTGATTGCAAGTGAAGTTGTTACCTGTAGCGTTAGGACAATGTTCTCAGGCTGTTGTTCCACAATTTTGAAGAGGTGGTAATGAAAAGTAATGTGAAAGTGAAAATTAGACAGAGCAACAACAAAAAAAAAGCATTATTATATAATGTACAGTATACAGTATATACATCCAGACAAAGACACGCACCTTGTGAAGCTCATCTGGGTTGATTCCTTTTGTGTTTTGTTGCAAAATCTTAACAATGAGATCTGTGAAAAAATTTTATATATAATAAAATAAAAATATTCTATGATTTGAGTACCATTTGACATTAAACAAAAAAGAAATAAGCATAGAAAGATTTATTATTTGACAGCAAAATGAGAACTTTTGCAGTTGTAAGAATAGTGATTTTCTTAGTTTTTTCCATTATGCAAGCAAAATATTGCAAAGTGATAGAGAATATATTGTTTTCACGTTTTTTCTGGAGAAACACGGGTGTTAAAAAGAGCAAATGCTATTCTTTTGGTTACAGAATATCAATAAGATTTTACAAAATGCTATAACTGCACATACGTAAAACATGCTTTAAAATTATTGTCCCCTTAAGAGCTGCTTGAGTTTATACTGTACATCACTCACTCACTCGCTCGCTCACTCACTCACCACCTATACTGCTGCATCCTGTATACTGACAGGAGAAACATAAAAAATTAGAATATCGTGCAAAAGTTCATTTATTTCAGTAATGCAACTTAAAAGGTGAAACTGACATATGAGATAGACTCATTACATGCAAAGCAAGATAGTTCAAGCCGTTATTTGTCATAATTGAGATAATTATGGCTTACAGCTCATGAAAACCCCAAATCCACAATCTCAGAAAATTAGAATATTACATGCAATCAATAACACAAGGATTGTACGTAGATATTAAATTTTTTCAAGTTTCACCTGTATATAGTTTATATATAAAATAAATATTATTATTATTGAATTATTTGTTATTTTTTGTGATGTGTCTCACCACACACCCACATGTTTACTCATAAACTGACTGCAAGATTCTTTTTTCCTTTTGATACTAAGACATGTCAGCTGGACATAATCACATGGCACATTTTGTGCACGGTGCCCCTTAAAGAGATGTGTTACACTGTAGGTTATCCACAATAAAGTAACATTCTACTGAGCATGATGGTAATTTTACCGTACCTGTGCTCTTGATGTAACAAAGCAAACAAAATTATGATTAAGATTTTGGGATTTCAGTAACAGGCCACATTTTTGTAAAAACTAGTCCATTCAAACACATGTGGCCAATGAGTTTACAGTATGTGTGTGTGAACAGTTTGAGTTGTATTTGTGCACTTAGCCATATCTGTCTACATATCACACGGTTACACAAGTGTGTGGGTGCCTGAATGTGTGCGAATGTGAGTCACTCTGTGTTTAAAACACACGATTAGTATCATGACCTACATAACCAAATGACAAGCTGCTTATACACTAATCTGCATTTACTGCATGTCTTATCTACTGCGTGCCTTTTCGTTAGGTGTGTGTGCTTCTCAGGTGCAGGAGGGGACACAGTTGCAAAAATCAGATTTAATTAAAAGAAAAAAAAAGAAACATGCAATAAGAGAAAAAAAGGCTTGATGCATATGAAGAAAGGTTTTCTGTCTGTTTATATGGTGCAGGCGATGATTGGAATCAAGTGTCTTAAATCAGAAGTTTAGAAGCTGAAACACGACAGACGTACTGTAGTTCAGAGCGGCCATGTTTGTATGCCAAAATGAAGTACAGTAAGGAACTACTGTAGTGGTTGTTGAAATTTTACGTTCTGATCTGTGAGGATGAAGATGACCCACTGACGTCCCGATTTTCATTACTCTATTCAGGTTCTTCTCTTATTTTCAATGTCCAGATACAAGTACAGTATTTGAAATTACTAGACACACACATGCACATACACATTCATATAGTACACATATATACACGTATAGATTTATATATACTGTATATAATATACTGTATCTGTAATATACAGAGTCTAGGGGTTATCTCAAGGCCTACTTGTGGCAGCATCTGGATAGTAACCCAATGTCTCAAACTTACCACTGAACTCCATGTGGACAGAAGTTTTTGGCCAAACCTACAATGACATTGTATCCAAATACATATATTTCAATATGGAGTCGCTCCCCCTTTTGCAGCTACTGTATAACAGCTTCCCCTCTTCTTGACGGGCTGTCCACAAGATTTTGGAGTGTTTCTATATTCATTCTATAGAGTGTTTATGAGGTCAGGCACTGATGTTGGACGAGAAGGCCTGGCTCACAATCTCCGTTCCAGTTCATCCCAAAGGTGCTCAATGGGGTTGAGGTCAGGGCTCATCAAATCATGTCTTTATAGTACTTGCTTTGTGCACTAGGTCACAGTCATGTAGGAATAGAATCATTATTGGTGATGAGACATGAATTTATCACTCCAGGCATGAGGGTGAATGACAGAGTATGGTAACCAAGAAAAAGTTCAAAAGTCAACCATCAGCTGGAAAATTGATGCTTATAGTTTTCAAGGATTCTCAAGGATCAGTATTGAAACATTATCAGGAAAAAGGTTCAACTATCAACAGTGCTTGTTACAGTAAGATGCTTATTTAAGAGCCTACATTTTGGATTAAACGCTGAGGACTGATACTGTATACAGTACAAGGGCGTGGTGATCTTTCATGACAATACACGTCCAAACACTTCTGCACACGCTGTCAACACGCTGCAATTTGACATTGGACCACATCATTCACCTACTGACCTCATAGCATGTTGTAACGATACACGGTGATGCCCAGGTACAGTAGTTCCTGGAGTGACTAGACTCTACTTAATGCCCATGAAGAAGGTTCTCCTTATAGAGTGGAACTCCTGTAGGTAACAGTAATGTCATCCACCACCAGTCTCTCCGGCATGTCTCTCTTTCCTAACGGACCCATCCATCTCCTGTATGATGGACACCACCATGACTGTGGTATCATTACAGTACCAAATAATACCATTGAGTAAAACGCAAGAAACACATATGTTAAGCTGTTCTCCCACTTCATTCAGGCTTCAGGACAAGAACTCTTGGAGGATTATAGTATTTCACACCTGCAATATACTGTAATTATGAGCTTCCAGAAAGATGCCCTTCATGGTTCTGTAATGCTTCTCGATTCCTGCCACATTCACCTTTAGTATAAAAGGAAACCTTTTCAGAGAAAGATTTTCTGGAAATGACGCTTCAGATCAGTTCTACAGTATACTGTATAATGAGGTGCACACCATTTGTAGAACAGCTCTCAACTATGAGCATATAAAGCCCATGTACTAGGGACAGCAGATCTGATCACTGAGGAGGTCACCAGGGTGTTCTTATCACTAACAAAGGCACCATTGGATAACAAAGTCTTGTCCCAGCAGGCTGACAGTGTCCACCAGGGAGAACCACAATCAGCAATGTGCTGACCTGGTACTGGCAAAGAAATCCACATATGCCTTGCCAAGTTTTTTTTCTAAATCTGGGACACCACTTCTGGGTGCAGACACCATGCTCCCTCTTGTCCGCTGCACAAATTCCATCTGGTTGGTGTGTTCAAACCTGACAATGGGAGGGGCAACATGCCAGCCATTAAAAGTCTGTTACGCCTGTCTTTCTCCATATCTTCCAAATGGATGCATTTAGTTAGAAACTCCTGGTTTCTCTAGTACGTTAGAACCGATACAAGGATGCATCCCTGGTTGAGGGATTTAGGGTCTAGACACAGTCTGGTAACCCACATGTTTACGTTTCCAACAAGGATATTGTAGAGTGGTTGCCATAACTAATTCAGAGCTTGTCAGGGGTGCTTTTCTCAGTTCTCAGAGGTGATTGTTTGCACAAGCTGAAGCTGAGATTCAATTACTAAGTTATTATCAGTCCGAAATAATCTTACTGTGGAGACATACTGTAGCATGTTTATGGAAACATAGCATCCACCTGGAGCTGTGATGGAGAATGGATGGTAGTTTCCAGCATGGCTCAATAAACTGCTTGCTTTATCATGAAGGAATATTAGATAGAGAGAAAATCACCTCCATCTAACTCTAGCAGACCTGAGAACTGTGTGAGTGGGTGGCATATGTTTAATCCACTTTAAAGGGTATTGAACCTCATCTACTGGATCCCAGAGTCATCCCTCACTTTTTATTTGTTTGCATCTCTTTTTCAACAATCCCATTTTAAACCCAATTATCTACCTTCCTTCGCACTTGTTTTTCTCTCGTATAATTCTGCCTTGCCTTTCTGGGCTTTGTGTTTGAAATGGGTGCAAACCACTCAGTCTGCAAAAGTCACTTTTAATCATCATAAACACAGAGATAAGCATCATTAATGGGATTAATGAGACAGTGCAAGGGAACCGCAACCCCCAAATTTTTTGTTATACTTCACTAGTACTATAACCTGTTGAAAATGCATTATGTCTAGTACAAATAATTAACCATTACTAATTTTAGATTTATTCTAACATAAGCATAAAATATCAAGTGCAGCACATTAAACGTTATAACAACTTATAATGAAATATTCAGTCCAACTATAGTGGATAACCAAGTTAATTTAATTTAATTTATTTTGTTTATTCATGTATTTATTAATTTATATTTAAGGTTAATGCATTTATTGTTTCATGTTAATTTATCATTTATTTTAAAAAAAAATTTCATTTTAATGCAACAACATGTAATGTGATATTTTGATATTTGCATATGCTTGGGTTTATACACAGGTGTTCAAATCAAACCGGGGCGCGTTTGATTTTGCAGAATAACAGAATGGCTATAAGAGTAAAAACTCCCTTTATTTCCCTATATAGTCCTCTGCTACACTAATGCACTGATTCCAGCTTTGACTAGTTCTTGGACACCATCAAGTTAGAAGGTTTTCTCAAAATGCTGGAGCCATGATTCAACTGCCTGCTTCATGTCTGAAACGCTGGCCTCCCAGGAACTCATTTAATGGCCCAACCATGTGGAAATCGCTTTGGTAAAATTTGTATTTAGGGATACAAATGTGTTTCTAAACTAACTGCATTTACAAGAAATTTCTGGTTAAAATGTGTCTTTACAAATAAATTATTTTATAAATATTTACAAACTTCATTTGTATTCAGCTTGAAAAATTAGGAAGCCTGCGCCATGTTTATAACTTTTAAGATGTGGAGTAATATTACAGGGTGATATTCGTTACACATACTGTATGATAATTCTTCGTCAAACACTGCAATCTAGTATACTAATTTGTGATTAAATTGATTAAAAAAAACGTTATTTAAGCTTCTACTGTGGCAATACCACTATGTTGAATGCGGATCACATTTCCAGATATAATCTTAAAATTATAACCAAATAATAATCTGAGGAGGTGGATGTACATTGTCGGCTACGGTGTGTATGTTGGAAGCATATGGTGCTCAGATTATCAGATTACGAGATGAGGCAGGTGACTCGGACTGACAGACCTGCTAATTGATTAGGCAGCAGGGATTTACCTCTGCAATCCTATTCTCCTCCACACACACAAACAGTGTGTTCTTATTTGTGCTGAGAAACAAAAAATAAAAATGCATAACCTGTTTTATGTGTAAAGTCCCCCAGATTAAATGAAGTAAACATAAACTTACCCACTATCTAATTATGAACTACTTATTTTTTCTTCTACTTGCTTTCCAATGATAAAAAGCAAACTGCATACGATTGCAAAGCCTTCTCTATAAGTTCTGTATAATCTGCATTAATATTTACTTCACCCTTTGCGCCTCCCAGGGATTATCTACCAAAATAACCCAGATGAATACTGAAACAACACTTACTGTAAGTCATGGGGATTCCCCCTAGTGGTACTATTAAGCACTGATTATTCAGAGTGTGTTAAACAATACTGGAACACAATCTTAGTCTTAATTAGAAAATACATTTCATACAAAAGTCGGTACACAGTAGTTGTGGGTTTCAATGATAAACATCAACCATGACAATTTTAATTCCATTGTATGTCCAAGAGACTAAAGGTAGTTTGGAAGACATTCTGAATTAATTTACTTTATCATTCTTTCTTCACATCCAATCAAAATTCTTTATTCTACATTACCCTGATCATATAGTAACAACTAAAAGGTTTTATAAAATGTGAATATGTGTCCATGATGCTCAGGCTGTCCACATGCCTCATGCCCAGTGTTCCCAAGATACTGTAGTCTCCAGACCCCCTATTCTGAAATATTTTACTAAGCATACAAACGGCACAAAGCAGAAGTCCTGTTGGACCAAGTCTTTTATGTACATTGAGGGGCTCAATTATCTTCCATAAATTAATAGCCTCATCACAGCACAGAAACAGCACTCGTTAAAGTAGTAAATGACCTCCTATTGGCCTCTGATCAGGGTTGTGTAACTATGCTTGTATTACTCGACCTCAGCGCAGCTTTTGACACTATTGATCATGCTATTCTTCTTCACAGATTAGAAAATGTAGTAGGAATTAAGGGTACAGCCCTCTCCTGGCTCAGATCCCTGGCTCCCTCTGCCCTCCGGACCTGTCTGATCCATCCTGGTGCCCGGTTTCTGGTTGGAGGTCTTGTCGCATGGATGCCCCGTGTGTCTCTTTAGGATGCGTCTGGTGTCTGGGGATGATTGGGGATGTGGTCAGCTGTTTCTCTGAGGACTTGACAATTCGATAGTTCAGGACTGGAACTTTCTACAAGTCTATCTGAGTCTCGAATAACTACTGGACTCCATTTTACATCAACTATTATAACATCAATTAACATCAACTATTATAGCTGAACCTAACACTGTATAAATGCAGATCATTTCCTGCTATTGGTCCCAACACCAATCCAGCCTGGTTGGTCCCAACACCAATCCAGCCTGGTTGGTCCCAACACCAATCCAGCCTGGTTGGTCCCAACACCAATCCAGCCTGGTTGGTCCCAACAACAATCCAGCCTGGTTGGTCCCAACAACAATCCAGCCTGGTTGGTCCCAACACCAATCCAGCCTGGTTGGTCCCAACACCAATCCCACCCTGGTGGTCCCAAAAGCAATGTTGTCCTGCTGGTCATAACACCAATCTAGCCCTATTGGTCATAACACCAATCCCGCCCTGGTGATCCCAACACTAATCTAGTCCTGCTGGTCAGAACACCAATATAGCCCTGCTGGTTCCAACACCAATCCAGCCTGGTCTGTCCCAACACCAATCCCGCCCTGGTGGTCCCAACACCAATCCCGCCCTGCGGGTACCACCACAAATATAGCAGTGCCAGTCACAACACAAACTCTGCCCTGCTGGTCCAAGCACCAAACCTACCATGATTGTTCACACACCAATCCAACCCTGTCTGTATCAATACCAATGCAGCCCTGCTGGTCTCAAAACCAATCCAACCCTGCCAGTTACTACACCCATCCATCATCAACCTGACTTTTACAATCCCAGCAGCATTCAGGCTCTAGTACCAGTCTAGTCTGCCTGGAATGAGCTCAGATGCAGATATACTTAGTTTTTATGCAATCACTAGTGCACTCTAGCCAAGCAATATCAGAGTTGACAATGGCCTGCTCTCTCAAGAGGATGACTGAGCATATCCATAAACTGTCCCAGAAACCCAACTAATCAAAGAAGAAAAAAACACAAAACGCTATTCTAACTGACACAACAGTGAATCAGATATTTGAAGATAAACAGAATAAGGCACGTTTTGGCAACAGGCTCCTTCAGAAGAAAGAAACAAAGTGCAGTATGTGAAATTCAGTAGGCAAATAGGCCATGATGCCAAAACTACACATAAGGCAAATTATGTGAGCCAGAACCATGACTCTGATGATTATTATTATTAGTCAGATTTGCAGTAGACTATTTTACCAAATGACACTATTCACAGACCAGCTTTCTAGCAGTGTTTCTGACCAAGGCTATTAATTATTGATTTGGTATGGAATGTGGGGTTGGGGAAGTGATAATCTTCAGTTGTTTTTTAATAATCCATCCATCCATTTTCTTCCGCTTATCCGAGGTCGGGTCGCGGGGGCAGCAATTAGAAGAATACAGTTTTTGACCTGTTGTTTTTTTAACAATGTGATTTCCGGTATAATTACCCTGATTAATGAAATTCAAAATGTATTTTAATAAGGTCTTGTGAAAACAATTCATGTAAGAGGCTATGGTTAAAACAGAAAGCTGGCCTCAAAAACTCTTGAGGAGCATGTTTCAGTAATTTGGGATAGCAGGATCAGGTAAATTAAAATACTTTTGGACAGTGAAAAAGTTTTATAAAGTATTATAATGGTGCATGAAACACCTGACAGCTATGCTTAAATGATACACTAATACATTTTATGTGCATTTTAAGAAAGTTAATAAGGCATAAGACTGGGAAATTCAGAATGCTACATAAAGTATGCATAATACACAGTATGCAGAGATTTTAGTGTATTTTGTTAATATTTTCATAGTGATTGTTGTCGATATTTTAAAAATCCTGTTATGTTGCTACTGCAACTTTCCTGTGATTTAATCAAATTATAATATCTACTTTATCTGTTCCTATTAAATTTTAAAGAAAAGATTGATTACGAATTTTTAAAACATAGCAGGTATTTTCCAAAACCTGTTATTGTTGTTCCTGCTGTAAGAAATTAATAATAAAATGTTACTCTATAGGTCTATAGTATTTTAGGGCATCTTACGTTTTAAAAGTATACTTTCTGTATACAAAATTATAATAGATTATAGTTGCCACACAACCATGAATGATGAACTTGTCGCAAAACTGGCAGAAGAGAACGCGTCTGTCTGTAGGAACTGTACACACAATCATTCACCAACTCCACTTTCACATTACAGGGCCTCAGTTGGGAGTTATTGCCACATCCCCGTACAGTCCTGACCTCACTCAAAGCCATTCTCACTTGTTTTGGACATTAAGGGGGTTCATGGGAGGCCAGTGTTTCACATGTGAAGCAGGAAGTCTGATCATGTGTCCGGTATTCTGAAAAAACGTGCTACCTTGATGGTAGCATTAGTGAAACGCTGTGATAAGTACATTACTGTAGTAGGGGATTATATAGGGAAATAAATGGAGTGTTAATCCCATACCTGTGTTCTGCAAAAGTCTGCAAAAGTCCTGGTTTAACTTAAACTCCACACAAATAAGCAAATGTTGGTTTGCTAAAAATGTTTGTTTCGGCAGTTTGAACAAACATATGATGTAAACATATTTCTTTTATATGCAGGGTCTAACTCAATAAGGGTTTCATAAATACGTATTATGTGCTTTGCTCTAAAAATGTTTATACATAAATAAATGCATATTAAAAAAACATGTAAATAATTTCTATTTTTAATGATAAAGCAGCTTACAGTTAATGCTGGTAGCCCGGATGGTTAATAGACACACTCTGGAACTCAATTCGGACAGTTTAGTGGTGCTGAAATTTAAACACAACCTTCTGATCTTAATCACGAACACTAAACGAGTTTACACCAATTTAGTGGAATTTTTTGTTTCTGTGATGGATGTGGTTGAATCAGTGCACACAAGCTGAGCTACTGTAATGTGGTGGAGGTTAAGGCTTTGAAAAAGGTTGTGTGTTTGATTGAGTTCATTAAGCTTGGATATATGTAAACTGCTTCTTTTCTCTCAGGCATTTAAGCAAATGGACTGGATGTTATTACTTACTATATACAGTATAATACATTCATCCATCTAGGAACCTCTGCAGTCCAACTAGAGACCGTGAAGGCCAGCGGTAATTACCATTGTATTTATTCCCATTTTTACACACACTGCGGGAACGCCAATTAAACTAATCTGCATGTCTTTGGACTGTGGAAGGAAACTGGAGTACCTGGAGGAAACCCACCAAGGACGAGGGAGAACATGAAAACTCCACGGACACAGACCTGAGAAGGGAATCGAACCCGGATCCTGGAGATGCAAGGCAACAGTGCTAACCAGTAAGCCACCATACCGACTGACACTATGTAATATACAGTATTATTAATATTATTATTATTTACTTACATTTACATTTATGCATTTGGCAGACACTCTTATCCAGAGCGACTTACATTTTTATCTCATTACACATCTGAGCAGTTGAGGGATAAGGGCTTTGCTCAAGGGCCCAACAGTGACAACTTGGTGGTTGTGTCCAATGCCTTAACCACTGAGCTACCCCTGGCCCTAACCCTGTACTTTATATACACTACCGTTCAAAAGTTTGGGGTCACTTGCAAATCTTTGTTTTTGTATAGTGATTTATTTTCTACATTCTACAACAATACTGGGGATTTCAAAACTATAAAATAACACATATGGAATTAGGTAATTACGTAACAACAACAAAAATACCAGTTAGTTGTTATTTTAAGACACAGAGGTCGGCCTTTCTGTAATAGTTCCTGCAAGAACAGTATTGTGTCAAGTGCATTTGCAAAATCCGTCCAGCACCATAATGAAACTGTCTCTCATGAAGGCCGTCCCAGGAGGACGAGACCAAAACCTCCCTCTGCTGCAGACGAGAAGTTCATTTAGAGTTATCAGCCTGAAAAATGACCAATTAACAGCAGCTCAGATTAGAGGCGTTATGAAGTCTTTACAGAGCAGAAGTAGCAGAAACATCTCAATATCAACTGTTCAAAGGAGATTCATGCAGTTTTTGGACGCCTTCAGCAAAACTTTACAATGTAGAAAGAAATAAACATCAGGAACCATCATGGAGTTAGAAAGTGACCCCAAACTTTTGAACGGTAGTGTATATTTATTTACTTTATATGTTTGACAGCTGTGGCATTTTTACAGTGGAGACGAGGTGGAAATTCAAAATCTCTCCAGGTAGAAGAGTACTTTTGGATTGACTAGTGTGTGTGTGTGTGTGAGAGAGATGGGGGACTCACCTGCTGGGAAGGGGTTCGGCTGTACCGTGTAGAGGAACGCGTGCACTATGTGAAACAGCATGTCCACGGCTCCGGGCTCATAGAGCGCGCGCGTCTCGTGCACCACCGCCGGGACGGAGCCGAAGTCCAGCGCGTGCCCGCGAGCAGCCTCGCGCTCAGTGCGCGCGGCCCCGGAGACTAAACTCCAGCAGCACATCAGCATCACCAGCCCGCGCGGCATGATCCAACACCAATCAGCTGTTTACACCGGAATCAAACAGGCGCCTTTCTCACAGCGTGTGAAGCCCAAGTTCTGATTAACAATAAATAAATAACCAATAGAGGCGTCTGAGCAGAAACGGTCACAATGTGCACAAAGAAGTGGGGAAAAAAAGTCATCCAGATCTGGAGATTTAATAAACCTGGGTTTCGTCAAGTCGGTTTTATGTCTCGCATCCTGATTCCTGACTGCCGCTTCTCTCAACAACTCATCTGACGCTCTAACCAGCGCGCGCTACTGTCTAAAGCGCGTGCATGCTGGGGCTGAATGCTCGTGCATGCGAGCCCGCGCGCGTGTGTGTGTGTGTGTGTAGTCTGTCTATGAGTGCTCAAATATCAGTAAGAAAATACATGACATGCATCAATCACTCAATCAATTAAAGTAATTCGATTTGAGTTGAACACTGTAGATCGATTCTGATTGGCCGAAACTGGTAATAGTTCCAGTTAGGAGACTAATATTAATATTAGTGCTGATATCTTGAAAAAAAAAAAGTTTGCTCAAAGAGATGTTGAACATTTGTGGAAGGAGCCTCCAGTGTCAGGACTTTGTCACTGTAAGTTCATTGATTCAGTCATTCATCATCTATACAGGGTCATGGCGTGGCCTGCAGCCTGTCCCAGGAGAATTAGGGCACGATGTGGGGAACACAGGACTGGGTGCCGATCCATCGCACGGCGCGCACACAAACACACTACAGGCAATATGGAAATAAACATTTGGTCTAATCTGCATGTCTCTGGAAGGAAACCAAAGTACTCAGAGGAAAACCAATCAAGCATGGGAATAACATGCAAACTCCAGACAAACCTGAGGCAGGAATCAAACCCTCAACCGCGGAGGTGAGAGGCCACAGTCCTAACCACTAAGCCACCGTGTCACTGGTCCAAATTATATGACAGAAAATTATTAATTCCAAAAATAATTAACGTGAATTATTATAATTCCCTCAGTTATCTTATCATAAAGCATGTACATACATACATATACACATACACACATACAGTGGCTTGCAAAAATATTCGGCCCCCTTGAACTTTTCCGCATTTTGTCACATTACAGCCACAAACATGAATCAATTTTATTGGAATTCCACGTGAAAGACCAATACAAAGTGGTGTACACGTGAGAAGTGTAACAAAAATCATACATGATTCCAAACATTTTTTTTTACAAATATATAACTGCAAAGTGGGGTGTGCATAATTATTCAGCCCCCTTTGGTCTGAGTGCAGTCAGTTGCCCATAGACACTGCCTGATGAGTGCTAAGGACTAAATAGAGTGCACCTGTGTGTAATCTAATGTCAGTACAAATACAGCTGCTCTGTGACGGCCTCAGAGGTTGTCTAAGAGAATATTGGGAGCAACAACACCATGAAGTCCAAAGAACACACCAGACAGGTCAGAGATAAAGTTATCGAGAAATTTAAAGCAGACTTAGGCTACAAAAAGATTTCCAAAGCCTTGAACATCCCACGGAGCACTGTTCAAGCGATCATTCAGAAATGGAAGGAGTATGGCACAACTGCAGACCTACCAAGACAAGGCCGTCCACCTAAACTCACAGGCCGAACAAGGAGAGCGCTGATCAGAAATGCAGCCAAGAGGCCCATGGTGACTCTGGATGAGCTGCAGAGATCACACCGTAACTTTAGATGGCCTTTCTGTTACATGAAGTGCAACACCCACTAAACATTGGACGTCATTTTGACGACCTAATCTGGCTAATTTTTTTTAGACGTCATTTTGACATCCAAACTAGGTCCACTATTTGGACGTCCAACCATGACCAAACTTGGACGTCATTTTGACGTTCAACATTTGACCTAATCTGACTTAGACCAAAGACATTTCCACAAGAGGGTGAAGTAACCCACCGCAAAGCATGTCGCTGCCCCGCCCACGCCACTATATATATATATAAAATAGTATAATATATATAATGCGGCGTGGTGGTGTAGTGGTTAGCACTGTCGCCTTGCACCTCCAGGGTCTGGGCTCGATTCCCGTCTCTGTGTGCATGGAGTTTGCATGTTCTCCCCGTGCTTGGTGGGTTTCCTCCGGGTACTCCGGTTTCCTCCCACAGTCCAAAGATATGCAGGTTAGGCTAATTGGCGTTCCTAAATTGCCCGTAGTGTGTGACTGGGTGTGTGAGTGTGTGTATGTGTGTGTGCCCTGCGATGGATTGGCACCCTGTCCAGGGTGTACCCCGCCTAGTGCCTGAAGTCTCCTGGGATAGGCTCCAGGTCCCCCGCGACCCTGAACAGAGGATTAAGCGGTATAGAAGAAGATGAATATATATAATATACAGTGGTGTGAAAAACTATTTGCCCCCTTCCTGATTTCTTATTCTTTTGCATATTTGTCACACTTAAATGTTTCTGCTCATCAAAAACCGTTAACTATTAGTCAAAGATAACATAATTGAACACAAAATGCAGTTTTTAAATGAAGGTTTACGTTATTAAGGGAGAAAAAAAACTCCAAATCTACATGGCCCTGTGTGAAAAAGTGATTGCCCCCCTTGTTAAAAAATAACGTAACTGTGGTTTATCACACCTGAGTTAAATTTCTGTAGTCACCCCCAGGCCTGATTACTGCCACACCTGTTTCAATCAAGAAATCACTTAAATAGGAGCTACCTGACACAGAGAAGTAGACCAAAAGCACCTCAAAAGCTAGACATCATGCCAAGATCCAAAGAAATTCAGGAACAAATGAGAACAAAAGTAATTGAGTCTGGTAAAGGTTATAAAGCCATTTCTAAAGCTTTGGGACTCCAGAGAACCACAGTGAGAGCCATTATCCACAAATGGCAAAAACATGGAACAGTGGTGAACCTTCCCAGGAGTGGCCGGCCGACCAAAATTAACCCAAGAGAGCAGAGACAACTCATCCGAGAGGCCACAAAAGACCCCAGGACAACATCTACAGAACTGCAGGCCTCACTTGCCTCAATTAAGGTCAGTGTTCATGACTCCACCATAAGAAAGAGACTGGGCAAAAACGGCCTGCATGGCAGATTTCCAAGGTGCAAACCACTTTTAAGCAAAAAGAACATTAAGGCTCGTCTCAGTTTTGCAAAAAAACATCTCAATGATTGCCAAGACTTTAGTAAAATACCTTGTGGACCGACGAGGCAAAAGTTGAACTTTTTGGAAGGTGCGTGTCCCGTTACGTCTGGCGTAAAAGTAACACAGCATTTCAGAAAAAGAACATCATACCAACAGTAAAATATGGTGGTGGTAGTGTGATGGTCTGGGGTTGTTTTGCTGCTTCAGGACCTGGAAGGCTTGCTGTGATAGATGGAACCAAGAATTCTACTGTCTACCAAAAAATCCTGAAGGAGAATGTCCGGCCATCTGTTCGTCAACTCAAGCTGAAGCGATCTTGGGTGCTGCAGCAGGACAATGACCCAAAACACACCAGCAAATCCACCTCTGAATGGCTGAAGAAAAACAAAATGAAGACTTTGGAGTGGCCTAGTCAAAGTCCTGACCTGAATCCTATTGAGATGTTGTGGCATGACCTTAAAAAGGCGGTTCATGCTAGAAAACCCTCAATTAAAGCTGAATTACAACAATTCTGCAAAGATGAGTGGGCCAAAATTCCTCCAGAGCGCTGTAAAAGACTCGTTGCAAGTTATCGCAAACGCTTGATTGCAGTTATTGCTGCTAAGGGTGGCCCAACCAGTTATTAGGTTCAGGGGCAATTACTTTTTCACACAGGGCCATGTAGGTTTGGATTTTTTTTCTCCCTAAATAATAAAACCCCTCATTTAAAAACTTCATTTTGTGTTTACTTGTGTTATCTTTGACTAATAGTTAAATGTGTTTGATGATCAGAAACATTTTGTGTGACAAACATGCAAAAGAATAAGAAATCAGGAGGGGGGCAAATAGTTTTTCACACCACTGTATATAGTAATATAAAATAAAATAAAAACTGTTAAAGGGAAACAGGAAAATGTAAAAAGATATGCAGAGGTGTGAGGTGATTGATTGCTTTACATCTCAGGGAGCCCTCAGCCCTTCTGGCTCTCGCTTTTAGTTATGCTGTCATAGTTAGTCCTGCCGGAGTCCCTGCTTGCACTCTACAGTAAATATACATTCACATTAGACATTGTGACTGTGACCATACCTAATTGCAATCTCTCCTCCTCTTCTCTTTCTCCCCCTCTTTCTCTTTCCTCTCTCCCCCTGTCTCCCCCTTTCACTCTTTCTCTCTCTCTCTCTGTCGAGCTACACATGTGGTTCCTGAGCTGCCAGTGATCCAGACTCCCTCTGCCCTCCGGACCTGTCTGATCCATCCTGGTGCCCCGTTTCTGGTTGGAGATCTCGTCGCATGGATGCCCCGTGTGTCTCTTTGGGATGCGTCTGGTGTCTGGGGATGATTCTATCTACTTAGAAGATAGTTCTGGCCTCGACTGTCAGCTGTTTCTCTGAGGACTTGACAATTCGATAGTTCAGGACTGGAACTTTCTACAAGTCTATCTGAGTCTCCAATAACTACTGGACTCCATTTTAACATTAATTAACATCAACTATTATAGCTGAACCTAACACTTAATAAATGCAGATAATTTCCTGCTATCTGTTTCACTCAGATGAGGATGGGTTCCCTGTTGAGTCTGGTTCCTCTCAAGGTTTCTTCCTATTACCGTCTCAGGGAGTTTTTCCTTGCCACTGTCGCCCTCGGGCTTGCTCACCAGGGAATATCTGAACATTTTTGATTGATACACATTCACATTCCATACAACTTAAATAATTCTTTTGTGTAAAGCTGTTTTGAGACAATGTCAATTGTTAAAAGCGCTATACAAATAAAACTGAATTTAATTGAATTTAAAACAATACATATCCATGTGTTAGAATGGCCCAGTCAAAGTCCAGATCTAAATCCAATCGAGAATCTGTGGCAAGATCTGAAAACTGCTGTTCACAAACGCTGTCCATCCAATCTGACTGAGCTTCTATCTATCTATCTATCTATCTATCTATCTATCTATCGAGAGAGAGAGAGAGATAGAGAGAGAGTGAATATTTTTTCCCCTACTACAGTATTTTCTAATTCTATGCAAAAAAAAAAAAAAAAAAAAAAAAAAAAACCCTGTTGACTATTTGGTAAAATGCAGCCACTGACAGAAAATAAACTGTGTAAAAATGGTATTACCCAAGATAAGGAAAAATGTCTTAAATTCAGTGTTAAAAATTACCATCTCGAGTGTGAAACGTTTGATTAATTTGGTTCCAGGAAATAATTCAATATTCTCTTGAGGTTAGCAGACTAATCTGGCCACAGGCCTTGAGCTTAACCCATGTGTTTTAAATAGGTTGGCCTGGTATTTATTGTCTAAAATGTCTTAAACTTTGATAATGCTTGTGTCTATACAGTGTGCACACAAGAGACCCAATTTTCTTTAAAGTGTCATACGGCCAAACTGAACTGAAACCATGGCAACAAAATCCACAGCAAGCAAAAAAATAAATAAATAAATAAGATTATCCAAGAGGTACAAAACAAAACATTTATTCACAATTCCTTCCTTGTCTACCCTTAGTCTGAAAATCCATCTTAAAAATAACGAGGAATCTGTTCCTCAAAAAAAAAAAAAAAAAAAAAAAAGTTGATCATTATATCAAACTGATGGACGAAACTGACTGATGGTGTGGACAATCAGGAAAATAAGCAGATTTAAAATAAAAATGCATAAAATACATGACGTAATGTGATATGTTTATGGAGGTACCATTAATGAACCATTAATGCGATGCTGGTATGAAGGCTTCCAGTACAAAACAAAAACACACAAACAAAAAAAACCCAGTATTGACCTGATGAATTGCTAAAGCTCAGAAAAATAACAACAACATAAAGGCTTGAAAGCAGAAGCGTGTAAGTAACATCTCTAGACAGCTGTGCATGTTAAATGAAAGCTCTGAACGGAATTATTGAACGTTTAGGAAGTTTTAATTAACCCCCCCCTTAAAAAAAACATATTTGTAAGTCACTTACACTGTTCTGCCTCTGCGCAATTACAATCTAAATTAAATTCTAAATCTTAAATCAAAATAAGAGCCATTTTGAAGACACGGGTACGGCTGGACATAACATTAACGTTAATGTGTAACATTAACGGGGAAACAATTTTGACACTTCAACACACTCTTGCAAACGATCTTAATCTTCACAATGTCTTTGCATGAAAAACAAAAAAGCACACATTTAGGCAAATAAGTACTTCTTCACAATCTTAGAGATATTCTAATAAATCCCAATAATCTACCCAATAATTGTTTAATAATTACTGGTCCACAAAGCTGTAGAAGAATTCTTTTTGAATGCAATTTTATCAACATCCCAAATAGAAATACATAAATTATGGTGCAAGAGGCAAAATCGCCTTCATAAACATTATTTAAAATTCCTTCTGAACCTGACTCTTAATCATAAAGTGGATCATTTGAGCTTAACTTAGATTTTTAACATTTACAGCAGAGAACAAGTGGACATGTTATTTGTTCAAACGTCAGCACCATTATTATACCAATTGCCAAAGTTATTCTTACTTACTATGTACTTGTATGTATAGATGAATGTTACATTGGTGCATTGAAAAAAATTATAAATAAAAAAATTAATTGTATCTGTTGTTTTGTTCCCAGAGTTATTTTTTCTCCAACTTGATCTTTTTCAAACTTTTTCCAAGTGCATGAAATCAAAAACAGCAAATCAACAATGTACAAAGGCCGTGCATGTCAAATCAGGGCTTGGTGATAAAATTAAGCACAGTACGGTGATGAGACTCTTAGTCGCAGTAAAACATTTGGATGGGATAAATGTTGTTTTAACATATCAGGGCCATTAAAGGAGTTCCTGGGAGGCCGGCATTTCAGACGTCGTGAAGCAAGCGCTCCGATCATGGCTCCATCATAATGAGAAAACTTTTTTACCTTGATGGTGTCCAAGCACTAGTGAAACACTGGAATAAGTGTATTAGTGTAGCAGGGGATTATATAGAGAAATAAGGGGAGTTCTTGCTCTCATAACTCTGTTCTGCACAATCAGAGGTCCCGATTTGACTTGAACACCTTTTGTAGATTTAAATGTATACAAAACCACAGTATTACTGTCACACAGTAAAATTGCATTAATTAGTTGGCATTATGCTGAATATCTGAATCCTTACTGGTATGATGAACTACATGTAATAATAGCAAATTCTGTTTGACAAAATGTGTTAAAGTAGAAGAAACAAAACACAGCAACTCAAATTTACACCATAAGAAATGTAAAATAAAGTGTCGAATATGCATTCTGCATTGAAGGGGGAGATTTGAATTAAAAAAAAAAAAAAAAAAAGGATGTTTTCTCCAGGAGCAGAAAACATTTTTTTTTTTAATTATATACAGGAAATAAAGTTTCTAAATTATTAAACTTCCAGGTAACTAATGGATTCTGTCTATAGTGTAGATCCAGTTTCTGATGTGGCTGTGTGTATAAACTTTACATGTTTAATGTCTATGTAACAAACTAATGCGCAATTCACAAGCATTGAAGTGCAACGTATGATATTAACAAGGTGTTCAGCTTAAATGAAGACTGGCAGGAAAGTAGATTTTTAAAAAATACCTGTTAAAGCACAATACATGTCTGATATTTCTACTCACTGTATGTTTATGCTTAACAGTGGTCCAAAGTGAGCTTAGAAAATGAATGTAACCGAGATATCCAAGCCGGGTGGAGGATTTATCGACGCTGACACACAAAGCTGAGCTACTTATCAGTTGGACTTTACATTAAGGTTCCTGTAACTAACATTTAATGTACGAGTTAACATTTGTGATGAAGTTTCCATATTAATAAGCTGTAAGTATCTAACGTTTGTATTAATTAAAGTTTTGAAAATCGAACCTGCAGACAAAACTAAAGACCAAAGATTTATGAGTTTAAGAATATGATTCGCCTTAATTTCTGCTAATTAATGTGAAATTTAATTTATCCACGGACTAAATAATGCAGTTAATGCACGTGCCTTTCATTAAACATCAATCACGTCGTCTGTTTACATGCCTTAATTACTAAAGCTTTCATAATGCTGGTCTGTTCTGATGTTAATGCATGCTATACATTAGTTAAGGGAACCTTCACATAAAGTGTTGCACATAAAGCAAAGACGAGTGAAACTCCATAGATTTAAAAAAATGCAACTTAACATGGGAAAGAAAATGCCGCTTATTAAGCCACCACTTGGTTGACCTCATATTAACGTTGGTCTTAGTTTAGTCACATGACCGAAGTGATCAGTCTCTTCTCTTTCTGTCCGTCTGTCTACATGGTAAAAGGTCTGTTCCTGGTGCTGTCGAGGACCTTTGGAAAGGCCTTTGGAAATTATGCTCGAGTCCGGTTCAGAGGAGAAGGTAAAAGTGAACATGTTTCAGTTTGAAACTTCTAATAAATTAATTAGGTGCACTTTTTAATAAATATCCAGAGGGTCTAATGTCAAAAGGTCAAGCCAGTAGACAACTCCTAGCTTTCGTCGGTCTGTACAGTCGTCCGTCAGTCGATTCGGTTCCCGCAGATCGTGAACCGATCGATCTCCAGCAGGTCTTTCTTTGGAGCTCGGTGGATGAGTTCCGTCCCGTCCTGCGTGATGATCTTGTCCTCGGACTCGTCAGGCGTCGTGAGGAACTGATCTGATGCGCTGGTCGGGAGATCGGGCGTGGGTTTCGCCGTCTGCTGGACGGGTTGATTTATAACTGACGGAGATAAGCCGTCCTCTTCTGGTTCGCCTAAGGGGGAAGAAAACGACTGTAAGAAACACAGTGCTCATAACATTGGTTCCCAGCAGTGGTGCAGGAGGAACCCTGCTCTGCACATTTCTGTGGTGTCTCCGCTCACAGCACACCAGATTTAACCAACAAGCAGACTTTACTAAAAAAAAAAAAAATAAAAAAATAAAAAAGTGGGTATGGTAGAGCAGGGAAAACACCAAAATTTGCAGGATGGATCCTTCAGGACCAGCATTGGGAAATGCTATAACCTTAATAGGTTTAATTGATATTAGTTCAGGCATTAATAAAGAAATTAACTAGACTCAGTGTCAAATCGCAGACAACTAAACCCCAGAATACTTTGCAATCAGCTATAAATGTACTAATCAAATCATTGTGCATTGTTCTTAACGTTTACATTAAGGCTGAAACAATTCCTCTGTAATTTGATTACAAAAAATGATAGAGGCAAAATCTTCTGCCTCGAAGCTTCTCGTGATTAATTTAAAAAGCCTGTGTTATGTTTTCGCAATTATTCCGGATACAAGCCGCCAGTAAACGCAGACGAAGAAGAAGGGCTGACATCACCCATGAAGCGGAAGGAGACGCAAACAGTCAGCTGTTTATTGATTTAAGGGAGCGTTCTGTTGCGGGCTGCAAAATGGAACAGAGCAATACAATTATATTAAAATGTATTTTAATGTGTGTTAGTTTTTTTGATACTTAATGTCATTTGAAATACCTTTTTTTTTTTTTTTTTTAGTTTTTGCATCTGAGAAAAGGCTTTAAAATAAAAATGTATGACACTGTAATGCACTTAATTCATCTCAGTCAACTTTAAACTATTCCTTGTATTGTGAATAATGACGATGTTTACTTTTGATAAGATGCTGTACGCATTTATAAATTAAAAGTAGATTTTTCTAAAAAGAAAACCAATTAATCTTTGTTTCTCTTATATATTTTACATTGCTATTTAATTAAGAACCAAACCACAACTGATAGAAGTATACAACGGGATATTAAAATACAGGTCCTTCTCAAAAAATTAGCATATTGTGATAAAGTTCATTATTTTCTGTAATGTACTGATAAACATTAGACTTTCATATATTTTAGATTCATTACACACAACTGAAGTAGTTCAAGCCTTTTATTGTTTTAATATTGATGATTGTGGCATACAGCTCATGAAAACCCCAAATCCCAAAAAAATTAGCATATTTCATCCGACCAATGAAAGAAAAGTGTTTTTAATACAAAAAAAGTCAACCTTCAAATAATGATGTTCAGTTCTGCACTCAATACTTGGTCGGGAATCCTTTTGCAGATTCTTGTGTCTTGTGTCTCTCAACTTTCTCTTCACAATATCCCACAGATTCTCTATGGGGTTCAGGTCAGGAGAGTTGGCAGGTCAATTGAGCACAGTAATACCATGGTCAGTAAACCATTTACTAGTGGTTTTGGCACTGTGAGCAGGTGCCAGGTTGTGCTGAAAAATGAAATCTTCATCTCCATAAAGCTTTTCAGCAGATGGAAGCATGAAGTGCTCCAAAATCTCCTGATAGCTAGCTGCATTGACCCTGCCCTTGATAAAACACAGTGGACCAACACCAGCAGCTGACATGGCACCCCAGACCATCACTGACTGTGGGTACTTGACACTGGACTTCAGGCATTTTGGCATTTCCCTCTCCCCAGTCTTCCTCCAGACTCTGGCACCTTGATTTCCGAATGACATGCAAAATTTGCAACCTGTAGCCCATTTCCTGCACACGCCTGTACACGGTGGCTCTGGATGTTTCTACTCCAGACTCAGTCCACTGCTTCCGCAGGTCCCCCAACGTCTGGAATCGGTCCTTCTCCACAATCTTCCTCAGGGCCCGGTCACCTCTTCTCGTTGTGCAGCGTTTTCTGCCACACTTTTTCCTTCCCACAGACTTCCCACTGAGGTGCCTTGATACAGCACTCTGGGAACAGCCTATTCGTTCAGAAATGTCTTTCTGTGTCTTACCCTCTTGCTTGAGGGTGTCAATGATGGCCTTCTGGACAGCAGTCAGGTCGGCAGTCTTACCCATGATTGCGGTTTTGAGTAATGAACCAGGCTGGGAGTTTTTAAAAGCCTCAGGAATCTTTTGCAGGTGTTTAGAGTTAATTAGTTGATTCAGATGATTAGGTTAATAGCTCGTTTAGAGAACCTTTTCATGATATGCTAATTTTTTGAGAGAGGGATTTTGGGTTTTCATGAGCTGTATGCCACAATCATCAATATTAAAACAATAAAAGGCTTGAACTACTTCAGTTGTGTGTAATGAATCTAAAATATATGAAAGTCTAATGTTTATCAGTACATTACAGAAAATAATGAACTTTATCACAATATGCTAATTTTTTGAGAAGGACCATATATATATATATATATATATATATATATATATATATATATATATATATATATATATATATATATATATATTATTAAAAAAGTCATTATGTGGCTGAGGTACACGTTAGCAAGGAGGGCAACGAGAATAAAGCGGATTTGTTTTCAGTTTGGTTTTTAAAGCAGCTGCTGACAAGAGGAATCATAAATCACGGTTAAGTGAAGTTTAATGTCTATTTATTTCCCATTTAATTTCATTTACATTTATTTTCTAAATGTTGATTGTTTTTATATGCAAAGATATAATTATAGTGTTGAAAATTGGTAATATTTTTTGAGTGGCTGGATCTGAAAATGTGTTTCGCAATACAATAAGAACTCACATCCAGAACGGATTAAATTTGTACGCAGAGGTACCGCTGTATTATGTTGCATATATGAATTGATAAGTATGAACATTCTTTGTGTTGGTGTGTGTGTTGTATTACTTGTTGGCTCTCGTGTGCGTTTGGTCTGATGATGAGTCCTACTGGATGACCTGCTGGGAGTCGCAGAGGGGGGAGACTGGAACAGCTTCTCCTCCATGTTCGCCTCTTTAACGTACACACACGACTTCCCGAGCAACACGATGCTATTCAGCACCTTTAGCGTGATCATACTGTGTGCACACACACGTAGCAATATTAATACACACATACACACATCAGGTGAATACGACACACACACAATACCAAATACCAAGTCAAGTCTCGCACACAGAAAACTTACCCAAAATAAAAAAGTAGCACACACATGACTGAGAGGGCACCCTGGATTTTCACAGAGCTCGTCACCACCCGGATGAGCTTAGAAAGGAAAACATTACGGGTTTATAGCAACGCCATATCGTGTTGTTACTACATAACATCAGACGATTCATTATGATCAACATGTATCGACAATGCAGGAAGTGAAATAAATTTCATATTTAATGTCATAAATGATAAAAAACAGGAAATATGGCGAATATTTATGAAAAACATTATTACCAGTAGAGCTAGAGGAAGCGGGATGAAGCCCATTCTCCTTGATACACTGTCACTGTAGTCAGTATACGCCTAAAACACAACAACAAGTCAGTCAAGTCCACAATACAAATGTGTCGTAACAACACCAAATGCTAGGGATGCACCGATACCACTTTTTTGGAAAACGAGTACGAGTACTTGCATTTCAGTACTCGCCGATACCGATACCGAGTACTTAATAAAACCATGATTTCAATTTACAGGTATAATTGCCTGTGTTATTTTCACAGCACGTGGATTGTCTCTGGACATTTTCTCTCGTCTTGCAAGAGTTTGCTGCAGCGTGGGTTGTGTTGGTTTAGAAGCGTGGGCAAACTCTTTGTACTCGTTGTCCTGTTGGGATTTTAGGTGCTTGATTAAATTATTTGTGTTAGATGTGCTACCTTTTGAGCCTCCTCTGTACAATTTCGCTGAGCACAATTTGCAGTCCGCTTTTGTCGTCTTCATTCACTTTGAAATAGTTCCACACGGCTGACATGACTCGCCTCGCCTTCTCCCCGCTCTGAGCTGCAGCCGGGGCCTGGGGACGGCACTCGGTGCCTGTGATTAACCCCTTGCACGCCGCTCAAACATAGACATTTCTCAGACCATGATATCGGTCCCCGGTATCGGTGGACTTTTAACGAGTACGAGTACTTTAGAAAATGTGGTATATACAAGATACCGGTATCGGTGCATCCCTACCGAATACACTTACATTTTTCTGTCTGCTGCTAGCCAGGTCGAAGGCCAAGCTCGCTCTATATTCACTGTACACCTGCACACACACACACACACACACACACACACACACACACACACACACACACACACAGTTCTACTTGTGGGATCTGACACACTGATGAGCATAATAACAGTTTATATTTAAGTTCTTACATTTATTTACCGTACTGATTTTATTACTTGTGATCCATTTCAGATTGATGGGAGCAAAATGGTAAAAGTCCTCCTCTCTACTCTTAACAACCTTTACCTTAGGAGCTGTTTTTTGATCTAAGATGTTGCATGAATCTGAATGGATTTTTATCTTCACTAAGATTTGGTTCTAAATTTAAGGGGAAATTCTAAGCAAAGGAATCGGAATTTCATCACTAGGAGCAACTTTTAGGTTTAAGAAGCTTTGTGAATACGGGCCCTGGTGTGTTGCTTATACTGTATATTCAGTCTGTTAAGTCTGGTTTCTCAAAAGGTCTCCTGGGGGTTTTTCCATTCTCACTGTCGTCCTCGGCTTGCTCATGAGTGACAAACTGATGATTATGATTTATGCGTATTTCCTCACACTTTTCAAACATATTTCAATTATTTTTTTTGTTTCTGTAATGACTGGAGACTGGAGGTATTGCCATTCTGTTTCTGCCACTTTGGTCAGTTTAATAGAATCCAAATATCGCAAGATGCTTTATTAGAGAAGTTGAAAGAGAGAACTCGGGTTGGTGTTTATATTTCGCTCTTGACGAATGAATGAGCACGTAAACTGAATTTGACGATGAGTAGCTTCGAGGGTTAACGTTAAGGCGCATTATGCAATCCTGCATTATTTAGATCAGTCTCTCTCTTTTACTGCCTATAAAATCCCTGCTATGATTTAAGAATCTTCCTGTGTGTCTATGAGGGGAGGAATGAAGGGAGAAGCAAAGAACACAAAACAAAAAAACTTACAAACAAAAGAAAGCATGAGCCTAAAAAGGAGAAGCAGTGGTGTGTGTGTGTGTATTTGTGTGCATGTGTGTGACACTAATCTTCTGACTAAACTAATCTAAGCTACTTAAAGACAGAGCAGATCTCTGGTTATAATCCCTGCCGGTAACCATAGCTCACTCCTTCTCTCTCTTCTCATGTCTTTCTCTCTCCTTCGCCCCTTCGTTTGTTTCATTCTACTACTACCTTAACGTTAAATAAATCAACAAGTTAATGATAAAAAAATTCAAGCAGGCTGTGACATTAATAACACAGAATATTATGAAGCTTTCATGCTCACTGTTCGTTTAAAGCTATATTAATGGATGTGAGTGTTTCCCCTCACACATAGTACACCCAAAGTATAGTAACAGCCACCCAAGTATGTCTGGCCTCCCTTCTTGAAAATTGGGTGTTGGACTGCTGATCAGGAGGTACCCGGTTCGAGCCCTGATGCTCAGGGATCTGCCACTGAGAGATCAAGTGCTCAGATACAATTGGGCATCGAGCTGCCAACCCGACCCTGTAAATAACTGCCACGGAAACAATTTATATACCTCCAGGGTGGGGAGTATTGTCCCCCGATGTGCCGGGTGGCACGTAGACAGACTTCTCTCTCTCTTTTAAAAATCTGCCTGGCAGAACAATGCATTTGGGTTTTCTGATGTTACATACTGTAGAACCAAAGATATCATTACTTGCAAACGGAATATGGGAATGATGTCGCAAAAATATAAGACTCTCAAAATTTTTCTTTTTGGTCACAGAAACAACCATACAGTATGATCTTATGAATCAGTGTTAACTTCTTTGCCTGTGTGACCTATTTCTGAATTTTTTTTTGCTCAGTCATGTTTGTATAGTTGATTAAGATAAAATAAGATTCAGTTTATCATAATAATAATTTTTATTTATACAGCGCCTTTCCAGTGCTCAAGGATGCTTAACAATGAATGTAAACAGAAACAATTAAGTCAACAAGAACAAAAAAAAGCCTGAAAATACAAAACAAGACTTGATAGACAGACATGAGGAGGACAGGTGGATTAAGCCAAAGGGGTTCAGTTTAACGAATCGGAGGTATAACATTCGGAAAAGAAGTGAGTTTCAAGTAAAGATTTAAATACTGAGATGTTATTAACAGAACGGAGAGAGTGTGGTAGAGAGTTCCAAAGTTTGAGTGCAATAACACTAAATGATCTGTCGCCCATTGAAGAGAGGCAGTACCGAGGGACAGCAAAAAAGCCAGAATCGGAGGAACATGGTGAATAAGTCGGAATGTAGGGGGCAAGCAGATTGAAAAGATAAGAGGGAGCTAAGCCATTTATAGATTTAAAAACAAGGAGAATTTTTTTTATATTTATTTAATACGGTAGGCAACTGGGAGCCAATGGAGATCATACAAGATTGGGGCTATATGAGAAGAGCGTTTGGTATGAGTGAATATCCTAGCCGCAGAGATTTTAATATAGGCCTACTGTAATCTGGAGATAGAGCTGGCAGGTAGACCAATGAAATGGGCACTACAGAAATCAATGCGTGATGAGACGAATGCATGGATGACAGTTTCAGCATCTTTGTAAATGTAAATATGGGACGATAGTTAGATAGAACTGAGGAGTCAAGGTTGGGTTTCTTGAGCACAGGTGTAACTGCAGTAGTTTTTAGTTCCGTAATAAAATCAGTACAGTAAATAAATGTAAGAATTTAAATATAGTAACTACTGTGTGGAAATTTTGTTGCTTAAAAAGTTGACACATTTTCAACATTTGGCCGTTTTAATTAACTTAAAGATATTTAGTCTACAACAGAAACTTTGCATAAAGTAGCCTGTAGTCAAGTAGTCATGATTATACAATTTCTTTATATACAAACATTATGATTTCACTGCCTGTTCTATTATCATAGATTCTATTTTCACAAAGAGCGCATTTAAGACCTTTACAGATTTTCCTATCAACTAATCACAGTCCTTGAATTGCTGCATCATCCTGAGCAACGGGGTCGACCACACCTCCTCACTGAGATAAAGGTTTTTGTACTTTCCTTATTCAGAGTTGCTCTGAAGTTTCACAAATCACTTTTAGTCTAGGACTCCCAGCTAAGATAGGAGTTCTCTGAGAGAATTCTAAGACGCTTTGTGAATACGGGCCCTGATGTATTTGTTTTATTTAGTAGACCATTTTTGTGCTGGTGTTAGTGCCACAAGCCGCACATATGTATTTCAGACCTGCATGAAACACTGGATCTAATGTAAAGAAGAAGAGAAAGATTTATCTTAAAGTTGATTTTGAGCTGTTTATAAAATTTACTAAAAAGTCTAAGAGCTGTGTCTAAAAATACACCCCCGCCCCCTATAAAAGTCTGTCTTTTTTTGATCTGAGGTTCCTGTTCAGTGAGTGTTGCTTGTTCACACGTGTTTAAAATAATGTTGTTGATGTTTGCTCAGGCTAGATTTAATCAGATGAGGTGATAATGCTCCTTTTTGTGTGAGTCTGCTATTATTAAATTACTATTTTATTATTGTTACTTTTGGGTGATAACTTTACACCGCAATATCATATCACATCACAAAAAAAATTATACACAAGACTGTACCTGTAAAACATTGGTCTTCTGATACACATAAGCACGGTGTGAGGTGAGGTCATGAGGTCATACTCACATCTGCTGGGATGTCATTAAACTTGGTGATGAAGGCGTGTTTCACCACGTCCACGGCCATCTCCGACGCAATCACCATAAACACGTCAGGAAGCAGCACCCACAGATGATCTGAAATCAGTCACCAAAAGCAACGTCAAGCGTACAGTGTTACGTTGTCCGCAATTCTACAGGCACGGTTAAATGCAAACAAGATAACGATGTTGTTAGTCAGATATAACACGAGTCACCTGGGTTCCAAGAGAACTGTTCCATATTTCTAAGACACACGATTAATAAGAGCACGTAGTTGGTGAATCTTTCTTTGATATCTGAAATAACACAAAGAAAGGCAAATTGGATACAGTCCGTTTTAAGTACAGTATGTACGGTAACCTGCACTTTGGTGTCAGACGTCTCCCCCTACTGGACTCTCACTGATGCACACTCAAATACTCAGAACTGAACATTTTTTTAGTGAACTTGTAAAGGGGCTTTCCCTCAACTGACAGCACATGTAATCCTACGGGAAGTGGCTGAGAGCTGTATTTTGTGACGCTTCCAATGTTAAAGTACGAAAAACAAAAGGGGAAGAAAAAAACTGCAGATTTATTCAATTAATTCATAAAATGTCTAGTCCACAGAAGGTGCATGTCTTACTTACCGCTGTTGGACATCTGAAAGAGATTATTCTTCTCAAACTTCTTAAACACGCTCCCTTTAATCTCAACAAACTGCAACGACAAAGGAACTATGATGGAATATAAACACTTTATTTGAATATGAATTCATACACGTAAAGCAGTGGTTCTCAAACATTTACTGTCATTCCCCACTTAAGGGGGTGAGCGAATTTTTAAGCCCCACTTGTCAACAAAATGATAACAAAATCGGCCAAGTTTACTGTTTATTGAAATATTTCTATTTCTAAACCAATAAGATTAAATAACACCAAGTTCAAACAGATAAAATACACGTGCAATTGTTATAAAAGGCTTACGTTGTCACTTATCTTTGCATAATTGACCCCATGTTTATTAGCTGCTCAGCAATCGTTTGTAGTTTTTTTGCACTGGCCAATTCTGTATGCAACTTTGAATGAAGCCATTTGTGCTTTGCTGTCCACTGATTCAGATGTTACCATGCGATTCTCCTGCTGTCTGTATTCTGCCAGCTTTCTTTGAAAGAAGTCGAGTGGCTTATTAACATGACTGGGGTGTGATGTCTCTAAGTGTCGTCCTAATTTGTTGGGTCTCATGCGGTCTGCTGCCAGCGGTTTAAGACACAAAACACACACGGGTCTCTCCTCTGCCCCCACCATCATCACCATGAATCCAATCTCAAGATAGGTTTCATCATATTGTCTTTCAGCACTTACGCTTTGGCATTTCCCTGCTATACTGCTCCGCTATCTGCTGTCTGCTCCGCTCCCTGTCAGTGTCTGTGTTTGCGGCGCGGCGCAGGCCTGCCCACAAGGCAGCCTCCCGGTAATTACGTTGCACAAAAAAGTAGTACCCTAGTATTGTGTGCAAAACGCCAGTGTATTTATGTCCACGCGTAATGGTCCTATGAAAAAAACTGACATTTTTGTGAATTTATGAAACCCGCCAGGACGCCCCAGACAGAATGTAAAAAGTGGACATGTCCGGGCAAAAGACGCTTCGTCACCCTAATTTAGGGATCATCGCAAATGCCGCACACCAACAAAAAGAGTAGAACGATATGGATCTTCCCTTCTGTTCAGCGTCTGAAGAATCAAAAAGCAACTTTGTTGCCACACTGGAAACTAGAAATGCCAGACTATTACTGCCTGATAAAAAATTCATTTTTAACAAAAATACAGAAACATCACCATACACATTGTAACAAATGATAATTACATATACTGTATAATACCGAATGTTTCCTTATATATTGTTCCTCTGCAATTAACATGCCGACGTTAAACCGTTATTGTTGCACTATGGTTCCACTTTTTCTCCCGGCCCCCAACTGGTGTTATTTTAATTTACTTGTATTAATGATCCATTTCTTTGTGTGTGGTTGTTTAGTTTTGAGTGTACGCTCTTCATTGTCAATAAAGAAAAGCATGAATTAGAATAGGTACTTTTCTATTATTTTCCACCATTTCCTCCCGTTCATTGCGCCCCACCGGTCATGTCAGTATTCCCCACACTTTGAGAACCACGGACGTAAACGATCCATGAGGTGTAACTTTTGTTTATAATATTTTCCATTAAATTAATCCCCAAACAAGGAGGAAAAAATAAATAAATAAATAAATAAATCACCAGTAGAGCATGTGTACTCACATTGTTGGACATCATTATAGTGAGCAGAGATTTGTTATGGGAGTTGAATGCCACGTTTAGGGTGGTCGCCTGAACCATGATCAGAATGGCATGAAGAACTGAAGCTTAAGTTAAGAAATACACAGAGATACGAACATAGAAATCTTTACATGGCTGCAGAATAAGTGTTATTAAGAGTTAATGGTGAAGGCACTGAACTACTGAACGGAGAGTCCAAGGTTCAAACCGCAGCACCACCAAGCAAACCACACTGTTGGGCTCTTGAACACGGCTTCACGTGACCTCACACGTGTAATGAGTTAAATATAAGTTGCTAGAAACTGCCTCAGTCCAAGCAAATATGAACCTAAGCATTTATTTACTACTAACTTTAAGGTCTACCAAGCTTGTATATACAGCATAACTGCATAACTGATTTATTTCTTCACTGCGCAGAAAATATAAACTTACTTATAGAGCTTGTATGATTTTAGTAGTCTTTAGATTCTGATCATTTAAAATAATTCACAGAAAAACAATAATTAAAACAATTGCAGAAGCCTAGTGGGTGCAGTGTTTAAGGATACAGACATAAAGGACGGCCATTAAAAAGTGTGGAATTACACCTATGTGAGCTCTCTTTCTCTCTTTGGGTTCTGTGGCTGTCCAGTAGAGAGCGTCAAGGATGTCCTGCCCGAAGGACGAAAACAGTCGGTCTGCCACCTGAAAGACAGAAAGAGAGAATGAGAAATTACTCTGGAAGAAGACTTTTTTTTTTAAGCACCTGTTGAATAAATATCCCCTTACTAACTGTAAAGAATTGTACAAGACGCTGCATCACATGATACTGACGGTACTAAACAAGGGGTGCAGGAATGCTTCACTACATTTCTTAAATTGTAGAAAAAAAACAAAAAACAAACAAACAAAAAAAAACATTGAATCTGTTCGATTTCAGTCCCATGCGGATTTGCAGGTGATGTTTTATGATGAAAAATGTAATTATAGTAAAAAATTTTATGATGAAGGCCTAATATGAGCTTCCCCTGTTTCAAAAGCTAGCAGCCGCCACCGATATATACATATACACACACCCACACACTGTAGAACTCCTGTTGAGGATATGGTGATCTGGGCTGATCTGAGATCGCTGTTTGTTACCTCCAGCATGTTGTAGATGATGTAGAGTTTGATGACAGACTGCCCCCTGATCAGATGGTACATCATGGAGTAATCCACGTAGTGCATCATGGAGTAACACAGCACCATGATGAAGCCTTTCAGCACGTCGCACACCTGAGCAGGCTGAAGGAGACGAGAGCCACTACATGCGCGCGCGCACACACACACACACACACACACACACACACAATTATTTAATACATTTCCTTCATGATTATTACAACTCGTTAAAGCAATAGAACAGGCTTTAAAGACTTTTAAAACTGATTTTTACACACAAACACACGCAACCGGTTAGTTATACACACTGGTTATGTCAGAACAAAAGACAAAATTGGACACGTCATGCCGCACTTCTTACACAATATAGTATACAATAAAAAATAAACATATCGTTATAAACCACATCACCACATTTCTCTTTACTATATGCACTAACAAATCCTGGTATAAATAACATTCTGATTCGATAAAACACAATGTTTTTCTCTATATCAGGTTACAGAAGAAGGTTTTTCTAATTACAGACATCTGCAACTATTGAAACATTATTCAAAGCAAGCTTAAGATGGTGAGTATGCTATCTTATTGGTATCTTAATTTAATAATTTACAATTCTGCCGCAGAATGCTGCCATCTGCTGGCTGAACACAGGAGTTTTAAGATGATTCTATTTTCTATAAAAATTTTTTTTTAAAAAACCACAGGAGCACCAAATCAGCCAGATACAACAGCTGCAGTGCGCGTGCCTACATGCGTGTGCGAGTGCACTTGGAGCGCGTGTGTGTGTGTGTGTGTGTGTGTGTGTGTGTACTGAGTGAGCTCAGAAAGCTGCTGCATTCATTCCAGCCTTAGTGTGTGTGTGCGTGTGTGTGTGTGTGTGTGTGTGTGTGTGTGTGTGTGTGTGTGTGTGTGTGTATGTGTGTGCGCGCGTGTTACCTTTATACCTTCTTTTTCTGCAGTAGGGGCATATACCTGCCCTGCAGGCAGAGAGATAAATAATGAGCAGCTTCTCCCACCTTAGTAATGTGCATGTCTTCTGTGTGAGAGAGCTTGGGTGTACAGGTGCTATGAAACCTGTCTGTCTATTACAGTAAAGCCTAAAGCAATTTTTTTTTGAGAGATCGTGTGGTGAGAAGGTGTGTGAGGATTACATTTACTGTAGGGGTGATAAATCAGAGCAGACCGCCCACTCTGAAAGTGTTGGAACGGTAAGGTCAATTCTTTTGTTTTTCTGCTGTAAGACAGAAAACTTCAGGGTCCGAGATCGAAAAATGAATACGAGAGGAAAGAACAGAATTTCAGGATTCATTCCCTGATATTTACACCTAGATGTTTTAAACAATTTAGAAGTGTAGTAACCAGAATTGTCGTCATCCTTGGTAAAGATTGGATACTGAAAATATAAGAGAAATGTAACCTTTACTTAAAGTAATAGTATGCATAAAGTAGATGTTGTCTCCAATATTGTCTCCTTAGATATTTTTTGAACAGAATACAACTGTCGCCATGTCTCCGTTTATGTTTTACTTTTCTAACCTGAATATTCAAAGATAAACGATAAAGCGATACTTTGTCATTGCAGTGATACAACAAGCAGAAATAGTAAACAAAAGAATAAACAAGATAAGTGCACTAAAATATAATAAATATATAAAAAAAACAGTACATACAATGTAAAGTGGGACGTGGATCTTGGTGCAGAAAGTAGAGTACGAAAAAGTGCAGCATGATTGTCGGAATATTTAACAAGTTATACTAATAGCAGGAATAACAGTCCTGGTGTAAAGTTATTTAGATGACTGAGGTGACACAGAGACCAAAAGACCTGGGGCTTCGTTAACTTTATGAAGTACTTTATACTTACACATTTTATTTATACTTCATAGATTTGTGCAAAGCAGCTACTGTATATCTTGGTCATGTGGGGTTAACTGAAGTGGAGAGTCCATAAGAGAGAACATTACTTACTTAAGTTCATTTCTCGGTACTAGAGTACAGACCCAAGTTCCCTGATCTGAACTCCACAGTCTCACTGAGAGACTATTATGCTGGTTAGCTTTCAATCACATGCTCCATTTGAAAGAGCACACAGGTAGCATGAAATTGTCCACAGTTCAAATAAAATCGTTATATTTTTTAATTTTAATTTTTTTATTTTATAGAACTATATTAATCCCAGAGGGAAATTGCTCAATTTTCACATATCACAATTAGGAAACTGGGGTCAGAGTGCAGGGTCAGCCAGCTTACGGAGCAGCGCCCCTGGAGCAGATAGGGTTAAGGGCCTTGCTCAAGGGCTCAACAGTGGCAACTTGGCGATGCTGGGGTTCGAACCCCCGACCTTCTGATCAGTAACCCACAGCCTTAACCGACTGAGCCACCACTGCCCCCAAATGTGGATGCATGTGAATGCAAACATAGCACGAGTCCATCATATTATTAACTTTTAAGCTGTTTAACTGTTGATCAGGTCTTATTTAACTCATATTTCTTAATAAATTCCAAGACTTTTGCAACCATATGGGACCATGTAGGTGCAGGCAAAAAGAAAAAGACAAGTACAACAATGTAGACATGAATCATTAGAATAATTTTTAATATACAGTGAAACCTTGGATTGCGAGTAACACAGTTTGCGAGTGTTCCGCAAGACTTTTAATACATTTTGACTTGTAAAACGAGCACGTCTTGGTTTACGAGTACCAAGTATCATGTATCACGTATGCGCTTCTTGTTTTGACGCCAAGTGTCACGTGATCACAACTGAGCCAACGTTTTTTTTTCTCTCTCTCTCTTGCGCTCTAGAACTGTGGGTAATCGTCTCCCCTGCTGGGTCTAGTGTTCGTCTCTCACTGGTATAATCAACATCCGTGCAGATGTTGACTATACTGTTTACTATAACCACGCGTGTGTGCATAAAACATCTTTTATTTTTGTGTTTGTAAGCGTGTAAACAGCACGCGTGGCCCGTTTATTATAACACGCGTGTGTGCGAGTGTAAAGCAAAAGAAAGTCTCATTAGAGAAGTTAAAGAGTGTTATCTCGGCCAGTTAGCTCAGTTGGTTAGAGCGTGGTGCTAACGGCAAGGGCGCGGTTTCGATCCCCGTACAGGCCACAAAAACATTTATTGGGGCAGTGGTGGCTCAGAGGGCTAAGGCACTGAGTTACCAACCGGAATATCGGCAGTTCAATCCCCAGCTCCACCAGGCTGCCACTGTTGAGCAAGGCCCATAACCCTATCTGCTCCAGAGGTGCTGCATCATGGCTGACCCTGCGCTCTGACCCCAGTTACGTTGGGATATGCGAAGAAGGAATTTCACTGTACTGTAATGTATATGTGACAAATAAAGGCTTAACTTGGCCTGCACTTTTTGTCTGTGCACGCATACGTCATTGGACACTGTGGCCCTTCACACACACACAAACACTCCTTTCGCCTTTGCATGCACACTCCTCCTCTCGCCTTCAGACACACACAAACTGCTCTACACAAACACTGCTGTCACGATTAATTTCGAGGTAAAGTGCAGGTTAATGTGTTTTTTTTACTTTACAGCAGTGAATCCAGTAGTATGCGTTCACACGAGATGTTCCCTGTTAATTTTTCTGATAAAACAGTCTTTCCATTAATACATGCATACAACGCACATTAGATAAAAGAAACACTTAGCTGACGGGAATTCTTTTTTTGAAAGGTAAAGTGCAGGTTAATTCGATTTATTTTTACTTTCAATTTTGTATCAATTATTTTTATGTATTTATTTTTTTGGGGCTGTGGACTGAATAACTTGAGTTTCCATTATTTCTTATGGGAATCTGCTTTGATTTACGAGCTTCTTCCAACGAATTATGCTCGTAATCCAAGGTTCCACTGTATATCAAATCAAATATGAAATCAATTTCATTTGAATGGGAAAGGCCATTCGAACAGCAGCATGCTCAATTTTCGAACAGTCTATAGACGACTTCTTTAACATCATGATATAGTTTTTCTACAAGCTGTCCTTCAAATACACATACAGTAGTTATAAATCTGCATAGTGGAAAACCTGTTTACTTAGCTAATAGGTATCATCTTTAAGAATTAGCTAACCAACTGTGAAACTACAAAAGTATGTTCAAATTTAATTTTACTTAAGTATCAAAAGTGAAGAACTTGTATTAGCCCACAGTAATCTAGGTCATTAAAATTTTTTATAAATCTCTCTCTCTCTTCAAATACTACACACCATTGTTATTAGGTAATGCAACACTATGCAGAATTGTAGTTAAGTAAAAGTACAGACATTGTATTATTGCAGTATGATGTAAAAAAAAAAAAAAAAAAAAACGTATCCCCAATAAAACGACTGAAGTAGACAGGTGAAATAAGTACATTAATCAAGATCAATGCAATAATTTTAAAAAATTGTCACCTTTAGGTATACAGAAGGGTTTTATTTAACAAGTTATGTCAAGTCTTTACTATTATAACGTACAATGACTGGCAAAAACAGGTCACAATTTCAGAAAGATCAAATTACTGAGCTGCATTAAAGAAAAGAAAACTGATTTAAAATGACTGAAACTGGATTAAAAACCCTTAAACAATTTAACAAAACCTGGAAACACAGTACTGAACCGTAAAGACATGTGAGCATAAATTATGAAATTAGATCACTTAATTGTTGAAGGTTCATAAATAAAAAAAACAAGAGTAAAAACCAATGCTATGTTTAGTAGTGAAAGTAAGATAATTTCCATACACACAAAACATGATGAGAACTCATAGGACTGGGACTAAAGAGCTGTGTGTGGCTATTAGGGCTGCACGATATATTGAAAAAATATCGTTATCGCAATAATGGCATACGTGTGTCCAAATTTGACCAATCAGATGGGCCCTTACTATGTTTATACCTGCTTATATCTATCTATCTATCGCTTATATATAAATATATATATAATTTTTTTTTTTTATCCTTATACTTAATTCTGTCGCGAACTAACCCCGGATGAGCAGAGGATTTAGCGATTAGCCGTTGTAGCGTGGACGGTAAAGCCAAACGCGGAAGTAAGCGAGTCGGCAGGATAACCACGCGAATTAGTCTAAGGACTCTCACAGAAGGGGAGCAAGGGAAAAACACACATTTAACCCGCGTCCTATAAACACACACTCGAATTAGAAACTAAAAAATTTGAACAGACATGCGTGAACTCAAAATAACAGGCAAGCCAAAGAGAATATTTAGTTTAAAAGATGCTCTTGTTTTAAGACACTATTGATGAGTGTTACACGGTTACATGTAAATAAAAAGTAATGTTTGAAAGTAATTCATATTGTGTTGGCAGGTTTATAGTAACAGCAAACCAGAAATCAGAATATCTGCTGAGGGGTTTAAGTCATTCATAGGTATTTTGAAGTCTAAATATTTGCAACTTCCTTGACATATAGTTTCTTTTTAGCCTGAATTAGATTAGTTACATCAAACGAATATCTATTACCTGTTTATTTTATTATGATCATTACATATAAATAAATAATTTTTAGAAAAATAGGCAGTAATAATAAAAAAATGCATTTCTCTAGGGAAATGTTATATCGCAATCTTCAACAACAATATGGCATATCGCATATTTTCCTAATATCGTGCAGCCCTAGTGAATGTTACAACTAACATTCATGTAGATGATGCTAACAACGCTTTAGCACTCGCATTTATGGATTTACTAAATTCTGTTGGGGTTAAACAAAATATAATTGGAGCAACTCACCGCTTTAATCATACACTAGATTTAATTATATCCCATGGTATAGATGTCTCTAATATAGAGATCTTACCTCAAAGTGATGATATCACAGATCATCACCTCCTGACATATACTCTACCCACAGAACAGATTAGCTGTGTCTCCCCACGTTATCAATTTGTTAGAAATATGAAGCCGACTACTAAAGACAGATTCACAAGTAATCTGCCGGATCTGTCCCAATTTCTTATCAGACCCCTAAATGCAGATGATCTAGATGAAGTGACTAGCAGCATGGGCACTATTTTTACCAGTACATTAGACACTGTTGCTCCCATCAGATTAAAAAAAAAAAAAGTCATAGATAAAACACTTGCACCGGGGTACAACAGTCATACTCGCGCCCTAAAGAGAGCAACCCGTAACCTTGAGCGAAAATGGAGGAAAACTAAACTAGAAGTTTTTCGAATTGCGTATAAAGACAGTATGTGCAGCTACAGACAGGCTCTAAAAACTGCTAGGACCGAGCATCTTAGCTAAATAAGAACCTGGGATTGTTTTGGTTTCTTGCTATCATTGATAGCAAGAAACCAAAACAATCCCAGGTTCTTAATTAGTACAGTGGCTCACCAAACAAAACCGAAGATGCCCGCAGAGAGTATCCCATCACAGTTTAGAAGTGAAGACTTTATGGACTTCTTTAATAAAAAAAAAACGATAGTATCAGGAAGAAAATAACGGAGGTTCAACCTCTAATAGTATCCCATGATCCAGTTCAGCCTATAGCTTCACATTCACATTTAGATTTTCACTGCTTTACAGGTATAGGACAGGAAGAGCTGTATAAACTCATCACCTCGGCTAAATCAACAACGTGCCTGTTAGACCCAATCCCAACCAGATTCTTAAAGGAAGTGATGCTTACGGTTGGAGAGCCACTTCTAAACATTATTAATTCTTCATTACATCTTGGTCACGTCCCTAAAGCTTTCAAGTTGGCAGTTATTAAGCCGCTTCTTAAAAAAAATCTAATTTGGACGTGAATGAAATAAATTACAGACCGATTTCAAACCTTCCGTTCACATCAAAAATATTAGAAAAAGTAGTATCAGCTCAAATATGCACATTCATGCAGGAAAACAACATCCTTGAATAATTTCAGTCAGGTTTCAGGCCCCATCATAGTACAGAAACTGCACTAGTTAAGATTACAAATGACTTGTGTTTAGCTTCGGACCAAGGCTGCATTTCAATACTAGTCTTACTTGATCTTAGTGCTGCATTCGACACTGCATTTGCTTCATGTAGATCATGATATTCTCATAGATCGCTTACAAAATCACATAGGTATTCAGGGACAGGCATTAAAATGGTTTAGATCACACCCGTCTGATCGATACCATTTTGTAGATCTAAATGGAGAACCATCTGGTGTAATGCCAGTGAAATATGGGGTCCCACAAGGGTCAGTTTTAGGACCTCTGCTGTTCTCAATATACATGCTTCCCTTGGGTAACATCATTAGAAGACATGGGATTAGTTTCCATTGTTATGCTGATGATACCCAATTATATATCTCAACCAAACCAGACGAAATATCTAAGTTGTCTGGATTAACTGAGTGTGTCCAGGACATAAAAGATTGGATGACCAATAACTTTCTTTTATTAAATTCAGATAAGAGAGAGATATTACTTATTGGCCCAAAAACCAGCACACAACAGCTTTCACAATTCAGCCTGCGGTTAGAAGGATGTACTGTTATTACCAGTTCGACAGTAAAAGACCTGGGCGTAATATTAGACAGTAACTTGTCCTTTGAAAATCACATTTCAAATTAGGGCTGCACGATATTAGGAAAATATGCGATATTGTTGTTGAATACTGCGATAACGATATTTCTTGCGATATAACATTTCCCTAGAGAAATGCATTTTTTAATTATTATTATTGCCTATTTTTTTTATTATTTATTTATATGTAATGATGATACTAAAATAAACAGGTAATAGATATTCGTCTGATGTAATTAAATCTAATTCAGGCTAAAAAGAAACTATATGTCAAGGAAGTTGCAAATATTTAGACTTCAAAACACTATGAATGACTTAAAACCCTCAGCAGATATTCTGACTTCTGGTTTGCTGTTACTATAAACCTGCCAACACAATATGAATTACTTTCAAACATGACTTTATATTTACGTGTAACCGTACACTCATCAATAGTGTCTTAAAACAAGAGTAGGGTTGTGAACCGAACACCGGTGCCAAGACGGCACCGGTACCTATAGAACCGGTATGTACCGGACCGAAACAGAACGCGAATTTCGGTGCCTCATTTCGGTGCCACTTAAATGCCTGAACTGTCGATTGAAATATTTGTTCTCTAGATTCATATATTTTTGTAGATTAATAGTTTATTAGATTAAATTAAAGAAAGTAAAAGCACAAATCATCCGGAAATGAGAGACCATCCGACATGCGCGTGAATGCAGTAACTAACGTTACACTCGCTCTGACGGCAGCAGGCGGTCTACCGCTAGCTTAGCATGCTAAATTAAACAACTCTCATTAAAATGCCTAAAACTAGACTGTTGAAAGTGTGGCTATACAGTGGTGTGAAAAACTATTTGCCCCCCTCCTGATTTCTTATTCTTTTGCATGTTTGTCACACAAAATGTTTCTGATCATCAAACACATTTAACTATTAGTCAAAGATAACACAAGTAAACACAAAATGCAGTTTTTAAATGAGGGGTTTTATTATTTAGGGAGAAAAAAAATCCAAACCTACATGGCCCTGTGTGAAAAAGTAATTGCCCCCTGAACCTAATAACTGGTTGGGCCACCCTTAGCAGCAATAACTGCAATCAAGCGTTTGCGATAAGTCTTTTACAGCGCTCTGGAGGAATTTTGGCCCACTCATCTTTGCAGAATTGTTGTAATTCAGCTTTATTTGAGGGTTTTCTAGCATGAACCGCCTTTTTAAGGTCATGCCACAACATCTCAATAGGATTCAGGTCAGGACTTTGACTAGGCCACTAAGTCTTCATTTTGTTTTTCTTCAGTCATTCAGAGGTGGATTTGCTGGTGTGTTTTTGGTCATTGTCCTGCTGCAGCACCCAAGATCGCTTCAGCTTGAGTTGACGAACAGATGGCCGGACATTCCCCTTCTGGATTTTTTGGTAGACCGTAGAATTCATGGTTCCATCTATCACAGCAAGCCTTCCAGGTCCTGAAGCAGCAAAACAACCGCAGACCATCACACTACCACCACCATATTTTACTGTTGGTATGATGTTCTTTTTCTGAAATGCTGTGTTACTTTTACGCCAGATGTAACGGGACACGCACCTTCCAAAAAGTTAAACTTTTGTCTCGTTGGTCCACAAGGTATTTTCCCCAAAGTCTTGGCAATCATTGAGATGTTTTTTAGCAAAATTGAGACGAGCCTTAATGTTCTTTTTGCTTAAGTCGTTTGCGCCTTGGAAATCTGCCATGCAGACCATTTTTGCCCAGTCTCTTTCTTATGGTGGAGTCGTGAACACTGACCTTAATTGAGGCAAGTGAGGCCTGCAGTTCTTTAGATGTTGTCCTGGGGTCTTTTGTGGCCTCTCGGATGAGTCGTCTCTGCGCTCTTGGGGTAATTTTGGTGGGCCGGCCACTCCTGGGAAGGTCCACCACTGTTCCATGTTTTTGCCATTTGTGGATAATGGCTCTCACTGTGGTTCGCTGGAGTCCCAAAGCTTTAGAAATGGCTTTATAACCTTTACCAGACTGATAGATCTCAATTACTTTTGTTCTCATTTGTTCCTGAATTTCTTTGGATCTTGGCATGATGTCTAGCTTTTGAGGTGCTTTTGGTCTACTTCTCTGTGTCAGGTAGCTCCTATTTAAGTGATTTCTTGATTGAAACAGGTGTGGCAGTAATCAGGCCTGTGGGTGACTACAGAAATTGAACTCAGGTGTGATAAATCACAGTTATGTTATTTTTTAACAAGGGGGGCAATCACTTTTTCACACAGGGCCATGTAGATTTGGATTTTTTTTTCTCCCTTAATAACGTAAACCTTCATTTAAAAACTGCATTTTGTGTTCAATTATGTTATCTTTGACTAATAGTTAACGGTTTTTGATGAGCAGAAACATTTAAGTGTGACAAACATGCAAAAGAATAAGAAATCAGGAAGGGGGCAAATAGTTTTTCACACCACTGTATTTCACAAGAAAGGATTCCGACACCGCGACGTGCAGCGAATGTTTCACAGCAGTTGGGTGTAAAGGCGGAAACACGTCAAATTTAATGAAACATTCGAGGGCAGACGGAATAAAGTTAAAAGCAGAGGGAGGCACCGTGTTTAACAGCTTGTGGACAACAGCTGGCGCTATCGGTGTGGACGACCCTCAGTCCCAGTCACACCAACTGTAGCAAAAAGGAGTCACTGATTATGATGCCGACAGCAGCCTTTCCGCAGGTTAGTAGTAGGATAATGTAACGTTAATAGCAAAATGCAAATCTTGCTAACAAATAGATAAACGATTTGTAAAAAACTAATGTAACATGGATTCTGTTTATAATTATGGCTTTCCAGCTAGTACTAGTAGCACTACAACAGTGACCCCATTTACCATTGCAAAGAAGGCTATGTATGTCCTGTGCAGAGCAATAAGTCAGGAAAGGTGTCAAAGGTGTATTTTGGCAGAAAAGGCAAATATGGTGAAATTTCTGCAAAAGAATTGCTAAAATTTGAAGCTTACATATTCATATATACTTTAAACTTTTAATATATTGTTCAATTTTAAGCATAAAATTTTTTGTTCAATAAAAATTAATTCTTGAGTCATCCACTATAATTTTGTGGCTTAAAAGTATCGGTTCAGGCACCGTTTTGGCACCGGTACCGTTTTCAAAGGATCGATTTGGCACCGGTATCGAAAAAAACCCAAACGATACCCAACCCTAAACAAGAGCATCTTTTAAACTAAATATTCTCTTTGGCTTGCCTGTTTTTATTTTTATAAAAATTATTAAACAAAAATTTAATTTAAAAAATACTATTTGTCTCACACACGCGTGCACACGCGCACACACACTCGCTCCGCGACCGGCACTAGGACCCGGAAGTAATGCGGGCATGAACCCGGACGTATAGGAGGAGTAAACAAAGCATTGCATACAGCTTAGTCACGGAGTTCGCCATGTCGGTTCAGATTGTTTCCTTTCTGATTCGAGTGTGTGTTTATAGGACGCGGGTTAAATGTGTGTTTTTCCCTTGCTCCCCTTCTGTGAGAGTCCTTAAACTAATTCGCGTGGTTATCCTGCCTACTCGCATGCTTCCGCGTTTGGGTTTACCGTCTATAAAGGGCTAACGGCTAATCGCGGCTAATCGCTAAATCTTCTGATCATCCGGGGTTAGTTCGCGACAGAATGAAGTATAAAGATATAAACGGGTATAAACATAGTAAGGGCCCATCTGATTGGTCAAATTTGGACACACAAATGCTTGGCAAATAAAGTATTTATCGCAACTCCTTGCGATATGGTTATCGCGCATGCCATTATTGCGATAATATTTTTTCGATATATCGTGCAGCCCTAATTCAAATATCACAAAAACAGCCTTTTTCCATCTTAGAAATATTGCAAAACTGAGGAGCATCTTATCCGTATCTGATGCAGAAAAAGCTAGTTCATGCATTCATGACCTCCAGACTGGACTATTGTAATGCATTACTAGGTGGTTGTCCTGCATCCTCAATAAACAAGCTTCATTTAGTCCAAAATGCAGCCGCCAGGGTTCTTACTAGATCCAGAAAATATGATCACATAACCCCAATATTATCATCCCTGCACTGGCTACCTGTTCAGTCTAGAACAGGGGTGTCAAACATACGGCCCGCGGGCCGAATACGGCCCACTAAGGTGTCCAGTACGGCCCGCGGGATGATTTGAACAATAATATTAAATATCAAATATTTTTTATTATCATTATAAGTAGTAGTAGTAGTATTAAATAAAGTCTATGTCCGGGTATTCGCTGCAATATTGTGTTTGGTTTTATTCATTTTTTTATTTTATCATTGATCATTTAACTGCTCTTCTCTTGCGCTTCTGCCGAAACCTCTAACACGCATGCGCATTCTAAATTGGCGCCTAAATCTAATTTCTTCAGCTATTTGAAGATGTGTGGCAAGCACTCGCGATTTTAGAAAAATGTCCAAAAAAAGAAAAATTGATCTGGAAGGGTGGATGTTTCAGGAGAAATGGAAAGAGAAGTATTTCTTCTGTGAGGTTAACGGCAAGCCGGTAAGTTTAATCCGCTCACAAGCCGTGGCTGTGCAAAAAGAATACAACATTAAACGGCACTATGACATACACGCAGAGAAATATGATAAATACACTGGACAGCTCCAAATGGAAAAAGTTAATGCTTTAATCCGCTTTAAAAAAAAAAAAAATTTTGTTAAAGGAAAGTTCTCATTTGTAGTGTAGAGTTAATGTTCATATCCAAAGTGAATGATATATTTTTTTCATTTGCATTAACCATAAAGAATTTATTTTTGTATATGATTCTTTCTAAACTATTGAGTTGTTAAAGGCAGTTTTTTTTAATTGTGAAGTGTTTTTCTAGTTTGTAAATTATATTGTAGACTATAGCTTCATATTTAATGTAACTGTCTGTACACAGAGTCTGTAGCATTTTTTATTTCTTATCTGACAAGTAATATTCATGTTCAAAGGAAAGGATTTTGCTTGCCATTACTTGGCATTGTTTTTCCCCCAAAAAGGAATAAGAGTGTTAATGAACAGTTTCTGAGGACTTGTTACATGCAGTTTTACAGAATATAGTGTATTTGTTGTAATTTGATGGACTATGATTAAAAAAACAAATTCGGCCCGCACATGGTCACATTTCTTCTGATCCGGCCCTCACCCTAAAATGAGTTTGACACCCCTGGTCTAGAATAAATTACAAAATAGTATTACTTACATACAAGGCCTTAAAGGAGCCATACAGTCTCAATTTTGCATAAGTTAATATGATTCTTTAGGGTCCTAATGAAAAGTTTGTAATATACTTTAATTAAAAATTCTCAATTGTTGTGTAAAAAAAAGAATACTTTTACCTGGTAAAAAGTAGCTCTGTTCTCAGCAACCTGTTTCAGTACATGCTCCTTTAAATGTTAATGACCTCTACTGAACCCGCCCCCCAGTTCTGTGGGGCGTGTCTTCACAATACAAGTGGGGTATAGCTTTGACAACAGTTAAAAATATTTTAAAAAAACAGTTAAAAATAATTTTACATGATGTTAGAATTATTTTATATATAAAGGAGTTATTTCTACTCTCTTGCTCTCTTCCTCATAGATCTGATATTAACGTGTTAAATCTTCCCTGCTGCTATCTTCCTGTCTCCTCTTGCATCTGTTCATTCATGCTCACCTTCCCATACTCTCTCTCTCTCTCTCTCTGTCTCTCTTCCTCTCCTTTGATTCAAATTCTAATTTTATTTGTCACATACACAGTCATACACAGTATGATATGCAGTGAAATGCTTATACGACAGCCAGTGACCTTAAAAATAAAATAAATACGTAAGGAATAAATATCAATAAAAAGAAATACTAAAGAAAATAAATTTAACTAGTAAAATAGTTGTACAAATATACAATGTACAAATGAGGGCATAATAAAAATCTTACAAAATATAGGGATATATATATATATATATATATATATATATATATATATATATATATATATATATATATATAAGATTTTTATTATGCACTCATTTTTATATATATATAGTTATATATGTATATAAAATTTTACATGTGAATCTGGTTGTAAAACTTTTTTGACTTCCCAGACCGGGAATCGAACTCGGGCCGCTGCGCTGAGAGCGCCGTATCCTACCCACTAGACCACGGAGGATTAATGGCTGCTGCTTGGAAATGCCGGCTATTCAACCCGCGACCTTATACACGCGAAGCATTGTTTTTTCGGGATCTCACCAGGACATTTACAATGGTTAATTTGTAGTAACATATGTCTATAGCACAGCCGTTTAGTCAAACATATTTATACCGATCTTTTCCTGTTAATAAACAGAGACCTTTCTGACAAACAACGTGTGTGTGTGTCTCTGTGTGTGTGTCTCTGACTGTCATATAGATGCCGGGAATAGGACATCATACACGCGAAGCATTGTGTGTGTGTTTGACTGAGTCTCTCCTTATGTCAGAAAAGCTTATCGAAGCATAGCGCACTCGCCTCGTTACTAAACGAACTTTAGAAAAACTTTATAAATATGTAGTGCAAAAAAAGCGTGTACCTTAAGCAGGAATCGAACCCGGGTCTCCCACGTGAAAGCGCCAAATCCTAACCACTAGACCACCACACTACTGCAAGGCTGCTGCAACAAACAGCACACCACACTCATGTAGGCGCCATTTTGCTCCCGTGTAGAAAAACAATGGCCGACGGCTCTTTTTTTCACTCGGGGCGGGTCTTTGCTAAAACACCAGTGTCAATCAACTGTAGTAGGAGCGGCCTCTGTCGGTGTGACTTCATACCGACAGGCTTTTGAAAACGGGCTGATTTCAGAAGGGGCATCTTATATTATTAAATTAAAAGAAAATCACACACAATGCAGTCCAAACAGCTTGAAAAAGTCCATGTAGCACCGTAGGTGCCCTTTAAATGGTTTAGCTCCCACATACCTAACCAGTCTTCTGATACGCTACAATCCACCACGCGCCTTAAGATCACAAAGCTCCGGACTTCTGGTAGTTCCCAGAATTTCTAAATCTACAAAAGGGGGTAGGGCTTTTTCATATTTAGCTCCAAAGCTTTGGAATAGCCTTCCAGACAGTGTTCGGGGAGCAGACACGGTTTCCCAGTTCAAAAGTAGACTCAAGACGCATCTTTTTAATCTGGCATACACATAACTCATCCCAGTACTCATACTCCAGTACACCTATACCGAATGGCAACTACGCTAATTCTCCCCATCTGTTCTGTATTTCTCTACCCATCCCGAGGCATCGGGAGATTTTGCCAGCTTCAGTAGACAAAGGCCGACCCTGCGAGGTTCCTGAGGCATCCAGAGAAGGACCAGCTCCAGCTGGATTCAGCTTTATGATGGTTGGAGCTACACATGCTGCTCCTGTGCTTCCAGTGATCCAGACCTCATCTGCCCTCTGCACCTACTGACTCGTCCCTATGCTGAACGGGTCTTCATGTTAATTTAAATGATTTTCTGTCATATTGCACTTTCACCTGCACAACACACATGATGTTATCATTTCTCTCTGTTATCACCCAAATGAGGATGGGTTCCCTGTTGAGTCTGGTTCCTCTCAAGGTTTCTTCCTAATGCCATCTCAGGGAGTTTTTCCTTGCCACCGTCACCCTTGGCTTGCTCATCAGAGACATTTCATTCATCATTCATTCATCTCATTATTACCTACACACATTTTTCTCACACATACACACTTCCAAATATTTTCTTTTCTAACAAAATCTTTCATTTTTTTTTAAGCTGCTTTGAGACAAAGACCATTGTTAAAAGCGCTATATAAATAAAATTGAATTGAATAAAAAAGAAAAATACTTACTAGGGAGCAAAAAAGATTAGACTTTGGATTAAAAAAGTGAGGGTCGAAAAGAAAGCAAATGAAACAATGCACCCATTATGAATCCACTGTACAAGTGATCTGGTCTGGGACTGTTTCGGTTAGTCAGGTCTATGATGGCTACGTTATATGGCAATAAAATGCTGATGACCTAAATGTACAGAACGTTCAGGATTATCCCCACTGATGTATAAGGTAAAGGCACATCTTGCATACTGAAGGACTCAAAATGTGAAAGAGTGGAAAAACTGTCCATCACACTGTGTGCTGTAACCAAAACGTAGTGCCTTCCCCCCCCCCCCCCCCATCAGGCAGCATGTTAAATATTGTAACAATCACAAACAGATTTTTTTTATATAATTATATAGTATTCATTTCATTAAATTCTAAAATACATCTGTTCATTTTTAAATCTGATTCTGTTAAGCTGACAAGGTAATAACAATAATAAAATAAAATCTACTTCAAACCCTCATATTTATAATTAAACTGTAATAAGACATTCCAATAGGTGGAATTTTGGCAAGGTTTTGATCAGCTGATGGTTGTGCAATTGAACTCCTCCCCCCCTCCCCCCCCCCCCCCATTTTTTAATCTTTATACTAAATGTGATTTATGTACATTAAAGAATCCTTCTTGTCTCTTTTAACGACACTTAAAACGTGTGGAAGATCAAACCTATAATATACACAATGGAGTTAAAAATAGTTTAGGAGACATTTGATCACCCTCGGGTGAGTGTGTGTGTGTGTTACCGGAGTCCGCAGCATGGCAGCGTTAGCAGCCTAATGAGTGCCAGCAGCACCCTGAGGGGTAACAGTGTGAAGACGTAGAGGAACGCATCCAAACACAGGAAGAAGCCAAAGATCATCAGCTACAGGAATAGAGAGAGAAAGACGGGATGTGAGCGATGTTTAGTATAATCATGAAAAGGAAACCATTTAACATCGCTGCCAACATGCATTACTAGGTCTTTCCTGTTCACTGCTCATTTCAATAAGACTCCTAAAATTGCAGTGTGATGATGCTTTATAAACTCAATCTGGTAATCATATACATATAAATATTTAATATTTTTGACATAATCTTACTGCTTTTCAATACACTTTGTCCGTCTGTCAACATGCTTTCATATCACCTCATTTTAAAAAATGTTTAAGGCTGAGCTGTGAGCCACGAATGCACTGCTATCATCACTTCTCATCAGATGTCATCATAGGGCTGCTTTCAGGAGACCAAACAGGTGAAAGTCTCATGGAGTGAGATCAGGACTATATGGAGGATGCTTTAACACCTCAAAACCACGTTGTGGACAGAAGTGTGCGGACATGCATCGTCATGTGAGATCACAAAACTCTTGGATATCAGTTCTCTGCATTTAATCCAAAATTTAGGCTTCAGCTCTTCAATAAGATTTATTTCACTGTAACAAGCACTTTAGATTTTCCCTGATAATGGTCCTTTGAGAATCCCAGAAAACTTATGGTTCACTTTTAAACTTTTTTTTCCTCGGTCGTCGATTAACAAGAGAGATGTTTCCCTCTTTACTCTTAGTGTCTCGTCACCAGTAATGATTTTCTTTATGAAACTTTCCCCTTCCTTAGAGTAGTGGTCGAAATTTTGTTTATCCAAACACTTCTGTTTATGCTATTCTGTAAGTTGTTTCAGCACCATGTACACCCTCAGACCACAAACCAACAAATTACTGAATATTATATTATATTTTGGGCTGTAGCTATCGAATATTTTAGTAATCGAGTATTCTACGAAAAAAAAAGTTAATCGATTAATTGAGTAAACGGATAAAATGTACTTTTGCTTAATTAAATAGCAATGTAAAATATATAGGAGAAACAAAGATTAATTGGTTTTCTTTTTAGAAAAATCTACTTTTATTTTTTAAATGCATACAGTATTTTATAAAAAATAAACAAACAGTCATTATTCACAATACAAGGAATAGTTTAAAGTTGACTCCGATGAATTAAGTGCATTACAGTGTCATACATTCTTATTTTAAAACCTTTTCTCAGATGCAAAAAACTAAAAAAAAAACCTAATAAAAAAAAGGTATTTCAAATGACTAAGTATCAAAAAAACTAACACATTAAAGTAAACTTTAATATATTTTTAATCGCTTCTTTCCATTTTGCATCCCGCAACAGAACGCTCCCTCAAATCAATACACAGCTGACTGTTTGCGTCTCCTTCTGCTTTGTGGGTGACGTCAGCCCTTCTCCTTCGCCGGTGTTTACTGGCGGCTTGTATCCGGAAGCGCACTTTGTCAAAAGAACTTTCAACAAATAATTGCGCAAAAACATAATGCCAGCTTTTAAAATTCATTAAAAGAAGCTTTGAGGCAGAACATTTTGACTCAATTCTTTTTTGTAATCGAATTACTCGAGTCCTAATTATATTATATTACATCAAAAATAAAACTGTAAAGTTGGCGTGTCTGTACATCAAGGTGTTTTTTTTCTTTTTCTGTTTGTTTGTAAATGCATCAGCTAAAAATTACTGGACAAATATTAATGTGATTTTCACAGGTGTATTTGGCCGAGCTTGATGTAGCACATAGGCTTTGATTCATGGCAGTTGGCCCACGACAAGAAAAGAACACATGCTACTTTGAAATTTACATGGAAAACACTTTGTTAGAGTTTTTAAAAATAAAACCCTACACTCTTACTTTGTGTGTTAATTTTAAATTGTACCTCCCTGTGGTAAACCATGTGGTGTGGTATGGTATGGTATGGTATGGTAAAGTATGGCGTGTGAAGCGTTTTATTAGTGAGCTGCCTTACCTTCTCCAGTTCTTTGGGGATGCGCAGGCAGGTATACACTCTCTCTCTCCTTTCAGTGTATTTGGCCTCATTGTGTTCCAGAAAATATCCTCTCGTCAATTCAGCTCTGACAAACCTCAGCAGAGACAGGTCTGCATACACACACACACACACACACAGAATTCTTCTCATTATTTTGGACTATTATTAGAACCCCACTACATGTCTACTAAGGGACACTTGCACAATAGATAAAGGAAAACCAGCAGGGACTTGGGATGTCCCAAACCATGCACTGTCTTCAAAAGCTGAGTCCATGTTACACAGGATTTGATGTTTTCTAACTCATTCCCCTGACATATTTTACACAGGAAGCGATAAAAGATCAGGGCAGAAATACATTATTCGGTTTTGACCATATAAACAGATACAAATTGGCAAAGACCCTATTTGCCAGAAAGGGTCAAAGGGCATCAGGTCAATATGATTAGTAGTAGTAATAGTAGCAGTAGTAAATGACCTACTGATTTCTGTTGTTTTTCCCCTCTTGCTTCCAGTGCAACTACAGTGCATAGCAATTTTTAAACAGTTTCATTCCAGAGACTTGCTGTGCAGGTAACCGCAAAACTTAATCGGATTAAAAAAAAAATAATAATAATAAAAATCTGATTTTAGTTTTAATCATGCTAACGCAACGTGAGGTAAGACATACTCAACAAAAAAAATGCTTTACTAATGTGATCTTTGCTCTCTATTTAAAACCTACCTGAAACCATGGGTGCTTTCACACCTACAGCATTTGGTGCGCACCAAACGTGTTTGGTCCCTTGGTTCAGTTCGTTTGCGTTGATGTGAATGCAATCTCGGTACTTTGGTGCGCACCAAATCAATCGATCCGAGACCTGCCTGAAGGGGTGTGGTCTCGGACCGCTTTATCCGCTCTACTTGGGTACGGTATGTCTGGTGTGAAAGCAACCAAACCAAATCTGATGAAATGGTATAGTTTAATGCACTTTGGGTATAAGACATACGGGGTTGCGGGTAAAATTATTTTCCCTTCCTGTTGACTCGATTAAATTTTTCAAGCTATCGACTCGCGATGAAATCAAAAACGCAGAGAAACGTAGAGTGCCGAGGAAATTAAGTGCCTCTCTGTATTCACATTAAAGATGAAAAAATGTGTGGCTGGGCTGTTTCGACCTGATGGATCTGCAGGAAGATCGCCGGCTAATAACAAAATGATCATTCAGGAGGAGGGCACGTCTCTTCCCCCTGAAGTGGCGCGCGATGCGCCGTCGGCGAGATGAATAAACCGGGAAGCTGGTTTGGAGTCGCAGCCGCGAATCGTGTTCGAAATTAATTATCTGAAAATAATGATTTGCACGTACAATGCAGTGCGCGAGGATCAGCACCATGAGCTCAAAGCAAAGTTGTTCCTCCTTGATTATTGAAAGTGGCGCGATTTTCTGAAAATAGTCTGTTTCCGGTGCCGATGGGCTTCGCGGTCTATTTTGGTTCGTTTAGAACTCTGCATACTGTATGTGAAAGCAAACCGTACCAACGTCTGTTTACTACATTGTAACATTTTTCTGACTGGTGCGGACTAAAGCAATCGAACTATAGGTGTGAAAGCACCCTAAGTCACATGTGGATTTATAGGTTTTACTTGATGTGATAAATATTAAATATCTGTTGCACAAAACTGTCCGTCATGAATAGATCACTTTGAGTTAACAGGAAGTTATTTACACCTCACTCCAAAAAGTTTATGCCTGTGCTTTTCTTTGACACCTTTAAAGAAAGAAGAACTTACGCTTTATATAGATTTCTTTTGTCATAGAGGTTGGCTCTGAGACAAGATAATAACTCTTGCATACATGTATATAATTAAAATCAGATAATTTGACACAAAGATTTTAGCCTAAGAGCTCAGCTAGAGGATTAGGCAGGCTGATGCCTGTAAGTTTTATCGGCAAAAGAATTGTATCATCAAACATCACGTGACGGTGTGAAGTAGTTGCATACGCTCTGTATTTTGCATTTTTCTTCTAACAGATTACAACATAAGGTCAAAGAAACAAATCTCCCTGGCTTCCCTCAACTGTGATCAGTGTGTAGATGTAGTAATGAATTCTTTATGTATCCAAACGGGTGATGTTCCTCACAGCTCTGTTCAAGGACCATGCATTTTCATAAACACTATATTAAATCAGTCACAACCCCCTCGTTACACATGCTTACACCAGTCTGCAGGAACAAATTAGTTAGAAGTCGCACTTCATGCCCGCAACTAATCGACACACGCTTGTTGTCTAGTCGAATTTTCAGACTTTGGAGGCATGTGAGGCAGTGAAATGTTGCCTCAAATGTAGGGAATTATTTGCTAAGTTTGTTTAGAAATAATCGTACTGAAAGACATAATAGAGACACATGCTATTCAGTAAACTTTAGCTTTTTCTTTCAATTAATTTAAAGTTAAATGTTAAACTATTGTCTTTGAAGTTAGTTTGTATTGTTTAAATGCTCTTAATTCTCCATGTGCTGTTCAGTTTTGAATCAAGCTCAGGTATAAAACTTTTGAATTATTACTAGGTCTTAAAATTGCAACAAAATCAGAAAAAAATAATATTGATATCTGGATGTTTATAAAATTGTGATACACAATATTAATTGAAACAGCACCAAAATATCGTGATAATATCGTATTGGCTGGTGACTGATGATTCCCATCCCTGGCGCATTGTGCATCATGTGATGGATAGTGATAGCAGTGTGAAGATATACCCTCACTAGTGATGGGTCGTTCATGAACGTTTTGTTCTTTTTGAACGGATCTTTAACGTGACTTATTTTCTACTGGGCGCGCATGCGCAAATCATCGCAAAACCCCCGTAGGTTATGTACAGGAAACAGACTTGAGCGATTCGTTTTCAGTGACTCGTCTACTCCGAGTCATTTGTTCTTTTGTCACATGACTCCCATAGACGCTACGCAGTGCAATAGATTCAAAAGAAGATTGAATTAGACTCAGACTAGAAGATATTCTATTCCATAACTGGAACTAAAGACACAATTTGTGTATATAGACGTATTGGGTGTCTTTTTATTGAAAATGCAACATTTTATTTTATTTCTTATCAAAAGGACAAAATGAACTAAATGACTCAAAAAAAAAGATTTGTTCATTTTGATGAATGAGATGCGATGAACCGAGTCACTAAAATGATTCAAACTTCCCATTACTAACTCTCACTCTCTATAAACTCTCTCACAGGTTTATCATCTCTAGATTGGACTCTTGTAAAGCCTAGCTGTCTTGTAGTTTGAAGTTTCATAATATCACCCCTATAAGATCTACCATGGCTCCCAGGAGACTTTCATCTTACAAATGACCTGAAAAGCTCGGACTGACCTGGTCTAATCCAAACAAAAGTACTTTGGCTATGACCTTGGTTAAGCACTTAGTACTCATGTTTGACAAACAGGAAAAAGGTTTTCATTTGGTGTGTGTTGCCCCGTCCCCCGTCCCCTATCTAAAGCAACCCAGTGTTATCAGACCCATGTTGTTTCTTCCTGGACTCACTCACTCATTTTCTATACCGCTTTATCCTGTATTCAGGGTTGCGGGGACCTGGAGCCTATCCCAGGAGGCTTAGGGCACGAGGCAGGGTACACCGTGGACAGGGTGTCAATCCATCGCAGGGCACACACACACACACACACACACACACACACACACACACACACACACACATACTATGGGCAATTTGGGAACTCCAATCATCCTAACGTACATATCGTTGGACTGTAGGAGGAAACCGGAGTACCCGGAGGAAACCCACCAAGCACGGGGAGAACATGCAAAACTACATGCACGCAGAGATGGAAATCGAGACTGGACCCTGGAGGTGCAAGGCGACAGTGCTTCTTTCATTTAAAGATAAATGTTAAACTATTGTCTTTGAAGTTAGTTTGTATTGTTTAAATGCTCTTAAGCCGCACCTTTTGACTGAACTCCTCTTTAGAAAAACAAAACAAAACTAACAAAAAAAAGTGATGATGCAGTTTCTAAATTGGTTTTGCAGCAATGCATTATGGGAAATTACGTTTTATTAACTTTGCCAGACGAGTTCCCATAAATGGACTTCTGAAGCTTTACATCTTGTGTGTGTTTTGTGTTTTATTACGTGAGCACGTGCACTGTGACAACAGCGTAAACGTCTGGTGTAACAGCAGCCCTAACACAGGATAAACTGCACGGACCGGTTTTAAACAACGTCAACGAAGCGTTCTATGTTCTAGCCATTTAAATCTCCATGACAGCGGACAGATGCACTTGCGTTTTCGTATCCAGTCTGTCTCACTGAGTAACTTCCTAGCTAGCCTCGCTAGCTTGTTACATGTCTGCTAACTGACAGAAGCTACCAACGTTACAATTAAACACAAACACGTATACAAAAGAAATAAAACAATACGCTATAAGAATTCTCAACTGTAATAGATTCCGTGTTATTAAATGAGCGCGAGTGCAGCGTTTAAGTGCGCGCGCTACGTGCAGGAGTATCGAGACAGACCGTTAGTAAACACAAACACAGCTGTGAGCCGCCTTAGCTAACGTTTGACAGCTCAGCTCTTACCCGACACACTGCGCGTGTCCCGTTGTTCTTTCGCCTTTTTCTCGTAAAACCCCAAAGTCTCAGTCAGCTCAGACACACTGCTGTTTATCTCTGTCTTGGTCGTTGCACGGAAAGCCAGTTTCTCCCGCTCCTTATCCTCCTTTTCCGTCTCTTTTTCATCTCCAAGACCTGCGGCTACCGAGTCCGCCATCTTGGCTCACAAGCACCCGAGAGCGGACGTAACGTCTGATGTCATCACGCACGAGTTCTTATTCACTGACGTTCGCATACTTTTTTCCCCTGCGTTTTGTTTTCTGAAATGTATTGCTTATTGTTATTAAATAAATACAGGGTATATTGTAAGTTTTAAAATAATAAAAATTCGCAGTGTTTCAGGAGTTCGTAGTTTGTTGGGGAGACCGAAGTCAGTGCAACCCTCGAATGAAATCATGAATAATATATATAATTTTTTTTGCAATTTCAACATTCCTTCAGGATCATCTATCTATCTATCTATTGGGGGCAATTAATTTTTTTAATTTTCACATAGAGCCAAGTAGTAGCTTTTACCCCTTAATAAATGAAATGATCATGTGTAATATAAAAATTTGCAAGTGTGACAAATATGCCAAAAAATTAAATTAAATTCAAGAAGGGGCGAATAACTTTTCAGGTACTGTATATACAGTATAAACCCACTATGCTTTTATTTAATGTAATGTAATGTGTTAATTGCAACTACATACCTCTTGTGCTACTAACCATGTTACTGGGTGTTTTAAATATTTATCTATCGATCTATCTATCTATCTATCTATCTATCTATCTATCTATCTATCTATCTATCGGGGACAATTACTTTTTCATTTTCACCTAGGTCCATGTAGGTAGCTTTTTAATAAAGGTAGCTTAATAAATGAAATGATCATGTGTCATATTAAAATTTGCTCAATCAAGTGTGACAAATATGCCAAAAATAAAATAAAATTCAAGAAGGGGCAAATACGTTTTCATATGCGGTACTGTATATATAAACACACTATGTTTTTATTTAATGTAATGTAATGTGTTCATTGCAATTACATACCTCTTGTGTGCACTGTAGAATTCCAAAGACTGTGTCAAACTAGTGGATATGAGTTATGTGATTGATCATGTGATTGTTTTTAGTAGTATATTGTAGAAAATGGCATCAGTGAGAATTAAAGACAACATGATATCCAGTATGTTAGCTTAGAATTTGATATAACATGCTAGACATTAAACTACTGTCGCTTGTTAATGTTGAATGAGGATCATACTCAGGCTGTATATAGAGTATACAAAGTATACAAGTCACATTACATCATTTTCTATAGATCCTATAGGGCCTAACCTGACGATGGTAAAATGTCTGGCTATCCCTTTATTCGCAGGGTAACATTCTCTGCACTATTTTAACAACAATAAATGGTCAAAGGACATTTATAAGAAATGTCATAAGAACCGTCTCGAACGAAATGTAAGAAATTTGACCTTAAGTTTATGTGGCTCATTGATCTCACTACAAGTGGTAATTTCAGCAGTTAAGTACCTAAAAATGCAGCTTAATAATGGTAGCAAATGATATTATCATTGCTAAAAAGTTCACAAGGCTTACTCTGACTTAACCCTGACTGAGTAATTTGACCGTTGGTTGCCAGCATTGGTCTGCAGACAGTACTGGAAAGAGGAGAGAGCAGCTGACAACAGCAATCCGTCTCACATCAGCATTACATCACACTGGTAACTAATTCTTTGACACCTAATTAAGAACATTGTTTTAGCTTGGAACCATACATTGCTGAGAATTCTCCAACAGTCTGTTACCCAACGTTTAGTTTTAAACAAGTTTAGTATCAGGGCTGTTGACTGATGAGTTGAAAAACCTTTTCCATGTGATAGTGATCATAATCTAGTGTTTCTGCTGTAAGGTTTACTGCTAATCGTTTTACTTTACATTGTTTATGAAAAACAAAAAAATAATAATTATTATTATTATTCTCATTAATTACCATCACATGATAAGTTTTTTTTGTCTTTGTAGCTTTTTAGCATTGAATACATTTTCTATCTGTAAGGACATTATTGCTTTTGTCCACTAGAGAGCATGCCAACGCAAGCAAGCTAGCCAGCAAGGAATCTACACATATCCATCCATCCATCCATCCATCCATCGATCCACCCATCCACCCATCCATCCATATATCCTTCCATCCATCGATCCACCCATTCACAAAGGGGAACTACATTTCCTGCAAAACTGTACATCTGTCCTTGGTGAGAGGAATGACAATAAAGGGCTATTCATCCATCCATCCATTTATCTATTAATACCAGACAATACTAGTAGACATTCTAGCATAAGCATAACAGAACACACTTTAGTCAGTCCAATAAAACCCACCACATTGACCTTGAACCTTGTTTGATAACTACCACATCATACAGCATAACTACATTTTCTTCCTTAAACCTCAGGCTATGTGACATGCTCATGAGGCCAGATCTCACTGCGTTCATGCCCTCGCTTCATTGCAATGAAATAATCCTCCAGCTCCATTCAGAACATCTTGTGTCTCCAATCCTTTCATGATGTCCGAAAGAGCTTACTTTTCATACAGTATGTAGAATCAGGCTACCTTGAAGTTTCTGCAAGTGCTTTCTGTCATTCCGTGACTACATGTGTGTATGGGAACAGAAACAAAATCTGATTGCAAAAGCAAATCATGATAGAAAATAATCATTTAAATAATAAATAATAAATAATTCATTTTAACCAAACAAGTATTAGGTTTCACATACAGTACAGTACTTTATTATCATAACCATGGACAAACAATAAATACCTATGATGAAAATTACAGGCCTCTCTCATCTTTTTAAGTGGGAGAACTTGCACAATTTCATGCAATTGTAATAGGAGGTCAGTTGGTTGGGAACTGGTCCAAAGCAAGATTTAAATCTAAAACCTTGCTTGAAATTGTTGTTGTTGTTGGTCTTTCGGCTGCTCCCGGCAAGGGGTCGCCACAGCAGAATATCCAGTCCGCACTACAACTTGGCACAGGTTTTTTACGCCAGATGCCCTTCCTGACGCAACCCTCCCATTTTATCCGGGCTTAGGACCGGCACTGTATAAAACCTTGCTTGAAAATTATATATATATTGATAGACATCATGACACAACCAACTAACCTCCTATTACAATTACATGAAATCTAATGATACTGTACTGTGTAATTCGAGCAAAATTAATTCATCATATCCTGCTCATGCTGATTTAAATAATCTGATTGAAGGCCCTTTTTCAATACTCTGAACCTGAACCAGGTTAATCACCTGGTTAAATTTGTGTGTGTGTATACTGCATGTGTGTGTGCAAACAAAGTTTCATGATATTTGCAATAAATCCTCCTGTTGTGTAATCACCTTTCCATTATTTTCGTCTTGCCACGTAGACATGTCAGTCCACATGTTCACCATACACAATGATCTGTGTAGAAGATATTTGCTATAACTGGAGCTGTAGCAGTAAATTGTCTGCCAAAGCTCAAAGACACCCCTTTTCGACAGAGAAAAACATAAATCTTACTAGAGATATGCTTCATTATTATTACCCCTTACTCTATTTGCTAGTGAACATGCTCTATGTTTTTGTAGGTACAGGTAGGTTACTGCTTGGTAAGCCCAACTGTCTATTGGACCTCTGGCTACATGTTTGATTTGTCCTCACCCTATCCAATCATGTGGTATTCTCAGTTTAGTTGCAAACAACCTGCAGTGACTGATAGGCATAATATGTCCTGAAAAGGTCCAGGCTCAACTGAAATCAGTGATTCAGGATGTGAAACTGTCAACACAAAGGCTCATGACCTTCAACAAAGCCCTCATTATAGCCCAATGACTGGTGATTCTGTCCTTTCCTCATTTGAGAAGCATGAAGATGCCATGTCTACAGCCAGAGCCAGGAGTTTTGTCCAGGCTGATAATGACACAGAAAAAGCCACTGCCCGAAAATGGGCTCGGGTTGGCTTTTGCTAGCTGATAATGTATTTCATGTAGATGTGCTCTGTCCCTACACTGATGAGATTTTTTTATAAAAACATAAAATATTGCAGTATGTGAGCACCATGCACTGGCATTACAGTATATTAGTCTTTGAAGGGGATGTACAGAAGTTGCTCCCACTGTCGTAGCATAATCGACAATGCCAAACATGTGCTTTCTTTTTCCGATTAAATGGAATTAAAGGGGTCGTACTAGTTTTTAGTCTCCAGGCCCCCCTTGACCCTGAAAACAGGATAAAGTGGTGTGCATGATGAGTGAGTGAGATAGTCAATCCTACATACTGTACATCCAGGGAAAGAAGCTCAGTCTCTGAGAAGTCTGGTAGAAAAAAAATCGAGAAAAAGTTGGCACTCTTTGTGTGCCCTTGAGTGAAAGGTGTTCAGTGGTTGGTTGCATTCTGCTAGACACATCCCTATAAGTGCTATAGCTGTATGTGGGCTTGCATCTTACAGTTGGAGACTTGAAAATGGCAGTACTTCTGATGGTTATCCAAAGGGGTTTTTACCTTTGGGGCAGCTTTTTTGCCTTTGTGGCAGCAGAGACACCATGCAAGTGCTCCTCGATGCAGAGTTCAGTGGGTATGGAATCTCCAGGGACATGCAGCTCAATGGGCGTGAAGAGCTCAAGGGGTGGTGCCGCACTGCTCAGGCTTAGGATGGGGTTCCCAAAAACCTCCAGGGCATGCTTTTATTTTTTGCAAGTGCTGATCGATGCAGGGCTCAATGGGCAAGGAAACTCCATTGGCGTATGGCGCGCTATAAAAGAGGGGGATGATCACAGCAGACTTACAGCAGACGTTTGTGGGGTGAGGAACAACAGTAAATGAGAATCATTGTTGGACTCCACTACATATCAAACTAGGTCTTATGAAACAATTTGTCAGAGTTTTACGTAAGGAGTAGGGAGACTTCATGTATCTCCATGATGTTTTTTCTAAAGATGTCTCAAGCAAAAAGTCAATGTCAGTGTCATTGCTGGACAACAGATAAAGATTCTGGAGTGCAATAAACTAGCCAGGAAAGTGACTAAAGAGAAGAAAGAAGCATGGGACAGCTTTGTTGCAGTGGTTCAGGGCTTCTAGGGCAAACGCAAAACTGTGAGGGAGTCTGGTTAAGAATTATAGCAGAATGGGCTGCAGGGTGTCTCTTAACTTTAAATAAATTCAAGGGGTACATGGATACATACTCAGAAGAACAAGGTGAGAGGTTCCACCTGAATATACTGTAATGAGAGACGGTTAAAACAATACAATCTGGAAAACTTATCAGTTCCAACTCTTTTTTTTTTTTTGTACAACTTTAGTATAAATACATGATAATTTTGAATGTTTTTTTCCTGACTTCCAACAAGAAATTTTTCTTTGGTATGGGTACCATGGTAGTCCAATGGTACTGTACTTGGAACCACACTACGGATACATATTGTGGTACAGTGGCATATGTGCTATAGTACAGTGGACTGTACCAGGTATTGTAGTATGGCACTTTGAAACACATACCAGGACACTGGTTTATGTACCATAATGGTGATATTTATATAATAATCTATGCAGTGCCATTTTACCTATGATGGTACTGTACTTTCTGTAAGGTCACTACACTATACTTTGGTGAATACTGAAGACCATGGTGTTTATTTGGTACCACAGTGGACACTAAAGTATAGTGTCCATAAAGTATAGCCAGTACTATACCATATCAGTATAACAGTATGTACTAATGCTTATATTTGGTATGGTATGTACAAACATACCATATTACATACCTGCTGAACTTTGTTAGCCACCATGGTACCCAATAAGCACCATACACCAAAGTATTGTGTAGTAACCTTTAGTGAGTACTATAACAAGTAACATTGTACTGTACCATATACAGTATTACCATTATGGTACATACATTTATCTTCTCTACTGCTTATCCTGTATACAGGGTCACAGGGGACCTGTTACAAATCAACCTAATCTGCATGTCTTTGGACTGTAGGAGGAAACCAGAGTATCCAGAGGAAACCCACCAAACGCGGGAAGAACATGCAAACTCCGTGAACCCATGACCCTAGAGGTGCGTGGCCATAGTGTTGACCACTACTCCACCGTGCATCTAGTAAATAAACATGTATAACATATTTTTGACCGTGTCTTGATACAGTATGTGTTCCATATTAGCATAGTACAGTATATAGTAAAACCATGTACTATATATATACTGTATATACTGTATATATAGTACATGTACCATTGTATCACAGTACGGTAGAACTATGACCCATGGTAACGTTTCTTTTGGGTTTGTAAGAATGAGAAGTCTTTTTCAGTAAAAATAGGTCAATATTAAAAGTAAGCAGCTTACAAAAGCAAAGTTTCAAGAGATTAACTTTCTATACTTTAGATCACAGGGCTGCATACCTTCACAATCAAATGTACAGTACACTATAATGATACAGTAGGTCCAACATTGTTAAATAATTTCCCCACACAGTTTTCCTCAGGTAATTGAAAATGTTTTATTTTAATTCGTCAATGATTTAAAGAATATTAAATAAGCAAGTAAGGCCTTAGCCTGTTATCATAACCAAACACAATTTATTGATGCAAATAGTCGAAAAGCATACAGAAAATACACACTTAACGGTAAATACACATACCTGCAGGTATTTTACATTATGCTTTAAACAATTAAGTAATAAAGGGAGGGAAAAAAAAAATAAATCATCTGCCGTTGCAGATTTTGCAGCAGTAAAAATCAAAAAACATCACAACACTCACAAAGTAGAACATTTTAAAGTCAATTTTGGAAAGCCGAAACGAACATTACAGAACAGCTGAATCATTACAGAAAAGATAAAAAATCCTGGTATGAAAGTAGTTGATATCGCTGCTTATTTATAAAGCTTTCATATGAAATGGGAACCTATGTCTCTTGATTATCGTTTTTCTTATGATATGGAGACTGAGAAAAAAATGCCATTAAAGCCATTGTAATAGTTATACAAACTGGATGACATCATTTGTCATATAGATCATAGCTCTCTTTCTCACACACACACAAACATACACACGCACAAATTCCTTCTCGACATCCGCAGATGAGCACGCACCCACACCCCTCGCTCGATCCTTTCCCGTTAGCGCTCCCGTTACTCCGGCCGCTGCATCGCCATGACAGTGGGCTCGCCGTCCCGGTTGCTGTTGCCGAGTGCCTGCGAGTTGGTGTAGTCATGGCGACCGTCGTCCCGGAGACCGCCAGCAGGGTCGTACTGCTCGTTCTCCAGCCTGGTGATCAGACGCTCGTCCACGTCTCCCAACTCGGCTCCCATCAGAGAGGGCTCCCCCACCACCATCACATCCTACACACAGACAGGCAGACAGACAGAGAGAAAGAAAGAAAGAAAGAAAGAAACATTTGTTGAACATCGTGTCAGAGAGACACTGAAATGATTTTCTATACTGTACTTACATAAAGTGTGTGGGCACACTGAGATTACAGTAGCAGTCATTAAATAGTCGCAGTGTGCATGAATATATTTCTGTATTCCCAGATTAGGGTGTGGGTAAAATACTATATTATATGATTATACTTTATATTAGTATGGTAATTCAAGTAAAGATACATTGCATTGATTTGACTTTAATAGAATTTTGAGAGACATGGAGAAAAAGGGAGGGGGAAGAGAAGTGCATGAGAGAGAAAGAGAGAGAGAGAGGTATAGTGAGGGGGAGGGAGGCACAGAAAGGAGATGTACAGAAACAAAGAAGGAGGCAAAAAAAAAAAAAAATGGAGAAAAGTGTGACAAAGAGAAAGTTTGTTGAATGTCCTGACAATGAATACACACGGTTACGCGGTTAGGAAATAAATTGTGCCGTCCAAACTCTGACCTTGAAACATATCTTTAAGAGGTCTATCATCATGCAATACATGCAGACAGAATCATTCAATTAGATCCAGCTCACCGTTGATTTCAATGACAAATCTTTGGAGCACAAGAAACTATAATTAAAGTAAGCAGCAAATACTGCATCTTTTCTTTGCACCTAGCAACAGATCAGATATTCTACAAATATACTGTATTTATATATGTGTATAGGTGTCTGTGTGCATGAGAGCTGATAAATTATTTATAAAAACTGCATTTTATTAGATTATCACAAATTTAGCCATAGTGTTTGATCTAGTAGTGTATTGTGTCGTGATATTGTATTGTATCATATTATATCTAAGATCATATCGCATCATATCATATTTATTCCATATCGTATTTTATCGTATCATACAATAACCTAATAATCGATATTTATTAATGGAGACTTATTTAAGTTCGCCTGGATATGGGCGTCTGCCAAATGTTTCAAATCATCATATCATAAATCATATTGTAATTCATATTGTATCATATCAAATCATAAATTGTATATAATATCATACAACATATCATATATCGGTATATATGTCTTATAATGAACCTTGTATAAAATGCATGTATAAAACAATAGAACCCCTTCTGTGTTACTCCCCATGTTTAGTGATTTACTTTATATTACAGTATGTCATTAGGCTACAAATTAAACCATTCTAAAGCCTATATGTAGAAACTCCCTAAAGAATTTTAAATAATTTCTTAAATATTTAATTAAACAACGATTTAATTAAAGACTATGCCAATATTATAACAGCTAGGTTAAATTGTCCTGCGACTTGTCCTACACCTATAAGATTATCTAACTACATATTTGATTCTAAATATTTTAAATGTTGCTGTTTTTTTTTAATCGTCCATTAAATTTTGGAAACACTTAAATATTCTATGAAATTTGTTCGTTTTTGCTTCCCTGACCTACAGATCGTTCAACTATTTAAAGAGCTCCAGCAGTGTTCATGGTGCACATGGGTAAATATAATCCCATGTCTCTATGTTCTTTGTGTAGAAATGTTATTTCCATATACGTAGATTAGACCAGATGTGGAATGCCACTTCGAATTATTTTATTTGACAAATGGACAAATATGGAGGAATACAAAATAATGTAATAATGTATCTCTGTATGGTCATTCTAATAATGTGGCTCGGAATTGAATTAGATGAGAGTGAGTAAGGGACAGAGAGAGGGCGGTAAAGGAGGGGGTGGATGAGAACCAAAGAAAGAGAGAGAGAGAGAGCGCGATACAGTGGGGGAGGGAGGTACAGAGAGAGACAGAGGGGGGGGGAAGACAAAAAGAGAGACAGGTAGAGGAAGGGGGTGGGAGACGGAAAAAAGAGAGAGAGGAAGGGAAACCAAGATTAGAAACACACTGCCTAATATGAATGCAGGCAAAACTTGTACCATTTTTAATCGAAACACATGTCAGACAAGTGAATTAGCAATGTAGATTTAAAGTTTGAATGAGAACGATTGAAAGGGACAAACAGAAAAAAAAATTATAGGTACATACACACATACACACGCACACATACACACACATCCTTGTCTACAGACGCTATCTCTTTGCTCCTTAATTAGTCCATTCAGACAAAGCATACCTCCAACATGTTCGCCAATTAAGCTTGTTCGCATCGCTAATTGGATCGTTAAGGCAGCACATGCTGTGCGATAGCCATCTGCACATGTCACTCACCTACCTAAGCTCCGCCTCCAGCCACCCGCCACCCTTCGATTCACCGGCGATGCGTTTGGGCTGGGGACCAGAGACGGACAGCACTAATTATCATCAAATCAATTAGAACTAATTGCTATCAATTACAAACACATCATTTAAACGGGTTAAATAAAAGCATATTATCAGGTACTGAACAATTACAGTTTTATAAATATCAATATTTTAGAATCAAATCAATATTTTAATTATTAACTGATTAAAAAAAAACTTCACAGCAATAGTTATCAGTTGGACTAACTCTCTAGAAAACAGCTCATCCTTAGTACTTAAAACCCATTCACACAGACACACAAACACACGTACACACACACACACATACACACAGGTTATTCAGTCTAGCATGTTGTTGCGAGCAGTTCACATCACTGTATCACTATGTGTGTGTGTTTTGTGCATGTTTATAGACGTACCTGTGTGGGCAAGCTGAAGCTGTTGGCTGGGCTGCGTTTCTTGCTGTTTCCTGCGTTACTGTTGGACGCGTTGCCAGCAGAGTTCCGCCTTCTTCTTCTTTTCGCTGTTGGTTTGGCTGCTTCCGCTGTCAGTCAATGAAGATAAAGTTATAATGCATGCAATTTACAGCATCAATACTTTATTTCTCAGTTGCACAAGGACTATAATGAAAGGATAAACATTGGGATGTGGATATGGAGAATAGATGACTAAATGGATGGCTAAATAAATGAATGGATGGATAGATAAATGCAATGAATACATTTTATGGATCATATTGTTGGACAGATAAATGGAATGTAAAAAATGATTGGGTGGCTAAATGGAAGGATGAATGGATGGATTGGAAAATAAATGGATAACTGAAAGATGGAAAATGGATATGAAAACCAGGTGGATGAACGGATGGTTGAACAGATCAATCTGTGGATCGGTAGATGTATTGACTGGACAGCTGGACGAATGGGTGAATGGATTGTTGAGTGGAATCTGCATTGTAGATGGATGTATGGATGGATTGAAAGGCTAAATGCAAGTTTGGATGGATGTATTTGTAGATGGATGTATGGATGGATAATTGAACAGTAAACGGATAGAAGAATAAATGGGTGAATGAACAGAGGAAAATATATGGATGTATTGATTGATGGCTAAATGAATGGATTGGCAAATAGAAATGAAAAACAGACAGATGGATTGATTGTTGGACAGAATCTATGTGTAGATGGATGGGTGTTTTGATTGGAAGGCTAAATGAAAGGCTGAATGGATGACTTGTAAATGGATGGGTGAATTTGAACAGCAGATGGGTAATCAAACTGATGCATTGATTGGATGGCTAAATAAAAGGATGAATGGATGGATGGATGATTGAATGGCAGATGGAAATGCAAAATACATGGATGAATGGAATTTTGGACAGATTAATGAGAAGGTAGAAGAAGGGTTGGATTGAGAAATTAATGTATTGATTGAATGGTGAAATGGAGGGACGGATGAAATAGTAGCTTCATGTATGGATGAATGGATGGATACATGAATGGCAGATGGACATAAAGAATAGATGGGTGAATTGATGGTTGGACAAAGGGATGAATTGATTGGATGGCTACAATGGGAAAAAAAAGTAATGGATGCATGTGAAGATGACTGCATGATGGATGGGCAAAAAAATGGATAGATGGATGGATCGGTGATGGCTTGGAAGAATCATATGGTAAATAGATGAATGAATGGATGGTTGGACAGATGGATGAAATATGTGTAGATGTATGGATGTATTGATTGGATGGTTAAATGGAAGGATGAATGAATAAATGATTGGATTATGAATATAGAGAATAGATTAATTAATTTTTGGTTGGACAGATGGATGGAATCTACATGTAGATGGATGGATGGATGGATGGATTGGATGGCTAAATAAAAGGATGAATGAATGAATGAATGAATAAGAAATTGAAAGACAGATATGGAGAATAGCTGGAAAAAATTAAGGTTGGACAGATGTATGGCATCTGTGTGAAGATGGATGTGTTGATTGGATGTTTCAAATATGGATAACAGAAAGATGAATGGATTGGGTTGGACAGATGGGTAGATGAAGGGTTGGACTGAGAAATTAATTTATTGATTGAATGGTGAAATGGAGGAACAGATGAATTAGTAGCTTCATGTATGAATGTGGATGAATGGATGGATATATGAATGGCAGGTGGACATAAAGAATAGATGGGTGAATTGATGGTTGGACAAAGGGATGAATTGATTGGATGGCTACACAATGGGAAAAAGATGGGAAGATTAGATGAAGATGATGGATGGCTGGAAAGATGGATAGATTGGTGATGGCTTGGAAGATTCATATGGAAAATAGATGAATGAATGGATGGTTGGGCAGATGGATTAAATATGTGTAAATGTATGGATGTATTGATTGGATGGCTAAATGAAAGGATGAATGAATGAATGAATGAATGGATGGATGGATGAATGAATAAGCAATTGGAAGATAGATATGGAGAATAGCTGAGAAAATTGATGGTTGGACAGATGCATGGCATCTGTGTGAAGATGGATGGATGTGTTGATTGGATGTTTCAAAGATGAATATGGAGAACAGAAAGATGAATGGATGGTTGGACAGATGGGTAGATGGATAGATGGATGGATGAGTACTTACATTTTTTGGAACTTGACTGAAAGATTTCGGTCTTAAAGTTAGGCGAAGGTCCGACTATAATTAAAAGAACATGCAGTCAGTTATGAACTACTGTACTAACGTTAACTAAAACACTTACAAAACTCGTTCAGATTTTAGAAAAAATAAAACCGATTTCAGACGTAAGGACACCAGGTCTATCTGGTAAACCTATCAAACACTGAGTGAAAAAAAAGAACATGTTGAATATTATTTTCTTTTTCATGCCTTTTATTGAGAAGACTTTGGGAGAGTGTTTAAAGAACAGTAAAACAGTGCAGAAATAACAATCCCACGGTCACAAGGCTCATTAATTAGGCAGGATGTGTTATTGCAGAATTTCACAATACCCCTGACAATCTGGACTCTGGACTTTGAAGTGTTAATCATGACTGTGAAACATGTTTACGGTGAATGGAACCGTAAATTTCATGATCATACGTACTTCCATAAGAACAAAGTAAAAGAAATAAGGGCTTCAGGGGGAAAAGGGTGAGAAACAATGGATCTTTTGGTTATTATTCCCTACAGATAGATGGGTGGGGAATGGAAAATGGTCTGGGCAGAAAAAAAAAAAAAACTAAAAACAAGGTTATTATGTGTGTGTGTGTGTGTGTGATACCTTACCTGGTGGTGTTGTCATCCTTTGCCACTGGTGAAAGAGGCATGTCTTCAGGCAGTCTCTGGGACTCAAGCCATATGTTTTGTGCCTTGACATCAGCTCCTGCATTGGCTCTAGGATCATACACAGCTGTGCACGCACACACACACACACACACACAAGTAATGTAATTTAGCCCTGTACATTTTTTGTATGCATTCGTGTGTATGTGTGTGTGCAGCAGTGTATGATTCTCGTGTGGACATGCATGTGCACTGTATGAGAGATCTTGTGTCTTGTATCTATGTCTGTGTCTTACTCTGAGGTAGTTCAGCGTGAGATTGGTTAGTCCCACTCTGCTGATGTTTTTGGACAGTTGCTCCAGAGCTCCAGGGTCTTGCGCCTTGGCAGGAAAACACACACACAGACACACACAGACACACAAACTCCTTTTATTCTGTTTGCTATTCTCCAGCCACTCCGGCCCGATACGTCTCTAATTCATTAATAGAGATGTTGCTATAGCAACAGCCCAACAGCGCCACTAGAAGGTTTCACCTCGATTGATAAAAATAACACAGAGGAATTTTGTCATACGGTAGCCTTCTGAATCAACGTTATAAGCACAGATATTAACATTATGGCATCTTAAGCAAAAAAATAAAACCTTGCTTTTAGATTTTATACTATTTGTTGATAAGATTCTACACGGTGTTGGTGCACCACAATATTTCAATTTAAACACTTTGGAATGCTCATAAAACATTTGTAGGGCTGCAACAACCAATTATGGAATAGGCATAGCACGTTAGGACAGTGAAAAGTCGGTCCGTCCTTATCGATCAGAAAATATTATCTTGTGCTACTTTTGACAAAATGTCAGCCATATCTATGGCAACTTGCTGGGTTTAAAATGAAAATTGTCTCACAACTCTTGACACGAAGCGTGTGCATTATGCAACCCTGAGCAATAAATGCATAAAGTACCAGAAGTACTGTAGACAAAAGTTTGGACACACCTTCTATTTCCATGATCTTTCCTGATTTTGATTTCTTTCTACACTGTAAAACAATGCTAAAGGTGTTTAAAAAAAAAAATGCAATAATCTACTTATGCCTTCAACGGAGATGCTGTTTTTGAATTGATGATTTTTGAGACTGGTGACACTAAATGAACTTCTCTGCAGCAGCGGTAAGTTTTGGTCTTGCTTTCCTGGGAAGGTCTTCATGAGAGACAGTTTCTTCCCCCCCCCTCCGATTTTCTCCCTAATTTAGTCGTGTCCAATTCCTCCACGTCACTAGGGGGCTCCCACATTAAGGCTATTACTACCACTCAGTTGGGAGGGCTGAAGACTATCACGTGTTTCCTCTGAACTACATGATGCCAGCTGACTGCATCTTTTCCAAACTGCTCGCTCACGCACCGTTGGGGGCGGCGTAACACACTCGGAGGACAGCGCTATCCGCTCCTTCCACTTGCATGAGCTCACAGACGCCCCTGATTAATGTGGGAGCTCTAAGTACCTCTCATCCCTCCCCTCTGAGAGAGCTCGGCCAATCAGCTCTCTCGAAACCTCCGGCTGTGAGAGGTCACAGCATCACCCGGGAATTGAACCAGCGATCTCCGGATGATAGGGCGAGCGCTACGAGAGACAGTTTCATCATGGAGCTTGATGGGTTTTGCAAATGCACTATAGTTCTTGCAAGAACTATTCTGACCTTCATGTCTTAAAATAACAACTGACTGTTGGTGTTGTCACTTAATTACCTAATGTAATCATATGTGTTATTTCATAATTTTGAAACAATACAGTATTGTTCTAGAATGTGGAAAATAAATAAATCCAAACTTTTGTCCAAACTTTTGGGTGTTACTCACACCCGAAAACTCTTGAGCCACTGCTCATTTCTTCATCTTGTACTTTGTTTCCAAAGAGACAGACTTTATTCTATTTTTAATGCAGTCTTGAGCAATACCACTCCAGGCTTCCTGAAGGACTTTTTGGAACTCATTTTTGGCAAGTTTTGGCAACTCATATTCAGTCCAGTCACTATACCTGGCCAGTTTCAGAGGAATGTTTTCTGTTTGTTAAGCCATACAGTGGCCTATGGATCACTCACACATACTGTACAGTACAAAACATTTAACTTATATACATATATTTATATAAATACATGAACTAGTGAGAAACTGGTGCAGATGACAGAGGATCAGGCTAGTGATTAGGATACTGGTGATGCTGAATGCTGAGAGGTTGAAAAAAAAAATGAGAGGGGAAATGAGGTTGCTGCTGAGGTTGTTACATAAACCAAAAGAGGTAAAAGAGGCACGGATTTGGACAAGCAACACAGATGAATGTTGCCGATTGAGAGTCTCCAGACATCAGTGTGTGCATTTGGGTTTTCAGATATGTCAGGTAGAACCAAAGTTATCACTACTTTTAAAATAACAACTAACTGTTGTTCTTACTTAATTACAGTACATAATGCCATATGTGTTAATTCATAGGTTTGAAACAAATGAAATTTTTTAAATTATTGTTTTAAATGTAGCCAAATCCAAACCTGTGTCCAAACTTTTGACTTAATCATCGTATCATTACTTTTAAAACACATACATACAAGTATGTCACTCTATATTGCACAATCATGACCTCTCTATATATAAAAAACAATGTATTAGCATTATATATATATATATATATATATATATATATATATACTTTGCAACCTGTTGCGGTTAAACATTGTTTCCTATTTCTTTAATCAACGTCATTTCACATTAAATATGAAGAAATGACTCGGTTAAGCGGTAACTCGACTTTTTCAACAGTACTGTACATATATTTATAGCAAATTAGCCTTTTTAAGTTGTTCGAGTTTGATTCACTAATTCCAGGCAGGGAAAATCTACTGTATGAGTCAGCTCTAAAGCTTTCGACACATCTAATAACAGCTGAATCACATGCACATATGGTGAACAAAGTAACTTTAGTATCAGTGCATTTTTAGTTTGGAAAGATGCATAATTATTTTGTCTTGAAATATCTTTGGTTAGAATTTAACAACTCGGGTTTTGAAAGGCAGATAAGACATACAGTAAAGGGACGGTTGCTTCCTGTATTGAAGGTACAGTATGTATTGTATTTAGTAGCCTGTTAATCAGTTAAGGTTAGTTCTGTAGTATAAATAAAGAAACAGTTTTGTTATTTAATATATTTAAAAATCACTATATTGGAAACAATCGATTAAATGAAAACATAATCAGTAGAATCACTGATTATCAAAATCAGCCTTGTGTTGAGTTTGTTCTCCTGAGACCCAGATTATGTATTAGTGCTCCTTTTTTGTCCTTTACTAGACCTGAAGAAGCATTCTCACTGACTGTCACGATGATCTTCACATGCACTCGACTCACTCAGGACATCCATACAACAAATCACAAGTTTCCAACCTTGGTTTTGGAATACCTCCTGTACTGCAAAACTGTATTGTACTGTAAAGTTATACAACATGTTGTAAGATAGCTGATTCCATGAACCAGCGTATCTGACAATAAAAACTGGCAACTCTTGTAGTGATTGAACTTACTTCTAAATAAATCTAATAAAAACAATTATGGGTAGGGCAGCTCAGTGGTTAAGGCATTGGACTACAGTTCGGAAGATCCCAGGTTCAAATCCCACAACCACCAAGTTTCCACTGTTGGGCCCTTGAGCAAGGCCCTTAACCCTCAACTGCTCAGATGTGTAATGAGATAAAAATGTAAGTCGCTCTGGATAAGAGCATCTGCCAAATGACTAAATGTAAATTATTACTGTAAATCTTAAAAGTATGTGATAAATGATAAAAAAGTGATACAATCTTGTGACCCAAAAGTCCCAAAAGGACATGAGATTTTCTCACAACTTTCAACCAGGAAGAAGTTTGGCACAAGAATCCTTGTATCATCCCGAGACGTGTTGCACAAAGTAGGATGGAGGATGGTACAAGCATATACTGTACTGTACACTACCGTAGCCTACCAAATTTCTTTGTTGTTGTTTAGTGATTTATTTTCTACGTTCTACAACAATACTGTGGATTTCAAAACTATAAAATAACACATATGGAATTAGGTAATTACGTAACAACAAGAAAAACAGCAGTTAGTTGTTATTGTAAGACACAGAGGTCGGCCTTTCTGTAATAGTTCCTGCAAGAACAGTATTGTGTCAAGTGCATTTGCAAAATCCGTCAAGCACCATAATGAAACTGTCTCTCATGAAGGCCGTCCCAGGAGGACGAGACCAAAACCTCCCTCTGCTGCAGACGAGAAGTTCATTTAGAGTTATCAGCCTGAAAAATGACCAATTAACAGCAGCTCAGATTAGAGGCGTTATGAAGTCTTTACAGAGCAGAAGTAGCAGAAACATCTCAATATCAACTGTTCAAAGGAGATTCATGCAGTTTTTGGACGCCTTCAGCAAAACTTTACAATGTAGAAAGAAATAAACATCAGGAACCATCATGGAGTTAGAAAGTGACCCCAAACTTTTGAACGGTAGTGTATATACTGTATATATCCTTGTACCATTCTCATATGAGGACTTTTAATTCTTGTGCCAAACTTCTTCCTGATTGAATACATGTATTGTTATCAGCTATGACTAAAGAGCAACAGTCAGTAGAAATTGCAATGTACACGACAGTACACAGTGTCAGGTCTCAGGAGGATATGATGTAAAATTGTGTCAAATCAATCAGCTACTTCTATTATTAAAAAAATGCTATACACTGGCTTTTAACATTTTTCCTTTTCCCGCAATGCAAATCACCCGTGTGTTCTTTTTTTAAAGGTAATTGAAGAAGCTAATTAGAGTAAATTCGCGAAAGCACGCCTATCTACACCTGCTGATCATTCACACTAACCCAGGCTCCTGATTCAATATCATTACTAGTTGCCTGGTTACAACTTTCTCTAGTGATCACGACAAATACCTAAATTAATTAAAAAGGAACTCGCAAGAACAGCTGTAGACTTGTGAAGGACAAGAAAAAGAAAAACTATCTGCCTTCTAAAAACCTTTTGATTCAATCAGATTAGGCTGATTAATATGGTCTAAGAATATAAAAAGAACTCATCAATAATGCTAGATTTTTATGAACAAAGCAAATTTGCCTAAAGCATTCACTTCAAAAGGCCAAAGGATCAGAATGAAGGGTCTTAAGATTGAGTCATAGTGTCAAACAATGTCTAATACACAGACAAAGAATCAAAACATCGGATTGACGTGCGGAGCGTCAAACAGTCCGCTCGCTTTACTGGACTCACATGGACGGCCAGCATGCTGCGAGGAATGAGCTCGTTGTAGTGTGAGATAGTGAAGTGCCATGTCTTGATTCTCATGAGGTCATCGAAGGTGAACACCAAAATCAGACGGCCCTCTGTACACACCTGGAGAATAAACGCACGGCAAGTTAGAACGGTACTGAAAAAGTTCCATCAGGCACGTGTGCAGTGACATAGATGTCGACGTCCTCGTTTATCAAGATGGACATTTTTTTAATTATGAATTACATGAGCTTTTTAAATGAGAAATGTGACTTTCATCAAAATTCACTTTTGTTTCAGAAAATGTAACCTACCGTATAATGCAATTTTACTGTACAGTATAAACACATCATCTGAATTCTCATTAAATGATGTTTTTTATGAAACTGATTGAAATTTTATATGCAGGAAAGGAATAAAAAATAGCCCTAAATTAAACATTAAATAATTCTTTTGATTGTGTAAAGCTACTTTGCAACAGTGACGATTGTTAAAAGCAATTTTATTGAATTAAACTTCTTGTTTAATTAAGACAAAAGTAATGGCACCCTATAAAAGGAGGAAGCTGTCTATAGAAGCTGTCTATGGAAGCTGATGCGCTGTAGTGGCCGAACTGCATTATTGTAAAATCTGCATTATATCTGATCTTTTCAGATATTCAGAATGGTCAAACAAAACATGTGTCTTCCCATTTTTATAGGCTGGTGTTTAAACACCTAATGTGACCTCATATACAATTCGATTCAATTTAAATTCAGATTTATTTGTATTGCGCCTTAAACAATGGACATTGTCACAAATCCATTTTTAACACATTGTGTACATTTTGTGTACATTTTTA